>JAQGDG010000029.1:0-2400000 GCA_029844215.1 Przewalskia tangutica
TTGTCGACTAATAGCAAAGCGCTCAGTACCTCGAACGCCGGCAACTCCCTAAGCCAAGTGGATCACTCCACACGTAGTAATTCAACCTATAAGGCCACAAGGCTCTTATTAACATCTAGATCTCAGCGTTCCATAATCTGAGAAAATTCGCGCTCCCCACAACAGCGTAAATCTCCTCTCTATCGGTAGGCGGCTACCAAGCCAGCCGGGGGTTTACCGTCTAACCGGGCGTGTACAATTCTACTACCTGGTAATGCTATACAAGTCTCTTTGTAATACAGCCTATGTAATTACGATTCGATTCGATTCTTTATTCTTGAGCTTAAGTCAAAAGACATTGCCACAATACTATGTTGATTCTATATATAGTATACTTGGTATATATTCTAACAACATGTAATTTCAATTACAATAGAAGAACGATAGTGTTTACCTCGATAAGCCCAAAATTATCCAAGTATAATGTCGCTCGTGAGCAACGTTTAGCTCTACTCAGAGTGCTCAATCCGCTCCAAACAACCGCCCAGAAGTTACAACCAACTTCTACTTACAACTTCAACTACGGGTGAAGATTTCCTTAGGGTTTCGTTTAGAGGCTAAAGGAAAGTATAATCGTATTTTACGGGCTTTTCGTACAAAGGTACTTTGGAAAGTACTACAATTATTTGGGCTAAAGTATTTTGGACATTATAACAATACTAGGAGAGTATTTCTATACCTGACAAAGGGTATTATCACGGAAACAACTAGGCTGGGGGGTACCCAGCGAGCTCCATGAAGGGAGGGGGTGGCTCTGGCCAGGCTCGCTCGAGGGGGTAGTGTGGCGGACGAATTGCTCATGAGGAGGGAGTATTTTTCTTGGAATTTCACAAGTGTGGATGAAGAATAACTCTTGCATTAGAGGGTATTTATAGGTCAAGGGATGGCCAACCAATGGCCAAGATTATGCCAAGTGCAAGGCAAGTGTAAGGCGAGATTTGGGCAAGTGTCCTAAGCCAACTTGCACAAAATATCTACCAACTCAAGACAAAACAAGCCACCTTGTTGCGTCCCTTTTGGCCCACTCAAGGCCAATGTGAGGTGACACTTGTCACCCTCCGTTAATCCAAAATGTTCGTCTCTCGGAAAAATCATAAAATTATAAATGACATAGCGGAATTTTCCCAATGAAGCGTGGAAAGCGTTTAGTCAACGACTCTAATCGGGTGTTGTGTACAAATTTCGAAACTTGCCTAACTTAAGGCTCAAATTTTCTACGTACGTCCTCACGTACATACTCTGAAAATACGGGGTATAACAGTTGGCCTATAAATACCCCCCTAAGTTGAATGATTTCTTCATCCAATAATCATTTCTCCAAGTCTTGAAATCCCTCCCCCTTTGTTGAAGTGTTAGTCAAGTCCCCTCACTTGCAGGCCTTGGCCCAAACCAACCCCTTGGTGAAAAGTATTCTCAAGTGTTGTTGCTATACCCAAATACTTTAGCCCAAATACCTTGTAGTACTTTCCAAAGTTACCTCTATCGTAGAGCAGGAAATACTACTATACTTCCTTTAGTCACAAAACGAAACCTAAGGAAAATCTTCATAGTAGGTTGAAGTATTAAGAAGAAGTTAAATAGAACTTCTAAGGGTTGTTTGGAGCGGGTTGGAGCGCGCGGAGTTAGAGCTAAACCTTGCTCGGGATCGACGTTTAATCTCGGATAATTTTGGGCTTATCGAGGTAAATAATCCTATCCTTCTAGTGTAATTGGAAATTACATCTTGTAGTAATATAGAAATGAATATAAGATACATAGAAGGATATTATGAGAAAAGAATTGAAGCTGAAATCACATCGGAAGAATATTAAAGAATAAAGTGACTGTACTTACATAGAATTTGTATTTATAGTAGACTTGTGTAGTTTGGCGGGTAGGAAGTCTTTGCCCAATTTTCCGTAGAATAAAGGAATGCGTATATAGAAGTATTTCCGCAGAATAGTCTAGGCGTTGATAGACTCTTATGACCGATATAGGTTGAAGTGCAGCGGTAGCATTCTACTCGAATGGTGGAAAAGGCTAGCGAGGATTACGATGCGTTGGAGCTATTTGCTAATAGTCGATAAATTGTCATGAGGTATGTGATTCTTCCTATACTCTTGAGCATGATATTTTGAAGGTATATATATATATATATATATATATAGTGATGGCGTCGTGTGTTAGCTGAGCGTAGTTTTTGACAATGTCTTTGACTTAAGCTGAATAAAAGAATCTTGAAGTATATATATTTATATGAGTGCGGTAGGCGTGCGTGTGTTAAGCTGAGCGTAGTTTCACGGCAATGTCTTTGACTTAAGCTGAATAATAAGAACCTTGAAGTATTTCAAAAGAATTAAGAATCGTTTTTAAGAAGATTAATACTTGGTTTTGAAAGCTTAAGAGTTATACTAGCTTTATGGGAAGTTAGGTATAACGACTTAAGAGTAATAAAATGAATGGTTTATTGATTTAATATGGATTTTTATAAAAAGCGTGAAACCTCATTCGTGAGTAATGAGTACTTGGTTTGTGAAAGGAACAATGTTTCTTGATTTGGAAATAGAACAAGTGTCGAACAAACCACATGTGTTAATAAAGGAAATGTATTGACTAATAAAGTATTATTAAAACCGTAGAAACCTCCATCTGCATAGAAGCTAAGATGAGACAAAATGATATTACATTTCTAGATCATGGATGCTTTAATAAGATTGTTATGAACAAAGAATAACCTACTCACACGTAAGGCGTATATTACTCATTTGTTTTGAAAGAGAATTATGTTATTAAATGATTAAGACTATGAACTATGAAATCTTTGGAAAGTAAGAAACGAGAATATTTGAAATTAGGCAAACTTGAACTTTTGGAAAAGAATGTTGTTACGTGACTTTAAGAAGAAAAGTGCTTTGGTTTAAAAAGAAGGGCATAATATTGTCTTAATTGTTTTTAAAAGGAAAAACATGTTAATATCTTAGTCTATCTTAAATGGCGTTTAAATGTTATGGCCACCACGACTACAGCGTTCGTAGGATGAGCAGGAATGTATTTCACTCACTACGCGTTCATGAGATGAGCGGGAGCGTATTTCACTCATTACGCGTTCGTAGGATGAGCGGGAATGTATTCACTCGACTACGCGTTAGTGAGATGAGCGGGAGCGTATTTCACTCGACTACGCGTTCGTAGGATGAGCGGGAGCGTATTTCACTCGACTACGCGTTCATGGGATGAGCGGGAATGTATTTCACTCGACTACGCGTTCGTGAGATGAACACAGGCGTATTTCACTCGACTCGCGTTCGTAGGATGAGCGGGAATGTATTTCACTCGACTGCCGTTCGTGAGATGAGCAGAATGTATTCTGCGATACGCGTCCGTAGAAGGGCCGGGAATGTATTTTCATGCGACACGCGTTCGTGGGATGAGCAGGAATGTATACCACTGATTTGATCTGAGTCCGTGAGATGGGCCAGGGAATGTATTCATCACGATTTCACCTCGAGTCCATGAGATGGGCGAGACATGTTACGTATCACATAACTAATACCTAGGCTGGCGGTGAGGAAGTAGTTCCACGGGCGTGAAGGATGACTTTGAGGCGTGAGTCACGACTTGACATGGCTGCTTTTGTATTATGAGCGTAGTTTTGTTATCATACATGTCTCTGCTTTATATAGACTACTATGATTTCATTTCTGATATTTTGATTTCACATACTTGGTACTGTTATCTTGACACCTTGAGTGCGTTAAATGCGCGGTAAGTACCGGTTGTTGATCTCGCTCATGGATCACAGTTCGTATTAGGAAGCTCCGTTTCTTGGAGGCTTATCTTTTGGTATGTTCCACTGAGTTGTAGGTTACGTACATTCGGGTATGTGGAGCCACTGTCCGTCGTAGAGTGTTACTTTCTTAGAGTGCTGTAGTCTTTGTTGTGGGGTTTGTAAAAATGATGCTTGTTCAAAATTTGTATATATGCAAGGAGGCAACCGTTTTGGTTGCTTTGTTTTATTATCTTATCTCTTGTTTCATATCTGTATGTTTTATATTCGATTTCTCGATGTATGACTACTTGGGTGCGGGTAAGGCACGATCCACGAACCGGGCAGTCGTGACAAAAGTGGTATCGGGCGATTAATCCTCGGAAAGTGTCTGAGCGTGTCTAGTAAGTCTTGATTATCGGTGTGTTGTGCACCACATCTATGTCGAGGAGTGCGGTTTAGGATTAGTTTCCATTCTTCTCATTACGAATCGTGCCTTAGAGGCGGTGTTGTAAGTCGGACCCTGCGGCGTATTTCGTTTTACGATTATGCCTCCGCGCAGCAACCGGGCCCGGATGGGCAAGGCAAGGAGGCGCTAGTATAATCTGAGAGAGAATGCGAGCGCGAGCCCGGTCGATGCACGAGATAGTGCTTGACGGCGACTTTTGCGTGCGCGCCCGGCCAGCGAGTTTAGGGCGCGGCGGTGGCTGAGACCACGATGCACGAGCCTCGGTCCCGGCACTGGCGAGAGAGATGGGTTACAAAGAGATGGCGATTATTGGCGGGATCGTGGCGAACATGAGATAGGTGGGCCTTGGCGATTCGATGGTACCCGTGGTTTACCCAGATCGGATAGTTTAAGGCTACGGGACTCTGCGAGTTGTAGCCGCGAGTTCTGGTGAGGCACGAGGATGATCGCGAGTTCATTCGGCGATTCTGGATCATGAGTGATCAAGGCGGAGACCGAGTCGGTGGTCTTAGGTTCGCGTCGTTTGCGTGATCTTGCGATCGGCGGTTTTGATTCGTGGGAGCTGTCGGGAAGTATGCACTTCCGGCCGTATGGGCGAGTTCTCGGGCATTTCTTGCCCATTTCTTGCCTCCACAGATGAGAAGGGCTCGGGCCAATTTTTGGCGTTAAAACGAGGCCGGCGTGCGGTTGGGAGTACAATGTAGTTTGACTCGTTAGCTCGATGCGTCCCGCGTTGGTAGCCGACATGGAGGGCGAGTGCACGCTTCGTCACGGGCTTGATGACTACTTAGCGAGGCTTGTTGGGCGTAGCTCTTGGCCGAGCATGGACATTGCCGCATCTGAGCTTATGCACTTGGATGTGAGAGCGGAGAGGTCGACGGAATGGCGAATCGGCGAGAAAGGGCCGGGGCGAGGTCCTTTGGTAACTTCGAGGCGGACCGCCTCGGCCGAGCTAGTTATGTACCTCCACCGATGCAGTGGTCCCCACGATCGTCGGGGCGTTCGAGTATTCGGGGCTGGTGAGCTCGGGGCTCTGCTACTGAGATATACGGGTTCTAGCGGCGGGATTAATGTCCCCTCGGTGTGCGCGATGTGGCGGCGTCGTCCGCGGAATGTCATCTTCTGCGGTGCTTGTTTCACTGCGGCCGTCGAGGGCCATGTGACGAAGCGTGTTTATAGGAAGAGTGCGGCGAGAATGTGCGACCTGCGGTCGATGGCGGATCATCACCTGCAGTATGCGCCTGCAGGGCCTATGATTAGAGTGGAGGCGGATAGTGCGGTATATTCTTACCCTACAGAGACTAGTATCGTTGATGATATGATGATGTGCTAAGTATTATGTTCGGATAGCATTATGTTAAAATGGTTAGTTAGAAGGGTAAGATTGGGGACGAAATTGTGAACCTTAGAGATTTGCGTAGAGACCTTAGATGCGAGGCCGTCTTGAGTAAGATTTATGTTTGTGTTGACCTTTATCGAGTGCATAGTATATGTAGGATAATTCCATGGGTTGTGTAAGATGAAAGTGGTAGCTTTACGGACTTGGATAGGTAAGATGGTTAGGATCGAGGACAAGAGTTTGTACATTATGGGTCGGGTTGAGGCCAGGTGCGGGTCAACCGTAGCCACTGTTTAAGGTGGGTCACTTAGGTGGCCCTTGGTGATAGGGTCATGAGGTGCTAGGCCCGAGTTTAGATGACCATCGTATGAGTTCGTGGATATGTTCGACCAATCGGATCGTGAAGGCAGGAATGGCCTTAAATGAGATTGAGGCTAGTAAGATGACCAAGTTTGGAGGTAGTGACTCGGAGTGTGAAGCTGAGCGGCCTGAAGTATGATGCATTATACTAGAAAGAGTTCAAGTGTTAGAAAGTCTGACAGTGAGGAAAGAAGTGAGCGATGTGATATTTTGTGGCGGCGTGGCATTGGCAACTTGTTTAAGTTAAGAAGAACTTTATCGTTATCCGTCTTGAGAGGAACATTCGGACGAATGTTTCTAAGGAGAGGAGAATGTTATACCCGTATTTCAAAGTATGCGTGAGGCGTGCGTCTGAAGTTTTAGCCTTAAAGTAGGCATAAGGGTCGAAATTGTGCACAACTAGCGAAAAAGTCGTTTCAGGCGAAGCGTTTTCGAACTGCGAAGGAAAAATACGGCTATGTCATTTATGATTTTTGCGGATTTTTACGAGAGGCGAAATATTTTTGGACCAGCGAGAGGGTGACAAGTGTCACCCTCCAGTGGGCGTGTAAAGTGGGGTGAAACTTGGGCGGTTTACCTTGGCTATTTTGTCAAGTAGTTGGTAGGATATTTTGTGTAGTTGATGAGCAAGTGGGACCCACGAACACTTGTCCAAATCTTGACCTTACACTTGCCTAGCACTTGGCTTCATCTTGGCCATTGGTTGGCCTATAAATACCCCTAAGTTGAAGGATTTCTTCATCCGAAAATCATTTCTCAGTCTTGAAATCCTCACCCTTTGTTGAAGTGTTCGTCCAGTCCATACCCTTGTGAGACTTGGCGAAACCAACCCACACTTGGTAGAAAAGTATTCTCCAAGTGTTGTTGCTATACCCAAATACTTTAGCCCAAATACCTTGTAGTACTTTCCAAAGTTACTGTATACGTAGAGCAGTAAATACTACTATACTTCCTTTAGTCACAAAACGAAACCACTAAGGAAAATCTTCATAGTAGGTTGAAGTATTAAGAAGAAGTTCGTAGAACTTCTAAGGGTTGTTTGGAGGCGGGTTGGAGCGCGCGGAGTTGGAGCTAAACCTTGCTCGGGATCGGCGTTTAATCTTGGATAATTTTGGGCTTATCGAGGTAAATAATCCTATCCTTCTAGTGTAATTGGAAATTACATACTGTAGTAGTATAGAAATGAATATAAGATACATATAAGGATATTACAGAAAAGGAATTGAACTGAAATCACATCAGAAGAATATTAAAGAATAAAGTGATTTGCCTTACATGGGTGTATTTATAGTAGACTTGTGTAGTTTGGCGGGTAGGAAGTCTTGAATTTTCCGTAGAATAAAGGAATACGTATATAGAAGTATTTCACGAGAATAGTCTAGGCGTTGATAGACTCTTATGGCCGATATAGGTTGAAGTACGCGAGTAGCATTCTACTAGAATGGTGGAAAAGGCTAGCAGGATTACAGTACGTTGGAGCTATTTGCTAATAGTCGATAAATCGTCACGAGGTATGTGATTCTTCCTATACTCTTGAGCATGATATTTTAAAGGTATATATATATATATATATATATATATATATATATATATGATGCGGTAGGCGTGCGTGTGTTATCGAGCGTAGTTTCACGGCAATGTCTTTGACTTAAGCTTTGAATAAAAAGAATCTTGAAGTATATATATATATATATATGCGGTAGACGTGCGTGTGTTAAGCGAGCGTAGTTTTCGGCAATGTCTTTGACTTAAGCCTGAATAATAAGAACCTTGAAGTATTTCAAAAGAATTAAGAATCGTTTTTGAAAGAAGATTAATACTTGGTTTTGAAAGCTTAAGAGTTATATTAGCTTTATGGGAAGTTAGGTATAACGACTTAAGAGTAATAAAATGAATGGTTTATTGATTTAATATGGATTTTGTTAAAAAGCGTGAAACCTCATTCGTGAGTAATGAGTACTTGGTTTGTGAAAGGAACAATGTTTCTTGATTTGGAAATAAGAACAAGTATCGAACAAACCACCAGCGTTAATAAAGAAATGTATTGACTAATAAAGTATTATTAAAACCGGTAAAACCTCCATCTGCATAGAAGCTAAGATGAGACAAAATGATATTACATTTCCTAGATCATGCATTGCTTTAATAAGATTGTTATGAACAAGAATAACCTACTCACACATAAGGCATATATTACTCATTTGTTTTTGAAAGAGAATTATGTTATTAAATGATTAAGACTATGAACTATGAAATATTTGAAAGTAAAGCGAATATTTGAAATTAGGCAAACTTGAACTTTTGGAAAAGAATGTTGTTACGTGACTTTAAGAAGAAAAGTGCTTTGGTTTAAAAAGAAGGGCATAATATTGTCTTAATTGTTTTTAAAAGGAAAAACATGTTAATATCTTAGTCTATCTTAAATGAGCGTTTAAATGTTATGGCCTGCGACTACGCGTTCATGAGATGAGCGGAATGTATTCACTTTCGACATACGCGTTAATGAGATGAGCGGGAGGCGTATTCACTCGACTCTGGCGTTCATGGTGTCACGACCGTTCGGGGCGTGGTGGTGCCTGCGGGCACCCAGTAGTCATACATCGAGTAACGTGGAATATAAAACAAGGCGAAAGCAGTTTATAAAATAAGACACGGTTTATCGAAGAAAAGCTTGCCTTCGGCATAATATAAATAACTCAAGTTTTGCGATTACATCCCAAGCGTACAATAGTACTCTGAGACCTCTAGGAAGTAAACAACTATGGCGGGACGGGGCCCGCCATACTGACTATGCAAAACTATCTACAATCAGGAGATCATACCCAAAGTAGAGCCTCGGAGAAGATGGAGCTCACGACACAACGAAGATCCTAAGGATGTGGATCTAGCACTGCTTGCCCCTGCGGCATGAGCGCGGCCCCGAAGGAGAGTCGATCAACGGTACTAAGTATGCAGCGTAAAATACTTAAATGAAAACATATCATTTAAAAACCAGTTTACAAATATGTGTGAAACAACCAGAAGCCGCGTAGTATCATCCTAAACAAGAGCAACAATAGGTAGCGTAATAGGTCTTGTCTAGTGCGAATGATCGAAACGGGCCACTCGCCCCATCATCGTCTGCAAGCCTAATCTGAACTCGAGTCGCGTGGGCCACTGCGTGGGCCGCGTGAGGTATAACCGCGTCGAGGTGCTACTCCTCGGCGTAAATCACGGACTCTGTCGCGCATAGCCACACGAACGCGTGAGGCATAACCCGCATACTAACTGGAACTCCGTAGCTCCGCATGGCCCCCTGGACCGCGTAGGTATTCTCGAATCATGGTCCCCGGACCGCTGAGTCTACCGCGTGGGGCGGCTTAACCCCGGTATCATCTCAAGAGGTGAGTGATAGTATACTAACATAACAACATCTTTAAACAACATAAGCACAACAAGGATACTCACCTATACAAGCGTTACAAGATACTAACACGTAGCATCATATCATGTCTATTTATCAAACCATCTTTATTATTCTTTTCACAATACAAATGCATTATAAACACATGTAGGCAAACTTGTTTCTTTTATAAATCTTAAGTGGTTATACTTACTTCCCGTAAAGCTAGTATAACTCTTAAGCTTACATTTTAAAAACCAATTAGTTCTCTTACGATAATATGATTGATAGTCTTTTGAAATGTTTTGATTCTTTATTATTCGAGCTTAAGCGTGAGGCATTCAAGTAAGTATTATTCGAGCTTAAGTCAAAGACATTGCGTGGTGTTATTATTCGATTAACACATATCGTCTACCGTACTATATATATATTGTAAAATATCATGCTTTAGGAAGAATCACATACCTTCAAGTGAAAACCACCTTGCCAAGTTGAATATGTGCGAGAGTCGACCTATAATAGTCACGAATATCTATCAAAGACTACTGCGAAGGTCATTCTAAGCGGGGGTTCATAATTACGGTAAGTCGGGCGGCACTTCCCTGCCGGTGAGCTATATAAGTCTCTTGTGAAAGCAGTCTATGTAAATCTGATTTGATTATTCTTCTTTTAAACCCTTCTAAGTGATTAATACTTCAATTCTATTACGTGATATACTTCTAAGTATTTATACTTATTAACATACTACAACGGTATATATATTCTAATTCAAAAGAGGGTTAGGATTAGTTACCTCGGTAAGCCCAATAATATCCTAGAAAAGTCGCGCTGAGCAGGTTTTGCTCCTAAGTTGTATGCTCAAGAACCTAGAAGTTCTTCACAACTTCTACTAAGTACTAAGGTATTTGGGCTAGGGTATTTTGGGCATTATAACGATACAAGAAGGTAACTTTTCTACCAAGGGAGGGGTAGATTTCGGCTAGGCTAGGGGGTAGGCTCTCGGCCATACAACCTGAGGAGGGAAGAGGTGTTTGGACGAAAAGCAAGGGAGAGGAGAGGATATTTAGACTTGGAAGATAACTTTGTGGATGAATAACTCTTCGTCTCTAAGGGGGTATTTATAGCTCAAGCCTTGGCCAACCAATGGCCAAGATGAAGACCAGTGCAAGGCAAGTGTAAGGCCAAGATCAAGCCAAGTGCACCCTAACTCCTACTCCACAAAACACTCCTGAAACACTCCACAAAACACTCACAAAACAAGGCCTAAACAAGGACCCGATCGGCCAAGGCAACACCCTCTTTGGGCCTTGATCGTCCAAAGCCACCCCTTTGCTTCAATGTGAGGTGACACATATCACCCTCCGTTGGTCCAAAATGTTTAGTCTCTCGGAAAAATCCGCAAAAATAAGAAATGGCATAGCGGAATTTACTCTGAAGTGTGGAAGCGTTTAGTCGGAAAGCGATTCTTTTAGTGAGTTGTGTACAAAATAAAGCGTCGAGGCTTATCTTTAAGGCAAGACTTTGTCACGTATTCCTTACGTACATACTGCAAATACGGTATAACATTCTCCTCCTCGCCAGAAACATTCGTCGAATGTTCCTTCCCAGCGGTTAGCGAAGAAGCTTAAGCGATGAGTAAATGCCACACCGCGCCACGGAAGCAACACATGGCGAAGCGATAACGAAAATTTACAGTAGGAAAGTGAATTACGGAGGTGTGGGAATAGGTGAGGATACTTCCGCCTCATGTCCTCCTCGGCTTCCCGTGTCATCTCCTCCGAGCTCGTTCGCCACAAGACTTTGCGGAAGCCACGTCTTCGTCGCGGAGCGCCTAACTTTGACGATCGACTATCGCTATGGGAATCTCCTCATACGATAACCCCTCGTCACCTGGACATCGTCGATCGGGTGTACCACTAGATGGATCCGATACATCTCGCCGGCGTAGATCGTGAAAAACCGGATGCCTTGCCTCGGATCGGACGGCGGATCCAACTCGCAGGCAGCCTTGCCTACCTGCGGACAATCGAAGCGGCCCGATGTACCTGAAGTGAGCTTCCTTCTTCCGAATCTCATCACACGCCATGGGTGGCGCTAGGAAAACCCAATCATGAACCTCGAACTCAAGATCACGGCGATGATCTGCATCGACCATCGACTCGAGTATCGATAGCTCTCGGATAAGCTTCACCTTATCCACTCTTTGTGTACCAAATCTGGTCCCACTGGCGCCCTCGCCCACGTCGAACCAACCTATAGGCGATCTGCGCTTCCTCCATACAAGGCCTCATAAGGCGCCATCCCGAATCTTTGGAGTGGTAGCTATTATTATATGCGAACTCAACTAGAGGCAAATGATCCTCCAACTACACTAAAGTCAATAACACGGGCTCGCGGCATATCCTCGAAGTGCGGATAGTGCGCTCTGCTGTCGTCCGTGCATGCGTGGATGAAATGCGATTACTCGAGCTCACTGCGTCCCTAAACCCTCTGGAAGGACCTCAGAAGTTAGCGTAAGTGCCCAGGCTCCTGCATGCGATATGATCGAAGTAGGGACTCATGCGATCGGCGATCTCTCGGATGTAAAGTGCGGCATAATCCTCGGTAGAAAAAGTGCGTCACGATGGGAAGAAAGTGGGCTGATTTAAATCGACTGTCGGCGATAACCCATATAGAATCATGTCTCCTGAGTGCGAGGTAATCTGTGATGAAGTCCATGTTGATTACCTCCACTTCGGTCGGGATCTCGATAAATGCGTAACAAACCACGGGCCTGCGGTGCTCTGCCTTTACTGCGACAACCACGGGCTTTGAGCTACGAACTCTGCAGCGTCCTCTTCAAGCCATCCCACCAATACGGATCTAAGGTCGTGGTACATCTTGATCGACCGGATGGATAAATGCTTGTCGTGTGCTTCCCCGAGAACTGCTGCGAAGTCACGAAACATCGGAACACGATGCGCCCTCAAACCTTAGCACCCCATCGTGCTACCTCAAAGGACCGCGCCCTCACGAAGAGGCGTATCGCGATATCGAATCAAAGCTGGATCCTCGAGCTGTTGCCTCTTCACCTCGCCGGCGATGGAAGACTCGGCAACCTCACGAACTCTAACCGCTATCGGAATCAATCAAGCGGACACAAGGCTCGCTGGCGATGCAAATCACGAACCATGTCCCTCCTCTCTGTTGCACATCGATAGGCTCCCCATGACCTACGACTAGAGCATACGCCCTGGCATTGGCCTTAGGGTGGTATAGGATATCAACATCGTAATCCTTAAGCAACTCTAACCACGTCTCGTCGTAAGTTCGGCTCCTCTGGTGAAGATATCTTTGGAGGCTCTTGTGGTGCGTATAAATATCCACGTGAACCCGTACAAATAGTGCCTCGGATCTTGGCGTGAATCACGGTGCGACTCCAAATCATGGGTGGGGTAGTTCTCTCGTGTTTCTTGGTGTCGGGATGCATATGCTATAACCTGCCATGCTGCGTCAATACATCCCAACCGATGCACGGCGGCGTCACAATACCGCGACATAACCATCTGGACCTACGGAAGTAAGAAGCGAGGCGGTCGTCGATCTCTTTCGGGCTGAAACCACGCTCGCAGCATCGATCCGCTGAAACTTGGCTGCCTTACGAGTCGGCCTAGTCAATGGTGCGAAGATAGAAGCAAACTTCTCCACGAACGTAGATAATAACTGCAGGCCCGAGCTGCGAACCTCAGCCGGGTAGTAGGTCTCGGCAAGTCTGGCGCCGATCTTGGCGTATCAACTCGAATGCCATCGGCCCGACAATATGCCCAAGAAAGCGCCCGAAGTCAGCAAAACTTCGCATTTGGAAAACTTGGCGTACAAGCTGCTGATCTGAGAAGCGCCGGCCTGATCGCTCAAATGCTCGCGTGCTCGCGCTCTGGCGAGAATAAACCAAGATATCATCAATGAACACTATCACAAGCGTGTCCAAAAATGGTTTGAACACTCGGTTCATCAAATCCATGAATACTGCGAGCATTGGTCAACCAGACATGACCACTGAACTCATAATGCGTCTGGGTCGGAATGCGATCTAGGGACATCCGCTCTCGACTACTTTGATGATAGCGATCGCAGATCAATCTTGGAGAAACATCTACGCACCTGCCTGGTCGAACAAATCATCAATCACGGGAGAAGGGTATCTGTTCTTAATGGTCACCTGTTGGTCAGTAATCAACACACATGCGCAGCGTCCCGTCCTTCTTCTTCACGAACAATACCGGCGCCCCCCAGGGAGAAACACTGGGCCTAATGAAACCCTTCTCTAGCAAATCCTAAGTGATCCTTGACTCTCTCAACTCGGCGGTGCCATTACGTATGGCGGAATGGAAATAGGCGAGTATCGCAATATGTCAATACAAAACTCAATCTCCTCTCGGGAGGATGCGGAGGTCGTGCAGGAACACGTGCGGGAACTTCGACTACGAGGCGGTGAAAATCTGGTACGCGACCTCGATATCAAACACCGAACTAGATGGTAGATATACCCCTTCTGCACCATCTTCCTAGCCTTGAGGTAGGAAATAAACCTACCCTCGGCGTCTGTGCTCCTCGCTCAACAAGCTCGCCGGAAATTGGAACCGTACTACTCTCTCTGCGGTCTACATTGGCATAGCAAGAAGCTAGCCAATCCGTCCCCATAATCACGTCGAAGTCGATCATCTCCAACTCTATCAAGTCGGCTGGTCAGACAGCGTAAATAGTCACGGGACAAGCTCTATATACGCCGAGCTACCACCGAATCACCCAGGCGTAGCTACCTCGAAAGGGTCTATGGACTCGAGCTCTATCCCTATCCTACTAGCGAAGGGAGATATATAGGGCCATAGAACCGGATCTATCAAAGCATACACATCAAACCCGAGCGATAAGGTACGTGGCGACATCGGTGAGGCCTCACGATCTGTCGGTGGACAAAGCATATATATGCGGTTACGAGGACCGCTAAGCTGGGACGAGCCACGACCTCTGCCGCGACCTGCTGACCCATGAGCACCACGCCTCGGCGAGTAAGCGTAGGAGATGATGAAGCGGCCCACGAACACGAAGGTGGGCCTACCACGTAGCGCCCCGGTCGGGCGATCCGCCAAAGTGACCTGCGGCCTGGCGCGTAACAAGATCCATAGTAGTACCACACTTCCGTAATGGGATCTACGCGGGCCACTTTGGGGTGGTCCGTCGGCGATACCTCTGCTACTGCGGGCGTGAAGCCACAGGGCCACAGTACGCCTCGAAAACTCTGGGTCTTGAGGGCGGTGCGAGTGCTCTGGTGGGCGTAGTGCGAATCTAGGCTGCTGTGAGGCCGCCCACCACGATAACCACGGAAAACCCTCCGTCTGGCCTTACTGGCGATGTCATCGACGTCGACCTGCGCTCGCCGCATCGAGGCGTGAGCTGCGTGCGGGTAATGTCCATACCGGTGGAGAAACCCCGCCGCATGACTCGGCCATATAGTCGTCTGGCGGTGACATAGCGGTGCACCTATCCTCCATATCTGCTACCAATCTTTGGGACATGCTCCGAGCAAAGAATCAAACTCGACATTGTACTCACGGCGGTCGTCCTCTCTGCCTCGGCGGTAAAAATCTATCGGCCCGCGCCCTCGCCGTCTGTGGAGGCAAGAAGTAGTGAGAAAGCCTCGAGAACTTCGTCCCGTAGTGGGGGCGCGTGCTCTCCGGGATAACTCCGTGAATCAAACCAATCATTGCGGTATCCACGCGGCCTATGTGAACCAAAGATCACGGACTCGGTCTCGGCGCCCGATCGCTCTCAAAATCCTCTGAAGGTGACGGATGAACTCCTGCGGATCATCCTCGGCCTCGACCCATAAAACTCCGTGAACTCTGACTCGAAATCTCGTAGCCTCAAACTATACGCCTCGGGTGTACCACGGGTGCGGTGGGCTGGGCTGGGCTGCGCGTCGATCTCTCCTCGTGTCGGGCCTGACTTTGCCAAAAGGCGGGCCGTCTCCTTGCCCTAACTCCTCCGCCCGGTGTGGGACGGGAGGTGTGGGTCTTGTGGTCTCTCTTTGAAATTTGGCGGCGTCATAGAACTCGCCGTCTGCGGTATAGGCGGGCACGAGCCCTCGTGACTCTGGGTGTCTGCTGGCGACTCCGCCACTGCCTTGCCGCCATACGGCCGGGTTGCCTTACGTGGAGCATAAGCGTACAGAAAGGAATACGTTAGAGGTCGACCTATAACACGGCTCTAAAGCACGATCTCGGAATGAGAAGAATGAAACCAATCCTAAATATCCTATAGCCTCACGATTATTGGTGTGGTGCCGCACACCGATAATCGAACTTCTACTAGATCTGATGCAGTAGACACTTTCAGAGGATTAAGCGCTGCGATACCACTTTTGTCACGACCCGTTCGGGGCGTGGTGGTGCCTTGCAAGGGCACCCAGTAGTCATACATCGAGTAACCAGCGGAATATAAAACAAGGCGAAGCGATTTATAAAATAAGACACGATTTATACGAAGAAAAGCTTGCCTTTGGCATAATATAAATAACTCAAGTTTTGCGATTTACATCCCAAGTGTACAATAGTACTACAGACCTCTAAGGAAGTAAACAACTATGGCGGGACGGGGCCCGCCATACCACTATACAAAACTATCTACAATACGGGAGATCATACCCAAAAGTAGAGCCTCGGAGAAGATGGAGCTCACGACACCAGCCTTGAAGATCCTAAGGATGTGGATCTAGCACTGCTTGCCCTTACTGCGGCATGAGCGCGGCCCAAGGAGGTCGATTACAACAGTACTAAGTATGCGGCGTAAAATACTTAAATGAAAACATATCATTTAAAAACCGGTTTACAAATATGTGTGAAACAACGAGGAAACGCGCGTAGTGCTCATCCTGAACAAGAGCAACAATAGGTAAGCGTAATAGGTCTTGTCTGAGTGCGAATGATCGAAAGCAGGGCCACTCGCCCCATCGTCGATACGCAAGCCTAATCTGAACTCCGGAGTCGCGCCGACCACTCACGTGGGCGCGTGAGTATAACCCGCGTCGAGGTAGCTACTCCTCGGCGTCGTCCTGGACTCATTGTCGCATGGCCCTGAGACGCGTGAGCATAACCCCGCATACTAACACCGGAACTCCGTAGCTCGCGTAGGCCCCACTGGACCGCGTAGGTATTCTCGAATCATGGTCCCGGACCGCTGAGTCTACCGCGTCGGAGGCGACAACCCCGGTATCGTCTCGAGGTGAGTGATGGTATACTAACATAACAACTTATCTTTAAACAACATAAGCACAACAAGGATACTCACCTATACAAGCGTTACAAGATACTAACACGTAGCATCATATCATGTCTATTTATCAAACCATCTTTATTATTCTTTTCACAATACAAGTCATTATAAACACATAGCAAACTTGTTTCTTTTATAAATCTTAAGTGGTTATACTTACTTCCCATAAAGCTAGTATAACTCTTAAGCACATTTTAAAACCAATTAGTTCTCTTACGATAATATGATTGATAGTCTTTTGAAATGTTTTGATTCTTTATTATTAGGCTTAAGCGGTGAGGCATTCTTAGTAAGTATTATTCGAGCTTAAGTCAAAGACATTCGTAGTTATGTCGATTAACACGTATGCGTCTACCGTACTATATATATTGTAAAATATCATGCTTTAGGAAGAATCACATACCTTCTCGTGAAAACCACTGCCAAGTTGAATATGTGTGTGTGAAGTCGACTATAATAGTCAGATATCTATCAAAGACTACTCGAAGGTCATTCTAAGCGGGGGTTCATAATTCTCTGATAAGTCAGGCGGCACTTCCCTACCCGGTGAGCTATATAAGTCTCTTTGTGAAAGCAGATCCTATGTAAATCTGATTTGATTATTCTTCTTTTAAACCCTTCAAGTGATTAATACTTCAATTCTATTACGTGATATACTTCTAAGTATTTATACTTATTCTTATACTACAGGTATATATATTCTAATTCAAGAGGTTAGGATTAGTTACCTCGGTAAGCCCAATAATATCCTAGAAAAGTCGCGCTGAGCAAGGTTTTGCTCTAAGTTGTATGCTCCAGAACCTAGAAGTTCTTCACAACTTCTACTAAGTACTAAGGTATTTGGGCTAGGGTATTTTGGGCATTATAACGATACAAGAGGTAACTTTTCTACCAAGGGAGGGTAGATTTCGGCTAGGCTAGGGGGTAGGCTCTCGGCCATACAACCTGAGGGAGGGAAGAGGTGTTTGGACGAAAAGCTTAAGGGAGAGGAGGATTTTTAGACTTGGAAGATAACTTTGTGGATGAATAACTCTTCATCTAAGGGGGTATTTATAGCTCAAGCCTTGGCCAACCAATGGCCAAGATGAAGACAAGTGCAAGGCAAGTGTAAGGCCAAGATCAAGCCAAGTGCACCCTAACTCCTACTCCACAAAACACTCACAAACACTCCACAAAACACTCGCAAAACAAGGCCTAAACAAGGACCCATCGGCCCGAGGCAGCGCCCTCTTTGGGCCTTGATCGTCAAGCCACCCCACTTGCTTCCAATGTGAGGTGACACATGTCACCTCCCGTTGGTCCAAAATGTTTCGTCTCTCGGAAAAATCCGCCAAAAATAAGAAATGGCATAGCGGAATTTACTCTGAAAGGCGTGGAAGCGTTTGCGTCGGAAAAGCGATTCTTTTAGTGAGTTGTGTACAAAATAAAGCGTCAGGCTTATCTTTAAGGCAAGACTTTCGTCGTATTCCCTTACGTACATACTGGAAATACGGGGTATAACCACGTAGGATGAGCAGGAATGTATTTCACTCGACTACGCGTTCGTGAGATGAGCAGGAGCGTATTTCACTCGACTACCGCGTTCATGGGATGAACCGGGAATGTATTTCACTCGACTACCGCGTTCATGAGATGAACCGGGAATGTATTTCACCACGATACCGCGTCCTTGAGATGGACCGGGAATGTATTTTCATGCGACACCACGTTCATGGGATGAATCGGGAATGTATACCACCTGATTTGATACCGAGTCCATGAGATGGACCGGGAATGTATTCCATACGATTTCACCTCGAGTCCATGAGATGGGCGAGACATGTTACGTATCCATAACTAATACCTAGACTGCCGGCAGTGAGGAAGGAGTTCCACGGGCACGAGGGATGACTTTGAGGGCGTGAGTCCCTGACTTGACTGCTTTTATTTTATGAACTGTAGTTTTTTTATCATACATGTCTCCTGCTTTATATTGACTACTATGATTTCATTTATAGTATTTTTCAGTTTCACATACTTGGTACCTGTTGTACTGACCTCCTTGAAGTGCGTTAAATCTGCGGTAGAGGTACACGGTTGTTGATCCTCGCTCATAGGATCACGATTCGTATTAGGAAGCTCCGTTTCTTGAGGCTTATCTTTTGGTATGTTCCACGAGTTGTAGGTTACGTAAATTCGGGGTATGGCGAAGACCTGTCCCATCATAGGTGTTATTACTTTCTTAAGTGCATGTAATCTTGTTGTGGGCGGGGTTTGTAAAAAAGGATGTAACTGTTCAAAATTTCTGTATATATGCAAGGAGGCAACCATTTTGATTGGCCTATTTTATTATCTTATCTCTTGTTTCATATCTGTATGTTTTATATTCCGCTGATTTCTCTGATGTATGACTACTTGGGTGCCCGGGTAAGACACCAGTCACGGGCCCCGGAACGGGTCGTGACATAACCTTGGCTTTTAGCTCCTCATCAAAGGGATCTTCCATATGCGCATTGATAGCCTCCTTAAACTCAATGTTTGCCCCATTTGCTCTTTGTTCAATGCTTCCAAAATCACTTATGTTCAATACATGATGGTTGCTTCAAGGCTTTCAATTTAGAGGCGAGCAATTGGCGGTTCCCGATATGTCTTGTCTCGGCATGAAGTCAATATGTTGTCGAAGGCTGGATGAGATAACCACGTATTCATGAACTTGAAAGGCCGTTTCCCAGCATTATAGGATCACGATAACCGTAGCTATCACGGGGCGATGGTCAGAGCGAGTTCCATAGGTAAGTAATTGGCGTGCGATCAAGGTCAAATCACTCCAATGTTGATTCATCATTACTCTATCAAGCTTAGAACAAATCGTACCGTTCGTCCAGTGTAGAAGGCAGGAAGGAGTGTCTTCGTCCGTGAGCATTCACGAATTCTCAAGATCCTAAGTGCATAAGGCGTGAGAGGAGGACCCCGCTTTATCATGAGGGTAGCAATAAGTGTTGAAATCTCCATAATCATCCAAGGCTTCACTGCCGATGCCCAGTGAGTAAGGTGATGCAAAGCTTCCTATCGGTATGCTATAAGCGGGTACCTGAATGTGGCAAGGAAGGACAACATGTTATATTACATCTTGCACGGACATGGATATCTGAGAATCCATTCCAAGCACTTCACAACAAACTCGGAGGATCCAGTAAAAGCATTCTTCCACCATCAACGAAATCTAAGTTTGAGCAAAGATTCCAAGCTTTGAATCTTTGAGTAGAAAAAGATTTAAATCTTGCCGAAGAATTTAGTTTCAATAGACAAACCTTCTGGACATATAATATATAGCAAAAGCGGTTGCCTCCTTTCCTTTACAAGCGACCACAATATGTAACTCTGGACCTCTAGAGTTTTATCATAACAAGCGTGGCGGAGACGGGCCCCGCCATACCCCTGAATATACATGAATCTACAATCTCAGGGAAAACCATACCAAGAGATAAGCCTCCGGAGCAAATGGAGCTTTGTAACGACGTTAGGGGCAGATTCAGTGCCTTATCCGGGCACCACAGTGATACAATCATCGGAGAAAACCAGCGGAAAATAAAACTTTAAACAAGAAACAAGATATATGAACATAAAGCAGGCCAACCCAGTTTACCTTCAATAACATAAATAAATACAACTCTTTCAAAGCGAGCAGTTTAATCCTTTTTACAACCACACTTGGATACTCAGACCTCTAAGATTTACACAACTATGGCGGGACGGGGCCGCCATACCACAGATGTACAGAACCTACAACTCGGGAACACATACAAAGATAAGCCTCGTTGAAAGCGGAGCTTCCCAAAAGGCCGAGATCCTAGGCGAGGATCCACGGCCGATGTACCTCTGCTGCGGCGTGAGCGGCCCGAAGGAGTCGGTCTGACAAGTGCAGTATGTGGCGAAAAAATCGTAATGAAATCATACTAGTCTATATAAAGCGGGGAGCATGTATGATAACCAAACTCTGATTCGCGACATAAAGCGATCATGTCGATCGGGGACTCGCCTCAAGTCATCACTCAAATATAACTATGGGTCTCACGCACAACATCAATCATGTTCGCGTCGTGGCGCATGCCCGGTCTGCATCGGTGTAGACATGTCCATGATGCAACAATAATACCAATGCCCCATGGCCACGTACCGGAATTCTACCTCGGTGTAGACGCGTCCGTATGACATCAACAATAATATCTTTGGGTGATCAACCTGCACGCGTAGCCACGTGCCCCGGAATTCTACCTCGGTGTAGACATGTCCATGTAACCACAATAACAATATATCGGGTAATCAACCCGACCGCGTAACGCGTGCCGGAATTCTACCTCGGTGTAGACATGTCCATGTGACATCATCAACAAGATAGTAATCAAAATG
Organism: Przewalskia tangutica; assembly: GCA_029844215.1. Classification (NCBI taxonomy): domain Eukaryota; kingdom Viridiplantae; phylum Streptophyta; class Magnoliopsida; order Solanales; family Solanaceae; genus Przewalskia; species Przewalskia tangutica. Next base: position 21,035 of record JAQGDG010000029.1, read on the forward strand.
GAAACATACGTGGAATTCTCCATCACCGCCGACGCGTCGAGTAAGTTCTCGACAAGTCGACGGACCTATCGAGAGGCGGTAACACGAAATACCACACTTGCACAACAAAGGCTATCATCACAAGCATAGGCAAGTTTCACAACAACAAGCATAGGCAAGTTTCACAAACAAGCATAGGCAAGTTTCACAACAACTCAAAGTACTTTCATTTTATGCCAAAGTCGGGTTTTAACCCCAATTACTACATACGTTAAGTTCGTTTAAAGAGATCCATTACTTTTATAAAAGTCACGATGCAGTAGTATTAGAATGACCAACCCACCTTCCTTTTCAAAATCAAGTAACAACATTCTTTTCCTAAGTTCGGTTTGCCTAGTTTGATTACTCAAGCTTCATTTTCAAATGGTTTCATAGTTCCCAAACTTAATCACTTGATTCCTTTTTAGAACAATTGAGTAACATATGTCATATATGTGAGTAGTTTATTCTTGTTTATAACGATCTTATTACGTGACCATGATCTAGAAAATGTAATATCATTTTGTCTCATCTTAGCTTCTATGCGGATGGAGTTTCTCTTGGTTTTAATACAACACGTCATTATTCAATACATTTTCCTTTATTAACTGCGTTGATGCATCGATACACATTCGATTTAGAAATCGGTAAAACATTATCCCTTTAAAACCAAGTACTCATTACTCACGAATGAGGTTTCACAACATCCACATTAAAACAAATAAGTTAAGTCTCTTATCTTATAAGATCAAGTCTCTTAACTTCTAACGTGATAAACCATTTTCACTACGTAAGGTCGTTATAACTAACTTCCCATAAAGCTATTATAACACCTACGTTTTAAACCAACCAAATCACTTAGCATATCGTCTACCGTACTACATAGTTCCAACAATCATGCTAGAAAAGATAGGAAGAGGTTCACATACCTCGCGACGATTTATCGACAATAAGCAAAATGCTCAATACTACAACGCACTAGCCCTTTCCACTCCTCGAGTAGAATACGCTACTCTTAGTACTTTCACTATAAAGGTCAAACGTCTATTAACCCCAAAACACAAGTTTCTAACTTTCTGAGAAAATTGGCGACCTCACCGCATGGCAGCGTAAATCTCTCTCTCTATCGGTAGGCTACGAAGCCAACCAGAAGTCTACGTCTAACGGGCGTGTACAATTCTACTCGATATACTACACAAGTCTCTGTCAATACGGTCCTATGTAAATCTGATTCGATTCGATTCTTTATTCTTGGGCTTAAGTCAAAGACATTGCCGAATACTAAGTATAGTTCCATATATAGTATCTTCAACTATATATTCTACAACATGTAATCTCCAATTACAATAAGGGGACAAGAATATTTACCTCGATAAGCCCAAATTATCAAGTTATAATGTCGATCCTGAGCAAGGTTTAGCTCCTACTCAGTGCGCTCGATCGCTCAAACAACCCTTAGAAGTTCTAACCAAACACTCAAAATACTTCAACCAACTATGAAGATTTCCTTAGGGTTTCGGTTTTAGACTAAAAGGACAAAAGGTAGTATTTACGGGCTATACGTATAGAGGTAACTTTGGAATACTACAAGGTACAAGGCTAAGGTATTTTGGGCATTATAACAATACTAGGAGAAGTATTTCAATACCACGAGGAGGGTATTATCTGAAAACAACTAGGCTAGGGGTACCCGCTAGCACCACAAAGGGGGGGAGGGGAACCCCTCGGCCAAAGGCCACCACGAAAAGGGGAGGGGAGGCTCTGGCTAGAGCTCACAAAGGGGATGAGAGGGTTTGAGACTTGGAAGTTTTGGAATGGATGAAGTCTTCACACTTAGGGTATTTATAGCAAAACCAAAGGCCAACCAAGGGCCAAGATCCTTCCAAGTGTAAGGCAAGTGTAAGGCCAAGATCAAGCCAAGTGCACCTAACCCCTACTCCACAAAACATGCCCTGAAACATTGCACAAAACAATGCCACAACAGGCACCGATCGGCGAGGCCAGCGACCACTAAGGCGTCGGCAGGGTGACAAGTGTCACCTCTTGTTAACAAAATGTTCGCCGCTCGGAAAAATCCGCCAAAAATACAAAGCGACATAGCGGAATTTTCCGCCGCAAGTTACGCAAAGCGTTTAGTCGAAAGCGACTCTAGGGTGTTGTGCACAAAGGTAACCGGCCAAGCCACTAGCGGGGTGACACGTGTCACCCTCTATTGGCCCTCATAAAGCGTCTTTCGAAAAATATCCACAATGGCCAAAATCTAGAAAACAAAGTGGGCCACAAAGCAGTAAATTTCTCGTGGGCCCAGCGTGACCATTTCCGAAAATAAAATCTCAAAATTCTAATATAATCTATGAAGTCCAAATACCAAATCTGGGAATCCAATTCCCATTAACGAACCTTTTTCTTCACAAATTACCGGAAACTTTTCCGTCGAAAACTCACATCTTTCTTTCTTTTCAAAATTTCTGCCGTACTCTCGTACGTACGTCCTCATATACATAACCAGCAACTACGGGGTATAACATTCTCCCCTCCTTAGAAACATTCATCCCGAATGTTCCTTCTCAAGTCGGATAACGATAAAGTTCCTCTAACAAGTTGCAGCGCCGCGGCAGCCCACGAAATAACACACGTCCTCTTCTTTCCTTACTCGTCGTGCCCTTCTCGAACACTTGAACTCTCCCAGTACGTACCATACTTCAGTCATTACTTCCGTTCCTGAAAATCTCTGGAGTCACTACCTCCAAACTTGGTCATCTTACTAACCTCAAACTTCCTTAAGGCCATTCCCGGCCTTTACGAACCGCTTCTGGTCGAACGCGTCCACGAACTCATACGATGGTCACACAAACTTGGGCCTAGCATCCTCGTGACCCTACCACCTGGCGGGACCACCCAGAACTGACCCCACCCCAAACCGGGTTACGGGTTGACCCGCAAATGGTCCTCAACCCGACCCCCAACCGCGCCAAACTCTTGTTCCCCGATCCGGAACAATCTTACTAATTCACATCATGAAAGCTACCACTTCCATCTCAAACTACCCACGGACTTATCACACAAATAAATCCCACGTATACCACTACTCTGATAAGGGTCAAACATAAATCTTCAACTCAAGACGACCTTACCCCTAAGGTCTCAGTCGTGACATAGTCTAAGGTTAACACTTACCATGCCCATCGTATCCTCCCAACTAAGCATGTTTTCTAACTCACAATTAACACAACGCTATTCGTACATAGCACATAATAATGAGACCATTATAACAAGCATACCAAAACTCTAGAGGGTTAAGGATATACCTGAAGCTACCGCTCCACTCTAATCATAGGCACACGCCTGCGGTATGCTATGAAAGCGATGAACGACCATCGATCCGGTGGTGAGTCGTAACATCCGTGCTACCCTTGGTGAGACAGTTCCTCGCATAAAATGGCCTGCTGGCCGCCAAAATAACAAGCTCCTGGCACCACGACACTCCCGAAATGCGGTCTACCACATCGACCACCGAGGTAGGGGTGACGCGTCAGCCAACACGCCACTTCCCGGAAACTGAACCCTTGGAGCCACGGCACGCTCCCGAATACTCTGAAGGTTGTGGAGGACCACTCTGCACTGGCGGAGGTACAAAACTAGTATGCTGCTGAGGCGGTCCGCCTCGAAAGTCAAAGGACCATTGTTACGGCCTCTTACGCGATCTTGGTCATTCGTCGACCTCTCGTGCCTCGCGTCGGTCATGAGCTGCGTGCGGGCAATGTCCATGCCGGTGAAGAGCTACTCACGAACATGCCTCGACATGTAATCATCGAGCCACGTAACATATCGGTGCACTCGATCCTCCATACTAGCTACTGTATTTGGGGCGTCGCAAGCGATGAGTCGAACTCACATTGTACTCGAACCGAATGCGCGCTCTGTCTAAGCATCAAAAATCATCGGCGTGCCCTCCTCATGCGGAGGCAAGAAGTGCGTGAGAAAGCCCGAAAACTCATCCTATCTTCTGAGTGCATGCTCTCCCGAAAGCTCCGTGAATCAAACCAATCATTGCGGTATCACGCGGCCGATCACGAACAAGGTCCAGACTCGGTCTCTGAAGCCTTGATCACCCGCGTGATCCGTAGCTCGCCGGATGAACTCCTGCGGATCATCCTCGAGCCTCGACCCATAAAACTGCGGGCTACTGACTCGAGAAAGTCCAGTAGCCTCAGCTATCTGCTCGGGGTGAACCACTGGTGCTCAGGAGCTGGGCTAGCTGCGTCGGCCTATCCTCATATCGGCCACGACCACGGCCCAGCAAGCCATCTCCTTGTAACCCGTCTCCTCTGCGGTGTGGGGTGGAGGCTCAGTGCTGCGGTCTCGGCCCGGCCATTCTTTGCGGCTCTAACCTCTCTTTGGTGGCGGCGTCACAAAACCCGCCGTCGAAGCCTGACCTCAGTGTATGCGGGCTGCGCCTCGTACTCCTCTGTATCTCACTAGCGGCACCCTCGGCTGCCTTGCCCGGGCTCTGGTTGCCTAACGCGGAGGCATAACTAGTAAAAGCGAGATCGTCGGAGGGTCCGACTTACAACACAACTCTAAGGCACGATCTCGGAATGAGAAGAATGAAACCAATCCTAAATGTCCTGCGACCTCGATTATAGATGTGGTGCCTGACACGATAATCAAGACTCTACTGAACGGTGCGTAGACACTTTCAGGATTAAGCTGCTCGATACCACTTTTGTAACGACGTTCGGGGCGTTCTTTGGTGCCTTATCCGGGCACCACTGGTGATACAATCATCGGAGAAAACCAGCGGAAAATAAAACTTTAAACAAGAAACAAGATATATGAACATAAAGCAGGCCAACCCAGCGGTTACGCTTGATAACATAAATAAATACAACTCTTTCAAAGCGAGCAGTTTAATCCTTTTTACAACCACACTTGCAACGATTACTCTGGACCTCTAAGATTTACAACAACTATGGCGGGACGGGGCCCGCCATACCACAGATGTACAAGAACCTGACTCGGGAACCATGCAAAGATAAGCCTCGGAAGCGGAGCTTCCCAACGCTGGCGAGATCCTAGGCGAGGATCCACGGCCGATGTACCTCTACTGCGGCATGAGCGGCCCGAAGAGTCGATCTGGCAGTACCAAGTATGTGAAAGCGTAAAAATCACGTAATGAAATCATACTAGTCTATATAAGCGGAGACATGTATGATAACCAAACTCTGATTCCTGACATAAAGCGATCATGTCGATCGAGGACTCGCCCTCAGTCATCACTCAAATATAACTATGGGTCTCACGCCACGGCATCAATCATGTTCGCGTCATGGCGCGTGCCCCGGTCTGCGCCGGTGTAGACATGTCCGTGATGCAACAATAATACCGATGCCCGTGGCCACATGCCGGAATTCTACCTCGGTGTGAACCGTCCGTATGGCGTCAACAATAATATCTTTGGGTGATCAACCTGCGCGTAGCCACGTGCCCCGGAATTCTACCTCGGTGTAGACATGTCCATGTAACCACAATAACAATATATCGGGTAATCAACCCGACCGCGTAGCCGCGTGCCGGAATTCTACCTCGGTGTAGACATGTCCGTATGACATCATCAACAAGATAGTAATCAAAATGGAAACATACGTGGAATTCTCCGTCATTGCGCGACGCGTCGAGTAAGTTCTCGACAAGTCGGCCGACCTCTATCGAGAGGCAGCGGTAACACGAAATACCACACTTGCACAACAAAGGCTATCATCACAAGCATAGACAAGTTTCACAACAACAAGCATAGGCGAGTTTCACAACAACAAGCATAGCAAGTTTCACACAACTCAAAGTACTTTCATTTTATGCCAAAGTCGGGTTTTTAACCCCGGTACTACATCGTTAAGTTCGTTTAAAGAGATCCATTACTTTTATAAAAGTCACCCGATACGTAGTATTAGAATGACCAACCCATTCCTTTTCAAAATCAAGTAACATTCTTTTCCTAAGTTCGGTTTGCCTAGTTTTGATTACTCGAAACCTCATTTTCAAATGGTTTCATAGTTCCCAAACTTAATCACTTGATTCCTTTTTAGAACAATTGAGTAACATATGTCATATATGTGAGTAGTTTATTCTTGTTTATAACGATCTTATTACAGACCATGATCTAGAAAATGTAATATCATTTTGTCTCATCTTAGCTTCATGCGGATGGAGGTTTCTCTTGGTTTTTAATACTGACACATCATTATTCAATACATTTTCCTTTATTAGCATTTGCGGTGTGCTGTCGATACACGTTACGATTTCCGAAATCGGTAAAACATTATCCTTTAAAAACCAAGTACTCATTACTCACGAATGAGGTTTCACCAACATCCACATTAAAACAAATAAGTTAAGTCTCTTATCTTATAAGATCAAGTCTCTTAACTTCTAACATCGATAAACCATTTTCACTACGTAAGGTCGTTATAACTAACTTCCCATAAAGCTATTATAACACCTACGTTTTAAACCAACCAAATCACTTAGCACGTATCGTCTCGTACTACATAGTTCACAACAATCATGCTAGAAAAGATAGGAAGAGGTTCACATACCTCGCGACGATTTATCGACGATAAGCAAAATGCTCCAAGTACTACAACCTTGCTAGCCCTTTCCACTCCTCGAGTAGAATCGCTACTCTTAGTACTTTCACCTATAAAGGTCTGGCGTCTATTAACCCCCAAAACACAAGTTTCTAACTTTCTACGAAAATTAGCGCCTCACACATGGCGGCGTAAATCTCTCTCTATCGAGGCGGCTACCAAGCCAACGAGGGTCTACACGTCTAACAGGGCGTGTACAATTCTACTCGATAATACTACCAAGTCTCTGCAATCTGATCCTATGTAAATCTGATTCGATTCGATTCTTTATTCTTGAGCTTAAGTCAAAAGACATTGCGAATACTAAGTATAGTTCCGTATATAGTATCTTGACTATATATTCCTACAACATGTAATCTCCAATTACAATAAGGGGACAAGAATATTTACCTCGATAAGCCCAAAATTATCCAAGTTATAATGTCGATCCTGAGCAAGGTTTAGCTCACTACTGCATGCGCTCGATCCGCTCCAAACAACCTTAGAAGTTCTAACCTTACTCAAAATACTTCAACCAGTATGAAGATTTCCTTAGGGTTTGGTTTGAGACTAAAAAGGACAAAGGTAGTATTTAGGGCTCTACGTATAGAGGTAACTTTGGAATACTACAAGGTACAAGGCTAAGGTATTTTGGGCATTATAACAATACTAGGAGAAGTATTTCAATACCACGAGGAGGGTATTATCTGAAAACAACTAGGCTAGGGGTACCCACTGCTAGCATGAGGGGAGGAACCCCCTCGGCCAAACCACGAAAAGGGGGAGGAGGCTCGGCTAAGAGCTCACAAAGGGGAGAGAGGGTTTCAAGACTTGGAAGTTTTGGAATGGATGAAGTCTTCACACTTGGGGGTATTTATAGCAAAACCAAAGGCGACCAAGGGCGAAGATCCTTCAAGTGTAAGGCAAGTGTAAGGCCAAGATCAAGCCAAGTGCACCTAACCCCTACTCCACAAAACATGCCACAAACATTGCACAAAACATTGCACAAAACAATGCCACAACAAGGCACGATCGGCGAGCGAAGCCAGGCCACTAAGGCGTCGGCAGGGTGACAAGTGTCACCCTCTTGTTAACAAAATGTTCGCGCTCGGAAAAATCCGCAAAAATACAAAGCGACATAGCCGAATTTTCCCTTCGCAAGTTACGCAAAGCGTTTCGTCAACGACTAGCAAGGTGTTGTGCACAAAGGTAACCGGCCAGCCACCTGGCGGGGTGACACGTGTCACCCTCCTGTTAGCCCTCATAAAGCGTCTTTGAAAAATATCCACAATGGCCAAAATCTCGAAAACAAAGTGGGCCCACAAACCAGTAAATTTCTCCGTGGGCCCACGTGACCATTTCAGAAAATAAAATCTCAAAATTCTAATATAATCTATGAAGTCAAATACCAAATCTGAATCAATTCCCGTTAACGAACCTTTTTCTTCACAAATTAGGAAACTTTTAAAGTGAAAACTCACATCTTTCTTTCTTTTCAAAATTTACCTGTACTCTGAAATGCGTCCTCACATACATACCCGGCAACTACGGGGTATAACAAGCTTTCTCCCAAAATCGACGAGATCCTAGAGTAAGGATCACCACACAGGTACCTAAAACTGCGGGCATGAGCGGCCCGAAGGGGTTAGTACAACAGTGCAGAATATGGAGCAGCGATAAGGTACAACAATTAAAACATATCTGTATAAAAGCATGCGGGGGTAAGTGTAAAAGAAGTAAATACTGGCCTACCGTGTCATTACCCGTGAACTTAATCGTACCTTATTATCTTTTCCCGTTTCTCGATAAAGGTTATAGTCACTTCTACGTGCTTGCGGAAAATCATCAAGTTCACTACCATATAACCTACTTACCTTACTCAACCTAGTCCGGCCGCTACGGAGGACACCTATACTTCGGCCCACACAGGATGCGATAAAGTCACGTAGTGCGCCTCTAGGTATCTTGTCAGGCCCGTCTACGGGGCGATAATGTCTATAGTGCGCGCAAGGTATCTTGCCGGCCCGTCTGCGGGTCGATAATGTCATATAGTGCGCGTAAGGTATCTTGCCCGGCCCGTCTGCGGGTCGATAATGTCATATAGTCTGCGTAAGGTATCTGCCGGCCCGTCTGGGTCGATAATGTCATATAGTGCGCGTAAGGTATCTTTGCGGCCCGTCTCGGGTCGATAATGTCATATAAAACCCGAATTTAACCCATTACTCTGCCTCTACTCCTTTAGAAAGACACTTTTTCAAATAAAACTTCCCGGATACTAACAACCGTAGTATCAAGTCATCTCTACCTTTGGACAAGTCACAATACCTTTTAGAAATACAATTAGAACTTCTAAATCAAGTGACTTCTTTTTTAAAAACCTTAAGCAATTGGTACCTTTAAAACAATTTGCCCTTCTTTATTTCAAATCATTTCTTGTTTATGTTACTGAAGAAAACCATTCTCTTAACCTCCCATAAAGTTATTATAACCAACTTCCCATAAAGCCGTCATACTAATTTTATGCCTTAAACTAATTCATTCTTTTTATAACCAAGTATTATATACTTTCAAATCAATTCTCTTAACTTTCAAAAATACAGTTAGTCTCTTAACCTTTAGAACTCAAGTGACTCCTTTTATTATAAAACCTTAGGCAATTGATGCCTTAAAATCAAGTTGCCTTTTCACTAAAATCAAGTCATTTATCTTTCCATAAAGAAATTATAACCAACTCCCCATAAAGTCGTTATATTCACTTTATGCCTTAGTCAAAATACAATTTCCTATCCAATGGACTTATACGTTTAAAACGGAACAAGTATCACATACTTCAAAACTCTTCAAGTCCCTTAACTTTAATAATACTTAAGACATCCTTTATTCTTTCAAAGAAATGAGTTAATCTCTCTAACTCACCTGACTTGGCTATTCATAAAACTAGTAAAGGATATCAAGGTGTTGGTCGTCTACCGTACTACATACGTGCAACTAGTCATGCTCAAAAGATAGGGAAAGTTCTATATAGAGTAAGTCACACAAATACCTCTTAACTTCTAAGAGTATAAGGAAACATGAAATGATACCACAGGTATATTCCATACATAGAATCATGCCAAAGGAAGGAAGAGGTTCACATACCTCGCGACGATTGTCGACAAGTAGCAAAATGCTCCAAAGTACTTCAACCTTGAGCTATTCCATTCTTCAAGTAGGATACGCTATACTTAGTTCTTCACCCTATCATGGTCACAATACGTCCATTAACCTCTTACTTCAAACGTAGAATATTCTAAGTGCTAAGTCGCCAAATTCTACGGAAAATCGGACAGACCTCCTTTGTTTCTACTACTATGCCACCTTTTCAAGTAGAATACAATAACCAAACACGCCACAATTAAGGCCCAAACAATGCAATCAACAATAGGGATTACACGCCTACTAGGCGTGTAAAATTCCCATGATAGATAACAAACTACAACAACTACTAGCCCATTTTCGGCCAACTTGAAGTACTACAACATCAATTCTTATCCAATTTCCATTTCAATCCAAGTTATTAGCCTAACATGATATCAAGTCGCAATTGATTATAACCACTATAATCCTCAAGTAAACAACATGCGACGATTTCTAATAAACGACCAATTAGTAATCCAACTTCAAGTGGCTAATATAACATTTTTGATTTAAGCTACAAGAAATCCATAATACTTATGAACTTCAACATATCAACTTCATGCTAGCAACACGTAAAGCTAACAACAACAACATATATATAATCTTGTAACACTAATTAAGAGACAAGATTATACCTCAACGAATCTCAATCCAATTCCAAATCCGAAGTCGCTCCTTAGCAACTTAGAGACTCTTCAAGACACTTCAATCCACTACTTGAGACCCTTAGAACCACACCAACAACATTCCTTCAAACTTCCAATCCAAAACCTAGAAAACAACTAGGTTTTCACTTTGCGACTAACCCGAAAACTATCTTTTTCCGAGATTTTTCTATTGAGATATGTTTACAATACACCTAAGAACCTTGGTTTAAAGTGGGGAGCTTAATGGACAACAAAAAAAAAATTCGTAGAGAGAGCTAGCCAAACCCGAGAGCTTGTGCTCAAGTTCATCAATTTCTCTTGAAAATTTTCTAAGTGTTGGTACTAGTATTGCTACTAGTAGTATCATAAAGCACATTGGAGGGTCAAGATATGAACAATTGGGTGGTTAGGATGAAGTCTTACTAAATATCAAGACTTTGTGGGTCCATTGACCAAGTCAATTATGTCAAGCTCACTATATTGCAAGACTTGTCTTCCTAACAAGGGTCAAATGACCCTTGTGTCCATGCTGAAATCGTCCAAGCTCACTTAAGGGGGGTGACACGTGTCGCCCTCCCATTCGTCATAATAATTTGTTTTCCGACAATTCCATAATTCCGATAAATTTTTACAAGTCTCAAATCTTGACACTTATGAGTTCTTACGTACGTTCTTAAAACATGTCCTGTAAATATGGGGTGTAACAGTTTTTCTTTGAGATTACTTCCTTCCATCCCTCTTCTTTGTTGTTGGAAGCCATAACATGTGTCTCATCCAAGCTATGTACCCCGCGTTCAAAATTTATGCACCGTGATGCAAGATTAGTATCCTCCGAAGAACTCTTGTAGGTTCCCCTAGCCAATGAAGGTTGCGGGTTTATTGGCACTTCGTAATCGATCGCTTTGTCTCCTTTCTCATCCTATCATGTTGCGCAATGCCGGTATGTGGTAGAATCCTTGATGCCCCTACGCGAGGATCATGACTTGATGATCCATGTTGACCCAAAGCGGAGGAACCGCGGCATGCGTAGCATTTCCCATACTTAGGGAACAAGAGGTGGTGTGTGCTCACCGTCTTGATATCCGTCAAGTTATCATCAAGCTGCGGGATGTTGAGATGGTGGTGGATAAGAGGTAGGAGGTTGGATCCACCCGTAGTTACTGTTGGCATCGGACAAGTAGAACCTCCTCTTTGCTGAAGTACCACGGATTGTGTTTTTAGGAGCTTCTTGGTGTTAGTATCATCCTCGACTTTCTACACTTCAAGTGATTGTGTCCAAAAGCCGCACAATGATAGCAAAAGTCGGATAGTTTTCATAGTTCACCCTTTGAGAATACCTTCTATTGTCGGCAACGTGACAAATTCCTTCTAGGTTCTTTGCTAACATCAACTTCCACTAATACTCTTGCATAGTTCATTTTGATCTTTCCTTAGTAAATTGGTCGGTGTATAGAGGTTTTCCTACACGTGAAGCAATCTTGCTAAGGCAGTTACCTCGAATAGAAGGGAATGTCGGGAAGGTGACCCAAATTGGAATGTCCATGAATAAATCATCTGTTATTAGAACTCCCTTATCAATAGGCTTAAGCATCATAGTTTTTCCGTAGACCATATAAGGGCCACCGTGGAGTACATTTGTGCGTTCATCCTCCGTCATGAATTTTAATGATCCAACCTTTGCCATATGGTATAATCTGACGCCTTCACTCCCATCCCTTCACAATGGTATTGATGCCTCTCTTCCGAAAGGACGTGAAGCAACCTATAAGGCAATATCCCATGTTTCAATGAATGAAACTTCATCCTCAACTTCTATTTCAATTTCCTCTCTGTGTTGTTCAATGACGTGGAACTTCATACCCTTTGCTTCAAGCCTAGTACCTGCAAAGTCTCCAACATAAGTCTTGTGAGGAGGACGGGGACCTTTGCCATGATGCTGGGGTAGAGTAGTATGTGTTGTGCTAACGGTGGAGATTCATGTTACGAAGATGTGTTTGTGGGTAAGTCATTGGAAGGTATTTCGGAGGTATAGACAGAGGGGATGGGTAGGTGGAAAGAGCTAGGGCATGATAGGTGAGAGAATTCGCGTGCCATTAGGGAGGGTAGGGAATGTGTTATGGGTTTCGGTAAGAATAGATGGTAGGGAGGATAGAAGTGATGAGGTGTTAGGAATTTCAGGGAGTAATGAAGAGGTATTGGATGAGAGAGAGGTGTTGTTATTGACTCTACCCGTGCCCAAGGTAGAATTAAAGGCGAAGGGGTTGTTGAGGGTTCTGTGATGGGTTCCATTAAGCAAACTTGCTAAAGTAGGGAAGGATTTGTTATTGATACTTAAAGAATTCAGAGGTTGTTGTCCCACTAAGTTAGAGGACTCATTGATTCCCGCGGCATTTAATTCTGTTGCATTGGCTCCCACGTTATTAATGTGCATAGAGTACCTAGGTTCCTTGTAAATAGAAGTCACTTCGTTTCTCACAACAGACCTTGGTCTTTGCATAACGGGAATGTGCATCACCCATTGGACTTCCACCTGCCCCGTCTTGGCATTCTGAACAATGTAATGACCCGTCATTGAATGTGGCTCCTTGGTACCCGCAGCATTAAAGAATGACGCCTCGGCTCCCGCGACATTAATGTTATACATCTTGGGGATATAGATCTCTTCGTTCCTACCAACTGACCTTGATTCTTGCATAGTGTGATTAATCAAAGTCTCATGGGCTCCCGTCTGACCCGCCATAGTATTCTGACCCAAGACTTGACCCGGAATAGGAGGAGACTCATTGGTATGCGCAGCATTAAAGAATGACGCTTCGGCTCCCGCAACATTAATGTTAGACTCCTTGGGGATAGGGATCTCTTCATTCCTACCAACTGACCTTGATTCTTGCATAGTGGGATTAATCATAGTCTCATGGGCACCCGTCTGACCCGCCATAGTATTCTGACCCATGCCCCAACCCGTAATAGGAGGAGACTCTTCGGTTCCCGCGACATTGATGTTTGATGCCTTGGCACCCGCGATAAGCTCTTTGGGAATAGGAGTTTCTTCAATGCTCTCAATTGAAATTGATTCTTGCAAAACGGGATTTTTCTTAGACCCATGGACACCCGTCCAGGCCTGAACCTCGACCGCGCACTCGGTTTAGACCCGAGTATGCCATCACGCCTAGTTTCGTCAATTGTTATTCCTGACCTAGATTTTTTCCCTTTTCTGGTTTTCCTGAGTGAATTTCCAAGTACTGTGGAGGCACTAATGATGTCGTGGTTGTCCTGCTCCTCCGTAATGTTCCTTTTGCCTTTCAAATGACTCGTGATATGATCGACCACCCTAGTAGCATAAGGGGTGTCAATGGCTATCGGATTCAGTCTTTGCTTGCCGGGAGTTTCAAGAGGGTTCTTCCCAGTAGGCATGTGGTTAGTGTCATGGTCTTCAACTGTGGTCACTTCAGTAGGAGTAATAGGAGAGATTACTCCTGGATTGGTTACCGATGGACCATGAATTTTTCCGCCTTTAAATTCACTAATATCCAAGCTCTCAATTTCTATATTTCTGCCCCATTCATGTATCCTTTGTAGCATAGAATCATCCACTACATTCTCGAGAGGGATACGCAAATCTGGTGTGACATGAACTAACACCGTTGGGTCTGAAATTGCCGGAATTAGATTTTCTTCAATAATGGTTGGACTACCGCCATTCTTTTTCTTTTTCTTTGTTCTAGCTTTCGTTGAACTTCCTGAACCTCCTGAATCATTGCTGGAACGTGTGTAACGTTTAGACTTTTTCATGTTATGGACATTAAGCTTCAAAACGTTGGGAAACAATGGTTGATTTTAGGGGGGGAGATGAGAAAAACCGAAGGAGCAACTAAGGGAAAACGTTGAGAGTGTTTTCCTTAGTGAGAGAAACTTCTCTCTAACTCCTACTTCCCCCCCCCCCCCCACTTTGTGTAGAGAAATACTTCAAGTATTGTTGTATAATCCCAAATACCTTAGCCTAGTATCCCTAGTGGTATTCCAAAGTTATTTCAATACTAGGAGCCCGGAAATACTACTTTATTCCTATAGTCGCAAAATGAAACCCTAGAAAAATATTCATAGCTTGGATGAAGTGTTAAGAGAATTTGTTTAGAAACTTCTAAAGGTTGCTTGGAGCGGGTTAGAGCGTAAGGAATTGGAGCTAAGCGTTTCTCAGGATCGACTTATAATCTTGGATAATTTTGGGCTTATCGAGGTAATGATCTATGTCTGTTATACCCCGTATTTCCAGAGTATGTACGTGAGGGCGTACGTATAAGAATTTGAGCCTTAAGATTAGGCAAGGTTCGAAATTGGGCACAAGTGCCGAAAAGAGTCGTTTTCGATGAAGCGTTTCCACGACTGCGTGAGGAAAATTTCGGCTATGTCATTAATAATTTTTGCGGATTTTTCCGAGAGACGAAACATTTTGGACCAACGGGAGGGTGACAAGTGTCACCCTCACATTGGAAGCAAGTGGACGGCAAGCTTGACCATTGGCACGTTTTTGGTGTTGAATTTTTGGTCAAGGGTTAGGTAGGATATTTTGTGTAGATGGATAAGGTAGCACATGGCTAAATCTTGGCCTTACACTTTCTATGCACTTGTCTTCATCTTGGCCATTGGTTGGCCTTCACTTGACCTATAAATACACCTCTAACTTGAAGACTTACTTCATCCAAAACAAGAGAAATCAATCTAACTCTCAAAATACTCCCTCACTTGTTCTTTCGTCCCACCACTCCCCTTTGAGAAGGCCCTTTGAGAGCTTCCCTTTGTAGTGGTTAGTAGTAGGGTACCCACTAGCCTAGTTGTTTTCGTTTAATACCGCTTTTTGTGGTATAGAAATACTCTCCTTGTATTGTTGTAATGTCAAATACCTTGGCCCAAATACCTTGTAGTTTTCCCAAGGTTACACATACAAAAGCCAGAAAATACTATTATACTTCCTTTAGCCACTAAACGAAACCCTAAGGAAATCTTCATTGATAGTTGAAGTAATTGAGTAGAAGTTGGTTAGAACTTCTAAGGGTTGTTTGGAGGCGGGTTGGAGCGCCACGGAGTAGGAGCTAAACCTTGCTCAGATCGGCATATAAACTCGGATAATTTTGGGCTTATCGAGGTAAACACTCTTGAACTTCTATTGTAATTGGAAATTACATGTTGTAGGAATATATAGTTGAAGTATACTATATATAGAATGAACATTATAATTGTGCGGCAATGTCTTGCGACTTAAGCCCTGAATTTAAAGAAGAGAAGCGTAATTACATAGGGTGTATTCTGATAGACTTGTTGTTATACCCGTATTTCCAAAGTATATGCGTAAGGCGTGCGTAGAAAATTTGAAACTTTTAATATTGGCTTGGCGAAAATTATTTGTGCACAACACCGTTTAGAGTCGTTTTTGACGAAGCGTTTTCCACGACTTTCGTAGGGAATTTCGGCTATGTCATTTTTAATTTTGCGGATTTTTCCGAGAGGCGAAGCGTGTTGGGCCAACAAGAGGCGCCACTTGTACCCTCCCATTGGCGGACGTGAGGCTCGGTTGTGGCCGATTGGAATGGCTTTAGTTGGTAGGATATTTGTGTGTTAGTTGGTTAAGGGGCCTTGGCAAGATCTTGGCCTACACTTGCTAGGCACTTGGCTAGATCTTGGCCATTGGTTGGCCTTGGCTTGTGCTATAAATACCCCTCTAAGGTTGAAGACTTCTTCATCCAAAATGCCTAAGTCTTGAGAGCCTTCCTCCCACCGTGAGGCCCCTTGGCGAGAGTTTCCCACAGTGGGGTAGTAGAGGGTAGCCACCACTCCTTTGTGGTGTGGTGGGGTACCCCACAGCCTAGTTTGTTTTCATACAATACCCCTCTTGGTAGAAATACTCTCAAAAGTATTGTTATAATGCCCAAATTACCTTAGCCTTATACCTTGTTGTATTCTAAGGTTATACTATCTGAAAAGCCAGAAATACTATTATACTTACAGTCGGTCACCAAAGAAACCACAGGAAAATCTCCATAGTCAGTTGGAGTATTGTGTAGAAGTTGGTTAGAACTTCTAAGGGTGGTTTAGAGCGGGTTGGGCGCTCGAGTTGGAGCTAAGCGATTGCCGGGATCGACTTTAAGCTAGGATAATTATGGGCTTATCGAGGTAAATATCTTGTCCTCTATTGTAATTGGAAATTACATGTTGTTGGAATATATAGTTGAAGTATACTATATATAGAAGCGAGCGTAGTTATCGGCAATGTCTTTTGACTTAAGCACGAAATTAAAGAAGATTCTTGAGCTGTAATTACTTAGGGCTGTATTCTGATGAACTTGTGAAGTAGTGCAGTGGGTAGAATTGTACGTTAGGGTTAGATGTATAACCCCTGGTTGGCTTGATGGCGGCCTCGATGGAGGAGGAGATTTCTGTTTGTTGCGGGAAGTCTTTCTTGAATTTTGGTAGAATATTCTCGATGAGATCTAAATGTTAATAAAGCGCCTTGTGGCCTTATAGGTTGAAGTACTACGTGTGGCGCGATCTACTTGGCTTAAGGAGTAGCCAGGCGGTTGGATGTACTTGGGCGTTTTGCTATTAGTCGATACTCGTCGCGAGGTATGTGAACCTCTTCCTATCTCTTCTAGCATGATATGTGGGAAATATGTAGTCGGTGAGCGTCGTGTCTTTGAGCGTATTTGATTGGTGTAAAACATAAAGTGTTATAACGGCTTTATGGGAAGTTGGTTATAACGACTTTATGTTGGTAAGAAAATACATGTGGTTTTAAAAGGTAAGCGATTTGAACTATAAGCGGCTTGTTATGTGTTAATAAAGAACTTGAAGTATTTCAAAGATTTTGAATCATTTTGAAAGAAGAAGTAATATTTGGTTTTGAAAACTTAAGAGTTATACTAGCTTTATGGGAAGTTAGGTATAACGGCTTAAGAATGTTTCTTGATTTGAATCGAATGTGTATCGACAAACCATGCGGTGTTAATAAAAGGAAATGTTTTGAATAATTAAGTATTATTAAAACCGGTAGAAACTTCCATCTGCATAGAAGCTAAGATGAGACAAAATGATATTTCCTAGATCATGGTCTTTGTAATAAGATTGTAATAAACAAGAATATCTACTCATATAAGGCTTGGGTTTCTCAGTTGTTTAAAGGAGAATTATATTCTTAAATGAATAAGACTATGAACTCTGAAACCTTTCTAAAAAATGAGAAACTTGAACATTGGAAATTAGGCAAACTTGAACATTGGAAAAGAATGTTGCTACTTGATTTTACAAAGAGAAGTAATTGATTTACTTTAAAAGATAATCACTCTATTTTCATATACTACGGGTATTGTGTGACTTTTGTAGAAAGCAACGTATCTTTTAAAGAGTTAATGTATGAAGCACTTTGGGGATAAAAACCGATCTTGTTAATCATATAGTAGAAAGTACCTTGTGTGAACAACTTGATTGTATTGGTTTGTGATAGCCTTGTAATACTTCTTGTTGCTTTGATAAGTAAGCGTGTTAGGATGCTACGTGTGTTAGTATCTTGTGATGTTTGTGTAAAGGGTTTCCCTTGATTGTGCTTATTAACTATCGGTCGTTATGATAGTATTGTGGCATTCGTCTCTTGAGATGATTAGGGGTTAAGCTGCCCTCCGTCGGGGGTAGACTCGGCGATGCAGGACCGTGATTCGAGAATACCTCATGCGGGTCACGAGGGCCTATGCGGGCTACGAGAGTTCGAGTTAGCGTCGTCCTTTATGGCATGCGGTCGCGTGGCCATGCGGACTCGGAAGTCGGGGCGATCTTGGGAGTAGCTACCCTCGATGCGAGGAATACCTGCATGCGGGCGATGAGATTGGCCTATGCGGGCTGCGGGAGTTCGAGTTAGACGCAGCGTGATCTGCGGGCAAGTGGCGGCTTTGATCATGTGGCGGTCTAAGCAGATCTTGTAATCTGATTCGCGACCTTGTTGATGCGTAGGTTTTTAGTAGTCGGCTATGCCTTCGTACTTACCGTCTGATTTTATTATGACAGGTGGGACACGGTGTTGGTGTGTTCCTTGGTGTTTTTTTATCATATGCCGCGATGAGGAAGGTATTCCACGGCGTGATTGATGTTGTGGGCACGAGACCCGTTGTTATACTTGAGTGATGACTTGAGGCGTGAGTCACGACTTGACATGATTGCTTTGTTGTAAGCGTAGTTTGGTTATCATACATGTCTCTGCTTTATATGTTGCTATGATTTCATTTCTGATATGTATTTTGATTTCACATACTCGGTACTGTTATGCGACCTCGCCCGAGCTGCGTTCATCTGCGCGAGTTGAGTACACGATCGTTGATCCTAGCTCTCGAGTCACGGTTTGGCGTTTGGGAAGCTCGTTTCTCAGAGGCTTATCGGTGGTATAGTCCACTGTCGTCGTAAGTGTTTACATTCGGGGTTTGGCGGGGCCTGTCCGCCATTGTTATCGTATCATTCTTAGAAGTGCATGAAATCTTTATTTGTAGGCGGGGTTTGTAAAAGGATTAAAGCTGTTCATGTTGAAAAAGGTTGCTATTTATATATATATCTGAAGGTAACCGTTTTTGGTTGCTTTGTCTTAACTTATTTCAACTGTCTTATTACAGTTTCATGTATTGTCTTTATGTTCAGATTACTACGATGTATGTCTACTTGGGTGCGGGGTAAGGCACGATCACGGGCAGGTTGGTCGTGACAAAAGTGGTATCGAGCGATTAATCCTCGGAAAGTGTCTGAACCGTATCGATGAAGTCTTGATTATCGGTGTGTTGTGCACCACGATAATTAGGAGGCTATAGGATATTTAGGATTGGTTTCTATTCTTCTCACTCTGAGATCGTGCCTTAGAGGTGTGTTGTAAGTTGGACCCTCGCGAAATTCTTTCCACTTATCGTTATGCCTCGCGTAGGGCAACCGGGCCGGAGAGCAAAGCGGCCAGGAGGCTGCGAGTAAATCTGAGAGAGGTTCACGTGGGCACGGCCCAATTATCACCTTGGGTGGTGCCGTTCGGGGAGTTACTGCGGCGTCGCTAGCCCAGTGAGTTTGCCACAGCGGCGGCGATTCCTCTGCGACCATGATATTTGAACCTTGATTCACGGCCAGAGCGGTGAATATAGATTGCAAAGAGGCAACCACATTACTAGCTATAGATTTGGTTACGAAGAGTATCTGATGTCTGCGAGTCTTGAGGACTATCTAAAAGAGGTTGTGCAAGAGTAATTCTTGATTAGGCTTGAGCATGGCACGTATGCGGGCTTATGCGCGGCCAGCGAGCGATGTAGAGATCGGCGGGTTGAAGGGCGGTAGAAGAGGCGAGCGGCAAGGTCCTTTGGTAACTTTGGCGAGTCGCCTCCCAGCCGAGTTAGATATGCACCTCACTTGATGCGAGTGGTCTTACAAATTTCGGGGCGTTCGGGGTGTGCGAGGAGTTGGTGAGAACTCGGGGCTTAGGTTCACGATGTGTGACGTCATCGGGGAATGTCATCTTTTAGGTTGGTACTTGTTGTACTATGGCCGTCGAGTGCAGTGTCGAAGAGTGTCTTGTAGGAGGACTTAGCCTTCGGGATCGGTGGGTAGTTTGTCATCTCCCCATATCGCCTACAGGCGAGTTTGATTAGAACGACTAAGAGGAGTGAAGCATTATATATATATATATCTTTAACCCTCTAGAGTTTTGTTTATGTGATAAGGTGAGTATACCTTAAGTGCTATGTTCTGATAGCAGTGTGTTAGTTGTGATTAGAAATCTTGGTTAGTTAGCAGAGTAAGATTTTGGGGATAGATAAGGTGTGAGCCTTAGAATGTTTCGTAAAGACCTTAGAGGTAAGGCCATCTCGAGTAAAGGTGTAGTGTTATGTTTGATCCTTATAGGAGTGCATAGTGCACGTGAGCTACGTTTGTGGGATAAGTCCCTGAGTAGTGTGAAATGAAAGAGGGTAGTTGCTATGAAGACCGCTGGGTTTTAAGCGTGATTATTGAGAGTTTTCCTTCGGGAACTAGTGTTGTGCTCGTTGTGGTCGGATTGAGGCCATGATGCGGGTCAACCGCGGCTGTTTGGTGGTGGGGTCGGTTGTGGTGGTCAGCCTTGTGGTAAGTCACGAGGTGTTAGGCCCAAGTTTAGATAACCGTCTGAGTTCGTGGATGCGTTAGACCGGTGGTGGGCGATGGGGCGACCAGCCGTGTCCTCGATCGGGGCCGTTTACTCATGTGTTGTTTTATCGAGAAAGGTTGTAAGGCTGCAGGTGCCTACCTTCGCCTTATGGCGACAGTGGAGCCAGTTACGGCTGTTTTGTTTAAAGTTTTGCCAAGCATGTGTTAAGAACTTCGGTGAGTCTCGAGAATCGCGTTCGCCACCGGGCGGTGTTTGGATTTGGGGATAGTTGTGGGGATTGTTGTCTCTGTGGAGGTAGTGTTTAAGCTACCATTTGGTGTTCGGATATCGCCTTATGAAGCCTTGTAAGGCGGAAGTGTAAGATGCGATCGATTGGTTCGATGTTAACAAGGTTGACGGTTAGTTCGGGCTTGTTCCGGTGTGGATAGTGAAGCTTGTCTAGAAGAAGTTACGGCGGCTCGGAGGAATCGTGCGGATAATCGGCGGCGGCTTAGAGTTCAGTTGACGGTCGGTCTTCTTGAAAGTACCACCGGGGTGGGTGTGGCGATTTTGGAAGGCAGAGGAACTTAACGAGTTACTTTGGGCCTTTTGAGTTCATGTGAAGAATAGGCGGGTTGCCTATATGATTAGCTTTTGCCGTCCGACTTAGGAGGTATGCGTCGATCTTTTCGTATTGTTATGATCGGAAAAGTATCGGAGATCCATCGAGTGTTCCCACTTAATGATGACCACGTTAGAGATAGTAACCCGAGTTTTGAAGCGACGATGCTCGAAATGTGGAAAGAGTTCGAGTATCGACATCCTCGGGGATCGCGTGCGGTGGTACCATTTGTTGGAGTCGCTTTGAGAAGGTTAATGCCTCGAGCAAAGTGACAAAGTGGTATCTCTGACGAGTAAAGAGAAGCGAGCATGTATGGCGGCGTAGATGTGATCATTTCTTTTGTAAAGAGAAGGTGCGAAGGAGGTATATTTTAAACCCGGTGAGAAGTGTTTTATGGTGATGTTAGAGGTGTTTCCTCGTGGACTTGGATGTAAGCTTTTGCGCAAGTTGTTTACGTGGCCATGTGTGGCAAGGATTGTTCTCGTAAGTATAGTAGGAAGACTATCTTTGGCGCGTATTTGTTTGAGACTTAGAAGGAACATTCGGGACGAATGTTTCTAAGGAGGAGAATGTTATACCGTATTTCAAAGTATATGCGTGGGGCGTGCGTAGAAAATTTGAAACTTTTAATATTGGCTTGGCGAAAATTGTTGTGCACAACACGTTTAAGTCGTTTTTGACTGAAGCGTTTTCTGACTTTCGTGGGAATTTAGGCTATGTCATTTTTAATTTTTGCGGATTTTTCAGAGAGGCAAGCGTGTTGGGCCAACAAGAGGCGCCACTTGGCACCTCCCGTTAGCGGACGTGAGGCTCGGTTGTGGCGATTGGAATGGCTTTAGTTGGTAGGATATTTGTGTGTTAGTTGGTTGAGGGCCTTGGCAAGATCTTGGCCCTACACTTGCTAGGCTGACAGATCTTGGCCATTGGTTGGCCTTGGCTTGTCTATAAATACCCTCTAAGGTTGAAGACTTCTTCGTCCAAAATGCCTAAGTCTTGAGAGCCTTCCCCACACTTTCGTGAGGCCCCCCTTGGCGAGAGTTTCCACAGTGGGGTAGGCGAGGTAGCCACCCACTCGCTTTGTGGTGTGGCCGTGGGGTACCCACTCACTGCTAGTTTGTTTTCATATAATACCCTCTTGGTAGAAATACTCTCAAAGTATTGTTATAATGCCCAAATTACCTTAGCCTTATACCTTGTTGTATTCTAAGGTTATACTATCTGAAAGCCAAATACTATTATACTTACCGTCAGTCCATGGCCGAAACCCTAGGAAAATCTCCATAGTCAGTTGGAGTATTGTGTAGAAGTTGGTTAGAACTTCTAAGGGTGGTTTAGAGCGGGTTGGGCGCTCGAGTTGGAGCTAGCGATTGCCAGGATCGACTTTAAGCTAGGATAATTATGGGCTTATCGAGGTAAATATCTTGTCCTCTATTGTAATTGGAAATTACATGTTGTTGGAATATATAGTTGAAGTATACTATATATAGAAGCGAGCGTAGTTATCGCGATGTCTTTTGACTTAAGCACTGAAATTAAAGAAGATTCTTGAGCTGTAATTACTTAGGGCTGTATTACGATGAGCTTGTGAAGTAGTGCAGTGGGTAGAATTGTACCGTTAGGGTTAGATGTATAACCCCGGTTGGCTTGATGGCCGACCTCGATGGAGGAGGAGATTCTGTTGTTGCGGGGAGAGTCTTTGCGAGATTTTGGTAGAATATTCTGATGAGATCTAAATGTTAATAAAGCGCCTTGTGGCCTTATAGGTTGAAGTACTACGTGTGGCGCGATCTACTTGGCTTAGGAGTAGCCGGCGGTTGGATGTACTTGGGCGTTTTGCTATTAGTCGATACTCGTCGCGAGGTATGTGAACCTCTTCCTATCTCTTCTAGCATGATATGTGGGAAATATGTAGTGCGGTGAGCGTACATATGCTGAGCGTATTTGATTGGTGTAAAACATAAAGTGTTATAACGGCTTTATGGGAAGTTGGTTATATGACTTTATGTTGGTAAGAAAATACATGTGGTTTTAAAAGGTAGCGATTTGAACTATAAGCGGCTTGTTATGTGTTAATAAAGAACTTGAAGTATTTCAAAAGATTTTGAATCATTTTGAAAGAAGTAATATTTGGTTTTGAAAACTTAAGAGTTATACTAGCTTTATGGGAAGTTAGGTATAACGGCTTAAGAATGTTTCTTGATTTGGAAATCGAATGTGTATCGACAAACCAACTGCGGTGTTAATAAAAGGAAATGTTTTGAATAATTAAGTATTATTAAAACCGGTAGAAACTTCCATCTGCATAGAAGCTAAGATGAGACAAAATGATATTTCTAGATCATGTTCTTTGTAATAAGATTGTAATAAACAAGAATATCCTACTCACATATAAGGCTTGGGTTTCTCAGTTGTTTAAAGGAGAATTATATTCTTAAATGAATAAGACTATGAACTACGAAACCTTTCTAAAAATGAGAAACTTGAACATTGGAAATTAGGCAAACTTGAACATTGGAAAAGAATGTTGCTACTTGATTTTACAAAGAGAAGTAATTGATTTACTTTAAAAAGATAATCACTCTATTTTCATATACTACGGGTATTGTGTGACTTTTGTGAAAGCAACGTATCTTTTAAAGATTTAATGTATGAAGTACTTTGGGGATAAAAACCCGATCTTGTTAATCATATAGTAGAAAGTACCTTGTGTGAACAACTTGATTGTATTGGTTTGTGATAGCCTTGTAATACTTCATTTGCTTTGATAAGTGGCGTGTTAGGATGCTACGTGTGTTAGTATCTTGTGATGTTTGTGTAAAGGGGTTTCCCTTGATTGTGCTTATTAACTATCAGTCGTTATGATAGTATTGTTATACCCCGTAGTTCTAGGGTATGTATGCGAGGACGTACGTACGAGAATACGACAGAAAGATTGGAAAGGAAGAAAGAGGCGATTTTTCCACGGAAAAGTTTCCGGTTTTTGTGAAGGAAAAAGGTTCGTTAATGGGAATTGGATTCCCAGATTTGGTATTCGGACTTCCTGGAATATTAGAGAATTATGGAATTTTATTTTCGAAAATGGTCACGTGGGGCCCACGGGAGAAATTCTGATTTTGTGGGGCCAGCTTTGTTTTGAGATTTTGGCCATTATGGATATTTTGGAAGATGTTTTATTTTGGGCCAATAGGAGGTGACACGTGTCACCCCCTAAATGGCTTAGTAGAATGGCATTTGTGCCTGACACTTTGGTTAAGTCGTTTTTTTGAAGCGTTTTACATAACTTGCGAGGAAAATTCGGCTATGTCTTTTCTTATTTTTGCGGATTTTTAGAAGCGAACATTTTGGACCAGCGGGAGGGGTGACATGTCACCTCGCATTGAAGCAAGTGGGGCGGCTTAGGGCCGATTGGTGGGCAAGTTGTGGGTAGATATTTGTGTAGATATTTGTGAGGTTTTGGGAGTAGGGACTAGGGGCACTTGGGCATATCTTGGCCACTACACGCCTAACACTTGGCTAGATCTTGGCCGTTGGTTGGCCTTGGCGTGCTATAAATGCCACTCTGGGTTGAAGACTTCATCCAAAATGCCTAAGTCTTGAGAGCCTTCCTCCCCCGTGAGGCCCCCTTGGCGAGAGTTCCCCAGTGGGGTAGGCCGAGGGTAGCCACCCACTCCTTTGTGGTGTGGGTGGGGTACCCACTGCTAGTTTGTTTTCATATAATACCCACTCTTGGTAGAAATACTCTCAAAGTATTGTTATAATGCCCAATTACCTTAGCCAGTATACCTTGTTGTATTCTAAGGTTATACCTATCTGAAAAGCCAAATACTATTATACTTCCCGTCGGTCCTGGCAGAAACCACAGGAAAATCTCCATAGTCAGTTGGAGTATTGTGAAGAAGTTGGTTAGAACTTCTAAGGGTGGTTTAGAAGCGGGTTGGGCGCTCGGAGTTGGAGCTAAGCGATTGCGGGATCGACTTTATATTTGGATAATTATGGGCTTAGCGGTAAATATCTTGTCCCTATTGTAATTGGATATTACATGTTGTAGGAAAATATAGTTAAAGTATACTATATATATATAAGCGAACATAGCTTGTGTGATGTCCTTGGACTTAAGCTGAAGAAGCTGACTGTTTTACATGGGAGGTATTCAGTAGACTTGTGTAATCTTGTGGGTAAATTATACAGTTCGGGTTAGATGTATAACCCACTGGTTGGCTTGATAGCGGCCCAGATAGAGGAGGAGATTTCTGTTGTTGCGGGAGAGTCTTTGTCGAATTTTCGGTAGAATGTTCTACGATAAGATCTAGATGTTAATAAAGCGCCTTGTGGCCTTATAGGTTGAAGTACTACGTGTGGCGCGTTCTACTTGGCAGGAGTAGAAGCGGCGAGGTACTCGGGCATTTTGCTATTAGTCGATAATCGTCGCGAGGTATGTGAACCTCTTCCTATCTCTTACAGCATGATATGTGTGAACTATGTAATGCGGTGAGCGTCATGTGCTAAATGTATTCGATGGGTTTAAAACATAAAGTGTTATAACGGCTTTATGGGAAGTTGGTTATAACGACTTTATGTAGATAAGAAAACACTTTGTGGTTTTAAAAGGTAAATGATTTGTTTATAAGCGGCGTGTGATTATAAAGAACTTGAAGTATTTCAAAGATTTAAATCGTTTTGAAAGAAGTAATACTTGGTTTTGAGAACTTAAGAGTTATACTAGCTTTATGGGAAGTTAGGTATAACGGCTTAGAAACGTTTTCTTGATTTTGGAAATCGGGATGTGTATCGACAAACCAACTGCGGCGTTAATAAAGGAAATGTTTTGAATAATTAAGTATTATTAAAACGTTAGAAACTTCCATCTGCGTAGAAGCTAAGATGAGACAAAATGATATTTCTAGATCATGCTTCTTTGTAATAAGATTGTTATAAACAAGAATATCTACTCACATATAAGGCTTATGTTTCTCAGTTGTTTAAAGAATTATATTCTTAAATGAATAAGACTATGAACTACGAAACCTTTCTAAAATAAGAAACGTGAACATTTGAAATTAGGCAAACTTGGGCGTTTGGAAAATAATGTTGTTACTTGATTTTACAAAGGTAAGAGTTTTAGTTTTCTTAAAAGGCGATCACTCTATTTTTATACTACGGGTATTGTGTGACTTATGTGAAAAGCAGATCTTTTTTAAGATTTTAATGTGTGAAGTACTTTGGGGATAGATGCGAACTTGTTAGTAGAAAGTACCTTGTGTGAATAACTTGATTGTATTGGTTTGTGATAGCCTTGTAATACTTTCTTGTTGCTTTGATAAGTAAGCGTGTTAGGATGCTACGTGTGTTAGTATCTTGTGATGTTTGTGTAAGGGGTTTCCGCTTGATTATGCTTATTAACTATCGGTCGTTATGATAGTATTGTGGCATTCATCTCTTGAGATGATTAGGGAGTTAAGCGCCTCCGTCTGGGGTAGACTCGGTGATGCAGGACCGTGATTGAGAATACCTCATGCGGGTCTGAGGGCCTATCGGGCTACGAGAGTTCAGTTAGTGTCGTCCTTTATGGGCATGCGGTCCTTGTGGCGTGCGGACTCGAAAGTCGGGGCGATCTTAGGGAGTAGCTACCCTCGATGCGGGAATACCTCATGCGGGCGATGAGATTGGCTTTATCGCGGAGTGCGGGAAGTTCGGAGACTAGGCGCGCATTAGATCTTTGCGGGCAAGTGGCGGCTTGATCATGTGGCGGTCTGCAGCGGATCTTATGATCTGATTTATGACCTTGTTGATGCGTAGGTGTTAGTAGTCGGCTATGCCTTCGTGCCTACCTGCAGTTTTATTAGGACACAGTGGGACACGGTGTTCATATGTATTCCTTGGTGCTTGTATATCATAAAGCTGGCGGTGAGGAAGGTATTCCACGAACACGATTGATGTTGTGGGCGTGAGACCCGTTGTTAAATTGGTGATGACTTGAGGTGTGAGTCACGACTTGACATGGCTTATTTATGGTGAGCGTAGTTTGGTTATCATACATGTCTCTGCTTTGTATAGACTACTATGATTTCATTTCTGATGTTATTTTTAGTTTCACATACTAATTTTTGTTATGCGACCTCGCTTGAAGTGCGTTCATCTGCGCGAGTTGAGGTACATCGATCGTTGATCCTAGCTCTCGAGTCCGGTTCGGCGTTTGGGAAGCTCCGTTTCTCGGAGGCTTATCGATGGTATAGTCCCATCGTAGTAAGTATTTACATTCGGGGTTTGGCGGGAACCTGTCCGCCATTGTGGTCGTATCATTCTTAGAAGTGCAGTAGTACTATTGTGGCGGGGTTGGTAAAAGGATTAAAGTTCATTTGTAAAAGAGTTGATGGTTATATATATGCCCGATAAACAGACAAGTTTTCCTGATTATTGTTTTATATTTACATTATCTCGTATTTGTTGTTTATGTTCGTGATTACTCGATGTTGTGTCACTAGGGTGCGGGTAAGGCACGATCCACGGGCCGATTTGGTCGTGACAAAAGTGGTATCGAGCGATTAATCCTCGGAAAGTGTCTGACCGTATCGATGAAGTCTTGATTATCGGAGTGTTGTGCACCACCGATAATCGAGGAGGCTATAGGATATTTAGGATTAGTTTCTATTCTTCTCACTCTGAGATCGTGCCTTAGAGGCATGTTGTAAGTTGGACCCTCGGCGAAATTATTTCCACTTATCGTTATGCCTCGCGTAGGGCAACCGGGCCCGGGAGGGCAAGCGGCGGCGAGGAGGCTGCGAGTAGAGTTCGGAGGGTGGCGGCGGGCCAAATCATTACCTAGGGTAGTCTTCGTTCGGGATTTCTGCGGCGTCACTAGCCCGTGAGTTTAAGCATGGCGGCGGCGGTTCCTCTGCGGCCATGATATGTGAACCCGGTTCCACGGCCAGGAAGCGAGAATATAGATTGCGAGACAACGCTTGTTACTAGCTATGGATTTGGCTACGGAGAGTATACCGATGTATCGCGAGTCTTGATGACTACCTAAGAGAAGGTTGTGCAAGAGTAATCCTTGATTGAAGCTTGAGCATGGCACGTATGCGGGCTTATGCGCGGCAGCGAAAGCGTAGAGATCGGCGGGTTAACCAAGGGCGCGAGAAGAGGGCGAGCGTGAGTCGCGGTAACTTTCAAGGTGAGTATACCTTAAGTGCTATGTTACGATGGCGGTGTGTTAGTTGTGATTAGAAATCATGGTGGGTTAGCAGAGTAAGATTTTGGAGGATAGAAAGTGTGAGCCTTAGAGCTTTATCATGAAGACCTTAGAGGTAAGGCCGTCTCGGGTAGAGGCGTATGTTTATGTTTGACCCTTATAGGAGTGCATAGTGCACGTGGTATGTTTGGGATAAGTCACATGTAGTATGAAATGAAAGAGGGTAGTTGAGCTAAGAAGACCGCTAGGTTTTAAGTAGCGTGTTTAGTAAGATTGTTCCTTGGGAGATGGTATTTTGCGCCTTAGGGTCGGGTTGAGGCTACGTGCGGAGTCAACCGCGGTAGGTTTAGTGGTGGGGTCGGTTGTGGTGGTCCCTCTTTGTGTTAGGGTCATGAGGGTGTTAGGCCCGTGTTTAGTTAACAGCGTGCAAGTTCGTGGATGCGTTCGACGGTGGTCGGGCGATGAAGCGACCTATCGTGTTCTTGGTCGAGTCGTTCCTCGGCGGTGTTGATATTATCTGAAAAGGTTGTGAGGTTGCAGGGTGCCTACCTTCACCTTATGTGAACAGTGGAGCCAGTGCAGCTGTTTCTCTTCACGGAGTTTGTACGAGCGGGGCTAGGAACTTCAGGTGAGTCTCAGTATCGCGTTCGCCTCGGGCGATGTTTTGATTTGGGGGTATTTGTGAGATCGTTGTCTCGGTTGAAGTGTTTAAGCTACCATTTCGGTGTTCGGATGTCGTCTTGTGGCGCCTTGTAAGCAGAAATGCAAGTTGCGGTCGATTGGTTCGATGTTGGCGGGGTTGAATAGTTGGTTGAGCTTGTTCCGGTATGTGGATAGTGAAGCTTGTCTAGAAGAAGTTACGGCGGCTCGGAGGAATCGTGCGGATAATGTCGGCGGCGCTTAGAGTTGAGTTGGCGGTCGGTCTTCTTGAAAGTACCACCGGACGGTGTGGCGAGTTTGAAACGAAGGAACTTAGCGAGTTACTTTGGGCCTTTGTGAGTTCATGTGAAGAATAGGCGGGTTGCACATATGTTAGCATTTGGTCAGACTTAGGAGGAAGGGCGTCCGTCTTCGTATTGTTATGATCGGAAAGTATCGAAGATCCGTCGAGAATGTCCCGATTAATGATGACCACGTTAGAGATAGTAACCCGAGTTTTGGAAAGCGAAGCGTATCGAGAATGTGGTAAGAGTTGAGTGTGCGAATCCTCGGGATCATGGCGGCCGGTACCATTTGTTGAGTCGTCGGGCAAGGCTCGCGACAAAGTGACAAAAGTGGTATCGGTGACTAAGGAAGTATATTTTGACCCGGGAAGAGGTATTTGTGGTGATGTAGAGGTGTTTCCTCGTGGACTTAGATGTAAGTTTTGCGCGGTGTTTCCGGCGGTATGGCAGGATTGTTCTCGTAAGTATAGTAGTGAAGACTATACTGGCGCGCGTTTGTTTTGAGACTTAGAAGGAACATTCGGGACGAATGTTTCTAAGGAGGGGAGAATGTTATACCCCGTATTTCTAGAGTATGTATGCGAGGGCGTGCGTGCGAGAATCTGACGAAAGATTGGAAAGGAAGAAAGGCGATTTTCCACGGAAAAGTTTCGGTTTTGTGAAGGAAAAAGGTTCGTTAATGGGAATTGGATTCCCAGTTTGGTATTCGGACTTCTGGAATATTAGAAATTATGGAATTTTATTTTGAAAATGGTCACGTGGGGCCACGGGAGAAATTCTGATTTTGTGGGGCCAGCTTTGTTTTGAGATTTTGGCCATTATGGATATTTTGGAAGATGTTTTATTATGGGCCAATAGGAGGGTGACACGTGTCACCCGCCTAGGTGGCTTAGTAGAATGGCATTTGTGCCTGACACCGGTTAGAGTCGTTTTTCGGCGAAGCGTTTTACATAACTGCGAGGAAAATTCCGGCTATGTCTTTTCTTATTTTTGCGGATTTTTCCGAGAAGCGAAACATTTTGGACCAGCGGGAGGGTGGCGTGTGTCACCTCGCATTAAACAAGTGGGGCGGCTTAGGGCGATTGGTGGGCAAGTTGTGGGTAGATATTTGTGTAGATATTTGTGAGGGTTTTAGGAGTAGGGACTAGGGGCACTTGGGCATATCTTGGCCCTACACTTGCCTAACACTTGGCTAGATCTTGGCCATTGGTTGGCCTTGGCTTGTCTATAAATACCCTCAGGTTGAAGACTTCTTCGTCAATGCCTAAGTCTTGAGAGCCTTCCTCCACCTTCGTGAGGCCCCAGGCAGAGTTCCCACAGTGGGGTAGGCGAGGTAGCCACCCACTCGCTGTGGTGTGGCAGTGGGGTACCCACTGCTAGTTTGTTTTCATATAATACCCACTCTTGGTAGAAATACTCTCAAAGTATTGTTATAATGCCCAATTACCTTAGCCGTATACCTTGTTGTATTCAGGTTATACCTATCTGAAAAGCCGGAAATACTATTATACTTCCGTCGGTCCAAAAGAAACCACAGGAAAATCTCCATAGTCAGTTGGAGTATTGTGAAGAAGTTGGTTAGAACTTCTAAGGGTGGTTTAAGCGGGTTGGGCGCTCGGAGTTGGAGCTAAGCGATTGCGGGATCGACTTTATATTTGGATAATTATGGGCTTAGCGAGGTAAATATCTTGTCCCTATTGTAATTGGATATTACATGTTGTAGGAAAATATAGTTAAAGTATACTATATATATATAGCGAACATAGCTTGTGTGATGTCCTTGGACTTAAGCTGAAGAAGCTTGTTTTTACATGGGGTGTATTCTGATGAACTTGTGTAGTAATCTTGTGGAGTAGAATTATACGTTCGGGTTAGATGTATAACCCCACTGGTTGGCTTGATAGCCGGCCCGATAGAGGAGGAGATTTCTGTTGTTGCGGGGAGAGTCTTTGTCGAATTTTCGGTAGAATGTTCTGCGATAAGATCTAGATGTTAATAAGCGCCTTGTGGCCTTATAGGTTGAAGTACTACGTGTGGCGCGTTACTTGGCTTAGGAGTAGCGAGCGGCGAGGTACTCGGGCATTTTGCTATTAGTCGATAATCGTCGCGAGGTATGTGAACCTCTTCACATCTCTTCTAGCATGATATGTGTGAACTATGTGATGCGGTGAGCGTCACGTGTGCTAAATGTATTCGATGGGTTTAAAACATAAAGTGTTATAACGGCTTTATGGGAAGTTGGTTATAACGACTTTATGTAGATAAGAAAACACTTTGTGGTTTTAAAGGTAAATGATTTGTTTATAAGCGGCAGCGTGTGATTATAAAGAACTTGAAGTATTTCAAAGATTTACGAAATCGTTTTGAAAGAAGTAATACTTGGTTTTGAGAACTTAAGAGTTATACTAGCTTTATGGGAAGTTAGGTATAACGGCTTAAACGTTTTCTTGATTTTGGAAATCGGGATGTGTATCGACAAACCAACTGCGGCGTTAATAAAGGAAATGTTTTGAATAATTAAGTATTATTAAAACCGGTAGAAACTTCCATCTGCATAGAAGCTAAGATGAGACAAAATGATATTTCTAGATCATGCTTTGTAATAAGATTGTTATAAACAAGAATATCCTACTCACATATAAGGCTTATGTTTCTCAGTTGTTTAAAGAATTATATTCTTAAATGAATAAGACTATGAACTACGAAACCTTTCTAAAATAAGAAAGCGTGAACATTTGAAATTAGGCAAACTTGGGCGTTTGGAAAATAATGTTGTTACTTGATTTTACAAAGGTAAGAGTTTTAGTTTTCTTAAAAGGGCGATCGCTCTATTTTTATACTACGGGTATTGTGTGACTTATGTGAAAAAGCAGATCTTTTTTAAGATTTTAATGTGTGAAGTACTTTGGGGATAGATACGAACTTGTTAGTAGAAAGTACCTTGTGTGAATAACTTGATTGTATTGGTTTGTGATAGCCTTGTAATACTTTCTTGTTGCTTTGATAAGTAAGCGTGTTAGGATCTACGTGTGTTAGTATCTTGTGATGTTTGTGTAAGGGGTTTCCGCGATTATGCTTATTAACTATCGGTCGTTATGATAGTATTGTGGCATTCATCTCTTGAGATGATTAGGGGTTAAGGCGCCCTCCGTCGGGGTAGACTCGAGTGATGCAGGACCGTGATTCGAGAATACCTCATGCGGGTCTGAGGGCCTATCTTGGCTCTGAGAGTTCGAGTTAGTGTCGTCCTTTATGGGCATGCGGTCGCGTGGCCATGCGGACTCGAAAGTCGGGGCGATCTTGGGAGTAGCTACCCTCGATGCGAGAATACCTCATGCGGGCGATGAGATTGGCCTATCGGAGCTGCGGGAAGTTCGGGACTGAAGCGCGCGCATTAGATCTGCGGGCAAGTGGCGGCTTTGATCATGTGATGCAGGCGAATCTTATAATCTGATTTATGACCTTGTTGAGTGCGTAGGTGTTAGTAGTCGGCTATGCCTTCGTACCTACATGCAGTTTTATTAGGACAGGTGGGACACGGTGTTCATATGTATTCCTTGGTGCTTGTATATCATAAAGCTGGCGGTGAGGAAGGTATTCCACGGGCACGATTGATGTTGTGGGCGTGAGACCCGTTGTTAAATTGAGTGATGACTTGAGGTGTGAGTCACGACTTGACATATGGCCTTATTTATGGTGAGCGTAGTTTGGTTATCATACATGTCTCTGCTTTGTATAGACTACTATGATTTCATTTCTGATGTTATTTTTAGTTTCACATACTACTGTTATCTTGACCTCCTTGAGTGCGTTCATCTGCGAGTTGAGGTACATCGATCGTTGATCCTAGCTCGAGTCCTGATTCGGCGTTTGGGAAGCTCCGTTTCTCGGAGGCTTATCGGTGGTATAGTCCCTGTCGTAGTAAGTATTTACATTCGGGGTTTGGCGGGGCCACTGTCCGCCATTGTGGTCGTATCATTCTTAAGTGCAGTAGTACTATTGTGGGCGGGGTTGGTAAAAGGATTAAAATGTTCATTTGTAAAAGAGTTGATGGTTATATATATCTTAAAACAAGTTTTCCAGTTATTGTTTTATATTTACGTTATCTCGTGTTGTTGTTTTATGTTCGTGATTACTCGATGTTGTGTCACTAGGGTGCAGGGGTAAGGCACGATCCACGGGTGATTTGGTCGTGACAAGTATTGTGGCATTCATCTCTTGAGATGATTCCGGTTAAGCTGCTCCGTCTGAGGTGACTTCGAGGTGATGCAGGACCATGGTCGAGAATACCTCATGCGGGTCCTGAGGGCACATCGCGAGCTACGAGTTCGAGTTAGCGTCGTCCTTTATGGGCATCGCGGTCGCGTAGCCGCGGACTCGGAAGTCGGGGCGATGCCAGGAGTAGCCACCGACGCGGAATACCATGCGGTAGATGAGATTGCTTTATCGCGGAGAAGCGGAGTTCAGGTTACGCGCGCATTGATCTGCGCAAGTGGCGGCTTTGATCATGTGGCAGTGCACAGATCTTGTGATACAGATTCATGACCTTGTTGATGCTGTGGGTTTTAGTAGTCAGCTATGCCTTCGCACTTACCGTGCAGTTTATTATGACAGTGGGACCTCGTGTTCGTGTGTTCCTTGGTGTTTTTATCATGTGATCGGCGGTGAGGAAGGTATTCACGCATGATTGATGTTGTGGGCACGAGACCGACCCGTTGTTATACTTCGAGTGATGACTTGGCGTGAGTCGTAGTCCTCGACTACATGGCTTGCTTTGTTGTAAAGCGTAGTTTGGTTATCATATATGTCTCCTGCTTTATATAGTGCTATGATTTCATTTACGTATGTATTTTCAGTTTCACATACTCCGTCTGTTATGCTTGACCTCGCCCGAAGTGCGTTCATCACGCGAGGTTGAAATTACACGTCGTTGATCCTAGCTCTCGAAGTCGCGATTTGCGTTTGGGAAGCTCCGTTTCTCGGAGGCTTATCGAGTGGTATAGTCCCTGTCGTCGTAAGTGTTTACATTCGGGGTTTGGCGGGCCATCGCCGTTGTTATCGTATCATTCTTAGAGGTGCATGTATCTTGTTGTGGCGGGGTTTGTAAAAAGGATTAAAGCTGTTCATATTGAAAAAGGTTGCTATTTATATATATATATAAAAGGTAACCGTTTTGGTTGCTTTCTTCTTATTTCACCTTATTATTACACTGTTTCATGTATTGTCTTTATGTTCACGATTACTACGATGTATGTCTACTTGGGTGCAGGGTAGGCACCGAGTCACGCCCTGTTCGGTTAGTCGTGACAACACATAGCATTCTTTGTGTAGTAGAATTGTACGTCCAGGTTAGACGTGCAAACCCCACGGTTGGCTTGGTAGCGGCCTCGATGAGGAGAGATTTCTGTTGCGGGAAAAGTCTTGAATTTTACGTAGAGAATATTCTACATTGAGATCTAAGATGTTAATAGAGCGCCTTGTGGCCTCTATAGGTTGAAATCTGCGTGTGGCGTGGTCTGCTTGGCTTAAGGTGTGGCCAAGCGGTTTGAGAGTACTTGGGCGTTTTGCTATTAGTCGATAATCGTCGCGAGGTATGTGAACCTCTCCTATCTTTTCTAGCATGATATGTGTGTAACTATGTAATGCGGTAGACGTCGTATGCTAAATGTATTTGATTGGTTTAAAACATAAAGTGTTATAACGGACTTTATGGCAAGTTGGTTATAACGACTTTATGTAGGTAAGGAAATGCTTTGTGGTTTTAAAAGGTAACTTATTTGACTTATAAGCGACTTGTTGTGTAATAGTAAAGAATCTTGAAGTATTTCAAAAGAATCTTTGAATCATCTTTAACAAGAGTAATACTTGGTTTTGAAAACATAAGAGTTATACTAGCTTTATGGGAAGTTAGGTATAACGTCTTAAGAAGAATGGTTTCTTGATTTCTAGAAGTTAAGAGACTTGACTTGATATGGATGTTAGTGTGAAACCTCGTTCGTGAGTAATAAGTACAGGTTGTAAAAGGAATAATGTTTCTTGATTCGAAATCGAATAAGTATCGAACAAACCATCATGCGGCGCTAATAAAGGAAAATGTAATGACTAATGAAGTATTATTAAAACCGGTAGAAACCTCATCTGCATAGAAGCTAAGATGAGACAAAATGAGATTACATTTTCTAGATCATGCCGCTTAATAAGATTGATTATGAACAAGAATAACTACTACTTTAGGCATATGTTACTCGATTGTTTTAAAAAGAGATTAAGACATTGAACTATGAAACTTTTCTAAAAGAGGCGGCGTAATTGAAATTAGGCAAATGGAACTTTAGGGTAAAGAAAGGCATTGTGTTGTCTTAAATGGTTTAAAACATAAAGTGTTATAATGACCTTATGGGAAGTTGGTTATAACGACTTTATGAAAACAAAGAAGGGTTTTATCACTGGTTTTAATGTGGTAACTTGACTTTAAAAGAGAAGTGTTTTGGTCTAAAGAAGGCATGGTATTGCCTTAATTTGGTTTAAAGGATAGTATGGAAGTTGTTTTGGTTTACTTAAAAGATATAAGTCACTCTTATTTTATGCTACGGGTATCGGGTGACTTTTATAAAGGAATGGATCTTTAAAGGAATTTAACGTCGTAGTACTTTAGGATTAAACCCGGACTTTGACATAAAATGAAAGTACCTTGAGTTGTGGATAACTTGCCTATGCTTGTTGTTGTGTAACTTGCTTATGCTTGTTGTTGTGTAACTTGCCTATGCTTGTTGTGATAGCCTTTGTTATGCAAGAATTGTGTTCTATATTGCAGCGTCTCGATGGAGGCGGTTGACTCGTTGAGGACTTACTTGGGCGTGCTGGCGGTGGAAAAATTCCACGGGTATGCTCACGATGATAGTGTTATTCCATGGACTAGCTCTCCAGGTTTCTTCTTGTTCGGCCTTGGTACGGTGGTGGCCGTACTTGCCGTCTCGTGGCGGATTCGGCCTTGGTACACGTAGTTAGCCCTCGCGCGCCCGTTCGGTGTAGTGGCGAAGTCTCGTGATCTGACGCGGTACCGGTGGTCACCGTGCTTGCCCGATCGACTCGTGACCGGCCTTGGTATCTGGTAGTCGGCTCTCGCACTTGCCCCGTGTCAGCTTCGTGGTTTGGTTGTATTGCATTGTTATT
The DNA here is from genome assembly GCA_029844215.1 of Przewalskia tangutica. Taxonomy (NCBI): domain Eukaryota; kingdom Viridiplantae; phylum Streptophyta; class Magnoliopsida; order Solanales; family Solanaceae; genus Przewalskia; species Przewalskia tangutica. The sequence goes on from JAQGDG010000029.1 coordinate 57,560, forward strand.
ACGGCTTTGGCATCAGGTAGGACTTGGGGTTTCAAGTGTACTTCTTGATGTTATCATATCATAGACTGCCGGCAGTGAGGAAGGTATTCCACGGGCATGACTGATGTTGTGGTGTGAGACCCATAATTATATTTGAGTAAATGACCAGGAGGGCGTGAGACCCTGACTTGATATAACTGTTATATGTGTGTACTGTAGTTTGGTTTCATACATGTCTCCTGCTTTATATAGACTATTATGATTTCATTTCTGATATTCTGATTTCCACATACTTAGTACTGTTATGCCGACCTCCTTCGGGGTGGCGTATAAAGGCGAGCCTCTGCCACGGAAACAGGCGAACTCTCCGTGGCTCTCCGTATGCACGTCCATTGTGTATGGGATCGCACGGCGGTACCATTTGTTGGGTCTCGGTGAGACTCGCGGCAAAGTGACAAAAGTGGTATCGAGCGATTAGTCCTCGGAAAGTGTCTGTACAGTGTCGTAGAGTCTTGATTATCGGTGTGTTGTACACGTATAATCGTCGGGAGGCTGCGGGACATTTAGGGTTAGTTTCCATTCTTCTCATTCCGAGATCGTGCCTTAGTACGTGTAATAAGATGGACCCTGCAGCGTACCGTTTTTACAGTTATGCCTCGCGTAAAGCAACCCGGCCCGAAGGGCAAAGCGGCGAGAGGAGCTGCGAGTAAGCGTGGCGAGACCACGATACACGAGCCTCGATCCGCGATGCGAGCAGAGGAGATGAGTCCTGAGTGGGCGGTTGTACGGTTCTGATGGTTACTTTCGGTCGAATAGTTCGAGCTAAGGTTTTACGAGTTGTGGCGCCCGAGTTTTATGGGTCGAGGCACGAGGATGATCCGCGAGGAGTTCATCAAGCGATTCTGGATCGTAAAGTGATCAAGGCATCGGAGGCCGAGTCGGTGGTCTAGGTTCGCATCGGTGCGTGATCTGCATGATCGGCCCGGTTTGATTCGTGGGAGCTGTCGGGAGAGCATGCCTTCCGGCTTTATGGGGCGAGTTCTCGAGGCCTTTCTTGCACATTTCTTGCCTCGCGGATGAGAGGCTCGGTAAACAGTTTTTGGTGTTGCGGCGAGCAGGCGTGCGGTTCGGGAGTACAATGTGGAGTTCGACTCATTGGCGTGCGTCCTGCGTTGGTAGCTAGTATGGAGGATCGAGTGCAGATATATTCTGAGCTCGATGATCACCTAGCGAGAGTTGTTGGTGTAGCTCTTGGCGGGCATGGACATTGCCGCGTCTGGCGTATGCACTTGGATGTGAGGCGGATCATCGGCGGAATGACCGGTGTGAGAAGAAGTCGAGCACGGCGAGTCTTTGGTGACTTTGAGGCGGACCGCCTCGGCGAGCGATTATGCGCCTCGCGATTCGAGTGGTCTCCGCGGCCTTGGAGACCTTTGGGATATTCGGGAGCGGTCGGGGCTCCCTGTTTCAGATTTTGGGGTAGGAGTGCTCGCCGGATGAGGTTGCCACTTGTCTCAGTGTGGCGTTGTGGAAAACTTCGTAAGGAGAGTGTCGTCTTGACTTGGGAGGTTGTTATTCTTGCGGCCAACCGGGGCCTTACGGCGGCGTCAGACCGGGTAGCGGCCGGTAGGATAGCATAGACTACTAGGCGATTCGCGGATTCTACACCTTCCATAGCCAGGCGGGATGTTCGTGCCGGCGAGCCGGTAGAGGTCGCGGTGGAGTTCGATTTTAGCGGTCCTTTGAGCGCCTATTTTGAGTATATCCTTAACCTCTAGAGTTTTGTATGTATTGATGTTATGATGATGTGTTTAGTGTTATGTTGGATAGCCTTGTGCTAAAATGTGATTTGGAAACAGGTTGGTAAAAGGGTAAGCTGGGGTGAAAGTGATGAACCTTAGAATATTACAGTTGAGACCTTAGATGTAAGGCCATCTTGAGTACAAGATTTTGCGGGGATCTTTGTCGAATGTGTAAGTATCGTGGTGTAATTGTGGAAAAATTTCCTTAGGTGGTATAAATGGAAGTGGTAGCTTTCATGGCTGTATAGGTAGATTGTTCGGATCGAAGCGAGAGAGTCGGCGTGAGCTCGGGTTGAGGGCGTGTTGCGTGTCAACCGTGGCCGGAATGAGGTGGTGTCGGATCGAGGTGGTCTGCGGTGGTAGGTCACGAGGGTGCTAGGCCCAAGTTTAGATGACCGTCGTATGAGTTCGTGGTTATGTTCGACCGAGCGGACCGTGAAGGCGGGAATGGCCTTAGAGAGGAGTGAAGCTAGTAAGATGACCAAGTTTGGAGGTGGTGACTCCAAAGTTTTGGGAAGCTAGCGATGATGAAGTATGATGCATTATACTAGAAGAGTTCGGATGTTCGAGAAGAACGCGACGAGTAAGGAAGGAAGAGAATGTGTGTTATTTCGTGGCGGTGTGGCGTTGGCAACTGTTAGAAGAACTTCATAGTTATCCGTCTTGAGAAGGAACATTCGGGACGAATGTTTCTAAGAGGAGAATGTTATACCCGTATTTCCGTAGTATGCGTGAGGCGTGCGTATAAGAATTTGAGCCTTAAGATTAGGCAAGGTTCGAAATTGGGCACAAGTGCGAAAAGAGTCGTTTTCAGGCGAAGCGTTTCCACGGCTGCGTAGGGAAAATTCGGCTATGTCATTAATAATTTTTGCGGATTTTTTAGAGGCGAAACATTTTGGACCAACGGGAGGGTGACAAGTGTCACCGCCATTGAAGCAAGTGGGCGGCAAGCTTGACCATTGTACGTTTTGGTGTTGAATTTTTGGTCAAGGGTTAGGTAGGATATTTTGTGTAGATGGATAAGGTAGCACATGGCTAAATCTTGGCCTTACACTTTATGCACTTGTCTTCATCTTGGCCATTGGTTGCTTCACTTGACTATAAATACCCATAAGTTGAAGACTTTCTTCATCCAAAACTTGAGCAATCTATCTAAGTCTCAAAATACTCCCTCCTCTTGTTCTTTCGTCCACCACACCCCCTCCCCTTTGAGAAGGCCACTTTGGCGAGAGCTTCCCTCCCCTTTGTAGTGGTTAGTAGTGGGGTACCACTCCTAGCCTAGTTGTTTTCGTATAATACCCCTTGTTGTGGTATAGAAATACTCTCCTAGTATTGTTGTAATGTCCAAATACCTTGGCCCAAATACCTTGTAGTTTTCCCAAGGTTACCCTTATACAAAAGCCCAGAAAATACTATTATACTTCCTTTAACCACTAAACGAAACCCTAAGGAAATCTTCATTGATAGTTGAAGTAATTGAGTAGAAGTTGGTTAGAACTTCTAAGGGTTGTTTGGAGCGGGTTGGAGCGCACGGAGTAGGAGCTAAACCTTGCTCAGGATCGACATATAAACTCGGATAATTTTGGGCTTATCGAGGTAAACACTCTTGACCTTCTATTGTAATTGGAAATTACATGTTGTAGGAATATATAGTTGAAGTATACTATATATAGAACTGAACATTATAATTGTGCGGCAATGTCTTGCGACTTAAGCCTGAATTTAAAGAAGAGAACTGAACTGTAATTACATAGGACTGTATTACAGTAGACTTGTGTAGCATTGCTGTGTAGTAGAATTGTACACGTCCGGTTAGACGTGCAAACCCCCCCCCCCCGGTTGGCTTGGTAGCCGGCCTGCGATAGATGAGAGATTTCTGTTGTTGCGGGGAGTCTTGCCGAATTTTACGTAGAATATTCTACATTGAGATCTAAGATGTTAATAGGCGCCTTGTGGCCTCTATGGGTTGAAATCTGCGTGTGGCGTGAGTATTTGGCTTAAGGTGGCCAGCGGTTTGAGGTACTTGGAGCGTTTTGCTATTAGTCGATAATCGTCGCGGTATGTGAACCTTTCCTATTTTTCTAGCATGATATGTGTGTAACTATGTATGCGATGAGCGTCATGTGCTAAATGTATTTGATTGGTTTAAAACATAAAGTGTTATAACGACTTTATGGCAAGTTGATTATAACGACTTTATGTAGGTAAGGAAATGCTTTGTGGTTTTAAAAGGTAAGCGGTTGACTTATAACTGACTTGTTGTGTAATAGTAAAGAATCTTGAAGTATTTCAAAAGAATGCTGAATCATCTTTAACAGAAGAGTAATACTTGGTTTTGAAAACATAAGAGTTATACTAGCTTTATGGGAAGTTAGGTATAACGTCTTAAGAGAGAATGGTTTTACTGATTTCTAGAAGTTAAGAGACTTGACTTGATATGGATGTTAGTGTGAAACCTCATTTGTGAGTAATGAGTACCTGGTTGTAAAAGGAATAATGTTTCTTGATTGGAATCGAATAAGTATCGAACAAACCCTTTGCGCTAATAAAGGAAAATGTAATGACTAATGAAGTATTATTAAAACCAGTAGAAACCTCCATCTGCATAGAAGCTAAGATGAGACAAAATGAGATTACATTTTCTAGATCATGGCTGCTTAATAAGATTGATTATGAACAAGAATAACCTACTACTTTGGGGCATATGTTACTCAATTGTTTTAAAAGAGATTAAGACATTGAACTATGAAACTTTTCTAAAAGAGGCGGCGTATTGAAATTAGGCAAGCTGGAACTTTAGGGTAAAGAAAGGCATTGTGTTGTCTTAAAATGGTTTAAAACATAAAGTGTTATAACGACCTTATGGGAAGTTGGTTATAACGACTTTATGAAAACAAAAGAAGGGTTTTTATCATTTGGTTTTAATGTGGTAACTTGACTTTAAAAAGAAGTGTTTTGGTCTAAAAAGAAGGCATGGTATTGCCTTAATTTGGTTTTAAAAGGATAGTATGGAAGTTGTTTTGGTTTACTTAAAAGATATAAGTCACTACATTTTATGCTCACGGGTGTCGGGTGACTTTTATAAAAGGGAATGGATCTTTAAAAGGAATTTAACGATCGTAGTACTTTAGGATTAAAACCTGACTTTGACATAAAATGAAAGTACCTTGAGTTGTGGATAACACTATGCTTGTTGTTGTGTAACTTGCCTATGCTTGTTGTTGTGTAACTTGCCTATGCTTGTTGTGATAGCCTTTGTTATGCAAGAATTGTGTTCTATATTACCGCGTCTCTCAATGGAGGGCCGGTTGACTCGTTGAGGACTTACTTGGACGTACCGGCAGTGACGGAAAATTTCACGGGTATGCTCCTGATGATAGTGTTATTCCATGGACTAGCTCTCCATGAGGTTTCTTACTGTTCGGCCTTGGTACCTGGTGGTCGGCTTTCGTACTTGCCCCGTCTCGTGGCTGATTCGGCCTTGGTACCTGGTAGTTAGCCCTCGCGCCTGCCGTTCGGTGTAGTGGCGAGGTCTCGTGATCTGACCTTGGTACCGGTGGTCGCCTCGTACTTGCCGTCACTCGTGGCCGGCCTTGGTATCGGTAGTCGGCTCTGCGCTTGCCTGTGTCGACCGTGGTTTGGTTGTATTGCATTGTTATTACGGCTTTGGCATCAGGTAGGACTTGGGGTTTCAAGTGTACTTCTTGATGTTATCATATCATAGACTGCCGGCAGTGAGGAAGGTATTCCACGGGCATGACTGATGTTGTGGTGTGAGACCCATAATTATATTTGAGTAAATGACCCGGAGGGCGTGAGACCACGACTTGATATAAGCGTTATATGTGTGTTTGTAGTTTGGTTTCATACATGTCTCTGCTTTATATAGACTATTATGATTTCATTCTGATATTCTGAGTTTCACATGCTTAGTACTGTTATCTTGACCTCGCCCGGTGGCGTATAAAGGCGACCTGAGTGGCTCTGTAAACCACTCGGCAGTGGCTCCGTGTGTAATTGGGTATGGCGATCAGACCAGTACCATTTGTTGGGTCTCGGAGTGAGACTCGCGGCAAAGTGACAAAAGTGGTATCGAAGCGATTAGTCCTCGGAAAGTGTCTACATCAGTGTCTAGTAGAGTCTTGATTATCGGTGTGTTGTGCACATCTATGTCGGGAGGCAGGACATTTAGGGTTGGTTTCCATTCTTCTCATTACGAGATCGTGCCTTAGAGTGTGTAATAAGATTGGACCCTCCGACGTGCCGTTTTACAATTATGCCTCGCGTAAAAACCCGACCGAAGAAGGGCAAAGCGTGAGAGAGCTGCGAGTAGAAGCGGCGCGAAGACGCAATACACGAGCCTCGATCCGCGATGCAGGCGGAGAGATGAGTCACAAGTGGGCCCGATTAATGGCGGGTTGTGGCGGACGAGAGATAGTGGGCGGCGGTTCGATGCCGATGGTTCACCTTGCATCGGATAGTTCGAGGCTACGAGAGTTTTACGAGTTGTAGGCGCGCGAGTTTTATGGGTGAGGCACGAGGATGATCCGCGAGTTCATCAAGCGATTACAACGGATCGAGAGTGATCAAGGCATCGGAGAGAGTCGGTGGTCCTAGGTTCGCGTCAATTTGCGTGATACCCGCGATCGTGGTTTGGTCGTGGGAGGTCGGGAGAGCATGCGGCTTCCGGCTTTATAGGGCGAGTTCTCGGAGGCCTTTCTTGCACATTTCTTGCCTCGCGGATGAGGAGGGCTCGGCGACAGATTTTTGGTGTTGCGGCGAAGCAGGCGTCTGATTCGGGAGTACAATGTGAGTTAGACTCATTGGCGATGCGTCCCAGCGTTGGTAGCTAGTATGGAGGATCGAGTGCACCGATATATTCTGAGGCTCGATGATCACTGGCGAGTTGTTGGTGTAGCTCTTGACCAGGAGCATGGACATTGCCGCGTGCGGCGTATGCACTTGGATGTGAGGCGGATAAATCGGCGGAATGACCGAAGTCGTGAGAAGAGTCGAACGGCGAGTCCTTTGGTGACTTTCGAGGCGGACCGCCTCGTGGAAAGCGATTATGCGCCTCCGCGATTGAGTGGTCCTCCACGGCCCAGGACCTTTGGGATATTCGGGAGGCGGTCGGGGCTCCCGGGTTTCAGATTTTGGGAGTAAGTGCTCGCCGGATGAGTTGCCCTTGTCCCGGTGTGGCGTTGTGGAAAACTTCATAAGGAGAGTGTCGTGCCCGACTTGGGAGGTTGTTATTCTTGCGGCAGCAGGCCTTACGGCGGCTGTCGACGAGGTAGCCCGGTAGGATAGCCTGTACTAAAGCGATTCGCAGGTTACACCTTCCATAGCGAGCGGGATGTTCGTGCGGCGAGCCGGTAGAAGTCGCGGTGGGAGTTCCGATTTTAGCGGTCCTTTGAACGCCTATTTTGAGTATATCCTTAACATACAGAGTTTTGTATGTATTGATGTTATGATGATGTGTTTAGTGTTATGTTCGGATAGCACTTGTGCTAAAATGTGATTTGGAAACCAGGTTGGTAAAAGGGTAAGTGCGGGGTGAAAGTGATGAACCTGAGAATATTACAGTTGAGACCTTAGATGTAAGGCCATCTTGAGTACAAGATTTTGCGGGGGATCTTTGTCAGAATGTGTAAGTATGCGTGGTGTACTTGTGGAAAAATTTCCTTGGGTGGGATAAATGGAAGTGGTCGCTTTCATGACGTATAAATGATTGTTCCGTGTCGGCTTGAGTGTCGGCGTGTGAGCTCGGGTTGAGGGCGTGTTGCGTGTCAACCGTGGCCGGAATGAGGTGAGGTCAGATCGAGGTGGTCCCGCCAGGTGGTAGAATCGCGAGGTGCTAGGCCAGTTTAGATGACCGTCTTATGAGTTCGTGGTTATGTTCGACCAGAAGCGGATCGTGAAGGCCGTGAAGGGCCTTAGAGATGATTGAAGCTAGTAAGATGACAATGTTTGGAGTTGGTGACTCCAAAGTTTTGTGAACTGTATCGATATTTGAAGTATGAAATGCGTATACTAGAAGAGTTCGGATGTTCGAGAAGGGCGGCGAGTAAGGAAGGAAGAAGAATGTGTGTTATTTAGTGGCGGTGTGGCGTTGGCAACTGTTAGAAGAACTTCACGTTATCGTCTTGAGAAGGAACATTCGGGACGAATGTTTCTAAGGAGGAGAATGTTATACCGTATTTCCGGAGTATATACGTGAGGCGTCGTATAAGAATTTGAGCCTTAAGATTAGGCGAGGTTCGAAATTGGGCCTGAAGTGCCGAAAAGTCATTTTCAGGCAAGCGTTTCCACGGCTTACGTGAGAAAATTCCGGCTATGTCATTAACAATTTTGCGGATTTTTCCGAAGGCGAACATTTTGGACCAACGGGAGGGTGACAAGTGTCACCTGCATTGGAAACAGTGGATAAAGCTTGACCATTACGTTTTTGGTGTTGAATTTTTGGTCAAGGGTTAGGTAGGATATTTTGTGTAGATGGATAAGGTAGCACATGGCTAAATCTTGGCCTTACACTTGCTATGCACTTGTCTTCATCTTGGCCATTGGTTGGCCTTCATTTGACTTATAAATACCATACAAGTTGAAGACTTTCTTCGTCAAAACTTGAGCAATCTATCTAAGTCTCAAAATACTCCACTCCACTCTTGTTCTTTCGTCCACCACACCCTCCCCTTTGAGAAGGCCCTTTGGCGAGAGCTTCCCCCTCCTTTGTAGTGGTTAGTAGTGGGTGCCACCCACTAGCCTAGTTGTTTTAGTATAATACCCTTGTTGTGGTATAGAAATACTCCATAGTATTGTTGTAATGTCAAATACCTTGGCCCAAATACCTTGTAGTTTTCCCAAGGTTACACTTATACAAAAGCCAGGAAAATACTATTATACTTCCTTTAGCCACTAACGAAACCACAAGGAAATCTTCGTTGATAGTTGAAGTAATTGAGTAGAATTTGGTTAGAACTTCTAAGGGTTGTTTGGAGGCGGGTTGGGCGCCGGGTAGGAGCTAAACCTTGCTCGGGATCGACATATAAACTTCGGATAATTTTGGGCTTATCGAGGTAAACACTCTTGACACTTCTATTGTAATTGGAAATTACATGTTGTAGGAATATATAGTTGAAGTATACTATATATAGAATGAACATTATAATTGTGCGGCAATGTCTTGCGACTTAAGCTGAATTTAAAGAAGAGAAGCAGTAATTACATAGGGCGTATTCTGATGAACTTGTGAGCATTCTTTGTGTAGTAGGGTGTACGTCGGTTAGGCGATGCAAACCCCACTCGTTGGCTTGGTGGCCGGCCTCGATAGAGGAGGAGATTTCTGTTTGTTGCGGGGAGAGTCTTTGCGAATTTTCATAGAATATTCTACATTGAGATCTAAGATGTTAATAGGCGCGCCTTATGGCCTCATAGAGTTGAAATCTTTGCGTGTGGCGTGAGTACACTTGGCAAGGTGTGGAAGCGGTTTGAGGTACTTGGAGCGTTTTGCTATTAGTCGATAATCGTCGCGAGGTATGTGAACCTCTCCTATTTTTCTAGCATGATATGTGTGTAACTATGTAGTACGGTGAGCGTCGTGTGCTAAATGTATTTGATTGGTTTAAAACATAAAGTGTTATAACGACTTTATGGCAAGTTGAATTATATGACTTTATGTAGGTAAGGAAATGCTTTGTGGTTTTAAAAAGGTAAGCGATTTGACTTATAAGCGACTTGTTGTGTAATAGTAAAGAATCTTGAAGTATTTCAAAGAATCTTGAATCATCTTTATGGAAGAGTAATACTTGGTTTTGAAAACATAAGAGTTATACTAGCTTTATGGGAAGTTAGGTATAACGTCTTAAGAAGAATGGTTTCTTGATTTCAGTTAAGAGACTTGACTTGATATGGATGTTAGTGTGAAACCTCGTTCGTGAGTAATGAGTACAGTTTGTAAAGGAATAATGTTTCTTGATTCTGAAATCGAATAAGTATCGAACAAACCATCAAGCGCTAATAAAGGAAAATGTAATGACTAATGAAGTATTATTAAAACCGATGAAACCTCCATCTGCAGAAGCTAGATGAGACAAAATGAGATTACATTTTCTTGATCATGGTGGCAATAAGATTGATTATGAACAAGAATAACTGCTACTTTAGGGCATATGTTACTCGATTGTTTTAAAAAGAGATTAAGACATTGAACTATGAAACTTTTCTAAAAAGAAGTCGCGTAATTGAAATTAGGCAAGCTGGAACTTTAGGGTAAAGAAAGGCATTGTGTTGTCTTAAAATGGTTTAAAACATAAAGTGTTATAACGACTTTATGGGAAGTTGGTTATAACGACTATGAAAACAAATGTCGCGACAGATTAGGGGCAAGTGGTAGTGCCTGCAGAAGACTTGGTAGTCCTCGTCGAGGAAGTGTCGGTGAATATAAAGCAAGACATGAAACATGATATGCTAGAACATTTTTTATCGATGAAAAAAGATTGCGGCTTCGTATCACATAAACCAAATTTCTTTGATTACGTCCAGTATCTGGCAGATTCCTGACCTCACAGAAATAACGACTATGGCGGGACGGGGCCCACTTGGTACCTGTCTTTGCCTGGCCCATCTACAACGGGAGATCATACCCAAAGTAGAGCCTCGGGAGAAGAGTGGAGCTCTAACACCAGCGTAGAGATCCACAAGGATGTGGATCTAGCGCTGCTTTCTCACAGAACTGCGGCGTGAGCATTTAGGAGGTCGATCTGTGGTACCAAGTATGTGAAACTATAAAGTACTTTAAATGAAATCGAGGTATTTAAAACCTTTTAAATATAATCGAGTTCAATTGCACATAGTGTACATGTGACTAATAACGGTAATAGGAAAGCATAGCAGTCCCCAATGCAAGCGCGGGGACCAGTCGGCAAGACGACCGCCATCGTGTCGTTACTGCGTGCCTGAATCTGGGCACCTCGCGGTCGCATGGAGTCACGCGCAGGACGCGTAAATTATTCCCGCGCCGGGGGTAGCTACTTCCGGTACCTGCAGACTTAGCGTCCGCGTAAGCGCCGAACCGCGTAGTCCCGTGAATGCGTAGAGGCGTCCGCGTCGGACTAAACACCGAGAATGATCAATCACGGAGCATACGCGACTCGCGTAGTCACCGTAGACGCGTAGGCGTATAGACCCGCGTCAAGGTGTGACCTGCGGTATAACAAATCCGGTAGGTGATACAATATGATCTGTGAACTCTGGGTTATGGCAATAACCGCAGCGAATAACCACACTTTCCACCAGCATTCTGACGTTAACACATGCAGCGTCATAGTATATCTACTATCAACCAATCTTACTACGCAACGAAAGCAATACAAGGCTTTTATAAACAAACAAGTACTTGGTTCCTTTTATCATTCTTGGGTTGTTATACTCGCTACGTAAAGCTTAGTATAACTCTTAGCTTTTGTTTAACACCATTATTACTCTTACGTTAAATGATTGCCGTTATTCTTTTGACATACTTGAGTTCTTATTATTCGGAAACTTAAGTCAAAAAGACATTGCCGATTATCATATGTCACGTCTGTAAAGTACTATATATATAAAATATCATGCTGGGTATAGGAAGGATGTTGTACATGCCGTGAAATCGCGCCACGGAGTCGGTATGTCGCGCGCCCGGGGAGAGAATCGGCTATAATGATCACAGACATCTATCAAGTAAGACACAATGCAGCCAGGTCATTCTAAGCAGGTCCTCAATTCTATGGAAAGTCGGGCGGCCTGACCCTGCAGGTAGTATATAAGTCTCTTTTGTGAACTTGATGCATGTAATCATGATTCGTATATTAACCTTTTGCCACCCTTACAAGGTGTTACAGTTCAGTGCGTGTAACCTCTAGTATTTATACTTATCTGATACTTCGGTATGCATTCTCTAATTACAAAAGAGGGTAGGAATTGTTACCTCGATAAGCTGATATCAGTAAAAAGTCGATCACGGCGAGTTTGGCTCGTAATCAGCTCGAGAAGCGCTCGAAAATCTTAGAAGTTTCCTGACTTCTACTAAGTACTAAGGAATTTGGAGCCAAGTTAAATTGGAGCATTATAACAAAACTGAAACCTTTCCTACCAGGGAGGTAGGTTCGAGGTAGGCTAGAGGAAGGGCCTCGGCGAAACTTAGCTGGGGAGGGTGTTTGAATGGTGCTCGCAAAGGGAGGAGGATTTTCAAGACTTAGCTTTAGTGGATGAATAACTCTTCATCTCAAGAGTATTTATAGGTCAGGAACTGTGGCCAATAATGGCCAAGATTTGTAAGTGCTAAGCGAGTGTAAGGTCGAAGATTAGGGCAGGGTATTACCTTGACGCCCTTATGAAATATCTATCCAACTTTATGTGAGGATTGTCATCCAATGACCTATTGCGGTGACAAGTCCACCAATGAGAGGGTGGAAGGTATAGCCCTCTCGGTGGTCAAGTGTTACGTCTCTGGAAAAATCACTTAAAAAATAAGAAATGGCATGGCCAAGATTTATCTATGAAAGTTGTGGAAAGCGTTTATTCGATAAACAATCGTTTATGAGTTGTGCCCCGATAATTTTTCGTCCAAGCCTAACTTTTAAGGCTAACGCGCATGCATGTTCACTTACATACATACCTAAAATACGGGAGTATAACATTCTCCCTCGCCTTAGAAACATTCTGCGTCCGAATATTTAAGCACCAGCTTGATTAAAGAATGAGTTACTTATATTCATGATTTCTGAAGAAAAAAACAACCTTACATGTCGATTGAATCAATAAGTAGTAGGTTACACACAGGTGTGGGGAATGGGTGAGGTATCTCGCCTCATGTCCTCCTACTAGCTACCATGTCATCTCCTCACTGACTCGTTCGCGCGAAAACTTTGGCGGAAGGCTACGTCGCTAATCATGAGCCAGCACAACACAGCGATCGACTATATTTGTAGGAATCTCCTCGTCATTAACCCTCGGTCACACAGACATGTTCGATGGTGTACCCTAGATGGATCCCAGACCGCGTCTCCTCGGCCTTAGATCGTGAATCACCGGATCTTGTTTGCCTCCGAATCGGACGGCGGATCAGCTCATGGCGGCACACCTACCGCGTCAAGACATCCCGGCGCGGCCAATGTACCTTGGTGAGTTTTCCTTCTTCCGAATCTCATCACACCCTTCATAGGTGACACCTTCGAGAAAAGCAATCGCCAGTGCGAACTCCGGATATGGCGTGCGATGATCTGCGTCTGACACATCGACTCGGTAATAAATAAGCCATTCACCGGATAAAACCGCCTTATCCGGCTGCTGCTTTTACGCAAGTGGTCCCATGGCGTACCTGCGCCCACATCGAACCATGCTATCGGCGATCGCACTTCCTCGGCCTAAAGCCTCATGCGAGGCGCCATCGAATCTTTAAGTGGTATTTTGTTATTATCTGTGAACTCTGGCGGCAGATGATCGCCACGGTACCTCTGAAATCGATAACCACGGGCTCGCGACATATCCTGAGTCACGGATAGTCGCGCTCTGCTGTCCGTCATGCGTGGATGAAATGCGATGCCGGGCTCACAGATCCACTAAGCCCTACGGAAGGACCTCAGTTAGCGAATGGCGTAAGAATTCACTGCGCTCCACCGATATGATCGAAATAGGGACTTTCAATGCGATCAGCGACCTGCGGATGCAAATGCAGCATAATCCTCATTGAAAAGTCGTCTGGCGAAGAAAGTGAAGGTGTTTAGTCAGCTGTCAGCGATAACCGTATAAGTCATGTCTCTTTCTGAGTGCGAGGCAATCACTGTCGATGAAATCCCGTGTTGATAGCACCTCGACTTCCGGTCGGGATCTCGTAAATCTGTAACGAGCCACCCCGGGCCTGCGGTTATCCACGGCCCGTCTTGGGCCGTGGCCCGGTATAAGAGGCACCCAGTAAGTACGCCCATCGAGTAACCGGCGGAAATATAAAACAAGACATAAACTTGATTTAAAACAATAAGACCAGATTTATACGATGAAAAGCTTGCCTTTCGGCATAATATAAATAACTCAAGTTTTGCGATTACGTCCCAAGCATGCAATAGTACTCTGACCTCTGAGGAAGTAAGCAACTATGGCGGGACAGGGGCCGCCATACCGCTAATACAAAACTATCTACAATACGGGAGATCATACCAAAAGTAGAGCCTCGGAGAAGATGGAGCTCACACCAACGCCAAGATCCTGGGATGTGGATCTAGCACTGCTTGCCGCCTGCGGCATGAACGCGGCCCGAAGGAGAGTCGATGCTGTGGTACCAAGTATGCGAAACTATAAAGTACTTAAATGAAATCAAAGTATTTAAAACCTTTTCACAAATACAATCGATTCAATTGCACATAGTGCCACATCACAACAACAACGGTAATAGAAAGGCCCATGAGTCTATTCTAGGCCGCGAATGATCAAGCAAGGCCAATCGCCCATAGTATCGTGCAGTGCCTAGTCCTGAACTTTCGCGGCCGCATAGGTCACACATGGGCCGCGTGAGTAGCCCTCGCGTCGGGGCAGCCAACCCGGCATCCGCCTAGGCTCCGCGACGCGTAGCCTCAAAGGCCGCGTAGTCTCAGCGGACGCGTAGGAATCCCCGCGTCGGGCTAAGCGCCGAATGATCAATCCACCGGAGCATACGGCGCTCGCATAGCCTCGCGGACGCGTAGGCGTATAGACCGCGTCGAGGCAAGCCCTCGGTATAATAGTCGAGGGTAGGTGATACGATAGATATAACGGACTTACGGTTAGCGTAAGCACGCCGAGAATGACCCCGCTACGGCGTACTAACACACGGGTAGCATCGCGATATGTCTACTTATCAAACAATCTTACTACACTTGAGAGATCAATACAAGGCTTTTATAAACAAACAATCATGATTCTTTTATCATTCTTAAGTTGTTATACCTAACTTCCCGTAAAGCTAGCATAACTCTTAAGCTTTTGTTTTAAAAACCAGATATTTATCTTACATTAAAATGATTATTATTCTTTTGAAATGTTTTGATTCTTATTATTGGGCTTAAGCGTGAGGCATTCGTAAGTATTATTCGAGCTTAAGCGTGAGAGCATTAGTAAGTATTATTCGATTAACACGTATGCGTCTGCACTATATATATATTGTAAAATATCATGCTTTAGGCGAATCACATACCTACCAGTGAAAACCACTGCCAGTTGAATATGTGTGCAGTCGACCTATAATAGTCACGAATATCTATCAAAGACTACTGCGAGGTCATTCTAAGCAGAGGGTTCACAATTACTGCGGAAAGTCGGGCGTGACCTACCCGGTGAGCTATATAAGTCTCTTGTGAAAGCAGATCTATGTGAAGTCTGATGTGATTATTCTTCTTTTAAAACCTCACTGTGGTAATAGTTCAATTCTTTTACGTGATATTCTTCTAAGTATTTATACTTATCCTTATACTACAACTTAAGCATTCTCTAATTCAAAGAGGTTAGGATTATTACCTCAGTAAGCCCAATAATATCCTAGATAAAGTCGCGCTGAGCAAGGTTTAGCTCACAAGTTTATGCGCCCGGTAGCTCGAGAAACCTTAGAAGTTCTTGTGACTTCTACCAAAGACTAAGGGATTTGGGCTGGGTATTTTGGGCATTATAGCGATACTGAAGACAACTTTTCTACCAAGGGAGGGGTAGATTTGGCTAGGCTAGGGGGTTAGGCCCTCGGCCAAACTCACAAGGGGAGGGAAGGGGTGTTGGACGAAAAGCTACAAGGGAGAGGGAAGGATTTTCAAGACTTGGAAGATTTGTGGATGAAGAACTCTTCGTCTAAAGGGGTATTTATAGGTCAAGAAGTGGCCAACCAATAGCCAAGATTAAGACAAGTGCAAGGCAAGTGTAGGGTGAGGATTAACTATACACAAATATCTACCAACTCCTTGACTTGTGCACAAGGCACAAAAAAGCGTGCCAAGGCTCTTCAATTCGTCAAATGGACGATTCAGAATCCACCCGATGGGAGGTGCCGAGTGTTGCCCTCGTTGGTCAAAATGTTCGTCTCTGCGGAAAAATCCGCAAAAATTAGAAATGGCATAGCGGAATTTTCCTACGAAAGGCGTGGAAGCGTTTGCGTCGGAAAGCGATTCTTTAGCGAGTTGTGTACAAAAAAAGCGTCGAGGCTAACTTTAGCCAAACTCTTTATGCGTATTCCCTTGCGTACATACTCTGGAAATACGGGGTATAACATTCTCCCCTCGCCAAAAACATTCGTCCGAATGTTCCTTCTCAAAACGATTATCGAAGAAGCTTAAGCGGTTAGCAAATGCCACGCACGGCCTGAAAACAACACTTAGGCATAAATGATAATGGAAATTTACAAGTAGGAAAGTGAATTACACGGAGGTGTGGGGAATAGGTGAGGATACTTCGCCTCATGTCCTCCTCGGCTTCCCACGTCATCCTCCTCACGAGCTCGTTCGCCCTGAGACTTTGTGGAAGCCCGTCCTTCGATCATGAGGCCCTAACGACGATCGACTATCGCTATGGGAATCTCCTCATCGATAACCCCTCGGTCACTGGACATCGTCAATCGGGTGTACCCTAGATGGATCCCGATACATCTCCTCGGCATAGATCGTGAAACTGCGGATCTGTTGCCTCGGTCGGACGGCGAGATCGACTCGTAACAACCTTGCCTACCTGCGGACAATCTGAAGCGGCCCGATGTACGCTTGTGAGTTTCCCTTCTTCGAATCTCATCACACCGCCATGGGTGACACCTAGAAAAACCCAATCATGAACCTCGAACTCAAGATCTGGCGGCGATGATCTGCATCGACTTACGCCGACTACGAGTGTCGATAGCGCTCTCGGATAAGCTTCACCTTATCCATCACTGCTTTGCACCAAATCTGGTCCCATTGCACCTCGCCCACATCGAACCAACCTATAGGCGATCTGCACTTCCTCCCATACAAGGCCTCGTAAGGCGCCATGCGAATCTTTGGGTGGTAGCTATTATTATATGCGAACTCAACTGAGGCAAATGATCCTCCCAACTACCACTGAAGTCAATAACACGGGCTCGCGACATATCCTCGAAGTGCGGATAGTGCGCTCTGCACTTTTGTCCGTCATGCGTGGATGAAATCACGATTACTCGAGGCTCACTGCGTCCTAAACCCTGGAAGGACCTCCGAAGTTAGCGTAAATGGCCAGGCTCCTGCATGCGATATGATCGAAGTGGGGACTCCATGCGATCGGCGATCTCTCGGATGTAAAAGTGCGGCATAATCCTCGGCCGAAAAAGTCGTCGGACGGGAAGAAAGTGGGCTGATTTCGTCGGCTTTGTCGGCGATAACCCGTATAGAATCATGTCTCTGCGAGTGCGAGGTAATCCTGATGAAGTCCATGTTGATTACCTCCACTTCGGTCGGGATCTCAATGCGTAACAAACCACCACGGGCCTCTGGTGCTCTGCCTTCACTGCGACAACACGGGCGAGCTACGAACTCTGCAGCGTCCTCTTCAAGCCATCCCACCAATATACGATCTAAGGTCGTGGTACATCTTAGTCGACCGGATGGATAGAGTAGCTTGTATGTGCTTCCCAAGAACCTGCTGTAGAAGTCACGAAACATCTGGAACACACTGATGCGCCTCAAACCTTAGCACCCGTCAGTGCTACCTCGAAGGACCGCCCTCACGAAGAGCTATATCACGATATCGAATCAAAGGCGGATCCTCGGCTGTTGCCTCTTCGCCTCCTCGATGATGGAAGACTCGGCAACCTCACGAACTCTAACCTGCTATCAGAATCAATCAAGCGGACACCAAGGCTCGCTAAGCGGTGCAAATCATGAACCATGTCCCTCACTCTCTGCAGCACGTCGATAGGCTCCCCGTCGACTACGACTAGAGCATACGCCCTGACATTGGCCTTCCCGGGTGGTGAGGATATCAACATCGTAATCCTTAAGCAACTCTAACCACCGTCTCGTCGTAAGTTCAGCTCCTCTTTGGTGAAAGATATCTTGGAGGCTCTTGTAGTGCGTATAAATATCCACGTGAACCCATTACAAATAGTGCCTCGGATCTTGGCGTGAATCACGCCGACTCCAAATCATGGGTGGGGTAGTTCCTCTCGTGTTTCTTGGTCGGGATGCATATGCTATAACTCTGCCATGCTTTGCATCAACACATCCCAACCCGATGCGACGCATCACAATACACCATAACCGTCTGGACCTCTGGAAGAGTAAGAAGCGAGGCGGTCGTCAATCTCTCTTTCGAGAAGCTGAAACCACTGCTCCAAGCATCAGTCCGAAACTTGGCTGCCTTACGAGTCAGCCCTAGTCAATGAATGCGAGAGATAAAGCAAACTTCTCCACGAGCGCCGATAATAACCATGAGGCCCGTAAAAGCTGCGAACCTGCAGCCGGAGTAGTAGGTCTAGGCCAAGTCTGGCGCCTCGATCTTGGCCGTATCACTCGAATGCCATCGGCCCGACAATATGCCCGAGCATGCGAAGTCAGCAAAACTCACGTTTGGAAAACTTGGCGTCTGGCTGCGATCTGGAGAAGCGTCGGCCATAGTCGCCAAATGCTCCGCGTACTCGCTGCTCTGGCGAGAATAAACCAAGATATCATCAATGAACACTATCACTGGCGTGTCCAAAAATGGTTTGAACACTCGGTTCATCAAATCCATGAATACCGCGGAGCATTGGTCAACCAAGACATGACCACGAACTTCATAATGCGTGAGGGTCGAATCTGATCTAGGGACATCCACCTCGATACGAACGATGATAGCGAGCGCGATCAATCTTGGGAGAAACATCTCGCGCCTGCGCTGGTCGAACAAATCATCAATCACGGGAAGGGTATACATTCTTAATGGTCACCTTGTTGGTACTGTAATCAACACACGTGCGCGGCGTCGTCTTCTTCTTCACGAACAATACCGGCGCCCCCCAGGGAGAAACACTAGGTCTGATAAAACCCTTCTCCAGCAAATCCCTAAGCTGGTCCTTGACTCTCTCAACTCGGCGGTGCCATTACGTATGGCGGAATGGAAATAGGCGAGTGTCAGCAATATGTCAATACAAAACTCAATCTCCTCGGGAGAGGATACGGGAGTCATGCGGAAACTGCGTCGGGAACTCGTACTGGGCCCGGTGAAAGTGCGGTACGCGACCGATATCAAACACCCGAACGAGATGGTAGATATACCCCTTGCACCATCTTCAGCCTTGAGGTAGGAAATAAACCTACCCACCGGCGTCTGGTGCTCCGCCCGCTCGACAACGGCTCGCCGGAAGCTGGAACCCGTACTACTCTCTCTGCGGTCTACATTGGCGTAGCAGAAGCTAGCCAATCCATCCCGTAATCACGTCGAAGTCAATCATCTCAACTCTATCAAGTCGGCTAGGGTAAGCGTGTAAATAGTCACGGGACAAGCTCTATATACCGTAGAGCTACCAAGATCACCCAGTGGCGTAGCTACCTCGAAAAGGGTCTATGGACTCAGGCTCTATCCACTATCCTACTAGCAACAAGGGGAGATATATAGGGAATGAGTAGAACCGGATCTATCAAAGCATACACATCAAACCCGGCCCGATAAGGTACATGGCGACATCGGTGAGGCCTCACGATCTGTCGGTGGACAAAGCATATATGCGGTTCGAGGACCATAGGCGGGACTGCGCCACGACCTCTGCCGCGACCGCTGATCCATGTACCTTGCCCTCAAGGCGAGTAGCTGTCGAGGATGAAGAAGCGGCAGGACCTGTGGTGAGCCTACCACAGCGCCGCCCGGTCGGACAAACTCTGTAAAGTGACCTGCGGCCTGAGTATAGCAAGCTCTGGAGTGACTCGAGAATGGTATCTGCCACAGCGAACAGCTTTGGCGGACCTCGAGCAGTTAGCACCTGCTACCACAAATCAAGTCACAGGGCTTGCACGACCACCCGGCCCCACTCTGGTCTTGAAAATGAGGTAGGGCGCTCTGCTGGTGTGGTGCAAATCTGGACCTGCGATGCCGCCCACCACGAGGACCACCAAAGAACCGGCCGTCTTGGCCTTACCTGCTGGCGATATCGCTCTGCCGGCGGTCTGCGCTCGCCGCATCTGGTGCGTGAGCTGCGTGCGGGTAATGTCCATACCCGGTGAAGAAACACCGCCGTGACTTCGGCCATATAATCATCTAGCCCGGTGACGTAGCGGTGTACCTATCCTCCATATCTGCTACCAATCTTTGGGACATATCTAGCCAAAGAATCAAACTCGACATTGTATTCCACGGCGGTGCGTCCCCGCTCTCGGCAAGAATCTGCTCGGCTGTTCCCTCATAATGCGGAGGCGAAGTGTGTGAAAAGCCTCTGAAAACTCATCCCATACTGCTGGAGTGCATGCTCTCCCGGAAAGCTCCCATGAATCAAACCAATGCATTGCGGTGTCACGCGACCGTCACGAACGAATATCACGGCCTCGATCTCGAAGCCACGATCACCGCATAATCCTCTGCGGTGACGGATGAACTCCTGCGGATCATCCTCGGCCTCGACCGTAAAACTGGCGGGCTCTGACTCAAGAAATCTCGCGACCTCAAACTATCGCCTCGGGTGCACTACGGTGCGGCTGGCTGGAGCTGCTCGCATCTCTCTGCCGTGTCGGGCCTGACTTTAGCCAAAGGCGGGCCGTCTCCTTGCCTAACTCCTCCCGGTGTGGGACGGGAGGTGTGGGTGCTTGGTCTCTTTGGTGGCGGCGTCATAGAACTTCGCCGTCTGGTATAGGCCCGGGCACGAGCCCTCGTGACTCTGGGTGTCTGCTAGCGGCTCCGCCATTGCCTTGCCGCATACGGGCGGGTTGCCTTACGTGGAGGCATAAGCATTACGAGGAAAGGAATACGTTAGAGGGTCCAACCTATAACACGACTCTAAAGCACGATCTCGAGAATGAGAAGAATGAAACCAATCCTAAATATCCTATAGCCTCACGATTATTGGTGTGGTGCAACCACTGCGATAATCAAGACTCTACTAGATACGATGCATGAGACACTTTCCGAGATTAAGCGCTCGATACCACTTTTGTCACGACCCGTTCGGGGCCGTGTTGGTGCCTTCAGGCACCCAGTAGTCATACATCGAGTAACCCGGAATATAAAACAAGACAGAAGCGATTTAAAACAATAAGACCACAGTTTATCGATGAAAAGCTTGCCTTTGCATAATATAAATAACTCAAGTTTTGCGATTACATCCCAAGCGTACAATAGTACTACGGACCTCTGAGGAAGTAAACAACTATGGCGGGGCCGCCATACTGACATACAAAACTATCTACAATACGGGAGATCATACCCAAAAGTAGAGCCTCGGAGAAGATGGAGCTCACGACACCAGCGCAAAGATCCTAAGGATGTGGATCTAGCACCTTGCCCTTACTGCGGCATGAGCATGGCCCGAAGGAAGGTCGGTCTACAATTGCAGTATGTGAAACTATAAAGTACTTTAAAATGAAATCAAAGTATTTAAAACCTTTTCACAAATACAATCGATTCAATTGCACATAGTGCCACATCACAACAACAACGATAATAGAAAAGCGCATGAGTCTATTCTAGGCGCGAATGATCGAAGCAGGCCAATCGCCCATAGTATCGTCTGCGTGCCTAGTCACGGACTTCGCAGCCCGCAGTCACACATAGACCGCGTGAGGTAGCCCTCGTCGGGGCAGACCCGGCATCCGCCTAGGCTCCGCGACGCATAGCCTCAAAAGCCGCGTAGTCTCAACGGACCGCGTGGAATCCCCGTGTCGGGCTAGGCGCCGGAATGATCAATCACGAGCATACCGCGCTCGCATAGCCTCACGGTTGCATGGCCGTATAGACCAGCGTCAAGAGGCAAGCCCTCGGTATAATAGTCGAGGGTAGGTGATAACGATTGATAACGGACTTACCGGTTTAGCGTAAGCCGCAGCAGAATGACCCCTTACACATCATTACTAACATGTAGCATCATGATATGTCTACTTATCAAACAATCTTACTACAATGCGAGAGATCAATACAAGGCTTTTATAAACAAACAAGTAAAGTTCCTTTTATCATTCTTAAGTTGTTATACCTAACTTCCCATAAAGCTAGCATAACTCTTAAGCTTTTGTTTTAAAACCGGATATTTATCTTCTGTTAAAAAATGATTGATATTCTTTTGAAATGTTTTGATTCTTATTATTGGGCTTAAAGCGTGAGGCATTCTTGTAAGTATTGTCGAGCTTAAGCTGTGAGGCATTCTTAGTAAGTATTATTGCTTAACACGTATGCGTCTGGTACTATATATATATTGTAAAATATCATGCTTAGTGAATCACATACCTTCTCAAAAACCACGCGAGTTGAATATGTCGCAGAGAGTCGACTATAATAGTCACGAATATCTATCAAAGACTACTGCGGTCATTCTAAGCGGAGGGTTCACAATTCTGGAAAGTCGGGCAGCACAACCCTACGGTGAGCTATATAAGTCTCTTTGTGAAAACAAATCCTATGTAGTGCGGTGTGATTATTCTTCTTTTAAAACTTCTACTGTGGTAATAGTTCAAATCTTTTATGTGATATTCTTATAACAATTTATACTTATCCTTATAATACAACAGTAAGAATTCTCTAATTCAAAATACGCTTAGGATTATTCCCTAGGAAAGCCCAATAATATCCTAGATAAAGTCGCGCTGAGCAAGGTTTAGCTCAAGTTATGCCGGTAGCTCCAAGAAACCTTAGAAGTTCTTCACAACTTCTACCAAAGACTAAGGGATTTGGGCTAGGGTATTTTGGGCATTATAACGATACTAGAAGACAACTTTTCTACCAAGGGAGGGGTAGATTTGGCTAGGCTAGGGGTTAGGCCCTCTACCAAACTCACAAGAGGAGGAAGGGGTGTTGGACGAAAAGCTCACAAAGGAGAGGGAGGATTTTCAAGACTTGGAAGATTTGTGGATGAAGAACTCTTCATCTAAGGGGTATTTATAGGTCAAGAAGTGGCCAACCAATGGCCAAGATTAAGACAAGTGCAAGGCAAGTGTAGGGTGGATTAACTATACACAAATATCCTACCAACTCGACTTGTGCACAGGCACAAAAAGCGTGCCAAGGCTCTTGATTCGTCCAAATGGGCGATTCAAGTCCACCATGGGAGGGTGCCAAGTGTTGCCCTCGTTGGTCCAAAATGTTCGTCTCTCGGAAAAATCCGCAAAATTAGAAATGGCATAGCGGAATTTTCCTACGAAGGTGGAAACGTTTCGTCGGAAAACGATTCTTTAAGCGAGTTGTGTACAAAAAAAAACGTCCAAGGCTAACTTTAAAGCCAAACTCTTTGTACGTATTCCCTTACGTACATACTCTGGAAATACGGGGTATAACAACAGGCTAACCAAAAACGATTACCGTCAGTATATATAATAACAACTCTTTCCAAATGAACAGTTTAATCCTTTTACAAACCACAAGATTACTCTGCACTCTACGAATGATATGACAGCAACGACGGGACGGGGCCGTCATACCCCGAATGTAGCACCTACAACAACAGGACTATACCAAGATAAGCCTCCGGAGAAGCGGAGCTTTCCCAAACGCTGAACTGTGACCCTAAGAGCGAGGATCAACAACTGGTGTACCTCAACCTGCGGCATGAACGCCCGAGAGAGGTCGATTGGCAATTACCAAGTATGAAACTGAAAATATCGTAAATGAAATCATAATAGTCTATCTGACGGGAGACATGTATGATAACCAAACTACTGATTCACAATAAATAAGCGATGTGTCTGATCGTGACTCACGCCTCAAAGTCATCACTCAATATAACAATGGGTCTCACGCCCAACACCAATCATGCCCGTGGAATACCTTCCTCGCCGGGCGGTCAATGATAGAAAAGCACCAAGAAATACACATGAGCAGCGGTCCCACTGTCCAAATAAAGCATGCAGGGGTAAGTACGAAGGCATAGCGGAGCTACTAACACCGATACTAACAAGGTCATAAAGCGTATCATGATATCTGTCTAGTATCGTCACATGATCAAAAGCCGGTCGCCGCCATGATATCAAATGTGCGTGTCTAGCCACCGAACTCCGCGACTCGCGCAGGCCAATCTCATAGGCGCGTGAGGTATAACCCGCATCGGTAGCTACTCCCGTCGTCCTGGACTCGCGATCGCATAGGCATGATCGCGTGACCATAAAGGCCGCACACACGGAACTCGTAGCTCGCATAGGCCCGGGACCCGCGTAGGTATTCTCGAATCATGGTCCCGCACCGCTGAGTCTACCGCATCGAGGGCATCTTAACCCGGAAACTCGGTGAGTTGTATAATACCAACATAACAGTTTTTCGTTTAAACAACATAAGCACAATCGAGGAAAACCCTTTACACAAACATCACGAATACTAACACACGTAGCATCCTAATATGATTACTTATCAAATCAACACGAAGGTATTACAAGGCTATCACAAACCAATACAATCAAGTTATTCACATAAGGTACTTTACTATATGATTAACGAGATCGGGTTTTATCCCAAAGTACTTTATACAATAACTCTTTAAAGATATGTTACTTTCACAAAAGTCACACAATGCGTAGTATATAACAATAGAGTGATTATCTTTTTAAAGTAAATCAATTACTTCTCTTTGTAAAATCAAGTAGCAACATTCTTTTCCAATGTTCAAGTTTGCCTAATTTCCAATGTTCAAGTTTCTCATTTTAGAAAGGTTTCGTAGTTCATAGTCTTATTCATTTAAGAATATAATTCTCCTTTAAACAATCTGAGAAACATAAGCCTTATATGTGAGTAGGATATTCTTGTTTATAACAATCTTATTACAGCAGCCATGATCTAGGAAATATCATTTTGTCATCTTAGCTTACATGCGGATGGAAGTTTCTCTTAGTTTTAATAATACTTAATTATTAAAACATTTCCTTTAATAGTAGCTGATGGTTTGTCGATACACATTACGATTTCCAAAATCGAAAACATTCTTAAGCCGTTATACCTAACTTTCCATAAAGCTAGTATAACTCTTAAGTTTTCTAAAAAATCAAGTATTACCTCTTCAAAATGATTCAAAAATCTTTTGAAATACTTCATTCTTTATTAACACATAACAAGCCAGTTATAGTTCAAATCAGTTACCTTTTAAAAACCACAAGTATTTTCTTACCAACATAAAGCTGTTATAACCAACTTCCCATAAAGCCGTTATAACACTTTATGTTTTAAACCAATCAAATACATTTAGCATTATGCCGTCTCACCGCAGTTCACACATATCATGCTAGAAGAGATAGGAAGAGGTTCATATACCTCGCGCCGAGTATCGACTAATAGCAAACGCTCAGTACCTCCAACCGCGGCTACTCTGCCAAGTAGATCGCGCCATCGTAGTACTTCAACCTATAAGGCCGGCGCTTATTAACATTTAGGTCTAATCGTAGAACATTCTCTGAAAATTAGGCCTCCCCGCACATGTCAGCGTAAATCTCCTCTCTATCGGTAGCTGCAAGCCAACCGGGGGGTTATCATCTATTTCGGACGTGCACAATTCTACCCCAGAAAAGCTACACAAGTCTCATGTCTGATCTATGTAATTACGATTCGGTACTCTTCTTTCGAAAAGGTTTCTTATTATTGGGCTTAAGTCAAAAGACATTGCCGATAACAGCGTTCATCTATATATAGTATACTTCAACTATATAATCTAACAACATGTAATTTCCAATTACAATAGAGAGCAAGATAATTACCTCGATAAGCCCATAATTATCCGAGTTTAAATATCGATCTGAGCAAGGTTTAGCTCCTACTCCGCGCTCCGACCGCTCAAACAACCCTAAGTTCTAACCAACTTCTACTTATAACTTCAACTACGGGTGAAGATTTACTTAGTTCGTTTTGTAGTGGGAAGTATAATAGTATAACCGGGCTTTTGTAAAGGTATAACCTTAAGTACTACAAGGTATATGGCTAAGGTAATTTGGGCATTATAACAATACTTTTGAGAGTATTTCTAACAAGAGGGTATTTATCACGAAAACTACTAGGCTAGGGGTACCCCACGCCTAGCACCCAAGGAGGGGGTGTCTACCCTCGGCCTGCCACTGGGGAGGGGACTCGACGAGGGGAGAGAGGGCTCGGCCAAGGCCTCATGAGGGGAGAAAGAGAGCTTTCAAGACTTAGGAAAATTTCTGGATGAAGAAGTCTTCAAATGGAGAGGGTATTTATAGGACAAGCCAAGGCCAACCAATGGCCAAGATCTTGCCAAGTGCAAGGCAAGTGTAGGGCCAAGATCTTGCCAAGTGCACACTAGCCAACTAACACAAAAATATCCTACCAACCCTTGACCACAAAGGCCACACCTTCGGCCACCACTATTACCGCCCAAGGTGTTCCAATGAGAGGGTGACAAGTGTCGCCCTCTTGTTGGTCCAAAATGTTTCGTCTCTGAAAAATCCGCAAAAATAAAATGACATAGCCGTAATTTACCCTACGAAAAGTAGAAACGTTTCATCGAAAAACGACTCTAAACGGGTGTTGTGAACAAAGTTAATTCGGCCAAGCCTATGTAAAAGTTCAAATTTTCTACGTACGTCCTTACGTACATACTCTGGAAATACGGGGTATAACATAAACACTCTTGACCTTCTGTTGTAATTGGGAATTACATGTTGTAGGAATATATAGTTAAAGTATACTATATATAGAAGTGAACATAGTTGTGGAAATGTCTTTGACTTAAGCTGAATAATACTTCGGCAATGTCTTGACTTAAGCTTTGAATTTAAAGAGAAGCTGAATCGTAATTACATAGATCAGATACGGTAGACTTGTGTAAAGACATTCGTAGTAGAATTGTACACGTCGGTTAGGCGTGTTAACCTGGTTGGCTTGGCGGCCTCGATAGAGGAGATTTACGCTGTTGGCGGAGGGTCTTGCCGAATTTTACGTAGAATATTCGTCGGGATCTAAAGATATTAATAGGCGCTTTGTGGCCTCATAGGTTGTAGTACTACGTGTGGAGTGATACGCTTGGTAGAGTGTGGCCAGCGGTTTGAGGTACTTGGAGCGTTTGCTATTAGTCGATGTCGTCGCGAGGTATGTGAACCTCTTCCTATCTTTCTAGCATGATATGTGTATAACTATGTAGTGCGGTGAGCGTCGTGTGTTAAATGTATTTGATTGGTTTAAACATAAAGGGTTATAACGGCTTTATGGGAAGTTGGTTATAACAACTTTATGTATATAAAAGTGCTTTGTGATTGTTTAAAGGTGATTTGACTTATAACCGACTTGATGTGTAATAATAAAGAACTTGAAGTCTTTCATAGAAACCCACTTTTTTTAAAGAAGAGTAATACTTGGTTTTGAGAACTTAAGAGTTATACTAGCTTTATGGGAAGTTAGGTATAACGTCTAAAGATATAAAAGAATGGCTATTTGATCTTAGAAGTTAAGAGACTTGATCTTATAAGATAAGAGACTTAACTTAATTAAATTGATTTTAAAGATTTAAGATGTATGAAACCTCATTCGTGAGAAATGAGTACTTGGTTTATAAAGAATAATGTTTCTTGATGTCGGAAATGATAATGAGTATCGACAATCCATCGCAGCGCTAATAAAGGAAATGTATTGAATAATGAAGTATTATTAAAACCGGTAGAAATCTCCATGCGCAGAAGCTAGATGAGACAAAATGATATTACATTTCTAGATCATGGCTGCTTAATAAGATTTATTATGAACAAGAATAACTCTACTACTTATGGCATATGTTACTCAATTGTTTTAAAAGAGATTAAGACATTGAACTATGAAACTTTTCTAAAAAGAGACTTGCGTAATTGAAATTAGGCAAACTGGAACTTTAGGGAAAAGAAAGGCATTGTGTTGTCTTAAATTGGTTTAAAACATAAGTATTATAACAGCTTTATAGGAAGATAGTTATAACGACTTTATGAAAACAAAAGGAAGGTTTTATCATTGGTTTTAATGTGGTAACGTGACTTTAAAAAGATAAGTGTTTTGGTCTATAAAGAAGGCATAGTGTTGCCTTAATTTGGTTTTAAAAAGGAAAGTATGGAAGTTGTTTTGGTCTACTTAAAAGATATAAGTCACTCCATTTTATACTACGGGTATCGGGTGACTTTTATAGAAGGGAATGGATCTTTAAAAGGAATTTAACGTACGTAGTACTTTAGGGTTAAAACCCGGACCTTGGCATAAAAATGAAAGTACTTTGAGTTGTGAAACTTGCCTATGCTTGTTGTTGTGAAACTTGCCTATGCTTGTTGTTGTGAAACTTGTCTATGCTTGTCGTGATAGACTTGGTTGTGCAAGAATTGTGTTTCTATACTACCGCGCCTCTCGATGGAGGGTCGGTTGACTTGTTGAGAACTTACTTGGGGCGTGGCGGATGGATAAATTCCGCAGATGCGTTCACGATAGTGTTACTTTTGTTAATCGCTTTGGACATCGACACGATCGTGGCGCACGGGTATGCTTCCACTTTGATTACCGCCTTGTTGTCTTATTGTTTCCTTTGGACATCGACCGCGATGCGTAGCGCTGCGGGTATGCTTCCATTTGGAATCTTTGTCTTATTGTTTCCCTTTGGACTCGACCACGATCGTAGCGCGCGGGTATGCTTCCATTTGGAATCTTTGTCTTCTTGTTCCCTTTGGACATACCGACACGATGCGTAGCGCCGCGGGTATGCTCCCATTTGGATTGTTGTCTTGTTGTTATCATATCATGCTGGCGGTGAGGAAGGTACTCAGGCGTGATTGATGTTGGGCGTGAGACCCTGAATTGATATAACTGTTATGTGTGTGTACTGTAGTTTGGTTATCATACCTGTCTCCTGCTTTTATAGACTATTATGATTTCATTTCTGATTTTTCTGATTTCACATACTTGGTACCTATTATCGACCTCCTTGGTGGCGTATAAGAGGCGAGCCTACCACGGAAACGAACCCGAACCGTGGCTCTCCGTGTACGTCCATTGTGTGTGGGATCGCAAGCGACGGTACCATTTGTTGGGTCCTCGAGTGGGACTCGCGATAAAGTGACAAAAGTGGTATCGAAGCGTTAGTCCTCGGAAAGTGTCTGCCGTGTCTAGTAGAGTCTTGATTATCGGTGTGTTGTGCACATCTATAATCGAGGTCAGCGGGACATTTAGGGTTGGTTTCCATTCTTCTCGATACGAGATCGTGCCTTAGAGGCGTGTAATAAGATGGACCCTCGACATACCGTTTGTACGATTATGCCTCGCGTAAAGCGAACCCCAGAAGGCAAAGCGCGAGGAGCTGCGAGTAAGCGTGGCAGAGACCACAATACTGAGCCTCCAGTCCATGATGCGAGCGAGAGATGAGTTACAAGGAGTGGCGATTAATGGCGAGGTTGTGGCGGACTTGAGGATAAGTGGGCCAGCGATTCGATAGCGCGATGGTTCACCGATCGAGATAGTTCGAGGCTACGGGATTTTCGAGTTGTAGGCCGCGAGTTTTATGGGTCGAGTCACGAGGATGATCGCGGGAGTTCATCAAGCGATTCTGTGGATCATGAGAGTGGTCAAGGCATCGGAGACCGAGTCGGTGGTCCTAGTTATCGCATCAGGCGCGTGATACGCGATCGTGGTTTGATTCGTGAGCTGTCGGGAGAGCATGCACTTCCACTTTATGGGGCGAGTTCTCGAGGCCTTTCTTGCACATTTCTTGCCTCCACGGATGAGGAGGGCTCGGGCCAGATTTTTGGTGTTGCGGCGAGCAGGCGTGCGGTTGAACTGATGAGTTCGACTCATTGGCGACGCGTCCCGCGTTGTAGCTAGTATGGAGGATCGAGTGCCGATATGTTCTGTGGCTCGATGATTACCTAGCGTAGAGTTGTTGGTGTAGCTCTTCAGGGCATGGACATTGCCGCGCAGCTTATGCACTTGGGGGTGAGGCGGAGAAATCGGCGAAATGACGAGTCGCGAAGGGCGAACAATGGGTCCTTTGGTGACTTTCGAGGCGGACCGCCTCGTGCAGAGACTATTTATGCGCCTCCGCCTGCAGGTGGTCCTCCGTCTTGAGCCTCCAGTATTCGAGCGGTCGAGCTCGAGGTTCAGATTTTCGGAGAGTAGGGTGTTAGCGGTGAAGCCACCCTACCTCGTTGTGACCACTGTGGTAGACTCCACGGTGGGAGTGTCGTGCTAGTCAGGGAGTTTGTTTTACATGCGGTCGTGAGGCCATTTGGGAGAAACTGTCCGACCAGGGGTAGGGTAGGATAGCAGACTATGAGATCGATTCTGCGGGTTCTTCACCTTCCACTAAGCGGGATGTTCATACCGTGGGCCACGGTAGGTCGCGGTTGAAGTTCGATTTTAGCGGTCCTTGAACCGCCTACTTTGTATATCCTTAACCTCTAGTGACTTGTATGTATCGATGCTATGATAATGTGTTAAGTGTTATGTTGGATAGCTTTGTGCTAAAATGTGATTTAGAAACACAGTTAGTGAAAAGGGTAAGCCTGGGGGTGAGAAATGATGAACCTTAGAATATTACAGTTGAGACCTTAGATGTAAGGCCGTCTTGAGTACAAGATCTTGCGGGTGATCTTTGTCAGAATGTATAATCATACGTAGAGTAATTGTGGGGAAATTTCCTTGGGTAGTGTAAAAATGGAAGTGGTAGCTTTCATGACCTGTAGAGGTAAGATTGTTCCGGATCGGGGAACAAGAGCGTGATGCGTAAGTGGGTCGGGTTGGGGCCATGTTGAGGGCCAACCACGGTCGGTTTCAAAGTGGGGTCAGCTCAGGTGGTCCGCCAGATGGTAGGGTCACGAGGGTGCTAGGCCCATGATTAGATAACCATCGTATGAGTTCGTGGATATGTTCGACCAGAAGCGGATCGTGAAGGCCGGGAATGGCCTTAAGGGATATTGAAGCTAGTAAGATGACCAAGTTTGGAGGTGGTGACTCCAAAGTTTTGGGAAAGCGATGACTGAAGTGTGGTACGTATACTAGAGGAGTTCAAGTGTCCGAGAAGGGCACGACGAGTAAGGAAGGAAGAGAACGTGTGATATTTCGTGGCCAGGTGTGGCGTTGGCAACTTGTTAGAAGAACTTCATCGTTATCCGTCTTGAGAAGGAACATTCGGGACGAATGTTTCTAAGGAGGGGAGAATGTTATACCCCGTATTTCCAGAGTATGTACGTGAGGGCGTACGTATTCAATTTGAGCCTTAAAGTAGGCATAGGTTCGAATTTGTGCATAACTACCAAAAGGAGTCGTTTTTCGGCAAACGTTTCCACAGCTTTCGTAGGGAAAATTCCGGCTATGTCAATAATAATTTTTGCGGATTTTTCCGAGAGACGTAACATTTTGGACCAACGGGAGGGTGACATGTGTCACCCTCACATTGGAAGGCTTGGACGGCACATTGGACGATTGGGTCTTGTGTAGTAGGTAGGATATTTTGTGCAAAGTTGTGTGGTAGATGGATAAGGTACACATGGTTGAAATCTAGCCCTACACTTGCCTTACACTTGGAGTGATCTTGGCCATTGGTTGGCCATGGCTTGACCTATAAATACCCCTCTAAGTTGATGAACTTCTTCATCCTAAATTGTTCTAAGTCTTGAAAAATCCTCCCCTCTCCCTTGAGCTTTTCGTCCAACACCCTCTCCCCCCCTCTAGCCTAAGTGGTTCGGCCGAGGCCCCCTCCCTAGCCTAGCCGAAAGTATCCCCCCCCCTCCTTGAGGTGCTAGCCGTGGGGTACCCCCCCCCCTAGCCTAGTTGTTTTCGTATAATACCCCTTGTCGTGGTATGGAAATACTCTCCTAGTATTGTTATAATGCCCAAATACCTTGGCCCAAATACCTTGTAGTATTCCCAAGGTTACACTTATACAAAAGCCCAGAAAATACTATTATACTTCCCTCAGTCACAAAAACGAAACCCTAAGTAAATCTTCACCCGTAGTTGAAGTTATAAGTAGAAGTTGGTTAGAACTTCTAAGGGTTGGTTGGAACGGATTGGAGCGCCCGGAGTAGGAGCTAAACGTTGTTCAGGATCGACATATAACTTGGATAATTTTGTGCTTATCGAGGTAAACTGTCAAGACCCGATTCCGGGCCCGTGACTGGTGCCTTACCCCGGGCACCCTAGTGATACAACATCAGAGAAAACCAGCGGAAAATAAAACTTTAAACAAGAAACAAGATATATGATCATAAAACAGGTCAACCCAATGGTTACCTTCCAATAACATATATATAAACAACTTTTTCAAAACGAACAGTTTAATCCTTTTTACAAACCACCTGCCACAACAAGATTACGGACCTAAGATTTACAACAAATATGACGGGACAGGGCCCCGCCATACCCTGAATGTACAAGAACCTACAACTCAGGAACACATACCAAAAGATAAGCCTCGAGAAAGCGGAGCTTCCCAACGCCGAACGAGATCCTAGGCGAGGATCCACGACCGATGTACCTCACTGCGGCATGAACGCAGCCCCGAGAGGTCGATCAACAGTACCAAGTATGTGGCGTAAAATACTGTAAATGAAATCATACTAGTCTATATAAAGCAGGAGACATGTATGATAACCAAACTACAGTTCACAACATAAAAGCAGTCATGTCCAGTCAGGGACTCACGCCCTCAAGTCATCACTCAAATATAACTATGGGTCTCACGCCCACAACATCAATCATGTTCGCATCATGGCCGCATGCCCCCGGAATTCTGCATCGGTGTAGACATGTCCATGATGCAACAATAATACCAATGCCCCATGGCCACATGCCCCCGGAATTCTGCATCGGTGTAGACACGTCCATGTGACATCAACAATAATATACTGGGTGATCAACCCTGCCGCATGGCCACATGCCCCCGGAATTCTGCATCGGTGTAGACATGTCCATGTAACCACAATAACAATATATCGGGTAATCAACCCTGCCGCATGGTCACATGCCCCCGGAATTCTGCATCGGTGTAGACATGTCCATGTAACATCGACAACAAGACAGTAATCAAAATGGAAACATACCCGTGGAATTCTCCGTCACTGCCAGCACGTCCAAGTAAGTTCTCAACAAGTCAACCGGCCCTCTATCGAGAGACGCGGTAACACAGAAATACAACACTTGTACAACAAAGGCTATCATCACAAGCATAGGCAAGTTTCACACAACTCAAAGTACTTTCACATAAGTCACACAATACCCGTAGTATAAAAATCGTGACTATCTTTTTAAGTAAACAAGACACTTCCCCTTTTTGTAAAATCAAGTAACAACATTATTTTCCAAACGTTCAAGTTTGCCTAATTTCAAATGCTCAAGTCACTTATTTTAGAAAGGTTTCATAACTCATAGTCTTAATCTCTTTTAAAACAATTGAGTAACATATGTCATATATGTGAGTAGTTTATTCTTGTTTATAACGATCTTATTACAACAGCCATGATCTAAAAAATGTAATATCATTTTGTCTCATATTATATTCTTTGCTGATGGAGGTTTCTTCTGGTTTTAATACAACACATAATTATTAAATACATTTTCCTTTACTAACGCAGCGGTCCTGTCGATACACATTCGATTTCGAAATCAGTAAAAACATTATCCCTTTAAAAACCAAGTACTCATTACTCACGAATGAGGTTTCACACAAACATCCACATTAAAACAAATAAGTTAAGTCTCTTATCTTATAAGATCAAGTCTCTTAACTTCTAACATCATTAAACCATTTTCTTACCTACATAAAGCTGTTATAACCAACTTCCCATAAAGCCGTTATAACACTTTATGATTAAACCAAACAAATACACTTAGCACCTGTACGTCCACCGTACTACATAGTTACACACATATCATGCTAGAACATATAGGAAGAGGTTCACATACCTCGCGACGAGTATCGACAATAAGCAAAATGCTCCAAGTACTACAACCTTGCTAGCCCTTTCCACTCCTCAAGTAGAATACACTACTCTTAGTACTTTCACCTAAAAAGGTCACAAACGTCTATTAACTTATAAACATACGGTTCCATTTCTCTCTGAAAATTGGCGACACCTCCCGCAATGCGTAAATCTCTCTCCTCTAGGCCGTCTACCAAGCCAACCAGTGGGGTTTACATGTCTAACCGGACGTGTACAATTCTACTCAGCAATACTACACAAGTCTCTCGCAATGATCCTATGTAAATACATTCGATTCTTTTCTTTACTCTTCAAAGCTTAAGTCAAAAGACATTGCCAAATACAAAGTTCATTCTATATATAGTATACTTCAACTATATATTCAACAACATGTAATTTCCAATTACAAATAGAGGACAAGATAATTACCTCGATAAGCCCATAATTATCCAAGTTAAATGTCGATCCTTAGCAACGCGTTTAGCTCGACTCGGTGCTCCACCCGCTCAAACAACCCTTAGAAGTTCTAACCAACTTCTACTTAAATACTTCAACCAATAAATGAAGATTTCCTTAGGGTTTCGGTTTGATACTAAAGGGACAAAAGGTAGTATTTTCGGGCTCTACGTATAGAGGTATCTTTGGAATACTACAAGGTACAAGGCTAAGGTATTTTGGGCATTATAACAATACTTGGAGGAGTATTTTAATACCACAAAAAGGGTATCACTGAGAACACCCCAAGGTGGGGGTGTTCTCACCAAGGCCACAAGGGAAGGGGGAGGGGGGAGGTTCTCGAACTAGAGCTCACAAAGGGGGAGGAGAGGGTTTCAAGACTTGGAAGTTTTGGAATGGATGAAGTCTTCAAACTTAGGGGGGTATTTATAGCAAAACCAAAGGCCAACCAAGGGCAGATCCTTCCAAGTGTATAGCAAGTGTAAGGACAAGATCAAGCCAAGTGCACCCTAACCCCTACTCCACAAAACACTCCACAAAACATGGCACAAAACAAGGCTAAAACTAAGGGACCAATCGGCCAAGGCCAACCACCCTTGACCGCTCCCTAAATCGTCAATGAGGTGACAAGTGTCACCCTCCGTTGGTCCAAAAATGTTTAGTCACTCGGAAAAATCCGCAAAAATACTAAATGACATAGCCGGAATTTTCCCAACGTAGTCGTGGAAACGCGTTTCGTCGAAAAACGACTCCAATCGGCACTTATGCCCAAAATTCGGTCCTTTGCCTAACTTAAGGCTCAAATTCTCTACGTACGTCCTTACGTACATACTCTGGAAATACGGGGTATAACATAAACACTCTTGACCTTCTGTTGTAATTGGGAATTACATGTTGTAGGAATATATAGTTAAAGTATACTATATATAGAAGTGAACATAGTTGTGCGACAATGTCTTTTGACTTAAGCCTGAATAATACTTACGGCAATGTCTTGCGACTTAAGCCTGAATTTAAAGAAGAGAACTGAACTGTAATTACATAGGACTATATTACAGTAGACTTGTGTAGCATTACTGTGTAGTAGAATTGTACACGTCCGGTTAGACGTGTTAACCCCCCCTGGTTGGCTTGGTAGCCGGCCTCGATAGAGGAGGAGATTTACGCTGTTGCGGGAGAGTCTTTGCGAATTTTACGTAGAATATTCTACGTCGGGATCTAAAGATATTAATAGGCGCTTTGTGGCCTCTATAGGTTGTAGTACTACGTGTGGAGTGATCTGCTTGGTGAGAGTGTAGAAGCGGTTTGAGGTACTTGGAGCGTTTTGCTATTAGTCGATAATCGTCGCGAGGTATGTGAACCTCTTCCTATCTTTCTAGCATGATATGTGTATAACTATGTAGTACGGTAGACGTACATGTGTTAAATGTATTTGATTGGTTTAAAACATAAAGGGTTATAACGGCTTTATGGGAAGTTGGTTATAACAGCTTTATGTATATAAGAAAGTGTTTTGTGATTGTTAAAAGGTAGCTGATTTGACTTATAACTGACTTGATGTGTAATAATAAAGAACTTGAAGTCTTTCCTTAAGAAACCCCTTTTTTTTAAAGAAGAGTAATACTTGGTTTTGAGAACTTAAGAGTTATACTAGCTTTATGGGAAGTTAGGTATAACGTCTAAAAGAGATAAAGAGAATGGCTATTTGATCTTAGAAGTTAAGAGACTTGATCTTATAAGATAAGAGACTTAACTTAATTAAATTGATTTGAAAGTTGTAAGATGTATGAAACCTCATTCGTGAGTAATGAGTACTTGGTTTCTAAAGAATAATGTTTCTTGATGTCGGAAATGATAATGAGTATCGACAATCCATCGCAGCTAATAAAGGAAATGTATTGAATAATGAAGTATTATTAAAACCGGTAGAAACCTCCATCCGCATGAAGCTAAGATTAGACAAAATGATATTACATTTCTAGATCATGGCTGTTAATAAGATTTATTATGAACAAGAATAACCTACTCGCCTATGGCATATGTTACTCAATTGTTTTAAAAAGAGATTAAGACATTGAACTATGAAACTTTTCTAAAAAGAGACTTGCGTAATTGAAATTAGGCAAACTGGAACTTTAGGGAAAAGAAAGGCATTGTGTTGTCTTAAATTGGTTTAAAACATAAGTATTATAACAGCTTTATAGGAAGATAGTTATAACGACTTTATGAAAACAAAAGGAGGGTTTTATCATTGGTTTTAATGTGGTAACGTGACTTTAAAAAGAGAAGTGTTTTGGTCTATAAAGAAGGCATAGTGTTGCCTTAATTTGGTTTTAAAAAGGAAAGTATGGAAGTTGTTTTGGTCTACTTAAAAGATATAAGTCACTCCATTTTATACTACGTGTCGGTGACTTTTATAGAAGGAATGGATCTTTAAAAGGAATTTAACGTCGTAGTACTTTAGGTTAAACCCCGGACCTTAGCATAAAAATGAAAGTACTTTGAGTTGTGAAACTTGCCTATGCTTGTTGTTGTGAAACTTGCCTATGCTTGTTGTTGTGAAACTTGCCTATGCTTGTTGTTGTGAAACTTGTCTATGCTTGTCGTGATAGCCTTGGTTGTGCAAGAATTGTGTTTCTATACTACCGCGCCTCTCGATGGAGGGTCGGTTGACTTGTTGAGAACTTACTTGGACGTGACCGGCAGTGACGGATAAATTCCGCACGTTCCTGGCGATAGTGTTACTTTGTTAATCGCTTTGGACATCTTGACACGATCGTAGCGCGCGGGTATGCTTCCACTTTGATTACCGCCTTGTTGTCTTATTGTTTCCCTTTGGACATACCGACACGATCGTAAGCGCTGCAGGTATGCTTCCATTTGGAATCTTTGTCTTATTGTTTCCCTTTCGACTCATCGACACGATCGTAGCGCACGGGTATGCTTCCATTTGGAATCTTTGTCTTCATCGCTCCCTTTGGACATACCGACCACGATCGTAGCGCGCAGGTATGCTCCCATTTGGATTGCCGTCTTGTTGTTATCATATCATGCATGCCGCGGTGAGAAAGGTACTCACGCGTGATTGATGTTGTGGCGTGAGATCTGAATTGATATAATTATGTGTGTGTCTTGTAGTTTGGTTATCATACCGTCTCCTGCTTTTATAGACTATTATGATTTCATTTACTGATTTTCTGATTTCACATACTTGGTACTGTTGTCGACCTCTTCGGGGCTGCGTTCATGCCGCAGTAGAAGTACATCTACCGCCGATCCGCGTTTAGGATCTCATTTCAGCGTTTTGGGAAGCTCGTTTCGTCGGAGGCTTATCTTTGGTATGTTACCCCAGTCCGTAAGTTCTTGTGCGTTCGGGGTATGGCGGGCCCTGTCCGTCATAGTTGTTGTATAAATCTTAAGTGCTGAGCACCGTTGTGGGCGAGTGTAAGGATTATGCTCAAATGTTTATATATATATGTTGGGAGACAACCGTTTTGGTTGGCCTATTTGCTTTTATTTATCATGTCTCTTGTTTCATAATTATGCTTTATGTTCCGCTGATTTTCTCTGATGTTGTATCACTAGGGTGCCCGGGGTAAGGCACCAGTCACGGGCCCCGGTTCGGGTCGTGACAGGTTTGATGACACAGGCAGGATCTAGTGTTCAGGTTCACATATGGGTGTTGTTTTTACATCATTTACTGCCGGCAGTGAGGAATGAGTTCCACGGGCATGATTGATATCGTGGGCGTGAGACCCATAGTTATGTGTGAGTGATGATTTTGAGGACATGCGTCCCTTACTTGACATAACTGTTTACTTATTGCGAAATGGTTTTATAAAATGATGAAATGTGATTTCATCTGATATTTTCGATTTCACATACTTGGTACTGTTATCGACCTCCTTGAGTGCGTTCATGCCGCAGGTAGAGGTACACCAGTTGTTGATCCTCGCTCATAGGATCGCAGTTCAGCATTTGGGAAGCTCCATTTCTTCAGAGGCTTATCTTTTGGTATAGTCCCCTGTCATTTGTAGGTACTTGTACATTCAGGGGTATGGTGGGGCCCTGTCCCGTCATAGTTGTTGTTAAATTCTTAGAGGTCTGTAGTACTGTTGTGGGCAGGGTTTGTAAAGGATTGTAACTGTTCGGTTATATGTATATACATGAAGGTGACCATTTTGGTTAGCCTGTTTTCTTATGTTGTATCTGGTTTCCTGTTTAAGTTTTTATTTCCGCTGATTTTCTCTGATGTTGTATCACTAGGGTTCCCGGGGTAAGGCACCAGTCACGGGCCCGAGATCGGGTCGTGACAAAAGTGATATCAGAGCAGTTAATCCTCGGAAAGTGTCTACAGACCGTATCTAGTAGAGTCTTGATTATCGGTGCCTTAGAACTGTGTTGTAAGTTGGACTCCTTCTGACGTATTCTTTTATGCCAGTTATGCCTCCACGCAAGGCAACCAGAGCCCAAAAGGGCAAGCAGAGGGAGCTGCGAGTAGAGCAGCAGCGGTCTCTACTGAGGCCACAGTACCTGAGCCTCCAGTCCCAAGGCCAGGAACAGAGGATATGGGTTATAAGGAGATGGCCCAGTTACTAGCCAGGATTGTGGCTAGACACGAGGACGAGCGAGTCGAGGTTCGTAGCACCGTAGTTCACCCCGCATCAGATAGTTTGAGACTACGGGACTTTTGAGCCGCAGCCCACGAGTTCTACGGTCGAGGCTCGAGGATGATCGCGGGAGTTCATCCGGAAGCGATTCTGACGATCGTAGGAGTGACTAAGGCTTGGAGACGAGTCGGTGGTCTTAGATTCGCATCGGGCTGTGTGATCTTTGCGATCGGTGGTTTGATTCGTGGGAGCTGTCCTGGGAGCATCGCCTCCGGTATGTGGGACGAGTTCTCGGAGGCATTTCTCACCCATTTCTTGCCCCGCGGATGAGGAGAGCAGGCAGATAGATTTACGTCGAGACGAAGGCGTGCGGTTGGGAGTACAACGTGGAGTTCGACTCGTTGACTCGATATGTCCCTGCGTTAGTGGCGATATGGAGGACGAGTGCACCGCCACGTCACGGCTCGATGACTACTTGGCAAAGGCTTTCGGGTGTAGCTCTTCACCGCATGGACGTGCCCGCATGCGAGCTTATGCGCGGTGTGAGAGCGGAGGCGGCCGGATTGACCAATACCAGCGAGAAGAAGGCCGGGGCGGCGGTCCTTGGTAACTTCGAGGCGGACCGCCGCAGCAGCAGACTAGTTATGCGCCTCCACCATACATAGTGGTCCTACGGTCTTGAGGAGCGGTCGTGGCTCAAGGTTGTGTTTCGAAGTGAGAGTGTTGGCCGGATGAAGCCACCCCAACCTCGGTGTGGCCAGTGTGGTAAACCCCATGCGGGGGAGTGTCACGGTATTCAGAGAGTTTGTTTTACATGCGGCCAGCAGGGCCATTTTGCGAGAAATTGTCCAACCAGAGGTAGCTCGGATGTAGAGACTCGGCCTTCGGGATCTGTTGCGGGTTCTTCGCCTTCGATAGCTAGGCAGGGTGTTCATACACCGGCAGGCCAGGGCAGGGGTCGTGGTGGAAGTTCCCAGTTCTAGCGGTCCTTGGAACCGCCTATTTGATTTCAGGTATATCCTTAACCCTCTAGAGACTAGTATGCATTGATGATATGATGATGTGCTAAGTATTATGTTCAGATAGCATTATGTTAAATTGTGATTTAGAGGCCTGGTTAGTAAAGGGGAAGTTGGGTACATAGAGATTGTGAGCCTTAGAATTTTGATAGACGTTGAGGTCTTAGATGCAAGGCCATCTTAAGTGAAAGATTTACAGTTAATCCTTGTCATAATGTCTAGTACGTGGAGTATTAGCGTGATAATTCAATGAGTAGTGTGAGATAGAAGTGGTAGCTTTCATGATGTGAGTTAGTAAGTTTGTTCCGGATTGGGGAATGAGAGAGTTTGGCGCGATAAATGGGTCGGGTTGAGGCAGGGTCGCGGGTCAACCCACAGCCCGAAATGGGGTGGAGCCAATTTGTGGTGGTCCCGCTATGTGATAGGGTCACGAGGGTGCTAGGCTCAAGTTTAGGTAACCATCGGACGGGTTCGTGGATGCGTTCGACCAGAATCGGATCGTGAAGGCCGGGAATGGCCTTAGAGGAAATTTAAGCTAGTGAGATGACCAAGTTTGGAGGTAGTGACTCCAAAGTTTTGGAAATTGAAGAGGTAACTGAAGTATGGAATGTATACTATAGAGAGTTCGGGTGTACGAGAAGGGTACGATGAGTAGAAAAGAAGCGAACATATGTTATGAGAACGGAAGTGATCATTTCTTTTGTGAAGTGATGATGCTAAGGGAGTACCCTTTAGACCATGGGTGGAAGCTTTTCATGATGTTAGAGGTGATTCCTCGTTGGCTTGGATTTGAGTTTTGCGCGCATGTTATATTCTGTCCATTGGTGGCATGATCGGTTTTGTAAGTGTGGTAGTGAAGACTATACCGACGCAAGCGTGTTTGGAGACTTAGAAGGAACATTCGGGACGAATGTTTCTAAGGGGGGGAGAATGTTACACCCCGTAGTTCCA
Organism: Przewalskia tangutica; assembly: GCA_029844215.1. Lineage (NCBI taxonomy): Eukaryota > Viridiplantae > Streptophyta > Magnoliopsida > Solanales > Solanaceae > Przewalskia > Przewalskia tangutica. The sequence continues at coordinate 98,398 of JAQGDG010000029.1, forward strand.
GGGTATGTATGTGAGGACGTACGTACGAGAATACGACAGTAATTTTGGAAAGAAAGAAAGATGTGATTTTTCGACGGAAAAGTTTCCGGATTTTGTGAAGGAAAAACGTTCGTTAATGGGAATTGGATTCCCAGATTTGGTATTTGGACTTCTTGGATTATATTAGAATGATGGGATTTTATTTGCGGAAATGGTCACGTGGGGCCCACGGGAGAAATTTACGGTTTTGTGGGGCCCGCTTTGTTTTTGAGATTTTCGATATTTTGGATATTTTTTCGGAAGATGAAATATTGTGGACGAGTAAGGGGGCGACACGTTTCACCCCCCTTAGGTGGCCATGTGGGCCGAATTGGAGGGACAAGTGTCTTGCCACTTGTCCCTTGGCCGAAATGGCCATGGCACTTCGACCTCATTTTCGTTGGCCATGTGGTGTGGTGGGACCCACACACACATGGCCCAATCTAGACCACACACTTGCTATGATCTTGGCCCTTGATTTCTCTATAAATACCCCCTTAGTGCAAGACTAATTTCATCCCACACTTAAGTTCTTCCAAGGCAAAAATATCCTCCTTTGTAGTGTTCTCGTCCCCCCACACTTTGTGTAGAGAAATACTTCAAGTATTATTGTATAATCCCAAATACCTTAGCCTAGTATCCCTAGTGGTATTCCAAAGTTATTTCAATACTAGGAGCCCGGAAATACTACTTTATTCCAATAGTCGCAAAATGAAACCCTAGAAAAATCTTCATAGCTTGGATGAAGTGTTAAGAGAAGTTGTTTAGAAACTTCTAAGGGTTGCTTGGTGTCACGACCCGATCCCGGTCCCTTGACTGGTGCCTTACCCGGGCACCCAAGTAGACATACATCAGAGTAACCAGCGGAATATAAACTTGCAAACATGAAACAGTGTAAAATAAGAACAGTCTATCCAAAGAAAAGTCGTCTTTCGGCATGAATATATATACCAAAACTTGAATAGTTACATCCTTTACAACCCTGCCCACAACAGTACTACAGACCTATAAGAATTTTCTATAACAACTATGACGGGACAGGGCCCCGCCATACCCCTGAATGTACAAGTACCTACAATCTCAGGGAATCATACCAAAAGATAAGCCTCCGGAGAAACGGGGCTTCCCAATGACGTGATCCTACGAGCGAGGATCAACGACTGATGTACCTCTACCTGCGGCATGAACGCAGCCCCCCGAAGGAGGTCAGTACAACAGGTACCAAGTATGTGAAACTGAAAATACTGTAAATGAAATCATAATAGTCTATATAAAACAGGAGACGTATATGACAATCAAAATGCGTTTCACAAAGCCCGGCAAATCAACAAGAGTAATGAACATCAACATTGTCTCTAAAAAGATACCATTTCACAATCTGTAAACAATAGTGTCAAGTCAGGGACTCACGCCCTCAAGGTCATCACTCATATATAACCATAACATCTTAAAACCAATTCACAAATATGTACGAAACAACCAAGTTAACCGCACATAGTGCCACATCACAAACAAGAGCAATAATAGATATAATGTAACTGGTCTTTTCTAGGCCGCGAATGATCGAAGCAAGGCCAATCGCCCATAGTATCATTATGCGTGCCTAATCCTGGACTCCCGCAGTCCGCATAGGCCACCTAGGCCCGCATGAGGTATTCCTCGCATCGAGGGTAGCTAATCCTCGACATCGTCCTGGACTCCCGTAGTCCGCATAGCTACATAGACCACATGAGGTATTCCTCGCACATAATCCTGGAACTCCCGCAGCTCCGCATAGGTCCCAAGGACCCGCATGAGGTATTCCTCGCATCGGGGGGCAGCTTAACCCCCGGCATCATAACAAGTCAGGGGGGTAAGTGATATAATACAAACACAACGGGCTTATCGTTAAACAAGATAAGCACAATAAGAAAAAACCCCTTACACAACGTCACAAGACACTAACACACGTAGCATCATAACATGTTCACTTTATCAAGCCAACAAGAAAGTATTACAAGGCTATCACAAAACATAGACAAGTTACTCACACAAGGTACTTTCATTTCATGTCAACAAATCCGGGTTTTAACCCCAAGGTACTACATACTTTAACTCTTTAAAAAGAGCCATTTCTTTCACAAAAGTCACACGATACCCGTAGTATCAAAATAGTGTAACTATCTTTTTAAGTGAACCAAAACAATTTCCATACCTTCTTTTTAAACCAACTTAAGACAAAACCATGCCTTTCTTTTAAACCAAAACTCTTCAAGTTCTCAAGTCTCTTTGCTTTTAGAAGACAAGTTCCTTACTTTGGATTTTAAGAAAATCAATACTTGTTATTAATGACCTTATTAAAGCAACCATGATCTAGGAAATGTAATACAATTTTGTCTTATCTTAGCTTCTATGCAGATGGAGGTTTCTACTTGTTTTAATATAATTAATTATTTATCAATATATTTTCCTTTATTAACGCTACAGTGGTTTGTTCGATACTTATTCTCATTTCCGAAATCAATATAACATTATTATTCGAAACCAAGTACTCATTACTCAATATAATTAATTGTCGTTACTTATTCCTTTATTAACGCTGCAGTGGTTTGTTCGATACTTACTCTCATTTCCGAAATCAATATAACATTATTATTCGGAACCAAGTACTCATTACTCACGAATGAGGTTTCACAACTTTCCACACAATTCAAGTTCTTCACATATCAAATCAAGTCAAATATAAGTCAAGTCTCTTATCTTTTTAAAAATCAATAAACCATTCATTTACCGATATAAAGTTGTTATAATTAACTTCCCATATAGTCATTATAACACTTTATGTTTTAAACCAAATTCATTTTACACACGTACGTCTACCGTACTATATATATTTCACAAATATCATGCTAGAAAAGATAGGAAGAGGTTCACATACCTCGCGACGATTATCGACAATTAGCAAAACGCTCCAAAGTACTATAACCTTGCTAGCCTTTTCCACCCTTCAAGTAGAATACGCTACTCGTATTACTTCAACCTATAATGGCCATGAAACGTCTATTAACTTCTAGATCCCTTCGTAGAATATTCCTAAGTACAAGGTTCCCTATTCTACGGAAAATTCGGCAGCACCTCCCCCGTTTCTACTCAATTCTCCACCTTTATCAAGGCCCGATAATAGTAACCAACATGTCATAAATAAGGCGCAATAACTCCGAAAATTAAAGAAGGGGATAACATGCCCAAACGGAACGCGATTAACAATCTCTCCTTCATAACAACAATAACTAAGGAAGGGGATAACACGCCCAAACGGAACGCGATTAACAATCTCTCCTTCATAATAACAATAAGTAAAGAAGGGGATAACATGCCCAAATGGAACGCGATTTACAACCTCTCCTTCATAATAACAATAAGTAAAGAAGTGGATAACACGCCCAAATGGAACGCGATTAACAATCTCTCCTTCATAATAACAATAAGTAAAGAAGGGGATAACACGCCCAAACGGAACGCGATTAACAATCTCTCCTTCATAATAACAATAAGTAAAGAAGGTCCAAAATATAGTCCAAAGTAGATACGGTCCAAAGTAGATACGGTCCTTAAGTTGGGGTCCTTGGCCAACCTTTACAATTTTACTTATCCACTTACTTCATTAGTCCTTCAACTTATATTCCAATCTTATAATAAGTTATTGTCACGCCCCGAACCCCGGGTGTTATACCCCGTATTTCCAGAGTATGTACGTGAGGACGTACGTACAAAAGTTTTAGCCTTAAAGTAGGCAAATGGGCGAAATTTGTGCACAACTAGCGAAAAGAATCGTTTTCCGACGAAACGTTTTCCGGACATTGCGAAGGGAAAAATACGGTTGCAACATTGCGGATTTTTCAGAGAGATGAAATATTTTGGACCAACGAGAGGGCGACACTTGTCACCCTCAAGTGGGAGGTCATTTGGACGAAACCTTGGGCATTTTTTTGCCCTTTCTTTGGTCAAGGGTTAGGTAGGATATTTTGTGTAGTAGATGGATAAGGACACTTGCCCAAATCCTCACCCTCCACTTGCCCCCCACTTGTCTTGATCTTGGCCATTGAATGTCCTATAAATACCCCTCTAATGCAAGACTATTTCTTCATCCTCACTTGATAAATTCCAAGGCAAAAATCCCTCTCCCCCTTAGTGTAATTTCGTCCAAGCCACCCCTCCCCCTTTGAGAGGCCTTGGCCGAAACTTCCCCCCCCCCTTTCCTTGAGTTGTTTCGTATAATACCCCCCCCCCCCCCTTGGTAGAAAAGTTGTCTCCAAGTATTGTTACTATACCAAAATACCTTGGCCCAAATACCTTGTAGTATTCCCAAAGACACCTCTATACTAAAAGCCCAGAAATACTATTATACTTCCTTTAGTCACTAAACGAAACCCTAAGGAAAATTCTTCATAGTCGGTTGAAGTATTAAGTAGAAGTTGTGTAGAACTTCTAAGGGTTTCTTGGAGCGAATTGGAGCGTTCGGAGTAGGAGCTAAACGTTGCTCAGGATCGACATATAAACTTGGATAATTTTGGGCTTATCGAGGTAAATACTCTTGTCCTTCTATTGTAATTGGAAATTACATACTGTAGTAGTATAGAAATGAATATAAGATTCATAGAAGGATATTACAGAAGAGAATTGAACTGTAATAGAAGGATATTACTAAAAGAATTGAATGAAATCACATCGTAAGAATATTAAAGAAGAAGATTGAATCAGACTTACATAGGAATTTGTATTCTGATGAACTTGTGTAGATTGGCGGGTAGGGAAGTGCTGCCTAATTTTCCGTAGAATAAAGGAGATCTGTATCTAGAAATATTTTACAGAATAGTCTAGACATTTATAGACTTATATGACCGATATAGGTTGAAGTACTGCGAGTAGCATATTCTACTCGAAGGGTGGAAAAGGCTAGCAGGATTACAGTACTTTGGAGCTATTTGCTAATAGTCGATAATCGTCGCGAGGTATGTGATTCTTCCTATCCTCTTGAGCATGATATTTTAAAAGAATATATATAGTACGGTAGACGTACGTGTGTTAACTGAACGTGGTTTTACTTCAATGTCGTTTGACTTGAGTTTTAAGTAATAAAGAATCTTGAAGTATTTCAAAAGAATTAAGAATCATTTTTTTGAAAGAAGAGTAATACCTGGTTTTAAAAGCTAAGAGTTATACTAGCTTTATGGGAAGTTAGGTATAACGACTTAAGAAAGATAAAAGAATGGTTTATTGATTTTAAAACGTTAAGAGACTTAATCTTAAAATATAAGAGACTTGACTTAATTGAATTGATATGAAGGTTGTTAAGAAGTGTGAAACCTCATTCGTGAGTAATGAGTACTTGGTTTTTAAAGAATAATGTTTTACTGATTTCGGAAATGAGAATAAGTATCGAACGAACCACTGCAGCATTAATAAAGGAAAATGTATTGACAAATAAGTAATTATATTAAAACCATTAGAAACCTCCATCTGCATAGAAGCTAAGATAAGACAAAATTGTATTACATTTCCTAGATCATGGCTGCTTTAATAAGATTGTTATAAACATGAATCCCACATAAGGCATATGTTGCTCAAATTGTTTTAAAAGAGAATTACGTTATTAAATGATTAAGACTATTAACTATGAAATCTTTCGAAAATAAGAGACGTGAATATTTGAAATTAGGCAAACTTGAACCTTGGAAAAGAATGTTGTAACTTGATTTTAAAAGGAGAAGTGTTTTGGTTTAAAAAGGAAAGTATGGAAGTTGTTTACTTAAAAAGGATAGTCACTCTATTTTTATAATACGGGCATCGGGTGACCTTTGTAAAAGAAATGAATCTTTTAAAAAAAGAGTTTAACGTACGTAGTACTTTGGGTTAAAACCTGGACTTTGGCATAAAATGAAAGTACCTTGAGTTGTGTGTAACTTGCCTATGTTGCGTGTGATAGCCTTGTCGTGCTAGCATTGTATTTCTATACCACCGCGTCTCTCAATGGAGGGCCGGCTGATTTGTTATGATATTACTTGGACGTACCGGCAGTGACGGAGAATTTCACGGGTACGCTCCTGTTGATAGTGTTATTCCATGAACTAGCTCTCCATGAGGTTTTTACTGATTCGGCCTTGGTATCTGGTGGTTGGCTTTCGTACTTGCCTCGTGGTCGATTCACCTTGGTACTGTAGTTAGCCTTCGCTTGCCGATTCGTTTAGTGGCGAAGTCTCGTGATACGACCTTGGTATCGGTAGTTAGCCCTCGTGCTTGCCGGTCAGCACGTGACACGGCCTTGGTATCCGTAGTTGGCTTTCGTGCCCCAGACGCCTTCGTGGCGAGTCTCGTGTCTACGCCGTATCCGTAGTTAGCCTCAGACTTGCCGGCCAGCACGTGACGCCTTCGTATCCGTAGTTGGCTTTCGTGCCCCGTGACGCTCGTGGTTTAATTGTATAGTATTGTTAGTACGACTTTTGTATCTGGTAGTTGGCTTTCGTACTTGCCCCGGTCAGTTGATGATGCGGCTTTGGTATCTGGTTGTTAGCCTTCGTACTTGCCCCGTATGGTTTTTATGACTCAGGTAGGACTTGGTGTTCATATGTACTCCTTGGTGTTATTATATCATAGACTGCCGGCAGTGAGGAAGGTATTCCACGGGCATGATTGATGTTGAGGGCGTGAGACCCATAGTTATATTTGAGTGATGACTTGGAGGGCGTGAGTCCCTGACTTACGTGACTGCTTATTTATTGTGGACTGTAGTTTGGTTATCATACATGTCTCCTGCTTTATATAGACTACTATGATTTCATTTACAGTATTTCCAGTTTCACATACTTGGTACCTGTTGTACTGACCTCCTTCGGGGGGCTGCGTTCATGCCGCAGGTAGAGGTACACCAGTTGTTGATCCTCGCTCATAGGATCACATTTCAGCGTATTGGGAAGCTCCGTTTCTGTCACGACCCGACCCCGGGCCCGCGACTGGTGCCCTACCTGGGCACCCTTACAGGTATACATCAGAGATAATCAGCGGAACATACATGAAACTTATATAATAACACAACTGAAGTAAACCACATGTTAGCCGATAAGGCTACCATCCTGGACATATATAAATACAACCGAAACAGTTGCCTCGTTCCCTTTATAAACTGACCCACAATATGTGACTACAGACCTCTATGAATTTTAACAGAACAACTGTGGAGGGACAGGGCCCCGCCATACCCCTGAATATACATGAATCTACTACCTCAGGGAAACCGTACCAAAAGATAAGCCTCCGGATCAAATGGATTTTTTCTCAAAACTGAACCGAGATCCTAAGAGCAAGGATCACCAACCTGTGCACCTAATACTGCGGCATTGAACGCAGCCCGGGTCAAGACAACAGTACGAATATGGAACGTAAATAACGCACAAGATGTGATCATAATTGTACAAAAGAATGACAGGGACAAGTATAAAAATACATACCAGATCCGGCCATGTCATTACCACTTATGAACTTAATCGCACCATATTATCTTTTCCCATTTTCAATAAAAGTTATAGTCACATTCTTATGTACACGATTAGGAAAAATCATTAAGTTCATTACTATATAACTTACTTATCTTCCATAAGTATAATCCGGCCCTTTAAGGAAGGCACATTTACTACCCAGCCCAATCTGGGACGCGATCAAGTCACACAAATATCAAGTGTGTTCGTGGAATCCCCCATCACTGCCGACAGCTATAAGTGTAAAATATAACCATGTGACGCGCCCGTGGCATCCCACCTCACTATCGGCGTACACATACACAACATATATTTATATCTCCTGCCCGTGGAATCCCACATCACTGCCGACAGTCCAGGATATGATAATACACCAATAGGCATACATGAACACCAAGTCCCACCGGTGGTATAGCGTCTTGGGGGTCTACCCCTCACTTATACTCTTACCCTGGATAAGGTGGTAAAGCAGGTGGTATAGCATCTTGGGGGTCTACCCCTCACTTATACTCTTACCCTGGAGAAGGTGGTATAGCATCTTGGGGGTTTACCCCTCACTTATACTCTTACCCTATCTCGACCGACCATCAAACGAAACAAGCTATGGTATAATGTCTTGGGGTTTACCCTCACTTATACTCTTACTGAGAAGGTGGTATAGCATCTTGGGGGTTTACCCCTCACTTATACTCTTACCATATCTCGACCGGCCGTCAAACAAACAGAAGCACTACCATGTCTTCTATAAAAATCCGGGAATTTAACCCAAGTACTACAAATATCGGAAGCATACCCGTGGAATCCCACATCACTATCGGTACGTCCAAGTACTTACAACAAGACAGCCGGCCCTCCAACCGAGAGTCGCGGCAACGTAATAAAACATAATACTTGCACTCAAAGGCTATCACCAGCACACATAGGCTAATTCTTAATTAACATGCCAAAGTACTTATCAAGGCACACTTAGACAAATTCTCAATTTATCAAGCCAAAGTACAAATCAAGGCATCACATAGAATTATTCTCAATTAAACAGGTCAAAGTACTACGTACGTATATTCTTTTCAAGAGACTCTTTTTTCTGTAAAACCCCAAGATAATAACACCGTAGTATCCAAAGCCAGTACATTTCACCTAAGTCACGATACTTTTAGAAATACATTTCTCGGCTTCTAAATCAAGTGACCCTTACTTAAAAGCTTTAAGCAAGTGATACCTTTAAATCACATTGCCCTTCCTTAATACAAGTTAATTCTTTGATTACTTTATTAGAGAAAACCATTCTCTTAACTTTCCATAAAGCCGTTATAACCAACTTCCCATAAAGCCGTTATAACCTTTTATGGTTTTAGACAAAACTCTTTCCTTTTATAACCAAGAGACTTCTACTTTTAAAAACCAAGTATTGTATACTTTCAAATCGATTCTCTTATCTTCAAAAATACAATTAGTCTCTTAACCTTAGAAATCGAGTGACTCCTTTTATTATAAAACCTTAGGCAATTGATGCCTTAAAATCAAGTCATTATCCTTCCATAAAGCAAATATAACCAACTCCCCATAAATTCGTTATACTCACTTTATACCTTAGCCAAAAATACAATTTCCTATCCAAGGGACTTATACGTTTAAAACAGAACAAGTATCACATACTTCGAAACTCTTCAAGTCCCTTAACTCTATAAAACATTAGACATCCTTAATACTTTCTAAGAAGTGAGTTAATCTCCTAACTCACCCGACTTGGCTATTCATAAAACTAGTAAAGGATATCAAGGTGTTGTACGTCTACCGTACTACATACGTGCAACTAGTCATGCTCAAAAGATAGGAAAAGTTCTACATAGAGCAATTCACACAACTACCTCTTAACTTCTAAGAGTAGAAGGAAACATGAAATGATACCACCGGTATATTCTATACATAGAATCATACCAAAGGAAGGAAGAGGTTCACATACCTCGCGACGATTATCGACAAGTAGCAAAATGCTCCAAAGTACTTCAATCTTGATAGCTAATCCATCCTTCAAGTAGGATACACTATACTTAGTACTTCAACCTATAATGGTCACAATACGTCCATTAACCTCTTACTTCAAACGTAGAATATTCTAGGTGCTAAGTCGCTAAATTCTACGGAAAATCGGACAGCACCTCCTTTGTTTTTACTTACTTTGCCACCTTTTTCAAGGCCAAATACAATAACCAAACACGCCACTTTTAAGGCCCAATCAATGAAATCAACAATAGGGGATTACACGCCTACTAGACGTGTAAAATTCCGCCCCACAAACGATATCAAATTAATACAACTATATGTCCAATTCGGCTAACTTGAAACACTACAACATCAATTCTTATCCAATTTCCATTTCAATCCAAGTTGTTAGCAATACATGATATCAAGTCGCAATCGACTATAACTACTATAATCTTCAAGTCAACCACATGCGACGATTCTAATAACGACTAAATTGTAATCCAACTTAACATGGCTTACATACATTTCGAATTTTAAGCTACAAGCAATCCATAATACTTATAATCTTCAACATATCAACTTCATGCTAGCAACATGTAAAGCTAACAACAATATAAATAATCTTGTAACACTTTCAAAGAACAAGATTATACCTCCACGAATCTTAGTCCAATCTTCAAATTCGAAGTCGCTCCTTAGCAACTTAGAGACTCTTCAAGACACTTCAATCCGCTACTTGAGACCCTTAGAACAACACCAACCAATTTCCTTCAAACTTCCAAACAAAACCTAGAAAAGCCACTAGGTTTTCACTTTGCGACTAACCCGAAAACTATCTTTTTCTGAGATTTTTCTATTGATATATGCTTAGAATACACTTAGGAACCTTGGTTTAAAGTGGGAAAATTATTGGACAACAAACAAATTTTTTTCATGTGGAGAGGGAGTGAACCCGAGAGCAACATGCTCTTGTTCATCCAATTTTTGTGTAAAATGGCTAAGTGTTAGGCTTGTCTCACTACTAGTAGTATTATATAGTGTAATGGAGGGTCATGATATAAACAAATGGGTGGTTTGGATGAGCTCTTCTTTAAATATCAAGACTTGTGGGACCTTTGACTTAGTCAACTTTCTCAAGCTCACATTTGCAAGACTTTGTCATCTATACTATGGTCAATGACCATTTTGGCCATGCCTATTTCGACCAAGGCATCAATAAGGGGGGGGGGGGTGACACGTTTCGCCCTCCCATTCGTCACAATAGTACGTTTTCCGACAATTTCATAATTCCGATAAAATTTTACAAGTCTCAAATCTTAACACCTGTGAGTTCTTACGTACGTTCTTAAAGCATGTCCTGTAAATACGGGGTGTAACATTCTTCCCCCCATAGAACATTCGTCCTCGAATGTTCTTTCGGAGTCAAACTAATTAAAGCGCGACATAGCCTCCTTATACTACACCCTTCTTACAACATATGCCACCCATGACCACATAACAATATTTATACTAAGATGTCAACCTTGGCACTCACGAAGCCAACAAGCCCATCCTTATAATGACCTCAAAGTCTGTCATAATCCTCTCTACTAGGTCTACTAGTGGTGACAATCAGATTATCTCCTGAAAATCTCATATTCCCGCTCAGCTACCACCCCACACACTTACGGGTGTAGTTACCTCGAAAGGTTCTTATGGATTCAGGCTCTATTCCTTTACACTTGGTTGTTATCTTTATTACTGGTCGTACTCTTTTCGTATTTCCAACTCACACTAGTATACATAACTTCCATACCGATGCTGGCCTCCAATCTTTGGAGTCACTCTATAAAATAATATAAGGCCATTTCCGGCTTTCACTACCTGGTTCCGGTGGAACGCGTCCACGAACCCGTAAAACAATTAACTAGACTTGGGCCTTGCACCCTCGTGACCCTGTCACATAGCGGAACTACTACCAACTGATCCCATTGTAGTACTGTTGTGGGCAGGGTTGTAAAAAGGATTAAACTGTTCGGTTTGAAAGATTTGTATATATATTTTATTGGAAAGTGACCGTTTTGGTTATCCTGTTCTTATCATATATCTTGTTTCATTTTTAAGTTTTTTCATTTCCGCTGATTTTCTCTGATGTTGTATCACTAGGGTGCCCGGGGTAAGGCACCAGTCACGGGCTCGGGTTCGGGTCGTGACAAAAGTGGTATCAGAGCAGTTAATCCTCGGAAAGTGTCTACAGACCGTGTCTAGTATAGTCTTGATTATCGGTGTGTTGTGCACCACATCTATAATCAGGAGGCTGCAGGACATTTAGGATTGGTTTCCATTCTTCTCATTCTGAGATCGTGCCTTAGAGCTGTGTTGTAAGTTGGACCCCTCTGACGCATTTCGTTTTTACCAGTTATGCCTCCGTGCAAGCCAACCCGGGCCCAGATGGGCAAGGCAGCCAAGGAAACTGCTAGTAGGATACAGAGGAGTACGGGGGCGCAGGCCCAGTTATTACCTGAGATAGTGCTTCAGACGACGAGTTTTGCGACGCCGCCAGCCTCAGTAGAGTTTAGAGCCGCAGCAGTGGCTGCTGAGACCACAAGACTGAGCCTCCAGCCCCACACCGGAGCGTAAGAGACGGGTTACGCGAGATGGCCCAGTTATTGGCCAGGATAGTGGCAAGGCACGAGGATAAGCTGGATGCAGCGATTCCGGTACCGGTAGTACCCGTAATTCACCCGAGAGCAGATAGTTTGAGACTGCGGGACTTTCTGAGTTGCAGCCCGCCAGTGTTTTATGGATAGAGGCCTGAGTATGATCCGCAGGAGTTCATCAGACAGTTACAGCGGATCATGAGAGTGATCAAGGCTTCGGAGACCGAGTCAGTGGTCTTAGGTTCGCATCGGTGCGTGATACCGCAATCGGACCGGTTTGATTCGCGAGCTGTCGGGGAGAATGCGCCTCCAGCTATTTGGGACGAGTTCTCGGAGGCATTTCTTGCACATTTCTTGCCTCCACAGACAAGGAGTGCTCGGGCCGACATATTTTTGGTGTTGAGGCAGAGCGGGCGTACGGTTCGGGAGTTCGATGTGGAGTTCGACTCTTTGGCTCGGTATTTCCCCGCGTTAGTAGCCAGTATGGAGGACAGAGTGCACCGCTACGTCACCAGGCTCGATGACTACTTAGCAGAGGCTTGTTCGGGTGTAGCTCTTCAGTCGGGCATGGACATTGCCGCACGCAGCTTATGCACTTGGGTGTGAGGCGGAGAGGTCGACGGAATGACCAAGATCACCGTAAGAGGCCGAACAGCAGGTCCTTTGATAACTTTCGAGGCGGACCGCCTCGAGCGCACTAGTTATGTACCTCCGCCAGATGCAGTGATCCTCCACAGTCTTCGGGACGTTCGGGATATTCGTGAGGCGGTCGTGGCTCCTGTGTTTCAGATTTTCAGGGGAGTAGGAGTGCACGCCGGATGAGGTCGCCCTTGTCTCAGTGTGGCCGTTGTGGAAAACTTCATAAGGGAGAGTGTCGTACTAATTTGGGAGATTGTTATTCTTGCGGCCAACAGGGTCATCTAGCGAGAGACTGTCCGACCAGGGGTAGCACTGGTGGGATAGCACAGACTATGAGATCAGTTGCGGGTTCTTCACCTTCCATAGCTAGGCAGGATGCTCATACACCGGCAGGCCACGGCAGAGGTCGCGGTAGAAGTTCCCAGTTTTAGCGGTCCTTTGAACCGCCTATCTTTTCAGGTATATCCTTAACCCTCTAGAGATCAGCATGCGTGTTATGATGATTATATGTTGAGTACTATGTACAGATAGCATTGTGTATATTGTGGGTTAGATACATGGTTAGTTGAAAGAATAAGTATGGGGACAGGGAAGGTATGAACCTTAGAATATTACACGTTGAGACCTTAGATGTAAGGCCGTCTTGAATAAAAGATTTTACGGTTAGTCCTTGTCAAAATACTTGGTATGCGTATAAATGTGTTGTGGGATAATTCCGTGGGTTGTGTAAGATGAAAGTGGTAGCTTTCTGGACTTGTATAGGTAAGATTTTTTTCCGAATCGGGGGAACAAGTGTTTAGCGCGATAGCGGGTCGGGTTGAGGACCACCGCGTTAACCCGCTACCGTGAATGTGGTGGGGTCAGTTCGAGGTGGTCCCTCCAGGTGGTAGGGTCACGAGGGTGACAGGCCCAAGTTTAGATGACCATCGTATGAGTTCGTGGATATGTTCGACCAGAATCGGATCGTGAAGGTCGGGAATGGCCTTAAGGGAGATTGAGGCTGGTAAGATGACCAAGTTTGGAGGTAGCGACTCCAGAGATTTTGGAAACTGAAGCAATGACTGAAGTATGGTACGTATACTATAAAGAGTTCAAGTGTTCGAGAAGAGTACGACGGGTGAGGAAAGAAGTGAACGGGTGTTATTTTGTGGTCAGGCGTGGCATTGGCAACTTGTTTAAGTTAAGAAGAACTTTATCGTTATCCGTCTTGAGAAGGAACATTCGGGACGAATGTTTCTATGGAGGGGAGAATGTTATACCCCATATTTCCAGAGTATGTACGTGAGGACGTACGTACAAAAGTTTTAGCCTTAAAGTAGGCAAAGGGGCGAAATTTGTGCACAACTAGCGAAAAGAATCGTTTTCCGACGGAACGTTTTCCGGACTTTGCGAAGGGAAAAATACGGTTGCAACATTTATAATTTTTGCGGATTTTTCCGAGAGATGAAATATTTTGGACCAACGAGAGGGCGACACTTGTCACCCTCAAGTGGGAGGTCATTTGGACGAAACCTTGGGCGTTTTTTTGCCTTTCCTTTGGTCAAGGGTTAGGTAGGATATTTTGTGTAGTAGATGGATAAGGACACTTGCCCAAATCCTCACCCTCCACTTGCCCCCCACTTGTCTTGATCTTGGCCATTGAATGTCCTATAAATACCCCTCTAATGCAAGACTATTTCTTCATCCTCACTTGATAAATTCCAAGGCAAAAATCCCTCTCCCCCTTAGTGTAATTTCGTCCAAGCCACCCCTCCCCCTTTGAGAGGCCTTGGCCGAAACTTCCCCCCCCCTTTCCTTGAGTTGTTTCGTATAATACCCCCCCCCCCCTGGTAGAAAAGTTGTCTCCAAGTATTGTTACTATGCCAAAATACCTTGTAGTATTCCCAAAGTCACCTCTATACTAAAAGCCCAGAAATACTATTATACTTCCTTTAGTCACTAAACGAAACCCTAAGGAAAAATCTTTATAGTCGGTTGAAGTATTAAGTAGAAGTTGTGTAGAACTTCTAAGGGTTTCTTGGAGCGAATTGGAGCGTTCGGAGTAGGAGCTAAACGTTGCTCAGGATCGACATATAAACTTGGATAATTTTGGGCTTATCGAGGTAAATACTCTTGTCCTTCTATTGTAATTGGAAATTACATCGTAGTAGTATAGAAATGAATATAAGATTCATGAAGGATATTACAGAGAGAATTGAACTGTAATAAGGATATTACTAAAAGAATTGAATCAAATCACATCAAGAATATTAAAGAAGAAGACCGAATCAGATTTACATGCGATCGTATTCTGATGAGACTTGTGTAGATTGGCGGGTAGGGAAGTCGCCCAATTTTCCGTAGAATAAAGGAAATCAGATCTAGAAATATTTTACGTAATAGTCTAGACATTGATAGACTTATATGACCGATATAGGTTGAAATCGCGAGTAGCATATTCTACTCGAAGGGTGGAAAAGGCTAAGCAGGATTACAAGATTTTTGGAGCTATTTGCTAATAGTCGATAATCGTCGCGAGGTATGTGATTCTTCCTATCCTCTTGAGCATGATATTTTAAAAGAATATATATAGTACGGTAGACGTACGTGTGTTAACTGAACGTGGTTTTACTTCAATGTCGTTTGACTTGAGTTTTAAGTAATAAAAAATCTTGAAGTATTTCAAAAGAATTAAGAATCATTTTTTGAAAGAAGAGTAATACCTGGTTTTAAAAGCTAAGAGTTATACTAGCTTTATGGGAAGTTAGGTATAACGACTTAAGAAAGATAAAAGAATGGTTTATTGATTTTAAAACGTTAAGAGACTTAATCTTAAAAGATAAGAGACTTGACTTAATTGAATTGATATGAAGGTTGTTAAGAAGTGTGAAACCTCATTCGTGAGTAATGAGTACTTGGTTTTTAAAGAATAATGTTTTACTGATTTCGGAAATGAGAATAAGTATCGAACGAACCACTTTAGCATTAATAAATGAAAATGTATTGACAAATAAGTAATTATATTAAAACCAGTAGAAACCTCCATCTGCATAGAAGCTAAGATAAGACAAAATTGTATTACATTTCCTAGATCATGGCTGCTTTAATAAGATTGTTATAAACAAGAATCCCACATAAGGCATATGTTGCTCAAATTGTTTTAAAAGAGAATTACGTTATTAAATGATTAAGACTATGAACTATGATATCTTTCAAAAATAAGAGACGTGAATATTTGAAATTAGGCAAACTTGAACCTTGGAAAAGAATGTTGTTACTTGATTTTAAAAGGAGAAGTGTTTTGGTTTAAAAAGGAAAGTATGGAAGTTGTTTACTTAAAAAGGATAGTCACTCTATTTTTATAATACGGGCATCGGGTGACCTTTGTAAAAGAAATGGATCTTTTAAAAAAAGAGTTTAACGTACGTAGTACTTTGGGGTTAAAACCTGGACTTTGGCATAAAATGAAAGTACCTTGAGTTGTGTGTAACTTGCCTATGTTGCGTGTGATAGCCTTGTCGTGCTAGAATTGTATTTCTATACCACCGCGTCTCTCAATGGAGGGCCGACTGATTTGTTATGATATTACTTGGACGTACCGGCAGTGACGGAGAATTCCACGGGTACGCTCCTGTTGATAGTGTTATTCCATGGACTAGCTCTCCATGAGGTTTTTACTGATTCGGCCTTGGTATCTGGTGGTTGGCTTTCGTACTTGCCCCGTCTCGTGGCTGATTCGGCCTTGGTACCTGGTAGTTAGCCTTCGCACTTGCCCCGTTCAGTTTAGTGGCGAAGTCTCGTGATACGGCCTTGGTATCTGGTAGTTAGCCCTCGTACTTGCCCCGGTCAGCTACGTGACACGGCCTTGGTATCTGGTAGTTGGCTTTCGTACTTGCCCCGTGACGCCGTGGCGGAGTCTCGTGATACGGCCTTGGTATCCGTAGTTAGCCTCGTACTTGCCGTCGCCACGTGACACGGCCTTGGTATCTCGTAGTTGGCTTTCGACTTGCCGTGACGCCTTCGTGGCGGAGTCTCGTGATACGGCCTTGGTATCTGGTAGTTAGCCCTCGTACTTGCCCCGGTCAGCTACGTGACACGGCCTTGGTATCTGGTAGTTGGCTTTCGTACTTGCCCCGTATCAGCTCCGTGGTTTGATTGTATAGTATTGTTAGTACGGCTTTGGTATCTGGTAGTTGGCTTTCGTACTTGCCCCGGTCAGTTGATGATGCGGCTTTGGTATCTGGTAGTTAGCCTTCGTACTTGCCCGTCACGGTTTATGACTCAGGTAGGACTTGGTGTTCATATGTACTCCTTGGTGTTATTATATCATAGACTGCTGGCAGTGAGGAAGGTATTCCACAGGCATGATTGATGTTGAGGGCGTGAGACCCATAGTTATATTTGAGTATGACTTGGAGGGCGTGAGTCCCTGACTTACATGATCGCTATTTATCAGGATCGTAGTTTGGTTATCATACATGTCTCATGCTTTATATAGACTACTATGATTTCATTCTGATATTTCAGTTCACATACTTGGTACTGTTGTCGACCTCCTTCAAGCTGCGTTCATGCCGCAGTAGGTACACAGCTGTTGATCCTCGCCATAGGATCACGCCAACGTATTGGGAAGCTCCGCTTCTCGAGGCTTATCTTTTGGTATAGTCCCCACATCGTAGGTACTTGTACATTCGGGGTATGGCGAGGCCCCGTCCCGCCATAGTTGTTGTTACATTCTTAGAGGTGTGTAAATCTTTGCTGTGGCGGGGTTTGTAAAGGATTATCAGAATCGTCGTTATATGTATATACATGAAGGTGACCGTTTTGGTTAGCCTGTTTTCTTATGTTGTATCTGGTTTCCTGTTTAAGTTTTTATTTCCGCTGATTTTCTCTAATGTTGTGTCACTAGGGTGCCCGGGGTAAGGCACCAGTCGCGGGCCCGAGATCAGGTCGTGACATTAATGAAATCACTACCGTTTCAAAACATGAAGGCCTTGCCAGGGTCAACCACCCTCTGTGTTATAATGCAACCTATCATGGGAATATTTCACCCGCAAAAGACTATTTCACCTGCTTAGGTCATGTGGACCCTCAATGAGTCATAGGTACACGATACTCGCATCACGGATAGCTAATCCATGGCTTATATATATATATATCCCGGGAATTTAACCCTCCCGAGTCAAATACCGACCCGCCGTGAATGTGTACCACTCACCCCCATTGGGAGCTACCCCATGGTATCCTTGAAACAAGTTGCCGGCCCTTTATGGAGGGACGCGGATATGTGGAAATATGACACTTGCACGAATGTCTATATGAGAAACCCATATGCAAGAAAACCAAGACAATACCATGCCTTTACATACCAAGATAATATCATGCCTTTCTGTCACGACCCGAACCCGGGCCCGTGACTGGTGCCTTATCCCGGGCACCCTAGTGATACAACATCAGAGTAATCAGTGAAATATAAAACACAATCATGAAACAATGTAGAAGAGACACAGTTTATCTGAAGAAAAGTTGTCTTTCGGCATATATATAAAAACTTAAATCCGAACAGTTACATCCTTTTTACAAACTCTGCCCACAACAGTACTACAGACCTCTAAGAATGATATAACAATAATGGCGGGACAGGGCCCCGCCATACCCCTGAATGCAAGCACCTACAACAACAGGGAACTATACCAAAGATAAGCCTCCGGAGAAACGGAGCTTCCCAAAACGCTGAACTGTGATCCTAAGAGCGAGGATCGATGACTGGTGTACCTCTACCTGCGGCATGAACGCAGCCCCCCGAAGGAGGTCAGTACAACAGGTACCAAGTATGTGAAACTGAAAATACTGTAAAAGAAATCATAGTAGTCTATATAAAGCAGGAGACATGTATGATAACCAAACTACAGTTCACAATAAATAAGCAGTCATGTCAAGTCAGGGACTCACGCCCTCAAAGTCATCACTCAAATACAACTATGGGTCTCACGCCCACAACATCAATCATGCCCGTGGAATACCTTCCTCACTGCCGGCAGTCTATGATATAAAAACACCAAGGAATACACATGAACACCAGGTCCCACCTGTGTCATAATAAAACCGTACGGGGTAAGTACGAAGGCATAGCCGACTACTAAAACCACATGCATCAACAAGATCATAAATCGTATCATGAGATCTGTCTGCACCGCCACATGATCGAAGTTGGCCACTTCGCCAGAGATCTAATGTGCGCGTCTAGTCCTCGAACTTCCGCAGCCCGCATAGGCCACTCCAATGGCCCGCATGAGGTATTCCCGCATCGAGGGTAGCTACTCCCGGCAACGTCCCGACTCGCATCCGCATGGCCACATGCACGCGTGACCATAAAGGCCGCCGCACACTAACCGGAACTCTCGTAGCTCGCGCAGGCCCCGACCCGCATGAGGTAGTCTCGAATCATGGTCCTGCATCACCGCTGAGCTATACCCCGTGACGGAGGCAGCCAACCCCGGGATCAAGTCAAGGTGAGTGATATAATACTAACATAACAGCTTATCGTTAAACAACATAAGCACAATCAAGGGAAACCCCTTTACACAAACATCACAAGATACTAACACACGTAGCATCCTAACATGTTTACTTATCAAATCAACAAGAAAGTATTACAAGGCTATCACAAACCAACACAATCAAGTTATTCACACAAGGTACTTTATGTTAACAAGTTCGGGTTTTTATCCCCAAAGTACTTCATACATTAACTCTTTAAAAGATCTGTTTCTTTCACAGAAGTCACACAATACCCGTAGTATAAAAATAGAGTGACTATCTTTTTAAGTAAACCAAAACACTTCCCTTTGTAAAATCAAGTAACGACATTATTTTCCAAACGTTCAAGTTTGCCTAATTTCAAATGCTCAACTTTCTCATTTTTGAAAGGTTTCGTAGTTCATAGTTTTAATCACTTAATAATATAATTCTCCTTTAAAACGATTTGAGAAACATATGCCTTATGTGTGAGTAGGTTATTCTTGTTTATAACAATTTTGTTAAAGCAACCATGATCTAGGAAATGTAATATCATTTTGTCTCATCTTAGCTTCTATGCAGATGGAGGTTTCTACTGGTTTTCATAATACTTTATTAGTCAATGCATTTCCCTTTATTAGCGCTGTTGTGGTTTGTTCGATACTTATTCTGATTTCCGAAATCAGTAAAACATTATTCCTTTTAAAAACCAAGTACTCATTACTCACGAATGAGGTTTCACACTTTTTAACAAAATTCATATTAATTCAATTAAGTCAAGTCTCTTATCTTTTAAGATCAAGTCTCTTAACTTCTAAAATCAATAAACCATTCTTTTTATTTCTCTTAAGTCGTTATACCTAACTTTCCATAAAGCTAGTATAACTCTTAAGCTTTTAAAACTTTTAAAACCAAGTGTTACTCTTCTTTCAAAAAGGTTTCTTAACTCTCTTGAAATACTTCAAGATTCTTATTATTCAGGCTTAAGTCAAAAGACATTGCCGTAAAACTACGTTCAGTTAACACACGTACGTCTACCGTACTAAATATATTCCTTTTAAAATATCATGCTCAAGAGGATAGGAAGAATCACATACCTCGCGACGATTATCGACTATTAGCAAATAGCTCCAAAGTACTGTAATCCTGCTATCCTTTTCCACCCTTCGAGTAGAATACGCTACTCGCAGTACTTCAACCTATAACGGTTATACAAGTCTATCAATGTCTAGACTACTCGGTAGAATAAATCTAGATACAAGATTCTACGGAAAATTGGGCAGCACTTCCCTACCCGTCAAACTTCACAAGTCTACTGTAAATACAGTCCTATGTAAGTACAGTTCAATTCTCTTCTTATATACCTTCCTTGTATATAACTTATACTTAATTCTTATACTTCAACAGTATGTAAACTCTAATTACAAAAGGGGGACAAGATATTTACCTCGATAAGCCCAAAATTATCCAAGATTAAATGTCGATCCTGAGCAACGTTTAGCTCCTACTCTGGGCGCTCCAACCCGCTCCAAACAACCCTTAGAAGTTCTACGCAACTTCTACTTAACACTTCAACCGACTATGAAGGTTTTCCTTAGGGTTTCGTTTTTGTGACTGAAGGGAAGTATAATAGTATTTCTGGGCTTTACGTATAGAGGTAACCTTGGAATACTACAAGGTATTTGGGCCAAGGTATTTTGGAATAGTAACAATACTTGGAGAATACTTTTCTATCAAGGGGGGGGGGTTTACGAGGACAACTAGGCAAGGGGGGGTGTGTCTCGGCCAACACCACTAGGAGGGGGGGAGTACCTCTCGGCCAAGGGCCTCTCAAAGGGGGAGGGGGGGCTCTTTGGACGAGAGCCTCACCAAAAGGGGGGAAGGGTTTGCAAGACTTAGGAAATGATTTTGGGATGAAGAAGTCTTCAACAAGGTGGGTATTTATAGGGAATTCAATGGCTAGGATGAGGGCAAGTGGAGGGTGGGGATTTTCACAAGTGCACCCTATCCCTACTCCACAATTTACTCACAAACATTGACCCTTAGTTTAAGCCCCAAAAACATGCCAACCGTGGCCCTCTTTGCCGTCCAATTGAGGGTGACATCACGTTGGTCCAAAATATTTCATCTCTCGGAAAAATCCGCAAAAATAATAAAAGACATAGCCGTAATTTTCCCCTCGCAAAGTTTGGAAAACGTTTCGTCGGAAAACAATTCTTTTCGGTAGTTGTGAACAAAATTTTCGATCCTTGCCTATCTTAAGGCTAAAACTTTCGTACGTACGTCCTTACGTACATACTCTGGAAATACGGGGTATAACATTCTCCCCTCCTTAGAAACATTCGTCCCGAATGTTCCTTCTAAGTCTCAAAACATACATGCGCCAGTATAGTCTTCACTACTATACTTACGAAAACGATCACGCCACACCTGGCCATAAAATATCACACGTTCAAATATTTAATCCAAGTTCACGGGGAAATCACTTCTAACGTCACAAAAGCTCCTACCCAAAGTCTAAAATATACTCCCTTCGCACCTTCACTTTACAAAAGAAATGATCACATCTATGTTCTTAACACATGCTCGCATTCTTCCCTTACTCGTCGTACCCTTCTCGTACACTCGAACTCTTTCTCATAACTTACCACATTTTTACTCGCTTGGCTTCCAAAATCTCGGGGTTACTATCTCCAACTTGGTCATCATTAACTGGGAACACTCTGGATGGATCTCCGATACTTTTCCGAACATAGCAACAAGAAGGACCAGACGTACTGCCTCCTAAGTCGGACGGCAAATGCTAACATATAGGCAACCTGGCCTATTCTTCACATGATCTAAAAAGGCCCAAAGTAACTCGGGCTAGGTTTCCTCTGTTTTCCAAAACTCGGCACACCCTTTCCGGAGTGGTACCTTCAAGAAGACCCACCGTCAACCTGAACTCCAAGTATCGTCGCCGATTATCCGCACGACTTCTGTTGACTCTGAGATGCCAATAACCTCTTCTGGATAAGCTTCACCCTATCCACATCCTGCCGAAACAAGTATGAACCAACTATCTGAATCTTGCCAACATCGAACCAACCGACCGGCAACTTACACTTCCGCCCCTACAAGGCGTCATAAGGCGATATCCGAACACTGATATGGTAGCCATAAAACACTTCCTCAACAGGAGAAAACAATCCTCACAAATACCCACGAAATCCAACATCGCCCGGAGGCGAACGCGACATCGAGACTCACCGAAGTTCCTAACCCGCTCGTAAAACTTCCGAAAAGAAAGCCAGAATCTGGCTCCATCGTCATAAGGTGAAAGCAGCACTCGTGCGATCTTACAACCTTCCGATATAACATCTCGCATAACCTCTCGCCGAGTAAACGGCCCCGATCGAAGACAAGATGGGCTGACCCCATCGGCCCGACTACTGGTCGAACGTATCCACGAACTCGTACGATGGTTAACAAAACTTGGGCCTAACACCCTCGTGACCCCACCACCTGGCGGGACCACCTCGAACTGACCCCACCACAATGCAGGTCGCGGTTTGACCCGCAATCGGTCCAAGAATCGCCCGCTATCGCAAGAAAACTCTTGTTCCCCGATCCGGAACAATCTCCTCATCGAGTCACGAAAACCTAGTGGTCTTCTTAGCTCAACTACCCTCTTTCATTTCATACCACTCAGGGACTTATCACACAACCATATTTCACGTGTACTATGCACTCCGATAAGGGTCAAACATAAAAATACATCTTTTACTCGAGATGGCCTTACCTCTAAGGTCTCTACGTATAAAACTCTAAGGCTCACACTTTCCTTTATCCCCAATCTTATCCTTTTAACTAACCATGATTTCTAATAACAATTAACACCATGCTATCTGAACATAACACTTAAGATATACTCATCTTATCACACATACCAATCTCTAGAGGTTTAAGGATATACCTGTATCTACTGCTTCACTTCCCCTTTGTCATTCCTAATCAATCCTGCCCTGTGGAGGACCACTCTGCACTGGTGGAGGTGCATCTCTAATCTGCTGCTGAGGCGGTTTGCCTCGAAAGTTACCAAAGGATCCTGCCGATCGGGCCCTCTTCTGCTGTCCTTGATTAATCTGTCGATCTCTACGTCTCTCGGCCTGCTGCGCATAAGCCCGTACGCAGGCCATGCTCATGTCTGACTGAAGAGCTACTCTTACACAACCCTGTCTCAGGTAGTCATCAAGACCCGTGATAAATCGATCCATAATATACTCTTTGGTTGCTAACTTCCTAGCTAGTAACAGGGTCGTCTCTTTGCAATCTATTCTTTCTGCTACTGGTCGTGGAACTGAAGGTTCAATTATCATGGCCGATGTAGGGACTGCTGCCGCTGGGCTAAACTCTGCTGGGACTGGTGACGTCGCAGAACTCCCCGAAAGAAGCACCACCCTAGGTGATGATTGGGCCTGTGCCCTCGTAACCCTCTGTGCTCTACTCGGAGCTCCCTCGGCTGCCTTGCCCTTCTAGGCCCGGGTTGCCTTACGCGGAGGCATAACGGTAAGGGAAATAAATACGTTAGAGGGGTCCAACTTATAACACGGCTCTAAGCACGATCTCAGAGTGAGAAGAATGGAAACCAATCCTAAATATCCTATAGCCTCCTGATTATTGATGTGGTGCACAACACACCGATAATCAAGACTCTACTAGATACGGTCTGTAGACACTTTCCGAGGATTAACTGCTCTGATACCACTTTTGTCACGACCCGAACCCGGGCCCGTGACTGGTGCCTTACCCCGGGCACCCTAGTGATACAACATCAGAGTAATCAGCGGAATATAAAACACAATCATGAAACAATGTAGAAGAGACACAGTTTATCTGAAGAAAAGTTTCCTTTCGGCATATATATAAAAACTTAAATCCGAACAGTTACATCCTTTTTACAAACTCGCCACAAGATTACTACGCACTTCTAAGAATGATATAACAATAATGGCGGGACAGGCCCCGCCATACCCTGAATGCAAGCACCTACAACAACAGGAACTATACCAAAGATAAGCCTCGAGAAACGAGCTTCCCAAAACGCAATCGTGATCCTAAGATCGAGGATCGATGATCGTGTACCTCTACCGCGGCATGAACGCAGCCCGGGCGAGGTCGATCTGGCAAGTACCAAGTATGGCCCGAAAATATCAGTAAAAGAAATCATAGTAGTCTATATAAAGCAGAGACATGTATGATAACCAAACTACATTCACAATAAATAGCGATCATGTCAAGTCGTGACTCACGCCTCAAAGTCATCACTCAAATACAACTATGGGTCTCACGCCCACAACATCAATCATGCGTGGAATACCTTCCTCACCGCCGATGCCTATGATATAAAAGCACCATGGAATTCATAAGAACACCAGGTCCCACCTGTGTCATAATAAAACCGTACGGGGTAAGTACGAAGGCATAGCCGACTACTAAAACCCACAGTACCAACAAGGTCATAAACTGTATCATGAGATCTGTCTAGACCGCCACATGATCGAAGTTGGCCACTCGCCCGCAGTATCTAATGTGCGCCTGTAGTCCTGGAACTTCCCGCAGCTCCGTATAGGCCACTCCAATGGCCCGCATGAGGTATTCCCCGCATCGAGGGTAGCTACTCCCTGGCAACGTCCTGGACTCGCGGTCCGCATGGCCACATAGACCGCATGACCATAAAGGCCGCACACTAACCTGGAACTCTCGTAGCTCCGCATAGGCCCCCTGGACCCGCATGAGGTAGTCTCGAATTGTCACACCCCGAACCCCGGGCCCGTGACTGGTGCCCTACCTGGGCACCCTTCTACCTTAACAACTAAGTAAACTGCGGAAATTTAATAACACCTCATCATTTTTTTTTAAAACCAACGTACGTGCAAGGCAAAGCCGACAAGGCTGCCATATAATATACATAATAAAAGACACTACACTGAATACGAGTCCAATCCACATATGAATACGCACTTAAGAGTTTTATCGATATATGGCGACAAGGCCGCCGTACCCATAATCGTACAAAAGCACATCTTGAAGGAACTATAGCAAAATGATAAACTCCTGAACAGAGGGAGCTATCCAAAAACTCTGAGCAGGGTCCTACACCTGCCGATCACCAAACTGCGTACCTAGACTGCGGCGTGAGCGGCCCGAAGGAGGTCGACGGAAGAATGTACCAAGTATGTGAACAATAAGTCAGAATGAAATCATAATGATCTAAACAAAGCAGAGACATGTATGATAGCCAACCTACGATACACAATACATAAGCGGCCATATCAAGTCGTGACGCAGCCCTCAAAGTCACTACTCAAATATAACTATGGGTCTCACGCCCATAATATCAATCATGCCCGTGGAATCCTTCCTCATCGCCATCCATGATGTAATAACACCAATAAGGATACATGAACACCAAGTCCCACTCGTGTCCTAAATACCACGTGGTCTCATGCCCCTAATCCCACATCGTAAAAGCATGACCATAGGGTAACACAAACAAATCCGGGACATATATGATAATCAAATTACAACACATTGTGCCTTACTAACAATGAGAGTAAACAGTAGTATCCTTACAATATAAAATAGGAAGCTCATGATCAAAACAGGACCATCCGCCCGCAGAATCATTTAGCCATCCTACTCCTGGGACTATTTCACCCGCATAGGCCGCGTGGACCCGCGTGAGGTATTCCTCGCATGGGACTATTTCACCCGCATAAGCCCTTACGGACTCGCATGAGGTATTCCTCGCATAGGCTGGACCCGCCCGTATGGGACTATTTCACCCGCATAAGTCCTTACGGACCCGCATGAGGTATTCCTCGCATCGTGGGTAGCAAATCCACGGAATATCCAAATGCCACAAACCCGGGGAATGACCCCGAAACGACTGATATACCAATAGCACACAACCGGCTATTTCCAGCACACATAGGCAATTCTCAACTAAACAAGCCAAAGTACTTATCAAGACACACATAGAATAATTCTCATTTAGCAAGCCAAAGTACTTATCAAGGCACCCTTAGACTAATTCTCAATTAATCAAGCCAAAGTACTTATCAAGGCACAAATAGAATAATTCTCAATTAACAAGCCAAAGTACTTATCAAGGAATCACATGGAATAATTCTCAATTAATCAAGCCAAAGTACTTATCAAGGCACACTTAGAATTATTCTCAATTAAACAAGCCAAAGTACTTATCAAGGCACACTTAGACAAATTCTCAATTTATCAAGCCAAAGTACTTATCAAGGCATCACATGGAATAATTCTCAATTAATCAAGCCAAAGTACTTATCAAGGCACACTTAGAATTATTCTCAATTAAACAAGCCAAAGTACTTATCAAGGCACACTTAGACAAATTCTCAATTTATCAAGCCAAAGTACTTATCAAGGCATCACATGGAATAATTCTAAATTAATCAAGCCAAAGTACTTATCAAGGCACACTTAGAATTATTCTCAATTAAACAAGCCAAAGTACTTATCAAGGCACACTTAGACAAATTCTCAATTTATCAAGCCAAAGTACTTATCAAGGCATCACATGGAATAATTCTCAATTAATCAAGCCAAAGTACTTATCAAGGCACACTTAGAATTATTCTCAATTAAACAAGCCAAAGTACTTATCAAGGCACACTTAGACAAATTCTCAATTTATCAAGCCAAAGTACTTATCAAGGCATCACATGGAATAATTCTCAATTAATCAAGCCAAAGTACTACGTACGTACATTCTTTTATAAAAGACTCCCTTCTATGTAAAGCCCCACGATACTAACACCCGTAGTATCAAGGCGTGTCTATTTTTCAAAGTAAGTTACTACACTTTTAGAAAACTCATTTCAAAGCTTGAAATCAAGTAACTCCAAATTTTCACAATCTAGGCAACTTATGCCTAATACTCAAAATAGACAACTTTTTAAACCTTCCATAAAGCCGTTATAACCAACTTCCCATAAAGCCGTTATAACCCTTTATGGTTTTAGACATGTCCATTCCTTTTATAACCAAGAGACTTATACTTTTAAAAACCAAGTATCACATACTTACAAATCAAGTTCTTAACTTTCAAAACACTTCAAGTCTCATAATATATAGAAAACAAGTTTCGTCTACTTTTAAACCTCAAGTAACTCACTCCTTTAAAACAAGTTAATTCTCTTAAATCATGCCATTTCTCCTCTTTTAAAACAATTAAGTAAATCACTCCTTTGACTCCCCTAAAGTCATTATAATGACCTTTAGGATTTTGAGACTAAGGTACTAGCCCAAAAGATTTGGAAACCACTTCCTTTTCCAGACTCTATGTACTTTAAGTAAAATACTTTCACTTTTAAGAATCCAACTTCACTAATGCAATGGATTATACAACTTACAATTTAAACATCAAAGTACAATCAAAGGAAGTACATAGAACAATTTCTACTTTAGGCAATCCAAATACAACCAAGGAATGGATCATTTAAGGAGTAGGACGTACTTTCTTTCTCTTAAGGAGTCATGCTAGAAGAGGAGCTAGTTCACATACCTTTTCGGCTAAAATCCACAAGCTAAGCCGAATACGTCGTACGTAGAAGTGTCAACCTATAATGGTCACAACAAGACTATCAACTTCTAGTCTCAACGTAGAATAATACTAAGTATACGGTCTCTAATTCTACAGAAAATCGGGCAGCACTTCCTTTGTTTCTACTCACTTTGCCACCTTTTTCAAGGCCGAATACAATAACCAACACGCCACATTTAAGGCTCCAAACAACAATCAAATAAAGGGGATTCACGCCTTACAATACGTGTAAAATTCTGCCCCACAATTCATACCAAATAGTATAATACTTCACTAGCCATTCTCGGCCAACATATAACCAATAACACAAGTCCTTCCCAAATTCTTTCCAAATTCCAAGTTCTAAGGTCTAGCATGTTATATAGTTATAAGCCACTTCAACAACTACAATTTCCTTCTTACACAACATGCGACGACTTAAACGAATAATCAACTTGAATTGTAGTCTTAAGGCTAACATGCTAGTTTTCGGATTAGGGTTCCAATAGCCCATAAACATATCAAACTTCATACTATATAACACATGCTTGCTAAAATCCATAGCTACAACAATAAATAAGTCTTAACTACTAAAACGACAAAATTTATACCTTTCCAAGACCTTAAAATTTCCAAGATCCAAAGTCGCGCCTTAGCAATTCTTAGCTCCTTTCCTTAAGCTCCAATCCGCTCCAAGCACTCCTTAGAGGCCTATGAAGAACCCATCTTCAAGTTCCAACTTCAAAGTTGAAGAACTCCTTTAGTTTCCGCCTTGCGACTAACGTGAAAACTCCGTTTTTCCGAAATCTTTCTATTGAGATAACCTTACAACACCCTTAGGAACATTGGGTTAAAGTCTTGTGGCTAATGGATCAAAATCACAAAAATTTTGTGTGGGAGAAGGCTTGAACCCGAGAGAACTTATGCTAGAACAATGGTTCTCTAAAATTTTCTAAGTGTAAATGAGCTAGTCTTGCTACTAGTATGATATATAAAACACAATGGAGGGTTTAGATGTACACAAATCTGAGGTTAAGATGGGTTTCACTTGGATGAAGCCTAGGTGGACAAGTTGACTTGTCAACAATATCAAGCTTTGGAAGACTTATCTTCTACCATGGTCAATGACCATTTTGCCCTTACACAATTTCGACCAAGCCATGTGGAAGGAGTGCCACGTGTCGCCCTCTCAT
Organism: Przewalskia tangutica; assembly: GCA_029844215.1. Classification (NCBI taxonomy): domain Eukaryota; kingdom Viridiplantae; phylum Streptophyta; class Magnoliopsida; order Solanales; family Solanaceae; genus Przewalskia; species Przewalskia tangutica. The sequence goes on from JAQGDG010000029.1 coordinate 127,484, forward strand.
TCGTTCATAAAATTACAGAACCCTCGTGGGCCCCACAAAAATGTAAAATTCTCTGGGCCCCACGTGACCAAATCCGTAAAAATAAATTTCCATAGTGTTAATAAGTTCCATACTTTACAAATATTGTCTTTTGAGAATCCAATTCTCAACAACGAGCATTTTTCCTTTCCGACTTCCGGAAGATTTTTTCGTCGGAAAAACAATTCTTCCTTTCGTACCAATTTCCAAGTCTTGTTTCCTTTCGTACATTCTCTTATACATGTCTTGGACTTACGGGGTGTAACACGAATCATGGTCCCAGACCGCCTGAGCTATACCCCACATCGGAGGGCAGCTTAACCCCCGGGATCAAGTCAAGGTGAGTGATATAATACTAACATAACAGCTTATCGTTAAACAACATAAGCACAATCAAGGGAAACCCCTTTACACAAACATCACAAGATACTAACACACGTAGCATCCTAACATGTTTACTTATCAAATCAACAAGAAAGTATTACAAGGCTATCACAAACCAACACAATCAAGTTATTCACACAAGGTACTTTGTGAGTAGGTTATTCTTGTTTATAAAAATCTTGTTAAAGCAACCATGATCTAGGAAATGTAATATCATTTTGTCTCATCTTAGCTTCTATGCAGATGGAGGTTTCTACTGGTTTTCATAATACTTTATTAGTCAATGCATTTCCCTTTATTAGCGCTGCTGTGGTTTGTTCGATACTTATTCTGATTTCCGAAATCAGTAAAACATTATTCCTTTTAAAAACTAAGTACTCATTACTCACGAATGAGGTTTCACACTTTTTAACAAAATTCATATTAATTCAATTAAGTCAAGTCTCTTATCTTTTAAGATCAAGTCTCTTAACTTCTAAAATCAATAAACCATTCTTTTTATTTCTCTTAAGTCGTTATACCTAACTTCCCATAAAGCTAGTATAACTCTTAAGCTTTTAAAACTTTTAAAACCAAGTGTTACTCTTCTTTAAAAAAAAAGTTTCTTAACTCTCTTGAAATACTTCAAGATTCTTATTATTCAGGCTTAAGTCAAAAGACATTGCCGTAAAACTACGTTCAGTTAACACACGTACGTCTACAGTACTAAATATATTCCTTTTAAAATATCATGCTCAAGAGGATAGGAAGAATCACATACCTCGCGACGATTATCGACTATTAGCAAATAGCTCCAAAGTACTGTAATCCTGCTATCCTTTTCCACCCTTCGAGTAGAATACGCTACTCGCAGTACTTCAACCTATAACGGTTATACAAGTCTATCAATGTCTAGACTACTCGGTAGAATAAATCTAGATACAAGATTCTACGGAAAATTGGGCAAGACTTCCCTACCGTCAAACTTCACAAGTCATCAGAAATACAAATCTATGTAAGTACAGTTCAATTCTCTTCTTATATACCTTCCTTGTATATAACTTATACTTAATTCTTATACTTCAACAGTATGTAAACTCTAATTACAAAAGGGGGACAAGATTTTTACCTCGATAAGCCCAAAATTATCCAAGATTAAATGTCGATCCTGAGCAACGTTTAGCTCCTACTCTGGGCGCTCCAACCCGCTCTAAACAACCCTTAGAAGTTCTACGCAACTTCTACTTAACACTTCAACCGATTATGAAGGATTTCCTTAGGGTTTCGTTTTTGTGACTGAAGGGAAGTATAATAGTATTTCTGGGTTTTACGTATAGAGGTAACCTTGGAATACTACAAGGTATTTGGGCCAAGGTATTTTGGAATAGTAACAATACTTGGAGAATACTTTTCTACCAAGGGGGGGGGGGTTATTTTACGAGGACAACTAGGCAAGGGGGGGGTGTGTCTCGGCCAACACCACTAGGAGGGGGGAGTACCTCTCGGCCAAGGGCCTCTCAAAGGGGGAGGGGGGGCTCTTTGGACGAGAGCCTCACCAAAAGGGGGGAAGGGTTTGCAAGACTTAGGAAATGATTTTGGGATGAAGAAGTCTTCAACAAGGGGGGTATTTATAGGGAATTCAATGGCTAGGATGAGGGCAAGTGGAGGGCAAGTGGAGGGTGGGGATTTTCACAAGTGCACCCTATCCCTACTCCACAATTTACTCACAAACATTGACCCTTAGTTTAAGCCCCAAAAACATGCCAACCGTGGCCCTCTTTGTCGTCCAATTGAGGGTGACAAGTGTCACCCTCCCGTTGGTCCAAAATATTTCATCTCTCGGAAAAATCCGCAAAAATAATAAAAGACATAGCCGTAATTTTCCCCTCGCAAAGTTTGGAAAACGTTTCGTCGGAAAACAATTCTTTTCGGTAGTTGTGAAAAAAAATTTCGATCCTTGCCTATCTTAAGGCTAAAACTTTCGTACGTACGTCCTTACGTACATACTCTGGAAATACGGGGTATAACACTTTCCTTATTACATAAACCAAGACAATATCATGCCTTCTTTTTACATAAACCAAGACAATTACCATGCCTTCTTTTTACATATACCAAGACAATTACCATGCCTTCTTTTTACATAAACCAAGGCAATTACCATGCCTTCTTTTTACATATACCAAGAGAAATCCTTATTTAAGCAAGCCAAAGTACTATCAAGGCACAAATAGAATAATTCTCATTTAGACAAGCCAAAGTACTATCAAGGCACAAATAGAATAATTCTCATTTAGACAAGCCAAAGTACTATCAAGGCACAAATAGAATAATTCTCATTTAAACGAGCCGAAGTACTATCAAGGCATACATAGAAAAATTCTCATTTAAACAAGCCAAAGTACTACGTACGTCTATTCTTTTCAAAAGACTCCTCTTTATATAAAACCCCAAGATACTAACACCCGTAGTATCAAGGCATGTCTATTTTTCAAAGTAAGTTACTACACCTTTAGAAATTTATTTCAAGGCTTTGAAACCAAGTAACTTCTAATTTTCACAATCTAGGCAACTTATGCCCATCAATCAAAAATAGACAACTCTCTTAACCTTCCATAAAGCCGTTATAACCAACTTCCCATAGCCGTTATAACCCTTTATGGTTTTAGACAAATTCATTATTTTTATAACCAAGAGACTTATACTTTTAAAACCAAGTATCATATACTTTCAAATCAAGTTTCTTAACTTTCAAAATACTTCAAGTCTCTTAATCTTTAGAAATCAAGTTTCTTAACTTTAGAAATCAAGTAGCTTATACTTTTAAATCCCAAGTAACTCACACCTTTAGGACAAGTTACTTCTCTTTAAATCATGTCATTTCTCCTCTTTTAAATCAGTTAAGTAAATCACTCCTTTGACTCCCCTAAAGTCATTATAACAACCTTTAGGTTTTGGAACTAAGGCACTAGCCAAAAGATTTGGGAACCACTTCATTTTCAAGACTCTATGTACTTCAAGTAAAATACTTTCACTTTTGAAAATCCAAACTTCATTAAGGGAATGGATTATAACAACTTCCAATTTAAAAATCCAAAGTACAATCAAGTATATAGAACAAATTCTATATTAGGAAATCCAAGTACAATCAAGGAGTGGATCATTTAAGGAGTAAGACTTACTTACTTTACCAAGAAATCATGCTAGAAGAATATGAGATGGTTCACATACCTTATCGGATTAATCCACAAGCTAAGTCGAATACGCCGCTCGTAGAATTGTCAACCTATAAAGGCCACAACACGACTATCAACTTTTAGTTTCTAACGTAGAATAATACTAAGTATACAGTCTCTTATTCTATGAAAAATTGGGCAGCACCTCCTTTGTTTCTACATACTTTTCCACCTTTTTCAAGGCCCGAAAATCAATAACCAACATGCCATATTTAAGGCCCAATACATCAACCAACAAAGGGGATTACACGCCTTACAATACGTGTAAAATTTTGCCTCACAATTAATACCAAGTAGTTTAATATCCAAAGCCATTCTCGACTAATATGTATAACAACACAAAGTCCTTTCCAATTCTTTTTTCAATCCAAGTTTTTAGGTCTAACATGTTATATAGTCATAAACAACCTTAAAAACTATAATTCCTTCTTTATATAACACGTGACGACTTAAACTAATAATCAAATTGAATTGTAATCTCAAAGGCTAAACATGCTAGTTTCGGATTAGGGTTCCAATAGCCAATACACTTATCAAACTTCATACTATATACCTAATGCTTGCTAATATCCATAGCTACAACAATAAGTAATCTTAATTACTAAAACGACAAGAATTGTTACCTTTATAAGCCCTTATAAATCCCAAGATTCAAAGTCGCTCCTTAGCAATTCTTAGATCCTTTCCTTTATGCTCCAATCCGCTATTTGAAGCCTTTAGAAGTTCACAACCAACTTCTCTTCCATTTTCAATCCAAAACTATGAAAATGACTTAGGTTTTCGCCTTGCGACTAACGTGAAAACGTCGTTTTTCCGAGATCTTTCTATTGAGATATCCTTACAATACCCTTAGGGACCTTGGGTTAAAGTCTTGTGAATAATGAACCAAAACTACAAAATATTTGTGTGGGCATAGAGGTGAACCCGAGAGCTATCTTTAGGGACAAGAACAATGTGAATTTTTTCTAAGTGTTGGAGACTTAGTCTTGCACTAGTGTGTATATAAAATACAATGGAGGGTCAATATAACAACATATGTGTGGCTAGGATGAAGAACATTAAATATTTATCCAAGTGGCAAGTTGACTTGGTCAATTTTCTCAAGCTAGCAAGACTTGTTCATCCTTAATGGTCAATGACCATTTTACCCTTGTCTTAATTTCGTCCAAGACCATGTGGGGGTGCCACGTGTCGCCCTCCTATTCGTCCATAAAATTTCGTAACCCTCGTGGGCCCCACAAAACGTAAAATTTCCCGGGTGGGCCCCACGTAACCAAATCAGTAAAAATACATTTCCATAATGTTAATAAGTTCTATACTCTTCAAATAATGCATTTTGAGAATCTAATTCTCATCAACGCACATTTTTCCTTTCCGACGTTCGGAAGATTTTCCGTCGGAAAAACAATTCTTCCTTTCGTACCCTTTTTCAAGTCTTGCGTTCTCGCGTCCATTCTCTTATACATGTCCTGGACTTACGGGGTATAACATTCTTCCCCCCTTAGAATCATTCGTCCCCGAATGTTCTTAGTCGGTTTTCAAGCTATACAAACTCTGGCATAGTCTCTTTACTATGCCTATCAATAAATACTCCACAAGACCAACGATGCCACACATGGACACCATATAACATACGTAAAAATATCAATGAACCTTCCATCTGCGGTCCCTTCTCACAAAACTCGAAGGTTACAGTCTTATCAACAACGGGATCTTTAGAGGTTACTTTCTTTTTCTCTCAAAAAGGGATGGCCCTGTCGCCTTCTAAGTCATGGGACTAACACTATCTGAATCCTTCAGTCGGACTCCCACTCAGCTAACTGACGTGTTCCCCCGTGTTACTCCCCCCTTCTCTGTCTCACTTAGTCACCAAACTAGTTGGGACATGAACCTATAATCTGCCTAGCTTAGTTTACTAACCGATGTAAACTCTAATACTAGTAGCATCTCAATCATGAGCACCTATGGATAGTGTTACTGAACCTAAGGCGTGTGTATCATCACACTTAACCTCCACTCATGGCCTAAAAGGGATTTCTCTACGCACCTTCATTACTTATAACTATAACCACTATAGTTCTTTTAACCTTCCTTTTCTTACTTATCATACTTTCCCGTACTTCCAAACTTATTTAGTACACATACAAAATCTCAAATATTGTTTTTGTTCTCTAATCCTTGGAGTTACTATTCAAATTTGGCCATCGTGCTATTTGAATTTCCGCTAAGGCTCTTCTCGGCCCTTACGACCTGGTTCCGGTGGAACGTGTCCACAAACCCGTACAACACTTAACTAGACTTGGGCCTTACATCCTTGTGACCCTATCACATAATGGGACCATATCCAACTGACATCACCCTATTCCATACTATCGGCTGACCCGAAATGAGTCCATAACCCGACCCATCGCCATACTTAACTTCTCATTCTTAGTCTGAAATAAATCTCTCTCTTATCTCAAGGTACTTTTTACACTATCCCCCTATTCACTAGAGGTTCGTCACATAGGCCGAAGTATTTCTACTGTACATCTTTCCCTATCGGTCTTACAATTATTATGGGGTAACTACAACTTGTGAACTCTACACAACTATAGTCTCCGTTCACTTACCATTCTTGTCAACATTCTTCACTTTTCACTTTACTAATCAAAGTATCCCTACCTCTGGGGGTACTATCACTTTACAACTACTAGAAATAAAGGGAAAACATATACGCTAGGGCGAAATCTGAATCTATCAATGCACGTATGATTCAAAAGAATCGAAACATACCTGTAACCCCATGCGATGTTGCCTCTTGATCCTTCCTAGTAGCGACGTCATCTATGCGGTTCCATGGACCGCCATAACTATAAACTCCACCCTGACCTCCTCCACTACCGACCGACATCCAACACCCCGCTGGGACGACACCGCGAGGAAAGGAACCAACCACCGGCCTCATAGGCTGAGCCACTTTACCAATGCTCTTTCTAAAAGGACATACCCTCAGTACATGGCCCGGATGGCCATAATAAAAACAAACACCTGTGCGATGATGACATTTCCCCAAATGACGCTTAGTACATCGGAAACACTGAGGAATAGGTGGCCTCGACTGAGAAAATCTTCTGCTCCTCTGAGAACCTCGACTCCTGGAGCTTGGACCGACTCCTAAATACCTTGTGGGGTCCAATCTCCCACCTGTGAGCTGCGGGGTCCATCGGGTAGGCCGACGAATATCTCACTCGCTGATGAGGCTGCTCATCCAAAAACTCATCGGGATAACCAACCGGTCTAGCCCTCTTACGTTGATTCCCGTGTTGGCCCTCTACCATATGTACACCTGTCTGTACTGGCCGAATAACCTCCTGCTGATGAAACTATAACACCGCTATCTTGGTCAATAACATAACTGCTTCCCTTATGACCCTATAGTCTTCTCCTAACTGAGAAACTGGAGGCTTTTGCCGGGCTTCAAAACTCGTGCGTAAGAACTCCGATCGCGCTCAACATCTGATATACCCTGGGCATGAGCCATATCAACTCTCTGAGTATGACCGTATCTCTCGCATCGTTTTGCCCTTCTCGACGCATCGTTCTCCTTGGAGGCATACCAGAACATAATAATACATCGAGAGGAATTATCTTAATAACATCGCCTATGGCACGATCTCAGTGAGAAGAATAGAAACCAACTTCCTAAATGTCCTGTAGCCTCGCTTATGGGTGTGGCGTGCAACACACCGATAATCAAGACTCTACTAGACACGGCTCAGACATTCCGGACCGATCGCTCGATACCACTCTACGCCCAACCCGAAGCGTGGATCGGTGCCCTACCGCACCCTTCTACCTAATCGACACTAGTAAACCGCATTAAATAACACATTTTTTTAAAATCAACGTATACGCAAGTGGCAAAGCCGACAAAGGCGCCATATAATATACATAATCAAAAGACACTACACTGCATAACGCAGTCCAATCCCACATATGAATACAAATACTCCAAAGATTAGTACTCGACACTACCGAAATTCTCTCAGTTAGCCTAAAAGGGTTAAAATCTAGGCGGACATTGCAATTGGAGAAGCAAGACACGATGGCATTCTCGGCCCAAACCGGCCGGCGTGGGTCGAGGTTCATGGCGGGTCGTGCAGTGTTCATGGGTCCAAGAGTAATCACGTCTTGTTTGATTCAAAGTCGGTTGAAAGCATTGATGGTACTCCTATCCTCGAAGTTCAACGCGACCGTCCAAGAGAGCAAACTTCAATGCCCCGAAACGATGTGACTACTCCTATTACGCCTGTCTTGGGTCGTAAGGCTAAGGCGGCCACGAGGATAACAATGATACTAGGAATATGCACTCTACACAAGGATCAAGATCGGATGTGGAATACGGCGGGTTTCTATCCCCGCGACCCTAACGCCATTATTGAGGTGCCGAGGCGTCACACATTAATGCCGCGGGTATCAACTTTTCACTCACAACCACGGGCCTTTATGATGGTCTGATTTCCAAGGCGGGGCAGCGGGATAACCTAGGGACATTAACTACCCCCGTTTTACAAGGAGCTAAGTCACGGTTCTAACGCTTTATTGAGGGTGTCGAGGCGCCGCACATTTATGAGGCGGGTACCAATGACTCTCTCATAACACCGACTTTATGATGGTCTTATTTCCAAGACGGATCGGGGATAATCTAGGGCATTGACTACTCACGTTACACAAAGAGCCAAGTCAATTGTGAGAAACAAAGCTATTTCTATGTCCAAGGAGCCTAGAAACTCCATAACCATCAATAATGCGAGAGCCGAGGGGTCAGCATTGAATGATGTGGGATTCAAAGTGCCCTCTCGTGATTCAAGACAACAACCCTGCATTTCTTTAAGTGTCACCAACGAAGCCTTCCATACTTTAGCTAGTTTGCTAAGTGGAGGCAATCTCAAGAATCACAACACTCCTTTCGCCTTTAACACTTCCTGATTCGAATGTAGTCTTAAACATCCCCTCTCTCATCTAATACCACTTCACTACTTCGAATTTCACAATACCTCACCCCTTCTATCTCCTCTTCCTTCTATTCCTTCTCAAAACCAACACAAATTCCTACCCTCCCAAATGGCACGCAAATCATCTCTTCTATCATGCCCAAGCTCACTCCCTTCTACCATTCCTCTCTCGCCTATACCTCCAGATATACCTCCTAATGATTTACACACTAATGCATCTTCTAAACCACATCATATCCCTACCACGGCCACAACTCATAACAATCTTCCCTAAACCATGGCAAAGGTCCCTTCCTCCTAAAAAGACTTATCTTTGAGTCTCATGGAACTAGGATTGAGGCAAAAGGTATGAAGTTACAATTTATTGAACAACAAGGGCGGAAGTAGATATAGAAGCCGAGGATGAAGTTCCTTTCATAGAAACTTAGGGCTATTGCCTAATAGGTTGCTTCACTGTCCTTTCCTGAAGAGAAGCATTGAATACGATTGTGAAAGGACGGGAGTTAAATGTCGTATTATACCATATGGCAAAGGTCGGACAAAGGTTCAAATTCATGACGGAGGAAGAGCGCACTAATGTACTTCACGAAGGCCCTTATATGGTCTACGGTAAAACCATGATGCTCAAGGCTAAAAATAAAGTATTTATTATAACGGATGATTTGTTTATGGACATTCCTATTTGGGTCACTTTCCGACATTCCCTTTCTATTTGGAGTGCAACGCCTTAGTAAGATGGCTTCACGTGTAGGAAAACCTCTTTACACCGACCAATATACTAAGGAAAGGTCTAAAATGAACTATGCAAGAGTTCTAGTGGAAGTGGATGTTAGCAGGAGCCGATAATGGATTTTGTCGTCAAACTCCCGATAATGTAGGTATACTCAAAGGGTAAACTATGAGAATTACCCGACTTTTGCTATCATTGTGCGGCTTTTGGACACAACCATTTGAAGTGTAGGAAGGCGAGGGATGATGTCAACAATGAAGAAGCTCCAAAACACGCAATCCGAGGTACCCCCTAACAACAAGGATGATTCTACTCGTTTGAAGGTCAACAAAGGTACGGGTGGAACCAACCCTCCTCCCCCTCATCCACCAACTTCTCAACATCCCGTAGATGCTGATAACTTAATGGACATTGAAGAAACTGAGCACACAACACCTCCCGTACCTAAGCTTGGGAGAAGTATCACATGCCGCGTCCTCCGCTTTGGGTCATTCTGGCCCATCATGTTTGCGGGATTCTCTAGCAAAGTCCTCACTGCCTAATTCTCACAATGGCAGTACACAACATGTTAGGATGAGGGGTGAGTCAAAACATTCTGATTCTGAGATGCCTATGAACCCGCCACCTTCATTGGATGAAGTTACATACAACGGTGCTACGGAAAAGGCTCAGCTTGTGTCAAGTAACGTTAACTTTGAACGCATGGAACATAGCTTGGCTGGTACACAAGTTATGGCTTCCAGCAACAAAGATGATGGATGGCAAGAGGTTTTGTCCAAAAGAATGGGCAGCGAGGGGAAAGCGGCAACTAAGCGGAGGTGCTAATAAAACCTCCTTTGTTTCCTAATGAAAATACTTTGTTGGAATGTCCGTGGTCTTTGAGGACAAAGGGATAGGGCTGCCACGCAAGCTCTAGTGTGTAGTATCGTAAAACAAGATGACGCGACTATGATTTTTATATTTGAAACTTAGCTTTCTCGGCCAAGGACAGAGTCTTTCTCTACTCAAAGATTCAAAGCATGGCAGTTTTGCTCAAATTTGGTATTCATTGGTGGAGGTAGTATGCTATTAATTTGGGATCCATCCGTGGTTTGTTGCGAAGTGCTTGGTATGGACTCTCAAAGATATCCATGTCCGTGCAAGTTGCAATATAACACAAGTGTCCTTCCTTGCCACATTTGTGTACCCGTTTATAGCATCTCGGATAGAAGGATGCTTTGGCATCACCTTTCTCACTGGGCGTTGGCATCACTAAGCCTTGGATGATTATGGCATTTCAACACTTATCGCAACCCTAATGATAAGGTGGGGGTCCTCCTCTCACGCCTTATGCACTTAGGGATCTTGGAGATTTCAGAATTCTCATGGACTAGAAGACGCCCTTCTTCCTTCCTTCTACACTTGGACGAATGGTTCGATTTGGTCTAAGCTTGATAGAGTGTTGATGAATCAAAATTGGAGTGATTTGACCCTAGAATGCACAGCCAATTTCATGCCTATGGAACCTGTCTCGGACCACTGTCCTGTGATAGCCACGATTATTTCATCCTATAATGTTGGGAAACGCCTTTCAAGTTCATGAATATGTGGCTTTCACCCAACCTTTGAGAACATTATGACTTCATGTTGGAGACAAGACATATGGGAATCGCTCAATTCGCCCTTGCCTCCAAATTGAAAGCCTCAAGCAACCTTTAAGGGCTTTGAACATAAGTGACTTTGGAGGTATCGAACAAAGAGCAAAAGAGGCAAACATAGAGTTCAAGGAGGATATCAATGCACACATGGAAAATCCCTTTGATGAGGAGCTTAAAGCCAAGGTTAAGTCCTCAAGAGCTAGAGCAAACACTCCATCGAAGTCGAAAGACACTTCATAAGGCGTAAGTCAAGACGAAACACTTGATTGGAAGTGATAGATGTTCCAAATACTTTCACAAATTGATCAAAAGGAGTAATGTCGAACTCCATTAACTTTCTTGTTAAAGCTAATGGTACTATCACTACATCACCGTAAGAAGTTAGGAAGTTGCTTGTTGAATTTTACAAAGATCTATTAGGTACTTCCCGACCCACTACCAACTTTGATCCCGGTTGTTCAACTATGGCCCAAAGTCGAGTGAAGAAGAGAGATTACAGACTTTGCATTTCATCACCCCAAAGTAGATTTGGGAAGCTCTCCGATATAGGCAATTACAAGACACTGACCAGATGGTTATACTACGCTTTCTTCAAGAATAGATGGAAAGACGTAGTCCATGATGTTGTAAGATGTGTCCAAGAATTCTTCTCATCGAGTTCTTTGAAGGTAAATCATACCATTATTACTCGCTACCAAAGACTGATCATGATCCCAAGGTAAATGATTTCAGCCAATCGGATTGACTAATGTGATCTATAAGATCATCACAAAGATTCTAGCTAACGAGAATGGCATCGATCCTTCCTTCCTCATCGACAAATCCCAAGGGCTTTTGTGAAAGGAAGAAACATGATGGACAACGTATATGTGGCACAAGAGCTTGTGAGAGGATTTAATAGAGCCGAGTCTCACCAAGACGTATGCTTATGGTGGACCTTCAGAAAGCATTCGACATACTCTTGGAGCTTCCTCGAATTGGTACTAAGAAGTCTAAAATTTCCGCATGATTTACAAGATGGATCATGGAATGTGTTAGCTCAACCTCCTTCTCCCTTTCTATCAATGGTGATCTACATGGATACTTCAAAGGAAAGCGCCTAAGACAAGGTGATCCTATGTCCCCTACTCTCTTTATCTTGTGCATGGAATACCTCTCAAGGTCGCTTAAAATGGGCGTCGAGGCAAGAGCTTTCATATTTTCCAAAGTGTAAGAAATTGGGCATTACTCATCCGCATTCGCGATGACCTCATGCTTTTGCCAAAGGAGATATATCTTCATTGGGATTCTTATGAATTGTCCGGAAGAGTCGAGGCTGCCTCAGATTAACTCTTAACCCACTAAATCCTCTGCCTACTTAGCGGAATGCATTCTACAGCTCGGGACTTGATATTGTCCGAGTGGGTTTCGCCATTGGAAGCTTTCCAGACGATACTGGGGATCCCTTTGTCCCCAATTTCAGTCTCGGTGGATCAATTTGCCCCATTCACTAGTGCTATTTCGAATTACATTCGAAATGGGGCATCACACCCTTTCTTACGCCGTAAGTCGGAACTAATCAGTCGGTTGCCCGAGGGTTGAGAGCTTTTGGTTCCGCACTTCCTATCCCGCCACTATTATCAACAAGGTGCACCTGCTTGTATTCAGTTCTTGGGTGGGAAACCACCAAGAGTTGCTTGGGATATCATTTGCTTGCCTCAAACTGAAGGTGGCTTGGGTCTTATGAACATCAAGGAATGGAATCATGCCTTGCTATCCAGGACGATTTGGCAAACTCACACGAAAGCTGATTCTCTTTGGGTCCAATGGATCAATAGCCACTATTTGAGAGGTATTACAATTTGGGACTATGAGGTACGTCCTAGGGACTCCCCCTTATTCAAAAAGATTTGTGGGATTCGCGACAAATTTGTTTCTATCTTTGGTAGCCATGGTGATGCTATTGACGGCTTTACAAAATGTTGTGCCAACGGTATATTTGATTCAAGCCTCGTGTATGATATCTTGCGACTCGCAAGCTAAAAGCCTTGGATGTCACAAATTTGGAAAGGCTTCATTCCTCCCAAATTCTTTTACTATGTGGCTAAATTGCGTAGCGTTAGCTACAAAGGATACTCTATCATTTCTCAACTTGGAGGATAAATCTCATGTTCTGCAAGCAAGCTAATGAAACAAGGGAACACCTCTTCTTTGCCTGCCCCTATACACACATGATTTGGAAGAGCATAAAAGATTGGTTGGGTATTAGAAGAGAGATGACAACTGTCGAAATCTCCCTTAAATGGATTAAGAAAGAACACCGCGGGACAAGCATCCGAGCCAAAGCTATTTTGCTTACATTTTGCATAATGGTTTATGAGATTTGGAGGGCAAGAAACACAATGCTCTTTGAAGGCACAAACTTTCCGGCAGAATAGGTCATTGCAAGAATCAAAACAACATCTTATAGAGTTCTCTATGATTTTATCCCCTCTTGTAATGGCACCTTTTGAGTGACCACCCCTCCCCTCTATCACTTCTTGTTTGCATTACGTTGAGGCTTGAGATACCTCAACGACTGATTGTAGCCACTTCCTTTTCGTTATTAGTAATAATATTTGCATTTACCTAAAAAAAAGTTATGTTTTTAACAATGAGACCAACTGTTCCACTTTAAGTCATAAACACACTGCACCATTTCATTAATGAAATCACTACCGTTTCAAAACATGAAGGTCGTGCGCTGTGCGGTCAACCACCCTCTGTGTTATAATGCAACCTATCATGGGACTATTTCACCCGCAAGAGACTATTTCACCCGCTTAGGTCATGTGGACCCGCAATGAGTCATCGGTACACGATAATCGCATCACGGATAGCTAATCCATGACTTATATATATATCGCGAGAATTTAACCCACCCGAGTCAAATACCGACCCGCCGTGAGTGTGTACCACTCACCCCCATGGGGAGCTACCCCATGGTATCCTTGAAACAAGTTGTCGGCCCTTTATGGAGGGACGCGGAGATGTGGAAATATGACACTTGCACGAATGTCTATATGAGCAACCTATATGCAAGCAAACCAAGACAATACCATGCCTTTACATACCAAGACAATACCATGTCTTTCCTTTTTACATAAACCAAGACAATACCATGCCTTCTTTTTACATAAACCAAGACAATTACCATGCCTTGTTTTTACATATACCAAGACAATTACCATGCCTTCTTTTTACATAAACCAAGGAAATTACCATGCCTTCTTTTTACATATACCAAGACAATTACCATGCCTTATTTTTACATAAACTAAGGAAATTACCATGCCTTCTTTTTACATATACCAAGAGAAATCCTTATTTAAACAAACCAAAGTACTATCAAGGCACAAATAGAATAATTCTCATTTAGACAAGCCAAAGTACTATCAAGGCACAAATAGAATAATTCTCATTTAAACAAGCCGAAGTACTATCAAGGCATACATAGAAAAATTCTCATTTAAACAAGCCAAAGTACTACGTACGTCTATTCTTTTCAAAAGACTCTTCTTTATATAAAACCCCAAGTTACTAACACCCGTAGTATCAAGGCATGTCTATTTTTCAAAGTAAGTTACTACACCTTTAGAAATTTATTTCAAGGCTTTGAAACCAAGTAACTTCTAATTTTCACAATCTAGGCAACTTATGCCCATCAATCAAAAATAGACAACTCTCTTAACCTTCCATAAAGTCGTTATAACCAACTTCCCATAAAGCCGTTATAACTCTTTATGGTTTTAGACAAATTCATTCTTTTTTATAACCAAGAGACGTATACTTTTAAAACCAAGTATCATATACTTTCAAATCAAGTTTCTTAACTTTCAAAATATTTCAAGTCTCTTAATCTTTAGAAATCAAGTTTCTTAACTTTAGAAATCAAGTAGCTTATACTTTTAAATCCCAAGTAACTCACACCTTTAGGACAAGTTACTTATCTTTAAATCATGTCATTTCTCCTCTTTTAAATCAGTTAGGTAAATCACTCCTTTGACTCCCCTAAAGTCATTATAACAACCTTTAGGTTTTGGAACTAAGACACTAGCCAAAAGATTTGGGAACCACTTCCTTTTCAAGTCTCTATGTACTTCAAGTAAAATACTTTCACTTTTGAAAATCCAAACTTCATTAAGGGAATGGATTATAACAACTTCCAATTTAAACATCCAAAGTACAATCAAGGAAGTATATATAAAAACTTCAATATTAGGCAATCCAAGTACAATCAAGGAGTGGATCATTTAAGGAGTAGGACTTACTTACTTTACCAAGGAATCATGCTAGAAGAAGAGTAGATGGTTCACATACATTATCGGCTTAATCCACAAGCTAAGTCGAATACGCCGCTCGTAGAATTGTCAACCTATAAAGGCCACAACACGACTATCAACTTCTAGTTTCTAACGTAGAATAATACTAAGTATACAGTCTCTTATTCTACAGAAAATCGGGCAGCACCTCCTTTGTTTCTGCATACTTTTCCACCTTTTTCAAGGCCCGAAAATCAATAACCAACATACCATATTTAAGGCCCAATACATCAACCATCAAAGGGGATTACACGCCTTACAATACGTGTAAAATTCTGCCCCACAATTAATACCAAGTAGTTTAATATCCAAAGCCATTATCGGCTAATATGTATAACAACACAAAGTCCTTTCCAATTCTTTTTTCAATCCAAGTTCTTAGGTCTAACATGTTATATAGTCATAAACAACCTTAAAAACTATAATTCCTTCTTTATATAACACGTGACGACTTAAACTAATAATCAAATTGAATTGTAATCTCAAAGGCTACACATGCTAGTTTCGTATTAGGGTTCCAATAGCCAATACACTTATCAAACTTCATACTATATACCTAATGCTTGCTAATATCCATAGCTACAACAATAAGTAATCTTAATTACTAAAACGACAATAATTGTTACCTTTATAAGCCCTTATAAATCCCAAGATTCAAAGTCGCTCCTTATAAATTCTTAGCTCCTTTCCTTTACGCTCCAATCCGCTATTTGAAGCCTTTAGAAGTTCACAACCAACTTCTCTTCCATTTTCAATCCAAAACTATGAAAATGACTTAGGTTTTCGCCTTGCGACTAACGTGAAAACGTCGTTTTTACGAGATCTTTCTATTGAGATATCCTTACAATACCCTTAGGGACCTTGGGTTAAAGTCTTGTGAATAATGAACCAAAACTACAAAAATTTTGTGTGGGCATAGAGGTGAACCCGAGAGCTATCTTTAGGGACCAGAACAATGTGAAATTTTTCTAAGTGTTGGAGACTTAGTCTTGCACTAGTGTGTATATATAATACAATGGAGGGTCAAGATAACAACATATGTGTGGCTAGGATGAAGAACATTAAATATTTATCCAAGTGGCAAGTTGACTTGGTCAATTTTCTCAAGCTAGCAAGACTTGTTCATCCTTAATGGTCAATGACCATTTTAACCTTGTATTAATTTCTTCCAAGACCATGTGGGGGGGTGCCACGTGTCGCCCTCCCATTCGTCCATAAAATTTCGTAACCCTCGTGGGTCCCACAAAACGTAAAATTTCTCGGGTGGACCCCACGTGACCAAATCCGTAAAAATACATTTCCATAATGTTAATAAGTTCCATACTATTCAAATAATGCATTTTGAGAATCTAATTCTCATCAACAAACATTTTTCCTTTCCGACTTTCGGAAGATTTTCCGTCGGAAAAACAATTCTTCCTTTCGTACCCTTTTTCAAGTTTTGCGTTCTCGCGTCCATTCTCTTATACATGTCCTGGACATACGGGGTGTAACAAATGTGCCCCAAGAATTCCACTGAGGCCAACCAAAACTCACACTTGGAGAACTTGGCATACAATCCGCCGGAGGCTCTTGCACGCTCTCGTGATTTGCATGCTCGCGCTCTGCGAGAATAAACCAGATGTCATCAATGAATACTATAACAAACGTATCAAAAATGGCTTGAACACCGGTTCATCAAATCCATAAATACCACGAGCGTTAGTCAAACCGAAATACATCACCTGAACTCATAATGCCCATACGGGTCTGAACGCATTTTCGATATCTGCCTCTAACTCGCACTGATGATAACCGACCGCAGTCTATCTTGGAGAAACACCTCGCACCTGCAATCGTCAAACAAATCATCAATCCCGGGAGGGTACCTATTCTTGATGGTTACCTTATTCGGTACTGTAGTCAATACACATACGCAGCTGCCTCATCCTTCTTTTTAACAAATAAAACCGACGCTCCCGTGGAGAAATACTAGGCCTAATAAAGCCTTTTCCAAGAAATCTTTCACCTGGTCCTTCAACTCCTCAACTCAAGAGTGTCATTCAGACGAGAATAGATATAGCCGAGTGTCCGCAACATATCAATACAAAACTCAATCTCTCTGGAGGGATACCTGGGATATAATCCTGGAATACATCCGGAAACCTCTAACCACCGGAATCGATCAAGAACTGCACCTCACCAGACGAATACCGTGCGGATGATAGATGTACCTTTTAGCACCATCTTCCTAGCCTTGAGGTAAGAAACAAACCTACCCCTCGGCAACGCTGTATTGCCTTCCACTCAATAACAGGCTCACAGGGAAACTGGAATCGGACCAACCTGTCTCTACAGTCAACATTGGCATAACAAGAAGCCAACCAGTCCATACCCATAATGACGTCAAAATCTGTCATCTCCAACTCTATCACGTCTGCTAGGGTCTGACGACTGTATATGAACACCGGGAAATCTTTGTACACCCGCTCAGCTAACACTGAATCACCCACTGGCATAGCTACCTCAAAAGGCTCTATCGACACATGCTCTATTCCTATTCTACCAGCGATAAGAGGGGACACATAGGACAAAATAGAACTTGGATCTATCAAAACATAAAAGTCACATCATGAAATCAATAATGTACCTGTGACGACATCCGGGGAAGCCTCATGATCCTGCCGGCTGGCTAAGGAATATATGCAGTTCTGTGGACCGCTAAAACTAGGACCTCCACCACGACCTGCCGCGACCGCCACCGTGAACACCACGCCTCGGGCGCGTAACCACGAAGAAGAAGACCAGAATCGACCTTCAGGTGAATCATACTACCCGCCCTCATGCGGACACTCCCTCACCATATGGTCTCGACTGCCGCATGAAAAATAGGATCTTGAAGTAGCATGACACTCCTCAATATGGGACCTCCCATATTGGACACACCGAGGTAGGGGTGGCCTCGTCCGTCTAGTACATCTGAACCTCTGCGAACCTACTGCCCTAGAGCCCTGACTTGCTCCCGAATAACCCGGCTGATCAGACCTCCCGCGAAAATCGAGAGGGCACTCTGGCCGCTGAAATGTAGACCTAGGATCTGCGAGGTTGTCCGCCTCAAAGTTATCCTGAAACCTGCGCCCCTGGCCTCGGGTCGTCATTCAGGTGGTCCTCTCTCTCGTCCTCAATCCCTGCATAAGCTGCATCTCCGGCAATATCCATACACATGAAGGGCCACTCCCGGACATACGATAACCATATAACGGTCTAGCCCATCACATAGCGGTGAACTTTGTCCACCATGCCGCCTACAATAGTGGCGCATACCGCCAATGAGTCAAACTCGTGTTGTACTCTCGATAGTCCTCCCATTCTCGTCTCAATGTCAAGAACCTATCCACACGCGGGCTCATCTCGTGAGGCAAAAGTGATCGGAAGACCTCGTGAACTCATCCCAAACAATTTGGAAGAGCACCCACACCTCTGGCGGCTCATGACTCAAACGGTTCAACGCAATATCGCGTAACCGTGAAAGCTAGCAAACCGACTGCTCTCCGAGGCCCTAAGCACCTGCATAGTCTGTTGTACCTGCCGAATGAACTCCTGAGGATCCTCCTTAGATCTCGAACCATAGAACTCGGGTGGATTACAACCCAGAAAATCCTGAATCCTCAAACTGTCGGCTCTAGGGTTAGCTTCGCTCTCATTGTTTACGCCTACCTATGCTAGTGTTACACCTCGTAATACCAGGGCTACTAATTGAGAACGTGATTAAGGATTTAAGATTTGAATTTTGGAAGGAAAGAATAATTACATTTTCTTAAGGAAAATTTCGGAAAAAATGTGACGACGGAAAAATTATTAACTTGGAGTATAATACTTATAATTGGATTTATGGACTTAGTATTGGATTATAAGGTGTTGGAATTGATAATATGGGGTCCGCCGAGAATTTCACAATTTCGCGGGGACGTTCGAAAAATTATAATATTTTGGACCAATCGGAGGGCGACAAGTGGAACCCCTCCACTTGTCTTGCTAAGATGACAACAAATTAGTTATTTTGAGAGGGGACAAGTAGACATGGGTCCCACTCCACTTGGCTATACATATCCAAGTCTTGCAAGACTTGGATCACTTTACACTTAGACCAAAAAATAAGCTCTCATCTTCTCCCCTTTAGCTCCATAATTTCGAGAGCCCCTTGGCTAAGAACAACCATTGTTGATCAATTTATTTCTCCAAGATTAAGCCCTTAAACCAAGTGCTAAGCCTAGATTAATATTCTACACGTTTTTACTTGTCTTGGCCGAAAGTTGATGCCAAAACCCTAGGGGTACCGTCGACTTTTTGGAAGTGAGATTCTAAGAGAAGTTTCTCCTAAGGTTTTAGGGGGTACATATATGTGATTGGAACTTGAAGAAGTGGAGCGAAACGAAAACTGCGCACCAATAAAGACCGGACTGTTTTGGGGCGTTTTTAGGCAACAATGAGGTAAAAGTCCTTCTTCTTTTAAAGTAATTGGATATTACTTATTTTTATTATGTATGGATGAACTTGTGTTAGAAAAGAATGAAGAATAAAAAGCGTTTGAGCCATTTTTGGGGCTAAAACCGATTTGGGACAGATTTGGTGCAAATGGAATTCGTTGGTTATTGTCGTTGTTATATTCACCTATTTCATGTTATAATGGATTAATATTGTTGTTAATAAGTTGTTATAACTTATGTAGAAGTTTTGGAACTCGAATTGGAATAAAATGGATTAAGGAACGAGTTATCGGGTTGTAGTTGTTGTGGCCGAGAAACTGCCCAAAACTGTTAGACGTTGTTGTGTCGTTTAGTGGACTGTTTTGAGGTATTAAATGCTAGAAATTTATTTGTTGTTATGCATGTTTAAGTGTAGTAGTTGCTAATGAAAGTCCTAAGGGAATAAGGGTGTGGAAAGGCGTTAAAAGGCCTCACATTTTACCCTCATTATGGTTGGATTGCAGACTATTTTTATGGGTTGATTTGTGGACTGTTTTGTATAACTGTGGGGCAGAATTTTACACGTCCAGTTAGGTGTGTAATCCCCTTTGGCTAACTGTTGGTTGTGCCTTAAATGTGGCTTGTTGGTTGATGAATATGTGCCTTGTAAAAGGTGGAAAAGTACGTAGAAACAAAGGAAGTGCTGCCCAATTTTCCGTAGAATTAGAGGGCCATTATTTGGTATAAGTCCTACACTTGATAGCTTGTAGTTGATAGAAGTGCTATTATCATTTTAGGTTGAAGTACTACGTGTACCACATTCTACTTGGCTTGTGGAATAGCCAATAAGGTTGAAGTACATTGGAGCTTATTGCTACTTGTCGTTTGGGTTAGTCGCCAATGAGGTATGTGAACTTCTTCCTTCCTTTGACATGATTATTTCGTAAGTCTATGTGACTAAATTTTAGTGAGTCTATGTGACTTGATTTGGTAAGTCTATGCGACTTAATTCATTTGAAGTAAGTAAGTCGATTTTGGAAATATATGAGTCTTGATTATGAAAGTATGAGTGGCTTAGTCAAAATTGTATAAGTTACGTGAAGTACTTTAAAGTTAAAAGATTTGATTTAAAGTTATGAGTCTTGATTTCTTTACAAGTTATGAGACTTTATTTTTCAAGATATGAGACTTGATTTCTAAAGTTAAAAGATTTAATTTAAAGTTATGAGACTTGATTTCTTTACAAGTTATGAGACTTTATTTTTCAAGATATTGGACTTGATTTCTAAAGTTAAGAGATTTGATTTAAAGTTATGATACTTGATTTCTTTACAAGTTATGAGACTTTATTTTCCAAGATATGAGACTTGATTTCTAAAGTTAAAAGATTTAATTTAAAGTTATGAGACTTGATTTATTTACAAGTTATGAAACTTTATTTTTCAAGATATGGGACTTGATTTCTAAAGTTAAGAGATTTGATTTAAAGTTATGAGACTTGATTTCTTTCCAAGTTATGAGACTTTATTTTTCAAGATATGGGACTTGATTTCTAAAGTTAAGAGATTTGATTTAAAGTTATGAGACTTGATTTCTTTACAAGTTATGAGACTTTATTTTTCAAGATATGGGTTACTTGATTTACTTCTAAAGTTAAGAGGCTTGATTTCGAAATAGTATGTGACTTGAGTTTTAAAAGTATACGTTTATTGATTTAAAGAGAAGGAGTTTTAAGAAAAGATGGTTTAAAAATGTTATGTAAGGAAAATTACACCGAGCCTACAAATAGGTCGGATTATGTTATGAGATACACCGAGCCTACAAATAGGCCGGATTATGTTATGAGATACACCGAACCTGCACATAGGCCGGATTACGCCATATTACCCCGAGCCTACACATAGGTCGGGTTACGTCATCTTACACCGAGCCCCACAGGCGGGCCGAATTATGCTATATGATTCCACAGTACACCGAGCCCCACAGGAGGGCCGAATTATGCTATATGATTCCACAGTACACCGAGCCCCACAGGCGGGCCGGATTATGCCACATTATTCATCAGTACACCGTGTCCCGCAAATGGGCCGGATTACGTTATCACGTATGGATAATCAAAGTAAGCTCCCAAATAAGTCCTCCATAAAGGGCCTAGGATTATGTTATGTAAGATATGTAAGTTATGTGGAAAAACTTGATTGAATTCTTAAGTATGTATGTAAGAATATGATGTTAATTCTTATTGAAAGAAGGAAAAGAATGATTAATGTACGATTGATTTCATGAGTTAAAATGGCAGTAGAGATCTCGTATTTTAATTTTTATACTTGCCCTGTCATTCTTTTATCTGATTATGATCTTGTTTAATGTACTTTATTTCGTTCCATACTTAGTACTTGTTGTGCCGACTTCTGTGGGCCGATTCATGTCCGCAGTCTAGGTACGATTGTGGATCCGCGAGCTTAGGATCCTTGTTCAGATTTTGAGATGGCTCCAAGTTCGGAGTTTGTCATTATGGCTAGGTATATTCAGGTGCACGCGGGCTTTGTCCGTCATAGTTGTTGTCACCTTCTTAGAGGTCTGTATTCATATGTGGGTTGGACTGGTGTAAGTTGTATTTACATTGTTGTACAGCGAAGACCCTTTTGGGTGATTTATATTTATACGGAAGCCTTTCTGGCTTTGCCTTTGTTTTAAAAAAAAAAATGAGTGTTATTTATTTTCCGCGGTTTATTTATGTTGTATGGGTAGAAGGGTTCCCAGGTAGGGGCACCAGTCACGGGCCTGTGATTTGGGGCGTGACAGCTAGTCAATAACCTGATTTGCTCTCCATAATCTCTATACTCTGCCCCTGGCTGCGGAACTGGAGGCTCAGGAACCTCTGGAGCTACGGCCGCTCTCGGCTCCTCTAATACTGTCGGCGTGGCTGAACTCGCCGACCGGCCCACAACCTCAGGCATAGTCTGGGCCTGAGTCCTAGTAACCCTCTGTGTACCACTAGCAGCTCCTGCTGCTGCCTTGCCCTTCTGGGCCCTGGTCGCCTTCCGTGGAGGCATAACTGATACATAAGAATAGGTCAGAGAGGATTCAACCTAATAAGACAGCTCTACTGCACGATCTCAGAGAGAGAAGAATGGAAACCAATCCTAAATGTCCTGCAGCCTCCTGGTTATAGATGTGGTGCACAACACACCGATAACCAAGACTCTACTAGACACGGTCTGTAGACACTTTCCGAGGACTAACTGCTCTGATACCACTTTTGTCACGACCCGACCCCGGGCCCGCGACTGGTGCTCTACCTGGGCACCCCTTACAGGTATACATCAGAGAATAGTAGCGGAGCATACATACAACTCAACAATTACTAGTCATGAAATATCAACAGGTTAGCCGATAAGACCACCTTCCAAAAAAATATATATACAAAAGCCCAAAAGCTGTTACCTCTTTCTTCTTACAACCCAATCCACAAGATATGACTACAGACCTCTAAGAATTTACATAACAACTGTGACGGGACAGGTCCCCGCCATACCCCTGAATGTACATAAATCTACAACATCAGGGAAACCGTACCAAAAGACAAGCCTCCGGAGAAATGGAGCCTTCTGACAACTGATCAATAATCCTAAGAGTGAGGATCCACAACCTGCTTACCCCTACCTGCGGCATGAACGCAGCCCCCGAGGAAGGGGGTCATTACACAATATGTACCAAGTATGTAAAACTGGAAATACCGTAATTTACATCATAAGTCTAAAATAAAGCTGGAGACATGTATGATAATCAAATTAACAGTGTACTGTGCCTTACTAACAATGAGACAAATGAGAGTATCTTTTACCGTTTAAAAGTAGGAAGATTATGATCATTACAGGGCTACCCGCCCGTAATACCATTTGCAATCCTATTCATGGGAATTTAACCCGCATGGGAATCGAACCCGCATAGGTCACGTGGACCCGCAATGAGTATATGTAAATATCCGCATCGTGGGGAGCTAGCCCACGAAATAGTCATGGGAATTTAACCCGCATAGGAATTGAACCCGCATAGGTCACGTGGACCCGCAATGAGTATATGTAAATACCCGCATCATGGAGAGCAAATCCACTGAATAAAACAATATCAAGGGAATTTAACCTGTAACATAACCTCATGATTACCGGCCCTCAAGTGAGGGACGCGGTGATATGGAAATATAATACTTGCCCGAATATCTATCGAGGGCAACATATGCAACCTAAAATCATTTAGGACTCTCATTAGATTTAAGATAAATCACCTATCATTTTATATAAGACTCAAGACACTAGTATGTCATGTCAAATCCGGGAATTTAACCCCAAGTACTATACCTTTAGAAATTCAAACCCAAGCATTTAAGAACATCAAGCACTTCTACTTTCACAACCTAGGCAACACATGCCTATAAATTAAGTAGACCAATCTCTTAACTTTCCATAAAGCCGTTATAACTAATTTCCCATAAAGCCGTTATAACTCTTAATGTTTTAGACAATTAAGGCAGTTTCATTTCTTAAAGACAAGTGAGTTAATTCTCTAACTCAACCAAACTTAGACATTCTTAGATTAAGGCAATGATATCAAAATGAAACTGAATTCCTTTAAAACTCGTACGTTCACCGTACTATATATTTGTAAAACTCATGCTCAAAAGATAGAGAAAGTTCTACATACCTCGTCGGTTCAATCCACTTGCTAAGTCCAATATGTCGTGCGTAGTATGTCAACCTATAATGAACATAATACGTCTATCAACTTCTAGTTTCAAACGTAGAATATTCTAAGTGTAAAATCACTTATTCTACGGAAAATCAGACAACACTTCTTTTGTTTCTACGTACTTTTCCACCTTTTTCAAGGCCCGAATTCAATAACCAAACATGCCACATTTAAGGCTCAACAATGTAGCTAACAAAAGGGAATTACACGCCTAACAGAACGTGTAAAATTCTGCCCCACAATTGATATCAAAATAGTCCAAAAGACAATGTCATTCACGACTAATAGGTGCAACAACATATAATCCTTTCCAATTCCTTTTCAATCCAATTTGTTAAGTCTAACATGTTATATAGCCGTAATCGATAATAACAACTACAATCCCTTCTTTATATAACATGTGATGACTAAAACTAATAACTAATTCGGATTACAATCTTAAGGTTAAACATGCCACTTTCGGATTCCATCCAAATGTTCCATAACATTTCAATCTCCCATATATATATCTCAAGCTTGCATATATATATATGACTACAACAATAAGTAATCTTTAATCACTAAGAGGACAAGATTGTTACCTTGACAAGCCTTAATCCAACTTCAAGATCCGAAGTCGCTCCTTAGCAACTTAGCTCCTTTCCTTGACGCTCCAATCCGCTATTTGAAGCCTATAGAAGTTCACAAATAACTTTCCTTCAATTTCCAACCAAAACTATGAAAACGACTTAGGTTTTCACCTTGCGACTAATGTAAAAATGTAGTCTTTCCGGGATTTTTCTATTGAGATATCCTTGTAATACCCTTAGGAACCTTGGTTTAAAGTATTGGGATTATTGAACCACAAACGATTTTTTTTTTCCTTCTATAGAGCAAAGTCGAGAGCTCCTCTCTATGCTTCTAAGTTTTCTAAATTTTTTCTAAGTGTTGAGAAAAGTCTTGCTACATGGATGGATATATAATTAAATGGAGGGTTGAGATCAAGACACTTGTGGGGATAGGATGAAGGAAATTTAAATATCAAGATTCAAGTGGGCTTATTGACTTGGTCAACAATGTCAAGACTTGGCATTTCAAGACTTGCCAATTTGGGCCTTGCCCATTTCGTCCAAGCCAAATAGAGTGGGGGGTGACACGTGTCACCCTCCCATTCGTCCATAATGTTTCGTTTTCCGACATTTCCATAATTCCGACAAATTCTACAAGTCTCAAATCTTAACGCCCTGATTCTTACGTACGTTCTTATATACATGTCCTGGAATTACGGGGTGTAACAGCCTTTGACTAGGCTGACTCAGAAAGCGGCTAAGTTCCAGTGGACGGTTGCTTGTGAGAAGGGCTTCCAGTTATTAAAGGATAAGTTGACGACAACTCCAGTTCTTACTCTTCCCGAGAGATAGAGGGTTATGTGGTTTTTTGTGATGCTTCAGGTGTCGGACTTGGTTGCGTGTTTGTCACACCCCGATCCCCGGGCCCGTGACTGGTGCCCTACCTGGGCACCCTTCTACCTTAACAACAAAAGTAAAACTGCGGAAATTAAATAACACCTCACTTTTTTTTTTAAAACCAACGTACGTGCAAGGGCAAAGCCGACAAGGCTGCCATATATACATAAATAAAAGACACTACACCGTACATGAGTCCAATCCCACATATGAATACAGACTTGTGAGTTAAGCGAAATATGACGACAAGGCCCCGCCGCACCCAAAACTGCACAAAGCCTGTCATCTTGAAGGATATATACCAAAAGATAAACTCCTCGACAGAGGAGCTATCCAAAACTCGAAAGGTGGTCCTACACTGCCGATCACCAAATCACAGACCTAAACTCAAGCAGATGAACGCAGCCGGGCGAGGTCGACGAAGAATGTACCAAGTATGTGAACGAGTAAATCGTAATGAAATCATAACATCTAAAACAAAGCAGAGACATGTATGATAGCCAACCTTCAAGACACAACACATAAGCGAATATAACAAGTCGGGACGCATGCCCTAAGTCATTTCTAAAATATAACCATGGGTCTCACGCCCATAATATCAATCATGCGCCGTGGAATCCTTCCTCACCGGCGATCCATGATGTAATAACACCAATAAGGATACATGAATACCAAGTCCCACCGTGTCCTAAATACCACGTGGTCTCATGCCCCTAATCCCACATCGTAAAGCATGACCATAGGGTAACACAAACAACCGGGACATATATAATAATCAAATTACAACACATTGTGCCTTACTAACAATGAGAGTAAACAGTAGTATCCTTACAATATAAAATAGGAAGCTCATGATCAAAACAGGACCATCCGCCCGCAGTATCGTTTAGCCATCATACTTCTGGGACTATTTCACCCACATAGGCCGCGTGGACCCGCGTGAGGTATTCCTCGCATGAGACTATTTCACCCGCATAAGCCCTTACGGACTCGCATTAGGTATTCCTCGTGATAGGTCGGACCCGCACGGGACTATTTCACCCGCATAAGTCCTTACGGACCGCGTGAGGTATTCCTCGTGATCGTGGGTAGCAATTCCACTGAACCGCAAATGCCACAAACCCTGGAATGACCAAACAACCGATATACCAATAGCACACAACCGCTATTTCCAAAGACACATAGGCAATTCTCAACTAATCAGGCCAAGTACTTATCAAGGCACACATGGAAAAATTCTCATTTAGCAAGCCAAAGTACTTACCAAGGCACCCTTAGACTAATTCTCAATTAATCAAGCCAAAGTACTTATCAAGGCACAATAGAATAATTCTCAATTAGCAAGCCAAAGTACTTATCAAGGCACAAATAGAATAATTCTCATTTTATCAAGCCAAAGTACTAATCAAGGCACACTTAGACAAATTCTCAATTTATCAAGCCAAAGTACTAATCAAGGCATCACATAGAATTATTCTCAATTAAACACGCCAAAGTACTACGTACGTACATTCTTTTCAAAAGACTCTTTCTATGTAAAGCCCCACGATACTAACACGTAGTATCAAGCGTGTCTATTTTTCAAAGTAAGTTACTACACTTTTAGAAAACTCATTTCAAAGCTTGAAATCAAGTAACTCCAAATTTTAACAATCTAGGCAACTTATGCCCTTAATCAAAATAGACAACTTTCTAAACCTTCCATAAAGTCGTTATAACCAACTTCCCATAAAGCCGTTATAATCCTTTATGGTTTTAGACATATCCATTCCTTTTATAACCAAGAGACTTATACTATTAAAACCAAGTATCACATACTTACAAATCAAGTTCTTAACTTTCAAAATACTTCAAGTCTCTTAACTTTCAAAATACTTCAAGTCTCTTAATATATAGAAAACAAGTTTCTTCTACTTTTAAACCAGAAGTAACTCACTCCTTTAAAACAAGTTACTTCTCTTAAATCATGTCATTTCTCCTCTTTTAAAACAATGAAGTAAAACACTCTTTTGACTTCTAAAGTCATTATAATGACCTTTAGGATTTTGGGACTAAGGCACTAGCCCAAAAGATTTGAAAACCACTTCCTTTTCAAGACTCTATGTACTTTAAGTAAAATACTTTCACCTTTAAGAATCCAAACTTCACTAAGAAAATGGATTTTTACAACTTACAATTTAAACATCAAAGTACAATCAAGGAAGTACATAGAACAAATTCTATTCTAGGCAATCCAAATACAACCAAGGAATGGATCATTTAAGGAGTAGAACATACTTTCTTAATCTCAAGGAATCATGCTAGAAGAGGAGATAGTTCACATACCTTTTCGGCTAAATCCATAAGCTAAGACGAATACGCCGTACGTAGAAGTGTCAACCTATAATGGTCACAAAAAGACTATCAACTTCTAGTCTCAACGTAGAATAATACTAAGTATACGGTCTCTAATTCTACGGAAAATCGCAAAGACTTCCTTTGTTTCTACTCACTTTGCCACCTTTTCAAGGTCGAATACAATAACCAAACATGCCACATTTAAGGCTCCAAACAACAACCAACCAGTGGATTACACGCCTTACAATACGTAAAATTACCCCACAATTCATACCAAGTAGTTTAAAACTCCAAGCCATTCTCGGCCAACTACAACTAACAATTCAAAGTCTTTTCCAATACTTTTCCAATTTCAAGTTCTTAGGTCAACATGTTATTTAGTCATAAACAACTTCAACAACTACAATTTCCTTCTTTATTCAACATGCGACGATTTAAACTAATAATCAACTTGAATTCCAATCTTAAAGCTAAACATGCTAGTTTTCGGAATAGGTTCCAATAGCACATAAACATATCAAACTTCATACTATATAACACATGCTTGCTAAAATCCATAACTACAACAATAAGTAAGTCTTAACTACTAAAACGACAAAATTTATACCTTTCCAAGCCCTTAAAATTTCCAAGATCCAAAGTCGCGCCTTAGAAATTCTTAGCTCCTTTCCTTAGGTTCCAATCCGCTCCAAGCACTCCTTAGAGGCCTATGAAGAACCCATCTTCAAGTTCCAACTTCAAAGTTGAAGAACTCCAATAGTTTCCGCCATGACTAAGGTGAAAACTCCGTTTTCCAAAATCTTTCTATTGAGATAACCTTACAACACCCTTAGGAACATTGGGTTAAAGTCTTGTGGCTAATGGATCAAAACTACAAATTTTTCTCCTTTCTTTTCTTGCAAACCCGAGAGCACACATGGGCACACACAAGCTCTCTCAATTTTTCTAAGTGTTCAAGACCTTGTCTTGCTACTAGTAGTATACTTATAACACAATGGAGGGCTTAGACTTAAACAAATGTGAGGTTAGGATGAGTTTCACTTGGATCGCCTAGGTGGACAAGTTGACTTGTCAACAATATCAAGCTTTGGAAGTCTTATCTTCTTCCATGGTCAATGACCATTTTACCCTTGCATAAATTTTGACCAAGCCATGGGGTGCCACATGTCGCCTCTCATTCGTCCATAAAATTCAGAACCTCGTGGCCCCACAAAATGTAAAATTTCTGTGGGCCCCACGTGACCAAATCGAAAAATAAATTTCCATAATTTTAATAAGTTCCATAATCTTCAAATAATGCCTTTGAGAATCCAATTCTCAACAACGAACATTTTTCCTTTCCGACGTTTCTAAGATTTTCCGCCTAAAACAATTCTTCCTTTCGCACTAATTTCCAAGTCTTGTTTCCTTTCGTACATTCTCTTATACATGTTCCGACTTACTGGTGTAACATTCTCCCTTAGAAACATTCGTCCCGAATGTTCTTAGTCTTTTCAAGCCATACAAACTCCTGATAAACTCTATACTATGCCTCTCAATCAAAATCGCACAAGACCAACGATGTCACACATGGCCACCACAACATACGTAAACATATCAATGGACCTTCCGTCCGCTACCCCTTCTCATAAACTCAAAGGTTACAGTCTCCTAGAACACTGGATCCTTAGAGGTTCCTTTCTTTCCTTACTTGTCATACTGCATTTCAAACTCATCTAGTACACGCATAAAATCTCAAATTTTGTTTCGTTTCTCCAATCCTTGAGTTACTAACCAAACTTGGCCATATTGTTACTTACATTCCCGTTAAGGCTCTTCTCGGTCCTTACGACTAGTTCCGTGGAACGCTGGCCCACAAACTCGTACCACGATTAACTAAACTTGGGCACGCAACCTCGTGACCCTATCACATATGACCACTACCAACCGACATCACCCCATTCTATAATACCCGAAATGAGTCCATAACCCGACTCATCGTCACACTTAACTTCTCATTCTTAGTTTGAAATAAATCTCTCTCTTATCTCAAGGTACTTCTTACCCTATCCCATATTCACTAGAGGTTTGTCACATAAGCCAAAGTATTTCATCAGATATTCTTCCCTATCGGCCTTACATCATTTGGTAATTACTACGTGTGAACTCTACACAACTATAGTCTCAGTTCACTTATCATTCTTGTCAACATTCTTAACTTTTCACTTTACTAATCAAGGTATCCCTACCTCTGGGGTACTATCACTTACAACTGCTAGCAACAAAGGGAAAACATATACGCTAGGGCGAAATCTGAATCTATCAATGCACGCATGATTCAAAAGAATCGAGATATACCTGTAACCCCGTGCGATGTCGCCTCCTGATCCTGCCCAGTAGTCACGTCGTTTCTGCGGTTCAAGGACCGCGTAACTATAAACTCCACTCGACTTCCACCACACCGGTCGACATCTCAACACCCGCCGGGACGCATACCGCGGAGGAAAGGGAACCAACTACCGGCCTCATAGGCTGAGCCACCTCACCGGTGCTCCTTCTAAAAGGACATACCCTCAGAATATGGCCCGGACGGCCACAATAAAAACAAAGACCCGTGCCATAACGACATTTCCCCGAATGACGCTTACCACATCTGGAACACTGAGGAATAAGTGGCCTCGACTGAGAAAATCCGCCTCCTCGAGAACCTCGATCCCTGGAGCTTGGACCGGCTCCTAAATACCTGGTGGGGTCAAATCTCCCACCTGTGAGCTGCGGGGGTATGTACTGGGTAGGCTGGGACGAATATCTCACTCATTCGAGGCACTCGTCCAAAACTCACCGGAATAACCAACCGGTCTAGCCTCTTACTCGGATCTCCGCGGCCTCTACCCTCTGACACTGTCTGATCGCCGAATAACATCCTGGCCGACGAAATTGCGGACCGCTATCTTGGTCAATAACATAATGGCTTCCTTCATGACCCTAAAGTCTTCCCTTAATCGAGAAATCAGAACGACTGCCCGGCTCGCATCGTGCCTTACCCCGCACCCTAGTGACACAACATCGAGTAATCACAACATAAAGACAATACATGAAACCAAAGTAATATGACAGGTGAAATAAGAAAGACAGCAACTAAAAACGGTTACCTTTCGTGATATGTATAAATATCAATTTGAACAGCATAACCCTCTTACAAATTCTGCCCACAACAAGCATTTCATGCACTTACGAATAATATGACAACAACGACGGACAGTGGCCCCGCCATACCCTGAATGTAGCACCTACCACAACAGGGGACTATACAAGATAAGCCTCCGAGAAACGGAGCTTTCCAAACGCTGAATCGTGACCCTAAGAGCGAGGATCAACGATCGGTGTACCCTTACCGCGCATGAAGGCAGCCAAGGAGGTCAAGACAACAGTACCAAGTATGTGAAATCGAAAATATATATCGTAAATGAAATCATAGTAGTCTAAATAAAGCAGAGACATGTATGATAACCAAACTACGATTCACAATAAATCAGCGATATGTCAAGTTAGGGACTCACGCCTCAAGCCATCACAATAGAACCATACGGTAAGTACGAAGGCATAGCCGACTACTAAGACCTGGCACGATCAAAAATGCCATAAATTATATCACGAGGTCTTTCTAGACCGCACTACATGATCGGCCGCCACTCACCCGCAATATCATTGTGCGCGTCTATCCTCGAACTCCGCAGACTCGCATAGGTCACACAGCACCGCACGAGGTATTTCTCAATCATGGTCCTGCATCACCGAGGTATACCCGCGTCGGGCGGCTAACCTCGGTATCCGCCTAGGCTCCCGCAGCCCGCATAGTCTCAAAAGACCGCATAGTCTCACTGCATCGCATAGGAATCCCCGCGTCGGGCTAAACACCGGAATGATCAATCTCGAGCTCCCGTGACCGCATAGTCACTAGATCGTGATAGCCGTATAGACCGCATCAAGGGTGGCAAGCCCTGTATAATAAGTCGGAGGGTATGTGATACAATAACAAGATAACCGCTTAACGCTTGACAACGTAAGCACAACAAGAGTGACCCCCTTACATAATAATCACAAGATACTAACACACGTAGCATCCTAACATGCTTACTTATCAAATCAACAAGAAAGTATTACAAGGCTATCACAAACCAATACGATCAAGTTATTCACACAAGGTACTTTCTACTAACAAGTTCTGTACCTACCCCCAAAGTACTTCATACATTAAATCTTTAAAAGATACGTTCTCACAAAAACCACACAATACCCGTAGTATATGAAAATAGAGTGATTATCTTTTAAAGTAAATCAATTACTTCTCTTTGTAAAATCAAGTAGCAACATTCTTTTCCAATGTTCAAGTTTGCCTAATTTCAATGTTCAAGTTTGCCTAATTTCCCATGTTCAAGTTTCTCATTTTAGAAAGGTTTCAGAGTTCATAGTCTTATTCATTTAAGAATATAATTCTCCTTTAAACAACTGAGAAACATAAGCCTTATATGTGAGTAGGATATTCTTGTTTATAACAATCTTATTACAATGACCATGATCTAGGAAATATCATTTTGTCTCATCTTAGCTTCTATGCGGATGGAAGTTTCATCGGTTTAATAATACTTAATTATTAAAAACATTTCTTTTATTAACGCCGCAGTGGTTTGTCGATACACATTCGATTTCCAAAATCAAGAAACATTCTTAAGTAGTTATACCTAACTTTCCATAAAGCTAGTATAACTCTTAAGTTTTCTAAAAATCAAGTATTACCTCTTCTTTCAAAATGATTCAAAATCTTTTGAAATACTTCAAGTTCTTTATTAACACATAACAAGCCACTATAGTTCAAATCGACACCTTTTAAAACCACAAGTATTTTCTTACCAACATAAAGTTGTTATAACCAACTTCCCATAAAGCCGTTATAACACTTTATGTTTTAAACCAATCAAATACATTTAGCACATGTCGTCTACCGCACTACATAGTTCACACATATCATGCTAGAAGAGATAGGAAGAGGTTCACATACCTCGACGAGTATCGACTAATAGCAAAACGCCCAAGTACTTCCAATCGCCTGGCTACTCCTTTAAGCCAAGTAGATCGCGCCACACGTAGTACTTCAACCTATAAGGCCACAAGGCGCTTATTAACATTTAGGTCCCTTCAGAACATTCTACGTAAAATTCGCAAAGACTCTCCCGCAACAGAAATCTCCTCTCTATCGGGCCGCTACCAAGCCAACCAGGGGTTATACGCTTAATCCGGACGTGCACAATTCTACCTCACGTAAAAGCTACACAAGTCTATCAGAATACACCCTATGTAAATCTGATTCGATTTTCTTCGAAAGGTTTCTTATTATTCAGCTTAAGTCAAAAGACATTGCCGATAACAACGTTCAGTTCTATATATAGTATACTTCAACTATATAGTCTAACAATCATGTAATCTCCAATTACAATAGCGGGACAAGATATTTACCTCGATAAGCCCATAATTATCCGAGTTTAAATGTCGATCCTGAGTGTTATACCCCGTATTTCCAGAGTATGTACGTAAGGACGTACGTAGAAAATTTGAACTTGAGAATTAGGCTTGGCCGAATTAACTTTGTTCAAAACACCTTGCTAGAGTCGTTTTCGACGAAACGTTTTCTGACTTTTCGTATGGGAATTTCCGCTATGTCATTTTTAATTTATTATGGATTTTTTCCGAGAGACGAAACATTTTGGACCAACAAGAGGGCGACACTTGTCACCCTCTCATTGGAACACCTTGGGCGGAAATTGTGGTGGCCGAAAGTGTGGCCTTTGTGGTCAAGGGTTGGTAGGATATTTTTTGTGGTAGTTGGCTAGTGTGCACTTGGCAAGATCTTGGCCCTACACTTGCTATGCACTTGGCAAGATCTTGGCCATTGGTTGGCCTTGGCTTGTGCTATAAATACCCCTCTCCCTTTGATGAATTCTTCATCCTTTCCACAAATCTTCTAAGTGTTAAAATGCCGCCCTCTCCCCTGTTGTTGCCTCTCGTCCACGAGCCCTCTCCCCTTTGAAAGGCCCCCTTGGCCGAGAGCCCTCTCCCCCCCCCTCCTAGTAGTGTGGCCGTGGGGTACCCCCCCCTAGCCTAGTAGTTTTCGTATAAATACCCCCCTCTTGTTAGAAATACTCTCAAAAGTATTGTTATAATGCCCAAATTACCTTAGCCGTATACCTTGTAGTATTCTAAGGTTATACTTATACGAAAAGCCCAGAAATACTATTATACTTCCCTTCCGTCACAAAACCGAAACCCTAAGGAAAATCTCCATGGTTAGTTGGAGTAATAAGTAGAAGTTGGTTAGAACTTCTAAGGGTTGTTTGGAGCTGGTTGGAGCTCACTGAGTAGGAGCTAAACCTTGCTCAGGATCGACATTTAAAATCTTATAATTATGGGCTTATCGAGGTAAATATCTTGTCCTCTATTGTAATTGGAAATTACATGTTGTATGATTATATAGTTGAAGTATACTATATATAGAACTGAACGTAGTTATCGGCAATGTCTTTTGACTTAAGCCTGAATAATAAGAAACCTTTTCGAAAGAAGAGTACTGAACTGTATTTACATAAGATCAGACATGAGACTTGTGTAGCTTTTACGTGGAGTAGAATTGTACCCGTTCGTTAGATGTATAACCCCGGTTGGCTTGGTGGCCGGCCCGATAAAGGAGGAGATTTACGCCATGTGGTGAGGTGTCGAATTTTCTCAGAGAATGTTCTACGTAGGATCTAAATATTAATAAGAGCCTTGTGGCCTTATAGGTTGCGTACACGCGTGGCGCGATCTACTTGGCTTAAGGAGTAGCCGGTTGGAGGTACTTGAGCGTTTGCTATTAGTCGATACTCGTCGCGAGGTATGTGAACCTCTTCCTATCTCTTCTAGCATGATATGTGTGAACTATGTAGTACGGTAGACGCATACGTGCTAAATGTATTTGATTGGTTTAAAACATAAAGTGTTATAACGGCTTTATGGGAAGTTGGTTATAACGACTTTATGTTGGTAAGAAAATACTTGTGGTTTTTAAAAGGTAATCGATTTGAACTATAAGCGGCTTGTTATGTGTTAATAAAGAACTTGAAGTTTTTCAAAAGATTTTGAATCATTTCAAAGAAGAAGTAATACTTGGTTTTGAAAACTTAAGAGTTATACTAGCTTTATGGGAAGTTAGGTATAACGGCTTAAGAATGTTTCTTGATTTGAAATCGAATGTGTATCGACAAACCATCGGCGTTAATAAAAGGAAATGTTTTGACAGATTAAGTATTATTAAAACCGAGAAACTTCCATCCGCATGAAGCTAAGATGAGACAAAATGATATTTCCTAGATCACGGTCAGTAATGAGATTGTTATAAACAAGAATATCCTACTCACATATAAGGCTTATGTTTCTCAGATAGTTTAAAAGAGAATTATATTCTTAAATGAATAAGACTATGAACTACTTAAACCTTCCTAAAGTAAGAAACGTGAACATTTGAAATTAGGCAAACTCGACGCTTAAGAAATAATGTTGTTACTTGATTTTACAAAGAGAAGTGTTTTGCTTTACTTCAAAAGATAATCACTCTAGTTTTCATATACTACAGTATTGTGTGACTTTTGTAAACGTAACGTATCTTTTAAAAGATAATGTATGAAGTACTTTGAGAATAGATACCGATCTTGTTAATCATACAATAGAATGTACCTTGTGTGTATAATCGATTGTGTTGGTTTGTGATAGCCTTGTAATACCTTCGTTGATTTGATAAGTAATCATATTAGGATGCTACGTGTGTTAGTATTCGTGATGTTTGTGTAAAGGGATTTTCCTCGATTGTGCTTATGATGTTTAAACGATAAATCGTTATGTTGGTATTATACCACTCACCGTGTTTCCGGTTAAGCCGCTCCGACGCGGGTAGACTCAGCGATGCAGGACCATGATTCGAGAATACCTCATGCGGGTCCCGGGTCCTATGCGAGCTACGAGTTCCGTGTTAGTGCGCGCCTTTATGGTCACGCGGTGCATGTGGCTACGCGATCGCGAGTCCAGACGATGCCGGAGTAGCTACCCTCGACGCGGGTTATACCTCACGGGCCTATGAGATTGGCCTATGCGAGTCGCGGGAGTTCTGTGGCTAGACGCGCACATTTGATATTGCGCGCAGTGACCGCCTTTGATCAAGTGACGGTCTAGACAGATATCATGATTCGATTTACGACCTTGTTAGTACCAGGTGTTAGTAGTCGGCTATGCCTTCGCATTTACCCCTGCATCGCTTTATTTGGGCACAGTGGACCCGTTGTTCACGTGTGTTCCTTGGTGCTTTTCTATCATCGATCACGCGGTGAGGAAGGTATTCCACGCATGATTGATGTTGTGGGCGTGAGACCCATATTTATGTATTTGAGTTATGACTTCGAGGGCGTGAGTCCCTGACTTGATATGACTGCTTATTTATTGTGAACTGTAGTTTGGTTATCATACATGTCTCCTGCTTTATATAGACTACTATGATTTCATTTACGTGATTTTCGGGCATACTCGTTGTTGTCTTGACTCTTCGGCCGCGTTCATGCCGCAGTAAAGGTACACCGTTGATCCTCGCTCTTAGGTCACATTCACGTTGGGAAAGCTCCGCTTCTCCGAGGCTTATCTTGGTATAGTCCCCTGTCGTTGTAGGTATTTACATTCAGGGGTATGGCGGGGCCCTGTCCCGCCATTGTTGTCGTATCTTTTTCTTAGAGGTCTGTAGTACTGTTATGGGCAGTGTTTGTAAAAAGGATTAAACTGTTCATTTGTAAGAGTTGTTATTTATATATGCCGAAAGGCAAGTTTTCCTCAAATTACTGTTTTGTACTTCATTTGTTTCATGTATGTGTATTATGTTCACTGATTACTGATGTTGTATCACTAGGGTGCCCGGTAAGGCACGACCACGCCCGTGTTCGGTCGTGACAAAAGTGGTATCGAGCGCTTAATCCTCGGAAAGTGTCTATAGGCCGTATCGATGAAGTCTTGATTATCGGTGTGTTGTGCACCACACCAATAATCGTGAGGCTATAATTATTTAGGATTGGTTTCTATTCTTCTCACTCGAGATCGTGCCTTAGAGTCGTGTTGTTAGTTGGACCTCCGACGAAATTATTTCCTTATCGTTATGCCTCGCGTAGGCAACCCGCCGGGCAAGGCGAGGGAGCCGCGAGTAGAGTTCGAGGGTGGCGAGGCACAGCCAAATCATTACCTAGGATAGTGCTTCATTCGGGAGTTCTCGACGCCACTAGCCCCAGCAGAGTTTTAGCACGGCGGCGGCGCTCCTACTGCGCCACGATGTTTGGACCTTCGCCCGCGACCGAACAGTGAGTATAGAGTATACCGATGTACGCGAGTCTTGATGACTATCTAAGAGAGGTTGTGCAAGAGTAATTCTTGATAGGCTTCGAGCATGGCACGTATGCGGCGCGAAAGCCGAGACGCAGTAGATCGACGTTAACGGCGACGAGAAGAGGCCGAGAGCAAGAAGGTCCTTGGTAACTTTCGAGGCGAGTCGCCTCACCGCAGATTAGATTTGCACATCCACCATGCAGAAGGTTCACCGGGTTCGGGACGTTCGTATGCAGGAGTTGGTCGAGCTCCGAGCTTCCGGCTCACGCTACACGTAGGTTCCACCGGCCCGATTCGATTTTCCTCGGTGTTCACGGTCG
The DNA here is from genome assembly GCA_029844215.1 of Przewalskia tangutica. NCBI lineage: Eukaryota > Viridiplantae > Streptophyta > Magnoliopsida > Solanales > Solanaceae > Przewalskia > Przewalskia tangutica. Next base: position 165,524 of record JAQGDG010000029.1, read on the forward strand.
ATGCACGCCATCCCGGGAGTGTCGTCTTTTAGTTGGTACTTGTTGCACTGCGCCGTCGTGCCATGTGTCGAGAATGTCCTTGTAGGAGGACTTAGCCTTCAGGATCGGTGGGTAGTTCGCCATCTTCCTTAGCTATGCGCCCTACGGGGCAGGTTTGATTAGAACGACTAAGGGGAGTGAAGCAGTAGATATAGATATATCCTTAACCCTCTAGAGATCTGTATATGTGATAAGGTGAGTATACCTTAAGTGCTATGTTCTGATAGCAGTGTGTTAGTTGTGATTAGAAATCATGATGGGTTAACCGAGTAAGATTTTGGGGGATAGAGAAGGTGTGAGCCTTAGAGTTTTTTTTTACGTAGAGACCTTAGAGGTAAGGCCATCTCGAGCATAGGTGTAGGGTTATGTTTGACCCTTATCGGAAGTGCATAGTGCACGTGAGTTATGTTTGGGATAGGTCCCTAGTAGTGTGGAATGAAAGGGGGTAGTTGAGCTAAGAAGACCGCTTGGTTTTCGAAACGTGATTAAGTGAGATTGTTCCGAATCGGGGAGCTAGTATTGCGCGCGTTGCCGGTCGGGTTGAGGCCGCTGCGGGTCAACCCGCCGACCGCTTTGTCAGTTTGTGGGTCCCGGGTGGTGGGATCACGAGGTGTTGGGCCCAAGTTTAGTTAACCAACACGAGTTCGTGGATACGTTCGACCGATGGTGGTCGATGGGGGCAGCCATCGTGTTCTTCGTTCGACCGCTTTCTCGCAGAGGTTATGCGAGATGTTGCATCGTAAAGGTTGTAGAGCTGCACGAGGTGCCTACCTACACCTTAAGACGCATGATGGAGCCAGTGTTACTACCGCTTTTTTCTCGAGGTTTTGCCAGTGCAAGGTTAGGAACTCGGTGAGTCTCGTAATCGCATTCTCCTCGCCGATGGTTGGATTTCGGGGTAGTTGTGGAGATTGTTGTCTCCCTGTGGAGGAGTATTTAAGCTACCATTTCGGTGTTCGTGTCGCCTTATAAAGCCTTGTAGGGGCGGATGTGTAAGTCGCGGCCGATTGGTTCGATGTTGGCAAGATTCAAATAGTTGGTTCAGCTTGTTCCACAGATCGTGGATAGAGTAAAGCTTGTCTAGAAGAGGTTCCGCACTCGGAGAAATCGTGCGGATAATCGGCGACGACGCTTAGAGTTCGAGTTGACGGTCGGTCTTCTTGAAGATACCACCGTTTGGGTGTGACGAGTTTTGGAAAACAGAGGAACTTAGCCCGAGTTACTTTGGCCTTACAGATCTGGTGCGAGTAGGCCGTTGCCTATATGTTAGCTTTTGCCATCCGACTTAGGAGGCGACGTCCGGCCTTTCGTATTGTTATGTTCGGGAAGGTATCGAGATCCATCCGCAGTGTTCCCGCTAATGATGACCACGTTAGAGATAGTAACCGAGTCTTGAAACCGGGCGATCGAAGTGGTAAGAGTTTGAGTGTCACGATACCTCGTGATCGCGATGTAGTCCGCACCATTTGTTGGGTCGCCGAGTGACACTAGAACCTCGCGGCAAAGTGACAAAAGTGGTATCGGGAAGAAGCGAGCATGTATGGCGAGCATAGATGTGATCATTTCTTTTGTAAGGAGAAGGTGCGAAGGAAGTATATTTTAGACCCCGGAGAGAGGTGGTTGTGGTAATGTTAGAGGTGTTTCCTCGTGGACTTGGATGTAAGTATTTTTGCGCAGTTATTTCTGTGGCCATCATGGCGTGATTGTGTCGTAAGTATGGTAGTGAAGACTATACTGGCGCGCGTTTGTTTTGAGACTTAGAAAGAACATTCGGGACGAATGTTTCTAAGGAGGGGAGAATGTTATACCCCGTATTTCCAGAGTATGTACGTAAGGACGTACGTAGAAAATTTGAACTTGAGAATTAGGCTTGGCCGAATTAACTTTGTTCACAACACCCTGCTAGAGTCATTTTTCGACTAAACGCTTTCACACTTTCGTATGGGAATTTCCGGCTATGTCATTTTTAATTTTTGCGGATTTTTCCGAGAGACGAAACATTTTGGACCAACAAGAGGCGACACTTGTCACCCTCTCATTGGAACACCTTGGCGGAAATTGTGGTGGCCAAAGTGTGGCCTTTGTGGTCAAGGGTTGGTAGGATATTTTTGTGGTAGTTGGCTAGTGTGCACTTGGCAAGATCTCGCCCTACACTTGCTATGCACTTGGCAAGATCTTGGCCATTGGTTGGCCTTGGCTTGTGCTATAAATACCCTCTCCCTTTGATGAATTCTTCATCCTTTCCACAAATCTTCTAAGTGTTAAAATCCCTCCTCTCCTCTTGTTGACTCTCGCCCAAGAGCCCTCTCCCCTTTGAAAGGCCCCCTGGCCGAGAGCCCTCTCCCCTCCTAGTAGTGTGGCCGTGGGTACCCCCTAGCCTAGTAGTTTTCGTATAAATACCTCTCTTGTTAGAAATACTCTCAAAAGTATTGTTATAATGCCCAAATTACCTTAGCCAGATACCTTGTAGTATTCTAAGGTTATACTTATACTAAAAGCCCGTAAATACTATTATACTTCCTTCCGTCACAAAACCGAAACCCTAAGGAAAATCTCCATGGTTAGTTGGAGTAATAAGTAGAAGTTGGTTAGAACTTCTAAGGGTTGTTTGGAGCGGGTTGAGCGCACTGAGTAGAGCTAAACCTTGCTCGGGATCGACATTTAAACTCGGATAATTATGGGCTTATCGAGGTAAATATCTTGTCCTCTATTGTAATTGGAAATTACATGTTGTATGATTATATAGTTGAAGTATACTATATATAGAATGAACGTAGTTATCGGCAATGTCTTTTGACTTAAGCCCAATAATAAGAAACCTTTTCAAAGAAGAGTATCGAATCAGATTTACATAAGACTCAGACATGAGACTTGTGTAGCTTTTCGCGAGTAGAATTGTACCCGTCGTTAGATGTATAACCCCGTTGGCTTGGTGGCGGCCTCGATAAAGGAGGAGATTTACGCTACATGTGAGGTGTACGAATTTTCTATAGAATGTTCTACGTAGGATCTAAATATTAATAGCGCCTGTGGCCTTATAGGTTGAGTACTACGCGTGGCGCGATCTACTTGGCTTAAGGAGTAGCCGACTTGGAGGTACTTGAGCGCTTTTGCTATTAGTCGATACTGGCCGCGAGGTATGTGAACCTCTTCCTATCTCTTCTAGCATGATATGTGGAACTATGTAGTACCAGACGACGCATGTGCTAAATGTATTTGATTGTTTAAAACATAAAGTGTTATAACGACTTTATGGGAAGTTGGTTATAACGACTTTATGTTGGTAAGAAAATACTTGTGGTTTTTAAAAGGTAAATCGATTTGAACTATAACTGGCTTGTTATGTGTTAATAAAGAACTTGAAGTTTTTCAAAAGATTTTTGAATCATTTCGGAAGAAGAAGTAATACTTGGTTTTTGAAAACTTAAGAGTTATACTAGCTTTATGAGAAGTTAGGTATAACGGCTTAAGAATGTTTTATCGATTTCGAAATCGAATGTGTATCGACAAACCATCGCGTTAATAAAAGGAAATGTTTTGACAGATTAAGTATTATTAAAATCGAGAAACTTCCATCCGCATAAGCTAAGATGAGACAAAATGATATTTCCTAGATCATGGTCATTGTAATAAGATTGTTATAAACAAGAATATCCTACTCACATATAAGGCTTATGTTTCTCGAGATAGTTTAAAAGAGAATTATATTCTTAAATGAATAAGACTATGAACTACTTAAACCTTCCTAAAGTAAGAAACGTGAACAATAGAAATTAGGCAAACTAGGACGTTTCAGAAATAATGTTGTTACTTGATATTACAAAGAGAAGTGTTTTGCTTAACTTCAAAATATAATCACTCTAGATTTCATATACTACGTATTGTGTGACTTTTGTAAACGTAACGTATCTTTTAAAAGATAATGTATGAAGTACTTTGAGAATAGATACTCGATCTTGTTAATCATACAATGTAATGTACCTTGTGTGTATAATCCGATTGTGTTGGTTTGTGATAGCCTTGTAATACCTTCGTGTTGATTTGATAAGTAATCATATTAGGATGCTACGTGTGTTAGTATTCTGTGATGTTTGTGTAAAGGGATTTTCCCTTGATTGTGCTTATGATGTTTAAACGATAAACTGTTATGTTGGTATTATACCACTCACCGTGGTTTCCGGGTTAAGCCGCCTCCGATACGGGTAGACTCAGCGATGCAGGACCATGATTCGAGAATACCTCTGCGGGTCCCGGGGGCCTATGCGAGCTACGAGTTCCGTGTTAGTGTGCGCCTTTATGGTCACGCGGTCTACGTGGCCATGCGGATCGCGAGTCCGTGACGCCGGGAGTAGCTACCTCGATGCGGGTTATACCTCATGCGGGCCTACGATTGGCCTGTGGAGTCGGGAGTTCCGTGGCTAGACGCGCACATTTGATATTGCGGGCGAGTGACCGCCTTTGATCATGTGACGGTCTAGACAGATATCATGATTCAGTTTACGACCTTGTTAGTACTGTGGGTGTTAGTAGTCGGCTATGCCTTCGTACTTACCCTGTACTGTTTTATTTGGGCACAGGTGGGACCTGTTGTTCATGTGTGTTCCTTGGTGCTTTTCTATCATCGATCACGAGGAAGGTATTCCACGCATGATTGATGTTGTGGGCGTGAGACCCATATTTATGTATTTGAGTGACGACTTCGGCGTGAGTCCCCGACTTGATATGATCGCTATTTATCAGTGAACTGTAGTTTGGTTATCATACATGTCTCCGCTTTATATAGACTACTATGATTTCATTTACGATTTTCGCATACCCAACTTGTTGTATTGACCTCCTTGGCCGCGTTACGCCGCAGTAAAGGTACACCCGCCGATCCTCGCTCTTAGGGTCACAGTTCAGCGTTGGGGAAGCGCCGGTTCTCCGGAGGCTTATCTTCGTATAGTCCAGCCGTTGTAGGTATTTACATTCAGGTATGGCGGGCCCCGTCCCGCCATTGTTGTCGATCTTTCTTGCGTCAGAGTAATCGTTGTGGCGGTGGTTTGTAAAAAGGATTAAACTGCTCATTTGTAAGAGTTGTTATTTATATATGCCGAAAGGCAAGTTTTCCTCAAATTACTGTTTTGTACTTCATTTGTTCCATGTATGTGTATTATGTTCGTGATTACTGATGTTGTATCACTAGTGGTGCCCGGTAAGGCACTATCACGGCCCAGTTCGGTCGTGACACTGAGCAAGGTTTATCTCCTACTCGTGGCCCGACTCCGCTCCAAACAACCCTTAGAAGTTCTAACCAACTTCTACTTATAACTTCAACTACGGTGAAGATTTACTTAGGTTCGGTTTTGTGGACGGAAGTATAATAGTATAATGGGCTTTTGTAAAGGTATAACCTTAGAATACTACAAGGTATATGGCTAAGGTAATTTGGGCATTATAACAATACTTTTGAGAGTATTTCTAACAAGAGGGGGGGTATTATACGAAGACAACTTGGCTAGGGGGGGGGTACCCCACGGCTAGCACCACAAGGAGGGGGGGAGGGCTCTCGGCCAAGGGAGGGGATGGTGTTGGACCAGAACACAACGAAGCGAGGGGGAGGATTTTAACACTTAGAAATATTTTAGGAATGGATGAAGAAGTCATCAAAGAGGGGGGTATTTATAGGTCTAGCAAAGGCCAACCAATGGCCAAGATCTTGCCAAGTGCACCTTATCCATCTACCACAAAAAATATCCTACCAACCCCTTGACCAAACAAGGCCAATTCGGCCCACCCTTTACCGCTTAACGTGTTCCAATGAGAGGGTGACAAGTGTCGCCTCTCGCCAAAAAGGTTTCGACTCTAAAAATCCGCAAAAATTAAAAATGACATAGCCGAATTTTCCTACGAAAGTCGTGGAAACGCTTTCACGAAAAACGACTCTAATCGGGTGTTGTGAACAAAATAATTTTCGGCCAAGCCAACTTTAAACTTCAAATTTTCTACGTACGTCCCTACGTACATACTCGGGAAATACGGGGTATAACATTCTCCCCTCCTTAGAAACATTCGTCCCGAATGTTCCTTCTAAGTCTCAAAACAAACGTGCGCCAGTATAGTCTTCACTACCATACTTACGAAACAATCCTGCCACAATGGCCACAGAAACAACTTGCGCAAACTGCTTACATCCAAGTCCACGAGGAAACACCTCTAACATCACCAAAATGATACCACTTTTGTCACTTTGCCTGAGGCATTAACCTTCTCAAGCGACCCAACAAATGGTACCGGACTGCATGCGATCACCGAGGCTGTCGTACACTTCTTGTACACTCGAACTCTTACCACATTTCTGTCACTGCTTCAGTTTCCAAAACTCGGGGTTATTATCTTCAACTTGGTCATCATTAGCTGGGAACACTCTGGATGGATCTCCGATTTCCTTCTCGAACATAACACGAAAGACTGGACGCACTGCCTCCGAAGTCGGACGGCAAATACTAACATATAGGCAACCTGGCCTATTCTTCACATGAACTCAAAAGGCCCAAAGTAACTCGGGCTAAGTTCCCTCTGTATTCCAAAACTCGTCACACCCAACCCGGGGTGGTACTTTCAAGAAGACCGACCGTCAACCTGAACTCTAAGCGTCGTCGCCGATTATCCGCATGATTTCTCGAGCCGCCGTAACCTCTTCTAGACAAGCTTTACCCTATCCACATCTCCGGAAAAAGCTGAACCAACCATTTGAATCTTGCCAACATCGAACCAATCGATCGCGACTTACACATCCGCCCTACAAGGCTTTATAAGGCGACATCCGAACACCGAAATGGTAGCTTAAACACTCTCCACAGAGACAACAATCCCTACAACTACCCTCAAATCCACACACCGCCCGGCGGAGAATGCGATTCGAGACTCACCGAAGTTCTTAACCTCGCTTGGTAAAACTTCCAGAAATAACAACAGTGCACTGGCTCCACTGTCATAAGGTGCGTAGGCACCCCGCGCCGCTTACAACCTTTCTCGATAAAATCAACACTGCCGAGTAAACGCTTTTGCTAGAAGACAAGGCGGTGACCACCTCGCCCGACCATCGGTCGAAAGCATCCACGAAGTTCAGACGCTGGTTAATTAAACTTGGGCCTAACACCTCGTGACTTATCACAAGCGCGACCACCACAACCGACCCCACCACTAAACAGCCGCGGGTTGACCCGCAACATGGCCTCAACCCTACCCAGATCGCGCAAAACACTAGCTCCCAATCCAGAACAATTTCACAAATCACATTACGAAAACCTAGCGGTCTTCCTAGCTCGACTACCCTCTTTCAAATCACGCTACTCAGGGACTTATCCCACAAACATAGCTCACGTGCACTATGCACTCCGATAAGGATCAAACATAACACTACACCTATACTCGAGATGGCCTTACCTCTAAGGTCTCTACGTATAAAACTCTAAGGCTCACACCTTCTCTATCCCCCAAAATCTTACTCGGTTAACCCACCATGATTTCTAATCACAACTAACACACTGCTATCAGAACATAGCACTTAAGGTATACTCACCTTATCACACATACAGATCTCTAGAGGGTTAAGGATATATCTATATCTATCGCCCACTCCCTTAGTCGTTCTAATCAAACTCGCCTGCAGGCGCATAGCTAGGGAGACGACGAACTACCCACCGGTACTGAAGGCTGAGTCCTCCTACTAGGACATCCTTTCGACACATGGCCCTGACGGCCGCAGGTAAAACAAGTACCAACTAAAAGAGGACATTCCCCGGGATGACGTCTGTTACACTGTGAATACTGGGAAAAAACTGAATCCGGCTGGCTGGAACCTACGTGTAGCTGTGAACCGGAAGCTCTGGAGCTCTGACCAACTCCTGCATACCCCGAACGCCCCAACCCCGTGGAGGACCTTTCGACCGTGGATGCGCATAATCTAATCTGCCGCGAGGCGACTCGCCTCGCAAGTTACCAAAGGACCTTGCTACTCGCCCCTTCGCCCTCGTTAACCCGTCGATCTCTACGCTTTCTACCGCGTGCATAAGCCCGCACGCAGCCATGCTCAAGCCTAATCAAGAACTTACTCTTGCACAACCTTCTCGTTGATATTCATCAAGACTCGCGCAGACATCGGTATACTCTCCGTAGTCAAATCCATAGTTAGTAATGTGGTCGCCTTGAAATCTATATTCTCTCGCTCTGGCCGCGAATCAAGGTTCAACTATCATGGCCGCAGTAGGAACTGCTGCCGCTGTGCTAAACTCTGCTGGGACTGGTGACGTAGCAGAACTCCCCGAATGAAACACCACCCCAGGTGATGATTGGGCCTGTGCCCTAGTAACCCTCTGTGCTCTACTCGCAGCCTCGCTACGCTTGCCCTCCTGGGCCGGGTTGCCCTACGCGGAGGCATAACGGTAAGGGAAAGAAATACGTTAGAGGGTCCAACTTACAACACAACTCTAAGGCACGATCTCAGAGTGAGAAGAAATAGAAACCAATCCTAAATATCCTATAGCCTCCTGATTATTGGTGTGGTGCACAACACACCGATAATCAAGACTCTCATCGGATACGGCCTTAGACACTTTCCGAGGATTAATCGCTCGATACCACTTGTAACGACCCGCCTGGGTTCGCATCGTGCCTTACCCCGGGCACCCTAGTGACATAACATCAGAGTAATCAGCGGAACATAAAGACAATATATGAAACCAAAGTAATATGACAGTGAAATAAGAAGACAGGCTAACCAAAAACGGTTACCTTTCAAGATATGTATAAATATCAATTTGAAATAGCGATTTACAACCTCTTACAAATTCTGCCCACAACAAGATTACATGCACTTACGAATAATATGATAAACAACGACGGACAGGCCCCGCCATACACCTGAATGTAAGCACCTACCACAACAGGACTATACCAAGATAAGCCTCCGAGAAACGAGCTTTCCCAAACGCTGAATCGTGACCCTAAGAGCGAGGATCAACGATCGGTGTACTTACTGCAGATGAACGCAGCCCAAGGAGGTCGATAACAGTACCAAGTATGTGAAATCAAAATATATACCGTAAATGAAATCATAGTAGTCTAAATAAAGCAGAGACATGTATGATAACCAAACTACAGCTCACAATAAATCGCGAATATGTCAAGTCGTGACTCACGCCTCAAGCCATCACAATAGAACCATACGGTGGTAAGTACGAAGGCATAGCCGACTACTAAGACCCACAGCACCAAAAATGCCATAAATTATATCACGAGGTCTTTCTAGCCCGCACTACACGATCGGTTCGCCACTCACCCGCAATATCATTGTGCGCTTCATCCCTCGAACTCCCGCACCGCATAGTCACACAGCACCCGCATGAGGTATTCCTCGAATCACGGTCCTGCATCACCGAGGTATACCCCGCATAGTCTCAACAGACCGCATGTGGAATCCCCGCATCAAAGCTAAACACCCGAATGATCAATCCCGAGCTCCCGTGACTCCGATAGTCACTAGGATCGCATAGCCGATAGACCGCATCGGGTGGCAAGCCCTCGGTATAATAAGTCAAGGGGGTATGTGATACAATAACAGTACAACGGGCTTAACGTTTGACAACGTAAGCACAACAAGAGTGACCCCCTTACATAATAATCACAAGATACTAACACACGTAGCATCCTAACATGCTTACTTATCAAATCAACAAGAAAGTATTACAAGGCTATCAAAAACCAATACGATCAAGTTATTCACACAAGGTACTTTCTACTAACAAGTTCGGGTACCTACCCCCAAAGTACTTCATACATTAAATCTTTAAAAGATACGTTACTTCACAAAAACCACACAATACCCGTAGTATATGAAAATAGAGTGATTATCTTTTTAAAGTAAATCAATTACTTCTCTTTGTAAAATCAAGTAGCAACATTCTTTTCCAATGTTCAAGTTTGCCTAATTTCCAATGTTCAAGTTTGCCTAATTTCCAATGTTCAAGTTTCTCATTTTAGAAAGGTTTCGTAGTTCATAGTCTTATTCATTTAAGAATATAATTCTCCTTTAAACAATCTGAGAAACATAAGCCTTATATGTGAGTAGGATATTCTTGTTTATAACAATCTTATTACAGCAGCCATGATCTAGGAAATATCATTTTGTCTCATCTTAGCTTCTATGCAGATGGAAGTTTCTACTGGTTTTAATAATACTTAATTATTAAAAACATTTCCTTTTATTAACGCTGCAGTGGTTTGTCGATACACATTCTGATTTCCAAAATCAAGAAACATTCTTAAGCCGTTATACCTAACTTTCCATAAAGCTAGTATAACTCTTAAGTTTTCTAAAAATCAAGTATTACCTCTTCTTTCAAAATGATTCAAAATCTTTGAAATACTTCAAGTTCTTTATTAACACATAACAAGCCGCCTATAGTTCAAATCGCTTACCTTTTAAAACCACAAGTATTTTCTTACCAACATAAAGTCGTTATAACCAACTTCCCATAAAGCCGTTATAACACTTTATGTTTTAAACCAATCAAATACATTTAGCACATGACGCTCACCGTACTACATAGTTCACACATATCATGCTGAAGAGATAGGAAGAGGTTCACATACCTCGCGACGAGTATCGACTAATAGCAAACGCTTCCAAGTACTTCCAACCGGCTACTCCTTTGCGAAGTAGATCGCGCCACACGTAGTACTTCAACCTATAAGGCCACAAGGCGCTATTAACATTTAGGTCCCTTCGCAGAACATTCTACGTAAAATTCGCAGACTCTCCCGCAACAACGTAAATCTCGCCCTCTATCGGCCGGCTACCAAGCCAACCAGTGGGGTTATACGCTTAATCCGACGCACAATTCTACCTCACGTAAAAGCTACACAAGTCTCATCAGAATACACCCTATGTAAATACGATTCAAGATTTTCTTTCGAAAAGGTTTCTTATTATTCAGCTTAAGTCAAAAGACATCACGATAATAACGTTCAGTTCTATATATAGTATACTTCAACTATATAGTCTAACAATCATGTAATCTCCAATTACAATAGCGGGACAAGATATTTACCTCGATAAGCCCATAATTATCCGAGTTTAAATGTCGATCCTGAGCAAGGTTTAGCTCCTACTCCGTGCGCTCCGACTACCTCCAAACAACCCTTAGAAGTTCTAACCAACTTCTACTTATAACTTCAACTACGGGTGAAGATTTACTTAGGGTTCGGTTTTGTGGATCGACGGAAGTATAATAGTATAACTGGCTTTTTGTAAAGGTATAACCTTAGAATACTACAAGGTATATGGCTAAGGTAATTGGGCATTATAACAATACTTTTGAGAGTATTTCTAACAAGAGTGGGTATTATACAAAGACAACTTGGCAGTGGGGTACCCACTACTAGCACCACAAGGAGGGGGAGGGCTCTCGCCAGGGAGGATGGTGTTGACGAGAACACTACTAAGAGAGGGAGGATTTTAACACTTAGAAATATTTTAGAATGGATGAAGAAGTCATCAAAGAGGTATTTATAGTCTAGCAAAGGCCAACCAATGGCCAAGATCTTGCCAAGTGCAAGGCAAGTGTAGGCCAAGATCTTGCCAAGTGCACCTTATCCATCTACCACAAAAATATCCTACCAACCTCGACCAAACAAGGCCAATTCGCCCACCCCTTTACCGCCTAACGTGTTCCAATGAGAGGTGACAAGTGTCGCCTCTCTGGCCAAAAAGGTTTCGACTTCTGGAAAAATCCGCAAAAATTAAAATGACATAGCCGAATTTTCCTACGAAAGTCATGGAAACGCTTCGCCGAAAAACGACTCTAATCGGGTGTGTGAACAAAATAATTTTCGCCAAGCCAACTTTAAACTTCAAATTTTCTACGACGCCCTACGCATATACTCGTGAAAAATACGGGTATACGTAAACCGAGGCTATGGTGCTGGGCCTCAAAACTCGAAGAAGAACTCACGATCATGAACAACATCCGTATAACACGGATATAAGCCCTATCAACTCTCTCGAGTCCGACTAGTAGCTCTCGCTACTCCTTTGCCCTTCCAGGCGGCCGCTTTCTCCTCGAGGCATAATCGTAACACAACAATACGTCGGAGAGGAATTATCTTACTAACACACTCTACGGCACGATCTTAGAGTGAGAAGAATAGAAACCAACTCCTAAATGTCCCGTAGCCTCGCTTATGGGTGTGGCGCGCAACACACCGATAATCAAGACTCTACTAGACACGGTCAGAGACATTCCGTGGATCGATCGCTCGATACCACTGTCACACCCGATCTCCAAGCCGTGATCGTGCCCTACCTGGGCACCCTTCTATCTTAACAACACAAGTAAACTGCGGAAATTAAATAACACCTCTTTTTTTTTTAAAACCAACGTACTTGCAAGGGCAAAGCCGACAAGGCTGTCATATATACATAAATAAAAGACACTACACCGTACATGAGTCCAATCCCACATATGAATACGTGCACTTGCGAGTTAATCGAAATATGACGACAAGGCCCCGCCGCACCAAAATCGTACAAAGCCTGCATCAAGGATATATACCAAAAATATAAACTCCCGACAGAGGAGCTTTCCAAAACTCGAAAGGTGGTCCTACACTGCCGATCACCAAATCACAGACCTAAACTCGCAGATGAACGCACTTCGGGCGAGGTCAAGAAGAATGTACCAAGTATGTGAATAGTAGCATCAGAATGAAATCATAATCTAAAACAAAGAAGGAGACATGTATGATAGCCAACCTTCAAGACACAAATACATAAGCGATATAACAAGTCGTGACGATGCCCTTAAGTCATTTCTAAAATATAACCATGGGTCTCACGCCCATAATATCAATCATGCGCCGTGGAATCCTTCCTCACCGCAGATCCATGATGTAATAACACCAATAAGGATACATGAATACCAAGTCCCACCGTGTCCTAAATACCACGTGGTCTCGTGCCCCTAATCCCACATCGTAAAAGCATGACCATAGGTAACACAAACAACCGGGACATATATAATAATCAAATTACAACACATTGTGCCTTACTAACAATGAGAGTAAACAAGAGTATCCTTACAATATAAAATAGGAAGCTCATGATCAAAACAGACCATCCGCCGCAGATCGTTTAGCCATCCTACTCGGGACTATTTCACCCGCGTAGGCCGCGTGGACCCGCGTGAGGTATTCTCGTGAGGCTATTTCACCCGCATAAGCCCTTACGGACTCGCACGAGGTATTCCTCGCATAGGTCGGACCCGCCGCACGGGACTATTTCACCCGCATAAGTCCTTACGGACCCGCATGAGGTATTCCTCACATCGTGGGTAGCAATTCCACGGAAACTGCAAATGCCACAAACCCGGGGAATGACCCCGAAACAACTGATATACCAATAGCACACAACCGGCTATTTCCAGCACACATAGGCAATTCTCAACTAATCAGGCCAAGTACTTATCAAGGCACACATGGAAAATTCTCATTTAGCAAGCCAAAGTACTTACCAAGGCACCCTTAGACTAATTCTCAATTAATCAAGCCAAAGTACTTATCAAGGCACAATAGAATAATTCTCAATTAGCAAGCCAAAGTACTTATCAAGGCACAAATAGAATAATTCTCATTTTATCAAGCCAAAGTACTAATCAAGGCACACTTAGACAAATCCTCAATTTATCAAGCCAAAGTACTAATCAAGGCATCACATAGAATTATTCTCAATTAAACAGGCCAAAGTACTACGTACGTACATTCTTTTCAAAAGACTCCTTTCTATGTAAAGCCCCACGATACTAACACCCGTAGTATCAAGGCGTGTCTATTTTTCAAAGTAAGTTACTACACTTTTAGAAAACTCATTTCAAAGCTTGAAATCAAGTAACTCCAAATTTTCACAATCTAGGCAACTTATGCCCTTAATCAAAATAGACAACTTTCTAAACCTTCCATAAAGCCGTTATAACCAACTTCCCATAAAGCCGTTATAATCCTTTATGGTTTTAGACATATCCATTCCTTTTATAACCAAGAGACTTATACTATTAAAACCAAGTATCACATACTTACAAATCAAGTTCTTAACTTTCAAAATACTTCAAGTCTCTTAACTTTCAAAATACTTCAAGTCTCTTAATATATAAAAAACAAGTTTCTTCTACTTTTAAACCAGAAGTAACTCACTCCTTTAAAACAAGTTACTTCTCTTAAATCATGTCATTTCTCCTCTTTTAAAACAATTAAGTAAAACACTCATTTGACTCCCCTAAAGTCATTATAATGACCTTTAGGATTTTGGGACTAAGGCACTAGCCCAAAAAATTTGGAAACCACTTCCTTTTCAAGACTCTATGTACTTTAAGTAAAATACTTTCACCTTTAAGAATCCAAACTTCACTAAGAAAATGGATTTTACAACTTACAATTTAAACATCAAAGTACAATCAAGGAAGTACATAGAACAAATTCTATTCTAGGCAATCCAAATACAACCAAGTAATGGATCATTTAAGGAGTAGAACATACTTTCTTAATCTCAAGGAATCATGCTAGAAGAGGAGATAGTTCACATACCTTTTCGGCTAAATCCATAAGCTAAGCCGAATACACCGTACGTAGAAGTGTCAACCTATAATGGTCACAACAAGACTATCAACTTCTAGTCTCAACGTAGAATAATACTAAGTATACGGTCTCTACTTCTACGGAAAATCGGGCAGCACTTCCTTTGTTTCTACTCACTTTGCCACCTTTTTCAAGGTCGAATACAATAACCAAACATGCCACATTTAAGGCTCCAAACAACAACCAACCAGGGATTACACGCCTTACAATACGTAAAATTCCGCCCACAATTCATACCAAGTAGTTTAAAACTCCAAGCCATTCTCGGCCAACTACAACTAACAATTCAAAGTCTTTTCCAATCCTTTTCCAATTTCAAGTTCTTAGGTCAACATGTTATTTAGTCATAAACAACTTCAACAACTACAATTTCCTTCTTTATTCAACATGCGACGATTTAAACTAATAATCAACTTGAATTCCAATCTTAAAGCTAAACATGCTAGTTTTCGGATTAGGGTTCCAATAGCCCATAAACATATCAAACTTCATACTATATAACACATGCTTGCTAAAATCCATAGCTACAACAATAAGTAAGTCTTAACTACTAAAACGACAAAAATTATACCTTTCTAAGCCCTTAAAATTTCCAAGATCCAAAGTCGCGCCTTAGAAATTCTTAGCTCCTTTCCTTAGGTTCCAATCCGCTCCAAGCACTCCTTAGAGGCCTATGAAGAACCCATCTTCAAGTTCCAACTTCAAAGTTGAAGAACTCCAATAGTTTCCGCCTTGCGACTAACGTGAAAACTCCGTTTTTCCGAAATCTTTCTATTGAGATAACCTTACAACACCCTTAGGAACATTGGGTTAAAGTCTTGTGGCTAATGGATCAAAACTACAAATTTTTCTCCTTTCTTTTCTTGCAAACCCGAGAGCACACATGGGCACACACAAGCTCTCTCAATTTTTCTAAGTGTTCAAGACCTTGTCTTGCTACTAGTAGTATACTTATAACACAATGGAGGGCTTAGACTTAAACAAATGTGAGGTTAGGATGAGTTTCACTTGGATCAAGCCTAGGCGGACAAGTTGACTTGTCAACAATATCAAGCTTTGGAAGACTTATCTTCTACCATGGTCAATGACCATTTTACCCTTGCATAAATTTCGACCAAGCCATGTGGGGGTGCCACGTGTCTCCCTCTCATTCGTCCATAAAATTCCATAACCCTCGTGGGCCCCACAAAAATGTAAAATTCCTCGGGTGGGCCCCACGTGACCAAATCCGTAAAAAAATAAATTTCCATAATTTTAATAAGTTCCATAATCTTCAAATAATGCCTTTTGAGAATCCAATTCTCAACAACGAACATTTTTCCTTTTCGACGTTCGGAAGATTTTCCGTCGGAAAAACAATTCTTTCTTTCGTACTAATTTCCAAGTCTTGTTTCCTTTCGTACATTCTCTTATACATGTTCCGGACTTACGGGGTGTAACAGTGTTGATGCAACATGGTAAGGTTATAGCTTACGCGTCCCGACAACTCAGGAAGCGTGAGAGTAACTACCCTACTCATGATTTGGAGTTAGCGACAGTGATACATGCTTTGAAGATTTGGAGGCATTACATATATGGGGTTCATGTGGATAATTATACAGACCACAAGAGCCTCCAGTATATCTTCAGGCAGAAGGAGTTGAACTTGCGGCAGAGATAATGGTTAGAGTTGCTGAAGGATTATGATGTTGATATCCTATACCACCCGGGGAAAGCCAACGTGGTTGCAGATGCTCTTAGTCGTAGATCTATGGGTAGTCTGTGAGACGTATAGCCAGATAAAAGGGACATGGTTCATGAGATTCATCAATTAACGAGCCTTGGGGTTCGGTTGGTTGATTCCGATGATAGTAGAGTTCGGGTTCGAGAGGTTGCCGAGTCTTCCATCGAGGAGGTGAAGAGGCGACAGTATGAGGATCCGGTTCTGGTACGGCATCGAGATACGGCTCTTCGAGAGGAGAAGAGTTCATTTGATGTAGCACCTGATGGGGTGCTAAGGTACAAGGATAGATTATGTGCACCCGATGTTGCAGGACTTCATCAGTAGGTTCTAGGGCAGGCACACATTGCTCGTTATTCGGTTCATCCGGGGTCGACTAAGATGTACCATGACTTCAGAGGTGTGTATTGGTGGGATGGCCTGATGAGGGACGTAGCATAGTTCGTTGCTCAGGGTATGAATTGTCAGCAGGTCAAGGTTGAGCACCAGAAGCCTGGTAGGCTATTACAGACGATTGAGATTCCGACGTGGAAGTGGGAGGTGATCAACATGGATTTTATTACAAGGTTACCTCGTACTTAGAGGAAGTGTGATTCTATCTGGGTTATAGTAGACAAGCTGACGAAATCAGCCCATTTTCTTCTAGTCAGGACTACTTATTCGGCTGAGGATTATGCTAGACTGTATATCCGGGAGATTGTGAGACTGCACGGAGTTCCTACATCTATTATATCAGACAGAGGGGCCCAATTTACAGTAACTTCTGGAGGTCTTTATAGAAGGGCTTAGGGACGTAGGTGAGTCTCAGTACTGTATTTCACCCTCAGACCGACGGACAGGCAGATCGTACTATCCAGACACTTGAGGATATGCTGAGGGCCTGTATTATTGACTTCATGGGTAGCTGGGATGATCATTTGCCTCTTGTTGAGTTTGCGTATAATAACAGATACCATTCCAGTATTCAGATGGTGCTTTAAGAGGCCTTATATGGAAGGAAGTGTAGGTCGTCGATCGGTTGGTTCGATGTTGGCGAGGTTCAGTTAGTTGGCCCAGACTTGATTCAGCAGGCTGTGGATAAGGTAAAGCTTATCCAGGAGAGGTTATTAGCAGCTCAGAGTTGACAAAAGTCATATGCAGATAATCGACGTCGACACTTGGAGTTTCAGCTTGATGATTGGGTGTTCTTGAAGGTATCACCCATGAAGGGTGTGATGAGGTTCAGAAAGAAGGGGAAACTTAGCCCAAGGTACATTGGGCCATACCATATTGTTCGTAGAGTAGGCAAGGTTGCCTATGAGTTAGATCTGTCATTCTATCTAGAGGCAGTGCATCCGGTCTTCCATGTTTCTATATTACGGAAGTGTATCGGAGATCCATCCAGAGTTTTCCCGGTTAGTGATATCCAGGTGATAGAGGAGTTATCGTATGAGGAGAGTCCTATAGTAATACTTGATCGCCAGGTCAGACGATTATGGACTAAGGACATGACTTCCGTCAAGGTCTTGTGGCGGAATGATAATAGAGAGGAGATGACTTGGGAAACAGAGGAGGACATGATGAAGAAGTATCTTCACGTGTTCCCTACACCTACAGGTAATTCATTCTCCCTACATGTGGATTTTGATTGACGTATATGCATAAGTGTTATATTGTGGCCATGTGTGGCATATTTGATTGTGTTGGGTATAGTTAAAGGGGACTATGCCGACATCGGTTTAAGATTGAACTTAGTAAGAACATTCGGGATGAATGTTTCTAAGGGGGGAAGAATGTTACACCCCGTAGTTTTAGGACATGTATATAAGGACCTACGTGAGAAAATACGACTTTAAGCTTGAAACGAAAGAAAGATTACTTTTTCCTACGAAAAATATTCCGAACCTCGTGAAGGAAATTGGTTTAATAATTGGAATTTGGTATTTGAGACTTATGGAATTTATTAGAATTATGGAGAGATAAAATATTTTGGACCAATAGGAGGGTGACACGTGTCACCCCCACATGGCCCATGTTGGGCGAGAATGGCATGGCCAAGTGGCCAAGTTGACTCAAGATATTCGTTCATCTCAATCTTGGCCACACATTTATTTTAATCTCCACCCTTGGTTTCATTATATATCCATCTACTAGTGCAAGACTTTAACACTTAGAAAATTTTCAAGAAAACATTGTGCACCACATAAGGGCTCTCGGCCAAGGCTCCATGAAGAACAAGAATTCTTCAAATATTATTGATAAACCCCCATACTCAAACCAAGGATCCCTAGTAGTATACTAAGCATAAATAACCTCTTAAATCCCGGAAATACTACGTTAATCCGCTAGTCGCACCTTGAAACCCTAAGGTGTTCTTCATATTTTTGTGTTGGAACTTGAAGAGAAGTTGGTTATGAACTTCTAAGGGTTGCTTGGAGTGGATTGGAACGTAAAGGAAAGGAGCTAAAGTTGCTAAGGATCGACTTTTAATCTTGAATTATATTTGGGCTTAGTGAGGTAATGATCCTTGTCTTCTTAATGTAATTGAAGATTACATGTTATAGTAGTTGATAAATGAGCTTGTTATATAAGGAATAAAGATTTATAAGTGTTGGGGAATTTGGAGGGTGAATACCGAAATATGGCATGCTAGCCATTGAAGTTGTTAATCAATTTGGTTGTTAGTTATAATCGTCACATGTTATACAAGAAAGGAAATTTAGTTGTTATAATTGTTATGACGTATTAACATATTGGAGTAACGACTTGGATTAAAGAATTGAAAAAGGACTAATGTTGTATTGTTGATTGATTGGTTGTGCCTTAAATGTGGCGTATTGGTTATTGATTTCGGGCCTTGAAAAAGATGGAAAAGTACGTAGAAACAGGGGAAGTGCTGTCCAATTTTCCGTAGAAAAAGAGACCTTATACTTAGTATTATTCTACCTTAGAAAGCTAGAAGTTGATAGACGTATTATGGTCATTATAGGTTGACATTCTACGTGCGGCGTATTCAGCTTAGCGGGTGGATTAAGACGAAGAGGTATGTGGAACTTTCCCTATCTTCTTGAGCATGATTCTTATAAATGTATAGTACGGTTGACGTACATGTCTTAAATGAATTCGGTTTCATTTTGGTACCATTGATTTGATTTAAAAAGGTACAAGTTTAGTTGAGTTGGAAAGTTGAACTCACTTGGTTTTTAAAGGATGTAAATGCCTTGGTTTTCTAAAAACATAAAGTGTTATAATGGCTTTAAGGGAAGTTAGTTATAACGACTTTATGGGAAGTTAAAAGAGTGGTTTACTTGAATGATTTAAAAGAGAATAAATAATTTGATTTTGAAAGTATACGATACTTGACTTAAAGAGTATAAGTAACTTGATTTAAAGGTATAGGTTACTTGAGTTTGGAATGTAGAAGTTACTTGGTTTCAAAGCCTTGCAATGAATTTCTAAAGGTGTAGTAACTTGATTTGAAAAATAGACATGTCTTGATACTACGGGTGTTGGTATCTTGTGTCTTTTATATGAAAAGGGTTCTTTTTAAAGAAATAGAAGTACGTAGTACTTTGGGGTTAAATTCCCGGATTTTACATGATAGTGCCTTAAGTTTAATTAATGAGAGTTAAAGATTGCTAACTTGCATATATTGTTCATGATGGCCGTTAGTGCTAGTGTTATATTATTTATTATGGGGTCAATCCCCGGGTCATGTTGCATTTTGCATTTCCGTGGATTTTCTCCCCACGATGCGAGTATGGCGTATATGCTCATTGCGGGCCCACAGGGTCCATGCAGGTGAAATAGTCTCATGCGAGGCAAATTGCCTCATGCGGGTTCACAAGACTTATGCGGGTGAAATAGTCCCCGGAGTAGGATTGCATAATGATACTACTGGCGGGTGGCCCTAGTTTGATCATAAGCCTCCTATTTTTAAACAGTAAGGTTCACTCTTATTTACTCTCATTATTAGTAAGGCATGACAGATCGTTAATTTGGTTATCATACATGTCTCCACTTTATTTTAGACTATATGATTTCATTACAAGATTTCTGGCCATATACTTGGTACATGTTTTGTCGACCCCTTTCCTGGGGCGTTCATGCCACAGGTAGAGGTAAACAGGTTGTTGATCCTCACTCTTAGGATCACTGTTCAGCTTTTGGGAAGCTCCATTACTCCGGAGGCTTACCTTTTGGTACGGATCCCTGTTGTTGTAGATTTATGTACATTCAGGGGTATGGCGGGGCCCTATCCCGTCATAGATAGGGTCCAAACTCTTAGAGGTCTGTAGTCATGTTTTGTGGGTTGGACTTGTAAAAGATATATCCCTTTGTTATGTATACCACCTTATCAGCTAGCCTGGTTTTTATTTCACATTACTGCATGTCTATACGCTTTATTTATATTCCGCTGGTTATCTCTGATGTATACCTGTAAGGGTGCCCAGGTAGGGCACCAGTCGCGGGCCCGGGTTCGGGTCGTGACAGTGTACGTAGAGGCAAAACTTTCTAAGAATCCCTTTAGATCCGTCGAAAGGGAAACCGCTCCTCTAGAACTCATACACACTGATATATGTGATTTGAAGTTCGCTCAAACTATAGGGGGGAACAAGTATTTTGTGACTTTCATAGATGATGGCACAAGATTTTGTTACCTTTACTTACTAAAAAGTAAAGATGATGCTTTTGAAACATTCAAACGCTACAAAGAAGACGTTGAGAACCAACTAAGCGGACGAATTAAAACAATCCGTAGCGATAGAGGGGGAGAATATGCAGCACATTTTGAAGAATTTTGTACCCAATCAGGTATAGTTCATCAAACAACAGCTCCTTACTCACCTCAATTAAACGGTGTGGCTGAACGCAAGAACCGAACACTAAAGGAAATGATGAATGCCTTACTCATCAATTCAGGCCTTCCACAACACATGTGGGGAGAAGTTGTCCTTACCGCAAATAAGATTCTTAACATAGTCCCACACATAGGTAAGGACAAGACTCCATACGAGCTATGGAAAGGAAAGAAACCTACCTATAAATATTTGAAGGTATGAGGTTGTCTGGCCAAGGTAAAAGTATCTATGCCAAAGCAGGTCAAGATTGGACCTAAGACTGTGGATTTCATATTCATTGGATATGCCAACAGTAGTGTTTATTGCTTTCTCGTGCATAAGTCGGATGTACCGGATATTTATGAAGGTACGATCATGGAAACAAGGAATGCGTGGATCTTTGAAGACACGTTTCCAAATAAGGAAAACCACATAACCTCTCGCAAACAAAGTTATGAGAAAACCTCTGAGTATCTAGGAATCACTGACTACCTAGACCCAAACGGTTCAGATCTATTGAATTCTGAAGTGGCTGATTATCCGGAATCTAGTATTCCAAATTCTAAGGACTTGGAAGATTCAGAGAGGGAACCAAGGCGAAGAAAAAGAGCCCAGAAGGACAAGTCCTTTGGTCCAGACTTTGAAGCTTATCTGGTTCCGGATGAACCACGGACAATCGCTGAAGCATTGTCAACTCCAGAAGCACCGCTCTAGAAGGAAGCTTTAGAAAGTGAAATAGAGTCCATCATGTACAACCACACCTGGGAGTTGGCTAAAATTCCTCCGGGACACATACTTTTGAGTTGTAAGTGGATCCTTAAACGGAAGTTAAAGTCATATGAATCTATCGATAAATAAAAGGCTAGGCTGGTAGTCAAGGGCTATCGCCAAAAGGAGTGCCTTGATTATTTCGACACCTACACTCCGGTGTCCAGAATGACACCAATACGTATGTTCATAGTTATCGCCACATTGCAGGATCTTGAAATACATCAAATAGATGTCAAAACAGCCTTCCTAAATGGTGGTTTGGAAGAAGAAATATATATGGACCAAACCGAGGGGTATGTTGTTATACCCCGTAGTTGCAGGGTATGTATGTGAGGACGTACGTACGAGTGTACGGCAGAAATTTTGAAAGGAAAGAAAGATGTGAGTTTTCACTAAAAGTTTCCTGCTATTTGTGAAGAAAAAGGTTCGTTAACGGAATTGGATTCCCATTTGGTATTTGGACTTCATAGATTATATTAGAATTTTGAGATTTTATTTTCGAATGGTCACGTGGGCCCACGGAGAAATTTACGGTTTGGGCCCACTTTGTTTTCAGATTTTGGCCATTGTGGTTATTTTTTCGAAAGACGCTTGAGGGCTAGGAGGGTGACACGTGTCACCCCGCCTGCGTGGCTTGGCCAAAGTTACATTTGGGCACGTGCGACTAGTAGTCGCTTTCCGACGAAACGCTTCCACAGCTTCGTAGGGAAAATTCCGGCTATGTCGCTTTGTATTTTTTGCGGATTTTTCCGAGAGACGAACATGTTGGATCAACGGGAGGGTGACATGTGTCACCCTCACATCAAGCAAGTGGGCGCCCAAGTGAACGAATGGTTCACGCTTTTGGCTTGATCTTTTTGGCTCACGCCAGTGCCTATTGGTGCCATGTTTTGTGACTTGTTTAGGCCTTGTTTTGTGGCTTTATTTGTGCAATGTTTTGTGGAGTATGCGTTAGGTGCACTTGGCTTGATCAAGGCCTTACACTTGCCTTGCATATGGCTCGATTCGCCATCGTTGGCATTTGGGTTTGCTATAAATACCCCTTTGTGAAGACTTCATTCATCCACAAATGTTTCCAAGTCTTGAATCCCTCCTCCTCTTGTCGACTCTCGTCCAAGAGCTCCTCTCCCCTCAGTGGCCTTCGCCGCGAGGTCTTCCTCCTCATGAGGTCTGGCCGGGTACCCCCTAGCCTAGTTGTTTTCAGATAATACCCTTGTCAGGTATAGAAATACTCCCTAGTATTGTTATAATGCCCAAAATACCTTAGCCTTGTACCTTGTAGTATTCCAAAGATACCTCTTTGCGTAGAGTCCGAAATACTACCTTTTATCCTTTAGTCTCAAACCAAATCCTAAGGAAATCTTCATATTTGGTCAAGTATGTGAGTAGAAGTTGGTTAGAACTTCTAAGGGTTGTTTGGAGTGGTTTGGAGCGCCTGAGCGAGCTAAACCTTGCTCAGATCGACATTATAACTTGGATAATTTTGGGCTTATCGAGGTAAACACTCGCTCTTCTATTGTAATTGGAAATTACATGTTGTAAGAATATATAGTCAAGTATACTATATATAGAACTATACTTAATCGTGGCAATGTCTTTTGACTTAAGCTGAAGAATTAAGAATCGAATCGAATCAGACATGAGACTTGTAGTATTGTGTAGTAGAATTGTACACGCCCCAGGTTAGGCGTGTAAACCTCCTCTGGTTGGCTTCGTAAATGCCTCGATAGAGAAGGAGATTTACGCTGTATGTGGAGATGCCGAATTTTCTCAGAATATTCTACGTTGTGGTCTAGATGATAATAGGCGCCAGGCCTTATAGGTCAAGTACCTACGTGTGGCGCGATTTACTTGGCAAGGAGTAGCCGATCGTTTGGAGCGTTTTGCTATTAGTCGATACTCGCCGCGAGGTATGTGAACCTCTTCCTATCTCTTCTAGCATGATATGTGTGAACTATGTAACGGTAGACGCATACGTGTTAATCTGTGTTTGATGTTTAAACATAAAGTGTTATAACGGCTTTACGGGAAGTTGGTTATAACTTTATGTAGGTAAGAAAATACTTTGTGGTTTTAAAAGGTAATCGATGTGAATTATAAATCGCTAGTTATAATAAAGAACTTGATGTATTTCAAAAGATTTCTAAATCGTTTTGAAGGAGAGTAACACTTGGTTTTAAAGGTTTTAAAAAGAGTTATACTAGCTTGATGGGAGTTAGGTATAATGTCTTAAGAGAGGTAAAGAAAATGGTTTATCGATGTTAGAAGTTAAGAGACTTGATCTTATAAGATAAGAGACTTAACTTATTTGTTTTAATGTGGATGTTTATGTGAAACCTCATTCGTGAGTAATGAGTACTTGGTTTTATTTAAAGGATAATGTTTACCGATTTCGAAATCGTAACGTATCGGCTGCACCACTGCGCGTTAATAAAGGAAAATGTATTGAATAATGATGAATTGTATTAAAACCAAGAGAAACCTCCATCTGCATAGAAACTAAGATGAGACAAAATGATATTACATTTTCTAGATCATGGTCATTGTAATAAGAATGTTGTAAACAAGAATAACCTACTCACGTGAGACTTATATTACTCAATTGTTCTAAAACGGAATCAGTGATTAAGTTTATGAACTATGAAACCATTTGAAAATGAGAAGCTTGAGTAATTGAAACTAGGCAAACCGGAACTTAGGAAAAGAATGTCATACTTGATTTTGAAAAGGAATGCTGGGTTGGTCATTCTAATACTACGTATCGGGTGACTTTAATAAGTAATGGATCTTTTAAAAGAACTTAACGACGTAGTACTTTAGGTTGAAACCCTGACTTTGGCATAAAACGAAGGTACTTAAGTTGTGTGAAACTTGCCTATGCTTGTTGTTGTGAAACTTGCCTATGCTTGTTGTTGTGAAACTTGCTATGCTTGTGATGATAGCCTTTGTTGTGCAAGTGTGGTGTTTCGTGTTATCGCGTCTCGATAGAGGCCGTTGATCGTTGAGGTTTCTTACCGCTCGCTGGGTATCCGTGGTCGCCTCGTACTTGCCTCTGCCTCGACCGATTCGCCTTGGTATCCGTAGTCACCGCACTTGCCCTGCTCAAGATAGTGACGGTTTCGTGATACGCCTTGGTCCTCGTGGTCACCGATTTGCCTCGTACCGGCCATGCGTGACCGCCTTGGTATCCGGTGAGTCGGCCTCGCACTTGCCGTATCGGCCGTGTTTTCGTTGCATTGTATTATTGGTACGGCGGATCCGTAGTTATACTTGTCTGCACGGTTTTTATAACACGTGGGACATGGTGTTCATGTATAATCCTTGGTATTGTTATATCATAAATCGCGGCTGAGGAAGAAATTCCACGCACGCAGTGATAATTTGGAGGCGCAGTCCTGTCTTGATCTGAATCGTTATATGTTATATATCAGAGTTTGGTCATCATACATGTCTCCCGCTTATAGACTATTATGATTTCATTACGATTTACGCCACATACTTGGTACTGTTATCGACCTCCTTCGGGCCGCTAAATGCCGCGGTAGAGGCACATCTACCGCCGATCCCCGTTAGGATCTCATTTCAGCGTTTTGGGAAGCTCCGTTCCGCCGAGGCTTATCTTTGCATGTTACCCCGAGTCCGTAAGTTCTCAGACGCTCAGTGGTATGGCGGCCCCGCCCCGCCATAGTTGTTGTATAAATCTTAGAGGTCTGTAGAATGCTGCAAGTGTGGTTGTAAAAGGATTAAACTGCTCGTATTATGATATACCAAGGCAACTGTTTGCTTGGCCTGCTTATTTATTATATCTCTTGTTTCATGATTCATGTTTTATTTTCCGCCGGTTTTCTCGATGTTGTATCACCAGGTGCCCGTGGTAAGGCACAAGAACGCCCGGTTCGGCGTTACAAAGTGGTATCGAGCGCTTAATCCTCTGAAAGGTCTCTGCACCGTGT
The DNA here is from genome assembly GCA_029844215.1 of Przewalskia tangutica. Taxonomy (NCBI): domain Eukaryota; kingdom Viridiplantae; phylum Streptophyta; class Magnoliopsida; order Solanales; family Solanaceae; genus Przewalskia; species Przewalskia tangutica. Next base: position 191,497 of record JAQGDG010000029.1, read on the forward strand.
CAGTAGAAGTCTTGATTATCGATGTGTCAGGCACCACATCTATAATCGTGAGGCTATAGGACATTTAGGATTGGTTTCCATTCTTCTCATTCCGAGATCGTGCCTGTGAGTCGCGGTGATAAGATCGACCCTCCGACATACTTCGCTTTTACCGCTTATGCCTCGCGAAAGGCAACCCGCCCGTGGCGGCAAGGCGCAGAGGGATCTCATGACAGCAGAGCAGAGACCACAAGACTGAGCCTCCACCCCGCAGAGCAGAGGAGATGAGTTACAAGGAGCTGGGCCCGATTAATGGCCGTGGTCAGGCTGACTTGAGGATAGCCGACGCAGCAGCTCCAAAGAGCACCAGCCGTTCACCCAGATCGAGATAGTTCGAGGCTACGGATTTTCCGAGTTGTAGGCCGCCAGAGTTTTACGGGTCGAGGCCCGAGGATGATCCGCAGGAGTTCATCCGGCGATAGCGATCACGAGAGTGATCAAGGCATCGAGATCGAGTCGGTGGCCCTAGGTTCACATCAATCGCGTGATACCGCAGCCGATCGTTTGATTCTTGAGCCGCCCGAGGAGAGCACGCACTTCCAGCTGTATGGAACGAAGTTCTCGTGAGGCCTTTCTTGCACATTTCTTGCCTCCCTGTATTTATGAGGGCTCGCCGACAGATTTTTGGTGTTACAGAATCCGCGACGGCCGAGTACAATGTGGAGTTCGACTCATTGGCGACGCCCCCGCTAGTAGCCGTGATGGAGGATCGAGTGCACCGATATGTTACTGGCTCACGATTGCCTTGCAGAGTTGTTCGTGTAGCTCCACCGCATGGACATCGCCCGCACGCAGCGTATACACTTGATGCGAGGAGCGGATAAATCGACTGAATGACCAAAGTCGCCAAGAGGGCTGCACAGCAGGTCCTTTGGTGACTTTCGAGGCGGACCGCCTCAGAAGCAGTCTAGTTATGTACCTCCACCAGTACAGAGTGGTCCTCCACGGCCTTTCGACCTTCGTGATATTCGTGAGCAGTGCCTGGCTCCTGTGTTTCAGATTTTCGGGAGAGCGAGTGCTCACGGATGAGGTTGCCCTTGTCTCAGCCGTGGCCAGGAAAGCTTCATATGAGAGTGTCGTACTAACTCTGAGATTGTTATTTTGCGCCAACAGGCCATCCGCAAGCAGATCGTCCACTGTGGGTAGCACCGTAGGATAGCATGGACTACTGTGAGCGGCTATGTTCTTCACCTTCCGTAGCCAGCAGATGTTTGTACACCGAGGCCCCAGGGGTCGCGCGAGTTCCTAGCTTTAGCGGCCTTGAACCGCCTAGCTGTATATCCTTAACCTCTAGAGTTTTGTTATGTTGTTGATGTGTTTAATGTTATGTTTGGATAGCTTTGTGCTAAAATATGATTTAGAAACCCGTTAGTGAAAAGGGTAAGTCCTCGGTAGTGGGATGGAAGTGGTAGCTTACGATGTGAAATAGTAAGATTGTTCCGGATCGGGAACAAGAGTCAGCGCGATTGGTCGGGTTTAGGACCATTTGCGGGTCAAACCGTAACCCGGTTTGGGGTGGGGCCAGTTCTGGGTGGTCCCGCCAGTGGTAGGGTCACGAGGACGCTAGGCCCAAGTTTGTATGATCATCGATGAGTTCGTGGACGCGCTCGACTGCAGCCGTTCAGAAGGCCGGAATGGCCTTAGGAAGTTTGAGGTTAGTAAGATGACCAAGTTCGAGGTAGTGACTCTAGAGATTTTCGAATCCGGCAATGACCAAGTACGGTACATACCGAGAGTTCAAGTGTTCGGAAGCGGCACGACGAGTAAGGAAGGAAGATAACGCGTGTTATTTCGCGCTGCCGTGGCGCTGACAACTTGTTAGAGGAACTTCATCGATATCCGCTGAGAAGGAACATTCGACGAATGTTTCTAGCGAGGGAGAATGTTATACCCCGTAGTTGCAGGTATGTATGTGAGGACGACGCATTTGAGTGTACCAGTGAAATTTTGAAAGGAAAGAAAGACGCGAGTTTTCACTAAAAGCTTCCTGCTATTTGTGAAGAAAAAGGTTCGTTAATGGGAATTGGATTCTGATTTGGTATTTGGACTTCATAGATTATATTAGAATTTTGAGATTTTATTTTGAAATGGTCACGTGGGCCCACTTGAGAAATTTACTTGCCATAGGCCCACTTTGTTTTAGATTTTGGCCATTGTGGTTATTTTTTCGAAAGACGCTTTGAGGGCTAATAGGAGGTGACACGTGTCACCCCGCCTAGTGGCTTGGCCAAAGTTACATTCAGGCACGTTGCCGACTGTAGTCGCTTTCCGACGAAACGCTTTCCACACTTCGTAGGAAAATTCCGCTATGTCGCTTTGTATTTTTATGGATTTTTCGAGAGACGAACATGTTGATCAACGGAGGGTGACATGTGTCACCTCACATCGAAGCAGTGGGCGCCCGTGAACGAACGGTTCACGTTTTTGGCTTGATCTTTGGCTCACGTTGCGCCTATTGGTTCCTTGTTTCAGGCCTTGTTTTGGCCTTGTTTTGTGGCTTGTTTGGTGCAATGTTTTGTGGAGTAGGGGTTAGGGTGCACTTGGCTTGATCAAGGCCTTACACTTGCCTCGCACATGGCTCGATCTTGGCCATCGTTGGCATTCGGGTTTGCTATAAATACCCCTTTGTGAAGACTTCATTCATCCACAAATGTTTCCAAGTCTTGAATCCCTCCTCTCCTCTTGTCGACTCTCGCCCAAGAGCTCCTCTCCCTTGAAAGTGGCCTTTGGCCGCAGGTCTTCCCCTCCTCGAGGTCTAGCGCGGGTACCCCTAGCCTAGTTGTTTTCGTATAATACCCCTTGTCATGGTATAGAAATACTCCCTAGTATTGTTATAATGCCCAAAATACCTTAGCCTTGTACCTGTAGTATTCCAAAGATACCTCTTTGCGTAGAGTCCTAAATACTACCTTTTATCCTTTTAGTCTCAAACCAAACCCTAAGGAAATCTTCATACTTGGTCAAGATGTGAGAGAAGTTGGTTAGAACTTCTAAGGGTTGTTTGGAGTGGTTTGGAGCGCCTGAGTGAGCTAAACCTTGCTCAGATCGACATTATAACTTGATAATTTTGGGCTTATCGAGGTAAACACTCATTCTTCTATTGTAATTGGAAATTATATTGTAAGAATATATAGTGAAGTATACTATATATATAGAACTATACTTAGTTCGTGGCAATGTCTTTTGACTTAAGCCCAAGAATTAAGAACCAATCGAATCAGATTCATGAGACTTGTGTAGTATTATCGTAGTAGAATTGTACACGCCCGGTTAGGCGTGTAAAACCTCCGTTGGCTTGGTAGCCACTCGATAGTAGGAGATTTACGCTGTATGTGAGATGCCATGTCTACGTTCTAGAATATTCTACGCCGCGTCTAGATGATTTATAGGCGCCGTGGGCCTTACAGTAGGTACACCTACGTGTGGCGCGATTTACTTGGCTTAAGGAGTAGCCGATCGCTGAGCGCTTTGCTATTAGTCGATACTGCCGCGCAGGTATGTGAACCTCTTCCTATCTCTTCTAGCATGATATGTGTGAACTATGTAGTGCGGTAGACGCATACGTGTTAACTGGTTTCGATCGTTTAAAACATAAAGTGTTATAACGCTTTATGGGAAGTTGGTTATAACTTTTATGTAGGTAAGAAAATACTTTGTGGTTTTAAAAGGTAATCGATGTGAATTATAATCGCTAGTTATAATAAAGAACTTGATGTATTTCAAAAGATTTCTAAATCGCTTTGAAGGAGAGTAACACTTGGTTTTAAAGGTTTTAAAAAGAGTTATACTAGCTTGATGGGAGTTAGGTATAATGTCTTAAGAGAGGTAAAGAAAATGGTTTCTCAATGTTAGAAGTTAAGAGACTTGATCTTATAAGATAAGAGACTTAACTTATTTGTTTTAATGTGGACGTTTATGAAACCTCATTCGTGAGTAATGAGTACTTGGTTTTATTTAAAGGATAATGTTTTACCGATTTCGAAATCGAACGTATCGACAGCACTAACCGCAGTTAATAAAGGAAAATGTATTGAATAATGATGAATTGTATTAAAACCAGTAGAAACCTCCATCTGCATAGAAACTAAGATGACAAAATGATATTACATTTTCTAGATCATGGTCTTTGTAATAAGAATGTTGTAAACAAGAATAACTCTACTCTCACGCGAGACTTATATTACTCAATTGTTCTAAAACTAATCAAGTGATTAAGTTTATGAACTATGAAACCATTTGAAAATGAGAAGCTTGAGTAATCAAACTAGGCAACCGAACTTAGAAAGAATGTTGTTACTTGATTTTGAAAAGGAATGTGGGTTGGTCATTCTAATACTACGTATCGGGTGACTTTAATAAGTAATGGATCTCTTTAAAAGAACTTAACGACGTAGTACTTTAGAGTCAAACCCTGACTTTGGCATAAAAAGGTACCTTAAGTTGTGTGAAACTTGCCTATGCTTGTTGTTGTGAAACTTTATGCTTGTTGTTGTGAAACTATGCTTGTGATGATAGCCTTTGTTGTGCAAGTGTGGTGTTTCGTGTTACCGCGTCTCGATAGAGGCTGATTGGGTTGAGGTTTCTTACCGGCGCCTGGTATCCGTGGTCTACCGATTTGCCTGCCTCGTGATCGATTCGGCCTCGTATCCGTAGTCACCGCACTTGCCCTGCTCATGATAGTGACGGTTTCGCGGATACGCTCGTCCTCGTGGTCACCTCGATTTGCCGGCCACCGCGCGTGACCGCCGTATCCGTGAGTCGCTCTGACTTGCCCCGTGACGGCCGTGTTTTGGTTGTATCAGACATTCGTACGGCCGGATCCGTAGTTATACTTGTCCCGCATTTGGTTTTATAACACGTGGGACATGGTGTTCATGTATAATCCTTGGTATTGTTATATCATAAACCGCCGCGTGAGGAAGAAATTCCACGCACGAGTGATAATTTGGAGGCGTGAGTCCCTCGCCTTGATGAATCGGTTATATGTTATATATCGTAGTTTGGTCATCATACATGTCTCCCGCTTTATAGACTATTATGATTTCATTACAGATTTACGCGCATACTTGGTACCAGTATCGACTCTCCTTCGGGGCGCTCATGCCGCAGTAGGCACATCTACCGCCGATCCCGCGTTAGATCTCATTTCAGCGTTTGGGAAGCTCCGCTCCGTCGAGGCTTATCTTTGGCATGTTACCCAGTCCGTAAGTTCTTATGCGTCAGGTATGGCGGCCCGTCCCGTCATAGTTGTTGTATAAATCTTAGAGGTCCAGTAATCAGTAGCGGTGGTTGTAAAAGGATTAAACTGTTTGTATTATGTATATACCGGGCAATCGCTTTGGTTGGCCTGTTTATTTATTATATCTCTTGTTTCATGATTCATGTTTTATTTTCCGGTTTTCTCGATGTTGTATCACTAGTGGTGCCCGTAAGGCACGAAAGAAGCCCGTTCGGCGTTATATGTGGTTCCAGGACAAGAGTCAAAAGTGTGTCAGTTTGTCAAATCATTGTACGGGCTGAAACAGGCCCCTAAATAATGGCACGAGAAATTTGATAGTACCCTACTATCAAAAGGGTTCACCATTAATAGATGTGACAAATGTGTCTACATGAAAGGAAATGTCGAATCTTTCGTCATGATATGCCTTTATCTAGACGACTTGTTGATCACTGGAAATGGTCCTGGGATAATCCTAGAGACTAAGAGCATGATAAAACAATGTTTTGACATGAAAGATATGGGCATCGCAAATGTCATCTTAGGGATCAAGATCTCTAAGACATCTGACGGACTGGTCTTGTCTCAATCTCACTACATCGAGGATGTACTGCTGAAATTTGGGATGTTTGATAGTTCACCGCTAACGACTCCATTAGAAATAAGTCAAAATATTGACAAACATCTTGTTGTGCCCGTACGCCAGGAGCGATATGCGCATGTGATTGGTAGTCTGATGTATATCACAAACTGCACTCGACCTGATATCACTCATGCAGTCAATAAATTGGCTAGGTTCACCCATAATCCAAGTGAGGATTACTGGAAAGCGTTGAATAGGGTACTACGGTTCCTGAAGTTCACGCTATATTTCGAGTTACACTATTCGAGATATTCAATTATACTAGAGGGGTACAGTGGTGCAAACTAGATATCTGATAGCGGCGACATCAAGTCTACCAGCGAATATATTTTTACAATCAGTAGTGGAGTTGTGTCTTGGAAATCCTCTAGGCAAACACTTATTGCTCTATCCACGATGGAGTCGGAATTTATCGCTTTAGACAAAGCGGGATATGAAGTTAAGTGGCTTCATAGTTTTCTAGAGGATGTCCCATGTTGGGATAAACCCGTTTCTTCTGTAATGATCTACTGCGATAGACAGTCGGCTCTAGGAAGGGCACGAAGTTCTATGTACAACGGCAAGTCTCGTCATATTCGATGGAGACATGAGTCCGTTAGGTAGCTGATCACCTCGGGTTTTATTTCCATTGATTACGTAAAATCTAAGGAAAAGATCCCAGATCCCTTGATGAAGGGAATACCCAGAGATCAGATGTTCTGCTTGTCTAGGGGAATGGGCATAAAACCCAATCAATAAGAACTGATATAGTGGACACCCAACCTTACAGACTGGAGATCCAGGAATAAGGTTCAATGGGAAAACTAAATTGTAAAAGGTTCAGTTGAGCTCTTTAGTGGAATCAAGAGCACTTCAGATAATGATTTCCTCTTAAGAAACATAATCCAAGGTCGTTCCCGGGATAGACATATAGTGCAACCTATAGAGGGGTAAAGGATAAGTTTTCAAACCTTTAATGATCCTCAATAATTGAGGTTAAGTTGGGGAAACTTTTAATGGTTCCTAACACTTGTGTAGCGGGGTATTGCAGGATACTGTTACACCACGTAATTCCAGGACATGTTTAAGAGAACTGTTACACCCCGTATTTACAGGGCATGCTTTAAGAACGTACGTAAGAACTCACAAGTGTTAAGATTTGAGACTTGTAAACATTTATCGGAATTATGAAATTGTCGGAAAACGAATATTGTGGCGAATGGGAGGGAGACACGTGTCACCCCCCCTTATGGTTGCCTTGGACGAATTAGGCAAGGACTTAAGGGTCATTTGACCTTTGTAGGATGACTAAGTCTTGCAAGTAGTGAGCTTGAGAAAATTGACTTAGTCAAAGGGTCCACAAGGCTTGATATTTAATAAGAGCTCATCTAAGCCACCCATTTGTTCACATATTGACCCTCCATTGTGCTATATAATACTAGTAGTAGCAAGACAAGCTTAACACTTAGCCAAATTTTCAAGAAAATTGAAGAACAAGAGCTTGTTGCTCTCGGGTTCACTTCAAGCAAAAGAGAAAAAAAATTGTTTCTTGTCCATTAAGCTCCAGACTTTAAACCAAGGTTCTTGAGTTTATTTTAAGTGTATCTCAATAGAAAAATCTCGGAAAAAGATAGTTTTCGTATTAATCGCAAGGTGAAAACCTAGTTGCTTTCTAGGTTTTGTTTGGAAGTTTGAAGGAAATTTGTTGGTGTTGTTCTAAGGGTCTCAAGTAGCGGATTGAAGTGTCTTGAAGAGGCTCTAAGTTGCTAAGGAGCGACTTCGGATTTGGAGTTGGATTAAGATTCGTTGAGGTATAATCTTGTCTCTTAAAAGTGTTGCAAGATTATATATATTGTTTGTTGTTAGTTTTACATGTTGCTAGCATGAAGTTTATATGTTGAAGTTTGATAAGTATTATGGATTGATTGTAGCCTTAAATCCGAAATTTCATTTAAGCCATGTGAAGTTGGATTACAATTTGGTCGTTTATTAGAATCGTCGCATGTTACTTACTTGAAGATTATAGTAGTTATAATCGATTACGACTTGATATCATGTTATGCTAACAACTTGGATTGAAATGGAAATTGGATAAGAATTGGTATTGTTGCATCTCAATGTGGCCGAATTGGACTAGTAGTTTGTATTAGTTTGATATCGTTTGTGGGGCGGAATTTTACACGTCTAGTAGGCGTGTAATCCCCTATTGTTAATTGCATTGATTGGGCCTTAAATGTGGCGTGTTTGGTTATTGAATTCGGCCTTGAAAAAGGTGGCAAAGTAAGTAGAAACAAATGAGGTGTTGTCCGATTTTCCGTAGAATTTAGAGACTTTACACTTATAATATTCTACGTTTGAAGTAAGGCGTTAATAGACGTATTGTGGATAATATAGGCTGACATTCTACGGGTGGGATTTTGTACTTGGCAAGTGGTATGACCCGAAGAGGTATGTAGAACTTTTCCTATCTTTTGAGCATGACTAGTTGCACGTATATAGTACGGTACACGTACAAGACCTTGATATCCTTTACTAGTTTTATGAGTAGCCAAGTCGGGTGTCACGACCCGACCAAGCTCACATCGTGCCCTACACCGGGCACCCCGTCTGTATACATCGTAGAATAGCAGGAACATACACAACATACAAAAACTTAGACAAGAATCAACAACAAAGCTAGCCGATAAGGCCACCTTCCGTAAAATATACTCAATCCGTAAATAGAATAAAGACATTTTTCTTTTCTTTACAAAATCCACAATGTGACTACTGCACTTCTAAGAATAACAACTTTGGCGGGAGGCCCGCCATACCTGAATGTACAACAACCGACAATACTGTGGATAAGCCTCAAATGAAGGAGCTTCAACAGCAACAGTGATCCTAAGAGCGAGGATCAGAATCTGCATTTTACTCGGCGTGAACGCAAATTCAAGGAGGTCGATAACATGTACCAAATATGTGAAATCGAAAGATCAGTAATGAAATCATAAGTCTAAAATAAAGCGAGACATGTATGATTACTCAATTAACAAAGATAATCGCGCTTACTAACAATGAGAGTAAATAGGTGAATACTTACAATATCTAAAGTAGAGGCTCACGATCAAAGCAGACCACCCGCCAGTAATCATTACAATCCTATTCTCCGGACTATTTCACCCGCATAGATCGCGTAGACCCGCATGAGGTATTCTCGCATAGGTCAGACCCGCATGGGACTATTTCATCCGCATAAGCCCATAAGGACTCGCATGAGGTATTCTCGCGATCATGGGTAGCAAATCCACTAAACAGCGGTATAACGTCTTGAGGTTTACCCTCATTTATATTCATACCCCAAGGCAGTGGTATAACGCCTTGGGGTTTACCCTCATTTATACTCTTACCCTAGCTCAACCGCCATCATACATAACATAAGCCCTACCGGCTTATCATACAATAAATAAGCAAGTTAAGAAATCCCCCTAACTTCTTATTAGCCTTATTCATATACATTCTCATTTTAGTTTACTTAAGGCACTAACATGTCATTATAAAATCCGGGAATTTAACCCAAAGTACTACGTACTTCTATTCTTTTAAAAAAATGACTCTTTTTCATATATAACTTCCAAGATACTAATAACTGTAGTATCAAGTCATAACTACTTTTCAAGACAAGTCACGATACCTTTTAGAAATACATTTAGGCTTCTAAATCAAGTGACTTCTTTCTTTTAAAACCTTAGGCAATTGATGCCTTAAATCAAATTGCCTTTCAATGAATCCGTTTATCTTTCCATAAAGCCATTATAACCAACTCCCATAAAGTCGTTATATTCACTTTATGCATTAGTCAAGTACAATGTCCTATCCAAGGGACTTATACGATTAAAACGAAACAAGTATCGCATACTTTAAAACTCTTCAAGTCCCTTAACATACTTAAATTACTTAGAGTAAACCACTCTTTAAACTTTCCATAAAAACAAGTATCAAAATACTTTCAACATACTTAAAGTCTCTTAACTTTGAAAACCAAGATATCCTTAACATTTAAACAAGTGAGTTAAATCCCTAACTCAATCAACTCGACATTCCTAAAATAAGCCAAGGATGTCAAATTGACTAGATTGTCAAAATCTCAGACGCCTACCGTACTATATACGTGAAACTAGTCATGCTCGAAAGATAGGAAAAGTTCCACATACCTCTTCTGTCAAACCACTTGTCAAGTACAAATTCCTACTGTAGTATGTCAACCTATAATATTCACAATACGTCCATTAAGGCCTTACTTCAAACGTAGAATATTATAAGTGTTAAGTCTCTAAATTCTACGGAAAATCGACAAAGACTCCTTTTTTTTTACTAACTTTGCCACCTTTTCCAAGGTCGAAATACAATAACCAAACAGCCCCAATTGGCTCATAACAATATAGAAGGTAATCCAACGCAAATGAATAACCAAACAGCCCCAATTGGCTCACAATAATACAGAAGGTAATCCAATGCAAATGAATAACCAAACAACCCCATTTGGCTAACAATAATACAGAAGGTAATCCAATGCAAATGAATAACCAAACAGCCCCAATTGGCTCACAATAATACAACAATACCAATTCTTATTCAATTTCCATTTCAATCCAAATTGGTAGCATAATAAGATATCAAGCCGCAATTGATTCTAGCTACTACATTCTCCAAGTAGGTAACATGCGACAAATCAATTTATCGATCAAATTGGATTTCAATTTCAAATGGCTAAATATGACATTTTCGGATTTTTTTTTAGCTTCCAATTCCATAACACTTAACAAACTTCATAACACATATCACATGACCACTTATAACTTATCATAACATGAAATCTTCAATTACAAAAGTAAAACGAAGATTATACCTCAATTAGCCCAAATATGCTCCAAGAGTACAAGTCGATCCCTAGCACCTTTAGCTCCTCCTTCCGACATTCCAATCCACCCAAGCCACCATTAGAAGCTTATGAAAAACTCATCTTCAAGTTTCAACTTCAAAGTTGAATAACCCTTTAGGTTTTCGCCATGACTAACACGAAACACCATTTTTCCGGATCTTTCTATTGAGAAACACTTATAATACCCTTTAGGTACCTTGGTTTAAAGCTGGGAATTATTGGACAAAAATTGGAAATTTTTCCTTCTTGAAAACCTCTTAGTCGTGAGCTCCTAAAGAGCAAGAACAAGTTCTTGAAACATAATTCTAAGTGTGGAGAATGACAAGGTCTTGCACCTACTAGTGTACATATATAACACAAGGAAGGGTATAGATTAGAACACTTGGGTTGTTTGGATGAGATTCACTAAATATCAAGCTTACGTGGGGTCATTGACTTGGTCAAAGTTGTCAAGCTCTAAGCTTTGCAAGACTTCATCATAAATTATGGTCAATTGACCATTCCACCTTGCACATTTCGTCCATTTCCATAAAGGGTGACACGTGTCGCTCTCCCGCTCGTCGCAATATTTCGCTTTCCGAAATTCCATAATTCGATAAATTTTTACTCGCCTCAAACCTTAACATTTGAGTTCTTACGTGCGCTCTAGAAATATATCTGAAATATTTCCGGTGTAACATTCTTCCCCTTAGAAACATTCGCCCCCGAATGTTCTCTCTGAGTCCAACTTAAAGATAGCGACATAGTCTTCTTTACAACCCCTACATACCAATAATACCACACGAGGCCACACAACAAGACTCATACTAAAATGTCAAGTCAACCCCACGTGTCAACGCTTGCTATCCGTATGAAGCTTCACTGACTCTAAGCTTACTAATAATCTTTCCGGATAAGCTTCGCTTTATCAACACCTAAACAAGTCCGACTAAATAATGAACCTCGCTTATGTCGAAGCATCCAACCGCGATCTACACTTTCTTACATACAAGGCCTCATACAGGCCATTCAAAACCGAAAGGTATTCATATTGTACGCAACACATAAAGAGACAATTAACCTCCCGCTATATTCAAATCAAGAACATAGGCCCGCATCCTATCTCTCGCGCTCGATAGTACGCTCTGCCGTCCGGCCGGCCGAGGGTGTAATGCAACATCGAGACTCACCTGTGTCCCTAATCCTCCCGAAAAACCTCCGGTTATCCGTAATCGAGCTCATCTGTCGCCATCATAAACGTAGGAACCCGTGCGCCTCACAATCTCTCGCTATACAAGCAAGCATAATCCTCACCAGTAAATGGCCCTAACCAAGAATACGATCGTTTCGCCAAACACTTACCATGACCCTGTGGGTCGCACTTCCTCCGAGTACGATGCCACCCTGTAACCAGATCTATATTAATTACCTCTCATATCTAGGTTGGGATTTCAATCGCCTGCAATAGCCCACTGGCTTCGTGCTCAACCACGACTGCTACTATCTCGACACTAAGCGGAATCTCGCCATGTCCCTTTTCCTGGTCATCTTACCCATACATACTGAGGTCACGACACGACTTAGTCGGCCCCAAACAATTAGGGCACAAGCATTGCGTGCCTCCCTAAAACTCGCCGACTAGTCTCGCAAAGACCGTACACGCAATCTATCCTCATCTCACAAGACTCCCATTCGACGCTACTCAAATGTGCTCTTCTCTTCCCGAGAGCCGTATCTCGACATCAGATAATCTGGATCCTCATATCACGCCTCCTTACCTCCTCAACGATGGAAGACTCGGCAACCTCTCTGATCCGAACTTCATTAACCTTGAAACAAATAATCGAACCCCTGGCTCGATGAATCAAGGATCTCACTGACCACATCCTGCCTATCCGTTGCCAACCGCGTACTACCCCAGTCCACGACAAAGAGTATTCAGAATCGTCTTGCTTTCCCCGGATGGTATAGGATATCAATATCACGATCCTTGAGTAACTCTAACCACCATCGTTGTCGCAAATTCCATTGCCTAAGTCTGCAGATATACCGGAGGCTTTTTGGGTCTGCACAATTATCCACACGAAGTCTATATATACGTCATGCCCCCAAATCTTCAAGGCATGATTTAACTGCCGCCAGCACTAAATCGTGAGTGGCGCAATTTCCTTCCTGCTTCCCTAACTACCGGGAAAACATAGGCTCTATCCTTATCGGGTTGCGTCGGCACACAACCTAGCCCAACACCCAACGTGTTATCAATATAACCTAACTCTCTAGTCTCACATGAGGGGTTAGAACTGTAGTCGTGGTCAACTTATCTCCCAATAACTAAAAGCCTTTCTCATTCCTGCGAAATATTCGGGTATCCTTAATCTCACTTATGGTTCCTGTTTCCCTTTTCTTTTTTTTTTTTTTGCAACCAAACTTGGTCACTAAACTTAGACTTAATTCCTTTGCTCGCCTCATGGCTAAGACTTACTGTCAATCACATTTTTGGGGGGAAGGTTTTCCGATCTCGCTAAGTAATAACCCGTTTTCCTTTCCCGCTTGTAAAGCCTATAACTAGGTGTTACCACATTTTCTCGAAATGTTCTTACTTCCCATTAATTACTAATGGTCTTTACACTAGTCCGTAAACATACCTCGCAACCTACATTTATATCGTTACGCTACTTCCTCACCAATTCGTGACGTCGTTCTTAATTACCCCAACACAACACTTTTCCCACTGCTATCTACAATCAGAACCTATGGCATGACGATACCAGGACCTACCACCTTATATCCTTCATCTAACAAATACGGGTACACGCAACCCCAATAATATGCAAACTGTCCCTTTTTCGGAAGAGGACTTATCTCCTTTTCTTAAACTTTCCTCGAGTCACAACCCTAATCACAGGTCCTCGCGTCCAAGAATTAGCTAATCATCACGCACCGCCTTTAAGTTCGTAGATTTTCCAACCTACCAAAGATGCCTCACTTTCCACGACAAAGATTCGTATTTATTTTTTTATTCTTGCCTTGCACGCTTTCCCGAAATTATCCGGGTCGTCGCCCCGACCGCCACACCAAACCAACTCCAAGTACCTCCAAGGAACTCAAAATAACTTCCTCCAAATTCAATTATTACATACTTCCTGCACAATTTACTCCTAAGTGAACAAGTCACACAGACTTAAAAAGAAAACAATGTCAAAGAAGGAAGGATAATTCACCGTTACCACCACTTCTCTTCCTTTCCACTGATAACCGCCACGGAAACCGTACCAATCATCTCTCTTATGTAGTCCACGTTGGCATAACAAGAGGCCAACTAGCCCGAACTCATAATGACCTCAATATACGTCATAATACCTGGGTCCAACGACTTTATCGTTATCGCCAATTATTATCTAACCGCCGCCTACCACCCAACACTCACGTGTAGTCACCTTGAAAGGTCCTCATGGATTCGTGTTTCATTTCCTTACTCTTGATTGCTCTTCTTCATCGTCGCATTCTTTCCGCACTCCCAAACTTATTCTAGCTTACATACATAAATTCCATACTAACTCGCCTCCACTGGAGTTACTAAATTAAACAACATAAGGCCGCCCGGCTCACAACTGGAACTGTGGAACACGCCCACGAACCCATAAAATGATTAACTAAAATTTGGGCCTTGCACTCGTGACTCGCCACGTGGCGGGACTACTACTAACTGATCCCATTTCCTTTCAAGTTATGGGGCGACCCTAAATAGATCCCCAACCCGACTCGGCGTCGTACTTTGTCTTAACTTTTTACTACCCGAGAAGGCCTTATATACCTAAGGTCTCGGTGGTTATCAACATTTTTAGGCTCGCAATTTCCATGCTCCAAGCCTATCTTATCACCTCAGAATCGGGTACAAGAACTTCTCAGAATATCATAATCGTGTTGTCTTGACCACAACAACCATACTTTCTTCGCTCGATCTCGCCCGTACAATTCCCTTAAGCATACCACGTAGCTTAAGTTACTATCATAGTCTTCCACTTAGTCTCTTAATAATAACTTCTTAAGGGTCCATTACCTTTTCCGATAACTCATCATTTCCTAATTATCTCAAATTAGCACGTAAAACCTTGATGAGAATTCATTAAACTGTTTCATACCTTCCCGGTATTTATTTAGTCCCTTCCAAATCCTGGTAATCTAAATCATTCTAGGCAACACGCGTCTGACCCTCATACATAAATTCGCATAGTTGTATGTCACAATACCAACTACAACCATTACCAACCTGGATACGCAATCCACGTAATCCTTCCTGGGTCACTGCTGCCTTTCTCGTAGCTGCAAACAATCATAACTTGTTAGGGAGAGACGACCCTAACCATACAGCTCTATCGCACGATCTTAGAGTGAGAAGAATGGAAACCAATCCTAAATGTCCTGCAGCCTCCTGATTATAGATGTGGTGCACAACACACCGATAATCAAGACTCTACTTAGACACGGTCTGTAAACACTTTCCGAGGACTAACTGCTCTGATACCACTTTTGTCACGACCGACCCGGCTCGCGATCGTGCCCTACCCAGGCACCCCGCCGAGTATACATCGCAGAATAGCAATGAACATACACAACATACGAAAAACTTAGACAAGAACTAACAACAAAGCTAGCCGATAAGGCCACCTTCCGTAAAATATACTCAATCCGTAAATGTAATAAAGACATTTTTCTTTTCTTTACACCCAATCCACAATGTGACTACAAACTCTAAGAATAACAACTCGACGGATGTAGCCCCGCCATACCCCTGAATGTACAACAACCGACAATACCAGGGATAAGCCTCCGAAATGAAGGAGCTTCTCAACAGTGAACGGTGATCCTAAGAGCGAGGATCAACAACCTGTACTTTACTCGCAGATTTAACGCACCTCAAGGAGGTCGCAACATGTACCAAATATGTGAAACTGAAAGTACTGTAATGAAATCATAAGTCTAAAATAAAACTGGAGACATGTATGATTACTCAATTAACAGTACACTGTGCCTTACTAACAATGAGAGTAAATAAGTGAATACTTACAATATCTACAGTAGGAGGCTCACGATCAAAGCAGGACCACCCGCCCGCAGTATCATTAAGCAATCCTATTCCTGGGACTATTTCACCCGCATAGATCGCGTGGACCCGCATGAGGTATTCCTCGTGATAGGTCAGACTACCGCATGAGACTATTTCACCCTCATAAGCCCATATGACTCGCATGAGGTATTCCTCGCATCACGGGTAGCAAATCCACTAAACAGTGGTATAACGCCTGGGGTTTACCCTCATTTATACTCTTACCCCAAGTAGGTGGTATAACGCCTCGGGGTTTACCCTCATTTATACTCTTACCCTAGCTCAACCTACCATCATACATAACATAAGCCCTACCGGCTTATCATACAATAAATAAGCAAGTTAAGAAATCCCCCTAACTTCTTATTAGCCTTATTCATATACATTCTCATTTTAGTTTACTTAAGGCACTAACATGTCATTATAAAATCCGGGAATTTAACCCAAAGTACTACGTACTTCTATTCTTTTAAAAATGACTCTTTTTCATATATAACTTCCAAGATACTAATAACCGTAGTATCAAGTCATAACTACTTTTCAAGACAAGTCACGATACCTTTTAGAAATACATTTAGGCTTCTAAATCAAGTGACTTCTTTCTTTTAAAACCTTAGGCAATTGATGCCTTAAATCAAATTGTCTTTCAATGAATCAAGCCATTTATCTTTCCATAAAGCCAATATAACCAACTCCCCATAAAGTCGTTATATTCACTTTATGCATTAGTCAAGTACAATTTCCTATCCAAGGGACTTATACGTTTAAAACGAAACAAGTATCGCATACTTTAAAACTCTTCAAGTCCCTTAACATACTTAAATTACTTAGAGTGAACCACTCTTTAAACTTTCCATAAAAACAAGTATCAAAATACTTTCAACATACTTAAAGTCTCTTAACTTTGAAAACCAAGATATCCTTAACATTTAAACAAGTGAGTTAATTCCCTAACTCAATCAACTCGACATTCCTAAATAAGCCAAGGATGTCAAATTGACTAGATTGTCAAAATCTCAGACGCTCATCGCACTATATACGTGAAACTAGTCATGCTCAAAAGATAGGAAATGTTCCACATACCTCTTCGGGTCAAACCACTTGTCAAGTACAAATTCCCGCCCGTAGTATGTCAACCTATAATATTCACAATACGTCCATTAAGGCCTTACTTCAAACGTAGAATATTATAAGTGTTAAGTCTCTAAATTCTACGGAAAATCGGACAAAGACCTCCTTTGTTTTTACTAACTTTGCCACCTTTTCCAAGGTCGAAATACAATAACCAAACAGCCCCAATTGGCTCATAACAATATAGAAGGTAATCCAACGCAAATGAATAACCAAACAGCCCCAATTGGCTCACAATAATACAGAAGGTAATCCAATGCAAATGAATAACCAAACAGCCCCAATTGGCTCACAATAATACAGAAGGTAATCCAATGCAAATGAATAACCAAACAACCCCAATTGGCTCACAATAATACAACAATACCAATTCTTATTCAATTTCCATTCAATCCAAATTGGTAGCATAATAAGATATCAAGCCGCAATTGATTCTAGCTACTACATTCTCCAAGTAGGTAACATGCGACAAATCAATTTATCGATCAAATTGGATTTCAATTTCAAATGGCTAAATATGACATTTTCGGATTTTTTTTAGCTTCCAATTCCATAACACTTAACAAACTTCATAACACATATCACATGACCACTTATAACTTATCATAACATGAAATCTTCAATTACAAAATTAAAACGAAGATTATACCTCAATTAGCCCAAATATGCTCCAAGAGTACAAGTCGATCCCTAGCACCTTTAGCTCCTCCTTCCGACATTCCAATCCACCCCAAGCCACCCTTAGAAGCTTATGAAAAACTCATCTTCAAGTTTCAACTTCAAAGTTGAATAACCCTTTAGGTTTTCGCCTTGCGACTAACACGAAAACACCATTTTTCCGGGATCTTTCTATTGAGAAACACTTATAATCCTTCTTGAAAAACCTCTTAGCCGTGAGCTCCCCTAAAGAGCAAGAACAAGTTCTTGAAAAATAATTCTAAGTGTGGAGAATGACAAGGTCTTGCACCTACTAGTGTACATATATAACACAAGGAAGGGTATAGATTAGAACACTTGGGTGGTTTGGATGAGATTCACTAAATATCAAGCTTATGTGGGGTCATTGACTTGGTCAAAGTTGTCAAGCTCTAAGTTTTGCAAGACTTCATCATAAATTATGGTCAATTGACCATTCCACCCTTGCACATTTCGTCCATGTCCATAAAGGGGGGTGACACGTGTCGCCCTCCCGTTCGTCGCAATATTTCGTTTTCCGACAATTCCATAATTCCGATAAATTTTTACTCGTCTCAAACCTTAACATTTGAGTTCTTACGTACGTTCTTAGAAACATATCCTGAAATATTTTCGGGGTGTAACATCGGGTGAGTTAGGAGATTAACTAACTTCTTTGAAAGTATTAAGGATGTCTTAAGTTTTATTAAAGTTAAGGGACTTGAAGAGCTTTAAAGTATGTGATACTTGTTTCGTTTTAAACGTATAAGTCCCTTGGATAGGAAATTGTATTTGGCTAAGGTATAAAGTGAATATAACGACTTTATGGGAAGTTGGTTATATTAGCTTTATGGAAAGATAAATGACTTGATTTAATGAAAGGCAATTTGATTTTAAGGCATCAATTGCCTATGGTTTTATAAGAAAATGAGTCACTTGATTTAGAAACCTAACTTTATTTCTAAAGGTATTGTGACTTGTCCTGAAAAGTAATTTTGACTTGATACTATGGTTAATAGTATCTTGGAAGTTTTATACTAAAAAGAGTCATTTGTTTTAAAGAGTAGAAGTATGTAGTACTTGGGTTAAATTCCCGGATTTTCATAAAAGATATGTTAGTGCCTTAAGTAAACTAAAATGAGAATGTATATGAATAAGACTAGTAAGAAGTTAGGTGATTTCTTAACTTGCTTACTTATCAGATGATAAGCCAGTAGTGCTTATGTTATGTATGATGGCCGCTGAGATAGTGGTAAGAGTATATCCGGCGGGTAAATCCTCAAGATCGTTATACCACCTTCTCCGGGTAAGAGTATATCCGGCGGTAAATCCCAAGATCGTTATACCACCGCCTGGGTAAGAGTATATCCGGTGGTAAATCCCCAAGATCGTTATACCACCAAGCTTCGTGGATTTGCTACCCACGATGCGAGGAATACCTCATGCGAGTCCTTATGGGCTTACGCGGTGAAATAGTCCCACGCGGCGGTACATCCTATGCGAGGAATACCTCATGCGGGGCCACACGACCTATGCGGGTGAAATAGTCCCAGTAGTAGGATTGCTTAATGATACTGTGGGCGGATGGTCCTGCTTTGATCGTGAGCTTCCTATTTTTATGTTGTACGTATACTATTAGTTACTCTCATTGTTAGTAAGGCACTGTATACTGTAATTTTGTTATCATACATGTCTCCGGCTTTGTTTTAAATTTATGATGTAATTACAGTATTTTTTTCCAGTTTTACATACTTGGTACATATTGTGTACTGAACCCCTTCCTCGGGGTCTGTGTTCATGCCGCAGGTAGGGGTAAGCAGGTGGTGGATCCTCATTCTTAGGATCACTTATCAGACGTCAGAAGCTCCATTTCTCCGGAGGCTTGTCTTTTTGGTACAGTCTTTGCCTGATGTTGTAGATTTATGTACATTCACGGGTATGGCGGGGCCCTGTCCCGCCACTGTTGTTATTCTTAGAGGTCTGTAGTCACATGTTGTCGTTTGGGGCTGTAAGAACCGAGTTGTACATTTTTTCTTTGATTATGCATATTTTATGGAAGGCGGCCTTATCGGCTAGCCTGTGTTATTATTGTCTAAAAATGTTGTATGTTGTGTATGTTCCTGTTACACCCCGTAAGTCCAGGACATGTATAAGAGAATGTACGTAAGGAATCAAGACTTGAAAATTGGTACGAAAGGAAGAATTGTTTTTCCGACAGAAATCTTCCGAACGTCGGAAAGGAAAAATGTTCGTTGATGAGAATTGGATTCTCAAAATGCATTATTTGAAGAGTATGAAACCTATTAACATTATGGAAATTTATTTTTACGGATTTGGTCACGTGGGGCCCACCCGAGGAATTTTACGTTTTGTGGGGCCCACGAGGGTTACGGAATTTTATGGACGAATGAGAGGGAGACACGTGGAACCCCCACACTTGGTCTTGGTCGAAATGTGTAAGGGTAAAAGGGTCATTTGACCAAGGTGTAGATGACAAAGTCTTGCTAATTAATAGCTTGACATTGTTGACCAAGCCAAGAGCCACTTGGCTTGATCTCTTCCCTCCAATTTTAACAAGTGTTATTATCTAGACCCTCCAATGTGTTTTATATATCACACTAGTAGCAAGACTTGGCATTTCTACACTTAGAAAAATTAGACAACTCTTGTGCAAGAACTATAGCTCTCGGCTTTAGTGATTTTCCAACAAGAAAAATTGTAGTTTTGATCCTTTGTTCACAAGACTTAAACCCAATGTCCCTAAGGGTATTGTAATGATATCTCAATAGAAAGATTTCGGAAAAACGGAGTTTTCACGTTAGTCGCAAGGCGGAAACTTAAGAAGTTCTTCAACTTTGAAGTTGGAACTTGAAGATGGGTTCTTCATAGGCTTCTAAGGAGTGCTTGGAGCGGATTGGAACTTAAGGAAATGAGCTAAGAATTGCTAAGGCGCGACTTTGAATCTTGGAATTTTTAAGGGCTTATAAAGGTATAATTTTGTCGTTTTAGTGGTTAAGACTGACTTATTGTTGTAGCTATGGATTTTATCAAGCATGAGTTATATAGTATGAAGTTTGATAAGTATATTGACTATTGGAACCCTAATCCGAAAACTAGCATGTTTAGCCTTAAGATTACAATTCAAGTCGATTATTAGTTTAAGTCGTCGCATGTTGTATAAAGAAGGAAATTGTAGTTGTTGAAGTTGTTTATGGCTATATAACATGTTAGACCTTAGAACTTGGAATTGGAAAAGGATTGGAAAAGACTTTGAATTGTGGTTATGTTGTTAAGAAATGGCGATTATGGACTTAGTTGGTATTAATTGTGGGGCGGAATTTTACACGTATTGTTAGGCGTGTAATCCCCTTTGTTTGGTTGTTGTTTGGAGCCTTAAATGTGGCGTGTTGGTTATTGTATTCGGCCTTGAAAAAGGTGGCAAAGTGAGTAGAAACAAAGTAAGTGCTGCCCGATTTTCCGTAGAATTAGAGACCGTATACTTAGTATTATTCTACGTTAGAGACTAGAAGTTGATAGTCTTGTTGTGGCCATTATAGGTTGACACTTTTACGTACGGCGTATTCGGCTTAGCTTGTGGATTTAGTCGAAAAGGTATGTGAACTATCTCCTCTTCTAGCATGATTCCTTAAGATAAAGAAAGTATTTCCTACTCCTTAAATGATCCATTCCTTGGTTGTATTTGGATTGCCTAATGTAGAATTTGTTCTATGTACTTCCTTGATTGTACTTTGATGTTTAAAAAGTAAGTTGTATAATCCATTGCCTTAGTGAAGTTTGAATTCTTAAAGAGTGGAAGTATTTTACTTAAAGTACATAGAGTCTTGAAAAGGAAGTGGTTTCCAAACCTTTTGGCTAGTGCCTTAGTTCCAAAACCTAAAGGTCATTATAATGACTTTAGGGGAGTCAAAGGAGTGATTTACTTAATTGTTTTAAAAGAGGAGAAATGACATGATTTAAGAGAAGTAACTTGTTTTAAAGGTGTGAGTTACTTGAGGTTTAAAAGTAGAAGAAACTTGTTTTCTATATATTAAGAGCCTCGAAGTATTTTTGAAAGTTAAGAGACTTGATTTGAAAGTTTGTGATACTTGGTTTTAAGTATAAGTCTCTTAGTTATAAAAAGAATGAAATTGTCTAAAAACCATAAAGGGTTATAACGACTTTATGGGAAGTTGGTTATAACGGCTTTATGGAAGGTTTAGAAAGTTGTCTATTTTGATTATTAGGCATAAGTTGCCTAGATTGTGAAAATTTGAAGTTACTTAGTTTCAAGCTTTGAAATGAGTTTCTAAAAGTGTAGTAACTTACTTTGAAATAGACACCTCGATACTACGTGTTAGTATCTTGGGGTTTTACCTAAAAAGGAGTCTTTTGAAAAGAATGTACGTATGTAGTACTTTGGCTTGATTAATTGAGAATTAGTCTAAGTGTGCCTTGATAAGTACTTTGGCTTGATTAATTGAGAATTAGTCTAAGTGTGCCTTGATAAGTACTTTGACTTGATTAATTGAGAATTATTCCATGTGTGCCTTGATAAGTACTTTGGCTTGTTTAATTGGGAATTATTCCATGTGTGCCTTGATAAGTACTTTGGCTTGTTTAATCGAGAATTGCCTATGTGTCGGTACTAGCCTGGTTGTGTGCTAGTGGTATATCATTCATTTCGTGGTCATTCCCGGGTTTGTGGCATTTGCATATTCCGTGGATTTGCTACCCACGACGCGGAATACCTCACGCGGTCCGTAAGGCTTATGCGCGGTGAAATAGTCCCACGCGGGTCCACTCGCCACGACTGCTCGGCCCGTGGATCGTGCCTTACCCGCACCCAAGTAGTCATACATCGAGAAAATCAGCGGAATATAAAACAAGACATGAAATAATTGTAAATGATACACGCTTCGAGAAAGGGTTGTTTTCGCATATATATAAATAACCCAAGTTTTGCGCTACATCCCAAATGTACAATAGACTACAGCACTCTAAGAAGTAACAACTATGGCGGACAGGCCCGCCATACCCTGAATGTACAAACTATCTACAATACAGTGAGATCATACCAAAAGTAGAGCCTCCTAGAAGATGGAGCTCCGACACCAATGCAAAGAGATCCTAAGGATGTGGATCTAGCACTGCTGCTTTACCTGCGGCATTTAACGCACTTCAAGGAGGTCGCACAACAGTACTAAGTATGCGAAACTGTCAAGTACTTAAATGAAAACATAGCATTTTAAAATCAGTTTACATATATGTATGAAACAACTAAGGTAATCGCATAGTGCCACATCATAAACAAGAGCAACAATAGGTAAATCAGAATAAGTCTTTTCTAGGTCGCGAATGATCAAGCAGGCCAATTTCCGTAGTATCACCATGCAAGCCTAATCTCGACTCTCGTAGTCCGCATAGGCCACTCATATAGGCCCGCATAGGTATGTAACCCCGCATCGAGGGTAGCTACCTCTAAGATCGCCCCGACTCGTGAGTCCGCATGGCCACATGCATCGCATGAGTATAACCCCGCATCACTAACCTCGAACTCCCGTAGTTCGCATAGGTCCCATGGACCCGCATGAGGTATTCTCGAATCATGGTCCTGCATCACCGAGTCTACCCCGCAGACGGAGGACAATTAACCCCAGAATATGTCAAGAGGCGAGTGATATTACACTAACATAACTTATCGTTAAACAACATAAGCACAAACTAATACTTTCTTATACAAACGCTATACAAGACACTAACACACATAGCATCATATCATGTCTACTTATCATACCATATTATTATTCTTTTCACAAATCAATATAAGTCCGTTATAAACACATAGGCAAACCGCTTTTATCATGCTTAAGTGGTTATACCTAACTTCCCATAAAGCTAGTATAACTCTTAAGCTTCGCTTTAAAAATCAATTTGTTCTCTTCTCGCTTAAAAATGATTCAAGATTCTTTTGAAATGCTTTGATCCTTATTATTCAGCTTAAGTCGCGAGACATTGCCGTAAGTATTATTCAGCTTAAGTCGAAAGACATTGCCGTAGTTATTATTCGCTTAACACACGTACGCCTACCGCACTATATATTTTAAAAATATCATGCTTTAGGAAGAATCACATACCTTCTCAAATAAAACCACCGCCAAGTTGAATACGTCGCGCGCAGAGATTCAACCTATAATAGTCGACACGCCTATCAACGCTCGCACTACTCAAAACAGTTCAAGCAGAGGGTTTTCATCCCACGAAAATTGGGCCTCTCCCTACCCTGAGCTACTCAAGTTCATCAGAAAACAAATTCTAAGTAAGTACTTTGATTATTCTTCTTTAAACCCTTCTACTGCGTGATAACAATAATTCTATTCTCAGAATATTCTTCTAAGTATTTAATACTTATTCTTATACTACAACAGCAAGTATTCTCTAATTCAAAAGAGGGTTAGGATTATTTACCTCGTAAGCCCAATAATATCCTAGAAAAGTCGATCCTGAGCAAGGCTTAGCTCCTAAGTCAGATGTCTGATAGCTCCAAGGAAACCTTAGAAGTTCTTCACAACTTACTAAATACTAAGGATTTGGGCTAGGTATTTTGGGCATTATAACAATACTAGAAGGCAACTTTTCTACCAAGGTAGGGGTAGTGTTTCGCCAGCTTCTTATGGGGTATTCGGCCAAGACTTCATGCAAGTGGGGGAGAAGTGAGGCTTAGGACGATGGCTCACAAGGGGGAGGATGATTTAGGCTTGGAAATTTGTGATGAATAAGTCTTCAAAGAGAGGTATTTATAGGAAACCAAGCGCCAAGATCGCCATGGGCAAGTGAGGCCAAGATGTGCCCAAGTGCCCCCTAACCTACTCCTCAAATCACTCCACAACCAAAGGTCCATGTTCTATGCCCCAAAAGCCTCCCAATCGTCCAAGGCAAAAGGCCACTTGGCCGCCCACTTGAGGGTGACAAGTGTCTCCCTCTCGTTGGTCCAAAAAGGTTCCGTCGCTCGGAAAACTTCGCAAAAAGGAGAAATGACATAGCCGGAATTTACCCTACGCGAGTCGTAAAACGCTTCGCTTTAAAAACGATTCTTGTGTGAGTTGTGCCAAAAACGTGCCATGCCTAAACTTTAAGGCCAAACTTTGCACGCATTCTCACGCATATACTCCTAAATACGGTATAACATTCTCCTCCTTAGAAACATTCATTCCGAATGTTCCTTCACAAGACGCTTAACGATAAGATTCTTCATAACTTAAACAGCTTGCAAATGCCACACACGGCCACGTAACAACACTTAGCATAAACGATAATGAAGATTTACAAGTAGGAAAGTGAATTACCTGGAGGTGTGGGGAATAGGTGTGGATACTTCTGCCTCATGTCCTCCTCAGCTTCCCACGTCATCTCCTCCCTGAGCTCGTTCCGCCACAAGACTTTGACTGCTACGCCCTTCGTCCGCAGACGCTTAACTCCGACGATCGATTATCGCTATGGAATCTCTCATACGATAACCCCTGGTCACCGGGATATCGCCAATCGGGTGTACCCTAGATGGATCCTCGATACATCTCTCAAAGATAGATACGTGAAAACCGATGCACCGCTCCGGGACGGACGGCAGATCTAACTCATAGCAACCTTGCCTACCTCGCGATATCCAAACGCCCAATGTACCTCCGAAGTTTCCTTCTTCCCGAATCTCATCACACCCTTCATGGGTGACACCTTTAGAAAACCCAATCATGAACCTCGAACCTGCATGCCGACGACGATGATCTCGCATATGACTTCGCCGACTCGAGCCGCCAAGAACCTCTCCCGGATAAGCTTCACCTTATCCATCGCCGCCGCACCAACCGTCCCACTAATCGCACTCGCCCACATCGAACCAACCTATAGGCGATCCGCACTTCCTCCCATACAAGGCCTCATAAGGCGCCATCCGAATACCGGAGTGGTAGCTTATTGTACGCAAACTCAACTAGAGGCAATGATCCTCCCACTACCTCGGTCGATAACACAAAGCTCGCAAAGATATCCTCAAGAGTCCGGATAGTGCGCTCGCCGTCCGCTCGCTCAGGATGGAATGCATTTTCAAAGCTCACCGCGCCCCTAAACTCCTCTCGAAAGACCTCCCAGCTAGCCGTAAATCGGGCTCCTCTATCTAATATGATCGAAATAGGACTCCATGCAACGACGATCTCTGATATATAGTCCGGCATAATCCTCACTAAAAGTCGCCCCGACGGGAAGAAAGCTGGCTGATTTCGCCATCCGTCGATTTATAACCCATATAGAATTATGTCTCCTCCGAGTGCGAGGTAATCCCGTGATGAAGTCCATGTTGATCACCTCCCACTTCCGTGTCGGGATCTCTATCGCTCAGAATAAACCACCGTGCCTCCGTACTCTACCTTCACCGCCGACAACACGCATCGAGCCACGAACTCGCAACGCCCTCTTCGCCATCCCACCAATACACGATCTAGCGTCGTGGTACATCTTGGTCGACTCGATGGATAGAGTAACGCCGCACCGTGCTTCCCCAAGAACTCCGCCAAGTCCTCAAACATCCGAACACACAACCTCGCCTCAAACCTTAGCACCCCATCAAAGTGCTACTCAAAAGGACCCTTGCCTCACGAAGAGTCAGACACGATAACGTGTCAAATCGATCTCGAATCGCTGCTCTTCACCTCCTCGACGATGGAAGACTCGACAACCTCACGAACTCGAACCCCATCGCTATCGTAATCAATCAAACGGACACCAAGGCTCGCTAATCGATGCAATTCACGAACCATGTCCTCATCTCCGCCGCACATCCGATAGGCTCCCATCGACCTACGACTAAGAGCATTTGCCACAACATCGCCTTCCCGTGGTACAGATATCAACATCGTAATCCTTAAGCAACTCTAACCACCGCCTCGCCGTAAGTTCAGCTCCTCCGTCAAGATATACCGAGGCTCTTGTGGTCCGGATAAATATCCACGAACCCCGTGCAAGTAGTGCCTCCAGATCTTCAAGGCGTATCACCGCCGCTAACTCCAAATCACAAGCGGGTAGTTCTCTCGTGTTTCTTCAAATTTGTCGACGCATATGCTATAACCTTGCCTCGCCGCATCAACACACATCCCAACCCGACGCCCGACGATCACAATACACAACATAACCGTCTGACCTCCGGAAGAGTAAGAACGGGCGCCGCCACTTCTTTCAAGAATCGAAACCCCGCCACAAGCATCGCCCATCAAACTTGGTCGCCTTTCCGAGTCAACCTAGTCAATAGTGCAGATAGAAGCAAACTTCTCCACGAACCGATAATATCCTCGCAAGGCCCGTAAAATCGCGAACCTCTGGCCGAGTAAGAGTTCAGGCCAAGTCCCGATCGCTTCGATCTTGGCCGTATCTACTCGAATGCCATCACCCACAATATGCCCAAGAAAGCCACCAAGTCAACCAAAACTCACATTTGGAAAACTTGGCGCATAATCAGCTGGTCCTCGAGAATCACAAGACCCTCAAATGTTCCGCATGCTCCCGCTTCCGAGCGAAAATAAACCAAGATATCATCAATGAACACTATCACAAACGTGTCCAAAATGGTTTGAACACTCGGTTCATCAAATCCATGAATACCACGAGCATTCGTCAACCCAAAAGACATGACTCGAACTCATAATGCCCGCATCGGTCCGAAATGCAATTCCTGTGGACATCCACCTCTCTCGACTAACTCGATGATAGCCCGATCGCAGATCAATCTGAGAAACATCTCGCTCGCAATCGGTCGAACAAATCATCAATCCCGGAAAGGTATCTCGTTTTAATGGTCACCTTGTTCACCGCCAATCAACACACATGCGCAGGCCCCGCCCTTCTTCTTTACGAACAATACACGGCTTCCTCGGGGAAACACTAGGCCCGATGAAGCCCTTCTCCAAGAAATCCCTAAGCCGATCCTTCAACTCTCTCAACTCGGCAGTGTCATCCTGTATGGCGAATGTAAATAGGCCGAGTGTCCGCAATATGTCTATACAAACTCAATCTCCTCTCGTGAGGATACCCGAGGTCGCCCTGAAACACGCCTGGGAACTCTCGACTACCGAACTGATCAAAATCTGCACCGCAGCCTCGAGATCAAACACCCGAACGAGACGGTAGATATACCCTTCGCACCATCTTCCTAGCCTTGAGGTAGGAAATAAAACTACCCTCTCGCGATACCGTGCTCCTCCCACTCAACAACCGGCCTCGAAACCGGAACTGCACTACTCTCTCTCTGGCAGCCTACATTGGCGTAGCAAGAAGCTAGCCAATCCATCCCCATGATCACGCCGAAGTCAATCATCTCCAACTCTATCAAGTCGGCTAGGTCCGACGATCAGAATGGTCACAGACAAGCTCTATATACCCGCCGAGCTACCACCGAATCACCCATCGCGTAGCTACCTCGAAAGTGGTCTATGGACTCGTGCTCTATCCCTATCCTACTAGCAACAAGGGAGATATATAGATGTAGTAGAACCCGGATCTATCAAAGCATACACATCAAACCCAGAACCGATAAGGTACCGTGATTTACATCGTGAGGCCTCCGATCCCGCTACCGACAAAGCATAAATGCGTTCTCGAGGACCGCTAGAATCGGGACCCGCGCCACGACCTCTGCCGCGACTCTGGTCCATGAGTACCTTGTTCTCCGGGCGAGTAATCGTCGGGGATGAAGAAGACCGCGAAAGAACCAGAGGTCGACTCCTACCACCGCGCCACCCCTAGGGCGCCGCATAAAGTGACCCCGCCGCCACAATCAAATAAGCTCCCGTAGCACCACAACTCCCGGCGGATCTACCGACGCTACACTGGCGGGTGGTCCCGATCGCCGCACTTCGCCGCTCGACGCCAAGTCCTCGGGCCCCGGTTCGCCTCGAATATCTCGGCCGTGGCCGAGGACGGTGCAGAGTGCTCGAAGCCGTGGTGCAAATCTAGATCACGAGGCCGCCACCACGATAGCCACCAAAAGACCCCGCCGCCGTCTTCTTCGCCGTCACAACCCGCCGGTCTCTACGCCTCACAACCAAGAGCATGAGCTCGCACGCGGTAATGTCCATACCCTACCGAAGAGAAACACCCGCATACGACTCGCCATATAATCATCTAGCCCGTGACGGTGCACCCTATCCTCCATATCCGCTACAACGCCGGGACATATCGAGCCAATTAATCAAACTCGACATTGTACTCCCGACAAGGCGCCCTCTCGCCAGAAGAAAATCTATCACCGCGCCTCCTCATCCGCGAGGAAAGAAGTGAGTGAGGAAAGCCTCCAGAACTCATCCCAAGTAGGCGGGACGCTGCTCTCCCGATAACTCCCATGAATCAAACCAATCGATCGCGGTATCACGCAGCCTATGTGGAACCAAAGATCACGGACTCGGTCTCCGACGCCCGATCACTCAAAATCCTCTCAGAGCCGACGGATGAACTCGCGGATCATCCTCCGCCGACCAGAAAACTCGCGCGGCTACAACTCGTGAAGTCTCGCACTCAAACTCTCTCGCCTCGTGAACCACGGTACGACTGGGCTGGATCGAACTGCCGATCCACCGCCATGTCCGCCACGATCCCGCCAATACTGGTCATCTCCTTGTACCCTAACTCTCCGCCCAGCCGCGGGACAGTGAGTGCTGTGGTCTCACTGCCCACGCCGCGCCCTAAACCTCCTCGGGCGGCGTCGTAGAACTCGCCGCCTCGTATAGACCGGCCCGAGCCTTGTGACTCTAGGTGTCCCACTAGCAGCCTCCTCGCCGCTTGCCCTTCGCCCGGTTGCCTTACGCGAGGCATAATCACATGCAAAGGAATACGTTAGAGGGGTCCGATTTTAACAAAGCTCTAAAGCACGATCTCAGAGTGAGAAGAATGAAAACCAATCATAAATATCCTATAGCCTCTCGACATTGGTGTGGTGCACAACACACCGATAATCAAGACTCTACTAGATACGGTCAGACACTTTCCGAGGATTAATCGCTCGATACCACTTTTGTCACGACTGCCGGTTGGCGTGGATCGTGCCTACCCGCACCCAAGTAGTCATACATCGAGAAAATCACGGAATATAAAACAAGACATGAAATAATTGTAAATGATACACGCTGAGAAAAGTGCCTTTCGATATATATATAAATAACTCAAGTTTTGCGATACATCCCAAATGTACAATAGACTAGCACTTAAGGAAGTAAACAACTATGGCGGGACAGGGCCCCGCCATACCCTGAATGTACAAACTATCTACAATACAGGGAGATCATACCAAAAGTAGAGCCTCCGGAGAAGATGGAGCTTCTTCTAAGTATTTAATACTTATTCTTATACTACAACAGTAAGTATTCTCTAATTCAAAAGAGGGTTAGGATTATTTACCTCGGTAAGCCCAATAATATCCTAGATAAAAGTCGATCCGGAGCAAGGCTTAGCTCCTAAGTTGTATGCCCGATAGCTCTAAGGAAACCTTAGAAGTTCTTCACAACTTCTACTAAATACTAAGGGATTTGGGCTAGGTATTTTGGGCATTATAACAATACTAGAAGACAACTTTTCTACCAGGAGGGGGTAGTGTTTCTAGGCTTCTTTTAGGGGGTATTCGCCAAGACTTCACAAGAGGGGAGAAGTGAGGCTTAGGACGATGGCTCACGGGGAGGATGATTTAGGCTTGGAAATTTGTGATGAATAAGTCTTCAAAGAGAGTGGTATTTATAGGAAACCAAGGGCCAAGATCAAGCCAAGTGGGGGGCAAGTGGAGGGCCAAGATGTGCCCAAGTGCCCCCTAAACTACTCCTCAAATCACTCCACAAACAAAGGTCAATGTTCTATGCCCCAAAAGCCTACCAATCGTCCAAGGCAAAAGGCCACTTGGTCGCTTCACTGAGGTGACAAGTGTCACCCTCTCGTTGGTCCAAAAGGTTCCGCCGCTCGGAAAAATTCGCAAAAATTAGAAATGACATAGCCGGAATTTACCCTACGCGAGTCGTAAAACGCTTCGTCGGAAACGATTCTTTGTGTGAGTTGTGCCAAAAAACGCGCCATGCCTAAACTTTAAGGCCAAACTTTTATGCATTCCCTCACGCATACTGCGGAAATACGGTATAACACGCCTATCGCGAATACCTCATGCGAGTCCGTATGGCTTACGCAGTGAAATAGTCACGAGAATACCTCACGGGTCCACGCGACCTACGCGGTGAAATAGTCCCGAGTAGGATTGCTTAATGATATCGCGCGGGTGGTCCCGCTGATCGTGAGCTTCCTAGTTTATATTGTAAGTATACTACTATTTACTCTCATGATTGCGGTTCGATTAGGCTTACCGATGTTGTATTATATCATGGATCGCCATGATGGCGAGGAAGGATTCCACGCATGATTGATATTACGGGCGAGACCCATGGTTATATTTGAGTAATGACTTTGAGGGCACGTGTCCCCGACTTGATATGATCGCTATGTATTTGTATCGTAGGTTGGTTATCATACATGTCTTCTGCTTTGTTAGATCGTTATGATTTCATTACGCATTTCATCGCTTCACATATTTGGTACATTCTTCGATCGACCTCTTTCGGGCCGCTCATGCCGCAGTTTAGGTACTAGCTTGGTGATCGGCAGTGTAGGACCTCGCCGTAGTCTTTGGATAGCTCCTTCTGTTCGGGAGTTATCTTTTGTAAGTTCCTTCAAAGATGTGCTTTGTACATTTACGCACCTGGCACGGGGCCTTGTCCCGTCATAGTTCAAGAACTCTGAGGTCTGTATTCATATGTGGGATTGGACTCATGTACGGTGTAGTGTCTTTTGTTATGTATATTATATGGCAGCCTTGTCGGCTTTGCCCTTGCACGTACGATTGGTACTACGGATAATAGTATCGAGTTGTTTTACGTAAAAAGAGATCTTTTTGAAAGGATTAATGTATGTAGTACTTTGGGGTTAAAACCCGGACTTTGACATAAAAAAATGAAAGTACCTTGAGTTGTGTGTGACTTGCCTATGTTTGCGTGTGATAGCCTTGTTGTGCAAGTGTTGTATCCTTATGTTACCGCGTCTCTCGATGGAGGGCCGGTCTTGTTGTTCTTGATTGATGGACCTACTGACACGTTGGGTGGCCCATGGGTATGGTTCCATTAGGATTGTTGTTCCATGGACTAGCTCTCCATGAGGTTTTACTGATTCGGCCTTGGTATCCGTGGTTGCCAGATTTGCCCCGCCTCGTGGCTGATTCGGCCTGTACGGTAGTTAGCCTTCGTGACTTGCCCCGCTCAGTTTAGTGACGGTCTCGTGACACGCCTTGGTACCGTAGTTAGCCTTCAGATTAGCCGCCGCCACGTGACACGACTCGTACCGGTAGTCGGCCAGACTTGCCCGCTTTTCACCGTGGTTTAGTTGTATGGTATTGTTAGTACAACTTTGGTATCCGTAGTTGGCTTTCGATTTCCCGGGCTGATGATGCGTTTGGTATCCGTAGTTAGCTCAGACTTGCTCATGACGGGTTTATGACACGCAATTAGGACTCGTGTCGCGGTACTCTTGGTGTTGTTCTACCATGACCGCCAGATGAGGAAGGAATTCCACCGCACGATTGATGTTGTGGGCGAGACCCATGGTTATTTTGAGTGATGACTTGGAGGCATGAGTCCTCGACTTGACGCGATCGCTTATATATCATGGAATTGTAGTTTGGTTATCATACATGTCTCCTGCTTTATATAGATCGTTATGGTTTCACTTACGATTTCATCGCTTCACATACTTGGTACATTCTTCGTGACCGACCTCCTTCGGGCCGCTCATGCCGCAGTTTAGGTACGTTGCTTGGTGATCGGCAGTGTAGACCGCCGAGTTTTGGATAGCTCCTTCCGCTCGAGTTATCTTTTCGTATGAAGTTCCTTCAAGATGTGCTTTTGTACATTTACGGGTACGGCGGCCTTGTCCCGCCATAGTTCAAGAACTCTGCAGGTCCGTATTCATATGTGGATCGACTCACGTATGCGGTATAGTGTCTTTGTTTATGTATATATGGAAGCCTTGGCTTTGCTTTGCATCGATGTTGGTTTTTAAAAAAAAAAAAAAGAGGTTTTATTTAATTTCGCATTTTTACTTAGTTGTTAATGTAGAAGTGCCTGTAGGCACTGACCACGCCCGGATTCGGCGTGACATTATCGGTGTGTTGCGCGCCACACCCATAAACAGGAGGCTATAGGACATTTAGGAGTTTGTTTCTATTCTTCTCTGTTATACCCCGTATTTCCAGAGTATGTACGTAAGGACGTACGTAGAGAAATTGAAGCTTAAATTGTAAGGGCCGAAATTCACTTTGTACACAACACCCGATTAGAGTCGTTTTCCGACGAAACGCTTTACATGACTTACGTAGGAAAATTCCGCTATGTCATTTATTATTTTTATGATTTTTCCGAGAGATGAAATATTTTGGACCAACGGGAGGGTGACACTTGTCACCCTCATCGACGGCAAAATGGGCTAGTTTGGACGATTTTCTTGCCTTTCCTTGGTCGGCGGTTAGGTAGGATATTTTGTGTAGATGGATAAGGTTGCACATGGCTAAATCTGGCCTTACACTTGCTATACACTTGTCTTCATCTTCGCCATTGGTTGGCCTTCACTTGACCTAGAAAGCCCCCTCTAAGTTGAAGACTTTCTTCATCCTCACTTGAGCCATCTATCTAAGTCTCAAAATACTCCCTCCCTCTTGTTCTTTCGTCCACCACACCCCCCCTCCCCCTTTGAGAAGGCCCTTGGCCGAGAGTTTCCTCCTTTGTAAGTTAGCAGTAGGGTACCCCCTAGCCTAGTTGTTTTCGGATAATACCCCCCTTTTGTGGTATAGAAATACTCTCCTAGTATTGTTATAATGCCCAAATACCTTGGCCCAAATACCTTGTAGTATTCGCAAGGTTACACTTATACAAAAGCCGAAAAAATACTATTATACATCCCTCAGTCACAAAAACGAAAACCTAAGTAAATCTTCACCCGTAGTTGAAGTTATAAGTAGAAGTTGGTTAGAACTTCTAAGGGTTGGTTGGAGCGGCCTGAGCGCACGAGTAGAGCTAAACCTTGCTCAGATCGACATTTACACTCGGATAATTTTGGGCTTATCGAGGTAAACACTCTTGACCTTCTATTGTAATTGGAAATTACATGTTGTTGGAATATATAGTTGAAGTATACTATATATAGAATTGAATATAGTTGTGCGGCAATGTCTTTTGACTTAAGCCTGAATTTAAATAAGAGAACTGAATCAGAATTACATAGGATCAGAACAAAGAGACTTGTGTAGCATAACTGTGTAGTAGAATTGTACCCGTCCGGTTCGACGTGATAACCCCCCCCCCCCCTGGTTGGCTTGGTAGCCAACCTCGAGAGAGGAGGAGATTTACGTTGTTGCGTGGGGAGGTGTCACCGAATTTTCTCAGAGAATATTCTACATTGAGATCTAGGATGTTAATAGCGCCTTGTGGCCTCTATAGGTTCAAGTACTATGTATGGCGTGATCTACTTGGCTTGAGTAGCCGACTGCTCGAGTTACTTGAGCGCTTGCTATTAGTCGATAATCGTCGAGGTATGTGAACCTCTTCCTATCTTTTCTAGCATGATATGTGTGAGCTATGTAGTACTGCAGACGCATACGTGTTAATCAGATTTGGTTGTTTTAAACCAGGAAGTGTTATAACGACTTTATGGGAAGTTGGTTATAACAGCTTTATGTAAGTAAGAAAATGTTTTGTGTTTTTTTTTAAAAGACAACTGATTTGACTTATAACTGACTTAATGTGTGACCATAAAGAACTTGAAGTATTTCGAAAGATTTAGAATCCTTTTTTGAAAGAAGAGTAATACTTGGTTTTGAAAACATAAGTGTTATACTAGCTTTATGGGAAGTTAGGTATAACGCCTTAAGCGGTGGTAAAATGAAGGTTTATTAATTTCAAAAGTTAAGAGACTTGGTCCGAAAAGATAAGAGACTTGACTTGAATGAATTAATATGAGTTTTATGTGAAACCTCATTCGTAAGTAATGAGTACTTGGTTTTAAAAAAAGGAATAATGTTTTACCGATTTGGAAATCGAATGTGTATCGACAAACCACCGCAAATTGCTAATAGAGGAAAATGTATTGAATAATGAAGTATTATTAAAACCAGAAACCTCCATCTGCATAGAAGCTAAGATCAGACAAAATGATATTACATTTCCTAGATCATGGCTGCTTAATAAGATGGATTATAAACAAGAATAACCTACTCACATATAAGGCATATGTTTCTCAAATCATTTAAAAGAGAATTATGTTTTAAAGGATTAAGACTATGAACTATGAAATCTTTCAAAACGGACTCGAGTAATCAAACTAGGCAAACCGAACTTTAGGAAAAAGGAATGTTGTTACTTGACTTTAAAAGAATGTGGGTTGGTTTACTTAAAAACGCTGGTCACTCTATTCTTATACTACGTATTGGGTGACTTATTGAAAAAGGAACGGATCTTTTAAAAGGATTTAACGTGATGTAGTACTTAGGTTAAAACCCGCTTTGTCATAAAATGAAAATACTTTAAGTTGTGTAACTTGCCTATGTTTGCGTATGATAGACTTGTTGACAAGGAATGTATTTCACTGACACGGCTCATCCGAATGTATTTCACTCGACCACCGGCTCATCCGAATGTATTTCACTCGACTACCGGCTCATCCGGAATGTATTTCACTCGACTCACGGCTCATCCGAATGTATTTCACTCGACTACCGGCTCATCCGAATGTATTTCACTCGACTACCGCTCATTCGGAATGTATTTCACTCGACCACGGCTCACGGGATGAACCTGGAATGTATCCCACACGCTTTCTATATCGGGTCCATAAGACGGGCCGAGACCTATACGATCACATGATTTGTACCTAGATCACGCCGCAGTGAGGAAGGAGTTCCACGCATGAGGATGACTTTGAGGCGAGTCCCCGACTTGACATGACCGCTTATGTTATGAATCGTAGTTTGCTATCATACATGTCTCCCCGCTTTATATAGACTATTATGATTTCATTTATAGTATTTTACGCTTTCACATACTTGGTACCATTGCATCGACCTCCTTCGGGCCGCTCACGCCGCAGTAGAGGTACATCGACCGCCGATCCCCGCTTATGTGATCACATTTCAGCGTGTTGGGAAGCTCCGCTCCTTCGGGGCTTATCTTGGTATGTTACCCGAGTCCGTAGGTTCTTGTACATTCGTGGTATGGCGGCCCCGTCCCGCCATAGTTGTTGTCACTTCAGAGGTCCGTAGTAATCGCAGGCGTAGTCCGTAAAAGGATAATTGTTCGTATTTATGTATATATACCGAAGGCAATCGCTTTGTTGGCCTATTTATTTATCATGTCTCTTAATTCATGTTCATGTTTTTATTTCCGCTGATTTTCTCTCGATGTTGTATCACTAGGTGCCCGGTAGCACTACCACGCGCCCGGTTCGGTCGTGACAAAGTGGTATCGTGAGCGCTTAGTCTCTGAAAGTGTCTATGCATCGCGTTCAGTAGAGTCTTGATTATCGCGTGTTGTGCACCACATCTATAATCGTGGAGGTCGCAGGACATTTAGGATTGGTTTCATTCTTCTCATTCGAGATCGTGCCTTGTAGTCGTGTGATAAGTCGACCCTCCGACGTATTCCTTTCCTTTACCGCTTATGCCTCCGCTGCAGGCAACCTGTGCCCAAACGGGCAAGGCAATGAGGAGCTAAGTGAGATACAGAGGGGTACGAGGGCGCAGCCCTGGCCAAGACTGAGGTAGTGCCGCACGGCTAGTTTTGCGACACCGCCAAAGACCAGAGAGTTTAGAGTCGCAGCAGCCGTCGCCGAGACTACCATACCCGAGCCTCCGGCCCCACACCGAGCATTTAGATGGGGTACAAGAGATGGTTCGCCATCGCCGTGGTCGTGGGCCGATATGAGGATAGGCCGACGCAGCAGCTCCCCAAGAGCACCCGTAGTTCACCCCGAGCGCATGGGCTGAGACTACGATTTTCCGAGATGTAACCCGCCAGAGTTTTACGGGTCGAGGCTCGAGGATGATCCGCAGGAGTTCATCCGCAGCTACAATGCGATCATGAGAGTGATCAAGGCTTCGAGACCGAGTCGGTGGTCTTAGGTTCGCATCACCGCGTGATACCGCAATGATCGTTTGATTCGCGAGCCGCCCCGGAGAGCATGCGCTTCAGCAGTCGAACGAGTTCTCGCGGCGCTTGCACATTTCTTACCTCCACGTATGAGGAGGGCTCGGCCGGCTGTGTTTTGACGCCGAAGCGTGACGGCGGACGGTTAGAGAGTATAATGTGGAGTTCGACTCATCGCTCGATATGTCCCCGCTTTAGTGGCGACTCATGGAGGATAGAGTGCACCGATATGTCACCGGGCTTGACGACATTCAGCGCAGAGTTGCTCGTAGCTCTTCACCGCATGGACATTGCCCACGCAGCTTATGCGACCGAGAGGCGAGGAGCGGAGGAGTCGACGGAATGACCGAGATCGCCAAGAGGCTGTAACAGCAGGTCCTTTGGTAGCTTTCGTGCGATCGCCTCGCAGAGCTAGTTATGTACCTCCGCCAAGATGCAGTGGTCCTCCGCGCCTCGTGACGCTCGGTATTCGAGCCGGTCGAGCTCCGTGGCTTCGTTTACGTGGTTACGTAAGTTCTAGCCGCAGGATTCATGTCCTCACAGTGCACGATGCGCAGCGCCATCCCGAGAATGTCGTTTTTATCGGGTGCTTGTTTCACTCGCGCCGCCGTGGCCATGTGACGAGAGATCGTGCTTATAGAAGGGTACCGCAAAGATGACGCAGCTCACCGGATCAAGGTGTTCATCGCTTTCATAGCATGCCGCAGGCGTGCCTATGATTAGAGCGAGCGTTTCAGTATATCCTTAACCCTCTAGAGATTTATATGCGTGATATGATGACCTTATATTTATGTGCTATGTACGAATAGCGTTGTGTTATTTGTGAGTTAGAAAACATGGTTAGTTGGAAGGATAGGTATGGGGGCATGGGAAGTGTGAACCTTAGAATATTTCATGTTGAGACCTTAGAGGTAAGGTCGTCTTAAATGAGAGATTCTTACGGTTAGTCTTTATTGAAATACTTGGTATGCGTAAAATGTATTGTGGGAAATTCATTGGGTTGTGTGAGGTGAAAGTGGTAGCTTTCATGACGCAAATTAGTAAGAATGTTGCAGGGCGAGGAACGAGAAAGTTGGCACGATTACGGGTCGGGTTGAGGACCATTCACGGGTCAACCCAGAGTCTGAATGTGGTGAGGTCAGTCCGAGGTGGTCCCGCCAGGTGGTAGGGTCACGAGGATGCTAGGCCCAAGTTTAGATAACCATCGTAAGAGTTGGTGGATACGTTCGACCAGAATCAGCTCGTGAAGGCCGGAAATGGCCTTAGAGGAAATCGAGGTTAGTAAGATGACCAAGTTTGGAGGTAGTGACTCCAAGGGTTGGAAACAGAAGCGTTGACGGAAGTGTGGTATAGATACTAGAAAGAGTTCGAGTGTTCGAGAAGGGTACAACGAGATAGGGGAGAAGTGAACGCGTGTGATCGCTTTTCGCGAAACGGCGCGGCGAGTATATTTTAGACCTTGGTGGGAACTTTTTTTTGATCATCGAGGTGGTTCCTCGTTGGCCTAGATTTAAGTATTTGCGCGCATGTGTTATTTCGTGGCCAGGTGTGGCGTTGACGACTTACTGGAGGAACCTTATCGTTATCCGTCTTGAGAAGGAACATTCGGGACGAATGTTTCTAAGGAGGGGAGAATGTTATACCCCGTATTTCCAGAGTATGTACGTAAGGACGTACGTAGAGAAATTGAAGCTTAAAGTGTAAGGGCCGAAATTCACTTTGTACACAACACCCGATTAGAGTCGTTTTCCGACGAAACGTTTACACAGCTTACGTAGGGAAAATTCCGGCTATGTCATTTATTATTTTTGCGGATTTTTCCGAGAGATGAAATATTTTGGACCAACGGGAGGGTGACACTTGTCACCCTCATTGGACGGCAAAATGGGCTAGTTTGGACGATTTTCTTGCCTTTCCCTTGGTCAAGGGTTAGGTAGGATATTTTTGTGTAGATGGATAAGGTTGCACATGGCTAAATCTTGGCCTTACACTTGCTATACACTTGTCTTCATCTTGGCCATTGGTTGGCCTTCACTTGACCTATAAATACCCCTCTAAGTTGAAGACTTTCTTCATCCTCACTTGAGCAATCTATCTAAGTCTCAAAATACTCCCTTCCTCTTGTTCTTTCGTCCACCACACCCCCCGCCCCCTTTGAGAAGGCCCTTGGCCGAGTTTCCTCCCCTCAGTGGTTACCATGGTACCCCTAGCCTAGTTGTTTTCAGATAATACCCCCTTTTGTGGTATAGAAATACTCTCCTAGTATTGTTATAATGCCCAAATACCTTGGCCCAAATACCTTGTAGTATTCCCAAGGTTACACTTATACAAAAGCCCGTAAAATACTATTATACTTCCTCACCACAAAAACGAAAACCTAAGTAAATCTTCACCCGTAGTTGAAGTTATAAGTAGAAGTTGGTTAGAACTTCTAAGGGTTGGTTGAGCGGTCGAGCGCACGAGTAGAGCTAAACCTCGCTCAGATCGACATTTAAACTCTGATAATTTTGGGCTTATCGAGGTAAACACTCTTGACCTTCTATCAGAATTGGAAATTACATGTTGTTGGAATATATAGTTGAAGTATACTATATATAGAATTGAATATAGTTGTGCGGCAATGTCTTTTGACTTAAGCCCGAATTTAAATAAGAGAACCGAATCAGAATTACATAGACCAGACATTACAAGAGACTTGTGTAGCATTATCGTAGTAGAATTGTACACGCCCGTTAGACGTGTTAACCCCGGTTGGCTTGGTAGACGGCCTCGATAGAGGAGGAGATTTACGCTGTTGCGGGGGGGAGGTGCTGCCGAATTTTCTGTAGAATATTCTACATTGAGATCTAGGATGTTAATAGGCGCCTTGTGGCCTCTATAGGTTGAAGTACTACGTATGGCGTGATCTACTTGGCTTAAGGAGTAGCCGACGGTTCGAGTTACTTGGAGCGTTTTGCTATTAGTCGATAATCGTCGCGAGGTATGTGAACCTCTTCCTATCTTTTCTAGCATGATATGTGTGAGCTATGTAGTACGGTAGACGCATACGTGTTAACCAGATTTGGTTGTTTTAAAACAGGAAGTGTTATAACGACTTTATGGGAAGTTGGTTATAACAGCTTTATGTAAGTAAGAAAATGTTTTGTGTTTTTTTTAAAAGATAACTGATTTGACTTATAACTGACTTAATGTGTGACCATAAAGAACTTGAAGTATTTCGAAAGATTTAGAATCCTTTTTTTTTTGAAAGAAGAGTAATACTTGGTTTTGAAAACATAAGTGTTATACTAGCTTTATGGAAAGTTAGGTATAACGTCTTAAGGGTGGTAAAATGAATGGTTTATTAATTTCAAAAGTTAAGAGACTTGGTCTTAAAAGATAAGAGACTTGACTTGAATGAATTAATATGAGTTTTGTGTGAAACCTCATTCGTAAGTAATGAGTACTTGGTTTTTAAAAAAAAGGAATAATGTTTTACTGATTTGGAAATCAGAATGTGTATCGACAAACCACTGCAGCGTTAATAGAGGAAAATGTATTGAATAATGAAGTATTATTAAAACCAGTAGAAACCTCCATCTGCATAGAAGCTAAGATGAGACAAAATGATATTACATTTCCTAGATCATGGCTGCTTAATAAGATGGATTATAAACAAGAATAACCTACTCACATATAAGGCATATGTTTCTCAAATCGTTTAAAAGAGAATTATGTTTTAAAGGATTAAGACTATGAACTATGAAATCTTTCAAAAATGGGACTTGAGTAACTGAAACTAGGCAAACCGAACTTTAGGAAAAGGAATGTTGTTACTTGACTTTAAAAGAATGTGGGTTGGTTTACTTAAAAATGCTGGTCACTCTATTCTTATACTACGTATTGGGTGACTTATTGAAAAGGAATGGATCTTTTAAAAGGATTTAACGATG
This sequence comes from Przewalskia tangutica, assembly GCA_029844215.1. NCBI lineage: Eukaryota > Viridiplantae > Streptophyta > Magnoliopsida > Solanales > Solanaceae > Przewalskia > Przewalskia tangutica. The sequence goes on from JAQGDG010000029.1 coordinate 232,374, forward strand.
TAGTACTTTAGGTTAAAACCGCTTTGTCATAAAATGAAAATACTTTAAGTTGTGTGTAACTAGCCTATGTTTGCGTATGATAGACTTGCATGGAATGTATTTCACTCGACACGGCTCATCCGAATGTATTTCACTCGACTACCGGCTCATCCGGAATGTATTTCACTCGACTACCGGCTCATCCGGAATGTATTTCACTCGACACGGTTCATCCGGAATGTATTTCACTCGACGGCTCACGGGATGAACCGAATGATCCCACACGCTTTCTACATCGGGTCCATAAGATGGGCCGAGACCGTATACGTATCACATGATTTGTACCTAGATCGCCAGCTGGCGAAGGAGTTCCACGTACGCAGAGGATGACTTTGAGGCGCGAGTCCCCGACTTGACATGATCGCTTTTATGTTATGAATCAGTAGTTTGTTATCATACATGTCTCCCGCTTTATATAGACTATTATGATTTCATTTACGATTTTACGCTTCACATACTTGGTACTGCATCGACCTCCTTCGGGGCTGCGTTCATGCCGCAGTAGAGGTACATCGACCGCCGATCCCCGCTTATAGGATCACATTTCGGCCGTGTTGAAGCTCCGCCTTCGGGCTTATCTTTGGTATGTTACCCCGAGTCCGTAGGTTCTTGTACATTCGTGGTATGGCGGGCCCCGTCCCGTCATAGTTGTTGTCACTTCTTAGAGGTCCGTAGTATCGCTGGCGTAGTCCGTAAAGGATAAATGTTCGGGTATTTATGTATATATACCAAGGCAACTGCTTCGTTGGCCTCGCTTATTTATCATGTCTCTTAATTCATGTTCATGTTTTTATTTCCGCGATTTTCTCGATGTTGTATCACTAGGTGCCCTGAGTAAGGCACCAACACGCCCGGTTCGGTCGTGACATTCTCACTCTGAGATCGTGCCATAGAGCTGTGTTAGTAAGATATTCCTCTCTGACGTAATTTTGTGTTATAGCTATGCCTCCAAGGAGGGCAACAACCGCCCAGAAGGGCAAAGGAGTAGCAGGAGCTACTAATCAGACTCAGAGAGTTGATAGGGCTTATGCCCAGGATATACCGGATGTTGTTCCGCAGTCGGCGAGTTCTTCTCCGCCAGGCTTTGAGACCCCAGCACCAGGGCCTCCAGTTTCTCAGTTAGGGGAAGACTTTAGGGTCATGAAGGAAGCCATTATGTTATTGACCAAGATAGCAGTGCTACAGTTTCATCAACAGGAGGTTATTCGGCCGATGCATGTGTGTACAGAGGGTAGAGGGCCAACGCGGAGATCAGCGTAAGAGGGCTAGACCGGTTGGTTATTCCGGTGAGTTTTTGGATGAGCTGCCTCAGCAGCGAGTGAGATATTCGTCCCAGCCTACCCAGTACATACCCCCGCAGCTCATAGGTGGGAGATTTGACTCCACAAGGTATTTAGGAGCCGGTCCAAGCTCCAGGGGTTGAGGTTCTCAAAGGAGCAGAGGAATTTCTCGGTCGAGGCCACCTATTCCTCAGTGTATCATATGTGGTATGCGTCATTCGGGGAAATGCCGTTATGACACAGATGGTTGTTATTATTGTGGCCGTTCGGGCCACAAGAAGCGGGAATGTCCGGTTAGAAAGAGCGCCGGTAAGGTGGCTCAGCCTATGAGGCCGATGGCTGATTCTCTTTCCTACGCAGCTGTGCGTCCCCTAGGGCAGAGTGTTCAGATGTCAGCCAGCCGTGGTAGAGGTCAGGGTGGAGTATATAGTTCTGGCGGTCCTTCGAACCGCAGAGATGACGTGACTACTAGGCAGGATCAGGAGGCAACATCTCACGGGGCTACAGGTATAGTTTGATTCTTTTTGAATCATACGTGCATTGATAGATTCAGATTTTACCCAAGCGTATATGTTTTCCCTTTATTGCTAGAGTTGTAAAGTGATAGTACCCCCAGAGGTAGGATACTTTGATTAGTAAAGTGAGAAGTTAAGAATGTTGACGAGAATGGTAAGTGAACTGAGACTATAGTTGTGTAGAGTTCACACGTAGTAATTGCCCCATAACAGTGTAAGACCGATAGGGAAGAATGTGCAGTAGGAATACTTTGGCTTATGTGACAAACCTCTAGTGAATGGGAGGATAGGGTGAGAAGTACCTTGAGATAAGAGAAAGATTTATTTCAGACTAAGAATGAGAAGTTAAGGGTGACGATGAGTCGGGTTATGGACTCATTTCGGGTCAACCGATAGTATGGAATGGGTGATGTCAGTTAGAAATGGTCCCGCTATGTGATAGGGTCACGAGGGTGTAAGGCCCAGGCCTAGTTAATCGTTGTACGAGTTTGTGGACGCGTTCCACCGGAACTAGGTCGTAAGGACCGAGAAGAGCCTTAACGGGAAAGTAAGTAACAATATGGCCAAGTTTGGATAGTAACTCCAAGGATTGGAGAATAGAAACAATATTTGAGATTTTGTACGTGTACTAGATAAGTTTGAAAGTACGAGAAAGTATGACAAGTAAGGAAAGAAAGGAACCTCTAAGGATCCCGTGTTTGAGAAGACAGAACCTTCGAAGTTTTGTGAGAAGGACCACTGACGGAAGGTCCATTGTTATGTTTACGCATGTCGCGTGGCCATGTGGCATCGTTGGTCCTGTGCAGTTTTGATTGATAGGCATAGTATAGAGTTTATGCCGGAATTTGTATAGCTTGACAACCGACTAAGAACATTCGGGGACGAATGTTTCTAAGGGGGGAAGAATGTTACACCCCGTAAGTCCAGGACATGTATAAGAGAATGTACGTAAGGAATCAAGACTTGAAAATTGGTACGAAAGGAAGAATTGTTTTTCCGACAGAAAATCTTCCGAACGTCGGAAAGGAAAAATGTTCGTTGAGGAGAATTAGATTCTCAAAATGCATTATTTGAAGAATATGGAACTTATTAACATTATGAAAATTTATTTTTACGGATTTGGTCACGTGGGGCCCACCCGAGGAATTTTACGTTTTGTGGGGCCCACGAGGGTTACGGAATTTTATGGACGAATGAGAGGGCGACACGTGGCACCCCCACACTTGGTCTTGGTCGAAATGTGTAAGGGTAAAAGGGTCATTTGACCAAGGTGTAGATGACAAAGTCTTGCTAATTAATAGCTTGACATTGTTGACCAAGCCAAGAGCCACTTGGCTTGATCTCTTCCCTCCAATTTTAACAAGTGTTATTATCTAGACCCTCCAATGTGTTTTATATATCACACTAGTAGCAAGACTTGGCGTTTCTACACTTAGAAAAATTAGACAACTCTTGTGCAAGAACTATAGCTCTCGGCTTTAGTGATTTTCCAACAAGAAAATTTTGTAGTTTTGATCCTTTGTTCACAAGACTTAAACCCAATGTCCCTAAGGGTATTGTAAGGATATCTCAATAGAAAGATTTCGGAAAAACGGAGTTTTCACGTTAGTGGAAAGGCGGAAACTTAAGGAGTTCTTCAACTTTGAAGTTGGAACTTGAAGATGGGTTCTTCATAGGCTTCTAAGGAGTGCTTGGAGCGGATTGGAACTTAAGGAAAGGAGCTAAGAATTGCTAAGACGCGACTTTGAATCTTGGAATTTTTAAGGGCTTATAAAGGTATAATTTTGTCGTTTTAGTGGTTAAGACTTACTTATTGTTGTAGCTATGGATTTTAGCAAACATGAGTTATATAGTATGAAGTTTGATAAGTATATTGACTATTGGAACCCTAATCCGAAAACTAGCATGTTTAGCCTTAAGATTACAATTCAAGTCGATTATTAGTTTAAGTCGTCGCATGTTGTATAAAGAAGGAAATTGTAGTTGTTGAAGTTGTTTATGACTATATAACATGTTAGACCTTAGAACTTGGAATTGGAAAATGATTGGAAAAGACTTTGAATTGTGGTTATGTTGTTAGAGAATGGCTTGATTACGGACTTAGTTGGTATTAATTGTGGCGGAATTTTACACGATTGTTAGGCGTGTAATCCCCTTTGTTTGGTTGTTGTTTGGGGCCTTAAATGTGGCGTGTTGGTTATTGTATTCGCCTTGAAAAAGGTGGCAAAGTGAGTAGAAACAAAGGAAGTCGCCCGATTTTCCGTAGAATTGAGACCGTGATACTTAGTATTATTCTACGTTAGAGACTATAAGTCGATAGTCTTGTTGTGGCCATTATAGGTTGACACTTCTACGCACGCGATTCGGCTTAGCTTGTGGATTTAGCCAAGGTATGTGAACTATCTCCTCTTCTAGCATGATTCCTTAAGATAAAGTTAAAGTATTTCCTACTCCTTAAACGATCCATTCCTCGTTGTATTTGGATTGCCTAAAGTAGAATTTGTTCTATGTACTTCCTTGATTGTACTTTGATGTTTAAATTGTAAGTTGTATAATCCATTGCCTTAGTGAAGTTTGAATTCTTAAAGAGTGGAAGTATTTTACTTAAAGTACATAGAGTCTTGAAAAGGAAGTTGTTTCCAAACCTTTTGGCTAGTGCCTTAGTTCCAAAACCTAAAGGTCATTATAATGACTTTAGGGGAGTCAAAGGAGTGATTTACTTAATTGTTTTAAAAGAGGAGAAATGACATGATTTAAGAGAAGTAACTTGTTTTAAATGTGTGAGTTACTTGAGGCTTAAAAGTAGAAGAAACTTGTTTTCTATATATTAAGAGACTCGAAGTATTTTTGAAAGTTAAGAGACTTGATTTGAAAGTTTGTGATACTTGGTTTTAAGTATAAGTCTCTTAGTTATAAAAAGAATGAAATTGTCTAAAAACCATAAAGGGTTATAACGGCTTTATGGGAAGTTGTTTATAAAGGCTTTATGGAAGGTTTAGAAAGTTGTCTATTTTGATTATTAGGCATAAGTTGCCTAGATTGTGAAAATTTGAAGTTATTTGGTTTCAAGCTTTGAAATGAGTTTCTAAAAGTGTAGTAACTTACTTTGAAAAATAGACACACCTTGATACTACGGGTGTTAGTATCTTGGGGTTTTACCTAAAAATGAGTCTTTTGAAAAGAATGTACGTATGTAGTACTTTGGCTTAATTAATTGAGAATTAGTCTAAGTGTGCCTTGATAAGTACTTTGGCTTGATTAATTGAGATTTATTCCATGTGTGCCTTGATAAGTACTTTGGCTTGTTTAATTGAGAATTGCCTATGTGTGCTGGTACTAGCCGGTTGTGTGCTAGTGGTATATCATTCATTTCGGTCATTCCCGGGTTCGTGGCATTTGCATATTCCGTGGATTTGCTACCCACGATGCGTATAATACCTCACGCGGGTCCGTAAGGGCTTACGCGGTGAAATAGTCCCACGCGGCGGTCCAAATTTACGCGAGGAATACCTCACGCGAGTCCGTAGCGGCTTACGCGGGTGAAATAGTTCCATGCGAGGAATACCTCACGCTGGTCCACGCGACCTATGCGGGTGAAATAGTCCTGCGAGTAGGATTGCTTAATGATCTGCGGGCGGGTGGTCCCGCTTGATCGTGAGCTTCCTAGTTTATATTGTAAGTATACTACTATTTACTCATGATTGCAAGGTTCAGGTGTGCTTCGATGTTGTATTATATCATGGATCGCCAGTGAGGAAGGATTCCACGGGCATGATTGATATTACGGGCGTGAGACCCACGGTTATATTTGAGTAATGACTTTGAGGGCACGTGTCCCTAACTTGATATGACCGCTATGTATTGTATCGTAGGTTGGTTATCATACATGTCTCCTATTTTGTTAGATCATATGATTTCATTACTGATTCTGCTTCACATACTTGGAACATTTTTAGATCGACTCTCCTTCGGAGCTGCGTTCATGCCGCAGTTTAGGTGCAGCTTGGTGATCGATGTGTAGGACCGCCGAGTCTTTGGATAGGTCCTCTGCTCGTGAGTTTATCTTTTGGTATAAGTTCTTTCAGCATGTGCTTTGTACGCTTATGGGTACTGTGGGCCTTGTCCGCCATAGTTCAAGATAACTCTTGTGCAGTCCGTATTCATATGTGGATTGGACTCGTATGCGGTGTAGTGTCTTTGTTATGTATATTATATGGCAGCCTTGTCGGCTTTGCCCTCGCATACGATTGGTTTAAAAAAAGGGTGTTATTTAATTTCCGCAGCTTACTTGTGTTAAGGTAGAAGGTGCCTGTAGGGCACCACACGGCCGGTTCGCGTGTGTGATTTGCTATTCTCGATGTATACCGAACGGTGCCCATTTAGGGCACCGATGCGCCCGGGTGGTCGTGACAAAAGTGGTATCGAGCGATTAGTCCTCGGAAAGTGTCTACGCATCGTGTCTAGTAGTAGTCTTGATTATCGCCAGTGTTGCACAACATCTATAATCGTGAGGTCGCAGGACATTTAGGATTGGTTTCCATTCTTCTCTCTCGAGATCGTGGCAAGAGTCGCCTTATTAGGTTTAATCCTCTCGACCTATTCTTATGAAATGCTTATGCCTCCACTGAAGCGACTGTGGCCTGGAAGGGCAGCAGCAGGAGCTGCTAGCGGTACTCAGAGGGTTACACGGACTCAGGCACAAACTATGCCTGAGGTAGTAGGCGGGTCGGCGAGTTCAGCCACGCCGACAGTATTAGAGGAACCGAGAGCGGCAGTAGCTACAGAGGTTCCGGTACTGTTATACCCCGTATTTCCGGAGTATGTACGTAAGGGCGTACGTACGAAAGTCTAGCCTTAAAGTTTAGGCATGGCACGTTTTTTTGGGCACAACTCACTCAAGGAATCGCTTCGACGTAAACGCTTACAAGACTCGCGTAGGATAAATTCCGGCTATGCCATTTCTAATTTTTGCGGATTTTTCCGAGAGACGAAACATTTTGGACCAACGGGAGGGCGACACTTGTCACCCTCCAATTGATGGACTTGAGGCGTCATTGAGGCCGATTGGAGTGCCTATTTTGTCAAGTAGTTGGTAGGATATTTTGTGTGCAAGTTGGCTATGTATACTTGCCCTAATCTTGACCTTACACTTGCCTAGCACTTGGCTAAATCTTGGCCATTGGTTGGCCATGTCTTGACCTATAAATACCCCCCTTAAGATGAAGAGTTCTTCATCCACAAATTCCTTTCCAAGTCTTGAAAATCCTTCCCTCTCCCTTATAGCCTTTTTCGTCCAAACACACCCCTTTGAGTGAGCTTGGCGAGGCACCCCCCCTAGCCTAGCCGAAACCTACCCCCCCTCCCTTGGTAGAAAAGTTGCCTTCTAGTATTGTTATAATGCCCAAAATACCCTAGCCCAAATCCCTTAGTACTTAGTAGAAGTTGGGAAGAACTTCTAAGGGTTCTTGGAGCTACCGGAGCGTACAACTTAGGTGCTAAACCTTGCTCAGGCGCGACCTTTATCTAGGATATTATTGGGCTTACCGAGGTAAATAATCCTAACCCTCTTTTGTATTAGAAATGCATACTGTAGTAGTATAAGAATAAGTATTAAATACTTAGAAGAATATTACAGAATAGAATTGAACTGTTATCACAGAAGGGTTTAAAGAAGAATAATCAAATCAGATTAGGACTGTTTTCACAAGAGACTTGAGTAGCTCACCTGCAGGGAAGTTTGCTGCCCAATTGTCCGTAGGATAAAGAACCCTCAGCTTAGAACTGTTTTCAGAGTAGTCTGAACATTGATAGACGTGTCTGACTATTATAGGTTGATTCTCTGCGCGCGACATATTCAACTTGGCAGGTGGTTTTCGCTGAGAAGGTATGTGACTCTTCCTAAAGCATGATATTTTCAAATATATATGTAGTACGGTAGACGATACGTGTTAACCGAATAATACTTACTGCAATGTCTTTTGACTTAAGCCTGAATAATACTTACGGCAATGTCTTTTGACTTAAGCCTGAATAATAATTACGGCAATGTCTCGCGACTTAAGCCTGAATAATAAGGATCTGAAAGCATTTCAAAAGAATACTGAATCATTTTTAACAGAAGAGAACTAATTGGTTTTAAAACGTGCTTAAGAGTTATACTAGCTTTATGGGAAGTTAGGTATAACCACTTAAGAATGATAAAAGAACATTTACCTATGTGTTTATAACGCACTTACATTGATTTGTAGAAAGAATAATAAGATGGTTTGATAAGTAGACATGATATGATGCTATGTGTGTTAGTGTCTTGTAACGCTTGTGAAAAGAGTATTCTTGTTGTGCTTATGTTGTTTAACGATAAGGTTAGGTTAGTGTAATATCACTCACCTCTTGACATATTACGGGTTAAGGCGCCTCCGACGGGGTAGACTCGGTGATGCAGGACCATGATTCGAGAATACCTCATGCGGGTCCAGGGACCTATGCGGAGCTACGGAGTTCGTGTTAGTGTGCGGGTTATACCTCACGCGGTCTATGTGGCCATACGGACTACGAGTCCAGGCGATGCCGAGAGTAGCTACCCTCGATGCGGGGTTATATACCCTATGCGGGCCTATGCGAGTGGCCTACGCGACTACGAGTCCGTGATTAGGCTTGCATGGTGATACTACGCAATTGGCCCGCTTGATCATTCGCGCCTAGAAAAGACCATTCGCTTCACCTATTGTTGCTCTTGTTTATGATGTGGCACTATGTGCGTTACCTTGGTTGTTTCATACATATATGTAAGCTGATTTTAAAATGATATGTTTTCATTTAAGTACTTTCTGATTTCACATACTTAGTACCGTTGTGTCGACCTCCTTCGGGCTGCGTTCACGCCGGTAAGTGGCAGCAGTGCTAGATCCGCATCCTTAGGATCTTTTGCGTTGGTGTCGTGAGCTCCATCTTCTCCCGAGGCTCTCTTGCTGGGTATGCTCTCCCTGTTGTAATTAGTTTTGTATGATCAGGTATGGCGGCCCCGTCCGCCATAGTTGTTACATTCCTGAGGTCTTTAGTGCTATTGTACATTTGGGATGTATCTGCAAAAGTTGTGTTATATGTATATATGCCGAATGGCAAGCTTTTCTTCAGATAAACTGTGTTTCATTTACAACCTTTCATGTCTTGTTTTTATATTCCGATTACTCGATGTATGACTACTTGGGTGCCCGGTAAGGCACGATCCACGAACGGCAGTCGTGACAAAAGTGGTATCGAGCGATTAATCCTCTGAAAGTGTCTACAGCATCGTATCTAGTAAGTTCGATTATCGGTGTGTTGTGCACTACACCAATAATCGAGGCTATAGGATATTTAGGATTGGTTTCATTCTTCTCACTCAGATCGTGCCTTAGAGCCGTGTTAAAGTTGGACCCTCTAACGTATTCCTTTTCGCATAGCTTATGCCTCCACGTAAGACAACCCGCCCAGAAGGGCAAGGCAAATGAGGAGCCGCACGGACACCGAGTGTTACGAGGGCTCAGGCCCAGTCTATACCTCAGACGGCGAGTTCTATGACGCCGCCGGCCCCAGCAGAGACCACACTACCCACACCTTCGCCCCACGGCTGGGCGGAGGAGTTAGGGTACAAGGAGACGGCCCGGCTATTGGCCAGATCGTGGCGAACATGAGGACGGTGGATCGGCGAGCTCCAGTTCGGCCGATCGTACCGTGGTTCACCCGAGGCGTAGATTTTGAGGCTACGAGATTTCTGAGTTGTAGCCGCAGTTTTCTGGTCGAGGTGGAGGATGATCCGCAGGAGTTCATCCGCGCCTCTGAGGATTTTGAGTGATCGGGCGTCGGAGACCAGTCCGTGATCTTTGGTTCACATAGGTTGCGTGATACCGCAATCGATTGGTTTGATTCATGGGAGTTATCCCGGGAGAGCACGCGTCCCGCCTACTTGGGATGAGTTCTCGAGGCTTTCTCACTCACTTCTTGCCTCACGCGGATGAGAGGCGCGGTGCAGATTCTTGTTATCGAGGCGAGAGGACGACCGCTGTCGAGTACAATGTCGAGTTTGATTCATTGGCTCGATATGTCCCAAAGATTGCAGCGAATATGGAGGATAGGGTGCAGCCACGCCACCGGCTAGATGATTATATGGTGAATCTTGTGCGGGTGTTTCTCTTCACCGTATGGACATTACCCGCACGCAGCTCATGCTCTTGGATGTGAGGCGTAGAGGCCGATGGGTTGACAGCGAGAAGAAGACCAGGGCGGCAGGTCTTTTGGTGGCTATCGTGGTGGCGGCCTCGGCGATCTAGATTTGCACCACGCCGGCTCGAGCACTCCCGCCGTCTCAACACGGCCAGATATTCGAGGCGGCCGGGGCCCGTGGCTTAAGTCCAGAGCGGCGAGGTGCGGCGACGGGACCACCCCCCGGTGTGGTCGATCGGTAGATCCCACCGGGAGTTGTGGTGTCGCACGGAGCTTGTTTGATTGTGGCAGCAGTGGTCACTATGCGGCTGTCGCCAAGGCGGTGCTCATGGTGAAGTCACCTACGAGTTCTTTCGCCGTCTTCTTCATCCTCGACAACTACTCGCCCGAGGGCAAGGTACTCATGGACCAGGTCGCGCAGAGGTCGTGGCGCTGGTTCCAGCCTCTAGCGGTCCTCGAACCGCATTTATGCCTTGTCGGCCAACAAGACGATCGTGAGGCCTCACCGATGTCGTCACGGGTACCTTATCGGTTCGGTTTGATGTGTATGCTTTGATAGATCCGGGTTCTACTCTGTCCTATATATCTCCCCTTGTTGCTAGTAGGATAGGGATAGAGCCTGAGTCCATAGACCCTTTCGAGGTAGCTACGCCAGTAGGTGATTCGGTGGTAGCTCGGCGGGTATATAGAGCTTGTCCTGTGACCATTTATAGTCGTCAGACACTTGCCGACCTGATAGAGTTGGAGATGATTGACTTCGACGTGATCATGGGGATGGATTGGCTAGCTTCTTGCTACGCCAATGTAGACTGCAGAGAGAGAGTAGTACGGTTCCAGTTTCCTGAGGAGCCGGTTGTTGAGTGGGAGGGGAGCACTGTATCGCCGAGGGGTAGGTTTATTTCCTACCTCAAGGCTAGGAAGATGGTGCGGAAGGGCTACATTTACCATCTCATTCGGGTGTTTGATACTGAGGCTGCGGTACCAGATTTTCCGTCGATTCGATGGTCGAGAGAGTTCCCGCACGTGTTTCGGGCGACCTCCGCATCCTCCCGAGAGGAGATTGAGTTTTGTATAGACATATTGCGGACACTCGGCCTATTTCCATTCCGCCATACGTAATGGCACCGCCGAGTTGAGAGAATTGAAGGATCACCTTAGAGACTTTGGAGAAGCGGCTTCATCGTGCCTAGTGTTTCTTCTCGGGAAGCGCCAGATTGTTCGTGAAGAAAAGGACGGACGCTGCGCATGTGTGTTGATTACAGCGGTGAACAAGGTGACCATTAAGAACGAATACCCCTTCCCGTGATTGATGATTTGTTCGACCGGTTGCGAGTGCGAGATGTTTCTCCAAGATTGATCTGCGATCGCTATCATCGAGTTCGAGTCGAGAGGTGGATGTCCCTAGATCGCATTCCGACCGTGCACGGCATTATGAGTTCAGTGGTCATGTCTTTTCGGGTTGACAATGCTCCGGCGGTATTTATGGATTTGATGAACCGAGTGTTCAAACCATTTTTGGACACGCTTGTGATAGTGTTCATTGATGATATCTTGGCTTATTCTCGCCGAGCGGCGAGCATGCGAGCATTTGAGGATCTGTGGCCGACAGCTTCTCGGGACCAAGGTATGCCAAGTTTTCCAAATGTGAGTTTTGGTTAACTTCGTGGCTTTTCTTGGGCATATTGTCGGGCGATGGTATTCGTAGATACGGCCAAGATCGAGGCGATCGAGGAGTTGGCCTAGACCTACTACTCCGGCTGCAGGTTCGCGATTTCGGGCCTTGCAGATATTATTGGTGGTTCGTAGAAGTTTGCTTCTATCTCGCACCATTGACTAGGCCGACTCGTAAGCGGCTAAGTTTCGATGGACCGATGCTTGTGGCGGTGGTTTCCATTCTTTGAGAGACGACGACCGCCCGTTCTTACTCTTCCGCAGGTCGACGGTTATGTCGTGTCTTGTGATCGTCGGAGCATCGGGTTGGGATGTGTGTTGATGCAAAGATGGCAAGGTTATAGCGTATCCCGGTCACTGAAGAAACACGGAGGAACTACCCACCCATGATTTGGAGTCAGCGGTGATTCACGCCAAGATCCTGAGGCACTATTTGTATGGGGTTCATGTGGATATTTATACAGACCACAAGAGCCTCCAGATATCTTCGGCCAGAGGAGCCGAACTTACGGCAGAGGCGGTGGTTAGAGTTGCTTAAGGATTACGATGTTGATATCCCGTACCACCCGGAAGGCCAATGTTCAGGCGTACGCCTTAGTCGTAGGTCGATGGAGTCTATCGGATGTGCGACAGAGAGGAGGACATGGTTCGCGATTTGCATCAGTTAGCGAGCCTTGATGTCCGTTTGATTGATTCTGATAGCAGTGGGGTTCGAGTTCGTGAGGTTGCCGAGTCTTCCATCGCCGGCGAGGTGAAGAGCAACGATTCGAGGATCCGATTTTGACACGTTATCGTGATATAGCTCTTCGTGAGGCGCGGTCCTTTGAGGTAGCACGATGGGGTGCTAAGGTTTGAGGGCGTGTTGTGTGTTCCGGATGTTTGTGACTTGCAGCAGTTCTTGGGAAGCACACAACGCGTTACTCTATCCATCCGTGTCGACCAAGATGTACCACGACCTTAGATCCGTATTGGTGGGATGGATTGAAGAGGACGCTGCGAGTTCGTAGCTCGGTGCGTGTTGTCGCAGTGAAGGTAGAGCACGAGGCACAGTGGTTTGTTACGATAGAGATCCCGACCGGAAGTGAGGTGATCAACATGGACTTCATTACGTGATTACCTCGCACTCGGAGGAGACATGATTCTATATGGGTTATATCGTCGGTGTAAATCAGCCCACTTTCTTCCGATCGGACGACTTTTTACAGAGGATTATGCGCACTTTACATCCGAGAGATCGTCGATACATGGTGTCCCTATTTCGATCATATCGCAGCGAGCCCGATTTACGGCTAACTTCTGAGGTCTTTCGAGAGGTTTAGGGGACGCGGTGAGCCCAGTCTCGCATTCCATCCACAGACCGACGGACAGGCTGAGCGCACTATCCAGAGTCTTGAGGATATGCTGCGAGCCGGTGTTATCGACGTCCGGGGGAGCTGGGAGGATCAGTTGCCTCGAGTTGAGTTTGCCTACAATAATAGCTACCACTCCAAGATTCGAGATGGCGCCTTATGAGGCCTTGTATGGGAGGAAGTGCAGATCGCCTATAGGTTGGTTCGATGTGGGCGAGTGCGATTAGTGGGACCCAGATTTGGTGTAGCGGCGATGGATAAGGTGAAGCTTATCCAGAGAGGTTCTTGTGACTGTAGTCGACGAAGTCATATCAGATCATCGCCGTCGGCATCAGAGTTCGAGGATCATGATTGGGTTTTCCTAAAGGTGTCACCCATGAAGGGTGTGATGAGATTCGGGAAGAAGGGGAAACTCAGCCCAAGGTACATTGGGCCGTATCAGATTGTCCACAGGGTAGGCAAGGTTGCCTATGAGTTGGATCTGCCGTCCGATCTGGAGGCAGTGCATCTGGTGTTTCATGTTTCTATGCTGAGGAGATGTATCGGGGATCCATCTAGAGTGCATCCGATTGACGATGTCCAGGTGACCGAGGGGTTATCGTATGAGGAGGTTCCCATAGCGATAATCGATCGTCAGGTTAGGCGTCTGCGGACGAAGGACGTGGCTTCCGTCAAAGTCTTGTGGCGGAACGAGCTCAGGGAGGAGATGACGTGGGAAGCTGAGGAGGACATGAGGCAGAAGTATCCTCACCTATTTCCCACACCTCCAGGTAATTCACTTTCCTACTTGTAAATCTTCATTATCGTTTATGCCTAAGTGTTGTTCTGTGGCCGTGTGTGGCATTTGCAACTGTTTAAGTTATAAAGAATCTTATCGTTAACTTTCTTGGGAAGGAACATTCGGGACGAATGTTTCTAAGGAGGGGAGAATGTTATACCCCGTATTTCCGGAGTATGTACGTAAGGGCGTACGTACGAAAGTCTAGCCTTAAAGTTTAGGCATGGCACGTTTTTTTGGGCACAACTCACTCAAGGAATCGTTTTCCGACGAAACGTTTTACAAGACTCGCGTAGGATAAATTCCGGCTATGCCATTTCTAATTTTTGCGGATTTTTCCGAGAGACGAAACATTTTGGACCAACGGGAGGGCGACACTTGTCACCCTCCAATTGATGGACTTGAGGCGTCATTGAGGCCGATTGGAGTGCCTATTTTGTCAAGTAGTTGGTAGGATATTTTGTGTGCAAGTTGGCTATGTACACTTGCCCTAATCTTGACCTTACACTTGCCTAGCACTTGGCTAAATCTTGGCCATTGGTTGGCCATGTCTTGACCTATAAATACCCCCCTTAAGATGAAGAGTTCTTCATCCACAAATTCCTTTCCAAGTCTTGAAAATCCTTCCCTCTCCCTTATAGCCTTTTTCGTCCAAACACCCCCCCCCCCTTTTGAGTGAGCTTGGCCGAGGCAACCCCTCCCCCTAGCCTAGCCGAAACCTACCCCCCCTCCCTTGGTAGAAAAGTTGCCTTCTAGTATTGTTATAATGCCCAAAATACCCTAGCCCAAATCCCTTAGTACTTAGTAGAAGTTGGGAAGAACTTCTAAGGGTTCTTGGAGCTACCGGAGCGTACAACTTAGGAGCTAAACCTTGCTCAGGCGCGACTTTTATCTAGGATATTATTGGGCTTACCGAGGTAAATAATCCTAACCCTCTTTTGTATTAGAAATGCATACTGTAGTAGTATAAGAATAAGTATTAAATACTTAGAAGAATATTACAGAATAGAATTGAACTGTTATCACAGTAGAAGGGTTTAAAAGAAGAATAATCAAATCAGTACTTAGATTTATTTTCACGATGAGACTCGGTAGCTCACCGGGTAGGGAAGTGCTGCCCAATTTTCCGTAGGATAAAGAACCCTCAGCTTAGAACTGTTTTCAGAGTAGTCTGAACATTGATAGACGTGTCTGACTATTATAGGTTGATTCTCTGCGCGCGACATATTCAACTTGGCAGGTGGTTTTCGCTGAGAAGGTATGTGACTCTTCCTAAAGCATGATATTTTCAAATATATATGTAGTACGGTAGACGTACATGTGTTAACTGAATAATACTTACGGCAATGTCTTTTGACTTAAGCCTGAATAATACTTACGGCAATGTCTTTTGACTTAAGCCTGAATAATAATTACGGCAATGTCTCGCGACTTAAGCCTGAATAATAAGGATCTGAAAGCATTTCAAAAGAATACTGAATCATTTTTAACAGAAGAGAACTAATTGGTTTTTAAAACAGAAGCTTAAGAGTTATACTAGCTTTATGGGAAGTTAGGTATAACCACTTAAGAATGATAAAAGGAACAGTTTACCTATGTGTTTATAACAGACTTACATTGATTTGTGAAAAGAATAATAAGATGGTTTGATAAGTAGACATGATATGATGCTATGTGTGTTAGTGTCTTGTAACGTTTGTGTAAGAGAGTATTCTTGTTGTGCTTATGTTGTTTAACGATAAGCTGTTAGGTTAGTGTAATATCACTCACCTCTTGACATATTACCGGGGGTTAAGCTGCCCTTCGATGCGGGGTAGACTCAGTGTTATACCCCGTTTTTCTGGAGTATGTACGTGAGGACGTACGTACAAAAGTGTAGCCTTAAAAGTTTAGGCCTAGGACGTTTTTTGGGCACAACCCACACAAGGAATCGTTTTCCGACGAAACGTTTTACACGACTCGCGTAGGGTAAATTCCGGCTATGTCATTTCTAATTTTTCGGATTTTTCCGAGCGACGGAACCCTTTTGACCAACGAGAGGGTGACACTTGTCACCTCAGTGACGGCCAAGTGGCCTTTTGCCTTGGGCGGTTGAGAGGCTTTTGGGGCTTAGAACATGGACCTTTGTTTGTGGAGTGATTTGAGGAGTAGGTTAGGGGGCACTTGGGCAAATCTTGGCCCTCCACTTGCCCCCCCACTTGGCTTGATCTTGGCCATTGGTTGGCCATGTCTTAGCCTATAAATACCCCTCTCTTTGAAGACTTATTCATCACAAATTTCCAAGTCTAAATCCTCTTCCCTCATGAGCCATCGTCCTAAGCCTCACACCCCCCCTTTTTTAGAAAGCCTTGGCCGAATACCCCCCCTAGCCCTAGCCGAAACACTACCCCCTCCCTTGGTAGAAAAGTTGTCTTCTAGTATTGTTATAATGCCCAAAATACCCTAGCCCAAATCCCTTAGTCCTTAGTAGAAGTTGTGAAGAACTTCTAAGGTTTCTTGGAGCTACCGGAGCGTTCAACTTAGGAGCTAAACCTTGCTCAGGCGCGACTTTATCTAGGATATTATTGGGCTTACTGAGGTAACAATCCTAACCCTCTTTTGTATAAGAGAATACTTACTGTTGTAGTATTAGAATAAGTATTAAATACTTAGAAGAATAATCAAAGCGTAACTACATAGACGTTTTCACAGTAGACTTGAGTAGCTCACCGGGTAGGGAAGTACTGCCCAATTTTCCGTAGGATATAGAACCCTCTGTTTAGAACTGTTTACAAGTAGTCTGAACGTTGTTAGACGTGTCTGACTATTATAGGCTGATTCTCTGCGCGCGACATATTCAACTTGGCAGGCGGTTTTCGCTGAGAAGGTATGTGATTCTTCCTAAAGCATGATATTTTACAATATATATATAGTACGGTAGACGTACATGTGTTAACTGAATAATAACTACGGCAATGTCTTTTGACTTAAGCCTGAATAACACTTACGGCAATGCCTCACGGCTTAAGCCTGAATAATAAAGATCTGAAAGCATTTCATAAGAATACTGAATCATTTTAAAACAGAAGCTAAGAGTTATACTAGCTTTATGGGAAGTTAAGTATAACCACTTAAGATTGATAAAAGAAACAAGTTTGCCTATGTGTTTATAACAGACTTATGTTGAATTGTGAAATAGAATAATAAGATGGTTTGATAAGTAGATATGATATGATGCTATGTGTGTTAGTAACGTTTGTATAAGAGAGTATCCTTGTTGTGCTTATGTTGTTTAAAGATAAAGCTGTTATGTTAGTGTACTATCACTCACCTCTTGAGATGATACCGGAGGTTAAGTCGCCTCCGACGCGGGTAGACTCAGCGTCCAGGACCATGATTCGAGAATACCTCATGCGGGTCCAGGGGCCTATGCGAGCTACGAGTTCCGTGTTAGTATGCGGGGTTATGCCTCATGTGGTCTATGTGGCCATGCGACAACGAGTCCGGGATCGATGCCGAGTAGCTACCCTCGACGCGGGTTATACCTCACGCGCCCATGTGAGTGGCCTATGCGGACTCCGGGAGTCCAGGATTAGGCTTGCAGAATGATGATGTGGGCGAGTGGCCCTGTTTGGATCATTCGCAGCCTAGACAAGACCTATTACAGTTACCTATTGTTGCTCTTGTTTGTGATGTGGCACTACGTGCGGTTTCTCGTTGTTTCACACATATTTGTAAACTGGTTTTATAAATGATATGTTTTCATTTAAGTACTTTACGCTGCATACTTAGTACCTGTTGTACTGACCTCCTTCGGGGGGCTGCGTTCATGCCGCAGGTAAGGGCAAGCAGGTGTTAGATCCGTATCTTTAGGATCTCTTTGCATTGGTGTCAGGAGCTCCATCTTCTCCGGAGGCTCTACTTTTGGTATGATCTCCCCTGTATTGTAGATAGTTAAATACGATCGTGGTATGGCGGGCCCCGTCCCGCCATAGTTGTATATTTCCTTAGAGGTCTGTAGTCATGTTATGCGTTGTCGGATGTAATCGCTAAACCTTGTTTATATATATGCCGAAAGGCGACGTTTGTTCACATAAAGCGTGTCTTATTTTATAAATCGTTTCATGTCTTGTTTTATATTTCCACGATTACTGGATGTATGACTACTGGGTGCCCGTGCACCACGAACACGCCCCGAATGGGTCGTGACAAAAGTGGTATCAGAGCGATTAATCCTCGGAAAGTGTCTACGCATCGTATCTAGTAGTCTTGATTATCGTGTGTTGTGCACCACACCAATAATCGTGAGGCTATAGGATACTTAGGATTGGTTTCCATTCTTCTCATTCGAGATCGTGCTTTAGAGCCGTGTTATAGGTTGGACCCTCTAACGTATTCCTTTCCGTAATGATTATGCCTCCACGTAAGGCAACCCGCCCGTAAGGGCAAAGCGAGGAGCCGCTAGCAGACACCCGCAGTCACGAGGCTCGTGCCCGTCTATACCGAGACGGTGAGTTCTATGACGCCGCCAAATTTCAAAGACAGACCACGGCACCCACACCTCCCGCCCCACACCGCGGAGGAGTTAGGGTACAAGGAGATGGCCCACTATTGGCTAAAGTCAGGCCCGACACGGCGAGAGATCGACGCGCGCCTGGGGCCTCAGCTCAGCCTCGGCCGCACCCGTGGTGCACCCGAAGCGAATAGTTTGAGACTACGAGATTTCTTGAGTTGTAGCGCCCGAGTTTTACGGTCGAGGCCGAGGATGATCCGCGAGTTCATCCGTCGCCTACAGAGAATCATGAGGGTGATCACGGCCTGGGAGACCGAGTCTGTGACCTTTGGTTCGCATCGGCTGCGTGATACCGCAGTCGCTTGGTGGGATTCATGGGAGTTATCCCGGGGAGAGCACGCGCCCGGCTACTGGGATGAGTTCTCGAGGCTTTCTCACTCACTTCTTGCCTCCACAGATGAGGAGGCGCGGGCCGATAGATTTTACCATCGAGGCGAGAGGACGACCGCCAGGAGTACAATGTCGAGTTTTATTCATTGGCTCGATATGTCACAGCATATGTAGCAGATATGGAGGATAGGGTGCACCGCTACGTCACCGGGCTAGATGATTACATGGCCGAGTCATGTGCGGGTGTTTCTCTTCAGCCGGGTATGGACATTACCCGCATGCAGGCTCACGCCCTTGGATGCGAGGAACGCAGAGGTCGACGAGTGGACAGACAGCAGCAGAAGAAGGCCAGGACGGGAGGGTCTCCTGGTGGCTATCGTGGTGGGCGGCCTCAGCAGCAGTCTAGATTTGCACCACAGCCAGCTCAGAGCACTCCTGCACCGTCCTCAAAGACACCGAGTATTCGAGGGCGCACCGGCCCCGTGGCTTGACGCCCGAGTAGCGAGACGCCGACGGGGACCACCCCTCCGGTGGCCGACGCGTAGATCCCATTACGAAGTGTGGTAATCGTTTTTGGATCTTGTTCTGATTGGCCAGCAGGTCATTTTGCGAGGACCGCCCGACCGGCGGCCAGTGGTAGGCTCACCAGGTTCATTGCCGCTTCATCATCTCCTACGCACTCGCCCGAGGGCAAGGTACTCATGGGTCGCCAGGTCGCGGCGAGGTCGTGGCTCGGTCCCGATTCTAGCGGTCCTCGAACCGCATTTATGCTTTGTCCACCGACAGATCGGGAGGACTCACCGATGTCGCCACTGTACCTTATCGGGCCTGGGTTTGATGTGTATGCTTTGATAGATCCGGTTCTACTCGCCCCATATATCCCCCTTGTTGCTAGTAGGATAGGGATAGAGCACGAGTCCATAGACCCTTTCGAGGTAGCTACGCCGGTGGTGATTCGGTGGTAGCTCGGCGGGTATATGAGCTTGTCCTGTGACCATTTACGCCGGACCCTAGCCGACTTGATAGAGTTGGAGATGATTGACCGGCGTGATTATGGGGATGGATTGGCTAGCTTCTTGCTACGCCAATGTAGATCGCAGAGAGAGAGTAATGCGGTTCCGCTTCGAGGAGCCGTTGTTGAGTGGGAGCACGGTATCGCCGAGGGTAGGTTTATTTCCTACCTCAAGGCTAGGAAGATGGTGCGAAGGGTATATCTACCATCTCGTTCGTGTTTGATCACGAATCGCGGTACCAGATTTTCACCGCCTCAGTAGTCACGAGTTCCCGAGACGTGTTTCGATGACCTCCGTATCCCTCCCGAGAGGAGAGATTGAGTTTTGTATAGATGTGTTGCGATACTGGCCTATTTCCATTCCGCCATACGAGAATGGCACCCGCCGAGTTGAGGAGTCAAGGACCACGGAGGGATTTGGAGAAGGGTTTTATCAGGACCTAGTGTTTCTCCCGGGCGCGGTATTGTTCGTAAAGAAGAAGGGCGGGGCCGCCGCGCACGTGTTGACTACGCGGTGAACAAGGTGACCATTAAGAATGATACCCTTCCCGTGATTGATGACTTGTTCGACCAGGTGCAGGCGCGAGATGTTTCTCCAAGATTGATCCGCGATCGCTATCATCGAGTTCGTGTCGAGAGGTGGATGTCCCTAGGATCGCATTCGGACCCTGCGGACGCATTATGAGTTCAGTGGTCATGTCTTTTGGGTTGACCAATGCTCCGGCGGTATTCATGGATTTGATGAACCGAGTGTTCAAACCATTTTTGGACACGTTTGTGATAGTGTTCATTGATGATATCTTGGTTTATTCTCGCTCAGGGCAGGAGCATGCGGAGCATTTGAGCTTTGGCCGATAGCTTCTCCAGACTGCAGCTTGTACGCCAAGTTTTCCAAATGTGAGTTTTGGTTGACTTCGCGGCGTTTCTTGGGCATATTGTGGCCGATGGCATTCGGTGAATACGCCACGATCGAGGCGAGACTTGGCCGAGACCTACTACTCCGGCTGCAGGTTCGCAGCTCGGGCCTTGCGAGTTATTATCGGCGTTCGTGGAGAAGTTTGCTTTATCTTCGCACCATTGACTAGGTCGACTCGGCGGCAAGTTCCAGCGGTGATGCTTGTGGCGGGGTTTCCGATTTGAAAGAGATCGACGACCGCCCCGCTTCTTACTCTTCCGGAGGTCGAGACGGTTATGTTGTGTATTGTGATGCGTCAGGCATCGGGTTGGGATGTGTGTTGATGCAACATGGCAGAGTTATAGCATATGCATCCCGACAGCTGAAGAAACACGAGAGGAACTACCCCACCCATGATTTGGAATCGCAACGTGATTCACGCTTTGAAGATCTGGAGGCCTATTTGTATGGGGTTCACGTGGATATTTTTACAGACCACAAGAGCCTCCGTATATCTTCACCGCAGGGAGCCGAACTTACGGCGAGACGGTGGTTAGAGTTGCTTAAGGATTACGATGTTAATATCATGTACCACCCAAGGCCAATGTTGTGGCGTATGCTCTAGTCGTAGTCGATGGGAGCCTATCGATGTGCCAGAGAGAAGGGACATGGTTCGTGATTTGCACCGATTAGCGAGCCTGGTGTCCGCTTGATTGATTCTGATAGCGGTGGGGTTAGAGTTCGTGAGGTTGCCGAGTCTTCCATCGTCGAGGAGGTAAAGAGGCAAATCGAGGATCCGGCTTTGATTCGATATCGTGATCTGACTCTTCGTGAGGGCAAGGGTCCTTTTGAGGTAGCACCTGATGGGGTGCTAAGGTTTGAGGGCAGATTGTGTGTTCCAGATGTTTCAGGACTTCGGCAGCAAGTTCTTGGGGAAGCACACAGCGCGCGTTACTCTATCCATCCGGGGTCGACCAAGATGTACCACGACCTTAGATCTGTGTATCGTGCGATGGCTTGAAGAGGACGTTGCGAGTTCGTAGCTCAATGCCCGTGTTGTCGCAGTGAAGGTAGAGCACCGTGAGGCCCGTGGTTTGTTACGCATTGAGATCCCGACCGGAAGTGGGAGGTAATCAACATGGACTTCATCACGGGATTACCTCGCACTCGTATGAGACATGATTCTATATGGGTTATCGTCGACAGGCTGACGAAATCAGCCCACTTTCTTCCCGTCAGGACGACTTTTTCGGCTGAGGATTATTGTCACACCCCGAAATTCGGGCCCGTGACTGGTGCCTTACCCCGGGCACCCTAGCGATACAACATCAGAGAAAACCAGCGGAAATAAAAACTTTAAACATGAAATGAGAGACATGATAAATAAACAGCAACCAAAACAAATGCTTTCAGATATATACATAAAAACCCGACGCTTATCCTTTTTACAAACCCCGCCACAACAAAGCATGCACTTAAGATTTACAACAACTATGACGGACAGTGGCCGCCATGCCCCTGAATGTACAAGAACCTACAACTCAGGGAAACACATACCAAAAGATAAGCCTCCGGAGAAACGGAGCTTCCCAATACGCTGACTGTGATCCTAAGAGCGAGGATCCACGACCGATGTATTCTACTGCAGATGAACGCAGCCCAAGGAGGTCGATAACAGTACTAAGTATGTGAAATCGCATAATATCAGAATGAAATCATAACATCTATACAAAGCAGAGACATGTATGATAGCCAAACTACAAGATACAACATATAACGATTATATCAAGTCGTGGTCTCACGCCCACAACATCAATCATGCCCGTGGAATACCTTTCCTCACCGCGCGAGCCTATGATATGATAACAACAAGACAGAATCCAAATGGAAGCATACCCGCGCGCTACGCATCGCGTGTCGGTATGTCCAAAAGGAAACAATAAGACAACCTTCCAATGGACGATACCCGCGCGCTACGATCGGTCGCGATGTCCAAAGCGGAAACAATAAGATAACCTTCCAAATGGACGCATACCCGCGCGCTACGATCGTGTCGCGATGTCCAAAGCGATTAACCACAAGACATCAACCAAAATGGAAGCATACCCGCGCTACGATCGTGTCGGTATGTCCAAAGTGATTATCAAAAGTAACACTATCAACGAACGCACTGCGGAATTTCTCCGCCACCGCCAGACGCCCAAGTAAGTTCTCAACAAGTCAACCGACCTCCATCGAGACGCGTAGTATAGAAACACAATTCTTGCACAACAAAGGCTATCACAACAACAAGCACAGGCAAGTTTCACAACAACAAGCATAGGCAAGTTTCACACAACTCAAAGTACTTTCATTTTATGACAAAATCCGGTTTTAACTCCTATAGTACTACGACGTTAACCCTTTAAAAGATCTGCTTCTTTCACATAAGTCACGCAATACCCGTAGTATTAAAAATAGTGACTATCTTTTAAGTAAACAAAACACTTCCCTATTTGGAAAATCAAGTAACAACATTATTTTCCAAACGCTCAAGTTTGCCTAATTTCAAATGCTCAAGTTACTTATTTTAGAAAGGTTTCATAACTCACGGTCTTAATCTCTTTAAAACAATTGAGTAACATATGCCATATCCGTAGTAGGTTATTCTTGTTTATAACGATCTTATTACAAAGACCATGATCTAGAAAATGTAATATCATTTTGTCTTATCTTAGCTTCTACGCATGGAGGTTTCTAGGTTTTAATACAATACATCATTATTCAATACATTTTCCTTTATTAACGCTGCAGTTGGTCCTGTCGATACACATTCGATTCCCAAATCAAGAAACATTTTCCCTTTAAAACCAAGTACTCATTACTCACGAATGAGGTTTCACACAAACATCCACATTAAAACAAATAAGTTAAGTCTCTTATCTTATAAGATCAAGTCTCTTAACTCCTAATATCAGTAAACCATTTTCATCTACATAAGGTCGTTATAACTAACTTCCCATAAAGCTATTATAACACCCTATGTTTTAAACCAACCAATTCATTTAGCACATGTACGTCTACCGTACTACATAGTTTACAAAACATCATGCTCAAGGATAGGAAGAGGTTCACATACCTCGCGACGAGTATCGACAATAAGCAAATGCTCCAAGTACTATAACCTTGCTAGCCCTTTCCACTCCTCAAGTAGAATACGCTACTCTTAGTACTTTCACCTAAAAAGGTCACAATCGTCTCTTAATCTTCAAAACACAAGGTTCCATTTCTCTACAGAAAATTCGGCAAAGACCTCCCCGCAACAACAGAAATCTCCTCCTCTATCGAGGCCGCTACCAAGCCAACCGTGGGGTTTACACGCCTAACCGACGTGTACCATTCTACTACACAACAATGCTACACAAGTCTATCTGATACACCCCATGTAAATACATCTGTCTGGGCTTTGCTCTTCAGGCTTAAGTCAAAAGACATTGCCAAATACAAAGTTCAGTTCTATATATAGTATACCTCAACTATATATTCCTACTACATGTAATCTCCAATTACAAAAAGGGGACAAGAATATTTACCTCGACAAGCCCAAAATTATCCAATGTTATAATGTCGATCCTGGGCAAGGTTTAGCTCCTACTCCGTGCGCTCCAATCTGCTCCAAACAACCCTTAGAAGTTCTAACCAACTTCTACTCAAATACTTCTTCCAACGATGAAGAGTTCCGTTGGGTTTCTTTGAGACTAAAGGACAAACGGTAGTATTTCCGTGCTCTACGTATAGAGGTATCTTTGGAATACTACAAGGTACAAGGCTAAGGTATTTTGGGCATTATAACAATACTAGGAGAAGTATTTCAATACCACAAGGGAGGGGTATTATACGAAAACAACTAGGCTAGGGGGGGGTACCCCACGGCTAGCACCTCAAAGGGGGAGGGGGACCCTTCTCGGCCAAAGGCCACAAGGAGGAGGGAGGGGGAGAGGCTTAGGACGAGCCACAAGAGGAGGAGAGATTTCAAGACTTGGACAAAGTGAGGAGTGAATGAATAAGTCTTCACAGGGGGTATTTATAGCAAAACCAAAGGCCAACCAATGGCCAAGATCAAGCCATGTGCAAGGCAAGTGTAAGGCCAAGATCAAGCCAAGTGCACCCTAGCCCCTACTCCAAAACCCTCAAATATCTACCAAAAATATCTTCCCACTTGACACCCTAAACGCCCAAGGCCAAACCGCCCACTTGTTTCAATGTGAGGGTGACACACGCCACCCTCCCGTTGGTCCAAAATGTTCCGCCGGAAAAATCCGCAAAAATACAAAACGACATAGCCGGAATTTTCCTCGCAGTTATGTAAAACGTTTCGCCGAAAACGACTCTAACCGTGTTGTGCACAAATGTCAATTCGGCCAACCAGGCGGGGTGACACGTGTCACCCTCCTATTGGCCCTCATAAAACGCGTCTTCCAAAAATATCCACAATGGCCAAAATCTCGAAACAAAGTGGGCCTACAAAACCGAAAATTTCTCCGTGGGCCCACGTGACCATTTCAAAATAAAATTCCATAATTCTAATATAATCTAAGAAGCCCAATTTCCAAATCGGAACCCGATTCCCGAACGAACCTTTTCTTCAAATTACGGAAACTTTTCCGTGAAAACTCACATCTTTCTTCCTTTCCAATTTTTCGCCGTGCTCGCACGCACGTCCCGCATACATACCGAGAATACGGTATAACAATTATGCCGCACTTTACATCCGAGAGATTGTCGATCGCACGAGTCCCTACTTCGATCATATCGCATGTGGAGCCCAGTTTGGCCACTTCAGGTCCTTCCGCAGGGGTTTAGGGGACGCAGGTGAGCAATCGCATTTCATCCACGAGCAGACGGACAGAGCGCACTATCCAGAGTCTTGAGGATATGCTGCGGGCCTGTGTTATCGACTTCAGTGGTAGTTGGGAGGATCATTTGCCTCTCGGTGAGTTCGCGTATAATAATAGCTACCACTCCAGATTCGGATGGCGCCTATGAGGCCTTGTATGGGAGGAAGTGCAGATCGCCTATAGGTTGGTTCGATGTGGGTGAGTGCGCTAGTGGGACGGTTGAGTGCGTGAAGATGGATAAGGTGAAGCTTATCGAGCGCTATTCGACTCGTAGTCGGCAATCGATGCAGATCATCGTCGTCGGCATTTTGAGTTCGAGGTTCATGATTGGGTTTTCTAAAGGTGTCACCCATGAAGGGTGTGATGCGATTCGGGAAGAAGGAAACTCACCCAGGTACATCGGGCGTTTGATTGTCGCAGTAGGCAAGGTTGCCTATGAGTTGGATCTGCCGTCCGATCCGGAGGCGGTGCATCCGGTTTTCACGTATCTATACTTGATGAGATGTATCGGATCCATCTAGGTACACCCGATTGACGATGTCCAGTGGCGGGTTATCGTATGGGAGATTCCATAGCGATAATCGATCGTCGAGTTAAGCGTCTGCGGACGAAGGGCTTCGTCAAAGTCTTGTGGCGAACGAGCTCGGGGAGGAGATGGCGTGGGAGTCGAGGAGGACATGAGGCGAAGTATCCTCACCTATTTCCCACACCTCGTGTAATTCACTTTCCTACTTGTAAATCTTCATTATCGCTTATGCCTAAGTATTGTTACGTGGCGTGTGTGGCATTTGTAATCGCTAAGTTATGAAGAACCTTATCGATAATCGTCTTGGGAAGGAACATTCGGACGAATGTTTCTAAGGAGGAGAATGTTATACCGCTTTTTCGAGTATGTGCGTGAGGACGCGTGCGTCAAAGTGTAGCCTTAAAAGTTTAGGCCTAGGACGTTTTGGGCACAACCCACACAAGGAATCGTTTTCCGACGAAACGTTTTACACGACTCGCGTAGGGTAAATTCCGGCTATGTCATTTCTAATTTTTGCGGATTTTTCCGAGCGACGGAACCCTTTTTGACCAGAGAGGTGACACTTGTCACCTCAGTGGACGCCAAGTGGCCTTTTGCCTTGGGCGGTTGAGAGGCTTTTGGGGCTTAGAACATGGACCTTTGTTTGTGGAGTGATTTGAGGAGTAGGTTAGGGGGAACTTGGGAAAATCTTGGCCCTCCACTTGCCCCCAGCTTGATCTTGGCCATTGGTTGGCCATGTCTTAGCCTATAAATACCCTCTCTTTGAAGACTTATTCATCACAAATTTCCAAGTCTAAATCCTCTTCCCCTTGTGAGCCATCGTCCTAAGCCTCACACACCCCCTTTTTAGAAATCCTTGGCGAATACTCCCTAGCCCTAGCGAAACACTACCCCCTCCCTGGTAGAAAAGTTGTCTTCTAGTATTGTTATAATGCCCAAAATACCTAGCCCAAATCCTTAGTCCTTAGTAGAAGTTTTCAAGAACTTCTAAGGTTTCTTGGAGCTCTGGGCGTTGACTTAGGAGCTAAACCTTGCTCAGTAGCGACTTTATCTAGGATATTATTGGGCTTCGAGGTAACAATCCTAACCCTCTTTGTATAAGAGAATACTTCTGTTGTAGTATTAGAATAAGTATTAAATACTTAGAAGAATAATCAAGCGTTACATAGACTGCTTTCACATGAGACTTGAGTAGCTCAACGTCAAAGTCGCCCAATTTTCCGTAGGATATAGAACCCTCTGTTTAGAATTTCACATGTAGTCGAGCGTTGTTAGGCGTGTCGACTATTATAGGTGATTCTCTGTGCGACATATTCAACTTGGCAGCGGTTTTTTTGAGAAGGTATGTGATTCTTCCTAAAGCATGATATTTTACAATATATATATAGTACGGTGAGACGTACATGTGTTAATCGAATAATAACTACGCAATGTCTTTTGACTTAAGCTGAATAACACTTACGGCAATGCCTCAAAGCTTTGAATAATAAAGATCAAAGCATTTCATAAGAATCTTGAATCATTTTAAAGCGAAGCTAAGAGTTATACTAGCTTTATGGGAAGTTAAGTATAACCACTTAAGATTGATAAAAGAAACAAGTTTGCCTATGTGTTTATAACAGACTTATGTTGAATTGTGAAATAGAATAATAAGATGGTTTGATAAGTAGATATGATATGATGCTATGTGTGTTAGTAACGTTTGTATAAGAGAGTATCCTTGTTGTGCTTATGTTGTTTAAAGATAAAGCTGTTATGTTAGTGTACTATCACTCACCTCTTGAGATGATCGAGGTTAAGCCTCCGTCGGGTAGACTCGGTGATGCAGGACCGTGATTCGAGAATACCTCATGCGAGTCGGGGCCTATGCGGAGCTACGAGAGTTCCAGTTAGTATGCGGGGTTATGCCTCATACGGTTTATGTGGCTGCGGACAACGAGTCGGGGCGATGCCGAGTAGCTACCCTCGATGCGGGGTTATACCTCATGCGGGCCCGTGAGTGGCCTATGCGGACTCGGAGTCGAGATTAGGCTGCGAGAATGATGATGTGGGCGTGGCCTGTTTGGATCATTCGCGGCCTAGACAAGACCTATTCTGATTACCTATTGTTGCTCTTGTTTGTGATGTGGCACTACGTGCGGTTTCTGGTTGTTTCACATATTTGTAAACTGGTTTTATAAATGATATGTTTTCATTTAAGTACTTTACGATTTCGCATACTTAGTACTGTTGTCGACTCTCCGCCAGCTGCGTTCATGCCGCGGTAAGGGCGCAGTGCTAGATCCGCATCCTTAGGATCTCTTTGCATTGGTGTCGAGAGCTCCATCTTCTCCGAGGCTCTACTTTTGGTATGATCTCCTGTATTGTAGATAGTTCGCATAGGGTATGGCGAGCCCTGTCCCGCCATAGTTGTATATTTCCTTAGAGTTCTCAGTCGTTTATGCAGTCGGATGTAACTGCTAAACTCAGTTTATATATATCGAAAGCGACGTTTGTTCACATAAAGCGTGTCTTATTTTATAAAGCTGTTTCATGTCTTGTTTTATATTTCACCACTGATTACTCGATGTATGACTACTTGGGTGCCCGGTAAGGCACCATCACGCCCCGAATGGGTCGTGACACTCGGCGTCCGGGACCATGATTCGAGAATACCTCATGCGTCGGGGACTATGCGAGCTACGGAGTTCCGTGTTAGTGTGCGGGGTTATACCTCATGCGGTCTATGTGCCATGTGGACTACGAGTCGGGACGATGCCGAGTAGCTACCTCGATGCGGGGCTCGATCGGGTTATATACCCTATGCGGGCCTATGTGAGTGGCCTATGCGGACTACGGAGTCGAGGATTAGGCTTGCATGGTGATACTACGCAATTGGCCTGCTTCGATCGACATTTAGAAAAGACTCATTACAGTTCACCTATTGTTGCTCTTGTTTATGATGTGCACTATGCGGTTACCTTAGTTGTTTCATACATATATAAGCTGATTTTAAAATGATATGTTTTCATTTAAGTACTTTCTGATTCACATACTTAGTACTGTTGTCTTGACCTCCTTGGGCTGCGTTCATGCCGCAGTGGAAGCAGTGCTAGATCCGCATCCTAGGATCTTTTTGCGTTGGTGTCGGAGCTCCATCTTCTCCTGAGGCTCTACCTGTTGGGTATGCTCTCCTGTTGTAATTAGTTTTGTGCACGAGGTATGGCGGGCCTGTCCCGCCATAGTTGTTTATTCCTAGAGTCTGTAGTCCTATTGTACATTTGGGATGTAAATCGCAAAACTTGGGTTATATGTATATATGAAAGCAAGCTTTTCTTCAGATAAATTGTGTTTCATTTTACAACTGTTTCATGTCTTGTTTTTATATTCCGCTGATTACTCTGATGTATGACTACTTGGGTGCACGGGTAAGGCACGATCCACGGCCGAACGGGTCGTGACAGTACCGAGCCTCCACCCCACACCAGAGCCGAGTATAGACTACGGAGCATCCGGTTATTGACCAAGATAGTAGCAGTGGCACGACAGAGCGCAGCAACTAACCCTAGAGCGGTTTATGGATTCGGGATTTTCCGGTTTGTCATCCGCCCGAGTTTTATGGTTCGAGGTGCGAGGATCCGCAGGAGTTCATTCGGCAGCCTACAACGACTATGGGTTCTTAGGGCTTGAGACGAGTTCTGCATGCTAGCCTTACCGTTACGCGATATTGCGTTGAACCGTTTGAGTCATGGAGCTGTCGAGAGTGAGATGCTCTTCCAGTTGTTTGGGAGGAGTTTACAGGCCTTCATGGATCACTTTTGCCTCACGAGATGAGAGCCCGTGTAGATAGATTCTTGACCTCGGCGCGAATGGGATGACTATCGCGAGTACACGAGTTTGACTCGCCGCATGCGCACACTATTGTAGGCATATGGCGGATAGAGTTCATCGTTATGTGATGGGGCTAGACCGTTATATGATTATCGATGCTTGGGGTGGCTCTTCACCCGGTATGGACATTGCCAGATGCAGCCTATGCGCGAGGATGAGGATAGAGAGAGGACCAGATTGACTCGGCCACCCAAGAGGCGTGATGCAGGTCTCGTGGCGATTTCGAGGCGGACAACCTCGCAGAAGACTAGGTCCACATTCCGGCAAAGATAGAGTGCTCCTTCACGGTTTTCTCGCGGAGGTCCGATCACCAGTCATTCGACGGTCGTGGCTCGGACTTCTGGTTTCGCGAGGCGTAAATCGCCACCGATCGAGACCACCCATATCTCGTGTGCTCGTCACGGTAGGTCTCACCGTGGCGAGTGTCGCGTAGCTCCGGAGCTTGTTACTCTTGGGACGCAGGCCATTTGAGGAGAGATTGTCCGCCTAGGCGGCATGGGTGGTAATGCGCACCGATGATCGGGCCGGTCTTCCTCTCCTTCGTGGTTATGCGTCCCGAGTGTGGTACTCACGGACGGCAGCCGCGAGCAGGTCGTGGGGTGGTTCGATTCTAGCGGTCCGCAGAACCGCATTTATTCCTTAGCTACCGCCAGATCGTGAGGCTTCCACGCCGCCATGGTACATTATTGATTTCATCGTGACGTTTATGCTGATAGATCCGTGTTCTACCTTGTCCTATGTGTCCCTCTTATGCGGGTAGAATCGGATAGAGCCGTGTCGATAGAGCCTTTTGAGGTAGCTACGCCGATGGGTGATTCGGTGTTAGCCGGGTGTATAGAGGTTGTCAGGTGTTTATTTACGATCGTCGACTTTGCAGACTTGATAGAGTTGGAGATGGCGATTTCATGTCATTATAGGTATGGATCGTGGTTGGCTTCTTGTTATGCCAACGTTGATCGTAGGGACGAGTTGGTTCGGTTCAGTTTCTGGTGAGCGCTTATCGAGGGAAGCGGCAACATACGCCGGTGGTAGGTTTATTTCTTACCTCGGCTAGGAAGATGGTGCAGAAAAGTACATCTATCATTTGGTTCGGTATTTGATACAAAGGTGAGGTGTCGATTCTTGATCGGTGCAGTGGTTAGGAGTTTCGGATGTGTTCCCAGACGATCTTCTTCCGTATCCCTCCCGAGAGGAGATTGAGTTTTGTATTGACACGTTGCGGACACTCGACCTATTTCCATTCCGCCATACAGACGGCACCGCTGAATTGAGGAGAAGGACCAGTGAAAGATTTCTGGAAAAGGCTTTCTATGCCTAGTGTTTCTCCTGGGAGCGCCTTGTTTGTTTGTGAAGAAGAAGGATGGGACGCTGCGTATGTGTGATTACAGCGGTGAATAAGGTAACCATCAAGAATAGGTACCCTCCCGTGATTGATGATTTGTTTGACGATTGCGAGTGCGAGTGTTTCTCAAGATAGACTGCGGTCCGGTTATCATCAGTGCGAGTTCGAGAGGCGAATATCCCAAAGATCGCATTCGTGACCCGGTATGGGCACTATGAGTTCAGGGTTGTCTTTCGGTTTGACCAACGCTCCAGCGATATTTATGAATTTGATGAACCGGGTGTTCAAGCCATTTTTGGATACATTTGTGATAGTATTCATTGATGACATCCTGGTGTCACGACCCGATCCCGGGCCCGTGACTGGTGCCTTACCCGGGCACCCAAGTAGATATACATCAGAGTAACCAGCGGAATATAAAAACAAAGACATGAACAATAAAGAGTAAGAACAGTCTAACCAAGAAAATGTCGCCTTTCGGCATGTCTATATAAACCAAAACTTGAACAGTTACATCCTTTATGAACCCCGCCACAACAAGATTACGCACCTCTAAGAATGTAACCACAACTATGACGGGACAGGGCCCCGCCATACCCCTGAATGTACAAGTACCTACAATGACAGGGGACTATACCAAAGACAAAGCCTCCGGAGAAATAGAGCTTTCAAAGAACTGAACAGTGATCCTAAGAGTGCGGACCAGCAAGCTACGTACCTCAACCTGCGAAATGAACGCAGCCCCCTGAAGGGGGTCAGTACAACAGGTACCGAGTATGTAAAACTGAAAATACTGTAAGTGAAATCATAATAGTCTATATAAAACCGGAGACATATATGATAACCAATATACGATATGCAATATGTAGCGGTATGTCAAGTCGTGACTCACGCCCTCAAGGTCATCACTCAAATATAACCATAACATTTTAAAAACCAATTCACAATTATATACGAAACAACCAAGTTAACCGCACCTAGTGCCACATCATAAACAAGAGCAATAATAGATATAATGTAACTGGTCTTTTCTAGGCCGCGAATGATCGAAGCAAGGCCAATCGCCCATAGTATCATTATGTGTGTCTAATCCTGGACTCCCGCAGTCCGCATAGGCCACCTAGGCCCGCATGAGGTATTCCTCGCATCGAGGGTAGATAATCATCGGCATCGCCCCGACTCCGCGATCCGCATGGCCACATAGACCGCATGAGGTATTCCTCGCACACTACCCTGGAACTCCCGTAGCTCCGCATAGGTCCCATGGACCCGCATGAGGTATTCCTCGCATCGGGGGACAGCTTAACCCCCGGTATAACATGTCAAGAGGTGAGTGGTACAATACTAACACAACGGCTTATCGTTAAACAACATAAGCACAACAAGGATAACCTCCTTACACAAATACCACAAGAATCGAACACAATGGCTTATCGTTAAACCGCATAAGCGTAACAAGAATAACCTCCTTACATAAATATCACAAGATACTAACACACGTAGTATCACAACATGTTCACTTTATCAAGCCAACAAGAAAGTATTACAAGGCTATCACAAAACATAGGCAAATTACTCACATAAGGTACTTTTATTTCATGTCAACAAGTCCGGGTTTTAACCCCAAGGTATTACATGCTTTAATCTCTTTAAAAAGATCCATTTCTTTCACAAACAGTCACGCGATACCCGTAGCATCAAAATAGAGTAACTATCTTGTTAAGTAAACCCAAACAATTTCCATACTTCTTTTTAAACCATCTTAAGACAAAAACATGCCTTTCCTTTAAACCAACATACTTCAAATTCTCAAGTCTCTGTTCTTGTAGAAAATAAGTTCCTTACTTTGGAATTTAAGAAAAATCAATACTTGTTATTAATGACTTTAGTAAGGCAACCGTGATCTAGGAAATGTAATACAATTTTGTCTTATCTTAGCTTCTATGCAGATGGAGGGTTTCTACTTGTTTTAATATAATTAATTATTTGTCAATATATTTTCCTTTATTAACGCCGATGGGATGTTCGATATTTATTCTCATTTCCGCAATCGATATAACATTATCATTCGAAACCAAGTACTCATTACTCACGAATGAGGTTTCACAACTTTCCACACAATTCAAGTTCTTCACATATTAAATCAAGTCAAATATGAGTCAAGTCTCTTATCTTTTTAAAAAAAAAATCAACAAACCATTCCTTTACTTACATAAAGTTATTATAATTAACTTCCCATAAAGCCAGTATAATACTTTATGTTTTAAATAAACCAAATTCATTTTACACATGTACGTCTACCGTACTATATATATATTTCGCAAATATCATGCTAGAAGTGATAGGAAGAGGTTCACATACCTCGCGACGATTATCGACTATTAGCAAAACGCTCCCAAGTACTATAACCTTGCTAGCCTTTTCCACCCTTCAAGTAGAATACGCTATTCGTTGTACTTCCACCTATAATGGCCACGAAACGTCCATTAACCTCTAGATCTCTTCGTAGGATATTTCTAAGAACAAGTTCCATATCCTACGGAAAATTCGACAGCACCTCCCCCGTTTCTACTCAATTTCCCACCTTTTCCAAGGCCCGATAACCGTGATTAACCTACTATAATTAAGGTGCAATAATACTGAAATCTAAAGAAGGGGATAACACGCCCAAACGAAACGTGATTAACAATCTCTCCTTCATAAAAATAATAACTAAAGAAGGGGATAACACGCTCAAACGGAACGCGATTAACAATCTCTCCTTCATAATAATAATAAGTAAAGAAGGGGATAACACGCCCAAACGGTAACGCGGTTTACTATCTCCCTTCATAATAACAATAAGTAAAAGAAGGGGATAACACGCTCAAACGGTAACGCGGTTTACTATCTCCCTTCATAATAACAATAAGTAAAGAAGTCCAAAGTAGATACGGTCCTTAAGTTGGGGTCCTTGGCCAACTTTTACAATAATACTTATCCAATTACTTTATTAGTCCTTCAACTTATATTCCAATCTTTATATAAGTTATAGTTTCTTTGTTGTTAACTTCTTAGCAAGATCCAAATCATTCTTTATATCGTATAGTCCATAATATACCTCCAATATATGTATAATATCCATATATACATAATAAATCAACTTTACAAGGAGGTTAAGGTTCATTACCTCAAGATAGCCCAAAAACGTGACTGTCCAGATTTTTAGCTACTGCTTCGTCAGCTGAACTTGCAACGTCGATAAATCTCTACTCCAGTATCCTATCGATGAGTGGTTTGTTGCGTTGGAAACTAGACTCGACGAACTTCATTTTAGGATTTTTAAACACCCAAAAACTCCTTATATGGTAGGAGATATTCCCTTCCAAACTTGACTAAAAAATCTGCCCAAAACAGTTTCGAAAATCTGCCTACTCTCGGCCAAGGGAAGGTTTTTGAGGCTAGGGGTGTGAAATCTTGTCTAACTCTTGGTTAATAATCTTCCTAACACGTTAAGGAAGAACACTTATAAGTTTAAGAATTTTTGGACAACATTTGGTTAGGGGAGGGGGGGGGGGGGTGGACGAAATCAAGATAGAGAAGGAGGGAGAGCAAATGTTTTTCAAGTCTTGTAATATGTTAAGTGTGGCTGATTTTCATCCACTAAGGTGGTTTATATAGCACAACCAAGGGTTGAGATTAACACATGTGTAAGGTAGAGATCATATGTGAAGGTTCCTTCCTACACTTGTCTTACTAAATCCATGCAAGGCCTTGACCATGCAGGACTTGCCCACTAAACTTAGCCAAATTCGTCCAAGCCAAGACTAGCCATGCAAGACTTTTGGCCACTTGTCTTGCCTACTTGTCCACTCAATTTCGTCCCACATGGCCCAATCTAGGGGTGTCACTTGTCGCCCTCCTATTGGTCCAAAATATTTTATCTCTCGGAACAATTCCATAATCGTAAAAATATTATTGAAAACGTAAAATTTCCTTCACAAGGTTCGGAATAATTTCCGTCGGAAAACAATTCTTTCATTCTTACCCTAATTAGGGCGTATACATTGTACGTACGTCCTCACATACATACTCCGGAACTATGGGGCATAACATTCTCCCCCCTTAGAAACATTCGTCCCGAATGTTCCTTCTAAGTATCAAAACATACCTGTGCCGGTATAGCCTTCCCTCTATACTAACGAAACCAATTATGCCACTCATGGCCACAATACAACGTACGCGCAAAAACTCGGGGTTACTATCCTCAACTTGGTCGTCATTAATTGGGAACACTCTGGATGAATTTCCGATACTCTTCCGAATCGTAGCAACATGAAAGACCGGACGTCACGCCTTCCTAAGTCGGACGACGCTAACTTATGTGCAACCCGCCTATTCTACAAACGATCTGAAAAGACCCAAAGTACCTCGTAAGTGTCCCCTGCTTTTCAATTCTCGTCACACCCTTCCGGGGTGGTACCTTCAAGAAGACCCACCGTCAACCTGAACTCCAAGTGTCGACGCCGATTATCCGCAAGACTTCTGTTGACTCTGAGCTGCTAATAACCTCCTCTGGATAAGCTTCGCCTTATCCTCATTCTGCTGAATCAAGTATGGACCAACTATTTGAA
The DNA here is from genome assembly GCA_029844215.1 of Przewalskia tangutica. Taxonomy (NCBI): domain Eukaryota; kingdom Viridiplantae; phylum Streptophyta; class Magnoliopsida; order Solanales; family Solanaceae; genus Przewalskia; species Przewalskia tangutica. The sequence goes on from JAQGDG010000029.1 coordinate 268,225, forward strand.
CCTTGCCAACATCGAACCAATCGACCGGCAACCTATACTTCCGCACATACAAGGTTTCGTAAGGCGCCATTCGAACACTGAAATGGTAGCTATTATAATACCTACTCAACACGAGGCAAATAATCCTCACCGCTCCCCCGAAATCAAAACACCGGCCCGTAACCTATCCTCAAATGTCTAGATAAAACGTGTTGTTTGTCCGTTTGCCCGAGGGTGAATGCAATACTGAGACTCATCTGAGTTCCTATTCCCGCCTGATAAAACCTCCAGAAAAAGAAAATAGTCGTAAAACCGGCTCCACCGTCATTAAAATAAAAGTAGGAACCCTGCAACCTTACAACCTTCCTGATATATAACATCTCGCATAACCCTCCGCCGAGTAAACAATCCTGACTGAAAGATAAGATGGGCTGACCTCATCGGCCCGACTACTGGTCGAACGCATCCACGAACTCGTACAATGGTTATCTAAACTTGGGCCTTACACCCTCGTGACCCCATCACCTAGCGGGACCACCTCAAATTTACCTCACTTCATTCGGGCGCTGGGTTGACTGACAATCGCCTCAACCCGACCCATCATCGCGCCAAACTCTCTCGTTCCCCGATCCGGAACAATCTTACTAATTCACGTCATGAAAGCTACCACTTATATCTCAAACTACCCATGGAATTATCACACAAATACTCCACGTATACTATGCACTCCGACAAAGACTAACCGTAAAATCTTTTACTCAAGACGGCCTTACATCTAAGGTCTCGGTCTCAACTGTTATAAATTCTAAGGCTCACAATTTCCCTGCCCCTAAACCTACCTTTTCAACTAACCATGTTCTCTAAATCACAATTTCACACAGTGCTTATCCAAACATAACACTTTAACATAAAATCATCATATCACGCATACAAATCTCTAGAGGGTTAAGGATATACCTGTAACTACTTCTTCACTCTAATCATAGTCCTGCCCTACAGGGCGCATAGCAAAAGAAGGCGATGAACCTACCATCGATCCCGGCGTCGAGTCTCTACATCCGCGCTACCTCTGGTTGGACAATTTCTCGCAAAATGGCCCTGCTGGCCTCAAGCATAACAAGCTGCCGAAGTAGTACGACACTCCCCACGACGACACCTACCACAACGGCCACACCGAGGTGGGGGTGGCCTCCTCTGGCTAACACCCCTTTCTCTCCGAACCACTGAATCTGCAACCGACCTGGTGGGCTGAGTTATCCCACCTGTATCCCTCCTACTAGGACATTCTCTCCTCACATGGCCTCGCTGCCGCATGTAAAATGCATTGGTAAAAGACGACATCTTCTGGATGACGCTACCACATAGTAAACATCAAGGAAAACTAAATCGGGCCAAGAACCTATGTAAATCGTGAACCGAAACTCGAGCCACGACTAACTCCTCGCATACTCCGAACGCCCCAAGCTCGGAGGACTACTCGAATCGGCGGAGGGGCATAACTAGTTCTGCCGAAATTGCCGCCTCGAAAGTCACCAGGACCATTGTCTCCGCCCTCTTCTCCGGTCTTGCTTAATTCGCCGATCTTTACGTTCTCATTCTCACGCGCATAAGCTCAGACGCGGCAATGTCCATGCCTGACTGAAGAGCTACTCGTGTACACCCCTTTACTAGATAATCGTCTAGACCCGTGATATATCGGCGCACTATATACTCTCTGTTTGCTAAAATCCTAGCTAGTAACTGAGCCATCCCTTTGTAATCCATATTCCCTGTTCCCGGTAGTGGAACTGAAGGCTCATATATCATGGCCGCAGAGGAATCGCCGCCACGTACTAAACTCATTGGGGTGACGTCGTGGAACTCGCCCAGGGTATCACCTCGGGTAAAGGTTGGGCATGTGCCTCGCATTCTCCTCGTGTTCTACTCGCAGCTCCCTCAGTTGACTTGCCCTTCTGGGCCCGGGTTGCCTTTAGTGGAGGCATAACTTGTAACGACAGAGTCTCGTCAGAGGGTTTCAACTTATAACATAGCTCTAAGGCACGATCTCAGAGTGAGAAGAAAAGAAACCAATCCTAAATGTCCTACTGCCTCCTGATTATAGATGGGGTGCACAACACACCGATAATCAAGACTTACTAGACACTCGTAGACACTTTCCGAGGAGTAACTGCTCTGATACCACTTTTGTCACGACCCGATCCCGGGCCCGTGACTGGTGCCTTACCCGGGCACCCAAGTAGATATACATCAGAGTAACCAGCGGAATATAAAAACAAAGACATGAACAATAAAGAGTAAGAACAGTCTAACCAAGAAAATGTCGCCTTTCGGCATGTATATATAAACTCAAACTTGAATAGTTACATCCTTTACGAACCCCGCCACAACAAGCATTCATGCACTTAAGAATGTAACCACAACTATGACGACAGGGCCGCCATACCCCCGAATGTACAAGTACCTACAATGACAGGGACTATACCAAAGACAAAGCCTCCGAGAAATGGAGCTTTCCAAGAATCGACGATGATCCTAAGAGTGCGGATCACAGTTACGACTCAACTGCAGATAACGCAGCCTCAGCGGGGTCGCACAACAGTACCGAGTATGTGAAATCAAAATACTGTAAGTGAAATCATAATCGTCTATATAAAACCGGAGACATATATGATAACCAATATACGATATGCACATGTAGCGAATATGTCAAGTCGTGACTCACGCCTCAAGGTCATCACTCAAATATGACCATAACATTTTAAAACCAATTCACAATTATGCGAAACAACCAAGTTAACCGCACTAGTGCCACATCATAAACAAGAGCAATAATAGATATAATGTAATCGGTCTTTTCTAGGCCGCTAATGATCGGCAAGGCCAATCGCCCATAAGATCATTATGCGTGCCTAATCTCGACTCGCATCCGCATAGGCCACCTAGGCCCGCATGAGGTATTCTCGCATCGAGGGTAGCTAATCCTCGGCATCGCCCCGACTCCCACAAGACGCATGGCCACATAGACCGCATGAGGTATTCTCGCACACTACCCCGAACTCCCGTAGCTCGCATAGGTCCCATGGACCCGCATGAGGTATTCCTCGCGACGGGGCCAGCTTAACCCCTATAACATGTCAAGAGCGAGTGGTACAATACTAACACAACGGCTTATCGTTAAACAACATAAGCACAACAAGGATAACCTCCTTACACAAATACCACAAGAATCGAACACAACGGCTTATCGTTAAACCGCATAAGCATAACAAGAATAACCTCCTTACATAAACATCACAAGATACTAACACACATAGTATCACAACATGTTCACTTTATCAAGCCAACAAGAAAGTATTACAAGGCTATCACAAAACATAGGCAAATTTCTCACACAAGGTACTTTCATTTCATGTCAACAAGTCCGGGTTTTAACCCCAAGGTATTACATGCTTTAATCTCTTTAAAAAGATCCATTTCTTTCACAAACAAATACGCGATACAGTAGCATCAAAATAGAGTAACTATCTTGTTAAGTAAACCCAAACAATTTCCATACTTCTTTTTAAACCATCTTAAGACAAAAACATGCCTTTCCTTTAAACCAACATACTTCAAATTCTCAAGTCTCTGCTTCAGAGAAAATAAGTTCTTTACTTTGGAATTTAAGAAAAATCAATACTTGTTATTAATGACTTTAGTAAGGCAACCGTGATCTAGGAAATGTAATACAATTTTGTCTTATCTTAGCTTCTATGCAGATGGAGGGTTTCCATTTGTTTTAATATAATTAATTATTTGTCAATATATTTTCCTTTATTAACGCTGCAGTGGGATGTTCGATATTTATTCTCATTTCCGCAATCGATATAACATTATCATTCGAAACCAAGTACTCATTACTCACGAATGAGGTTTCACAACTTTCCACACAATTCAAGTTCTTCACATATTAAATCAAGTCAAATATGAGTCAAGTCTCTTATCTTTTTTAAAAAAATCAACAAACCATTCCTTTACTTACATAAAGTTGTTATAATTAACTTCCCATAAAGCCATTATAACACTTTATGTTTTAAATAAACCAAATTCATTTTACACACGTACGTCTACCGTACTATATATATATTTCGCAAATATCATGCTAGAAGAGATAGGAAGAGGTTCACATACCTCGCGACGATTATCGACTATTAGCAAAACGCTCCCAAGTACTATAACCTTGCTAGCCTTTTCCACCCTTCAAGTAGAATACGCTACTCGTTGTACTTCCACCTATAATGGCCACGAAACGTCCATTAACCTCTAGATCTCTTCGTAGGATATTTCTAAGAACAAGTTCCATATCCTACGGAAAATTCGGCAGCACCTCCCCCGTTTCTACACAATTTCCCACCTTTTCCAAGGACCGATAACCGTGATTAACCTACTATAATTAAGGTGCAATAATACAAATCTAAAGAAGGGATAACACGCCCAAACGGAACGTGATTAACAATCTCTCCTTCATAACAATAATAACTAAAGAAGGGGATAACACGCCCAAACGGAACGCGATTAACAATCTCTCCATCATAATAATAATAAGTAAAGAAGGGGATAACACGCCCAAACGGTAACGCGGTTTACTATCTCCCTTCATAATAACAATAAGTAAAAGAAGGGGATAACACGCCCAAACGGTAACGCGGTTTACTATCTCCCTTCATAATAACAATAAGTAAAGAAGTCCAAAGTAAAAAGTCCAAAGTAGATATGGTCCTTAAGTTGGGGTCCTTGGCCAACTTTTACAATAATACTTATCCAATTACTTCATTAGTCCTTCAACTTATATTCCAATCTTTATATAAGTTATAGTTTCTTTGTTGTTAACTTCTTAGCAAGATCCAAATCTTTCTTTATATCTTATAGTCCATAATATACCTCCAATATATGTATAATATCCATATATACATAATAAATCAACTTTACAAGGAGGTTAAGGTTCATTACCTCAAGATAGCCCAAAAACGTGACTGTCCAGATTTTTAGCTACTGCTTCGTCAGCTGAACTTGCAACGTCGATAACTATCTACTCCAGTATCCTATCGACGAGTGGTTTGTTGCGTTGGAAACTAGACTCGACGAACTTAATTTTAGGATTTTTAAACACCCAAAAACTCCTTATATGGTAGGAGATATTCCCTTCCAAACTTGACTAAAAAATCTGCCCAAAACAGTTTCGAAAATCTGCCTACTCTCGGCCAAGGGAAGGTTTTTGAGGCTAGGGGTGTGAAATCTTGTCTAACTCTTGGTTAATAATCTTCCTAACACGTTAAGGAAGAACACTTATAAGTTTAAGAATTTTTGGACAACATTTGGTTAGGGGAGGGGGGGGGGGGGGGTGGACGAAATCAAGATAGAGAAGGAGGGAGAGCAAATGTTTTTCAAGTCTTGTAATATGTTAAGTGTGGCTGATTTTCATCCACTAAGGTGGTTTATATAGCACAACCAAGGGTTGAGATTAACACATGTGTAAGGTAGAGATCATATGTGAAGGTTCCTTCCTACACTTGTCTTACTAAATCCATGCAAGGCCTTGACCATGCAGGACTTGCCCACTAAACTTAGCCAAATTCGTCCAAGACAAGACTAGCCATGCAAGACTTTTGGCCACTTGTCTTGCCTACTTGTCCACTCAATTTCGTCCCACATGGCCCAATCTAGGGGTGTCACTTGTCGCCCTCCTATTGGTCCAAAATATTTTATCTCTGAACAATTCCATAATCGTAAAAATATTATTGAAAACGTAAAATTTCCTTCACAAGGTTCGGAATAATTTCCGTCGGAAAACAATTCTTTCATTCTTACCCTAATTAGGGCGTATACATTGTACGTACGTCCTCACATACATACTCCGGAACTATGGGGCATAACATTCTCCCCCCTTAGAAACATTCGTCCCGAATGTTCCTTCTAAGTATCAAAACATACCTGTGCCGGTATAGCCTTCCCTCTATACTAACGAAACCAATTATGCCACTCATGGCCACAATACAACGTACGCGCAAAAACTCGGGGTTACTATCCTCAACTTGGTCGTCATTAATTGGGAACACTCTGGATGAATTTCCGATACTCTTCCGAATCGTAGCAACATGAAAGACCGGACGTACTGCCTCCTAAGTCGGACGACAGTGCTAACTTATAGGCAACCTGGCCTATTCTACAAACGATCTGAAAAGACCCAAAGTACCTCGGGGTAAGTTTCCCTTGCTTCCCAAATCTCGTCACACCCTTCCGGGGTGGTACCTTCAAGAAGACCCACCGTCAACCTTAACTCCAAGTGTCGACGCCGATTATCCGCAAGACTTCTGTTTGACTCTGAGCTGCTAATAACCTCCTCTGGATAAACTTCGCCTTATCCTCATTCTGCTGAATCAAGTATGGACCAACTATTTGAACCTTGCCAACATCGAACCAATCGACCGGCAACCTATACTTCCGCACATACAAGGTTTCGTAAGGCGTCATTCGAACACTGAAATGGTAGCTATTATAATACCTACTCAACACGAGGCAAATAATCCTCACCGCTCCCCCGAAATCAAAACACCGGCCCGTAACCTATCCTCAAATGTCTAGATAAAACGTGTTGTTTGTCCGTTTGCCCGAGGGTGAATGCAATACTGAGACTCATCTGAGTTCCTATTCCCGCCTGATAAAACCTCCAGAAAAAGAAAATAGTCGTAAACTGGGCTCCACTGCCTGTCATAAAATAAAAGTAGGAACCCCGTGCAACCTTACAACCTTCCTGATATATAACATCTCGCATAACCCTCCGCCGAGTAAACAATCCTGACTGAAAGATAAGATGGGCTGACCTCATCGGCCCGACTACTGGTCGAACGCATCCACGAACTCGTACAATGGTTATCTAAACTTGGGCCTTACACCCTCGTGACCCCATCACCTAGCGGGACCACCTCAAATTTACCTCACTTCATTCCGGGCAGCGGGTTGACCCGCAATCTGGCCTCAACCCGACCCATCATCGCGCCAAACTCTCTCGTTCCCCGATCCGGAACAATCTTACTAATTCACGTCATGAAAGCTACCACTTATATCTCAAACTACCCATGGAATTATCACACAAATACTCCACGTATACTATGCACTCCGACAAAGACTAACCGTAAAATCTTTTACTCAAGACGGCCTTACATCTAAGGTCTCGGTCTCAACTGTTATAAATTCTAAGGCTCACAATTTCCCTGCCCCTAAACCTACCTTTTCAACTAACCATGTTCTCTAAATCACAATTTCACACAGTGCTTATCCAAACATAACACTTTAACATAAAATCATCATATCACGCATACAAATCTCTAGAGGGTTAAGGATATACCTGTAACTACTTCTTCACTCTAATCATAGTCCTGCCCTACAGGGCGCATAGCAAAAGAAGGCGATGAACCAGTCACTGATCCCGAAGGCTGAGTCTCTACATCCGCGCTACCTCTGGTTGGACAATTTCTCGCAAAATGGCCCTGCTGGCCTCAAGCATAACAAGCTGCCGAAGTAGTACGACACTCCCCACGACGACACCTACCACAACGGCCACACCGAGGTGGGGGTGGCCTCCTCTGGCTAACACCCCTTTCTCTCCGAACCACTGAATCTGCAACCGACCTGGTGGGCTGAGTTATCCCACCTGTATCCCTCCTACTAGGACATTCTCTCCTCACATGGCCCTGTCGGCCGCATGTAAAACAGGCATTGGTAAAAAGACGACATCTCTCGGGATGACGCCTACCACATAGTAAACACTGAAGGAAAACTAAATCTGGCTGGCTAGAACCTATGTAAATCTGTGAACCGGAAACCACGAGCTCGACCAACTCCTCGTACTCCGAACGCCCCAAGCTCGCGGAGGACTACTCGAATCAAGCGGAGGGGCATAACTAGTTCGCTGGCCGAGGCCGCCTCGAAAGTCACCAAAGGACCTCGTTGTCTGCCTCTCGCTGGTCTTGCTTAATTGCCGATCTTACGTTTCCTCATTCTGCGCATAAGCTCAGACGGGCAATGTCCATGCCTGACTAAAGAGCTACTCGTGTACACCCCTTTACTAGATAATCGTCTAGACCCGTGATATATCGGCGCACTATATACTCTCTGTTTGCTAAAATCCTAGCTAGTAACTGAGCCATCCCTTTGTAATCCATATTCTCGCTCCCGTGGGCGGAAGGCTCATATATCATGGCCGCAGAGGAATCGCCGCCAGTACTAAACTCTGCTGGGGCCGGTGACGTCGTGGAACTCGCCGTCTGGGGTATCACCTCGGGTAAAGGTTGGGCATGTGCCCTCGTACTCCTCTGTGTTCTACTCGCAGCTCCCTCAGTTGCCTTGCCCTTCTGGGCCCGGGTTGCCTTTCGTGGAGGCATAACTGGTAACGAAAGAGACTCGTCAGAGGGTTTCAACTTATAACATAGCTCTAAGGCACGATCTCAGAGTGAGAAGAACAGAAACCAATCCTAAATGTCCTACAGCCTCCTGATTATAGATGGGGTGCACAACACACCGATAATCAAGACTCTACTAGACACGGTCTGTAGATACTTTCCGAGGATTAACTGCTCTGATACCACTTTTGTCACGACCCGATCCCGGGCCCGTGACTGGTGCCTTACCCGGGCACCCAAGTAGATATACATCAGAGTAACCAGCGGAATATAAAAACAAAGACATGAACAATAAAGAGTAAGAGCAGTCTAACCAAGAAAATGTCGCCTTTCGGCATGTATATATAAACCAAAACTTGAAGCAAGCATCCTTTACGAACCCCGCCACAACAAAGATTACAGACCTCTAAGAATGTAACCACAACTATGACGGGACAGGGCCCCGCCATACCCCTGAATGTACAAGTACCTACAATGACAGGGGACTATACCAAAGACAAAGCCTCCGGAGAAATGGAGCTTTCCAAGAACTGAACAGTGATCCTAAGAGTGCGGATCGCCAGTTACGCACTTCAACTCGCGGATAACGCAGCCCCGGGGTCCGCATAACAGTGCCAGTATGTGAAACTGAAAATACTGTAAGTGAAATCATAATAGTCTATATAAAACCGGAGACATATATGATAACCAATATACGATATGCAATATGTAAGCAGTCATGTCAAGTCAGGGACTCACGCCCTCAAGGTCATCACTCAAATATGACCATAACATTTTAAAAACCAATTCACAATTATGTACGAAACAACCAAGTTAACCGCACCTAGTGCCACATCATAAACAAGAGCAAGAATAGATATAATGTAACTGGTCTTTTCTAGGCCGCGAATGATCGGGCAAGGCCAATCGCCCATAGTATCATTACGTGCGTTTAATCACGACTCGCACCGCGCATAGGCCACCTAGGCCCGCATGAGGTATTCCTCGCATCGAGGGTAGCTAATCATCGGCATCGTCCTGGACTCCCACAGTACGCATGGCCACATAGACCGCATGAGGTATTCCTCGCACACTACCCTGGAACTCCCGTAGCTCCGCATAGGTCCCATGGACCCGCATGAGGTATTCCTCGCATCGGGGGGCCAGCTTAACCCCCGGTATAACATGTCAAGAGGTGAGTGGTACAATACTAACACAACGGCTTATCGTTAAACAACATAAGCACAACAAGGATAACCTCCTTACACAAATACCACAAGAATCGAACACAACGGCTTATCGTTAAACCGCATAAGCATAACAAGAATAACCTCCTTACATAAACATCACAAGATACTAACACACATAGTATCACAACATGTTCACTTTATCAAGCCAACAAGAAAGTATTACAAGGCTATCACAAAACATAGGCAAATTTCTCACACAAGGTACTTTCATTTCATGTCAACAAGTCCGGGTTTTAACCCCAAGGTATTACATGCTTTAATCTCTTTAAAAAGATCCATTTCTTTCACAAACAGTCACGCGATACCCGTAGCATCAAAATAGAGTAACTATCTTGTTAAGTAAACCCAAACAATTTCCATACTTCTTTTTAAACCATCTTAAGACAAAAACATGCCTTTCCTTTAAACCAACATACTTCAAATTCTCAAGTCTCTGTTCTTGTAGAAAATAAGTTCCTTACTTTGGAATTTAAGAAAAATCAATACTTGTTATTAATGACTTTAGTAAGGCAACCGTGATCTAGGAAATGTAATACAATTTTGTCTTATCTTAGCTTCTATGCAGATGGAGGGTTTCTACTTGTTTTAATATAATTAATTATTTGTCAATATATTTTCCTTTATTAACGCTGCAGTGGGATGTTCGATATTTATTCTCATTTCCGCAATCGATATAACATTATCATTCGAAACCAAGTACTCATTACTCACGAATGAGGTTTCACAACTTTCCACACAATTCAAGTTCTTCACATATTAAATCAAGTCAAATATGAGTCAAGTCTCTTATCTTTTTTAAAAATAACAACAAACCATTCCTTTACTTACATAAAGTTGTTATAATTAACTTCCCATAAAGCCATTATAACACTTTATGTTTTAAATAAACCAAATTCATTTTACACACGTACGTCTACCGTACTATATATATATTTCGCAAATATCATGCTAGAAGAGATAGGAAGAGGTTCACATACCTCGCGACGATTATCGACTATTAGCAAAACGCTCCCAAGTACTATAACCTTGCTAGCCTTTTCCACCCTTCAAGTAGAATACACTACTCGTTGTACTTCCACCTATAATGGCCACGAAACGTCCATTAACCTCTAGATCTCTTCATAGGATATTTCTAAGAACAAGTTCCATATCCTACGGAAAATTCGGCAGCACCTCCCCCGTTTCTACACAATTTCCCACCTTTTCCAAGGCCCGATAACCGTGATTAACCTACTATAATTAAGGTGCAATAATACTGAAATCTAAAGAAGGGGATAACACGCCCAAACGGAACGTGATTAACAATCTCTCCTTCATAACAATAATAACTAAAGAAGGGGATAACACGCCCAAACGGAACGCGATTAACAATCTCTCCATCATAATAATAATAAGTAAAGAAGGGGATAACACGCCCAAACGGTAACGCGGTTTACTATCTCCCTTCATAATAACAATAAGTAAAAGAAGGGGATAACACGCCCAAACGGTAACGCGGTTTACTATCTCCCTTCATAATAACAATAAGTAAAGAAGTCCAAAGTAAAAAGTCCAAAGTAGATATGGTCCTTAAGTTGGGGTCCTTGGCCAACTTTTACAATAATACTTATCCAATTACTTCATTAGTCCTTCAACTTATATTCCAATCTTTATATAAGTTATAGTTTCTTTGTTGTTAACTTCTTAGCAAGATCCAAATCTTTCTTTATATCTTATAGTCCATAATATACCTCCAATATATGTATAATATCCATATATACATAATAAATCAACTTTACAAGGAGGTTAAGGTTCATTACCTCAAGATAGCCCAAAAACGTGACTGTCCAGATTTTTAGCTACTGCTTCGTCAGCTGAACTTGCAACGTCGATAACTATCTACTCCAGTATCCTATCGACGAGTGGTTTGTTGCGTTGGAAACTAGACTCGACGAACTTAATTTTAGGATTTTTAAACACCCAAAAACTCCTTATATGGTAGGAGATATTCCCTTCCAAACTTGACTAAAAAATCTGCCCAAAACAGTTTCGAAAATCTGCCTACTCTCGGCCAAGGGAAGGTTTTTGAGGCTAGGGGTGTGAAATCTTGTCTAACTCTTGGTTAATAATCTTCCTAACACGTTAAGGAAGAACACTTATAAGTTTACGAATTTTTGGACAACATTTGGTTAGGGGAGGGGGGGGGGGGTGGACGAAATCAAGATAGAGAAGGAGGGAGAGCAAATGTTTTTCAAGTCTTGTAATATGTTAAGTGTGGCTGATTTTCATCCACTAAGGGGGTTTATATAGCACAACCAAGGGTTGAGATTAACACATGTGTAAGGTAGAGATCATATGTGAAGGTTCCTTCCTACACTTGTCTTACTAAATTCATGCAAGACCTTGACCATGCAGGACTTGCCCACTAAACTTAGCCAAATTCGTCCAAGCCAAGACTAGCCATGCAAGACTTTTGGCCACTTGTCTTGCCTACCTGTCCACTCAATTTCGTCCCACATGGCCCAATCTAGGGGTGTCACTTGTCGCCCTCCTATTGGTCCAAAATATTTTATCTCTCGGAACAATTCCATAATCGTAAAAATATTATTGAAAACGTAAAATTTCCTTCACAAGGTTCGGAATAATTTCCGTCGAAAAACAATTCTTTCATTCTTACCCTAATTAGGGCGTATACATTGTACGTACGTCCTCACATACATACTCCGGAACTACGGGGCATAACACCTGGTTTATTCACGGACAGAGCAGGAGCATGCAGATCACTTGAGGACGGTATTGGGTCCTCCGAGCCAGCTATTCGCCAAGTTCTCAGTGTGAGTTTTGGCCTCGGTTGCATTCCCGGGCATATTATCAATGATGGTGTTCGGGTAGATACGGCAAAGATTTACGCAGTCAAGTCTTGGTCAAGACCTACTACTCCGACCGAGGTGCGCAGCTTAGAAATTGGCGGTGTTATTATCGTAGGTTTGTGGAGCGGTTGCTTCGATTTCAAGACCGCTGACTAGTGACTCGAGGCAACCAAGTTCCGATGGACGAGGCTTGCGAGAAGGGTTTCGCTTTGAAGGAAAGGTTGACTACAGCTCCAGTTCTTACTCTTCCTGAGGGGTTAGACGGGTACGTGATCTATTGTGATGCCTCGGGTATCGGGCTAGGGTGTGTTTTGATGCAGCACGGCAAGGTTATAGCCTATGCTTCCCGGCAGTTACAGAAGCATGAGAGGAATTACCCTACCCACGACTTAGAGTTGGCCGCAGTTATTCATGCCTTGAAGATTTGGAGACATTATTTGTATGGGGTTCATGTGGATATTTATACATACCACAAGAGCCTCCAGTATATCTTCAGGCAGAGGGAGCTGAACTTGCGAAAGAGATGGTGGTTTGAATTGCTGAAAGATTATGATGTTGACATTCTATACCATCCGGGGAAAGCCAACGTAGTTGCTGATGCCTTGAGTCGTAGATCGATGGGGAGCCTGTCAGAGGTACAACCAGAGAGACAGGACATGGTCCGTCAGATCCACCAGCTAGCGAGCCTTGGGGTTCGATTGATCGATACCGACGATAGTGGGGTACGGGTTCGTGAGGTTGCCGAGTCTTCCATCGTTGATGAGGTGAAGAGGCGACAGTTTGAGGACCCAGTATTGGTACGGTATCGAGATGCAGCTCTTCGGGAGGAGAAGAGTCTATTCGAGGTAGCGCCTGATGGGGTGCTAAGATTTGAGGGCCGGTTGTGTGTTCCCGATGTGACAGGACTTCGTCAGCAGATTTTGGGGGAGGCACACAGTGCTCGTTATTCGATTCATCCGGGGTTGACCAAGATGTACTATGACCTCAGATATTTGTATTAGTGGGATGGCCTGAAGAGGGACGTGGCAGGTTTTGTTGCACAGTGTCCTAATTGCCAGCAGGTCAAGGTCGAGCACCAGAGGCCCAGTGGATTATTGCAGGCTATTGAGATTCCGACTTGGAAGTGGGAGGTGATCAACATGGACTTTGTTACAGGGTTACCTCGTACTCAGAGGAAGTACGACTCCATTTGGGTTATTGTTGACAGGCTGACGAAATCAGCCCATTTCCTTCCAGTCAGGATGACGTTTTCGGCTGAGGACTATGCCAGATTGTACATCAGAGAGATTGTGAGGCTGCACGGTGTCCCGATGTCGATTATATCTGATAGGGGAGCCCAGTTTACGGCTAACTTCTGGAGGTCTTTCCAGAAGGGATTAGGGACACAGGTGAGTCTCAGTACAACATTTCATCCTCGCATCGACGGCGTGCAGAGCGTACTATCCGGACAACGTAACGCCCCAACTCGCCGCATCGTGCCTTACCGGGCACCCTAGTGATACAACATCAGAGAAAACTAGCGGAAAATAAAACACGAGTCATGAAACAAGAGATATAATAAATAAACAAAGCAACCAAAACAATTGCCTTCGATATACACAAAAACCCGAACAGCTTGTCCTTTACAAACCCCGCCACAACAAAGGCTGCACTTCTAAGATTTACAACAACTATGACGGACAGGCTCCCGCCATACCACGAATGTACAAGAACCTACAACTCGGGAAACATACCAAAGATAAGCCTCCGAAGGAACGGAGCTTTCAACACGCGAAATGAGATCCTAAGAGCGGGATCCACGACCGATGTACCTCTACCGCTGCGTGAACGCAGCCCCGAAGGAGGTCGATAACAGTACCAAGTATGTGAATGTCAAAATATCAGAATGAAATCATAATAGCCTAAAAAGCGGGAGACATGTATGATAACCAAAATACGACGCAACATAAAAGCGATAAGTCGGGACTCACGCCAAAGTCACCACTCAAATATAACTATGGGTCTCACGCCACAACATCCATCATGTTCGCGTCATGGCCGCGTGCCCCGAATCTGCGTCGGTGTAGACATGTCCATGATGCAACAATAACAAGGCCGCGTGGCCACATGCCCCGAATCTTCGTCGGTGTAGACATGCCCATGTAACCTCGATAACAATATACTTGGGTGGTCAACTCGCCGCATGGCCACATGCCGGAATCAGACGGTGTAGACACGTCCATGTTGCGAATAACCATATATCGGTAATCAACCCGCACGTCGCGTGCCCCGAATACCGTGATCGGTGTAGACATGTCCATGTGACATCAACAACAAGACAGTAATCAAAATGGAAACATACCCGTGGAATTCTCCATCACTGCCAGCACGTCCAAGTAAGTTCTCAACAAGTTAACCGGCCCTCTATCGGGAGACGCGGTAACACAGAAATACCACACTTGCACAACAAAGGCTATCATCACAAGCATAGGCAAGTTTCACAACAACAAGCATAGGCAAGTTTCACAACAACAAGCATAGGCAAATTTCACAACAACAAGCATAGGCAAGTTTCACAAAGAACTCAAAGTACTTTCATTTTATGCCAAAGTCGGTTTTTAACCCCAAAGTACTACATACGTTAAGTTCTTTTAAAAGAGATCCATTACTTTTATAAAAGTCACCCGATACAGTAGTATTAGAATGACCAACCCACATTCCTTTTCAAAATCAAGTAACAACATTCTTTTCCTAAGTTCCGGTTGCCTAGTTTCAATTACTCAAGCTTCTCATTTTCAAATGGTTTCATAGTTCCAAACTTAATCACTTGATTCCTTTTAGAACAATTGAGTAATATATGTCTCACGTGAGAGTAGGCTATTCTTGTTTACAACATTCTTATTACAAACCATGATCTAGAAAATGTATATCATTTTGTCTCATCTTAGTTTCTATGCATGGAGGTTTCTACTGGTTTTAATACAATTCATCATTATTCAATACATTTTCCTTTATTAACGCTGCAGTGGTCCTGTCGATACACATTCGATTTCCAAATCAAGAAACATTATCCCTTTAAATAAAACCAAGTACTCATTACTCACGAATGAGGTTTCACACAAACATTCACATTAAAACAAATAAGTTAAGTCTCTTATCTTATAAGATCAAGTCTCTTAACTTCTAACATCAGTAAACCATTTTCTTTACCTCTCTTAAGACATTATACCTAACTCCCAAAAAAGCTAGTATAACTCTTTTTAAAACCTTTTAAAACCAAGTGTTACTCTCCTTCCAAAACGATTTATAAATCTTTTGAAATACATCAAGTTCTTTATTATAACTAGCCAGTTATAATTCACATCAGTTACCTTTTAAAACCACAAAGTATTTTCTTACCTTCATAAAGCTGTTATAACCAACTTCCCATAAAGCCGTTATAACACTTTATGTTTTAAGAACAATCAAACACAGTTAACACGTACGCTCACCGTACTACATAGTTCACACATATCATGCTAGAAGAGATAGAAAGAGGTTCACATACCTCGCGACGATTGAGCGACACCAGCAAACTGCGCCAAGTACTCCAACCTTGCTAGCCCTTTCCACTCCTCGAGTAGAATACGCTACTCTTAGTACTTTCACCTATAACGGTCACAAACGTCTATTAACCCCAAAACACCCGTTCTATCGTTCTACAGAAAATTCGGCAAGACCTCCCGCCACAACAGAAATCTCCTCCTCTAACGAGGCCTGGCTACCAAGCCAACCAGAGGGGTTTACACGCCTAACCTGACGTGCACCATCCTACTCAAGAACTCTACACAAGTCTCATCTGATACAGTCCATGTAAATACGATTGATTCTTTTCTTTATTCTTGAGCTTAAGTCAAAAGACATTGCCGAATACTAAGTATAGTTCCATATATAGTATACTTCAACTATATATTCTAACAAACATGTAATTTCCAATTACAATAGAGGACAAGATAATTACCTCGATAAGCCCATAATTATCCAAGTTAAATGTCGATCCTTAGCAATGTTTAGCTCGACTCCGGTGCTCCATCCCGCTCAAACAACCCTTAAGTTCTATCCAACTTCTACTTAAATCCTTCAACTAACAATGAAGATTCCTTAGGGTTTCGGTTTGAGACTAAAAGGTAGTATTTCTGCTCTCACGATAGAGGTAACTTTTGGAATATAACAAGGTATAAGGCCAAGGTATTTTGGGCATTATAACAATACTTGGAAGACAACTTTCTACCAAGGGTACCTCACGAGAACACTCCAACGCGTGGGTATGCTCTCGCCACAAGGCCACTAGGGGTAGTACCCTCTCGGCCACTCGGCCTCACGAAAAGGGGGAGGGCGGGGAAGCTCTGGGCTAGCACAACAAGAAGGGAGGAGAGGGTTTCAAGACTTGGAAGTTTTTGGATGAATGAAGTCTTCAAGCTTAGGGGGTATTTATAGCAAAACCAAAAGCCAACCAATGGCCAAGATCAAGCCATGTGCAAGGCAAGTGTAAGGCCAAGATCAAGCCAAGTGCACCCACAAAACACTCCACAAAACACTCCACAAAACAAGCCACAAAACAAGGCACAAAAGGAGGGACCAATCGGCCAAGGCCAACCAATCCTCTTGGACGCCCAATCGTCCAAGCCACCCTATTTGCTTCCAATGTGAGGGTGACACATGTCACCCTCCCGTTGGTCCAAAATGTTTCGTCTCTCGGAAAAATCCGCAAAAATTATAAATGACATAGCCGGAATTTTCCCTACGAAAGCTGTGGAAACGTTTCGTCGAAAAACGACTCTATTCGGCACTTGTGCCCAAATTCGATCCTTTGCCTAACTTAAGGCTCAAATTTTCTACGTACGTCCTTACGTACATACTCTGGAAATACGGGGTATAACATTCTCCCCTCCTTAGAAACATTCGTCCCGAATGTTCCTTCTCAAGTCTCAACACAAACATGCGCTAGTATAGCCTTCACTGCTATACGCACGAAAACGATCATGCCACGCCCGCCATAAAAATAACAAACGCATCAATACTTAAACCCAAGTCAACGAGGAAACACCTCTAATCATCACAAAACCCTTACCGAGGTCTAAAATATACTCCTTCGCACCTACATTTCACAAAAGAAACGATCACACACGTTCACTTCTCCCCTATCTCGCCGCACTTTCGAACACTCGAGCTCTTTCTAGTATCCGCACCACACTTCCGTCAACGTTCGTTTCCAACCCTTGGAGTTACTACCTCAAACTTGGTCATCTTACTACCCTCGATTTCCTCTAAGGCCATTCTCGCCTTCACGAACTGATTCTCGTCGAACATATCTATGAACTCATCGATGGTCATCTAAACTGGGCCTAGCACCTCGTGACCGCCACCGGGCGACCACCTGTAGCTGACCCTTCCTCGAACGGACGCGGTTGGCCCGCAACATGGCCCCAACCCGACCCATCAGAGCGCCAACTTCCGCCTCGACACGGAACACATCATGGAAGCTACCACTTCCATCTCACACTAACCAGATTTTCAAATCACACTATAGCACAAAGCTATCCGAACATAACACTTAACACATCATTAACATCAATACATACAAGTATCTGGTTAAGGATATACCAAACTAGGCGGTTCAAGGACCGCTAAAATCGAACTTCCACCGCGACTCTACCGTGGCCCAATCGCTCTAGTAGTCTGTGCTATCCTACCAGCGCTACCACTGAGACAGCTTCGTCATATGGCCCTGTTGGCCGCAAGAATAACAAGCTCCTTCGTACTACGACACTCCAAATGCGGTCTACCACATCGACCACACCGGGTAGGGTGATCGATCCGCCAACACCCTACTCACGAACATCCCAAACAGGAGCCACGACCGCTCTCGAATATTCCAAGGGTCCCGAAGCTGCGGAGGACCACTCGCAATAAGCGGAGGTACATAACTAGTCTGCCGAGGCGGTCCGCCTCAAAGTCGCCAAAATATCCGCTCGCCTTCTTCTCGCTGAAAGCCGTCCACCCGTCGATCTGCGCCTCGCACCTGCGTACGGGCACGAATGCGGGCAATGTCCATGCCCACAAGAGAAACACCCGAACAACTCTCGCTAGGTAATCATCGAGCCTCGTAACATATCGTGCACTCGATCCTCCATACTAGCTACTAATGCGGGAACATACCGCCAATGAGTCGAACTCACATTGTACTCCCGAATCAGACGCGCTTCGCCTCAACATCAAAAACTGTGCCCGAGCCCTCTCATTTGTGGAGGCAAGAAATGTGCCGAAGGCCCCAAAACTCGTCCCAAACGGCCGAAGTGCATGCTCTCCCGGGAGAGCTCACGAAGTCAAACCAATCGATCGGTATCACGCACCGATGCGAACCAAATGTCACGACTCGCCTCAAGCCTTGATCACCCGTGATCCTGCGTCGACGGATGAACTCTCGCGGATCATCCTCCGCCTCGACCAGTAAAACTCAAAGGGCTACAACTAAGAAATCCCGTAGCCTCAAGCCGCTCGGGTGCCTTCCAGTCTTCTTTGGGCTGGAGCCGCTGCGTCCGGCTATCCTCATATCTGCCACAACTCGCCAATAATCGCCATCTCTTGTGACCCATCTCCCGCCTGCATCGGGACCGAGGCTCGTGTATCAGAGTCTCAGCAGCCCATCGCTGCGCTCTAAACTCGCTGGCCGGGCGGCGTCGCAGAACTCGCCGTCAAGCACTACTCAGTGCGATCGCTCGCGCCTCGTACTCCTCAATCCCACTAGCGCCTCGCCGCTTTGCCTTCGGGCCTGGTTGCCTTCGCGAGGCATAAGCGGTAAAAACGAAACACGCCGGAGGGTCCAACTTACAACACAAATTCTAAGGCACGATCTCGAATGAGAAGAATGGAAACCAATCCTAAATGTCCTATAGCCTCGATTATAGATGGTGCACAACACACCGATAATCAAGACTCTACTAGACACGGCTCAGACACTTTCCGAGGACTAATCGCTCGATACCACTTTGTAACGCCCGAACCTCGGCCCATCGGTGCCTACCCTGCACCCTAGTGATACAACATCGAGAAAACCAAATGGAAAATAAAACACGAGTCATGAAACAAGAGATATAATAAATAAGCAAAGCAACCAAAGCTTGCCTTCAGATATACACAAAAACCCAACAGCTTGTCCTTTTTACAAACCCCGCCACAACAAAGCATGCACTCTAAGATTTACAACAACTATGACGGACAGTGGGCCGCCATACCCCCGAATGTACAGAACCTACAACTCGTGGAAACATACCAAAGATAAGCCTCCAAGGAACGGAGCTTTCAACACGCTGAAATGAGATCCTAAGAGCGGGATCCACGGCCGATGTACCTCTACTGCGGCATGAACGCAGCCTTCAAGGAGGTCGATAACAGTACCAGTATGTGAATGTCAAAATATCAGAAATGAAATCATAATAGCCTAAAAAGGGAGACATGTATGATAACCAAAATACTGACGCAACATAAAAGCGATCAAGTCGAGGACTCACGCCTCAAAGTCACCACTAAATATAACTATGGGTCTCACGCCCACAACATCCATCATGTTCGCATCATGGCGCGTGCCCGAATATCGTGATCGGTGTAGACATGTCCATGATGCAACAATAATAAGCGCCGCACGCCACATGCCCCGGAATCTTGCGTGGTGTAGACATGCCCATGTAACCTCAATAACAATATACGGGTGGTCAACCCCGCCGCACGCCACATGCCCCGAATATCGTGACGGTAGACACGCCCATGTTGCGCATAACCATATATCGGGTAATCAACTCGCCGCGTGGCCGCGTGCCCCGAATCTGCGTCGGTGTAGACATGTCCATGTGACATCAACAACAAGACAAGAATCAAAATGGAAACATACCTGGAATTCTCCATCATCGCCAAAGACGCCCAAGTAAGTTCTCAACAAGTTAACCGGCCCTCTATCGGGAGACGCGGTAACACAGAAATACCACACTTGCACAACAAAGGCTATCATCACAAGCATAGGCAAGTTTCACAACAACAAGCATAGGCGAGTTTCACAACAACAAGCATAGGCAAATTTCACAACAACAAGCATAGCAAGTTTCACAAGAACTCAAAGTACTTTCATTTTATGCCAAAGTCCGGTTTTAACCCTAAAGTACTACGTACGTTAACTTCTTTTAAAAGAGATCCATTACTTTTATAAAAGTCACCCGATATCCGTAGTATTAGAATGACCAACCCACATTCCCTTTTCAAAATCAAGTAACAACATTCTTTCCTAAGTTCGGTTTGCCTAGTTTCAATTACTCAAGCTTCTCATTTTCAAATGGTTTCATAGTTCCCAAACTTAATCACTTGATTCCTTTTTAGAACAATTGAGTAATATATGTCTCACGTGAGAGTAGACTATTCTTGTTTACAACATTCTTATTACAGCAACCATGATCTAGAAAATGTATATCATTTTGTCTCATCTTAGTTTCTATGCAGATGGAGGTTTCTACTGGTTTTAATACAATTCATCATTATTCAATACATTTTCCTTTATTAACGCCGCAGAGTCCTGTCGATACACATTCGATTTCCAAATCAAGAAACATTATCCCTTTAAATAAAACCAAGTACTCATTACTCACGAATGAGGTTTCACACAAACATTCACATTAAAACAAATAAGTTAAGTCTCTTATCTTATAAGATCAAGTCTCTTAACTTCTAACATCAGTAAACCATTTTCTTTACCTCTCTTAAGACATTATACCTAACTCCCAAAAGCTAGTATAACTCTTTTTAAAACCTTTAAAACCAAGTGTTACTCTCCCTTCCAAAACGATTTATAAATCTTTTGAAATACATCAAGTTCTTTATTATAACTCTAGCTTGTCACGACCAAATCGGGCCGTGGATCGTGCCTTACCGGGCACCCTAGTGACACAACATCGAGTAATCGAACATAAACAACAACATGAGATAAATGAAATATAAAACAATAATGGAAAACTTGCCTTTCGCATATATATAACCATCAACTCTTTTACAAATGAACCTTAATCCTTTTTACCAACCCCGCCCACAACAAGATTACTGCACTCTAAGAATGATACGACCAACGATGGCGGACAGGGCCCGCCAAACCCCCGAATGTAAACACTTACTACGACAGGACTATACCATCGATAAGCCTCCGAGAAACGGAGCTTCCCAAACGCCGAATCAGACTCGAGAGCTAGGATCAACGATCGATGTACCTCGACTGCGGCATGAACGCAGCCCGGCGAGGTCGATAACATGTACCAAGTATGTGAAATCAGTAGTAATATCAGAATCGAAATCATAGTAGTCTATATAAAGCGGGAGACATGTATGATAACCAAACTACGCTCACAACAACTAAGCGATGTCAAGTCGGGACTCACGCCTCAAAGTCATCACAATAAGACCAGACGGTAAGTGCGAAGGCATAGCCGACTACTAAGACCCCCGTACCACAAATGCCACAAATCAGATCACGAGGTCTCTAGACCGCACCACAGATCGGCCGCCACCGCCCGCAGATCAATGTCGCGTCTATTCCCGAACTCTCGCAGCTCGCATAGGTCACACATGCACCGCATAAGGTATTCCTCGAATCGGTCCTAGACCACCCGAGGTATACCGCGTCGAAGCGGCTAACCTCGGTATCCGTCCCGACTTCGCACCGCGTAGCCCTCGAGACCGCATAGTCCCCAGAGACCGTGATAGGAATCCCCGCATCGCTAAACACCGGAATGATCGATCACTCGAGCATACCGCGCTCGCATAGTCTCAAGGACCGTGATAGCCGTATAGACCCGCATCAAGGGTGGCAAGCCCTGTGATACACGAGGGTAGGTGATATAATAATGATCTGATGGACTTACCTTTTAACAATGTAAGCACGAAGAATGACCCCTTACATAACAATCACAAGATACTAACACAAGTAGCATCCTAACATGTTTACTTATCAAATCAACAAGAAAGTATTACAAGGCTATCACAAACCAATACAATCGAGTTGTTCACACAAGGTACTTTCTACTAACAAGTTCGAGTATCTAACCCCAACGTACTTCATACATTAAATCTTCAAAAGATCCGTCCTATCACATAAGTCACCTGATACCCGTAGTATAAAATAGAGTGGTATCTTTTTAAGTAAACCAAAACACTTACCTTTGTAAAATCAAGTAACAACATTATTTTCCAAACGCTCGAGTTTGCCTAATTTCAAATGTTCCAGCTTATTTTAAAAAGGTTTCGTAGTTCATAGTCTTATTCATTCAAGAATATAATCCTTTTATTAACCAATTGAGAAACATAAGCCTTACATGTAAGTAGGTTATTCTTATTTATAACAATCTTATTACAATGACCATGATCTAGGAAATATCATTTTGTCTTATCTTAGCTTCTATGCAGATGGAAGTTTCTACTGTTTTAATCATACTTAATTATTCAAAACACTTCCTTTGTTAACGCTGCGATGGTTTGTCGATACACATCCCGATTTCCAAAATCAAGAAAACATTCTTAAGCCGTTATACCTAACTTCCCATAAAGCTAGTATAACTCTTAAGTTTTCAAAAATACATTACTACACATATTCTTTCAAAATGATTTATAAACCTTTTGAAATACTTCAAGTTCTTCATTAACACATAACAAGTCAGTTATAATCAAATCAGTTACCTTTCGAAAACCACAACCCATTTTCTTACCTACATAAAGCTGTTATAACCAACTTCCCATAAAGCCGTTATAACACTTTATGTTTTACAACAATCAAACACATGTACGTCTACCGTACTACATAGTTCACACATATCATGCTAGGAGAGATAGGAAGAGGTTCACATACCTCGCGACGAGTATCGACTAATAGCAAAACGCTCCAACAGTCGGCTACTCCTTAAGCCAAGTGGATCATTCCACACGTAGCATCCCAACCTATAAGGCCACAAGGCGCTTATTAACGTCGTAGAACATTCTACAGAAAATTCGGCAGCACCTCCCCCCCCCGCAACAGCGTAAATCTCCTCCTCTATCGAGGCCGGCTACCAAGCCAACCAGGGGGGGGTTATACATCTAACCCTAACGGGTACAATTCTACTCCACGGTACTACTACACAAGTCTACTGTAATACAGTCCTAAGTAATTACAGTTCAGTTCAGTTCCTTATTCTTCAGGCTTAAGTCAAAAGACATTGCCAACAACTACGTTCAGTTCTATATATAGTATACTTCAACTATATATTCTAACAACATGTAATATCCAATTACAATAGGGGGACAAGATAATTACCTCGATAAGCCCATAATTATCCAAGTATAAAGTCGATCCTGGGCAATCGTTTAGCTCCAACTCCGAGCGCTCCAACCCGCTCTAAACCACCCTTAGAAGTTCTAACCAACTTCTACACAATACTCCAACGGACTATGGAGATTTTCCTAGGGTTTCTGCTGGTGACTGAGGGTAAGTATAATCGTCTTTCCGGGCTTTTCGTACTGTTATAACCTTAGAATACAACAAGGTAAAAGGCTACGGTAATTTGGGCATTATAACAATACTTTTGAGAGTATTTCAACACCACAACAAGGGTATTATACGAAACAACCTAGGCAGTGGGTACCCCACTACTAGCAACACTAGGAGGGGGCGCTACTCCTGGCTAGCACCCCTAGAGGGGTGCTCTCGCCACAAGGGAAGGCCCTCGTCGAACTCAACACAAGAGGAGGAGAGGATTTTACACTTAGAAACATTTAGGAATGGATGAAGAAGTTCATCAACCTTAGGGTATTTATAGCACAAGCCAAGGCCAACCAATGGCCAAGATCTAGCCAAGTGCCTAGCAAGTGTAGGGCCAAGATTCACCCACGTGTCCTAGCCAACTTGCACACAAAATATCTACCAAAAATATCTCCCACTTGCCTCCCCAATTCGGTCCAAACCGCCCACTATGCCCACCAATGAGAGGGTGCGAGTCGCCTCTCGTTGGTCCAAAATGTTCCGCCTCTAAAAA
The DNA here is from genome assembly GCA_029844215.1 of Przewalskia tangutica. NCBI lineage: Eukaryota > Viridiplantae > Streptophyta > Magnoliopsida > Solanales > Solanaceae > Przewalskia > Przewalskia tangutica. Next base: position 292,776 of record JAQGDG010000029.1, read on the forward strand.
TCCGCAAAATACTAAATGACATAGCGGAAATTCCCTACGAAAGCCGTGAAAACGTTTAGGAAAACGACTCTAACCGTGTTGTGCACAAACATAATTTCGCCCAAAGGTGCCACATGGGGTGACACGTGTCGCCCCGATTCGCCCAAAATATTTCGTCTTCCAAAATATCCAAAACGCCAAAATCTCAAAATCAAAGCGGGCCCTACAAACAGTAAATTTCTCCCGTGGGCCCCACGTGACCATTTCCGAAAATAAAATTCCATAATTCTCTAATATTCCAGAAGTCCGAATACCAAACTGGGAATCCAATTCCATTAACGAACCTTTTTCCTTCACAAAACCTAAACTTTTCCGTGGAAAAATCGCTCTTTCTTCCTTTCCAATCTTTCGTCAGATTCTCGCACGCACGCCCTCGCATACATACCTGGAACTACGGGTATAACATTCTTCCCTTAGAAACATTCGTCCGAATGTTCCTTCTAAGTCTCAAACGAACACGTGCGGATAGTCTTCACTACTATACTTACGAAACAATCCCGCCACACCGCCATGGAAACACTGCGCAAAACTTACATCTAAGTCCACGAGAAACACCTCTACATCACCACAAATAATACTACTTTTGTCACTTTGTCGCGAGCCTTGCTCCGACGACCCAACAAATGGTACCGGCCGCACGCGATCCACGGTCGCCGTGACACTCGGATTCTTATCACATTTACGATATCGCTTTAGTATCCAAAACTCGTTACTATCTCTAACGTGGTCATCATTAATTGGGAACATTCTGATGGATCTTCGATACTTTCCAACATAACAATACGAAGACGGACGTCCTTCCTCCTAAGTCGGACGGCAAATGCTAACATATAGGCACCGCCTATTCTTCACATGAACTCACAAAGGCCCAAAGTAACTCGGGCTAAGTTCCTTCTGTTTCCAAACTCGTCACACCCGACCCGGGGTGGTACTTTTAAGAAGACCGACCGTCAACCTGAACTCTAAGCGTCGTCGCCGATAATCCGCACGATTCCTCCGAGCTGCCAGAACTTCTTCTAGACAAGCTTCGCACTATCCACACCGGAACAAGCTCAACCAACTATCTCAACCACGCCAACATCGAACCAATCGACCGCAACTTGCATTTCGCTTCTACAAGGCGTCGCAAGACGACATCCGAACACTAAAATGGTAGCTTAAACACTTCAACCGAGACAACGATCCTCACAAATACCCACGAAATCAAAACACCGCCCGGCGGCGAATCGCGATTCGAGACTCACCGAGTTCCTAACTCGCTGGTATAACTTCCAAAACGAAAACAGCCAGAACCAGACTTCATCTGTCATTATAAGGTGGAGGTAGGCACCCTGCAACCTCACAACCTTTTTAGATAACAACAACATCGCCGAGTGAACGGTCCCGACCGAAGAACACGATGGGCTGCCCCATCGCCCAACCATCGGTCGAACGCATCCACGAACTCGCACGGTTAACTAAACTTGGGCCTAACACCCTCATGACCTACCACAAGCGCGACCACCACAAACCGACCCCACCACCAAAAGGCCGCGGGTTGACCCGCATCACGGCCTCAACCCGACCCGCATCAAGCAAAACACTAGCTCCCGAAGGAATAATTTCACAAATCATATTACGAAAACCTAGCGGTCTTCCTAGCTCGACTACCTTCTTTCAAATCACGCTACTCGGGACTTATCCCACGAACATAGCTCACGTGCACTATGCACTCCTATAAGGGTCAAACATAACACTACACCTTTCTCGAGATGGCCTTACCTCTAAGGTCTTTGCGTATAAAGCTCTAAGGCTCACACTTTCTATCCCCAAAATCTTACTCGGATAACCCACCATGATTCTAATCACAACTAACACACCGCTATCGAACATAGCACTTAAGGTATACTCACCTTGAAAGTTACCAAAGGACCTCACGCTCGCCCTCTTCTCGTTGTCCTTCGTTAACCCGTCGATCTCTACGTTTCTCGGCTACGCGCATAAGCCCGCATACGTGCCATGCTCGCCTAATCAAGAATTACTCTTGCACAACCTCTTTTAGATAGTCCTCCGCATCGCGTACATCGGTATACTCTCTGTAGCCAAATTTATAGCTAGTAATGTGGTTGTCCTCGCAATCTATATTCTCTGCTCCCGGTCGTGGAACCGGGCGTTCAAATATCATGGCCGCAGAGGAACCGCCGCCGCTGCTAAACTCTCTTGGCTAGTGACGCCGCAAAACTCCCCGAATGAAGCACTACCCTAGGTAATGATTGGGCTGTGCCTCGCCACCCTCTGAACTCTACTGCAGCCTCCTCGCCGCTTTGCCCTCCCGGGCTCGGGTTGCGCACGCGAGGCATAACGATAAGGAAAGGATTTCGTCGGAGGGTTCAACTTACAACATGACTCTAAGGCACGATCTCGAGTGAGAAGAATAGAAACCAATCCTAAATATCCTATAGCCTCACGATTATTGATGTGGTGCACAACACACCGATAATCAAGACTCTACCGATACGGTGCGTAGACACTTTCCGAGGATTAATCGCTCGATACCACTTTTGTCACGACCAAATCGCCCGTGGATCGTGCCTTACCGGGCACCCTAGTGACACAACATCGTAGTAATCGTGAACATAAAACAACAACATGAGATAAATGAAATATAAAACAATAATCAGGAAAACTTGCCTTTCGCATATATATAACCATCAACTCTTTTACAAATGAACGTTTTAATCCTTTTTACCAACCCCGCCCACAACAGATTACAGGCACTTAAGAATGATACGACACAATGGCGGACAGGGGCCCCGCCAAACCCCGAATGTAAACACTTACTACGACAGGACTATACCACCGATAAGCCTCCGAGAAACGGAGCTTCCCAAACGCCGAATCGTGACCGAGAGCTAGGATCAACGATCGATGTACCTCAACTGCGGCATGAACGCAGCCCGGCGAGGTCGACAACATGTACCAAGTATGTGAAATCAGAAAGTAATATCAGAATCAAATCATAGTAGTCTATATAAAGCGGGAGACATGTATGATAACCAAACTACGCTCACAACAACTAAGCGATATGTCAAGTCGTGACTCACGCCTCAAAGTCATCACAATAAGACCGCACGGGTAAGTACGAAGGCATAGCCGACTACTAAGACCCCAGCACCACAAATGCCACAAATCTGTATCACGAGGTCTCTGCATCGCACCACAGATCGGCCGCCACCGCCCGCAGATCAATGTTCGCGTCTATTCCTGGAACTCTCGAAGCTCCGCATAGGTCACACACCGAACCGCATAAGGTATTCCTCTAATCCTGGTACTAGAACACCTGAGGTATACCCCGCGTCGGCGCACTAACCCTCGGTATCCGCCCCGACTTCCGCACCCGCGTAGCCCCTCAAGGACCGCATAGTCCCCAGAGACCGCGTAGGAATCCCCGCGTCAGGCTAAACACCCGAATGATCGGTCGATCTGGAGCATACCGCTGACTCGCGTAGTCTCAAGGACCGTGATAGCCGTATAGACCCGCATCAAGGGTGGCAAGCCCGGTATACACGATCGGGTAGGTGATATAATAACGATCCAATGGACTTACCTTTTAACAATGTAAGCACAGCAAGAATGACCCCCTTACATAACAATCACAAGATACTAACACAAGTAGCATCCTAACATGTTTACTTATCAAATCAACAAGAAAGTATTACAAGGCTATCACAAACCAATACAATCAAGTTGTTCACACAAGGTACTTTCTACTAACAAGTTCGAGTATCTAACCCCAACGCATTTCATACATTAAATCTTCAAAAGATCCGCTTATCACATAAGTCACACAATACGTAGTATAAAATAGAGTGATTTGTCTTTTAAGTAAACTAAAACACTTACCTTTGTAAAATCAAGTAACAACATTATTTTCCAAACGCTCGAGTTTGCCTAATTTCAAATGTTCGGTTCTTATTTTAAAAAGGTTTAGTAGTTCATAGTCTTATTCATTCAAGAATATAATCCTTTTATTAACCAATTGAGAAACATAAGCCTTACATGTAAGTAGGTTATTCTTATTTATAACAATCTTATTACAGCAGCCATGATCTAGGAAATATCATTTTGTCTTATCTTAGCTTCTATGCAGATGGAAGTTTCTACTGGTTTTAATCATACTTAATTATTCAAAACACTTCCTTTTGTTAACGCTGCAGTGGTTTGTCGATACACATCCTGATTTCCAAAATCAGTAAAAACATTCTTAAGCCGTTATACCTAACTTCCCATAAAGCTAGTATAACTCTTAAGTTTTCAAAAATACATTACTACACATATTCTTTCAAAATGATTTATAAACCTTTTGAAATACTTCAAGTTCTTCATTAACACATAACAAGTCAGTTATAATCAAATCAGTTACCTTCAAAACCACAACCCATTTTCTTACCTCATAAAGTCGTTATAACCAACTTCCCATAAAGCCGTTATAACACTTTATGTTTTACAACAATCAAACACATGTACGCTCACCGTACTACATAGTTCACACATATCATGCTAGGAGAGATAGGAAGAGGTTCACATACCGCGACGAGTATCGACTAATAGCAAAACGCTCCAACAGTCGGCTACTCCTTAAGCCAAGTGGATCATTCCACACGTAGCATCCCAACCTATAAGGCCACAAGGCGCTTATTAACGTCGTAGAACATTCTACAGAAAATTCGTAGACTCTCCCGCAACAACAGAAATCTCCTCCTCTATCGAGGCCGGCTACGAAGCCAACCAGGGGTTATACATCTAACCCTAACGGGTACAATTCTACTCCACGGTACTACTACACAAGTCTACTGTAATACAGTCCTAAGTAATTACAGTTCAGTTCAGTTCCTTATTCTTCAGGCTTAAGTCAAAAGACATTGCCAACAACTACGTTCAGTTCTATATATAGTATACTTCAACTATATATTCTAACAACATGTAATATCCAATTACAATAGGACAAGATAATTACCTCGATAAGCCCATAATTATCCAAGTATAAAGTCGATCACAGGCAATCGTTTAGCTCCGACTCCGCGCTCAACCCGCTCTAAACCACCCTTAGAAGTTCTAACCAACTTCTACACAATACTCCAACGGACTATGGAGATTTTCCTAGGGTTTCGGTTTGGTGACTGACGGTAAGTATAATAGTATTTCTGGGCTTTTCGTAAAGGTATAACCTTAGAATACAACAAGGTATAAGGCTAAGGTAATTTGGGCATTATAACAATACTTTTGAGAGTATTTCTACACCACAACAAGGGGTATTATACGAAAACAACCTAGGCTAGGGGGGGGGGGTACCCCACGGCTAGCAACACTAGGAGGGGGGGGCGCTACTCTCGGCTAGCACCCCTAGAGGGGGGGGGTGCTCTCGGCCACAAGGGGGGAAGGCCCTTGGCCGAACTCAACACAAGGGAGGGAGAGGATTTTACACTTAGAAACATTTAGGAATGGATGAAGAAGTTCATCAACCTTAGAGGGGTATTTATAGCACAAGCCAAGGCCAACCAATGGCCAAGATCTAGCCAAGTGCCTAGCAAGTGTAGGGCCAAGATTCACCCATGTGTCCTAGCCAACTTGCACACAAAATATCTACCAAAAATATCTCCCACTTGCCTCCCCCAATTCGTCCAAACCGCCCACTATGCCCACCAATGAGAGGGTGCCAAGTGCCGCCCTCTCGTTGGTCCAAAATGTTTCGTCTCTAAAAATCCGCAAAAATACTAAATGACATAGCGGAAATTCCCTACGAAGTCGTGAAAGCGTTTCGCCAAAAACGACTCTAACCGTGTTGTGCACAAACATAATTTCGGCCCAAAGGTGCCACATGGGGGTGACACGTGTCGCCCCCCGATTCGTCCAAAATATTTCGTCTTACGAAAATATCCAAAACGGCCAAAATCTCAAAATCAAAGCGGGCCCCACAAAACCGTAAATTTCTCCCGTGGGCCCCACGTGACCATTTCCGAAAATAAAATTCCATAAGTCTCTAATATTCCAGAAGTCCGAATACCAAATGGGAATCCAATTCCCATTAACGAACCTTTTTCCTTCACAAAAACCGGAAACTTTTCCGTGGAAAAATCGCCTCTTTCTTCCTTTCCAATCTTTCTGTCGTATTCTCGTACGTACGTCCTCGCATACATACCCTGGAACTACGGGGTATAACACCAGTTATAATTCACATCAGTTACCTTTTAAAACCACAAAGTATTTTCTTACCTTCATAAAGCTGTTATAACCAACTTCCCATAAAGCCGTTATAACACTTTATGTTTTAAGAACAATCAAACACAGTTAACACATGTACGTCTACCGTACTACATAGTTCACACATATCATGCTAGAAGAGATAGGAAGAGGTTCACATACCTCGCGACGATTTATCGACAAAAGCAAAATGCTCCAAGTACTACAACCTTGCTAGCCCTTTCCACTCCTCGAGTAGAATACGCTACTCTTAGTACTTTCACCTATAAAGGTCACAAACGTCTATTAACCCCAAAACACAAGTTCTATCTTTCTACGAAAATTCGCGACTCTCCCGCCACAACAGAAATCTCCTCTCTAACGAGGCTGCTACCAAGCCAACCAGGGGGGGGGGGGTTTACACGTCTAACCGGACGTGCACCATCCTACTCAGAAACTCTACACAAGTCTCATGTCTGATACACCCTATGTAAATACATTCGATTCTTTTCTTTATTCTTCAGCTTAAGTCAAAAGACATTGCCAATACTAAGTATAGTTCCATATATAGTATACTTCAACTATATATTCTAACAAACATGTAATTTCTAATTACAATAGGACAAGATAATTACCTCGATAAGCCCATAATTATCCAAGTTAAATGTCGATCCTTAGCAATGTTTAGCTCCAACTCCGGGTGCTCCATCCCGCTCCAAACAACCCTTAGAAGTTCTATCCAACTTCTACTTAAATCCTTCAACTAACAATGAAGATTCCTTAGGGTTTCGGTTTGAGACTAAAAGGTAGTATTTCGGGCTCTACGTATAGAGGTAACTTTTGGAATACAACAAGGTATAAGGCCAAGGTATTTTGGGCATTATAACAATACTTGGAAGACAACTTTCTACCAAGGGGGGGGGTACCTCACGAGAACACTCCAACGTGGGGGGGGTATGCTCTCGGCCACAAGGCCACTAGGGGTAGTACCCTCTCGCCACTAGGCCTCACGAAAAGGGGAGGAGGGGAAGCTCTGCTAGCACAAAAGAAGGGAGGAGAGGGTTTCAAGACTTGGAAGTTTTTGGATGAATGAAGTCTTCAAGCTTAGGGGGTATTTATAGCAAAACCAAAAGCCAACCAATGGCCAAGATCAAGCCATGTGCAAGGCAAGTGTAAGGCCAAGATCAAGCCAAGTGCACCCACAAAACACTCCACAAAACACTCCACAAAACAAGCCACAAAACAAGGCACAAAAGGAGGGACCAATCGGCCAAGGCCAACCAATCCTCTTGGACGCCCAATCGTCCAAGCCACCCTATTTGCTTCCAATGTGAGGTGACACGCCACCCTCCGGTTGGTCCAAAATTTTTCGTCTCTCGTAAAAATCCGAAAAAATTATAAATGACATAGCCGTAATTTTCCCTACGAAAGCTGTGGAAACGTTTCGTCGAAAAACGACTCTATTCGGCACTTGTGCCCAAATTCGGTCCTTTGCCTAACTTAAGGCTCAATTTTCTCGTGCGCCCCACGTACATACTGGAAATACGGGTATAACAACTTGAGGATATGTCACGAGCTGCGTGATTGATTTCAGTGGTAGCTGGGAGGATCATTTGCCTCTTGTGGAGTTTGCTTATAACAACTACCATTCCAGTATACAGATGGCGCCATACGAGGCTTTATATGGGCGGAAATGTAGATCGCCGATTGGTTGGTTCGACGTGGGCGAGGTGCAGTTAGTTGGCCCAGACTTGGTTCAGCAGGCTGTGGATAAGGTGAAGCTTATCCAGGAGAGATGATACCGTAGTCGGCGAAGTCATATGCGGATAATCGGCGTCGGCATTTGGAGTTTCGGATGACGATTGGGTCTTCTTAGGCGCCACCCATGGCGGTGTGATGAGATTCGGTAGAAGGGAAACTCACCCAAGGTACATTGGGCCCTACCATCGTCCGTCGAGTAGGCAAGGTTGTCTATGAGTTGGATCCGCCATCGAGTTAGGCGGTACATCCGGTCTTCCATGTTTCTATGTTGCGGAAGTGTATCGGAGATCCAGCGAGAGTTTTCCCTGCTAGTGAGGTCCAGGTGACAGAGGGGTTATCGTATGAGGAGAGTCCCATAGCGATACTCGATCGCCAGGTCAGGCGACTGCGGACCAAGGATGTGGCTTCCGTCAAAGTCTTGTGGAGGAATGATAATGTCACGACCCGAACCCGGGCCCGTGACTGGTGCCTTACCCCGGGCACCCTAGTGATACAACATCAGAGAAAACCAGCGGAAATAAAAACTTTAAACATATAAATAGACATGGATCAAGATGAAAGAAAACATGCCAACCAAAACGGTTGCCTTTCAGCATATATATATATATATAAACGTTTGAACAGTTACAATCCTTACAACCCTGCCCACAACAGTGCTACAGACCTCTAAGATTTATACAACAACTATGACGGGACAGGGCCCCGCCATACCCCTGAATGTACAAGAACCTACAGACATCAGGGTAACATACCAAAGATAAGCCTCCGAAGGAACGGAGCTTCCCAAGACGCTGAAAGGTGATCCTAAAAGCGAGGATCGACAACCGATGATTTACTCATGCAGACGACCGCAAGGAGGTCAAGACAACAGTACCAAGTATGTGAAATCAGAACATCAGAAATGAAATCATAATAGTCTATATAAAGCAGAGACATGTATGATAACCAGACATAGATTCACAACATAAAGCGTATGTCAAGTCGTGACTCACGCCTCAAAGTCATCCTCATGCGCCGTGGAACTCCTTCCTCACCGCAGCCTAGGTACAAATCATGTGATACGATAACATGTCTCGGCCCATCTCATGGACCCGATAGAAACGTGTGGAATACATTCCTGTTCATCTCATGAACTCAGTAGTCGGATAGAATACATTCCGGTCCATCCCGGACGCGTAGTCGAGTGAAATACATTCCGGCTCATCACATGAACACGGTAGTCGAGTGAAATACATTCCCGGTTCATCCCATGAACGCGGTAGTCGAGTGAAATACATTCCCGGTTCATCCCATGAACGCGGTAGTCGAGTGAAATACATTCCTTGCACAACAAGTCTATCTCACGCAAACATAGGCAAGTTACACACAACTTAAAGTACTTTCATTTTATGACAAGGTCCGGGTTTTAACCCTAAAGTACTACGTACGTTAAATTCCTTTTAAGAGATCCATTCCTTTTATAAAAGTCACCCGATACCCGTAGTATATAATAAAAAAAGAGTGACTTACATCTTTTACGTAAACCAAAACAACTTCCCTTTTTAAAGTCAAGTTACCACATTAAAACCAATGATAAAACCCTTCTTTTGTTTTCATAAAGTCGTTATAACCAACTTCCCATAAAGCTGTTATAACACTTTATGTTTTAAACCAATTTAAGACAAAACAATGCCTTTCTTTTCCCTACGCCCAGCTTTGCCTAATTTCAATTACTCAAGTCTCTTTATTTTAGAAAGGTTTCATAGTTCAATGTCTTAATCTCTTTTAAAACAATTGAATAACATATGTCATAAAGTGTGAGCGCTTATTCTTGTTTATAACCATTTATTAAAGCAGCCATGATCTAGAAAATGTAATATCATTTTGTCTCATCTTAGCTTCTATGCAGATGGAGTTTTTACTGGTTTTAATAATACTTCATTATTTAATACATTTTCCTTTATTAGCGCTGCAGTGGTTTGTTCGATACTCATTCTGATTTCCAAATCAAGAAACATTATTCCTTTTAAAACTGTACTCATTACTCACGAATGAGGTTTCACACAAAATTCATATTAATGCATTCAAGTCAAGTCTCTTATCTTTTAAGATCAAGTCTCTTAACTTATAAAATCAGTAAACCATTCTTTTTATCTCTTTTAGACGTTATACCCAACTTCCCATAAAGCCAGTATAACTCTTAAGCTTTTTTTAAAACCAAGCATTACTCTTCTCTCAAAAAGGTTTCTTAAATCTTTTGAAATACTTCAATATCATTATTATTCAGGCTTAAGTCAAAAGACATTGCCGTGACACTACATTCGCTTAACACGACGCTCACCGCATCTATATATATACTCTTTAAAAATACTTCAAGATTCTTATTATTCAAGCTTAAGTCAAAAGACATTGCCACACGTACGTCTACCGTACTATATATATATTCCCTTAAAATACTTCATGCTCAAGAGTATAGGAAGATTCACATACCTCGCGACGATTATCGACTATAAGCAAAACGCTCCACGGCTATAACCCGGCTAGCCCTGACCACCTTCTAAGTAGCACATGCTACTTGCAGAACATTCAACCAATAAAGGTTATCAGTCTACTGTAAATACAGTCCTATGTAAATACAGTTTAAACTTCTATCTTAATATTCTTCTGATGCGATTTCAGTTCAAGTCTATTCTGTAATATCCTTCTATTACAGTTCAATTCTCTTCTATGAATCTTATATTCATTTCTATACTACTACGGTATGTAATTTCCAATTACAAAAGAAGGACAGTAGTATTTACCTCGATGAGCCCAAAATTATCCAAGTTTAATGTCGCTCCTGAGCAACGTTAAGCTCCTACTCCGAGTGCTCCAACCCGCTCCAAACAACCCTTAGAAGTTCTACGCAACTTCTACTTAACACTTCAACCGACTATGAAGTTTTTCCTTAGGGTTTCGTTTAGTGGCTAAAGGAAGTATAATAGTATTGTCTGGGCTTTTGTATAAGTGTAACCTTGGGCCAAGGTATTTGGACATAACAACAATACTAGGAGAGTATTTCTATACCACAACAAGGGGTATTATACAAAAACAACTAGGCTAGGGGACCTCTCACAAACTTTCTCAAGGGGAGGCTCGCCAAGGCTTCTCAAAGAGGGGAGGATGCTTTGGACGAGCTACTACACAAAGGGGGGGGGGGGATTAAGAGAGCTTTCAAGACTTAGGAAGATTTTTGGATGAAGAAGTCTTCCAAAGGGGGGGGGGGTATTTATAGGTCAAGGAATGGCCCACCAATGGCCAAGATCCATCCAAGTGTTAGGCAAGTGTAGGCTAGGATTAAGCCATGCACCTTATCCATCTACCACCAAAATATCACAAAATATCCTACCAACTCCTTGACCCATCGTCCAAGCCGCCCCAAGCCCTTCCAATGTGAGGTGACACATGTCACCCTCCCGTTGGTCCAACATGTTTCGCCTCTCGAAAAATCCGCAAAAATTAAAAATGACATAGCCGAATTTTCCTTCGCAGTTTAGTAAAACGTTTAGTCGAAAACGACTCTTTCCGGCATTTGTGTACAAATTTCGAACCTAGCCTAACTTTAAGGCTTAAATTTATATACGTACGCCCTCACGTACATACTCAGGAAATACGGGGTATAACATTCTCCCCTCCTTAGAAACATTCGTCCCGAATGTTCCTTCTCAAGACGGATAACGGTAAAGTTCCTCTAACAAGTTGTCAACGCCACACCTGGCCATGTAATAACACACGTCATCTTTCTTCCTTACACGTCGTGCCCTTCTCGAACACTTGAACTCTTCTGGTATACGTACCACGCTTTAGTCATCGCTTTAGTTTCCAAAACTTGGGAGTCACCACCTCCAAACTTGGTCATCTTACCAGCCTCAATCTCCCTTAAGGCCATTCCCGGCCTTCACGATCCGCTTCTGGTCGAACGCATCCACGAACTCATACGATGGTCATCTGAACTTGGGCCTATCACTCTCGTGACCCTACCACCTGGCGGGACCACCCAGAGCTGACCCCACCTCGAAACAGGCCGCGGGTTGGCCCGCAACATGGCCCCAACCCGACCCACTTAACACATCAAGCTCTTGGTTCCCGATCCGGAACAATCTTACCTATACAGGTCATGAAAGCTACCACTTCCATTTAACATTACCCAAGGATTTTCCCACCATCACTCCACGTATACTTACACATTCTGACAAAGATCACTTGCAAAATTTTGTACATAATTCACAACATATAATCATTGCATCACGTATGCAAAACTCTAGAGGGTTAAGGATATACCTGAATCTACCGCTCCACTCTAATCATAGGCACGCCTGCAGGCGCATAGTCAGAAGGCGATGAACACGCCATCGATCCGCAGGTCGCGCTAAGCCGGCACTCTCCTATAAGCACGCTCGTCACATGGCTCGACGGCCGCAGTGAAACAAGCACCGAAAAAGACGACATTCCCGATGGCGCTCGCCACATCGCGCATACCGAGGGGACATGAATCCGCCGGCTAGAACTCACGTATACCGTGAACCGGAAGCCTCGAGCTCGAGCACCTCCCGAATACCCCGAACGCTCAAGATCGTGGAGGACCACTGCATCTGGCGAGGTACATAACTAGCTCACCGAGGCGGTCCGCCTTGAAAGTTACCAAAGGACCGCTGTCTCGGCCCTCTTCTCGCCGATCTCGCCATTCCGCCGATCTCTCCGTGCCTCACATCCTAGTGCATGAGCTTGCATGCTGGCAATGTCCATGCCAGGCTGAAGAGATACACCCGTACTAGCGTCTGCAAAGTAATCATCTAGCCCTGTGACGTAGCGGTGTACTCGCCCTCCATATCGCATTACTGGGACATACCGAGCTAATGAGTCGAACTCCACATTGTACTCTCTAACCGTCCCGCCCGCCCCGCTCAACGCCGTAAATTGTCGCCCGAGCCCTCCTCATCCGTGGAGGCAAGAAGTGTGCAAGAAATGCCTTTGAGAACTCGTCCCATATACCGGAAGTGCATTCTCTCCCGACGGCTCCCACGAATCAAACTACTGATCATGTATCACGCACCGATGCGAACCTAGACCACCGACTCGGTCTCCGATGCCTTGATCACTCACGACCCAGAATCGCCGGATGAACTCTCGCGATCATCTTCGTGCCTCGACCCATAAAACTCTGGCGGTTACATCTCGTAAAATCCCGTAGTCTCAAATCGCTCGCCGGGGTGAACTACGGTGCTCAATTGGACTGAATCGCGATTCATTTTATCCTCATATTCGCCACGACCGCCAAGAATCGCCATCTCCTTGTACCCATCTCATTTGCTCAGTGTGGGATGGAGGCTCAGTATCGTAGTCTCGGCAGCCACCGCCGCGCTCTAAACTATCTTTGCGCCTTTGGCGGCGCGAAACCCGCCGCTTCGGCACTGTCTCAGTATTGACCGCTCGCGCCTCGCATTTCTCTCAGATCTCACTAATGCTCCTCGATCGCCTTGCCCATCCGGGCTCGGGTTGCCTTACGCGAGGCATAATCGTAAAGGAAAGGAATACGCCAGGGGTCCAACTTATCACACAACTCTAAGGCACGATCTCGAATGAGAAGAATGAAACCAATCCTAAATGTCCTATAGCCTCACGATTATAGATGTGGTGCACAACACACCGATAATCAAGACTCTACTAGACACGGTGCGTAGACACTTTCCGAGGACTAAGCGCTCGATACCACTTTTGTCACGACCAACCTGCCCGCGGATCGTGCCTTACCCCGGGCACCCTAGTGATACAACATCAGAGAAAACCAGCGGAAATAAAAACTTTAAACATATAAATAGACATGGATCAAGATGAAAGAAAACAGGCCAACCAAAATGGTTGCCTTTCAGCATATATATATATATATAAACGTTTGAACAAGCATAATCCTTACAACCCCGCCACAATAAAGCATGCACTTAAGATTTATACAACAACTATGACGGGACAGGGCCCCGCCATACCCCTGAATGTACAAAAACCTACAGACATCAGGGTAACATACCAAAGATAAGCCTCCGAAGGAACGGAGCTTCCCAAGACGCTGGAAGGTGATCCTAAGCGGGATCGATACCGATGTACCTACCGTGCATTTAACGCAGCCCAAGGAGGTCGATAACAGTACCAAGTATGTGAAATCAGAACACTGTAAATGAAATCATAATAGTCTATATAAAGCAGAGACATGTATGATAACCAAACTACGATTCACAACATAAAAGCGATCATGTCAAGTCGGGACTCACGCCTCAAAGTCATCCTCACGCCCGTGGAACTCTTCCTCACCGCCAGCCTAGGTACAAATCATGTGATACGTATAACATGTCTCGCCCATCTCATGGACCCAGATAGAAACGTGTGGAATACATTCTGTTCATCTCATGAACTCGGTAGTCGGATAGAATACATTCGGTCCATCCTGGGACGCGTAGTCGAGTGAAATACATTCCGGTTCATCCTACGAACACGGTAGTCGAAAGTGAAATACATTCCGGTTCATCCCATGAACGCGGTAGTCGAGTGAAATACATTCCCGGTTCATCCCATGAACGCGGTAGTCGAGTGAAATACATTCCTTGCACAACAAGTCTATCTCACGCAAACATAGGCAAGTTACACACAACTTAAAGTACTTTCATTTTATGACAAGGTCCTGTTTTAACTCCTAAAGTACTACGACGTTAAATTCCTTTTAAGAGATCCATTCCTTTTATAAAAGTCACCCGATGCGTAGTATATAATAAAAAAAGAGTGACTTACATCTTTTACGTAAACCAAAACAACTTCCCTTTTTAAAGTCAAGTTACCACATTAAAACCAATGATAAAACCCTTTTTTTGTTTTCATAAAGTCGTTATAACCAACTTCCCATAAAGTCGTTATAACACTTTATGTTTTAAACCAATTTAAGACAAAACAATGCCTTTCTTTTCCCTACAGATTCAGCTTGCCTAATTTCAATTACTCAAGTCTCTTTATTTTAGAAAGGTTTCATAGTTCAATGTCTTAATCTCTTTTAAAACAATTGAATAACATATGCCATAAAGTGAGCGTTTATTCTTGTTTATAACCATTTATTAAAGCAAACCATGATCTAGAAAATGTAATATCATTTTGTCTCATCTTAGCTTCTATGCAGATGGAGTTTTCATCGTTTTAATAATACTTCATTATTTAATACATTTTCCTTTATTAGCGCCGCAGTGGTTTGTTCGATACTCATTCGATTTCCAAATCAAGAAACATTATTCCTTTTAAAACTGTGTACTCATTACTCACGAATGAGGTTTCACACAAAATTCATATTAATGCATTCAAGTCAAGTCTCTTATCTTTTAAGATCAAGTCTCTTAACTTATAAAATCAAGAAACCATTCTTTTTATCTCTTTAGACGTTATACCCAACTTCCCATAAAGCGATAACTCTTAAGCTTTTTTAAAACCAAGCATTACTCTTCTCTCAAAAGGTTTCTTAAATCTTTTGAAATACTTCAATATCATTATTATTCAGCTTAAGTCAAAAGACATTGCCGTGACACTACATTCGCTAACACACGACGCCTACCGCATATATATACTCTTTAAAAATACTTCAAGATTCTTATTATTCAAGCTTAAGTCAAAAGACATTGCCACACGACGCCTACCGTACTATATATATATTCCCTTAAAATACTTCATGCTCAAGAGTATAGGAAGATTCACATACCTCGCGACGATTATCGACTATAAGCAAAACGCCCACGCTTATAACCCGGCTAGCCCTGACCACCTTCTAAGTAGCACATGCTACTTGCAGAACATTCAACCAATAAAGGTTATCAGTCTACTGTAAATACAGTTTAAACTTCTATCTTAATATTCTTCTGATGCGATTTCAGTTCAAGTCTATTCTGTAATATCCTTCTATTACAGTTCAATTCTCTTCTATGAATCTTATATTCATTTCTATACTACTACAGTATGTAATTTCCAATTACAAAAGAAGGACAGTAGTATTTACCTCGATGAGCCCAAAATTATCCAAGTTTAATGTCGCTCCTGAGCAACGTTAAGCTCCTACTCCGAGTGCTCCAACCCGCTCCAAACAACCCTTAGAAGTTCTACGCAACTTCTACTTAACACTTCAACCGACTATGAAGGTTTTCCTTAGGGTTTCGTTTAGTGGCTAAAGGAAGTATAATAGTATTGTCTGGGCTTTTGTATAAGTGTAACCTTGGGAATCCTCCAAGGTATTTGGACATAACACCAATACTAGGCGAGTATTTCAATCCCACAACCAGGGGATTATACCAAAACAACTAGTTAGTGGACCTCTCGCCAAACTTTCTCAAGTGGGGAGGCTCTCGCCAAGGCTTCTCAAAGAGGGGAGGGATGCTTTGGACGAGCTACACAAAGGGGATTAAGAGAGCTTTCAAGACTTAGGAAGATTTTTGGATGAAGGTCTTCCAAAGGGGTATTTATAGGTCAAGGAATGGCCAACCAATGGCCAAGATCCATCCAAGTGTTAGGCAAGTGTAGGGCTAGGATTAAGCCATGTGCACCTTATCCATCTACCACCAAAATATCACAAAATATCCTACCAACTCCCCTTGACCCAATCGTCCAAGCTGCCGCCCCAAGCCCTTCCAATGTGAGGGTGACACATGTCACCCTCCCGTTGGTCCAACATGTTTCGTCTCTCGGAAAAATCCGCAAAAATTAAAAATGACATAGCCGGAATTTTCCCTTCGCAAGTTTAGTAAAACGTTTCGTCGAAAAACGACTCTTTCCGGCACTTGTGTACAAATTTCGAACCTAGCCTAACTTTAAGGCTTAAATTTATATATGTACGCCCTCACGTACATACTCAGGAAATACGGGGTATAACAGATAACCGGGAGGAGATGACTTGGGAAGCGGAGGAGGACATGTTGAGGAAGTATCCTCACTTATTCCGTACACCTTCAGGTAAATCTTTTCCCTTACTTGTCAAGTTTTAATTGAAGCATTTGTTTTGTGTAAATGCTTTTATGTACGTGTCACGACCGATCCGGCCCGTGGATCGTGCCTTACCCCGCACCCTAGTGATACAACATCGAGAAAACCAATGAAATAAAAACTTAAACATGAACATGAGACAAGATAATAAAACAAAGCCAATCAAACGGTTACCTTCCATTAAAATATATATAAACAACTCTTTCAAAACGAACGTTTAATCCTTTTACAAAACCCCGCCACACAAAGGCTGCACTCTAAGATTTACAATAACTATGACGGACAGTGGCCCCGCCATACCCCAAAGTACAAGAACCTACAACTCGGGAACACATACCAAAAGATAAGCCTCCAAGGAACGGAGCTTCCCAATACGAAAGGTGATCCTAATAATGGATCGATACTAATGTACTTCTACCGCGGCATGAACGCAAATTTCCAGGAGGTCAAGATAACAGTACCAAGTATGTGAAATCAGAATACTGTAAATGAAATCATAATAGTCTATATAAAGCAGAGACATGTATGATGACCAAACTACAGTACATAACATATAACCAGTTACATCAAGTCAGGGACTCACGCCCTCCAAATTATCACTCGTGCCCGTGGAATTTCTTCCTCACCGCATAGCTTTATGATATGACAATACCAAGGAGTATGCATGAACACCGTGTCCCACCTGTCATAAAACCGTGATAGACAAGTATAACTACCGGATCCGACCGTACCAATAATATAATGCAACCAAAACACGGCCGACACGGCAAGTGCGAGCCGACCAGGATACAAGGCCGGTCACGTAGTCGACCGGCAAGTACGAGGGTCGACCACCAGGGACCAAGGTCAGACACGAGACTTCACTACTACACCGAATCGGGCAAGCGCGAGGGTCGACCACGGTACCAAGGCCGAATCAGCCATGAGACGGCAAGTACGAGCCGACCACCGTGACCAAGGCGAACAAGAAGAAACCTCATGGAGAGCTAGTCCATAAAATAACCATTCTTGCACAACCAAGGCTATCACCACAAGAATAAGCAAGTTACGCAACAACAAGCATAGGCAAGTTACACAACACAAGCATAGGCAAGTTACACAACTCAGGTTACTTTCATTTTATGCCAAAGTCCGGATTTTTAACCCTAAAGTACTACGTACGTTAAATTCCTTTTAAAGAGATCCATTCCTTTTATAAAAGTCACCCGATGTCCGTAGTATAAAAATAGAGTGACGAGCATTGTTAAATAAACAAAATGCTTTCCTTTGTAAAATCAAGTAACAACCTTATTTTCCAAACGTTCAAGTTTGCCTAATTTCAAATGCTCAAGTTTCTCATTTTTAGAAAAGGTTTCAGAGTTCATAGTTTTAATCCTTTAAAACATAATTCTCCTTTAATGATTTGAGAAACATATGCCTTATATGTGAGTAGTTTATTCTTGTTTATAATCGATCTTATTAAGCACCATGATCTAGTGGTATGTAATATCATTTTGTCTCATCTTAGCTTCTATGCATGGAGGTTTCTACCGGTTTTAATACAATACTTCATTATTCAATACATTTTCCTTTATTAACGCCACAGGGTCTGTCGATACACATTCTCGATTTCCAAATCAAGAAACATTATCCCTTTAAATAAAACCAAGTACTCATTACTCACGAATGAGGTTTCACACAAAGATCCACATTAAAACAAATAAGTTAAGTCTCTTATCTTATAAGATCAAGTCTTTTAACTTCTAACATCAAGAAACCATTTTCTTTACCTTTCTTAAGACATTATACCTAACTTCCCATAAGCTAGTATAACCTTTTTTTTTAAACCTTTAAAACCAAGTGTTACTCTCCTTCAAAACGATTTATAAATCTTTTGAATTACATCAGTTCTTTATTATAACTAGCCGCTTATAATTCACATCGCTTGCCTTTTAAAACCACAAAGTATTTTCTTATTTACATAAAGTCGTTATAACCAACTCCCCATAAAGCCGTTATAACACTTTATGTTTTAAAACAATCAAACACGGTCACACACGTACGCCTACCGCACTACATAGTTCACACATATTATGCTAGAAGAGATAGGAAGAGGTTCACATACCTCGCGACGAGTGCCGACTAATAGCAAAACGCTCCAAGTACTTCAAACCGCGGCTACTCCTAAGCCACGTAGATCGCACCACACGTAGTACTTCAACCTATAAGGCCACAAGGCGCTTATCAACATCTAGATCTCATCGCTCCATATTCTACGTAAAATTGCAAAGACTCTCCCGCAACAGCAGCGTAAATCTCCTCCTCTATCGAGGCCGGCTACCAAGCCAACCAGGGGGGGGGGTTAACACGTCTAACCGGACGTGTACAATTCTACTACAAGTAATGTTACACAAGTCTACTGTAATACAGTCCTATGTAATTACAGTTCAGTTCAGTCTTCTTCTTTAAATTCAGGCTTAAGTCGCAAGACATTGCCGTAAGTATTATTCAGGCTTAAGTCAAAAGACATTGCCGCAATTATAATCAGTTCTATATATAGTATACATCAACTATATATTCCTACAACATGTAATTCCCAATTACAATAGAAGGTCAAGAGTGTTTACCTCGATAAGCCCAAAATTATCCGAGTTTATATGTCGATCCTGAGCAAGGTTTAGCTCCTACTCCGGCGCCCAATCCGCTCCAACAACCCTTAGAAGTTCTAACCAACTTCTACTTAACTTCAACTACGGTGAAGATTTACTTAGGTTTCGTTTTTGATCGAGGAAGTATAATAGTATTTCCTGCTCTACGATAGAGGTAACTTTGGAAGTACTATAAGGTATATGGGCTAGAGTATTTTGGGCATTATAACAATACTAGAGAGTATTTCTATACCACAAAAGTGGTATTATACGAAACAACTAGGCTAGGGGTACCCCACGCCAAACACCACAAAGTGAGGGGGTGGCTCTCGCCAAGGGCTCACAAAGGGAGGTGATTTGGACGAGAACTACACTGGGGGAGAGATTTTAACACTTAGAAAGGATTTTTGGATGAAGAAGTTCATCAACATAAGAGGGTATTTATAGGTCAAGGGATGGCCAACCAATGGCCAAGATTATGCCAAGTGCAAGGCAAGTGTAAGGCCAAGATTTGGGCAAGTGTCCTAAGCCAACTTGCACACAAAATATCCTACCAACTCCAAGACAAAACAAGCCACCTGGTTCGTCCCTTTGCCGTCCACTTAAGGCCAATGTGAGGTGACACTTGTCACCCTCCCGTTGGTCCAAAATGTTTCGCCTCTCGGAAAATCCGCAAAAATTAAAAATGACATAGCCGAATTTTCCCTACAAAAGTCGTGGAAACGCTTTCGTCGAAACGACTCTTTCGCACTTGTGCACAAATTTCAAACTAGCCAACTTTAAGGCTCAAATTATTATACGCACGCCTCACGCATATACTGGAAATACGGTATAACATTCTCCTCCTTAGAAACATTCGTCCCAATGTTCCTTCTCAAGACTGATAACGATAAAGTTCTTCTAATAAGTTGCCAACGCCACAACCGCCACGAAACAACACCGCACGTAAATACTTATATCCAAGTCCACGAGGAAACACCTCTAACATCACAACTTTTGTCACTTTGCCGCGAGGTTCTAGTGTCACTCCGCGACCCAACAAATGGTACCGATCGCATGCGATCCCCGAGGTCTAAAATATACATCCTTCGTGACCTTCTCTCTTTACAAGAAATGATCATATCTATGCTCGCAATACATGCTCGTCTCTACTCTTACTCGTCGTACTCTTCTCGAACACCGAACTCTTCTAGTATACGCATTCATACTTCGCTTTCCAAAACTTTGGAGTCACTACCCCAAACTTGGTCATCTTACTAGCCTCGATCTTCCTTAAGGCCATTCCCGCCTTCCCGATTCATCGCTGGTCGAAACACCCACGAACTCATACGGTGGTCAACTAAACTGGGCCTAGCACCTCTTGTGACCCTACCACCGCGGGACCACCTGTGGCTGACCCCACTTTGAAACCGCCGCGGGTTGGCCCTCAACATGGCCCCAACCCGATCCACTAACGCATCACGCCTGTTCCCCGACTAACAATCTTACCTCAACAGTCATGAAAGCTACCACTTCCATTCAACACTACTCAAGGAAATTATCACACAACACATTCTAGGCATAAAATGTATTCCGACAAGGATCACTTGAAAAATCTGGTACTCAAGACGACCTTACATCTAAGGTCTCAACATGAAATATTCTAAAGTTCACACTTTCCATGCCCCCATACAAATCCTTTCAACCAGCCAAGCTTTCTAACTCATAACCATCATAACGCTATCCGAACGTAGCACACAATAATAAGGTCATCATATCATGCATACAAATCTTTAAAGGGTTAAGGATATACCTGAAAATAGGCGGTTCAAAGGACCGCTAAAACTGGGAACTTCCACCGCGACTTACCGGCCTCGCCGCACGAACATCCCGCTCAAGCTATGGAAGGTGAAGAACCCGCAATCGCTTCTAGTAGTCCATGCTATCCTACCGCTACCACAGTCGGACAGTCTTCTGCCGATGGCCCTGCTGGCCGCAAAATAACAATCTCCCGAGTTAGTACGACACTCTCCCTTATGAAGCTTTCCACAACGCCACACGGAGACAAGGGCAACCTCATCCGCGAGCACTCGCTTCCCGAAAATCTGAAACACAGGAGCCCCGACCGCCTCAATATCTCGGCGTCCCGAAGGCCGCGAGGACCACTGCAGATCGCGAGGCGCATAATCGCTCGCCGCTTTGGCGGTCCGCCTCGAAAGTCACCAAAGGACCTGCTGCTCGCCCTCTTCACGACCGGTCATTCCGCCGATTTATCCTCTCCTCACATCCCAGCATAAGCTCGCATGCGGCAATGTCCATGCCCGGCCAAGAGCTACACCCGAACAACTCTCGCCAGGTGATCATCGAGCCTCAGAACAAATCGGTGCACTCGATCCTCCATACTAGCTACCAACGCGGACGCATCTGCCAATGAGTCGAACTCCACATTGTACTCCCGAACCGCACGCCTGCTCGCCAGAACACCAAAAATCTGCGCCCGAGCCCTCTCATTTGTGGAGGCAAGAAATGTGCAAGAAAGGCCTCTCGAGAATTCGCCCCATAAAGCCGGAAGTGCATGCTCTCCCGACAGCTCACGAATCAAACCCGATCATGCGGTATCACGCACTGATGCGAACCTAGGACCACCGACTCGGTCTCCGATGCCTTGATCACTCTCACGATCCAGAATCGCTTGATGAACTCCTCGCGATCATCCTCGTGCCTCGACCCATAAAACTCGCGGCCTACAACTCGAGAAAATCCCGTAGCCTCAAACTGTCCGATCTAGGGTGAACCACAAAGCATCGAACTGCCGCGCCCACCTATCCTCAAGTCCGACACAACCACGCCATCAATCGCCCACCTTGTAACTCATCTCCTCTCGCCCGCATCGCGGACCGAGGTTCGTGTATCGGCCTTCGCCGCTTCTACTCGCAGCCTCCTCTGCCTTGCCCTTCTCGCCGGTTGCCTTTACGCGAGGCATCACCGGTAAAACGGCGATGTCGGAGGGTCCAATCTTATCACACCTCTAAGGCACGATCTCGTAATGAGAAGAATGGAAACCAATCCTAAATGTCCTATAGCCTTCGATTATAGATGTGGTGCACAACACATCGATAATCAAGACTTACTAGACACGATGCAGACACTTTCCGAGGATTAATCGCTTCGATACCACTTTGTCACGACCCGATCCGGCCCGGATCGTGCCTTACCCCTGGCACCCTAGTGATACAACATAAGAGAAAACCATCTGAAATAAAAACTTAAACATGAACATGAGACAAGATAATAAAACAGGCCAACCAAACGGTTACCTTCCATTAAAATACATATAAACAACTCTTTCAAAACGCAGTTTAATCCTTTTACAAAACCCCGCCTACACAAAGGCTGCACTTAAGATTTACAACAACTATGACGGACAGGGCCGCCATACCCTCAAAGTACAAGAACCTACAACTCAGGGAACACATACCAAAAGATAAGCCTCCGAAGGAACGGAGCTTCCCAATACGTTGAAAGGTGATCCTAATAGCGGGGATCGACAATTAACGTACTTCTACTGCAGATGAACGCACCAAGGAGGTCGATAACAGTACTAAGTATGTGAAATCAGAATATCAGAATGAAATCATAATAGTCTATATAAAGCGGAGACATGTATGATGACCAAACTACAGTACCTAACATATAACTAGTTACATCAAGTCAGGGACTCACGCCCTCCAAATTATCACTCGTGCCCGTGGAATTTCTTCCTCACCGCTAGCTTTATGATATGACAATACCAAGGAGTATGCATGAACACCGAGTCCCACCCGTGTCATAAAACCGTATAGGACAAGTATAACTACCAGATCCGACCGCATCAATAATATAATGCAACCAAAACACGGCCGTCACGGCAAGTCGAGAGCCGACTCACAGGATACCAAGGCCGGCCACGTGGTGACCGGCAAGTACGAGGGCTGACCACCGGGGACCGGTCAGATCACGAGACCGCCACTACAATCGAACGGGCAAGTCACGGTGACCACGTACCAAGGCCGAATCACCATGAGATCGGCAAGTACGAGAGCCGACCACCGGGACCAAGGCCGAGCAAGAAGAAACCTCATGGAGAGCTAGTCCATAAAATAACCATTCTTGCACAACCAAGGCTATCACCACAAGAATAAGCAAGTTACGCAACAACAAGCATAGGCAAGTTACACAACACAAGCATAGGCAAGTTACACAACTCAGGTTACTTTTATTTTATGCCAAAGTCCGGATTTTTAACCCTAAAGTACTACGTACGTTAAATTCCTTTTAAAGAGATCCATTCCTTTTATAAAAGTCACCCGATGTCCGTAGTATAAAAATAGAGTGACGAGCATTGTTAAATAAACAAAATGCTTTCCTTTGTAAAATCAAGTAACAACCTTATTTTCCAAACGTTCAAGTTTGCCTAATTTCAAATGCTCAAGTTTCTCATTTTTAGAAAAGGTTTCGTAGTTCATAGTTTTAATCCTTTAAAACATAATTCTCCTTTAATGATTTGAGAAACATATGCCTTATATGTGAGTAGTTTATTCTTGTTTATAATCGATCTTATTAAGCAGCCATGATCTAGGGTATGTAATATCATTTTGTCTCATCTTAGCTTCTATGCAGATGGAGGTTTCTACTGGTTTTAATACAATACTTCATTATTCAATACATTTTCCTTTATTAACGCTGCAGTGGTCTGTCGATACACAATCTGATTTCCGAAATCAGTAAAACATTATCCCTTTAAATAAAACCAAGTACTCATTACTCACGAATGAGGTTTCACACAAGATCCACATTAAAACAAATAAGTTAAGTCTCTTATCTTATAAGATCAAGTCTTTTAACTTCTAACATCAGTAAACCATTTTCTTTACCTTTCTTAAGACATTATACCTAACTTCCCATAAGCTAGTATAACTTTTTTTTTAAAACCTTTAAAACCAAGTGTTACTCTCCCTTCAAAACGATTTATAAATCTTTTGAATTACATCAAGTTCTTTATTATAACTAGCCAGTTATAATTCACATCAGTTGCCTTTTAAAACCACAAAGTATTTTCTTATTTACATAAAGCTGTTATAACCAACTCCCCATAAAGCCGTTATAACACTTTATGTTTTAAAAACAATCAAACACAGTTCACACATGTACGTCTACCGTACTACATAGTTCACACATATCATGCTAGAAGAGATAGGAAGAGGTTCACATACCTCGCGACGAGTGCCGACTAATAGCAAAACGCTCCAAGTACTTCAAACCGTCGGCTACTCCTTAAGCCACGTAGATCGCACCACACGTAGTACTTCAACCTATAAGGCCACAAGGCGCTTTATCAACATCTAGATCTCATCGCTCCATATTCTACGTAAAATTCGCAAAGACTCCCCCGCAACAGCGTAAATCTCCTCCTCTATCGAGGCCGGCTACCAAGCCAACCAGGGGGGGGTTAACACGTCTAACCGGACGTGTACAATTCTACTACAAGTAATGTTACACAAGTCTACTGTAATACAGTCCTATGTAATTACAGTTCAGTTCTCTTCTTTAAATTCAGGCTTAAGTCGCAAGACATTGCCGTAAGTATTATTCAAGCTTAAGTCAAAAGACATTGCCGCAATTATAATCAGTTCTATATATAGTATACATCAACTATATATTCCTACAACATGTAATTCCCAATTACAATAGAAGGTCAAGAGTGTTTACCTCGATAAGCCCAAAATTATCCGAGTTTATATGTCGATCCTGAGCAAGGTTTAGCTCCTACTCCGGGCGCTCCAATCCGCTCCAAACAACCCTTAAGTTCTAACCAACTTCTACTTAACTTCAACTACGGTGAAGATTTACTTAGGTTTCGTTTTTGGTCGAGGAAGTATAATAGTATTTCCTGCTCTACGATAGAGGTAACTTTGGAAGTACTATAAGGTATATGGGCTAGAGTATTTTGGGCATTATAACAATACTAGAGAGTATTTCTATACCACAAAAGGGGGTATTATACGAAACAACTAGGCTAGGGGTACCCCATGCCAAACACCACAAAGTGAGGGGTGGCTCTCGGCCAAGGGCTCACAAAGGGGGAGGTGATTTGGACGAGAACTACACTTAAGGGGGGGGAGAGATTTTAACACTTAGAAAGGATTTTTGGATGAAGAAGTTCATCAACATAAGAGGGGTATTTATAGGTCAAGGGATGGCCAACCAATGGCCAAGATTATGCCAAGTGCAAGGCAAGTGTAAGGCCAAGATTTGGGCAAGTGTCCTAAGCCAACTTGCACACAAAATATCCTACCAACTCCAAGACAAAACAAGCCACCTTGTTCGTCCCTTTGCCGTCACTTAGGCCAATGTGAGGGTGACACTTGTCACCCTCCCGTTGGTCCAAAATGTTTCGTCTCTCGGAAAAATCCGCAAAAATTAAAAATGACATAGCCGGAATTTTCCCTACAAAAGCTGTGGAAACGTTTCGTCAGAAAACGACTCTTTTCGGCACTTGTGCACAAATTTCGAAACTAGCCAACTTTAAGGCTCAAATTATTATACGTACGCCCTCACGTACATACTCTGGAAATACGGGGTATAACACCATGTGTGGCATTGTTGGTATGTCGGGGTTGTGAAAGGAAACTATGTCGCTAATTATAAGTTTGACTACGAAAGAACATTCGGGGACGAATGTTTCTAAGGGGGGAAGAATGTTACACCCCGTATTTACAGGGCATGCTTTAAGAACGTACGTAAGAACTCACAAGTGTTAATATTTGAGACTTGTAAAAATTTATCAGAATTATAAAATTGTCGGAAAATGAATATTGTGGCGAATGGGAGGGCGACACGTGTCACCCCCCCTTATGGTTGCCTTGGACGAATTAGGCAAGGACTTAAGGGTCATTTGACCTTTGTAGGATGACTAAGTCTTGCAAGTAGTGAGCTTGAGAAAATTGACTTGGTCAATGGGTCCACAAGGCTTGATATTTAATAAGAGCTCATCTAAGCCACCCATTTGTTCACATCTTGACCCTTCATTGTGCTATATAATACTAGTAGTAGCAATACAAGCTTAACACTTAGCCAAATTTTCAAGAAAATTGAAGAACAAGAGCTTGTTGCTCTCGGGTTCACTTCAAGCAAAAGAGAAAAAAAATTGTTTCTTGTCCATTAAGCTCCACACTTTAAACCAAGGTTCTTGAGTGTATTGTAAGTGTATCTTAATAGAAAAATCTCGGAAAAAGATAGTTTTCGTATTAGTCGCAAGGTGAAAACCTAGTTGCTTTCTAGGTTTTGTTTGGAAGTTTGAAGGAAATTTGTTGGTGTTGTTCTAAGGGTCTCAAGTAGCGGATTGAAGTGTCTTGAAGAGGCTCTAAGTTGCTAAGGAGCGACTTCGGATTTGGAGTTGGATTAAGATTCGTTGGGTATAATCTTGTCGCTTAAAAGTGTTGCAAGATTATATATATATTGTTTGTTGTTAGCTTTACATGTTGCTAGCATGAATTTTATATGTTGAAGTTTGATAAGTATTATGGATTGATTGTAGCCTTAAATCCGAAATGTCATTTAAGCCATGTGAAGTTGGATTACAATTTGGTCGTTTATTAGAATCGTCGCATGTTACTTACTTGAAGATTATAGTAGTTATAATCGATTGCGACTTGATATCATGTTATGCTAACAACTTGGATTGAAAAGGAAATTGGATAAGAATTGGTATTGTTTCATCTCAATGTGGCCGAATTGGACTAGTAGTTTGTATTAGTTTGATATCGTTTGTGGGGCGGAATTTTACACGTCTAGTAGGCGTGTAATCCCCTATTGTTAATTGCATTGATTGGGCCTTAAATGTGGCGTGTTTGGTTATTGAATTTGGTCTTGAAAAAGGTGGCAAAGTAAGTAGAAACAAAGGAGGTGTTGTCCGATTTTCCGTAGAATTTAGAGACTTTACACTTATAATATTCTACGTTTGAAGTAAGGCGTTAATAGACGTATTGTAGATATTATAGGTTGACATTCTACGGGCGGGATTTTGTACTTGGCAAGTGGTTTGACCCGAAGAGGTATGTAGAACTTTCCTATCTTTTGAGCATGACTACACGTATATAGTACGGTAGACGTACAAGACCTTGATATCCTTTACTAGTTTTATGAATAGCCAAGTCGGGTGAGTTAGGTGATTAACTCACTTCTTTGAAAGTATTAAGGATGTCTTAAGTTTTATTAAAGTTAAGGGACTTGAAGAGCTTTAAAGTATGTGATACTTGTTTCGTTTTAAACGTATAAGTCCCTTGGATAGGAAATTGTATTTGGCTAAGGTATAAAGTGAATATAACGACTTTATGGGAAGTTGGTTATATTAGCTTTATGGAAAGATAAATGACTTGATTTAATGAAAGGCAATTTGATTTTAAGGCATCAATTGCCTATGGTTTTATAAGAAAAGGAGTCACTTGATTGAGAAACCTAACTTTATCTCTAAAGGTATTGTGACTTGTCCTGAAAAGTAATTTTGACTTGATACTATGGTTAATAGTATCTTGGAAGTTTTATACTAAAAAGAGTCATTTGTTTTAAAGAGTAGAAGTATGTAGTACTTGGGTTAAATTCCCGGATTTTCATAAAAGATATGTTAGTGCCTTAAGTAAACTAAAATGAGAATGTATATGAATAAGACTAGTAAGAAGTTAGGGGGATTTCTTAACTTGCTTACTTATTGTATGATAAGCCGGTAGTGCTTATGTTATGTATGATGGCCGGTTGAGATAGGGTAAGAGTATATCTGAGGGGTAAATCCCCAAGATCGTTATACCACCTTCTCCAGGGTAAGAGTATATCTGAGGGGTAAATCCCCAAGATCGTTATACCACCTGCTTCAGGGTAAGAGTATATCTGAGGGGTAAATCCCCAAGATCGTTATACCACCTGTTTCCGTGGATTTGCTACCCACGATGCGAGGAATACCTCATGCGAGTCCTTATGGGCTTATGCGGGTGAAATAGTCCCATGCGGCGGTACTGATTTATGCGAGAATACCTCACGCGTCCACATGACCTATGCGGGTGAAATAGTCCCAGGAGTAGGATTGCTTAATGATACTGTGGGCGGATGGTCCTGCTTTGATCGTGAGCTTCCTATTTTTATGTTGTACGTATACTATTAGTTACTCTCATTGTTAGTAAGGCACTGTGTACTGTAATTTTGTTATCATACATATCTCCGGCTTTGTTTTACATTTATGATGTAATTACAGTATTTTTCCAGTTTTACATACTTGGTACATATTGTGTATTGACCCCCTTCCTCGGGGGCTGCGTTCATGCCGCAGGTAGGGGTAAGCAGGTGGTGGATCCTCATTCTTAGGATCACTTATCAGACGTCAGAAGCTCCATTTCTCCGGAGGCTTGTCTTCTTAATGCCTTTCCACGATGTTGTAGATTTATGTACATTCAAGGGTATGGCGGGGCCCTGTCCCGCCACTGTTGTTATTCTTAGAGGTCTGTAGTCACATGTTGTGGTTTGGGGCTGTAAGAACCGAGTTGTACAGTTTTTCTTTGATTATACATATTTTATGGAAGGCGGCCTTATCGGCTAGCATGTGTTATTATTGTCTAAAAATGTTGTATGTTGTGTATGTTCCAGCTTATTCTCTCGATGTATACTGAACAGGGTGCCTGTGTAGGGCACGACCGCGCCCGAGGGTCGTGACAAGAACGTACGTGAGAAAGTATGACTTTAAGATTGAAATGAAAGAAAAATTGTTTTGTTTTCCTCCGGAATATGATTTCGAGCCTCGGGAAGGAAAATTGTTCGTTAATGAGAATTGAGTTCCTGAATTTGATATTTGAGACTTATAGAATTTATCATATTTTAGGGAGATGAAATATTTTAGACCAACCGGAGGGCGACACGTGTCACCCTCCACATGCCCATGTTGGGCGAGAATGACTAAGCCAAGTGGTCAAGTTGACTCTTGATATTTAAGTCATCCAAATCCAAGCCACACAAGTGTTTTAATCTTGGCCCTTGATCTCTTTATATATCAATTACTAGTGCAAGACAAACTGAACACTTAGAAAAATTTCAAGATTGTGTCTTGCTCATTGAGAGCTCTCGGCATTGAGCCCTAATCCACACAAAAAAATTTCGTTTGTTGTCCATAATTCACAATACTAAGACCCAAGGTTCCTAGAGGTATTATAAGGATATCTCAATACAAAAATACCGGAAAAACTACGTTTCAACGTTAGTCGCAACGTGAAACCCTAGGGTGTTCTTCATAAGTTGGATTAGAACTTGAAGAGGAGTTCTTAATGAGCTTCTAAGGAGTGCTTGGAGCGACTTGGAACGTAAGAAGAGGAGCTAAAAGTTGCTAGGATCGACTTTAATCTTGGATTATATATTGGGCTCATTGAGGTAAAATCTTCGTCTTCTTAATGTGATTAAAGATTACATGTTATAGTAGTTGATAAATGAGCATGTGGTATATAGATTGAAGTTTGAAAAGATTTGGATCATGTCGACATGTTAAAAACCGAAAATGGGCAAGTTAGCAATTTATGTTGTAATCAATTTGGTCGATAGTTACAATCGTCGCATGTTAAGAAAGAAAGGATTTATAGTTGTTATAATTGTTATAGGGTATATAACATATTAGAATAACAACTTGGATTGAAAAGGAAATTGAAAGAGAATTGATATTGTTGTGATACATTGTAGCCGGATATGGCTTTGGATTAATGGACAATTTTATATTGATTGTGGGGCAGAATTTTACACGTCCTATTAGGCGTGTAATCCCCTTTGGTTAGCTGAATTGTTGAGCCTTAAATGTGGCATTTGGTTATTGAATTTCGGGCCTTGAAAAAAGTGGAAAAGTACGTAGAAACAAAGGAAGTGATGCCCGATTTTCCGTAGAATAAGAGTCCTTATACTTAGAAATATTCTACGTTGAAAGCTAGAAGTTGATAGGCGTAATGTGGTCATTATAGGTTGACATTCTACGCGCGGCATATTCAATTTGGAAAGTGGATTGAGCCAGAGAGGTATGTGGAACTTTTCTTACCTCTTGAGCATGAGTAGCTATAAATGTATAGTACGGTAGACGTACGAGATTTAAATGAATTTAGTTTCATTTGATATCCTTGACTTGTTTAAAAATGTCCAAGTTGGTTGAGTTAGAGAATTAACTCACTTGTTTTAAAGGTTAAAGATTTCTTGACTTGAAAATGTATAGAATACTTGATTTGGAAAATATTGATTACTTGAACTATTCTAAAGTTAAGAAACTTGATTTCTAAAGTTAAGGGACTTGAAGTACTGTGAAAGTTATGTAACTTGATTTGAAAGTATATGATACTTGGTTTTTAAAAGTATAAGTCTCTTGGTTATAAAAATAATGAATTTGTAAGGAGTTATAACGGCTTTATGAATGGTTAAGAGAGTAGTCTATTTGATTGATAGGCATAAGTTGCCTAGGTTGTGAAAATAGAAGTTACTTGGTTTCAAAGCCTTGAAATGAATTTCTAAAGGTGTAGTAACTGGATTTGAAAAATAGACATGCCTGGATACTACGGGTGTTAGTATCTTGGGGTTTTTATGTGGAAAGGGTTTTTTTTAAAAGAATGGAAGTACATAATACTTTGGGTTAAATTCCCGGATTTTTCATGACATGTTAGTGCCTTAAGTTAAATAAAATGAGAGTGCATGTTAATTAAGTCTAATAAGAAGTTAGGGAATTTCTTAACTTGCTTATGATATTTATGATAAGCCGGTGGTGCTTATGTTATGTATGATAACCGGTTGTGCTAGTGTTATGTTATTCTTGCGGGGTAAACCCCCGGATTACTACTAATTCCATGGATTTGTTACCCATGATGCGAGTGCGGCGTATGTACTCATTGCGGGTCCATAGGACCCATTCGGGTGAAATAGTCCTATGCGGGTGAAATAGTCTCATGCGGAACAAATTTCTCCATTGCGGGTCCACAGGACCTATGCGGGTGAAATATTCTCAGTAGTAGGATTGCTTAATGATACTACGGGCGGGTGACCCTAATTTGATCATGAGCTTCCTATTTTTATGCAGTAAAGTATACTTTTGTTTACTCTCATTATTAGTAAGGCACAGTGTACTGTTATGTTGGTCATCATACATGTCTCCAGCTTTATTTTAGACTATATGATTTCATTTCAGATTTCGGCCACATACTTGGTACATAGTTTGTACTGACCCCCTTCCTCGGGGGGCTGCGTTCATGCCGCAGGTAGAGTTATACAGGTTGTTGATCCTCACTCTTAGGATCACTGTTCAGCTGTTGAGAAGCTCCATTACTCCGGAGGCTTATCTTGGTTCATATCCCTGGTATTGTTGGTTGTTTTACATTCAGGGGTATGGCGGGGCCCTGTCCCTTCACAGTTGTTATGTCAAAATTCTTAGAGGTCTGTAGTCATGTATGTGGGTCGGTTTGTAACAAAAAAAGGATGTAACTGCTTTTGACTATTTATATATGTATATCCAGGAAGGCAGCCTTATCGGCTAGCTTGTTATTTACTTCTTACTGATTTAAGTTGTGTGTTTTATGTATTTTCCGCTGACTTTCTCTAATGGTTACAGTCGTGTGCCGTAGGGCACCGATCCGGTCGGGTCGGGTCGTGACAAAAGTGGTATCAAAGCAGTTAGTCCTCGGAAAGTGTCTACAGACTGTGTCTAGTAGAGTCGTGATTATCGGTGTGTTGTGCACCATATCTATAATCAGGAGGCTACATGACATTTAGGATTGGTTTCCATTTTTCTCACTCTGAGATCGTGCGATAGAGCTGTGTTGTTAGGGTCGTCTCTCCCTAATGAGTTATGTTGATTGCAGCTAGGAGAAAGACAGCAGTGACCCAGGAAGGACTATGTGGATTGCGTATCCAGGTTGGTAATAATTGTTATATAGTTGGTATTATGACATACAACTATACGGGTTTATGTATGAGGGTCCGACGCATGTTGCCTAGAATGATTATAGGTTACCAAGAATTGGTAAGGACTAATTAGATACTTGGAAGGTATGAAACAGTTTAATGGATCCCCATCAAGCTTTTATGTGCTAATTTGAAATAATTAGGAGATGATGAGCCTTCTGAAAGGGTAATGAACCCTTAAGTGTTATACCCCGTATTTCCAGAGTATGTACGTAAGGACGTACGTAGAAAATTTGAACTTGAGAATAAGGCTTGGCCGAATTATTTTTTGTGCACAACACCCGGTTAGAGTCGTTTTTCGACGAAACGTTTCCACAGCTTTCGTAGGGAAAATTCCGGCTATGTCATTTTTAATTTTTGCGGATTTTTCCGAGAGACGAAACATTTTGGACCAACAAGAGGGCGCCACTTGGCACCCTCTCATTGGTGGCGGTAGAGTGGACGAATTGCTTGGCTTTTGTCAAGTAGTTGGTAGGATATTTTGTGGGTAGATGGATAAGGTGCACTTGGCATGATCTAGGCCCTACACTTGCATAGCACTTGGCTAGATCTTGGCCATTGGTTGGCCTTGGCTTGTACTATAAATACCCCCCTTTGGAAGACTTCTTCATCCATTCCTAAAATTCCTTAAGTGTTAAAATCCTCCCTTCCCTTTGTGTAGTTGTTTCGTCCACCCTCCCCTTGAGAAGGCCTTGGCCGAGTTCTTTCCCCCTCGTCATGAGTCCCCTAGTGGTAGGCCGAGGTATACACCCCCTCTTGGTAGAAATACTCTCAAAAGTATTGTTATAATGCCCAAATTACCTTAGCCGTATACCTTGTAGTATTCTAAGGTTATACCTATGAAAGCCCGATTATACTATTATACTTCCAGTCGAGTCACCAAACCGAAACCCTAAGGAAATCTCCATGGTTAGTGGAGTAGTATGTAGAAGTTGGTTAGAACTTCTAAGGGTGGTTTAGCGGAGTTGGAGCGCACGGAGTTGGAGCTAAACGTTGCCCAGGATCGACTTTATACTTGGATAATTATGGGCTTATCGAGGTAAATATCTTGTCCCTCTATTGTAATTGGAAATTACATGATTGTTAGACTATATAGTTGAAGTATACTATATATAGAACTGAACGTTGTTATCAACAATGTCTTTGGACTTAAGCCTGAATAATAAGAAACCTTTTCGAAGAAGAGTAATCGAATCAGAATTACATAGATCAGTATTACAGTAGACTTGTGTAGCTTTTCTGTGAGGTAGAATTGTGCACGTCCGGATTAGACATATAACCCCCCCTGGTTGGCTTGGTAGCCGGCCCCGATAGAGGAGGAGATTTACGCTGTTGCGGGGGGGGGGAGGTGCTGCCGAATTTTCTGTAGAATGTTCTACGAAGAGATCTAAATGTTAATAAGCGCCTTGTGGCCTTATAGGTTGAAGTACTACGTGTGGCGCGATCTACTTGGCTTAAGGAGTAGCCGACGGTTGGTAGTACTTGGAGCGTTTTGCTATTAGTCGATACTCGTCGCGAGGTATGTGAACCTCTTCCTATCTCTTCTAGCATGATATATGTGTAACTATGTAGTACGGTAGACGTACACGTGTTAAATGTATTTGATTGGTCTAAAACATAAAGTGTTATAACGGCTTTATGGGAAGTTGGTTATAATGTACTTTATGTAGGTAAGAAAATACTTGTGGTTTTTAAAAGGTAATCGATTTGAACTATAACCGTTGGTTATGTGATAATAAAGAACTTGAAGTATTTCAAAAGATTTTTGAATCATTTTGAAAGAAGTAATACTTGGTTTTGAAAACTTAAGAGTTACACTAGCTTTATGGGAAGTTAGGTATAACGACTTAAGAATGTTTTACTGATTTCGGAAATCAGAATGTGTATCGACAAACCACTGCAGCGTTAATAAAAGGAAATGTTTTGACAGATTAAGTATTATTAAAACCAGTAGAAACTTCCATCCGCATGGCTAAGATGAGACAAAATGTTATTTCCTAGATCATGACTGCTGTAATAAGATTGTTATAAACAAGAATGTCCTACTCACACATAAGGTTTATGTTTCTCAGATTGATAAAAGAGAATTATATTCCTAAATAAATAAGACTATGAACTACGAAACCTTTCTAAAATAAGAAACGTAAACATTTGAAATTAGGCAAACTTGGACGTTTGGAAAATAATGTTGTTACTTGATTTTACAAAGGTAAGTGTTTTGATTTACTTCAAAAGATAATCACTCTATTTTCATATACTACGTATTGTGGTTTTTGTGAAAGTAACGATCTTTAAAGAGTTAATGTATGAAGTACTTTGGGGATAAAACCGAACTTGACAAATAGTAGAAAGTACACCGTGTGTATAACTTGAATTGTGTTGGTTGTGATAGCCTTGTAATACTTTCTTGTTGAATGATAAGTAAACATGCTAGGACGCCACGTGTGTTAGTATCTTGTGATGTTTGTGTAAAGGGGTTTTTCCTTGTTTTGCTTGTGTTGTTTAACGATAAGTCATATGTTAGTATTATTCATCTCTTGAGATGATTCCGAGGTTGTCGCCTCCGACGCGGTAGACTCAGCGGGTCTAGTGACCTATGATTCGAGAATACCTCATGCGGTCCAGTGATCTATGCGGAGCTACGAGTTCCGGTTAAGTGCGCCCTTTATGGGCACGCGTCCACGTGGCCATGCGATCGCGAAGTCCAGCGGATGCCGGGAGTAGCTACCGACGCGGGTTATACCTCACGGGCCGATGAGATTGGCCTATGCGAGTGCGGGAAGTTCGGGGCTAGACGCGCACATTAGATATCATGGGCGAGTGGCGCCTTTGATCATGTGACGCCTAGACAGATCTCATGATACGCTTTATGGCCTTGTTGGTACTATAGGTTTTAGTAGTCGGCTATGCCTTCAGACTTACCCCGCACGGTTTTATTATAACACAGTGGGACTCGTGTTCATGTGTGTTCCTTGGTGCTTTCATATCATAGACTGTCGGAAGTGAGGTATGTGTTCCACGGGCACGATTGATGTTGTGGGCGTGAGACCCATTGTTATGCTTAAGTGATGACTTGAGGGCGTGAGTCCCTGACTTGACATGATCGCTTATTTATTGAGTCGTAGTTTGGTTATCATACATGTCTCCCGCTTTATATAGACTACTATGATTTCATTTACGATTTATTTCGTTTCACATACTTGCACTGTTGTCGACTCCTTCGGGGCTGCGTTCATGCCGCAGTAAAGGTACACGATCGTTGATCCTCGCTCTTAGGGTCACATTCAGCGTTGGGAAAGCTCCGTTTCTCCGAGGCTTATCTTCGTATAGTCCCCTTGTGGTAGTGCTTACATTCAGGTATGACGGGCCCCGTCCGTCGTTGTTGTCATATTATTCGTAGAGGTCTGTAGTACTGTTGTGGGTAGAATTTGTAAGAGGGTTGTAACTGTTCAAATTGCTATTTATATATATACTGAAGGTAACCGTTTTTGGTTAGCGCCTTCTTATTTCACCATATTACATTGGTTTCATGTATTGTCTTTATGTTCCACGATTACTGATGTTGTGTCACTAGGGTGCCCGGTAAGGCATCGAACGCCCGAACAGTCGTTACAAGTGGTATCGAGCGGTTAATCCTCGGAAAGTGTCTGACGCATCGATGGAAGTCTTGATTATCGGTGTTGTGCACCACACCAATAATCGTGAGGCTATAGGATATTTAGGATTGGTTTCTATTCTTCTCACTCGAGATCGTGCCTTAGAAACGTGTTGTAAGTTGGACCTCTAACGTATTTCTTTCCTCACCGTTATGCCTCCGCGAGGCAACCCGCCCAGAGGCAAGGCACAGGAGCTGCGAGTAGAGTACAGAGGGTTACGAGGGCACAGGCCCAATCATCACCTGGGGTGGTGCTTCATTCGGGGAGTTTTGCGACGTCACTAGCCCCAGCAGAGATTAGCACGGCGGCAGCAGTTCCTACTGCGGCCATGATGTTTGAACCTTCGCCCACGAGCGAACAGAATATAGATTTCAAGGAGGCGACCTCGCATTAACTATGGATTTGACTACCAGAGAGTATACCGATGTACCGCGAGTCTTGATGAATATCAACGAGAAGGTTGTGCAAGAGTAAGTTCTTCAGTTAGGCTTGAGCATGGCCTGTGTACGGGCTTATGCGCAGCAGGCCGAGAAACGTAGAGATCGACGGGTTAACGGCGATGAAGAGGCCGAGCGGCAAGGTCCTTTGGTAACTTTCGAGTAGTCGCCTCACCGAGATTAGATTATGCGCATCCACCGGTGCGAGAAAGGTCCTCCACGGGGTTCGTGGCGTTCGGTATGCAGAGTTGGTCGAGC
Organism: Przewalskia tangutica; assembly: GCA_029844215.1. Taxonomy (NCBI): domain Eukaryota; kingdom Viridiplantae; phylum Streptophyta; class Magnoliopsida; order Solanales; family Solanaceae; genus Przewalskia; species Przewalskia tangutica. The sequence continues at coordinate 329,769 of JAQGDG010000029.1, forward strand.
TCGAGCTTCCGCTCACGCTACACGTAGGTTCCAACCCGATTCGCTTTTTTCCCGGTGTTCACATGCCAGATGACGTCATCCCGAATGTCCTCTTTAGTTGGTACTTGTTTTACCCACTACCGCCGTGGCCACGTATGTCGAAAGGATGTCCTAGTAGAGGACTCGGCCTTCAGATCGTGGGTAGTTCGTCATCTCCCTAGCTATGTGCCTACGGGTAGGTTTGACTAGAACGACTAAGTGAAGAAAGATACAGATAGATCTTTAACCTCTGAGGTTTAGTATGTGTGATAAAGTGAGTATACCTTAAGTGTTATATTCGATATGGTGTATATTGTAATTAGAAATCTGGTTAGTTAACCAAGTAAGATTTGAGGATAGAAGGTGTGAGCCTTAGAGTTTTATACGTGGAGACCTTAGAAGTAAGGCCACCTCGAGTAAAGGTGTAGTGTTCATGTTTGACCGTTATAGGAGTGCATAGTGCACGTAAGCTATGTCTTGGAATAAGTCCCTGAGTAGTGTGGAATGAAAGAGGGTAGTTGAGCTAAGAAGACCGCCAGGTTTTCGTAACGTGATTAGTGAGTTTTTCTTCATGAGCTAGCGTTTTCTTGGCGCCGGGTCGGGTTGAGGCCACGTTGCGGGTCAACCCGGCATGTACGCGGTCAGTGGTGGTCCCGCCATGGTAGGTCACGAGGGTGTTAGGCCCAAGTTTAGTTAACCAGTCATTTAACTCGTGGACGATTCGACCGAAGGTCGGGCGAGGTCACCGCCTTGTCTTCTAGCAAAGACCGCTTACTCGGCGTTGTTGATTTTATCGTAAGGTTGTAAGGTCGCACGAGGTGCCTACCTTCACCTTATGTCGATGTCGGAGCCAGTGGCACGCTGTTTTTGTTTCGAAGGTTTACCAAGCGGGTTAAGAACTCGTGCAAGTCTCAGACCGCATTCGCCCTCTGCCGCGTGGATTACAGGTAGTTGTGGGGATTGTTGTCTCCTCGTGGAGGAGTGTTTAAGCTACCATTTCGGTGTTCTGATGTCGCCTTACGGCCTTGTAGGCGATGTGTAAGTCGCCTATCATTGGTTCGATGTTGGCAAGATTCAGATAGTTGGTTCAGCTTGTTCCAGAGATGGATAGAGTAAAGCTTGTCTAGAAGAGGTTCCGAAGCTCGAGAAATCGCGGATAATCGGCGACGACGCTTAGAGTTCAGCCGACGGTTGGTCTTCTTGAAAGGACCACCCCGTCAGTGACGAGTTTTGGAAAACAGAGGAACTTAGCCCGAGTTACTTTGGGCCCTTTGAGTTCATGTGAAGAATAGGCCAGTTGCTATATGTTAGCTTTTGCCGTCCGACTTGAGGCAAGACGCTCGATCTTCGTATTGATATGTTCGGGAAAGTATCTGAGATCCATCCGTCAGTGTTCCCGCTAATGATGACCACGTTAGAGATAGTAACCCCGAGTTTTGGAAACCGAAGATTTAAATATGGTAAGAGTTCGAGTGTACGACACCTCGAGGATCGCATGCGATCCGCACCATTTGTTGGTCGCCGAGTGACACTAGAACTCGCGCGCAAAGTGACAAAGGTGGTATCGCGGTATCGCGAGCATAGATGTGATCATTTTCTTTTTTGTGTAAAAGAAGTGCGAAGGAAGTATATTTTAGACCCGGTGAGAGGTGTTTTATGGTGATGTTAGAGGTGTTTCCTCGTGGACTTCGAGGTAAGTGGCGCAAGTTGGTTCCGTGGCCATGTGTGGCGAGATTGTTCTCGCAAGTATAGCATGAAGACTATATGGCGCATGTTTGTTTTGAGATTCTGAAGGAACATTCGACGAATGTTTCTAAGAGAGGGAGAATGTTATACCCGTATTTCCGAGTATGTACGTAAGACGTCGTGAAAATTTGAACTTGAGAATAAGGCTTGGCGAATTATTTTTGTGCACAACACCCGGTTAGAGTCGTTGACTAAACGTTTCCACTTTTCGTAGGAAAATTTCGCTATGTCATTTTTAATTTTTGCGGATTTTTCCGAGATCGAAACATTTTGGACCAACAAGAGGCGCCACTTGGCACCCTCTCATTGTGTGATAGAGTGGACGAATTGCTTGGCTTTGTCAAGTAGTTGGTAGGATATTTTGGGTAGATGGATAAGGTGCACTTGGCATGATCTAGGCCCTACACTTGCATAGCACTTGGCTAGATCTCGCCATTGGTTGGCCTTGGCTTGTACTATAAATACCCTTTGGAAGACTTCTTCATCCATTCCTAAAATTCCTTAAGTGTTAAAATCCTCCCTTCCCTTTGTGTAGTTGTTTCGTCCCACCCTCCCCTTCGGAAGGCCTCAGCCGAGAGTTCTTCCCCTCGTCGAGTCCCCACAGTGGTAGGCCGAGGGTATACACCCCCTCTTGGTAGAAATACTCTCAAAAGTATTGTTATAATGCCCAAATTACCTTAGCCAGATACCTTGTAGTATTCTAAGGTTATACCTATCTGAAAGCCCGCTTATACTATTATACTTCCCGTCACCAAACCAAACCAAGGAAATATCCATGGTTAGTGGAGTAGTATGTAGAAGTTGGTTAGAACTTCTAAGGGTGGTTTAGAGCGGTTGGAGCGCACGGAGTCGAGCTAAACGTTGCCCGTGATCGACTTTATACTTGGATAATTATGGGCTTATCGAGGTAAATATCTTGTCCTCTATTGTAATTGGAAATTACATGATTGTTAGACTATATAGAAGTATACTATATATAGAATCAACGTTGTTATCGGCAATGTCTTTTGACTTAAGCCCAATAATAAGAAACCTTTTCAAAGAAGAGTATCGAATCAGAATTACATAGACAGTATTACAGAGACTTGTGTAGCTTTTTCTGAGGTAGAATTGTGCACTTCCGATTAGACATATAACCCTCGTTGGCTTGGTAGCCGCCCCGATAGAGGAGGAGATTTACGCTGCAAGTCTTGCGAATTTTCTGTAGAATGTTCTACGAAGAGATCTAAATGTTAATAAGCGCGTTGTGGCCTTATAGGTTGAAGTACTACGTGTGGCGCGATCTACTTGGCTTAAGGAGTAGCCGACGGTTGGTAGTACTTGGAGTGTTTTGCTATTAGTCGATACTCGTCGCGAGGTATGTGAACCTCTTCCTATCTCTTCTAGCATGATATATGTGTAACTATGTAGTACGGTAGATGTACACGTGTTAAATGTATTTGATTGGTCTAAAACATAAAGTGTTATAACGGCTTTATGGGAAGTTGGTTATAACAGCTTTATGTAGGTAAGAAAATACTTGTGGTTTTTAAAAGGTAACTGATTTGAACTATAACTGGTTGGTTATGTGATAATAAAGAACTTGAAGTATTTCAAACGATTTTTGAATCATTTTGAAAGAAGAAGTAATACTTGGTTTTTGAAAACTTAAGAGTTACACTAGCTTTATGGGAAGTTAGGTATAACGGCTTAAGAATGTTTTACTGATTTCGAAAATCAGAATGTGTATCGACAAACCATCTAGCGTTAATAAAAGGAAATGTTTTGACAGATTAAGTATTATTAAAACCAAGAGAAACTTCCATCCGCATGAAGCTAAGATGAGACAAAATGATATTTCCTAGATCATGGCTGCTGTAATAAGATTGTTATAAATAAGAATGTCCTACTCACACATAAGGTTTATGTTTCTCAGATTGATAAAAGAGAATTATATTCCTAAATAAATAAGACTATGAACTACGAAACCTTTCTAAAATAAGAAACGTAAACATTTGAAATTAGGCAAACTTGGACGTTTGGAAAATAATGTTGTTACTTGATTTTACAAAGGTAAGTGTTTTGATTTACTTCAAAAGATAATCACTCTATTTTCATATACTACGTATTGTGTGGTTTTGTGAAAGTAACGTATCTTTTAAAGAGTTAATGTATGAAGTACTTTGGGGATAAAAACCCGAACTTGCTGACAAATAGTAGAAAGTACCCTGTGTGTATAACTTGAATTGTGTTGGTTTGTGATAGCCTTGTAATACTTTCTTGTTGAATGATAAGTAAACATGCTAGGATGCTACGTGTGTTAGTATCTTGTGATGTTTGTGTAAAGGGGTTTTTCCCTTGTTTTGCTTGTGTTGTTTAACGATAAGCTGTTATGTTAGTATTATTCATCTCTTGAGATGATTCCGGAGGTTGTCGCCTCCGACGCGGTAGACTCAGCGGTCTAGTGACCTATGATTCGAGAATACCTCTACGCGGGTCCGTGATCTATGCGAGCTACGAGAGTTCCGTGTTGTGGTGCGCCCTTTACGGGCACGCGTCCATGTGGCCATGCGGATCAGCGAAGTCCAGCGGATCGCCGAAGTAGCTACCCTCGACGCGGGTTATACCTCACGCGCCGATGAGATTGGCCTACGCGAGTCGCGGGAAGTTCCAGGCTAGACGCGCATTAGATATCATGCGCGAAGTGGCGGCCTTTGATCATGTGACGTGCAGACAGATCTCGTGATACGCTTTATGGCCTTGTTGGTACTGCTGGTTTTAGTAGTCGGCTATGCCTTCGCATTTACCCCGACGGTTTTATTATAACACGTGGGACTCGTGTTCATGCGTGTTCCTTGGTGCTTTCATATCATGCATCGCCGGTGAGGTATGTGTTCCACGCACGATTGATGTTGTGGCGTGAGACCCATTGTTATGCTTAAGTGATGACTGAGGCGAGTCCCCGACTTGACATGATCGTTTATTTATCAGTGAATCGTAGTTTGGTTATCATACATGTCTCCCGCTTTATATAGACTACTATGATTTCATTTACGATTTATTTCGATTCACATACTGCACTGTTGTATCGACCTCGGGGCCGCGCTCATGCCGCAGTAAAGGTACACCGCGTTGATCCTCGCCTTAGGGTCACGTCATTGTTGGGAAAGCTCCGCTTTCTCGAGGCTTATCTTCGTATAGTCCCTGTTGTGTTAGGTGCTTACATTCAGAGGTATGACGGCCCCGCCCCGCTGTTGTTGTCATATTATTCGTAGAGGTCTGTAGTACTGTTGTGGGCAGAATTTGTAAGAGGGTTGTAACTGTTCAAATTGCTATTTATATATATACTGAAGGTAACCGTTTTTGGTTAGCCTGTCTTCTTATTTCACTGTCATATTACATTGGTTTCATGTATTGTCTTTATGTTCCGCTGATTACTCTGATGTTGTGTCACTAGGGTGCCCGGGGTAAGGCATCAGTAACGGGCCCCGGAACGGGTCGTTACATTAAGAAGTCATGATTAAGGGACTTAATGGAAGACTATGTTAGTAAATTAAGCTAGGTGGTATGCTTAAGAGGATTGTACGGATGAGATCCGTATGGAGTAAGTAATGGTTGTTGTGATCAAGACAACACGATTATGGTATTATGAGAAGTTATTGAACCCGTTTACGGGGGGACTGATAAGGTAGGCTTGGAGCATGGAAATTGTGAGCCTAAGAATATTGATAACCGCAGAGACCTTAGGTATATAAGGCCTTCTTCGGCAATAAGATTTAATTCAGACTAAGGGTAAGAGTTAAGTGCGACGGTGGGTCGGGTTGAGGACCTATTACGGGTCGCCCCATAGCCGGAAATGGAGTGGGATCAATTGGTAGTATTCCCGCTATGTGACAGGGTCACGAGGGTGCAAGGCCCAAGTCTAGTTAATTGTTTTACGGGTTCGTGGACGCGTTCCACCGAATCCCGTCGCGAGCCTAAATGGCCTTATATTGTTCGATTTAGTAACTCCAAATATTGGAGGCCAGAATCAGTATGGAGGTTATGTACGTATGCTAGAATAAGTTTGGAAGTACGGAAAGAGTATGACCAGTAAGAAAGAGAGCAACCAAGTGCAGAGGAATAGAGCCTGAATCCATAAGGACCTTTCGAGGTAGCTACACTAGTGGGTGATTGGGTGGTAGCTGAGCGGGTATATAATATTTGCCCAGTGATGATACGGTCATCAGACCCTAGCAGACCTAGTAGAGCTGGATACGACAGACTTTGAGGTCATTATGGGTATTGTCACGACCCGACCCCGGGCCCGTGACTGGTGCCTTACCCCGGGCACCCTAGTGATACAACATCAGAGTAACCAGCGGAAAATAAAACAAGACATGAAGCAATATGAATGAGAAACAGTTTATCTGAGAAAAGTTGCTTTTCGGCATATATATATATAAAAAAACTTGAACAAGCATATCCCTTTTACAAACCCCGCCACAACAAGATTACATGCACTTCTAAGAATGTTATAACAAAATGACGACAAGCCCCCGCCATACCCCTGAATGTAAGTACCTACAACGACAGGGGACTATACTACAGATAAGCCTCCGGAGAAACGGAGCTTCCCAAAACGTTGAACTGTGACCCTATGAGCGAGGATCAACAACTGGTGTACCCCTACCTGCGGCATGATGAACGCACCTCAAGGAGGTCAATCTAACAGTACCAAGTATGTGAAATCAAAATATCAGTAAGTGAAATCATAATAGTCTATATATGATAACCAATTTACGATGCACAATATGTAAGCAGTCATGTCAAGTCAGGGACTCACGCCCTTAAAGTCATTACTCAAATATAACCATGGGTCTCATGCCCACAATATCAATCATGCCCGTGGAATTCCTTCCTCACTGCCGGCAGTCCATGATATAAAAGCACCAAGGAATACACATGAACACCAGGTCCCACCTGTGTCATAATAAAACCGTACGGGGTAAGTACGAAGGCATAGCCGACTACTAAAACCCACAGTACCAATAATGCTATAAAACTGTATCACGAGGTCTTTCTAGACCGCACCACATGATCGAAGCTGGCCACTCGCCCTCAGTATCAATGTGCGCGTCTAATCCTGGAACTTACCGCAGCTCCGCATAGGCCACACATAGGCCCGCATGAGGTATTCCTCGCATCGGGGGTAGCTAACCCGCGGTACCCTCCTGGACTCCCGCAGTCCGCATAGTCACATAGACCGCATAGTCACACAGACCGCATAAGGCACTCCTCGCATCGGGATTGTCACGACCCGAACCCGGGCCCGTGACTGGTGCCTTACCCCGGGCACCCAAGTAGTCATACATCAGAGTAATCAGCGGAATATAAAACAAGACATGAAATAAAAACAGTTTATTCGAGAAAAGTTTTTTCGCCTATATATATATATAAACTTGAACAGCTTATATCCCTATTACAAACCCCGCCACAACAAGAATACGCACTCTAAGAATGATATGACAACAATGGCGGACAGGCCCCGCCATACCCCGAATGCAAGTACCTACAACGACGTGGATCAGATTTCATCGATAAGCCTCCGAGAAACGGAGCTTCCCAAACGCTGAATGACCACTACGAGCGGATCGACGATCGTGTACTCTACCCGTGGCATGAACGCAGCCCCGAACGAGGTCGATAACAGTACCAAGTATGTGAAATCAAAATATCAGAAATGAAATCATAGTAGTCTATATAAAGCGGAGACATGTATGATAACCAAACTACGCTCACAATAAATAGCGATATGTCAAGTCGTGACTCACGCCCTCAAAGTCATCACTCAAAATATAACTATGGGTCTCACGCCCACAACATCAATCATGCCCGTGGAATACCTTCCTCACTGCCGGTAGTCTATGATATAAAAGCACCAAGGAATACATGAACACCAGGTCCCACCCGTGTCATAATAAAACCGCATCGGTAAGTAAAGGCATAGCCGACTACTAAAACCCATGCAGCACTAACAAGGTCATAAATCAGATCACGAGATCTGTCTAGACCGCCACATGATCGAATCGTCACTGCCCGCAGATATCTAATGCGCGCGTCTAGTCCTCGAACTTCCCGCACTCCGCATAGGCCACTCACATAGGCCCGCATGAGGTATTCGCCGCATCGAGGGTAGCTTCTCCCGCAACGCCCCGACTCGCACCGCATGGCCACATGCACCGCATGACCACAAAGGCCGCACACTAACTCGAATTCTCGTAGCTCCAAGATAGCCCCCGACCCGCATTGAGGTATTCTCGAATCATAGTCACATAGATCGCCTCGAGTCTACCCCGCGACGGAGGGCCTTAACCCCGGATCAAGTCGGTGGTGATATAATACTAACATAACAACTTATCGTTAAACAACATAAGCACAATCAAGGAAACCCTTTACACAAACATCACAAGATACTAACACACGTAGCATCCTAACATGTTTACTTATCAAATCAACAAGAAAGTATTACAAGACTATCACAAACCAACACAATCAAGTTATCCACACAAGGTACTTTATGTTAACAAGTTCGGGTTTTTATCCCCAAAGTACTTCATACATTAACTCTTTAAAAGATCTGTTTCTTTCACAAAAGTCACACAATACCCGTAGTATAAAAATAGAGTGACTATCTTTTTAAGTAAACCAAAACACTTCCCTTTGTAAAATCAAGTAACAACATTATTTTCCAAACGTTCAAGTTTGCCTAATTTCAAATGCTCAAGTTTCTCATTTTCGAAAGGTTTCGTAGTTCATAGTCTTAATCACTTAAGAATATAATTCTCGTTTAAAACCATTGAGAAACATATGCCTTATGTGTGAGTAGGTTATTCTTGTTCATAACAATCTTATTAAAGCAGCCATGATCTAGGAAATGTAATATCATTTTGTCTCATCTTAGCTTCTATGCAGATGGAGGTTTCTACTGGTTTTAATAGTACTTACTTAGTCAACACATTTCCCTTTATTAGCGCCGTGGTTTGTTCGATACTTATTCTCGATTTCAAATCAAGAAGACATTATTCCTTTTAAAAAAAAAAACCAAGTACTCATTACTCACGAATGAGGTTTCACACTTTTTAACAAAATTCATATTAATTCAATTAAGTCAAGTCTCTTATCTTTTAAGATCAAGTCTCTTAACTTCTAAAATCAATAAACCATTCTTTTTATCTCTTAAGTCGTTATACCTAACTTCCCATAAAGCTAGTATAACTCTTAAGCTTTTAAAACAAAGTATTACTCTTCTTTCAAAACGGTTCTTAATTCTTTTGAAATACTTCAAGATTCTTATTATTTAGACTCAAGTCAAAAGACATCGAGTAAAACCACGCTCGCTTAACACACGACGCTCACCGTACTATATATATTCTTTTAAAATATCATGCTCAAGAGGATAGGAAGAATCACATACCTCGCGACGATTTATCGACAATTAGCAAATAGCTCCAAAGTACTGTAATCCTGCTATCCTTTTCCACCCTTCGAGTAGAATACGCTACTCGCAGGTACTTCAACCTATAACGGTTATACAAGTCTATCAATGTCTAGACTACTCGGTAGAATAAATCTAGATGCAAGATTCTACGGAAAATTGGGCAGCACTTCCCTACCCGTCAAACTTCACAAGTTCATCAGAATACAAATCTATGTAAGCAACAATCTTCTACTTTAATATTCTTCTGATGTGATTTCAGTTCAAGTCTTATCTGTAATATCCTTCTATTACAGTTCAATTCTCTTTTATGAATCTTATATTCATTTCTATACTACTACAGTATGTAATTTCTAATTACAATATAAGGACAAGAGTATTTACCTCGATAAGCCCAAAATTATCCATGATTTAATGTCGATCCTGAGCAACGTTTAGCTCCTACTCCGGGTGCTCCAACCCGCTCCATACAACCCTTAGAAGTTCTACGCAACTTCTTATTAATACTTCAACCAACTGTGAAGATTTTCCTTGTGGTTTCGTTTTGTGATCAAGGGAAGTATAGTAGTATTTCTGGGCTTTTAGTATAGGTGTAACCTTGGAATACTACAAGGTATAAGGTTAAGGTATTTTGGAATAGTAACAATACTTTGAGAGTATTTCTACCAAGAGGGGGGGTATTTTACGAGAACAACTAGGCAAGAGGGGGGATATCTCTCGGCGGGGGCCTCTCGAGGGGGTGCTCTTGGATGAGAGCAACAAGAAGGGAGGGAGGATTTCAAGACTTAGAAACATTTGTGAATGAAGAAGTCTTCAACAAGGGGGGGGGGGTATTTATAGGGAGATCAATGGCCAAGATCAAGCCAAGTGGGGGGCAAGTGGAGGGTCAAGATTTGCCCAAGTGCACCCTAACCCTACTCCACAAATCCCTCACAAACATTGACCCAAGTTTTAGGCCACAAAAAGGGGAGGAAAACGTGCAACCAATCGGCCCTTGATCGCCCACTGAGGTGACAATTGTCGCCCTCTCGTTGGTCCAAAATATTTCATCTCTCGGAAAAATCCGCAAAAATTATAAATGACATAGCCGTAATTTTCCCTTCGCAAAGTTTGGAAAACGTTTCGTCGGAAAACGATTCTTTTCTGTCAGGCACAAAATTTCGACCCTTGCCTACTTAAGGCTTAAACTTTTATACGTCGCCACACGCATATTCGAAATACGGTATAACATTCTCCTCCTTAGAAACATTCGTCCCGAATGTTCCTTCTAAGTCTCAAAACAAACATGCGCCAGTATAGTCTTCACTGCTATACTTACGAAAATAATCATGCCACACCTGGCCACAATACAACACGCGCAAATACTTACATCCAAGTCCACGAGGAATCACCTCCATCACTACAAAAGCTCCCACTCGAGGTCTAAAATATACTCCCTTCGCACCTTTACTTTACAAAAGAAATGATCACATCTATGCTCGTAACACGTGCTCGCTTCTTCCCTTACTCGTCGTACCCTTCTCGTACATTTGAACTATTTCTCATAACTTACCACATTTCTGTTACTGCTTCTGTTCCCAAAATCTCTGGGTTACTGTTATACCCCGTATTTCCAGAGTATGTATGTAAGGGCGTACGTACAAAAGTTAAGCCTTAAAAATTAGGCATAGGACGAATTTGGGCACAACTCACAAAACAAATGGTTTTCCGACGAAACGTTTTACAAAACTTGCGAAGGGAAAATTCCGGCTATGTCATTTATATTTTTTGCGGATTTTTCCGAGAGATGAAATATTTTGGACCAACGGGAGGGTGACACTTGTCACACTCAAGTGGACGGCCAAGTGGGGCGGCACCTTGGACGTTTGCCATGGTTTTGGGGCTTAAATCTTGGGTCAATGTTTTGTGAGGGATTTGTGGAGTAGGATAGGGTGCACTTGTGCAAATCCCCACCATCCACTTGCCCTCCACTTGCCCTCATCTTAGCCCTTGAAAGCCCTATAAATACCCCCCCCCCTTGATGAAGAGTTCTTCATCCACAAATCATTCTTCCAAGTCTTGAAATCTCCCTTCCCCCTCTAGAGAGCTTTCGTCCAAGCCTCCCTTTCCCCCCCCCCTCTTGAAGAGCTAAGCCGAGGCACCCCTCCCCTCCCCCTTTTCCTTGTAGTCTCGGCCAAAGTACCCCCCTCTTGGTAGAAATACTCTCCAAGTATTGTTATTATCCTCAAATACCCTAGCCGTATATCCTTTAGTATTTCCAAAGTTATCTCTATACGTAGAAGTCCGAAAATACTATCTTATATCCCTTAGTCACTAAACGAAACCCTAAGAGAAACTTCATAGTTGGTTGAAGTAGAAAGTAGAAGTTGTGTAGAAACTTCTAAGGGTTTCTTGGAGCGGATTGGAGCGTGCCGATTAGGAGCTAAACCTCGCTCAGGATCGACTTATATCTTGGATAATATTGGGCTTATCGAGGTAAATAATCTTATCCTTCTATTGTAATTGAAGAATACATACTGTAGAAGTATAGACATAAGTTTAAAATACATAGAAGGATATTAAAGAAGAGAATTGAATCTGCATTTTACATAGGATCATTTATGAGACTTGTATAGCTTACCGGGGTAGTGTCGCCCGATTTTCCGAGAATAGAGAACCCTCTCGCTTAGATTATCCTACGTAGTAGTCTAGACGTTGATAGACGATTTGACTATTATAGGTTGATACTCGCGCGACATATTCGACTTGGCGGTGGATTTCACGGAAGGTATGTGATTCTTCCTATACTCTTGAGCATGATATTTTAAAGTATATAAATAGTACAAAGACGACGTGTGTTAATCGAACGTAGTTTTACTGCAATGTCTTTTGACTTAAGCCTGAATAATAAAGATCTTAAAGTCTTTCAAAAGAATTATAAATCAGTTTTGAAAGAAGAATAATATTTGTTTTTAAAACAAGAAGCTTAAGAGTTATACTAGCTGTATGGGAAGTTAAGTATAACGACTTAAGAAAGATAAAAGGAAGCTTTACTTATGTGTTTATAAAAGACTTGTATTGATTTGAAAGTACAAGAAATGGTTTGTTGAGTAGACATATTGTGATGCAATGTGTTTTAGTATCTTGTAACGTTTGTGTAAAGAGGTTATTCTTATTTGTGCTTATGTTGTTTAACGATAAGCTGTTATGCTAGTATTACATCACTCACCTCTTGACATGATACCGGGTTAAGTCGCCTCCGACGCGGGTATGTCTCAGTGATGCAGGACCATGATTCGAGAATACCTCACGCGGGTCCAGGGACCTATGCGGAGCTACGAGTTCCGTGTTAGTGTGCGGGTTATACCTCATGCGGTCTATGTGGCCATGCGGACTACGGGTCCAGCGATGCCGAGGAGTAGCTACCCTCGATGGGGAATACCTCACGCGGCCTATGTGAGTGGCCTACGGACTACTGAGTCGAGGATTAGGCTTGCATAATGATACTATGGGCGATTGGCCTTGCTTCGATCATTTGCCTAGAAAAGACTCGCTATGATTTACTGTTATTACTCTTGATTGTGATGTGGCACTATGTGCGGGTACATTGGTTGTTTCGTAGATATTTGTAAAATTGGTTTTAAAATGATATGATTTCATTTAAGTACTTTAAAGTTTCACATACTTAGTACCGTTGTAATCGACCTCCTTCTGGGCCGCTCATGCCGCAGTGGCAAGGCAGTGCTAGATCCACATCCTTAGGATCTTTGCTTTGGTGTCAGGAGCTCCATCTTCTCCGGAGGCTCTACTTTTGGGTATGATCTCTCTGTTGTTGTAGATAGTTTTGTACATTCAGGGTATGGCGGGGCCCTGTCCCGCCATAGTTGTTTACTTCCTTAAGTGCAGAGTCCTATTGTATGCTGGGATGTAATCGCGATTTTGGTTTATATATATATGCCGAAAGCATCGTTTTCAGATAAAATTGTGTCTCAATTTACATGTGTTTCATATCTTGTTTTATATTCCGCTGATTACTCTGATGTATGACTACTTGGGTGCCCGGGTAAGGCACCAGTCACGGGCCCCGGAACGGGTCGTGACAAAAGTGTTATCAGAGCAGTTAATCCTCGGAAAGTGTCTACAGACCGTATCCAGTAGAGTCTTGATTATCGGTGTGTTTTGCACCACACCAATAATCAGGAGGCTATAGGATATTTAGGATTGGTTTCCATTCTTCTCACTCTGAGATCGTGCCTTAGAGCTGTGTTATAAGTTGGACCCTCTAACGTATTCCTTTCTCAGAACGATTATGCCTCCACGTAAGGCAACCCGCCCGTAAGGAAAGGAAGCCGAGGGAGCTGCTCGTAGGACACCGAGAGTCACGAGGGCTCAGGCCCAGTCTATACCTGAGACGGCGAGTTCCACGACGCCGCCGGCCCCAAAGAGGTTTAGGCCGCAGCATGGTGATGACCCCAAGACTGCACCTCCGTTCCACACCGGAGCAGATGAGATGGGTTACAAGGAGATGGCCCGCCATCGCCGAGATGGTGGCATACGAGATAGGCTTGATTCAGCAGCCTGGGCCCAAAGAAGGCTCGTGGTTCACCCGAGATCGATTTGAGGTGCGGATTTTCTCGAGTCAGAGCCCGCCGAGTTTTACGGGTCGAGTCCTGAGGATGATCCGCAGGAGTTTATCCGTCAGTTACAGAGGATCATGCGGGTGATCAAGACTTCAGAGACCGAGTCCGTGGTCTTCAGCTCACATAGGCTGCGTGATACCGCAGTCGATTGGTTTGATTCGTGAGAGTTATCTCGGGGAGAGCACGCGTCCCCAGCTACTTGGGATGAGTTCTCGGAGGCTTTCCTCACTCACTTCTTGCCTCCACAGATGAGGAGGGCACGGGCCGACTGATTTTTGTTGCTGAGATAGAGAGGGCGCACAGTCAGGGAGTACAACGTTGAGTTCGATTCATTGGCTCGATATGTCCCAGCGTTGGTAGAAGATATGGGGGATAGGGTGCACCGCTACGTCACCGGGCTAGATGATTATATGGCCGAGTCTTGTGCGGGTGTTTCTCTTCAGCCGGGTATGGACATTACCCGCATGCAGGCTCATGCACTTGGATGCGAGGAGCGTAGAGGCCGACGGGTTGACAGACAGCAGCAGAAGAAGGCCAGGACGGCAGGGTCTTTTGGTAGCTCTCGGGGTGGACGGCCTCAGCAGCAGTCTAGATTTGCACCACAGCCAGCTCAGAGCACTCCTGCACCGTCTTCGAGGACAGACCAGGGCCCCAGGACTTCAGACGTCCAGGGTAGCAGAGGTGCGGACCGATCGGGACCACCCCCCCTCAGTGTGGCCGATGCGGTAGATCCCATTACGGGAAGTGTGGTACTGCTTCGGGAGTTTGTTACAGTTGCGGCCAGTCGGGTCATTTTGCGAGAGCCTGTCCGACCAAGGGCAGTGCAGAGGGTAAGGCCACTACAGGTCTTTCACGGTCTTCATCTCCTACAGTTACTCGCCCCGGAGGGCAAGGTACTCATGGGCCAGCAGGTCGCGGCAGAGGTCGTGGCGCGGGTCCCAGTTCTAGCGGTCCTCAGAACCGCATTTATGCCTTGTCCAGCCGGCAGGATCAGGAGGCCTCACCTGATGTCGCTGCTGTACTTTATCGCTTTGTGATGTGTATGCCTTGATAGATCCGGTTCTACTGCCCCTATATATCTCCCATATTGCTAGTAGGATAGGGATAGAGCCCGAGTCCATAGACCCTTTCGAGGTAGCTACGCCAAATGGGTGATTCTGGTAGCTCAATGAGTATATAGGGCTTGTCCAGTGACCGTATGAAGTCGTCAGACCCTAGCCGACTTGATAGAGTTGGATATGACTGATTTCGATGTGATCATGGGTATGGATTGGCTAGCTTCTTGCTACGCCAATGTAGACTGCAGAGAGAGTAGTACGGTTCCAGTTTCCTGAGGAGCCGGTTGTTAAGTGGGAGGAACATCAGATCGAGGGTAGGTTTATTTCCTACCGAGGCTAGGAAGATGGTGCGAAAGGGTATATCTACCATCTCATTCGAGTGTTTGATATCGAGGTCATGGTACCAGATTTTCATCGCCCAGAGTCAGAGAGTTCCCAGATATGTTTCCAGACGACCTCCTGGGTATCCCTCCTGAGAGGGAGATTGAGTTTTGTATAGATGTGTTGCAAGACACTCGGCTATTTCCATTCCGCCATACGTAATGGCACTGCCGAGTTGAGAGAGTTGAAGGACCACCGAGGATTTCTTTGGAGAAGGGCTTCATCAGGCCTAGTGTTTCTCCCTGGGGAGCGCCGGTATTGTTCGTGAAGAAGAAGGACGGGACGCTGCGCATGTGTGTTGATTACAGGCAGCTGAACAAGGTGACCATTAAGAACAGATACCCCCTTCCCAGGATTGATGATTTGTTCGACCAGTTGCAGGGTGCGAGATGTTTCTCCAAGATTGATCTGCGATCGGGCTATCATCAGGTGCGTGTTAGAGAGGCGGATGTCCCTAGGACTGCATTCCGGACCCGGTACGGGCACTATGAGTTCAGGGTTATGTCTTTCGGGTTGACCAATGCTCCGGCGGTATTCATGGATTTGATGAACCGAGTGTTCAAGCCATTTTTGGACACGTTTGTGATAGTGTTCATTGATGAAATCTTGGTTTATTTCCGCTCAGAGCAGGAGCATGCGGAGCATTTGAGGACTGTGCTGAGAGTTCTCCAGGACCAGCAGTTATACGCCAAGTTTTCCAAATATGAGTTTTGGTTGGCTTCGGTGGCTTTTCTTGGGCATATTGTCGGGGCCGATGGTATTCGGGCGGATACGCCAAGATCGAGGCGATCGAGTTGGCCTAGACCTACTACTTCGACAGAGTGCGCTGTCACGACCGAACCTGCCCGTGGTAGTGCCTTACCCGGCACCCAAGTAGCCATACATCGTAGTAATCACGAACATAAAGACAATACATGAAACCAGTGTAATAAGCAGACAGGCTAACCAAAAACGGTTACCTTCAGTATATATATAAATAACATCTCTTTCAACATGAACAGTTTAATCCAATTTACAAACCCTGCCAACAACAGTACTACATCCCTATAAGAATGATACGACAACAATGGCGGACAGGCCCGCCAAACCCCGAATGTAAACACTTACGACGACAGGACTATACCACGATAAGCCTCCGAGAAACGGAGCTTCCAAACGCTAAATCGTGACCACGAGAGCTAGGATCAACGATCGGTGTACCTTTACGGCATGAACGCAGCCGGCGAGGTCGATAACAGGTACCAAGTATGTGAAACTGAAAATAAATACTGTAAATGAAATCATAGTAGTCTATATAAAGCAGGAGACATGTATGATAACCAAAATACAGTTCACAATAAATAAGCAGTCATGTCAAGTCAGGGACTCACGCCCTCAAAGTTATCACAATAAACCGTACGGGCAAGTGCGAAGGCATAGCCGACTACTAAGACCCACGCACCAAAAATACCACAAAGCGTATCTCGAGGTCTTTCTGGACCGCACCACATGATCGCCGCCACTCGCCCGCAATATCAATGTGCGCGTCTATCCCTGGAACTCTCGCAGCTCCGCATAGGTCACCCACAGACCCGCATGAGGTATTCCTCGAATCATGGTCCCAGACCGCCTGAGGTATACCCCGCATCGAAGGCAGCCAACCCTCGGTATCCGCCTAGGCTCCCGCAGCCCGCATAGTCTCAAAAGACCGCATAGTCTCAACAGACCGCATAGGGAATCCCCCGCATCAGGCTAAACACCCGGAATGATCAATCACGAGCTACCGCGACCGCATAGTCACAAGGACTGCATAGGCCGTATAGACCCGCATCAAGGGTGGCAAGCCCTCGGTATAACAAGTCAAGGGGGTATGTGATACAATAACAGTACAACGGGCTTAACGTTTGACAACGTAAGCACAACAAGAGTGACCCCCTTACACAATAATCACAAGATACTAACACACGTAGCATCCTAACATGCTTACTTATCAAATCAACAAGAAAGTATTACAAGGCTATCACAAACCAATACAATCAAGTTATTCACACAAGGTACTTTCTACTAACAAGTTCGAGTACCTATCCCCAAAGTACTTCATACATTAAATCTTTAAAAGATACGTTACTTTCACAAAACCACACAATACGTAGTATATGAAAATAGAGTGATTATCTTTTAAAGTAAATCAATTACTTCTCTTTGTAAAATCAATTAGCAACCTTCTTTTCCAATTTTCAATTTTCTTATTTTAGAAGAGGTTTCGTAGTTCATAGTCTTATTCAGTTAAGAATATAATTCTCTTTTAACTATCCGAGAAACATAAGTCTTATATGTAGTAGGATATTCTTGTTTATAACAATCTTATTACAAAGACCATGATCTAGAAATATCATTTTGTCTCATCTTAGCTTCTATGCAGATGGAAGTTTCTATTAGTTTTAATAATACTTAATTAGTCAAAACATTTCCTTTTATTAACGCTGCATGGTTTGTCGATACACATTCGATTTCCAAATCAAGAAACATTCTAAGCCGTTATACCTAACTTCCCATAAAGCTAGTATAACTCTTAAGTTTTGCAAAAACCAAGTATTACTTCTTCTTTCAAAATGATTCAAAAATCTTTTGAAATACTTCAAGTTCTTTACTAACACATAACAAGCCAGTTATAGTTCAAATCAGTTACCTTTTAAAGACCACAAGTATTTTCTTACCAACATAAAGCTGTTATAACCAACTTCCCATAAAGCCGTTATAACACTTTATGTTTTAAACCAATCAAATACATTTAGCATGCGTCTACCGTACTACATAGTTCACACATATCATGCTAGAAGAGATAGGAAGAGGTTCACATACCTCGCGACGAGTATCGACTAATAGCAAAACGCTCCAAGTACTTCCAACCGTCGGCTACTCCTTAAGCCAAGTAGATCGCGCCACACGTAGTACTTCAACCTATAAGGCCACAAGGCGCTTATTAACATTTAGATCTCATCGTAGAACATTCTACCGAAAATTCGGCAGCACCTCCCCCCCCCCGCAACAGCGTAAATCTCCTCCTCTATCGAGGCCGGCTACCAAGCCAACCAGGGGGGGGGTTATACGTCTAACCCTAACGGGTACAATTCTACTCCACGGTACTACTACACAAGTCTCATCGTAATACAAATTCTATGTAATTACATTCAAAGATTCTTCTTTTAAATTCAGGCTTAAGTCGCAAGACATTGCCGTAAGTATTATTCAGGCTTAAGTCAAAAGACATTGCCGATAACTACGTTCAGTTCTATATATAGTATACTTCAACTATATATTCTAACAATATGTAATTTCCAATTACAATAGAGGGACAAGATAATTACCTCGATAAGCCCATAATTATCCTAGTTAAAGTCGATCCTGGGTAATCGTTTAGCTCCAACTCCGAGCGCTCCAACCCGCTCTAAACCACCCTTAGAAGTTTTAACTAACTTCTACACAATACTCCAACGGACTATGGAGATTTTCCTAGGGTTTCGGTTTGTAGACGGAAGTATAATAGTATTTCTGGGCATTTCGTATAGGTATAACCTTAGAATACAACAAGGTATACGGCTAAGGTAATTTGGGCATTATAACAATACTTTTGAGAGTATTTCTACCAAGAGGGGGGGTATATTATACGAGAACAACACCACTAGGAGGGGGGGTGAAGTCTCGGCCACAAGGCCACACAGTGGGAGGGGCTCTCGCCAGGGAGGGACGAGAACCACAACAAGAGAGGGGATTTTACACTTAGAGATTTGTGGAAAGGATGAAGAATTCATCAAAGGAGAGGGTATTTATAGGTCAAGGGATGGCCAACCAAAGGCCAAGATTAAACCAAGTGTTAGGCAAGTGTAGGGCTAGGATTTATTACACACAAATATCCTACCAACCTTGACTTTAGCCAAGGCACAAAAACGTGCCTTACTAGCCCATTTCGTCAATCTACCACACCAATGAGAGGGTGCCAAGTGGCGCCCTCTTGTTGGTCCAAAATGTTTCGCCTCTAAAAATCCGCAAAATTAAAAATGACATAGCGGAAATTCCCTACGAAAGTCGTGGAAAACGTTTCAAAAAACGACTCTAATCGTGTTGTGAACAAATAAATTTCGCCAAGCCTAATTCTCAAGTTCAAATTTTCTACGACGCCCCACGCATACTCCGAAATAC
Organism: Przewalskia tangutica; assembly: GCA_029844215.1. Taxonomy (NCBI): domain Eukaryota; kingdom Viridiplantae; phylum Streptophyta; class Magnoliopsida; order Solanales; family Solanaceae; genus Przewalskia; species Przewalskia tangutica. The sequence goes on from JAQGDG010000029.1 coordinate 349,226, forward strand.
GGTATAACATTCTCCTCCTTAGAAACATTCGTCGAATGTTCCTTCTAAGCCTCAAAACAAACGCGTCAAGATAGTCTTTACTACCATACTTACGAAACAATCCTGCCTGATAGCCCACGAAACAATCGCAAAATACTTACATCCAAGTCCACGAGGAATCACCTCTAACATCACCACAAACACCTCTCTCGGTCTAAAATATACTTCGCACCTTCTCTTTACAAAGAAATGATCACATCAATGCTCGCCATACATGCTCGCTTCTTCCCGATACCACTTTTGTCACTTTGCCGCGAGGTTCTAGTGCCACTCCGGCGACCCAACAAATGGTACCGGACTACATGCGATCCCTGAGGCTGTCGTTCACTCGAACTCTTACCACATTTCTGATACTGCTTCAGTTTCCAAAACTCGGGGTTACTAACTCTAACGTGGTCATCATTAACTGGGAACACTCTGGATGGATCTCCGATACTTTTCCGATCATAACAATACGAAAGACCGGTCATACTGCCTCCTAAGTCGGACGGCAAAAGCTAACATATAGGCAACCTGGCCTATTCTTCACATGGACTCAAAGGCCCAAAGTAACTCGGGCTAAGTTCCCTCTGTCTTCCAAAACTCGTCACACCCACCCCGGGGTGGTACTTTCAAGAAGACCGACCGTCAACCTGAACTCTAAGCGTCGTCGCCGATTATCCGCACGATTTCTCTGAGCTGCCAGAACCTCTTCTAGACAAGCTTTACTCTATCCACAGTCTGCTGGAACAAGCCTGAACCAATTATCTGAATCCTGCCAACATCGAACCAATCGACCGGCGACTCACACATCCGCCCCTACAAGGCTTCAAAAGGCGACATCCTAACACTGAAATGGTAGCTTAAACACTCCTTCAACAGGAGACAACAATTCTCGCAACTATCCCTGAAATCCAAACACGGCGAGGCGAATGTGATCGGGACTTACTCGAGTTCCTAACCTTGCCAGTAAAACCTCCGTAAGAGAAACGGCGCACTGGCTCCACTCGACATAAGGTGAAGGTAGGCACCTCGTGCAGCCTTACAGCCTTTTCTGATATATCATCTCGCATAACCCTCTGCCGAGTAAACGGTCTTAGCTAGAAGACAACACGGCTGACCTCCTCGGCCCAACTACTGGTCGAATGCATCCACGAACTCGTACGCTGGTTAACTAAACTTGGGCCTAACACCCTCACAACCCTAACACAAGGCGGGACCACCACAACCTGACCCCACCACCAAACCTACCGCGGGTTGACCCGCCCCGTGGCCTCAACCCGGCCAACGCGCGCAATACTAGCTCCCGATTGAACAATCTCACAAATCACGTTTCGAAAACCTAGCGGTCTTCTTAGCTCAACTACCCCCTTTCATTCCACACTACTAGGGACCTATCCCAAACATAACTCACGTGCACTATGCACTTCCGATAAGGGTCAAACATAACACTACACCTTTTACTCGAGATGGCCTTGCCTCTAAGGTCTCTACGTAAAAAGCTCTAAGGTTCACACCTGCTATCCCCAAAATCTTACTCGGTTAAACAACCATGATCTAATCACGACTAACACACTGCTATCAGAACATAGCACTTAAGGTATACTCACCTTATCACACATACTGATCTCTAGAGGGTTAAAGATATATCTATATCTACTGCTTCACTCCCCTTAGTCGTTCTAATCAAACTGCCTGTAGGCGCGCTAAGGAAGATGACGAACTACCCACCAATCACTCAAGGCTAAGTCCTCCTACAAGGACACTCTCTCGACACATGGCCCGACGGCGCAGTACAACAAGTACCAACTAAAAAGCGACATTCCCGGGATGGCGTGCATCGCGTGAACCGGAAGCCACAGGTTCGACCAACTCCTGCATACTCGAACGTCCCGATATCGTGGAAGACCACTCTGCCGGGCGGAGGTGCATATCAAATCTGGTGAGGCGACTTGCCTCGAAAGTTACCAAAGGACCTTGCTGCTCTGGCCCTCATCTGCTGTCCTTCGTTAACCTGTCGATCTTTACGCTTCTCGGCCTGCTGCGCATAAGCCCGCTACGTGCCATGCTCAAGCCAATCAAGAATTACCTTGCACAACCCTCTTTTAGATAGTCATCAAGACTCGCGGTACATCGGTATACTCTCCGTAGCCAAATCCATAGCTAATGCGGTCTCCTCCTTGCAATCTATATTCACTATTCCCGGTCGTGGAACTGAAGGTTCAAATATCATGGCCGCAGTGGGAACTGCCGCTGCCGTGCCAAACTCTGCTGGGGCTAGTGACGTCGCAAAACTCCCCGAATGAAGCACTACCCTAGGTAATGATTGGGCCTGTGCCTCGCCACCCTCGAACTCTACTCGCGGCTCCTCACGCCTTGACCTCTGGCCGGGTTGCTGCAGCGGAGGCATAACGATAAGGAAATAATTTCGTCGGAGGTCCAACTTACAACACGACTCTAAGGCACGATCTCGAGTGAGAAGAATAGAAACCAATCCTAAATACCCTATAGCCTCACGATTATTGGTGTGGTGCACAACACACCGATAATCAAGACTCTGAATCTGGCCTGTAGACACTTTCCGAGGATTAACTGCTCTGATACCACTTTTGTCACGACCCGAACCCGGGCCCGTGACTGGTGCCTTACCCCGGGCACCCAAGTAGCCATACATCAGAGTAATCAGCGGAACATAAAGACAATACATGAAACGATGTAATAAGCATAAAAGCAACCAAAAGCAGTTACCTTCAAGGTATATATATAAATAACAACTCTTTCAACATGAGCAGTTTAATCCTTTTACAAACCCTACCCACAACGATTACTACAGACCTCTAAGAATGATACGACAACAATGGCGGGGCGGGGCCGCCAAACCTCGAATGTAAACACTTACGGCGACGGGGACTATACCATCGATAAGCCTCCGAGAAACGGAGCTTCCCAACACTGGCGTGACCACGAGCTAGGATCAACGGCGGTGTACCTTTACTGCGGCATGAACGGCCCCAAGGAGGTCGATTGCAGTACCAAGTATGTGGCGAAAATAAATCGTAAATGAAATCATAGTAGTCTATATAAAGCGGGAGACATGTATGATAACCAAAATACGATTCACAATAAATAGCGATCATGTCAAGTCGGGACTCACGCCTCAAAGTTATCACAATAAAACCGTGCGGGGCAAGTACGAAGGCATAGCCGACTACTAAGACCAGCGAGACCAAAAATACCACAAATCGTATCTCGAGGTCTTTCTAGACCGCACCACATGATCGGCCGCCACTGCCGCGCAATATCAATGTGCGCGTCTATCCTCGAACTCGCACTCCGCATAGGTCACCCGGACCGCATGAGGTATTCCTCGAATCATGGTCCTGCATCACCGAGGTATACCCGCATCGGGCGACCAACCCTCGGTATCCGCCTGGGCTCCCGCGGCCGCATAGTCTCAAAAGACCGCATAGTCTCAGCAGACGCGCAGGAATCCCCGCGTCGGGCTAAACACCGAATGATCAATCCACGGAGCTACCGCTCCGCATAGTCACAAGGATCGCATAGGCCGTATAGACCCGCATCAAGGGTGGCAAGCCCTCGGTATAACAAGTCAAGGGTATGTGATACAATAACGATAACGGGCTTAACGTTTGACAACGTAAGCACAACAAGAGTGACCCCTTACACAATAATCACAAGATACTAACACACGTAGCATCCTAACATGCTTACTTATCAAATCAACAAGAAAGTATTACAAGGCTATCACAAACCAATACAATCAAGTTATTCACACAAGGTACTTTCTACTAACAAGTTCGTACCTATCCCCAAAGTACTTCATACATTAAATCTTTAAAGATACGTTACTTCACAAAAACCACACAATACACATAGTATATGAAAATAGAGTGATTATCTTTTTAAAGTAAATCAATTACTTCTCTTTGTAAAATCAAGTAGCAACCTTCTTTTCCAATGTTCAAGTTTCTTATTTTAGAAGGGTTTCGTAGTTCATAGTCTTATTCGATTAAGAATATAATTCTCTTTTAACTATCGAGAAACATAAGTCTTATATGTGAGTAGGATATTCTTGTTTATAACAATCTTATTACAAAGACCATGATCTAGGAAATATCATTTTGTCTCATCTTAGCTTCTATGCAGATGGAAGTTTCTATTGGTTTTAATAATACTTAATTAGTCAAAACATTTCCTTTTATTAACTGCGATGGTTTGTCGATACATTCGATTTCAAATCAAGAAACATTCTTAAGCCGTTATACCTAACTTCCCATAAAGCTAGTATAACTCTTAAGTTTTGCAAAAACCAAGTATTACTTCTTTTTTCAAAATGATTCAAAAATCTTTTGAAATACTTCAAGTTCTTTACTAACACATAACAAGCGCTTATAGTTCAAATCGTTACCTTTTAAAGACCACAAGTATTTTCTTACCAACATAAAGTCATATAACCAACTTCCCATAAAGTCGTTATAACACTTTATGTTTTAAACCAATCAAATACATTTAGCACGTATGCGTCTACCGCACTACATAGTTCACACATATCATGCTAGAAGAGATAGGAAGAGGTTCACATACCTCGCGACGAGTATCGACTAATAGCAAAACGCTCCAAGTACTTCCAACCGTCGGCTACTCCTTAAGCCAAGTAGATCGCGCCACACGTAGTACTTCAACCTATAAGGCCACAAGACGCTTATTAACATTTAGATCTCATCGTAGAACATTCTACCGAAAATTCGGCACCTCCCCACTTGCAACAGTAAATCTCCTCTCTATCGGTAGGCTACCAAGCCAACCGGGGGTTATATGTCTAACCTAACGGGTACAATTCTACTCCACGGTACTACTACACAAGTCTCATCATGTCTGACCTATGTAATTACATTCGGTATTCTTCTTTTAAATTCGGGCTTAAGTCGCAAGACATTGCAGTAGTATTATTCAGGCTTAAGTCAAAAGACATTGCCGATAACTACGTTCAGTTCTATATATAGTATACTTCAACTATATATTCTAACAATATGTAATTTCCAATTACAATAGAGGGACAAGATAATTACCTCGATAAGCCCATAATTATCCTAGTTAAAGTCGATCCTGGGTAATCGTTTAGCTCAACTCGGCGCTCCAACCGCTCTAAACCACCCTTAGAAGTTTTAACTAACTTACACAATACTCAACGGACTATGGAGATTTTCCTAGGGTTTCGGTTTTGTGGTAGCGGAAGTATAATAGTATTTCTGGGCATTTCGTATAGGTATAACCTTAGAATACAACAAGGTATACGGCTAAGGTAATTTGGGCATTATAACAATACTTTTGAGAGTATTTCTACCAAGAGGGGGGGTATATTATACGAGAACAACACCACTAGGAGGGGGGGTGAAGTCTCGCCACAAGGCCACACAGGGAGGGCTCTCGGCGAGGGAGGGCGAGAACCACAACAAGAGAGGGGATTTTTACACTTAGAGATTTGTGGAAAGGATGAAGAATTCATCAAAGGGAGAGGGGTATTTATAGGTCAAGGGATGGCCAACCAAAGGCCAAGATTAAACCAAGTGTTAGGCAAGTGTAGGGCTAGGATTTATTACACACAAATATCCTACCAACCCTTGACTTTAGCCAAGGCACAAAAACGTGCCTTACTAGCTCATTTCGTCCAATCTACCGCCACCAATGAGAGGGTGCCAAGTGGCGCCCTCTTGTTGGTCCAAAATGTTTCGTCTCTCGGAAAAATCCATAAAAATTAAAAATGACATAGCGGAAATTCCCTACGAAAGTCGTGGAAAACGTTTCGTCGAAAAACGACTCTAATCGGTGTTGTGAACAAATAAATTTCGGCCAAGCCTAATTCTCAAGTTCAAATTTTCTACGTACGTCCTTACGTACATACTCTGGAAATACGGTATAACGACTACGGGCCTTGCAGTTACTATCGGTTCGTAGAAGTTTGCTTCTATCTGCACCATTGACTAGGCCGACTCGAGCGGCTAAGTTTCATGGACTGATGCGTGTGGCGTGGTTTCCGATTCTTGAAGGAGAGATCGACGGCGCCCGTTCTTACACTTCGGAGGTCCGAGCGGTTATGTTGTGTATTGTGATGCGTCAGGCGTTGGACTCGGATGTGTGTTGATGCAGCTGGGTAAGGTTATAGCATACACATCCCGACAGCTTAAGAAGCTTGAGAGGAACTACCCCACCCATGATTTGGAGTTGGCAGCGGTGATTCACGCCTTGAAGATCTGGAGGCACTATTTATATGGGGTTCATGTGGATATTTATACAGACCACAAGAGCCTCCAGTATATCTTCAGCCAGAGGGAGCTGAACTTACGACAGAGATGGTGGTTAGAGTTACTCAAGGATTATGATGTTGATATCCTGTACCACCCGGGGAAGGCCAATGTTGTGCCAGATGCTCTTAGTCGTAGGTCGATGGGTAGCCTATCAGATGTACAGCCAGAGAGGAGGAGCATGGTCCGCGAGTTGCATCAGCTAGCGAGCCTTGGAGTCCGATTGATTGATTCTGATAGCAGTGGGGTGCGAGTTCGAGAGGTTGCCGAGTCTTCCATCGTCGAGGAGGTGAAGAGGCAACAATTTGAGGATCCGGTTTTGATTCGGTATCGTGTTACGGCTCTTCGTGAGGGGAAGGTTCCTTTTGAGGTAGCACCTGATGGGGTGCTAAGGTTTGAGGGCAGGTTGTGTGTTCCGGATATTGCAGACTTGGCGGAGTTCTAGGAAGCACACAAGCGTTACTCCATCCGGGTCGAGCAAGATGTACCACGACCTTAGATCGTATTGGTGGGATGGCTTGAAGAGGGCGTTGCGAGTTTGTAGCTCGGTGCCGTGTTGTCAGCAGGTGAAGGTAGAGCACCAGAGGCCAGGTGGTTTGTTGCAGACGATAGAGATCCCGACCTGGAAGTGGGAGGTGATCAACATGGACTTTATCACAGGGTTACCTCGCACTCAGAGGAGACATGATTCTATATGGGTTATCATCGACAGGCTGACGAAATCAGCCCACTTTCTTCCCGTCAGGACTGTTACACCCCGTATTTACAAGACATGTTTTAAGGTAGTACGTAAGAACTCGCAAGTGTTAAGATTTGAGACTTGTAAAAATTTATCGAAATTATGGATTTGTCGGAAAACGAATTATTGTGACGAATGGGAGGGTGACACGTGTCACCTCCCCTTAGGATGCCTTGGTCGAATTTAGGCATGGCCAATATGGTCATTTACCATAAGTCTTGGATGACTAATGCCTTGCAAGTTGTGGCATGAGAAAGTTGACTAAGTCAAGGTCAATTAGTCTTGATTTTTATGTAAGACTTCATCCTAGCCACCCATATGGTTACATCTTGTCCCTCCATGCCCCTTTATATTACTACTAGTAGTGCTAGAGTGAGCTAACACTTAGAAATTTCACAAAAAAATTGGATGAACTTAGAGCCTTGCTCTCGGGTTCAAGAAAAAGAAGAAAGAAAAATTTTCGTTTCTTGTCCTTTTGATCCCACACTTTAAACCAAGGTTCTTAGGTGTATTGTAAACACATCTCAATAGAAAAATCTCGTAAAAAGATAGTTTTCGTATTAGTCGCAAAGTGAAAACCTAGTGGCTTTCTAGGTTTTGGATTGGAAGTTGGAAGGAAAGTTGTTGGTGTTGTTCTAAGGGTCTCAACAAGCGGATTGAAGTATATTGGAGAGGCTCTAAACTACTAAGGAAGCGACTTGGTTGGATTTGGATTAAGAATCGTTAAGGTATAATCTTGTCTTTTAAGGTGTTACAAGATTATGTATTTATATTGTTGTTGTTAGCTTTACATGTTGATAGCATGAAGTTGGTATGTTGAAGTTTATAAGTATTATGGATTGCTAGTAGCTTAATCCGAAATGTTGTGCAAGCCACTTGAAAATTTGATTACTAATTGGTCGTTTATAAGAAATCGTCGCATGTTACTTACTTGAAGAAATTGGTTGTTATAATCAAATGCGACTTGATATCATGTTAGGCTAATAACTTGGATTGAAATAGAAATTGGATAAGAATAGGTATTGTTGAACTCAAGGTGGCCGAATTTGGACTTGTAGTTTGTTATTCATTTGTATTGGACTACCTTCTAAATTGTGAGCCAATTGGGGCTGTTTGGTTATTGTATTTCGGCCTTGAAAAAGGTGGCAAAGTAAGTAAAAACAAAGGAGGTGCTGTCCGATTTTCTGTAGAATTTGGCGACTTAGCACTTAGAATATTCTACGTTTGAAGTAAGAGGTTAATGGACGTATTGTGACCATGATAGGTTGAAGGACTAAGTATAGCGTATCCTACTTGAAGAATGGAATAGCTCAAGGTTGAAGTACTTTGGAGCATTTTACTACTTGTCGACAATCGTCGCGAGGTATGTGAACCTCTTCTTTCTTTGGCATGATCCCATGTATGAAATATCCATGTGATAATATTTCAAGATTCCCTCTACTCTTAGAAGTTAAGAAGTATTTACATTGTTGATTCTAAATTAAAAGTATGTTTAAATTGTCCTAAGTCCTTACTAGGTCTTATGGGAGACGTTGGTAAGAATGGTTAGGAAATTTTGAGATTTGATTTAAAGGCTATGTGCCTTGATTTGTTTAAAGTAAGTAAGTGGATTTTATGTTCGAGAATGACTTGAAGTTATATGATTTTAAGGGAATAAATTACTTGGTTTTGGAAGGTATGGAACTTTATATTTTTTTTTTGTATAAGTAATTGGGCTTGAAAGGAAGTATGTTATGAAGTTTTAAGACTAAGAACTTTGATTGTCTTTTAAGGATTATGAAGTTTTAAACGATATGATTCTTTTTAAGTATGTATGTATGTAGTATCTTTGGATCCAGTTTTCCTAAATGTTGTAAGAATAAAAGTGTCTTAAGTTCTCTAAAATGAAAGGTTGTTATAACAGCTTTATGGGAAGTTGTTATGACGACTTAAGAAGAAGTAATAAGACGGTTTAAAATGTTACATAAGGAAAAATCACACCGAGCCTATAAATAGGCCGGATTACGTTATGAGATACACCGAGCCTACAAATAGGCCGGATTACGTTATGAGATACACCGAGCCTACACATAGGCCGGATTACGCCATATTACCCCGAGCCTACACATAGGCCGGGTTACGTCATCTTACACCGAGCCCCACAGGCGGGCCGGATTATGCTACATGATTCCACAGTACACCGAGCCCCACAGGCGGGCCGGATTATGTCACATGATTCATCAGTACATCGTGTCCCGCAAATGGACCGGATTATGTTATGTAAGATATGTAAGTTATGTGAAAAAGACTGGATTAAACTCTTAAGTATGTATGTAAGAATATGTTGTTAAATTTTATTGAAAGAAGGAAAGGAACGGTTAATATATGATTGATTTCAGGAGTTAAAAGGGCATTCTTTTTATCTGCACATGATTTGGTTATTGCATTTTATTTCTGTTCCATACTCGGTACCTGTTGTACTGACCCCCTTCGGGGGGCTGCGTTCATGCCCGCAGGTGATAGGTACACAGGTTGGTGATCCTTGCTCTTAGGATCTCTGTTCAGTTTTTGGAAGGAAGCCCTTTCACTCCGGAGGCTTATCTTTTGGTACGGTTTCCCTGATGTGGTAGACTTATGTACATTCAGGGGTATGGCGAACCTGTCCCCGCAGATTGAAATTCTTAAGTGCAGTAGTTACATATTGTGGGTCGGTTTGTAAAAGGAAAGGGATGTGACTGCTGTTGTTATGTATATATATATATATGTGTCCAGGAAGGTAGCCTTATCGGCTAACCTGTGGTTTAATTTCTCGTTATTTTATTTTATAAGTTTCATGTATGTTCCGCTGCTATTCTCTGATGTATACCTGAACAGGGTGCCTGTGTAGGGCACCGATCGCGAGCCGGGGTCGTCGTGACAAAAGTGGTATCGAGCGATTAGTCTCGGAAAGTGTCTACGCACTGTCTAGTAGAGTCTTGATTATCGGTGTGTTGCGCACCACATCTATAATCGTGAGTGCGGGACATTTAGGATTTGTTTCCATTCTTCTCACTCAGATCGTGCGGCAGAGTATTAATAGGTTGATCCGTCTCGACGTATTCTTATGTATGTGAATCAGCTATGCCTCACTGGAGGCGACGGGGCCCGAAGGGCAAGCGGCGAGAGCGCGGTGGTGCGCATAGAGTTACCAGGAGTCGGGCATAGACTATGCCTGAGGTAGTAGGCGGGTCGGCGAGTTCAGCCACGGCGATATTAGAAGGCAGCGCGGTAGCTCAGAGGTTCCGTGCGAGCAGTTCGCCTGACGGGGCAGAATTTAGAGATTATGGAGAGCGGTCGGGCTTTTGACTAGCATAGTGGTAGAGGCAGCGCCAGAGCGAGTAGCTAACCCTAGAGCCGATTTGAGGATTCGGGACTTTAGGTTGTAGTCCACCCGAGTTTTATGGTTCGAGATCGAGGATGATCCCCAAGAGTTTGTTGGCGCCTACATCGGACTATCGCAGTGCTTAGGGCCTCGGAGTTAGAATCGGTTGTGTTAGCTTCTTACCGTTACGCGATATTGCGTTGAACTGGTTTGAGTCTTGGGAGCCGCCGAGAGGGTGGGTGCTCGTCAGCGGTTTGGGATGAGTTCACGAGGCATTTCTTGGTCACTTTTGCCTCCCGAGATGAGGAGAGCCGTGTTGATAGGTTCTTATCATTGAGGAAGAATGGGAGGACCATTAGGAGTACAACTCGCGACCGAACCCGGCGTGGTGGTGCCTACCACGGCACCCAGTAGACATACATCAGTAATCACGAACATAAAGACAATACATGAAACCAAGTAATAAGACAGTGAAATAAGAAGACAAAGCAACCAAAAAGCAGTTACCTTCAGTATATATATAAATATCAACTTTTTCAACATGAACAGTTTAATCCTTTTTACAAACCCTGCCCACAACAGTACTACAGACCTCTAAGAATGATACGACAACAATGGCGGGACAGGGCCCCGCCAAACCCCTGAATGTAAACACTTACGACGACAGGGAACTATACCATCGATAAGCCTTCTGAGAAACGGAGCTTCCCAAACGCTGGCTGTGACCACGAGAGCTAGGATCAACGATCGTGTACCTCAACTGCGGCATGACGCGGCCCGAGGTCGATAACAAAATTTGCAGTATGTGAAACTTGAAAATACATCGTAAAAGAAATCATAGCGATCATATAAAGCAGAGACATGTATGATAACCAAACTACGATTTACAACAAAGCGCCATGTCAAGTTAGGGACTCACGCCTCAAGTCATCACTCAAGTATAACAATGGGTCTCGTGCCCACGACATCAATCATGCGTGGAATACCTTCCTCATCTGGCGATCTATGATATAAAAACACCAAGGAACACACATGAACACGGGTCCCACATGTGTCATAATAAAAGCATGCGGTAAGTAATGCGAAGGCATAGCCGACTACTAAAAACCCACAGCACCAACAAGGTCATGAATCAGATCATAAGATCTGTCTAGACCGCCACATGATCAAAGCCGCCACTTGCCCGCAGATATCGATGTACGCGTCTAACCTCGGAACCCCGCAGCCTCCGTAGGCCAATCTCATCGGCCCGCATGAGGTATTCCCGCATCGGTAGCTACTCCCGGCATCGTCCCGACTTCGCATCGCATGGCCACATGGACCGCATGCCCATAAAGGGCGACACTAACACCGAACTCGTAGCTCCGCATAGGCCCGGACTGCGTAGAGGTATTCTCGAATCATAGGTCCATCGACCGCTGAGTCTACCCGCATCGGAGGCGCTTAACCCTAATCATCTCAAGAGATGAATGCCACAATACTATCATAACGACTGATAGTTAATAAGCACAATCAAGGGAAACCCCTTCACACAAACATCACAAGATACTAACACATGTAGCATCCCAACACGTTTACTTATCAACGCAATCAAGAAAGTATTACAAGGCTATCACAAACCAATACAATCAAGTTGTTCACACAAGGTACCTTCTACTATATGATTAACAAAATCGGGTTTTCATCCCCAAAGTACTTCATACATTAACTCTTTAAAAGATCGTTACTTTCACAATGTCACACAATACCCGTAGTATAAAATAGAGTGACTATCCTTTTAAAGTAAATCAATTACTTCTCTTTGTAAAATCAAGTAGCAACATTCTTTTCCAATGATCAAGTTTGCCTAATTTCCAATGTTCAAGTTTCTCATTTTAGAAAGGTTTCGTAGTTTATAGTCTTATTCATTTGAGAACATAATTCCCCTTAAAACTATCTGAGAAACATAAGTCTTATATGTGAGTAGGATATTCTTGTTTATAACAATCTTATTACAGCAGCCATGATCTAGGAAATATCATTTTGTCTCATCTTAGCTTCTATGCAGATGGAAGTTTCTACTGGTTTTAATAATACTTAATTAGTCAAAACATTTCCTTTTATTAACGCTGCAGTGGTTTGTCGATACATTCGATTTCCGAAATCAAGAAACATTCTTAAGCCGTTATACCTAACTTCCCATAAAGCTAGTATAACTCTTAAGTTTTTCAAAAACCAAGTATTACTTCTTCTTTCAAAATGATTCAAAAATCTTTTGAAATACTTCAAGTTCTTTATTAACACATAACAAGCCAGTTATAGTTCAAATCAGTTACCTTTTAAAAACCACATGTATTTCCTTACCAGCATAAAGTCGTTATAACCAACTTCCCATAAAGTCGTTATAACACTTTTATGTTTTAAACCAATCACATACATTTAGCACGTATGCGTCTACCGTACTACATAGTTCACACATATCATGCTAGAAGAGATAGGAAGAGGTTCACATACCTCGCGACGAGTATCGACTAATAGCAAAACGCTCCAAGTACTTCCAACCGTCGGCTACTCCTTAAGCCAAGTAGATCGCGCCACACGTAGTACTTCAACCTATAAGGCCACCAGGCGCTTATTAGTGTTTAGATCCCTTCGTAGAACATTCTACAGAAAATTCGACACCTCCCCCAACAGAAATCTCCTCCTCTATCGAGTGGCTACCAAGCCAACCGCGGGGTTATACATCTAACCCTAACGGGTACAATTCTACTCCACGGTACTACTACACAAGTCTACTGTAATACAGCCCTATGTAATTACAGTTCAGTATTCTTCTTTAAATTCAGGCTTAAGTCGCAAGACATTGCCGTAAGTATTATTCAGGCTTAAGTCAAAAGACATTGCCGATAACTACGTTCAGTTCTATATATAGTATACTTCAACTATATATTCTACAATATGTAATTTCCAATTACAATAGAGGGACAAGATAATTACCTCGATAAGCCCATAATTATCCAAGTATAAAGTCGATCCTGGGCAATCGTTTAGCTCCAACTCCGTGCGCTCCAACCCGCTCCAAACAACCCTTAGAAGTTCTAACCAAATTCTACTTACTACTCCAACTAACCATGGAGATTTTCTTAGGGTTTCGGTTTTGTGACTGACGGGAAGTATAATAGTATTTCTGGGCTTTTGTATAGGTATAACCTTAGAATACTACAAGGTATATGGCTAAGGTAATTTGGGCATTATAACAATACTTTTGAGAGTATTTCTACCAAGAGAGGGGTATTATACTGAAAGCAACTAGGCTGGGGTACCCACGGCCACACTACTAGGAGGGGGGGGCAGGGCTCTCGGCCCAGGGGGAGGGGGGAGGCTCTCGGCCACTACACTTCACAAAGGGGGAGGAAGAAGCTTTCAAGACTTAAGAGATTTTTGGATGAAGAAGTTCATCAAAGGGGAGGGGTATTTATAGGTCAAGTGAAGGCCAACCAATGGCCAAGATTTAGCCAAGTGCTAGGCAAGTGTAAGGCCAAGATTCGGGCATGTGTACCTCGCCCACTGGCACACACAATATCCTACCTACTCCTTGACAAAACCAACCCCAATCGTCCAAGCTTTACGCCCCAGGTCCACCAATGAGAGGGTGCCAAGTGTCGCCCGATCGTTGGTCCAAAATGTTACGTATCTCGTAAAAATCCGCAAAAATTAAAAAGGACATAGCGGAAATTCCCTACGAAAGTCGTGAAAACGTTTCGTCGGAAAAACGACTCTAACCGGGTGTTATGCACAAATAAAATTCGGCCAAGCACTTTAAGGCACAAACTCAAATTTTCTACGCACGTCCTTACGTACATACTCTGGAAATACGGGGTATAACATTCTCCCCTCCTTAGAAACATTCGTCCCGAATGTTCCTTCTAAGTCTCAAAACAAACGTGCGCCAGTATAGTCTTCACTACTATACTTACGAAAACAAACGCCACACCCGCCGGAAACACCCAAGCAAAATACCTCCATCCAAGTCCACGAGGAAACACCTCTATCATAACCACAAACACTTCTCACCGGTCTAAAATATACTTCCTTCGTGACCTTCTCTTTACAAAAGAAATGATCACATCAATGCTCGCCATACATGCTCACTTCTCTCTTTACTCGTAGATACCACTTTGTCACTTTGTCGCGAGCCTTGCTCGACGACCCGACAAATGGTACGGGCGCTGCGATCCCGAGGATGTCGTGCACTCGAACTCTTACCACATTTCGATCTTGCTTGGTTTCCAAAACTCGTTACTATCTCTAACGTGGTCATCATTAATCGGGAACACTCTGGATGGATCTCGATACTTTCCGAACATAACACGAACAGACGACCGCCTCTAAGTCGGACGGCAAATGCTAACATATAGGCAACCCGCCTATTCTTCACATGAACTCGTGCGGCCCAAAGTAACTCGGGCTAAGTCCCTCAGTATTCCAAACTCGTCACACCAACCGGGGTGGTACCTTCAAGAAGACCGACCGTCAACTCAACTCTAAGCGTCGCCACCGACATCCGCACAATTCCTCGGAGCCGGAACTTCTTCTAGACAAGCCGCACTATCCACGATCTGTGGAACAAGCCTGAACCAACTAACTGAACCTTGCCAACATCGAACCAATCGACCGGCAATTTACACTTCCGCCCCTACAAGGCTTCACAAAGCGATATCCGAACACTGAAATAGTAGCTTAAACACTTCCTCCCCAGGAGACAACAATCCCCCACGACTACCTCTGAAATCCACGACCGGCCCGGTGGCGAACGCGGTCTGAGACTCACCAGTTCTTAACCCGCTCGTAAACTTTTAGAAGACGTAAAATAGCCACAACCGGGCTTCACTGCGACATAAGGTGAAGGTAGGCACCGTCAGCCTTTCAACCCTTCGATAACTCAACACGGTAGTAAACGGTCGAGCGAAGAACACGATGGGCTGCCCCATCGACCACCACCGGTCGAATACATCCACGAACTCGTCGGTTAATCGAACATGGGCCTAACACCCTCGTGACCCTACCACAAGGCGGGACCACCACAAACTGACCCCACCACCAAACCTGCCGCGGGTTGACCCGCAACGTGGCCTCAACCCGACCCGGCAACGCGCATCATACTAGCTCCCCGAACCGGAACAATCTCACTAATCACGTTACGAAAACCTGGCGGTCTTCTTAGCTCAACTACCCTCTTTCATTCCACACTACTAGGGACCTGTCCCAACATAACTCACGTGCACTATGCACTCAGATAAAGTCAAACATAACACTACACCTTTTTCCTCGAGATGGCCTCACCTCTAAGGTCTCTACGTATAAAGCTCTAAGGCTCACACTTTCTATCCCCAAAATCTTACTCTGTTAAACAACCATGATTTCAAATCACAACTAACACATCGCTATCGTAACATAGCACCTAAGGTATACTCACCTTATCACCTATACAAAACTCTAGAGGTTAAGGATAGATCTATGTTCATCGCTTCACTCCTTAGTCGTTCTAATCAAACTCCTTGCAGGCGATAGCCGAGGAGATGACAAACTACCCACCGATCCCAAGGCTAAGTCCTCCTGAGGACACTCGACACGGACCACGACGGTCGCCGTACAACAAGTACCAACCTAAAAGATGACATTCCGGGATGGCGTACACCGGAACCGGAAGCCCCGAGTTCGACCAACTCCCGCACACCCGAACGCCCCAAATTTGTAGAAGACCACTCTGCACTGGCGGAGGTGCATATCTAACCTGCTGGGGAGGCGACTCGCCTCGAAAGTTACCAAAGGACCTTGCTGCTCTGGCCCTCTTCTACTGTCCTTCGTTAACCCGTCGATCTCTACACGTCTCGGCCTGCTGCGCATAAGCCCGTACACAGGCCATGCTCAAGCCTATCTGAAGAATTATTCTTGCACAACCCTCTTATAGATAGTCCTCAAGACTCGCGGTACATCGGTATACTCTCTGGTAGCCAAATCTATAGCTAGTAACAGGGTTGCCTCTTTGCAATCTATATTCACCGTTCCCGGTCGTGGAACTGAAGGTTCAAATATCATGGTCGCAGTAGGAACTGCTGCCGCCGTGCTAAACTCTGCTGGGGCTAGTGACGTCGCAGAACTCCCCGAATGAAGCACCACCCAAGGTGATAATTGGGCCTGTGCCCTCGTAACCCTCAGACTTTACTCGCAGCTCCTCGCCGCCTTGCCTCTGGGCGGGTTGCCTACGCGGAGGCATAACGATAAGGGAAAGAATTTCGTCAGAGGGTCCAACTTACAACACAGCTCTAAGGCACGATCTCAGAGTGAGAAGAATAGAAACCAATCCTAAATATCCTATAGCCTCCTGATTATTGGTGTGGTGCACAACACACCGATAATCAAGACTTCTTGGATACGATACGTAGACACTTTCCGAGGATTAATCGCTTCGATACCACTTTTGTCACGACCGAACCGGGCGTGGTCGTGCCTTACCCCGCACCCAAGTAGACATACATCGTAGTAATCACGGAACATAAAGACAATACATGAAACGATGTAATAAGACGGTGAAATAAGAAGACAAGCAACTAAAACGGTTACCTTCAGTATATATATAAATAGCAACTTTTTCAACATGAACAGTTTAATCCTTTTTACAAACCCTGCCCACAACATTACTACAGACCTCTAAGAATGATACGACAACAATGGCGGGACAGGGCCCCGCCAAACCCCTGAATGTAAACACTTACGACGACAGGGGACTATACCACTGATAAGCCTCCGGAGAAACGGAGCTTCCCAAACAAACTGTGACCTCGAGAGCTAGGATCAACGATCGGTGTACCTCAACTGCGGCATGACGCAGCCCCAAGGAGGTCGATAACAAAGTGCAGTATGTGAAACTTGAAAATACATCAGAAAAGAAATCATAGCGATCATATAAAGCGGGAGACATGTATGATAACCAAACTACGCTTTCAACAAAGCGATCATGTCAAGTTAGGACTCACGCCTCAAGTCATCACTCAAGTATAACAATGGGTCTCGTGCCCACGACATCAATCATGCCCGTGGAATACCTTCCGCCACCGCGATCTATGATATAAAAACACCAAGGAACACACATGAACACGGGTCCCACGTGTCATAATAAACCATGCGGGGTAAATGCGAAGGCATAGCCGACTACTAAAAACCCACAGTACCAACAAGGTCATGAATCGTATTATAAGATCTGTCTAGACCGTCACATGATCAAAGCCGCCACTTGCCCGAGATCAATGTCTGCGTCTAACCTCGAACCCCGCACTCCGCGTAGGCCAATCTCATCGGCCGCATGAGGTATTCCCGCGTCGGTAGCTACTCCCGGCATCGTCCCGACTTCGATCCGCATGGCCACATGGACCGCATGCCCATAAAGGACGACACTAACACGGAACTCGTAGCTCGCGCATAGGCCGGGACTGCGTAGGTATTCTCGAATCATAGGTCCATCGACCGCCGAGTCTACCCGCGTCGGAGGCGACAACCCGGAATCATCTCAAGAGATGAATGCCACAATACTATCATAACGACTGATAGTTAATAAGCACAATCAAGGGAAACCCCTTCACACAAACATCACAAGATACTAACACATGTAGCATCCCAACACGTTTACTTATCAACGCAATCAAGAAAGTATTACAAGGCTATCACAAACCAATACAATCAAGTTGTTCACACAAGGTACCTTCTACTATATGATTAACAAAATCGGGTTTTCATCCCCAAAGTACTTCATACATTAACTCTTTAAAAGATACGTTACTTTCACAATGTCACACAATACCCGTAGTATAAAATAGAGTGACTATCCTTTTAAAGTAAATCAATTACTTCTCTTTGTAAAATCAAGTAGCAACATTCTTTTCCAATGATCAAGTTTGCCTAATTTCCAATGTTCAAGTTTCTCATTTTAGAAAGGTTTCGTAGTTTATAGTCTTATTCATTTGAGAACATAATTCCCCTTAAAACTATCTGAGAAACATAAGTCTTATATGTGAGTAGGATATTCTTGTTTATAACAATCTTATTACAGCAGCCATGATCTAGGAAATATCATTTTGTCTCATCTTAGCTTCTATGCAGATGGAAGTTTCTACTGGTTTTAATAATACTTAATTAGTCAAAACATTTCCTTTTATTAACGCTGCAGTGGTTTGTCGATACACATTCTGATTTCCGAAATCAGTAAAACATTCTTAAGCCGTTATACCTAACTTCCCATAAAGCTAGTATAACTCTTAAGTTTTTCAAAAACCAAGTATTACTTCTTCTTTCAAAATGATTCAAAAATCTTTTGAAATACTTCAAGTTCTTTATTAACACATAACAAGCGATTATAGTTCAAATCGTACCTTTTAAAAACCACATGTATTTTCTTACCAACATAAAGTCATTATAACCAACTTCCCATAAAGTCGTTATAACACTTTTATGTTTAAACCAATCACATACATTTAGCACATATGCGTCTACCGTACTACATAGTTCACACATATCATGCTAGAAGAGATAGGAAGAGGTTCACATACCTCGCGACGAGTATCGACTAATAGCAAAACGCCCAAGTACTTCCAACCGCCGCTACTCCTTAAGCCAAGTAGATCGCGCCACACGTAGTACTTCAACCTATAAGGCCACAAGTGACTTATTAGTGTTTAGATCCGCCGTAGAACATTCTACGAAAATTCGGCACCTCCCCCAACAGCGTAAATCTCCTCCTCTATCGAGGCCGCTACCAAGCCAACGGGGGTTATACAACTAACCCTACGGGTACAATTCTACTCCACGGTACTACTACACAAGTCTCTTGTCAGAATACAACCTATGTAATTACAGTTCGGTATTCTTCTTTAAATTCAGCTTAAGTCGCAAGACATTGCAGTAAGTATTATTCAGCTTAAGTCAAAAGACATTGCGATAACTACGTTCGATTCTATATATAGTATACTTCAACTATATATTCTACAATATGTAATTTCCAATTACAATAGAGGACAAGATAATTACCTCGATAAGCCCATAATTATCCAAGTATAAAGTCGATCTGGGCAATCGTTTAGCTCAACTCAGTGCGCTCAACCCGCTCCAAACAACCCTTAGAAGTTCTAACCAACTTCTACTTACTACTCCAACTAACCATGGAGATTTTCTTAGGGTTTCGGTTTGTATTGTGGGAAGTATAATAGTATTTCGGGCTTTTGTATAGGTATAACCTTAGAATACTACAAGGTATATGGCTAAGGTAATTTGGGCATTATAACAATACTTTTGAGAGTATTTCTACCAAGAGAGGGGTATTATACTGAAAGCAACTAGGCTAGGGGTACCCCACGCCACACTACTAGGAGGGGAAGGGCTCGGCCAAGGGGAGGAGGCTCTCGGCCACTACACTTCACAAAGGGGAGGAAGAAGCTTTCAAGACTTAAGAGATTTTGGATGAAGAAGTTCATCAAAGGGAGGGTATTTATAGGTCAGTGAAGGCCAACCAATGGCAAGATTTGTAAGTGCTAGGCAAGTGTAAGGCCAAGATTAGGGCATGTGTACCTAGCCAACTTGCACAAAAAAATCCTACCTACTACTTGACAAAACCAACCCCAATCGTCCAAGCTTTATCGCCCTGGTCCACCAATGAGAGGGTGCCAAGTGTCGCCCTCTCGTTGGTCCAAAATGTTACGTCTCTCGGAAAAATCCGCAAAAATTAAAAATGACATAGCCGGAAATTCCCCTACGAAAGCTGTGAAAACGTTTCGTCGAAAAACGACTCTAACCCGGTGTTATGCACAAATAAAATTCGGCCAAGCACTTTAAGGCACAAACTCAAATTTTCTACGTACGTCCTTACGTACATACTCTGGAAATACGGGGTATAACAACAACCTAGAGTTTGACTCGTTGGCTAGGTATGCGCACACTATTGTGGCTAACATGGCCGATAGAGTCCATCGCTATGTTATGGGACTAGACCGTTATATGATCACTGCTTGCCTGGGAGTGGCCCTTCAGCCAGGAATGGATATTGCCAGGATGCAGACATATGCACAGGGGATTGAGGACAGGGAGAGAGAGGACCGACCAGACCAAGGCCAGCCCAAGAGGGCCAAGACGGCAGGGGTTCAGGGTGATTTTCGAGGCGGAGAGCCTCAGCAGCAGGCTAGGTCTACAGTTCAGCCGGCACAGAGTGCTCCTTCCCAGTTTTCTGGCGGGAGGTTAGATCAGCCGGGTAATTCGGGAGCCGGTCAGAGCTCCAGGGCTTCGGATTCGTATACGCACATGGGTTCTAGGCAGTCGGGGCCCCTCTTCCCTCAGTGTTCACAGTGTGGCCGGCATCACCATGGGGAATGTCGTCGTGCTACTGGTGCCTGTTTTGCCTGTGGCCGTCAGGGCCATATGTTGAGGGATTGTCCTAGTAGGAGAGTTGCAGGAGGGATAGAAAAGTCTACCGGATCAGTTGCGGGTTCTTCGCCTTCAGTAGCTAGGCAGGATGTTCATACACCTAAGCCGTGGCGAGGTCGTGGTGGAAGTTCCCGCTTTAGCGATCCTTTGAACCGCCTATATGAATTCGTATATCTTGGCCTTACAGATTTTTATGCATGATAAGGTTATTTTATGTTTAAGTATCGAAGGATAATATTGAAATTATGTATGCATTATCTTTGAGTAAGTTGGAAGTACGAAAGATAATCTTTTTAGGCCTTGAATGTGAGTATATAGTGATGATGCACACTATGGATTTTTTCCTCGTTTGGTTTGTGATGGATAAATAGGCAAGTGCGGTATATTAGGGCCATATGTGGCATAATTAGGTTTTGCTAAGTGCAAGTTTATGAGACTATGCCAAGGAATGATAGATTGAGCTCCGAAAGAACATTCGGGGACGAATGTTTCTAAGGGGGGAAGAATGTTACACCCCGTATTTACAAGACATGTTTTAAGGTAGTACGTAAGAACTCGCAAGTGTTAAGATTTGAGACTTGTAAAAATTTATCGGAATTATGGATTTGTCGGAAAACGAATTATTGTGACGAATGGGAGGGCGACACGTGTCACCTCCCCTTAGGATGCCTTGGTCGAATTTAGGCATGGCCAATATGGTCATTTACCATAAGTCTTGGATGACTAATTCCTTGCAAGTTGTGGCATGAGAAAGTTGACTAAGTCAAGGTCAATTAGTCTTGATTTTTATGTAAGACTTCATCCTAGCCACCCATATGGTTACATCTTGTCCCTCCATGCCCCTTTATATTACTACCAGTAGTGCTAGAGTGAGCTAACACTTAGAAATTTCACAAAAATTGGATGAACTTAGAGCCTTGCTCTCGGGTTCAAGAAAAAGAAGAAAGAAAAATTTTCGTTTCTTGTCCTTTTGATCCCACACTTTAAACCAAGGTTCTTAGGTGTATTGTAAACACATCTCAATAGAAAATCTCGTAAAAGATAGTTTTCGTATTAGTCGCAAAGTGAAAACCTAGTGGCTTTCTAGGTTTTGGATTGGAAGTTGGAAGGAAAGTTGTTGGTGTTGTTCTAAGGGTCTCAACAAGCGGATTGAAGTATATTGGAGAGGCTCTAAACTACTAAGGAGCGACTTCGGATTTGGATTTGGATTAAGAATCGTTAAGGTATAATCTTGTCTTTTAAGGTGTTACAAGATTATGTATTTATATTGTTGTTAGCTTTACATGTTGATAGCATGAAGTTGGTATGTTGAAGTTTATAAGTATTATGGATTGCTAGTAGCTTAATCCGAAATGTTGTGCAAGCCACTGAAAATTTGATTACTAATTGGTCGTTTATAAGAAATCGTCGCATGTTACTTACTTGAAGAAATTGGTTGTTATAATCAAATGCGACTTGATATCATGTTAGGCTAATAACTTGGATTGAAATAGAAATTGGATAAGAATAGGTATTGTTGAACTCAAGGTGGCCGAATTTGGACTTGTAGTTTGTTATTCATTTGTATTGGACTACCTTCTAAATTGTGAGCCAATTGGGGCTGTTTGGTTATTGTATTTCGGCCTTGAAAAAGGTGGCAAAGTAAGTAAAAACAAAGGAGGTGCTGTCCAATTTTCTGTAGAATTTGGCGACTTAGCACTTAGAATATTCTACGTTTGAAGTAAGAGGTTAATGGACGTATTGTGACCATGATAGGTTGAAGGACTAAGTATAGCGTATCCTACTTGAAGAATGGAATAGCTCAAGGTTGAATTACTTTGGAGCATTTTACTACTTGTCGACAATCGTCGCGAGGTATGTGAACCTCTTCTTTCTTTGGCATGATCCCACGTATGAAATATCCATGTGATAATATTTCAAGATTCCCTCTACTCTTAGAAGTTAAGAAGTATTTACATTGTTGATTCTAAATTAAAAGTATGTTTAAATTGTCCTAAGTCCTTACTAGGTCTTATGAGAGACGTTGGTAAGAATGGTTAGGAAATTTTGAGATTTGATTTAAAGGCTATGTGCCTTGATTTGTTTAAAGTAAGTAAGTGGATTTTATGTTCGAGAATGACTTGAAGTTATATGATTTTAAGGGAATAAATTACTTGGTTTTGGAAGGTATGGAACTTTATATTTTTTTTTGTATAAGTAATTGGGCTTGAAAGGAAGTATGTTATGAAGTTTTAAGACTAAGAACTTTGATTGTCTTTTAAGGATTATGAAGTTTTAAACGATATGATTCTTTTTAAGTATGTATGTATGTAGTATCTTTGGATCCAGTTTTTCCTAAATGTTGTAAGAATAAAAGTGTCTTAAGTTCTCTAAAATGAAAGGTTGTTATAACAGCTTTATGGGAAGTTGTTATGACGACTTAAGAAGAAGTAATAAGACGGTTTAAAATGTTACGTAAGGAAAAATCACACCGAGCCTACAAATAGGCCGGATTACGTTATGAGATACACCGAGCCTACAAATAGGCCGGATTACGTTATGAGATACACCGAGCCTACACATAGGCCGGATTACGCCATATTACCCCGAGCCTACACATAGGCCGGGTTACGTCATCTTACACCGAGCCCCACAGCGGGCGGATTATGCTACATGATTCCACAAGACACCGAGCCCCAGCGGGCGGATTATGTCACATGATTCATCAAGACAGTGTCCCGCAAATGGACCGGATTATGTTATGTAAGATATGTAAGTTATGTGAAAAAGACTGGATTAAACTCTTAAGTATGTATGTAAGAATATGTTGTTAAATTTTATTGAAAGAAGGAAAGGAACGGTTAATATATGATTGATTTCAGGAGTTAAAAGGGCATTCTTTTATACAGACATGATTTGGTTATTGCATTTTATTTCCGTTCCATACTTGTTTTGTTATCGACTTCCCGGGCTGCGTTCATGCCCTCAGATGATAGGTACACAGGTTGGTGATCCTTGCTCTTAGGATCTCTGTTCAGTTTTTAGAAGGAAGCTCTTTCACTCCGGAGGCTTATCTTTTGGTACGGTTTCCCTGATGTGGTAGACTTATGTACATTCAGGGGTATGGCGGGCCGTCCGCCGCAATTGAAATTCTTAAGGTCCAGAGTTACATATTGTGGGTCGGTTTGTAAAAGGAAAGGGATGTGGATCACATGTTATGTATATATATATATATGTCCAGGACGGTAGCCTTATCGGCTAACCTGTGGTTTAATTTCTCGTTATTTTATTTTATAAGTTTCATGTATGTTCCGCTGCTATTCTCTGATGTATACCTGAACAGGGTGCCCAGGTAGGGCACCGATCCATGGCTTGGTCGGGTCGTGACAAGGCGACTTTTTGTGAGGATTATGCGGACTTTATCTCAGAGATCGTCGATCGCATGGAGTCCCTATTTCTATCATATCGCATGCAGGAGCCGGTTTATGGATAACTTCGAGGTCTTTCCGTAAAGGTCTAGGGGCAGTGAGCACAAGTCACGCATTCCATCCTCGACAGACGGACAGCGGAGCGCACTATCCGAATCTTGAGGATATCTGCGAGCCGTTATTGACTTGTGGTACCGAGGATCATTTGCCTCTAGTTGAGTTTGCGTATAATAATAGCTACCACTCCAGTATTCAGATGGCGCCTTATGAGGCCTTGTATGGGAGGAAGTGCAGATCGCCGATAGGCTGGTTTGATGTAGGTGAGGTGCAGTTAGTGGGACCAGATTTGGTGCAGCAGGCAGTGGATAAGGTGAAGCTTATCCAGGAGCGGTTACTGACAGCTCAGAGTCGACAAAAGTCATATGCAGATCATCATCGTCGGCATCTAGAGTTTGAGGTTGATGATTGGGTTTTTCTGAAGGTGTCGCCCATGAAGGGTGTGATGAGATTCAGGAAGAAAGGGAAACTCAGCCCAAGGTACATTGGGCCGTATCAGATTGTCCGCAGGGTAGGCAAGGTTGCCTACGAGTTGGATCTGCCGTCCGATCTGGAGGCAGTGCATCCGGTGTTTCATGTTTCTATCTTTGAGAGATGTATCGGATCCATCTAAGGTGCACCCGATTGACGATGTCCAGGTGACCGAGGGGTTATCGTATGAGGAGATTCCCATAGCGATAATCGATCGTCAGGTTAGGCATCTGCGGACCAAGGACGTGGCTTCCGTCAAAGTCTTGTGGCGGAACGAGCTCAGGGAGGAGATTACGTGGGAAGCTGAGGAGGACATGAGGCAGAAGTATCCTCACCTATTCCCCACACCTCCAGGTAACTCACTTTCCTACTTGTAAATTTCATTGACTTATTTGCTTAAATGTTGTATTGTGGCCATGTGTGGCATTTGCAAACTGTTTAAGTTTTGAGGAACCTTATCGTTATCTGTCTTGGGAAGGAACATTCGGGACGAATGTTTCTAAGGAGGGGAGAATGTTATACCCCGTATTTCCAGAGTATGTACGTAAGGCGTGCGTCTGAGTTAAGCCTTAAAGATTAGGCATAGGACAAATTTGGGCACAACTCACAAACAAATGGTTTTCCGACCAAACGCTTTACAAAACTTGCGAAGGAAAATTCGCTATGTCATTTATATTTTTGCGGATTTTTCCGAGAGATGAAATATTTTGGACCAACGGGAGGGTGACACTTGTCACCCTCGTGGACGGCAAGTGGGCGGCACTGGGCGTTGCCATGGTTTTGGGGCTTAAATCTTGGGTCAATGTTTTGTGAGGGATTTGTGGAGTAGGATAGGGTGCACTTGTGCAAATCCCCACCATCCACTTGCCCTCCACTTGCCCTCATCTTAGCCCTTGAAAGCCCTATAAATACCCCCCCCCCTTGATGAAGAGTTCTTCATCCACAAATCATTCTTCCAAGTCTTGAAATCTCCTTCCCTCTGAGAGCTCGTCCAAGCCTCCTTCCCCCTCTTGAAGAGCTAAGCCGAGGCACCCCTCCCCCTTTTCCTTGTAGTCTCGGCCAAAGTACCCCCCTCTTGGTAGAAATACTCTCCAAGTATTGTTATTATCCTCAAATACCCTAGCCGTATATCCTTTAGTATTTCCAAAGTTATCTCTATACGTAGAAGTCCGGAAATACTATCTTATATCCCTTAGTCACTAAACGAAACCCTAAGAGAAACTTCATAGTTGGTTGAAGTAGAAAGTAGAAGTTGTGTAGAAACTTCTAAGGGTTTCTTGGAGCGGATTGGAGCGTGCTGATTAGGAGCTAAACCTCGCTCAGGATCGACTTATATCTTGGATAATATTGGGCTTATCGAGGTAAATAATCTTATCCTTCTATTGTAATTGAAGAATACATACTGTAGAAGTATAGACATAAGTTTAAAATACATAGAAGGATATTAAAGAAGAGAATTGAACTGTACTTACATAGGATTGTATTTACAGTAGACTTGTATAGCTTACCGGGTAGGGTAGTGCTGCCCGATTTTCCGTAGAATAGAGAACCCTCTGCTTAGATTATCCTACAGAGTAGTCTAGACGTTGATAGACGTATTTGACTATTATAGGTTGATACTCTGCGCGCGACATATTCGACTTGGCAGGTGGATTTCGCCGAGAAGGTATGTGATTCTTCCTATACTCTTGAGCATGATATTTTAAAATATATATATAGTACGGTAGACGTACGTGTGTTAACTGAACGTAGTTTTACGTCAATGTCTTTTGACTTAAGCCTGAATAATAAAGATCTTAAAGTCTTTCAAAAGAATTATAAATCAGTTTTGAAAGAAGAAGAATATTTGTTTTTAAAACAAGAAGCTTAAGAGTTATACTAGTTGTATGGGAAGTTAAGTATAACGACTTAAGAAAGATAAAAGGAACAGTTTACTTATGTGTTTATAAAAGACTTGTATTGATTTCTGGAAAGTACAGTAAAATGGTTTGTTGAGTAGACATATTGTGATGATATGTGTGTTAGTATCTTATAACGTTTGTGTAAAGAGGTTATTCTTATTTGTGCTTATGTTGTTTAACGATAAGCTGTTATGCTAGTATTACATCACTCACCTCTTGACATGATACCGGGGGTTAAGCTGCCCTCCGATGCGGGGTATGTCTCAGGCGGTCTGGGACCATGATTCGAGAATACCTCATGCGGGTCCAGGGGACCTATGCGGACTACGAGTTCGTGTTAGTGTGCGGGGTTATACCTCATGCGGTCTATGTGGCCGCGGACTACGAGTCGAGTGGCGTCTGAAGAGTAGCTACCCTCGATGCGGGAATACCTCATGCGGGCCTATGAGTGGCCTATGCGGACTACTGAGTCGTGATTAGGCTTGCATAATGATACTATGGGCGATTGGCCTTGCTTCGATCATTCGCAGCCTAGAAAAGACCTGTTACAGTTTACCTGTTATTACTCATGTTTGTGATGTGGCACTATGTGCGGTTACATTGGTTGTTTCGTACATATTTGTAAAATTGGTTTTAAAATGATATGATTTCATTTAAGTACTTTACAGTTTCACATACTTAGTACCTGTTGTACTGACCTCCTTCGGGGGGCTGCGTTCATGCCGCAGGTAAGGGCAAACAGGTGCTAGATCCACATCCTTAGGATCTTTGCTTTGGTGTCAGGAGCTCCATCTTCTCCGGAGGCTCTACTTTTGGATATGATCTCCCTGTTGTTGTAGATAGTTTTGTACATTCAGGGTATGGCGGGGCCCTGTCCCTCCATAGTTGTTTACTTCCTTAGAGTGCGTAGTCTATTATGCAGTTGGGATGTAACTGCCAGATTTTGGTTTATATATATATGCCGAAAGGCGACTGTTTTTCAGATAAAATTGTGTCTCAATTTACATGTGTTTCATATCTTGTTTTATATTCCGCTGATTACTCTGATGTATGACTACTTGGGTGCCCGGGTAAGGCACCAGTCACGGGCCCCGGAACGGGTCGTGACAGTTACTATCTCTAACGTGGTCATCATTAACTGGGAACACTCTGGATGGATCTCCGATACTTTTCCGAACGTAACAACATGAAAGACCGGCCATACTGCCTCCTAAGTCAAACGACAAATGTTAACATATAGGCAACCTGACCTATTCTTCACATGATCTAAAAAGGCCCAAAGTAACTCGGGCTAAGTTTCCTCTGTTTTCCAAAACTCGTCACACCCTTTTCCGGGGTGGTACCTTCAAGAAGACCCACCGTCAACCTGAACTCAGCGTGCGCCGATTATCCGCACGACTTCAGTTGACTCTGAGCTGCCAATAACCTCTTCTGGATAAGCTTCACCCTATCCACATCCTGCCGAAACAAGTATGAACCAACTATCTGAACCTTGCCAACATCGAACCAATCGACCGGCAACTTACACTTCCGCCCCTACAAGGCGTCATAAGGCGATATCCGAATACTGATATGGTAGCTTATTATAATACACACTCAACCAAGAGGCGAATAATCCTTACAACTAACTCTGAAATCAAAACACCGGCGAGGGTGAATGCGAGCATCGAGACTCACCCGAGTTCCTAACCCGCTGGTAAAACTTCCGAGAAAAGAAATAGCCGTAACACTGGCTCCACCGCCGCCATAAGGTGAAAGTAGGCACCTCGTGCAAATTTACATCCTTCCCGATATAACATCTCGCATAACCTCTGCGAGTAAACGGTCTTGACTAAAAGACAAGATGGGCTGACTCGTCGGCCCGACATCGTCGAACACATCCATGAACTCGTACGATGGTTAACTAAACTTGGGCCTAACACCCCCGTGACCCCACCACCTGGCGGGACCACCTCGAACTGACCCCACCACAATGCAGGCTGCGGTTTGACCCGCAATCGATCCGCAACCCGCCCCGCTATCGCGCAAAACTCTTGTTCCCCGATCCGGAACAATCTCCTCATCGAGTCACGAAAACCTAATGGTATTCTTAGCTCAACTACCCTCTTTCATTTCATACCACACAGGGACTTATCACACAAACATATCTCACGTGTACTATGCACTCCGATAAGGGTCAAACATAAAAATACATCTTTTACTCGAGATGGCCTTACCTCTAAGGTCTCTACGTATAAAACTCTAAGGCTCACACTTTCCCTATCCCCAATCTTACCCTTTTAACTAACCATGATTTCTAATCACAATTAACACAATGCTATCTGAACATAGCACTTAAGATACACTTATCTTATCACATATACAATCTATAGAGGGTTAAGGATATACCTGAATCTACTGTTTCACTCCTCCGTCGTTCAATCAATCCTTGGGATGGTATAGCAAAATAAGCTGTCGAAGAAGTACGACACTCCCCACAATGACATCTACCACAACGGCCACACCGAGGTGGGGGTGGCCTCCTCTGGCTAACAACCCCTCCTCTCCGAGCCACTGAATCCACAACAGATCTGGTAAGCTGAGTCCTCCTACTTGCATCCCTCCTACTAGGACATCTTTTCGACACATGGCCCTGAAGGCCGCAGGTAAAACAAGCACCATCAATAAGACGACATTTGTTATACCCCGTATTTCCAGAGTATGTACGTAAGGACGTACGTAGAAAATTTGAACTTGAGAAAGTGGCTTGGCCGAATTTTATTTGTGCACAACACCCGGTTAGAGTCATTTTTCGAAACGCTTTCCACGGCTTTCGTGGGAATTTCCGCCATGACATTTCTAATTTTTGCGGATTTTTCCGAGAGACGAAACATTTTGGACCAATAAGAGGCGACACTTGTCACCCTCTCATTGGTTAGGCTTGACGCAAAAGGCTTGGCCAAAGTGTGGTTGAAATAGTCAAGGGTTGGTAGGATATTTGTGTGTTAGTTGGTTAAGGGCACTTGGCAAGATCTTGGCCCTACACTTGCTAGGCACTTGGCTAGATCTTGGCCATTGGTTGGCCTTGGCTTGTGCTATAAATACCCTCTAGGTTGAAGACTTCTTCATCCAAAATGCCTAAGTCTTGAGAGCCTTCCCCTCCCTTTCGTGAGGCCCCCTCGGCGAGAGTTTCCCCTAGTGGGGTAGGCGAGGTAGCCACCCTCCTTTGTGGTGTGGCGTGGGTACCCCTAGCCTAGTTTGTTTTCATATAATACCCCTCTTGGTAGAAATACTCTCAAAAGTATTGTTATAATGCCCAAATTACCTTAGCCTTATACCTTGTTGTATTCTAAGGTTATACCTATCTGAAAAGCCGGAAATACTATTATACTTACCGTCGGTCACCAAACCGAAACCCTAGGAAAATCTCCATAGTCCGTTGGAGTATTGTGTAGAAGTTGGTTAGAACTTCTAAGGGTGGTTTAGATCGGGTTGAGCGCCGAGTTGGAGCTAAACGATTGCCTGGATCGACTTTAAGCCAGGATAATTATGGGCTTATCGAGGTAATCATCTTGTCCTCTATTGTAATTGGAAATTACATATTGTTAGAATATATAGTTGAAGTATCGTATATAGAATCAACGTAGTTATCGGCAATGTCTTGCGACTTAAGCCTGAATTTAAAGAAGAGTACTGAACTGTAATTACATAGGGCTGTATTACAGTAGACTTGTGTAGTAGTACCGTGGAGTAGAATTGTACACGTCCGGTTAGACGTGTAAACCCCCCCCCTGGTTGGCTTGGTAGCCGGCCTCGATAGAGGAGGAGATTTACGCTGTTGCGGGGAGAGTCTTTGCCAATTTTCGTAGAATGTTCTCTGATGGGATCTAAATGTTAATAAGCGCCTTGTGGCCTTATAGGTTGAAGTACTACGTGTGGCGCGATCTACTTGGCTTAGGAGTAGCGACGGTTGGATGTACTTGGGCGTTTTGCTATTAGTCGATACTCGTCGCGAGGTATGTGAACCTCTTCCTATCTCTTCTAGCATGATATGTGTGAAATATGTGACGGTAGCGTCGTGTGTTTGAAACGATTTGATTGGTGTAAAACATAAAGTGTTATAACGGCTTTATGGGAAGTTGGTTATAATGACTTTATGTTGGTAAGAAAATACATGTGGTTTTAAAAGGTAAGCGATTTGAACTATAATCGGCTTGTTATGTGTTAATAAAGAACTTGAAGTATTTCAAAAGATTTTTGAATCATTTTGAAAGAAGAAGTAATATTTGGTTTTGAAAACTTAAGAGTTATACTAGCTTTATGGGAAGTTAGGTATAACGGCTTAAGAATGTTTCTTGATTTGAAATCGAATGTGTAACGACAAACCATCTGCGGCGTTAATAAAAGGAAATGTTTTGAATAATTAAGTATTATTAAAACCAGAGAAACTTCCATCTGCATGAAGCTATGATGAGACAAAATGTTATTTCTAGATCATGGTCTTTGTAATAAGATTGTAATAAACAAGAATATCCTACTCATATAAGGCTTAGGTTTCTCAGTTGTTTAAAGGAGAATTATATTCTTAAATGAATAAGACTATGAACTACGAAACCTTTCAAAAAAAATGAGAAACTTGAACATTGGAAATTAGGCAAACTTGAACATTGGAAAAGAATGTTGCTACTTGATTTTACAAAGAGAAGTAATTGATTTACTTTAAAAAGATAATCACTCTATTTTCATATACTACGGGTATTGTGTGACACTGTGAAGGTAACGTATCTTTTAAAAAGTTAATGTATGAAGTACTTTGGGAATAAAAACCCGATCTTGTTGATCGTATAGTAGAAAGTACCTTGTGTGAACAACTTGATGGTATTGGTTTGTGATAGCCTTGTAATACTTTCCTGATTGCTTTGATAAGTAAACATGTTAGGATGCTACGGGTGTTAGTATCTTGTGATGTTTGTGTAAAGGGGTTTCCCTTGATTGTGCTTATTAACTATCGATCGTTATGATAGTATTGTGGCATTCATCTCTTGAGATGATTCGGGGTTAAGTGCCTCCGACGCGGGGTAGACTCGGGTCGATGGACCTATGATTCGAGAATACCTCATGCAGTCCCGGCCTATGCGGAACTACGAGTTCCGAGTTAGTGTCGTCGCTTTATGGGCACGCGGTCCTTGTGGCCATGCGGTGCGAAGTCGGGGCGATCTTGGGAGTAGCTACCCTCGATGCGGGGAATGCCTCCTGCGGGCGATGAGATTGGCCTATGCGAGTGCGGGAGTTCCGGGGTTAGACAGCGTACATCGATCGCGGGCAAGTGGCGGCTTTGATCATGTGACGGTCTAGACAGATCTTATGATCTGATTCATGACCTTGTTGGTGCGTGGGTTTTTAGTAATCGGCTATGCCTTCGTACTTACCGTCGCAGTTTATTATGACACAGTGGGACCCGTGTTCAGTGTGTTCCTTGGTGCTTTTATATCATGAGGCAGCGGTGAGGAAGGTATCACCGCATGATTGATGTTGTGGGCACGAGACCCATTGTTATACTTGAGTGATGACTTGAGGCGTGAGTCCACGACTTGACATGGCGCTTTGTTGTAAATCGTAGTTTGGTTATCATACATGCCTCCGCTTTATATGATCGCTGTGACTTCATTTACGATCGTATTTTGATTTCACATACTAAATTTTTGTTATGCGACCTCGCTTGAAGTGCGTTCATGCCGCAGGTTGAGGTACACCAGTCGTTGATCCTAGCTCTCGTGGTCCGCGATTTGACGTTAGGAAGCTCCGTTTCTCGGAGGCTTATCGATGATACGATCCATGCGTAGTAAGTGTTTACATTCGGGGTTTGGCGGGCCACATCCCGCCATGGTTATCATATCATTCGTAAGTGCAGAGTAATCTTTGTGGGCAGGGTTTGTAAAAAGGATTAAACTGTTCAGTTGTAAAAGTTGTTATTTATATATGCCGAAAGACCAGTTTTCCTCAGATTACTGTTTTGTACTTCACTTGTTTCATGTATATGTTTTATGTTCCGCTGATTACTCTGATGTTGTGTCACTAGGGTGCCCGGGGTAAGGCACCAGTCACGGGCCCAGTTTCGGGTCGTGACAAAAGTGGTATCAGAGCAGTTAATCCTCGGAAAGTGTCTACAGACCGTATCGATGAGTCTTGATTATCGGTGTGTTGTGCACCAATAATCGTGAGGCTATAGGATATTTAGGATTGGTTTCTATTCTTCTCACTCGAGATCGTGCCTTAGAGGTCTTTGTAAGTTGGACCCTCCGAAATTCTTTCCCTTGCTCGTTATGCCTCGCGTAGGCAACCCGGGCCCGTGAGGGCAAAGCGGCCGAGGCTGCGGTAAATCTGAGAGGTTACGTGGGCACAGCCCAATTATCACCTTAGGTGGTGCTTCATTCGGGGAGTTCTGCGGCGTCACTAGCCCCAATGAGTTTAGCCGCGGCGGCGATTCCTCTGCGGCCATGATATTTGAACCTTCGCCACGGCCGAGCAGAGAATATAGATTTCAAGGCGACCATTACTAGCTATAGATTTGGCTACCGAGAGTATACCGATGTACCGCGAGTCTTGAGGACTATCTAAAGAGGGTTGTGCAAGAGTAATTCTTGATTGGACTTGAGCATGGCACGTATGCGGGCTTATGCGCAGTCGAAAGCGTAGAGATCGACGGGTTAACGAAGGCGAGAGGAGGGCGAGCGAGGTCGCTGGTAACTTTCGAGGCGAGTCACCTCACCAAATGATTTGATTATGCACATCCACGGTCTGAGTGGTCTTCCACGGATTTCGGGACATTCGGGGTGTGCGGGGTTGGTCGAACTCCGGGGCTTAGGTTCACGATGTGACGTCGTCGGGAATGTCGTCTTTTAGTTGGTACTTGTTGTACTACGGCCGTCGAGTCGATGTCGATAGAGTGTCCTTGTAGGAGGACTTAGCCTTCAGGATCGGTGGATAGTTGGTCACCTCCCTTAGCTATGCGCCCTACGGGGCAGGTTTGATTAGAACGACTTAAGGGAGTGAAGCAGTGGATATAGATATATCCTTAACCCTCAGAGATCAGATGTGTGATAAGGTGAGTATACCTTAAGTGTTATGTTACGATAGCAGTGTGTTAGTTGTGATTAGAAATCTTGGTTGTTTAACCAAGTAGGATTTTGGGGGATAGTGAAGGTGTGAGCCTTAGAGTTTTATACGTAGAGACCTTAGAGGTAAGGCCATCTCGAGTAAAGGTGTAGTGTTATGTTTGATCCTTATAGGAGTGCATAGTGCGTGAGCTATGTTTGTGGGATAAGTCCACGAGTAGTGTGGAATGAAAGGGGTAGTTGAGCTAAGAAGACCGCTAGGTTTCGTAGCGTGAGTAGTGAGAGTTTTCCTTCGGGGAGCTAGTATTGTGCGCTTTCTTGGGGTCGGGTTGAGGCCGCGTTGCTTGGTCAACCCGCGGTAGGTTTGGTGGTGGGGTCGAGTGTGGTGGTCGCCTTGTGTTAGGTCACGAGGTGTTAGGCCCAGGTTTAGTTAGCCAGCGTACGAATTCATGGATGCATTCGACCAGTAGTCGGGCCGAGGAGGTCAGCCGTCTTGTTTTCTAGCAAAGACCGTTTACTCGGCAGTGTTGTTTTATCAGAAAGGTTGTAAGGCTGCAGGTGCCTACGCCACCTTATGGCGACGATGGAGCCGGTAGAGTTGTTGTTCTGGAAGTTTTGCCAAGCATGTGTTAAGAACTCAAGTGAGTCTCGAGAATCACATTCGCCACCGGGCGATGTTTGGATTTCGAGGATAGTTGCGAGAATTGTTGTCTTGTTGAAGGAGTGTTTGAGCTACCATTTGGTGTTCGGATGTCGCCTTATGAAGCCTTGTCGGGGCGGATGTGTGAGATCTTGGTCGATTGGTTCGATGTTGGCAAGGTTGAGACGATTGGTTGAGCTTGTTCCAGATGTGGATAGTGTAAAGCTTGTCTAGAAGAAGTTACGGCGGCTCGGAGGAAATCGTGTGGATAATCGGCGGCGCTTAGAAGCGAGTTGTGGTCGGTCTTCTTGAAAGTACCACCCGGATTGGGTGTGACGAGCCTTGGAAAAAGCAGAGAAACTTAGCCCGAGTTGTTTTGGGCCTTTTTAAGTTCATGTGAAGAATAGGCGGGTTGCCTATATGTTAGCGTTCTTGTCCGACTTAGGAGGCGGTCGTCGATCGTTAAATGTTATGTTCGAGATGGAAATCGAGATCCATCGAGTTTTCCCAGTAATGATAACCAAGTTGAAAATGATAACCCGAGTTTTGGAGCGAGCGATGCTCGAAATGTGGTAAGAGTTCAGTGCGACATCCTGCGGATCGCATTGCGACCGGTACCATTTGTTGGGTCGTCGGGCGAGGCTCGCGACAAAGTGACAAAGTGGTATCTACGACGAGTAAAGAGAAGCGAGCATGTATGGCGGCATTGATGTGACCATTTCTTTTGTTTGGAAAAGTGTGGAAGAAGTATATTTTAGACCCGGAGAGAGGTGTTTGTGGTGATGATAGAGGTCATTTCCTCGTGGACTTGGATGTAAGTATTTTGCGTGATTGTTTACGTGGCCATTGTGGCGGATTGTTTCGTAAGTATGGTAGTGAAGACTATCTTGGCGCGTTTGTTTGAGACTTAGAAGGAACATTCGGGACGAATGTTTCTAAGGAGGGGAGAATGTTATACCCCGTATTTCCAGAGTATGTACGTAAGGACGTACGTAGAAAATTTGAACTTGAGAAAGTGGCTTGGCCGAATTTTATTTGTGCACAACACCCGGTTAGAGTCATTTTTCGATGAAAGCGTTTTCCACGGCTTTCGTAGGGAATTTCCGCTATGACATTTCTAATTTTTGCGGATTTTTAGAGACGAAACATTTTGGACCAATAAGAGGCGACACTTGTCACCCTCTCATTGGTTAGGCTTGGACGGTAAAAGGCTTGGCCGAAAGTGTGGTTGAAATAGTCAAGGGTTGGTAGGATATTTGTGTGTTAGTTGGTTAAGGGGCACTTGGCAAGATCTTGGCCCTACACTTGCTAGGCACTTGGCTAGATCTTGGCCATTGGTTGGCCTTGGCTTGTGCTATAAATACCCCTCTAAGGTTGAAGACTTCTTCATCCAAAATGCCTAAGTCTTGAGAGCCTTCCACTCCCCGTGAGGCCCCCTTGGCGAGAGTTTCCCCACAGTGGGGTAGGCGAGGGTAGCCACCCCCTCCTTTGTGGTGTGGCCTGGGGTACCCACTGCCTAGTTTGTTTTCATATAATACCCCCACTCTTGGTAGAAATACTCTCAAAAGTATTGTTATAATGCCCAAATTACCTTAGCCTTATACCTTGTTGTATTCTAAGGTTATACCTATCTGAAAAGCCCGTAAATACTATTATACTTAGTCGGTCACCAAACGAAACCACAGGAAAATCTCCATAGTCCGTTGGAGTATTGTGTAGAAGTTGGTTAGAACTTCTAAGGGTGGTTTAGATCGGGTTGGGCGCTCGAGTTGGAGCTAAGCGATTGCCGGGATCGACTTTAAGCTAGGATAATTATGGGCTTATCGAGGTAATCATCTTGTCCTCTATTGTAATTGGAAATTACATATTGTTAGAATATATAGTTGAAGTATCTGTATATAGAATCAACGTAGTTATCGGCAATGTCTTTTGACTTAAGCCGAATTTAAAGAAGAATCTTGTCGTAATTACATAGGTGTATTACAGAGACTTGTGTAGTAGTGCAGTGGAGTAGAATTGTGCAGATTAGGGTTAGGCGTATAACCCCGCGGTTGGCTTGGTAGTCGGCCTCGATAGAGGAGGAGATTTCTGTTGTTGCGGGGAGAGTCTTTGAATTTTTACGTAGAATGTTCTACGATGGGATCTAAATGTTAATAAGCGCGTGGCCTTATAGGTTGAAGTACTACGTGTGGCGCGATCTACTTGGCTTAAGGAGTAGCCGACGGTTGGATGTACTTGGGCGTTTGCTATTAGTCGATACTCGTCGCGAGGTATGTGAACCTCTTCCTATCTCTTCTGGCATGATATGTGTGAAATATGTAAATGCAGAACGTCATGTATTTGAAACGTATTTGATTGGTGTAAAACATAAAGTGTTATAACGGCTTTATGGGAAGTTAGTTATAACGACTTTATGTTGGTAAGAAAATACATGTGGTTTTAAAGGTAATCGATTTGAACTATAAGCGGCTTGTTATGTGTTAATAAAGAACTTGAAGTATTTCAAAAGATTTTGAATCATTTTGAAAGAAGAAGTAATATTTGGTTTTGAAAACTTAAGAGTTATACTAGCTTTATGGGAAGTTAGGTATAACGGCTTAAGAATGTTTTCTTGATTTGGAAATCGGAATGTGTAACGACAAACCAACTGCGGCGTTAATAAAAATGTTTTGAATAATTAAGTATTATTAAAACCAGTAGAAACTTCCATCTGCATAGAAGCTATGATGAGACAAAATGTTATTTCCTAGATCATTTCTTTGTAATAAGATTGTAATAAACAAGAATATCCTACTCATATAAGGCTTAGGTTTCTCAGATTGTTTAAAGGAGAATTATATTCTTAAATGAATAAGACTATGAACTACGAAACCTTTCAAAAAAAATGAGAAACTTGAACATTGGAAATTAGGCAAACTTGAACATTGGAAAAGAATGTTGCTACTTGATTTTACAAAGAGAAGTAATTGATTTACTTTAAAAAGATAATCACTCTATTTTCATATACTACGTATTGTGTGACCTTTGTGAAGGTAGCATTATCTTTTAAAAGTTAATGTATGAAGTACTTTGGGAATAAAAACCGATCTTGTTGATCGTATAGTAGAAAGTACCTTGTGTGAACAACTTGATTGTATTGGTTTGTGATAGCCTTGTAATACTTTCCTGATTGCTTTGATAAGTAAACATGTTAGGATGCTACGGGTGTTAGTATCTTGTGATGTTTGTGTAAAGGGGTTTCCCTTGATTGTGCTTATTAACTATCAGTCGTTATGATAGTATTGTGGCATTCATCTCTTGAGATGATTCCGGGGGTTAAGCGCCCTCCGATGCGGGGGTAGACTTCGGTGGTCGATGGACCTATGATTGAGAATACCTCACGCAGTCCGGGGCCTATGCGAACTACGAGTTCCGTGTTAGTGTCACGTCCTTTATGGGCATGCGGTCCTTGTGGCGTGCGGGCTGCGAAGTCGGGGCGATCTTGGGAAGTAGCTACCCTCGATGCGGGAATGCCTCATGCGGGCGATGAGATTGGCCTATGCGGGCTGCGGGAGTTCGAGGTTAGGCGCGTACATTGATCTGCGGGCAAGTGGCGGCTTTGATCATGTGACGGTCTAGACAGATCTTATGATCTGATTCATGACCTTGTTGATGCGTGGGTTTTAGTAATCGGCTATGCCTTCGTACTTACCGTCTGATTTTATTATGACACAGTGGGACACGGTGTTCAGTGTGTTCCTTGGTGCTTTTATATCATAGGCTGGCGGTGAGGAAGGTATCCACGGGCATGATTGATGTTGTGGGCACGAGACCCGTTGTTATACTTGAGTGATGACTTGAGGCGTGAGTCACGACTTGACATGATCGCTTTGTTGTAAGCGTAGTTTGGTTATCATACGCCTCCGCTTTATATGATCGCTATGACTTCATTTCTGATGCGTATTTTGATTTCACATACTCGGTACTGTTATCGACCTCCTCGGGGCTGCGTTCATCTGCGCGAGTTGAGGTACACGATCGTTGATCCTAGCTCTCGGTCACGATTTAGCGTTGGAAGCTCCGTTTCTCGGAGGCTTATCGATGATACGATCCTGTCGTAGTAAGTGTTTACATTCGGGGTTTGGCGGGGCCACACGTAGTTGTCATATCATTCGTAGAGTGCATAATCTTGTTGTGGCGGGGTTTGTAAAGGATTAAAGCTCGGTTGTAAAAGTTGTTATTTATATATGCGAAAGACCAGTTTTCCTCGATTCTTGTTTTGTACTTCACTTGTTTCATGTATATGTTTTATGTTCGTGATTACTCGATGTTGTGTCACTAGGGTGCGGGGTAAGGCACGATCCACGGGCCAGTTGGTCGTGACAACATTCCCGATGACGTCTGCCATCGTGAACCGAGAAAAACTGAACTCGGCTGGCTAGAACCTACGCGTATCTGTGAACCAGAAGCCCTGGAGCTCTGACCAACTCCGGCATACTCTGAACGTCCTGAACCCTGTGGAGGACCACTCTGCACTGGTGGAGGTGCATATCTGTCTGCTGTGAGGCGGTTCGCCTGAAAGTTACCAAAGGATCCTGCCGATCGGGCCTCTTCGCCCTTGATTAACTGCGATCTACGTCTCGGTTGCTGCGCATAAGCCCGTACGCAGGCCATGCTCATGCCTGACTGAAGAGCTACTCTTACACAACCCTCTCTCAGATAGTCATCAAGACCCGTTATAAATCGATACATAATATGCTCTCTGGTTGCTAAATCCCTAGTTAGTAACAAGGGTGTCTCTTTGCAACCCATACTTTCTGCTACTGGTTGTGGAACTGAAGGTCCAGATATCATGGCCGCAGTAGGAACTGCTGCCGCTGGGCTAAACTCTGCTGGGACAGGCGTCGTCGCCGAGAACTCCCGAATGAAGCACCACCAGGTGATGATTGGGCACGTGCCTCGTAACCTCTGTGCTACTCGCAACTCCCTCGCTGCCTTGCCGGGGCGGGTTGCCTGCGGAGGCATCGCGTGCGGGAAAGAAATACGTTAGAGGGGTCCAACTTATAACACGGCTCAAGCACGATCTCGAGTGAGAAGAATGGAAACCAATCCTAAATATCCTATAGCCTCACGATTATTGGTGTGGTGCACAACACACCGATAATCAAGACTACTAGATACGGTGCGTAGACATTTTCGAGGATTAAGCGCTCGATACCACTTTTGTCACGACCGAACCGGGCCGTGGATCGTGCCTTACCCCGCACCCAAGTAGACATACATCCAGTAATCACGAATATAAAACAAGACATGAAATAAAAGCAGTTTATCTGAGAAAAGTTGCCTTTCTACTATATATATATATAAACTTGAGCAGTTACATCCCTATTACAAACCCGCCACAACATTACTACAGACTTAAGAATGATATGACAACAATGGCGGGACAGGGCCTGCCATACCACGAATGCAAGTACCTACAACGACGGTGTGTAGACTGATAAGCCTCGAGAAACGGAGCTTCCAAACGCTGTGACCACATGGCGAGGATCGACGATCGTATACCTCTACCGCGGTATGAACGCAGCCCCAAGGAGGTCGCATAACAGTACCAAGTATGTGGACCGAAAATCGTAAATGAAATCATAGTAGTCTATATAAAGCAGGAGACATGTATGATAACCAAACTACAGTTCACAATAAATAAGCAGTCATGTCAAGTCAGGGACTCACGCCCTCAAAGTCATCACTCAAAATATAACTATGGGTCTCACGCCCACAACATCAATCATGCCCGTGGAATACCTTCCTCACTGCCGGCAGTCTATGATATAAAAGCACCAAGGAATACATGAACACGTGTCCCACCGTGTCATAATAAACCGCACGGGAGGTAAATGCGAAGGCATAGCCGACTACTAAAACCCACGACCAACAAGGTCATAAAGCGTATCATGAGATCTGTCTGACCGCCACATGATCGAAGGCCACTCGCGCGATATCTAATGTGCGCGTCTAGTCCTCGAACTCCGCGACTCGCATAGGCCACTCGCGTAGGCGCGTGAGGTATTCCGCGTCGAGGTAGCTACCGGCAACGCGTCGGGACTCGCATCCGCGTACGCCACATGACCGCATGACCACAAAGGCCGCACACTAACCGGAACTCGTAGCTCGCGATAGGCCCCACGGACCGCGTGAGGTATTCTCGAATTATAGTCACACGCATCGCTCGAGTCTACCGCGTCGGAGGCGACTAACCCGGGATCAAGTCAAGGTGAGTGATATAATACTAACATAACATCTTATCGTTAAACAACACAAGCACAATCAAGGGAAACCCCTTTACAAAAACATCACAAGATACTAACACACGTAGCATCCTAACATGTTTACTTATCAAATCAACAAGAAAGTATTACAAGGCTATCACAAACCAACACAATCAAGTTATTCACACAAGATACTTTATGTTAACAAGTTCAGGTTTTTATCCCCAAAGTACTTCATACATTAACTCTTTAAAAGATCCGTTTCTTTCACAAAAGTCACACAATACCCGTAGTATAAAAATAGAGTGACTATCTTTTTAAGTAAACCAAAACACTTCCCTTTGTAAAATCAAGTAACAACATTATTTTCCAAATGTTTGCCTAATTTCAAATGCTCAAGTTTCTCATTTTCGAAAGGTTTCGTAGTTCATAGTCTTAATCACTTAAGAATATAATTCTCTTTTAAAACCATTGAGAAACATTTGCCTTGTGTGTGAGTAGGTTATTCTTGTTCATAACAATCTTATTAAAGCTGCCATGATCTAGGAAATGTAATATCATTTTGTCTCATCTTAGCTTCTATGCAGATGGAGGTTTCTACTGGTTTTAATAGTACTTACTTAGTCAACACATTTCCCTTTATTAGCGCTGCTGTGGTTTGTTCGATACTTATTCTGATTTCCGAAATCAGTAAGACATTATTCCTTTTAAAAACCAAGTACTCATTACTCACGAATGAGGTTTCACACTTTTTAACAAAATTCATATTAATTCAATTAAGTCAAGTCTCTTATCTTTTAAGATCAAGTCTCTTAACTTCTAAAATCAATAAACCATTCTTTTTATCTCTCTTAAGTCGTTATACCTAACTTCCCATAAAGCTAGTATAACTCTTAAGCTTTTAAAACCAAGTATTACTCTTCTTTAAAAAACGGTTCTTAATTCTTTTGAAATACTTCAAGATTCTTATTATTTAGACTCAAGTCAAAAGACATCGGAGTAAAACCACGTTCAGTTAACACACGTACGTCTACCATACTATATATATTCTTTTAAAATATCATGCTCAAAAGGATAGGAAGAATCACATACCTCGCGACGATTTATTGACTATTAGCAAATAGCTCCAAAGTACTGTAATCCTGCTATCCTTTTCCACCCTTCGAGTAGAATACGCTACTGTGCTTACTTCAACTATAACGATTATACAAGTATATCAATGTCTAGACTACTCGGTAGAATAAATCTAGATGCAAGATTCTACGGAAAATTGGCAAGACTTCCCTGCCACAAACTTCACAAGTCATCAGAATACAATTCTATGTAAGTCTGATTCAATCTTCTACTTTAATATTCTTCTGATGTGATTTCAGTTCAAGTCTTATCTGTAATATCCTTCTATTACAGTTCAATTCTCTTTTATGAATCTTATATTCATTTCTATACTACTACAGTATGTAATTTCCAATTACAATATAAGGACAAGAGTATTTACCTCGATAAGCCCAAAATTATCCATGATTTAATGTCGATCCTGAGCAACGTTTAGCTCCTACTCCGGGTGCTCCAACCCGCTCCATACAACCCTTAGAAGTTCTACGCAACTTCTTCTTAATACTTCAACCAACTGTGAAGATTTTCCTTAGGGTTTCGTTTTGTGACTGAAGGGAAGTATAGTAGTATTTCTGGGCTTTTAGTATAGGTGTAACCTTGGAATACTACAAGGTATAAGGTTAAGGTATTTTGGAATAGTAACAATACTTGGAGAGTATTTCTACCAAGAGGGGGAGGTATTTTACGAGAACAACTAGGCAAGGGGGGGATATCTCTCGGCGGGCCTCTCGAGGAGGGTGCTCTTGGGCGAGCAGCAACAAAAGGAGGAGGATTTCAAGACTTAGAAACATTTGTGAATGGAAGTCTTCAAAGGGGGTATTTATAGGAGATCAATGGCAAGATCAAGCCAAGGTCAAGATTTGCCTGTGCACCCTAACCCTACTCCACAAATCCTCACAAACATTGACCCAAGTTTTAGGCCACAAAGGAGGAAAACGTGACAATCGGCCTCGACCGCCACTGAGGTGACAATTGTCGCCTCTCGTTGTCCCAAAATATTTCATCTCTGAAAAATCCATAAAAATTATAAATGACATAGCCGTAATTTTCCTTCGCAAAGTTTGGAAAACGTTTAAAACGATTATTTTCGGTTGTGCACAAAAATTTCAATTTCGACTTAAGGCTTAAACTTTACGTGCGCCTCGCATATTACTGCGGAATACGGTATAACAGTAATACACGGAATCCTGGAACTCAATCCCGAACTGCGTAAATTGCGAGTATAGACGCAGATAGAGTCCCGTCGGTATAACAAGTCGATAATCGGGGATTATGTGATATAATAAAGATAACGGGCTTAACGTTTAACAACGTAAGCACAACAAGAATAACCCCTTATACAACATCACAAGACTAACACGTGGCGCGCGCATAACATGTTTACTTATCAAACCAACAAGAAAGTATATATGCTATCACACAATATCAAACCAACAGAAAGTATTACAAGGCTATCACACAACATAGTCAAGTTATTCACACAAGGTACTTTCTATTTTATGTCAACAAGTTCGGTTTTTATCCCCAAAGTACTTCATACATTAACTCTTTAAAAACCAAGTACTCATTGCTCACGAATGAGGTTTCACACTTTTTAACAAAATTCATATCAAGTCAATTTAGTCAAGTCTCTTATCTTCAAAAGATTCATAGATCATAGTTTTAAACACTTAACAACGAAATCTCCTTTTTAAAATAATTTGAGTAACATATGCCTTATGTGTGAGTAGGTTATTCTTGTTTATAACAATCTTATTAAAGCAGCCATGATCTAGGAAATGTAATACAATTTTGTCTTATCTTAGCTTCTATGCAGATGGAGGTTTCTCTGGTTTTAATAATCCTTAATTAGTCAATACATTTTCCTTTATTAGCGCGATGGTTTGTTCGATACTTATTCTCATTTCCGAAATCAATATAAGGCTTTCGTAAACAATTAAGTAAACCGTTCCTTTTATCTTTCTTAAGTCGTTATACCTAACTCCCCATAAAGCTAGTATAACACTTAAGCTTTTAAAACCAAGTATTACTCTTCTTTCAAAAACGATTCTTAATTCTTTTGAAATACATCAAGATTCTCATTATTTAAAACTCAAGTCAAAAGACATCGAAGTAAAACCACGTTCAGTTAACACACGTACGTCTACCGTACTATATATATTCTTTTAAAATATCATGCTCAAGAGGATATGAAGAATCACATACCTCCCTACGAAATCCACCGCCAAGTCGAATATGTCGCGCGCAGAGTACCAACCTATAATAGTCAAATACGTCTATCAACGTCTAGACTACTCTGTAGAATATTCTAAGCAGAAGGTGCTTATTGCTACGGAAAATCGGGCAGCACTTCCCTACCCGTCTAACTACACAAGTCTACTGTAATACAGTCCTATGTAATTACAGTTCAATTCTCTTCTTTTATACCATCCTTCTATGTCTTATACTCATTTATAAACTACTATATGTAATCTCCAATTACAATGGAAGGACAAAGATATTTACCTCGATAAGTCCAAAATTATCCAAGTTTAAATGTCGATCCTGAACAACGTTTAGCTCCTAATCCGTGCGCTCCAATTTGCTCCCAGAAACCCTTAGAAGTTCTACAAAACTTCTACTTAATACTTCAACCACTATGAAGATTTTTCTAGGGTTTCGTTTTGTGACTAAAGAAAGTACAGTAGTATTTCCGGGCTCTTAGTATTGAAATAACTTTGGAATACTACAAGGTATAAGGGCTAAGGTATTTTGGAATTGTAACAATACTTGGAGAATACTTTTCTACCAAGGGGGGGGGGGGAGTGTTTGGACGAAACAACTAGGAACAAGGAGGGGTGCTTCGACGGTAATAGGGAAAAGGGGGGAGGGAGTTGGGACGAGACTTCAACAAGGGAGAGGGAGTTTTTGGAGACTTGGAAATTGTGTTAAGTGAATGAAGATGTCTTGCACAAGAGGGGGGTATTTATAGAACCACCAAGGGCCAAGATTAAAACAAATGGAGGGTGTAGATGGGGTAGCTTGTTCAAGTGAGGTCTTCCACCAAGTGTCCACCACAAAGTTGGGACATATGTCCACCACAACATTGGGACATATGTCCCCCACAACAATGAGCCAAGTGGCCTTCCACTAGCTCAAGAAAAACGCCCAAGGCAAGCCTCCCAATGCCCACAAAAT
Source organism: Przewalskia tangutica (assembly GCA_029844215.1). Classification (NCBI taxonomy): domain Eukaryota; kingdom Viridiplantae; phylum Streptophyta; class Magnoliopsida; order Solanales; family Solanaceae; genus Przewalskia; species Przewalskia tangutica. The sequence goes on from JAQGDG010000029.1 coordinate 394,200, forward strand.
CGTCCTTCACCTACTCCCACTCACCAAAAGAAAATATCTTCCAAAACTTTGACCACTTGACCTTGTCCACTTGGCCGACCTTCTCGTCCAACCCATGCCAACTAAGGGTGACACATTTCGCCCTCCTATTGGTCCAAAATATCTCGTCTCTCGGAAAAATCCGTAATCGGTTAAAATATTAAAAACGTAGAATTTCCTTCACAAGGCTTGGAATATTTTCCGTTGAAAGTTCATAATTCCATCCTTAACCTAATTAGGGTTTGTACAAATGTACGTACGTCCTCACATACATACTCTGGAAATACGGGGTATAACATTCTCCCCTCCTTAGAAACATTCGTTCCGAATGTTCCTTCTCAAGACAGATAACGATGAAGTTCCTTATAACTTAACAAGTTGCCGATGCCACACATGGCCACAAAAATAACACACGCGCAAATACTGAAATCTACGTCCACGAGGAATCACCTCTATCATCACAAAAGCTCTCACTTCAAGGGCTAAAAGATACTCCCTTCGCACCTTTACTTCACATAAGAAATGATCACTTCTATTCTCTTAACCTATGCTCGCTTCTCCCCTTTCTCGTCGTACCCTCGAAATCTTCCTACTATACGTACCACCTTTCTGTTATTGCTTCAGTTTCCAACATCTCGGGGTTACTATCTCCAACTTGGTCATCATTAACTAGGAACACTCTGGATGGATCTCCGATACTTTTTCAAACATAGCAACATGAAAGACCGGACGTACTGCCTCCTAAGTCGGACGGCAAATGCTAACATATAGGCAACCTGGCCTATTCTTCACATGATCTGAAAAGGCCCAAAGTAACTCGGGCTAAGTTTCCCCTGCTTTCCAAATCTCGTCACACCCTTCCGGGGTGGTACCTTCAAGAAGACCGACCGTCAATCTGAACTCCAAGTATCGACGCAGATTATCCGCCGACCATGCCGACTCGATGTCAATAACCTCTCCTGGATAAGCTTCACCATATCCACATCCTGCTGAATCAATTATGAACCAACCATCTGAACCTTGCCAACATCGAACAAATCGACCGGCCTACACTACCCCTCTGAGGCCGTAAGGCGACATCCGAATCGAAATGGTAGCTATAATGATACTCACTCAACGAGAGGCACATAATCCTCACCGCTACTCCTGAAATCAAAACACGGCGAGGTGAATGCAATCGAGACTCACCGAGTTCCTAACCTTGCACAGTAAAACCTCCATAAAAGAAATAGCCGTGAACCGGCTCCACCGTCATCATAAGTAAAAGTAGGAACCCCGTGCAGTCTTACAACCTTCCTGATATATAACATCTCGCATAACCCTCTGTCGAGTAAACGGTCCTGGATGAAAGACAAGATGGGCTGACCTCATCGGCCCGACTACTGGTCGAACGCATTCACGAACTCGTACGATGGTTAACTAAACTTGGGCCTAGTACCCTAGTGACCCTATCACAAAGCGGACCACCAATTTTTCCTTACTTGGCCGGCTGCGGGTTGACCCGCATCTGGCCTCGGCTGACCCATTTTGCGCCAAGCTCTTGTTTCCGATCTGAACAACCTCACCAACAAGTCACGAAAAACTAGTGGTCTTCTTAGCTCAACTACCCTCTTTCACTTCACACTACTCAGGGACTTATCACACAAATATATCTCACGTATACTATGCACTCCGATAAGGGTCCAACATAAAAATAAATATTGTACTCGAGATGGCCTCGCCTCTAAGGTCTCCACGTATAATATCCTAAAGCTCACAATTTCCCTATCCCCAATCTTACCCTTTTAACAAACCATGATTTCTAATCACAATTAACACAATGCTATCTGAACAACACTTAAGATATACTCATCTTATCACACATACTAATCTCTAGAGGGTTAAGGATAAACTCAGATTCATCGCTTCACTCCCCTTTGCCGTTCTAATCAATCCTGCCCTGTTGGGCGCATAGCTAGGGAAGGTGATGAACTAGCCACTGATCCTGAAGGCTGAGTCTCTACATCCGCGCCACCTCTGGTTGGACAATTTCTCGCAAAATGGCCCCGCTGGTGTTATACCCCGTAGTTTCAGGGTATATATGTGAGAATGTACGTACGAGAATACGACAGAAATTTTGGAAAGAAAGGAAGATGTGATTTTTTCGACGGAAAAGTTTCCGGTTTTTGTGAAGAAAAAGGTTCGTTAATGGGAATTGGATTCCCAGATTTGGTATTTGGACTTCTTGGATTATTTTAGAATTATGAGATTTTATTTTCGGAAATGGTCACGTGGGACCCACGGGAGAAATTTACGGTTTGTGAGGCCCACTTTGTTTTTGAGGTTTCCGGTATTTTGGATATTTTCGGAAGACGAAATATTTTGATTTAGTCGGGCGACACGTGTCACCCCATGTGGCACCTTGGTCGAATTGGAGGACAAGTGGCTAGCCACTGTCCCTCGGGCCGAAATGGCCATGACATTTGGAGGCCAAATCGTTGGCCATGTGGTGTGGTGTGACCCACACACACATGGCCCAATCTTGACCCTACACTTACCTTGATCTTGGCCCTTGAAACCTCTATAAATACCCCCCTTAGGTTGAAGAGTATTTCATCCACACTTGAAGACTTTCCAAAGCCAAAAATACTCCCTCCCTTTAGTGAGTTTTCGTCCCTCCCCCCCTCTTGTGTAGAAAATACTTGATGTATTGTTGTATAATCCCAAATACCTTGGCCTAGTATCCCTAGTAGTATTCCAAAGTTATTTCAATACTAGGAGCCCGGAAATACTACTTTATTCCAATAGCCGTAAAGTGAAACCCTAGAAAAATCTTCCTAGATTGGTTGAAGTATTTAGAGAAGTTGTTGGAAACTTCTAAGGGTCGCTTGGAGCGGGTTGGAGCGTAAGGAGTTGGAGCTAAACTGTTATACCCCGTATTTCCAGAGTATGTACGTAAGGACGTACGTATAAAATTTGAGCCTTAAGATAGGCAAGATTCAAAATTTGTACACAACACCCGGTTAGAGTCGTTTTTCGACGAAACGTTTCCACAGCTTTCGTAGGGAAAATTCCGGCTATGTCATTTATAATTTTTGCGGATTTTTCCGAGAGACGTAACATTTTGGACCAACGGGAGGGTGACATGTGTCACCCTCACATTGGAAGAGGTTGGACGGCAAATGGGCTAAGCTTGCACGTTTTTGGTGTTGAATTTATGGTCAAGGGTTAGGTAGGATATTTTGTGTAGATGGATAAGGTTGCACATGGCTTAATCTTGGCCTTACACTTGCCTTGCACTTGGCACCATCTTGGCCATTGGTTGGCCTTCACTTGACCTATAAATACCCCCTTAGTTGATGAACTTTCTTCATCCAAAAATTGAGCAATCTATCTAAGTCTCAAACTACTCCCTCTTAGCTTGAGCGTTTCGTCCCTCTCCCCTCCTAGTTGAGCTTGGCCGAGAGCCACCACACCCTCCCCCTTGTGAAGCCTTGGCCGAGGGGTACCCCCCCCTAGCCTAGTTGTCTCGTATAAATACCCCCCCTTTGTGGTATAGAAATACTCTCCTAGTATTGTTTTAATGCCCAAAATACTTTAGCCCAAATACCTTGTAGTATTCCCAAAGTTACCTCTATACGTAGAGCCCGGAAATACTACCTTTTGTCCTTTTAGTCTCAAACCGAAACCCTAAGGAAATCTTCATAGTTGGTTGAAGTATTTAAGTAGAAGTTGGTTAGAACTTCTAAGGGTTGTTTGGAGCGGATGGGAGCGCCCGGAGTAGGAGCTAAACCTTGCTCAGGATCGACATATATACTCGGATAATTTTGGGCTTATCGAGGTAAACACTCTTGACCTTCTATTGTAATTGGGAATTACATGTTGTAGGAATATATAGTTGAAGTATACTATATATAGTACTGAACATTATAATTGTGCGGCAATGTCTTTTGACTTAAGCCTGAATAATACTTACGGCAATGTCTTGCGACTTAAGCCTGAATTTAAAGGTGAGCTGAACTGTAATTACATAGGACTGTATTACAGTAGACTTGTGTAGTATTACTGTGGGTAGAATTGTACACGTCCGGTTAGACGTATAACCCACGGTTGGCTTGGTAGCAGCCTCGATAGAGAGGAGATTTACGCTGCATGTTGCGGGGAGGTGCGAATTTTCTGTAGAATATGGAACAATGAGATCTAGATGTTAATAAGCGCCTTGTGGCCTTATAGGTTAAAGTACTACGTGTGGTGCGATCTACGTGGCTGAAGGAGTAGCCGAAGGTTTGAATTACTTGGAGCGGTTTGGTATTAGTCGATACTAGTCGCGATGTATGTGAACCTCTTCCTAACTTTCTAGCATGATATGTGTAACTATGTAGTACGGTAGACGTCACGTGTTAAAAGTATTTGATTGGTTTAAAACATAAAGGGTTATAACGGCTTTATGGGAAGTTGGTTATAACAGCTTTATGTAGATAAGAAAAAGACTGGTGATTGTTAAAAGGTAGCTGATTTGAGTTATAACTGACTTGATGTGTGATGATAAAGAACTTGAAGTCTTTCATTAAGAAACCCTTTTTGAAAGAAGAGTAATACTGCTTTGAGAACTTAAGAGTTATACTAGCTTTATGGAAAGTTAGGTATAACGTCTAAAAGAGATAAAAAAAAGGAATGGCTATTTGATCTTAGAAGTTAAGAGACGTGATCTTATAAGATAAGGGACTTAACTTAATTAAATTGATTTGAATGTTGTAAGATGTGTGAAACCTCATTCGTGAGTAATGAGTACTTGGTTTTTGAAAGGAATAATGTTTTACTGATTTCGGAAATCAGAATGTGTATCGACAAACCATTGCAGCGTTAATAAAGGAAAATGTATTGAATAATTAAGTATTATTAAAACCAGTAGAAACCTCCATCTGCATAAGCTAAGATGAGACAAAATGATATTACATTTTCTAGATCATGGTCGCTTAATAAGGTTGATTATGAACAAGAATAACCTACTTTATGGCATATGTTACTCAATTGTTTCAAAAGAGATTAAGACATTGAACTATGAAACTTTTCTAAAAAGAGACTTGTGTAATTGAAATTAGGCAAACTGGAACTTTAGGGAAAAGAAAGGCTTTGTGTTGTCTTAAATTGGTTTAAAACATAAAGTATGGAAGTTGTTTTGGTTTACTTAAAAGATGTAAGTCACTCTATTTTATACTACGTATCGGGTGACTTTTATAAAAGAATGAATCTCTTAAAAGGAATTTAACGTACGTAGTACTTTAGGTTAAAACCCGACCTTGGCATAAAATGAAAGTACTTTGAGTTGTTGTGAAACCTGCCTGTGCTTGTTGTTGTGAAACCTGCCTATGCTTGTTGTTGTGAAACTTGCCTATGCTTGTTGTTGTGAAACTTGCCTATGCTTGTCGTGATAGCCTTTGTTGTGCAAGAATTGTGTTTCTATACTACCGCGCCTCGATGGAGTGGTCGGTTGACTTGTTGAGAACTTACTTGGACGTCGCGTGAGCGACGAGAAATTCCACGCAGAGCGTTCTCGTTGATTGTGTTACTTTGCTAATCGCTTTGGACATCGACACGCGATCGTAGCGCACGTATGCTTCCATTTTGATATCGCTTATTGTTTCCCTTTGGGCATACTGACACGATGCGTAGCGCACGGGTATGTTTCCATTTGGAATGCTGCTTTATTGTTTCCCTGTGGGCATACTGACACGATGCGTAGCGCACGGGTATGTTTCCATTTGGAATGCTGTCTTATTGTTTCCCTTTGGACATACTGACACGATGCGTAGCGCACGGGTATGCTCCCATTTGGATTGCTGTCTTGTTGATATCATATCATAGACTGCCGGCGGTGAGGAAGGAATTCCACGGGCACGAGTGATGATTTGGAGGGCGTGAGTCCCTGACTTAATATGATTGTTTATATGTTGTATACTATAGTTTGGTTATCATACATGTCTCCTGCTTTATATAGCTATGATTTCATTTACGATTTTACGCTTCACATACTTGGTACTGTTATCGACCTCCTTCGGGCCGCGTCATGCCGCAGTAGAGGTACATCGATCGTGGGTCCTCGCTCTAGGATCACATTTCGCGTGTTGGAAAGCTCGTTCCTTCGAGGCTTATCTTTGGTAGGTTTCCGAGTTGTAGTCTCTGTACATTCGTGGTATGGCGGCGGCCCCGCCGTCATTGCATTGAAAAAAATCTTAGAGGTCTTGTTGTGGGAAGGGTTTTGTAAAAAGGATAACTGTTCGGGTTTTTATGTATATATACTGAAGGCAACTGTTTTGGTTGGCCTGTTTATCTATCATGTCTCTCATTTCATGTTTAAGGTTTTTTATTTCCGCTGGTTTTCTCTGATGTTGTATCACTAGGTGCGGTAGGCACGATCCACGGGCTTAACGGTCGTGACATAAACGTTGCTCAGGATTGACTTATAATCTTGGATAATTTTGGGCTTATCGAGGTAATGATCTATGTCCCCCTATCGTAATTGGATATTACATATTTTAGTAATGTATAGTTGAGTATACTATATATAGAATAAATATTGGTAAGGATTGAACTGTATTTACATCGACTGCATTTACAGAGACTTATGTAGTATTATTGTGAAGCAGAATTGAACACGTCCGGTTAGACGTGTAGTCCCCTGGGAGTTGTTGGCCTGGTAACGGGCCTTGATAGGGGAGGAGATTTATGAGATAGCGGGGGGGGAGGTGCTGCCGAATTTTCTGTAGAATAAGGAATCTTGTATTTAGAATATTCTACGAAGAGAGCTAGAAGTTGATAGATGTATTGTGGTTATTATAGGTGGATCTTCTACGCGCGGCATACTTGACTTGGCTTGTGGTTTAAGCTAAAAAGGTATGTGATTCTTCCTATACTCTTGAGCATGATTGTTGTGAACTATATAGTACGGTAGACGTACGTGTGTGAAATGAATTTTGTTTGTTTAAAACATAAAGTGTTATAATGGCTTTATGGGAAGTTAGTTATAACGACTTTATGAAGATAAAAGAAAGATTTGGTTTTGACAGTAAAACGACTTGATTTTGAAAGTTAAGAGACTTGATCTTGAAAGATAAGAGACTTGACTTATAACGACTTGTTTTCGGAAAAGGAGAAGTAACTTGATTTAAGTATAGGTTACTTATTTTGAAAAGAGTAAGTTAATTGGGTTTTAAAAGAGTATACTTGATGTTGTTCTAAAAGAAAAGCACTTGGTTTAAAAAGTATAGAGTACTTGATTTTAAAAGCCTTGTAAAGATTTTTACGAAGGTGAAGTAATTTGGTTTTAAAAGTAAAACGTGTTTTTTTATATACTACGAGTATTAGTATCGTGTGGCTTTTACGTAACAAGAGGTCTTTTTGAAAGAATGAAAGTATGTAGTATTTCGGATTTGTTGATATAAAATGAAAGTACATTAAACTTGCCTATGCTTGTTGTGATAGCCTTGTTGTGCAAGTGTTGTGATTCTGTGCTACCGTGTCTCTCGGGGAGGACCGGTTATCTGATTGATTGTTGGACATACTGACGCGTTGGATTTTCCACGAGTATGCGTCCACTATTGAGTATTATCTGGTTATTTCTTTGGACATACCGACGCCGTTGGATTTTCCACGAGTACGCGTCCACTTTGAGTATTATCTTGTTATTCCTTCGACATGCCGACGCGATGGATGTTCCACGGGCATCGCCCGAAGAGGATGGTTTCATGGCCATGCTTTCCGAGGTAAGATCTTGGGCATGCGGTCATTGTGAGGGTTTTGTTATTTGTCCATGGACCGCTAATCCATGAAGCTTGCCGCGTGACGAACAATCACGGCTTGATTTGTACATGTGGTTACAGCACAATTTAGATACTTGTCTCCGTCATTTCTCGTATCGGCAGTCGGGTAGATAGCTTCGAGATACTTGCCTCGGCCATATCTCGTGAGACGGTTGGCTAGTGGCACGTTAGCTTTGGTACTTGCCTCGCCGATTCGTGGCTAGCTTTTGGATCCGTAATTAGCTTCGCACTTGCCCGTGAAGTTTTATGACTAGCTTTGAACCGGTATAGGCGATTCTACTTGGCCCGACGGTTTAATGACGCAGGCAGGATCTAGCGTTCAGGTTCACATATGGGTGTTGTTTTACATCATGTACTGCCGACAGTGAGGAACGAGTTCCACGGGCATGAGTGATATTATGGGCATGAGACCCATAGTTATGTGTGAGTGATTATTCTGGGGATATGCGTCCCCTTACTTGACATAATTGTTTACTTATTTCGAAATGGTTTTATAAAATGATAAAATGTGATTTCATTACGCATTTTCGCTTCATACTTGGTACTGTATCGACCTCCTTCGGGATGCGTTCATGCCGCAGGTAGGTACACTCGTTGTTGATCCTCGCTCGTAGGATCGCAGCTCAGTTGGGAAGCTCCGCTTCTCCGAGGCTTATCTTTTAGTATAGCCCCCGCATTGTAGATACTTGTACATTCAGGGGTATGGCGTGGCCCTGTCCCGTCATTGTTGTTGCTATATTCATAGAGGTCTGTAATCTTGCGTGGCGTGGTTTGTAAAGGATTGTAATCGCTCGCTTTATGTATATTCGTGAAGGTGACCGGTTTGGTTGGCCTGCTTTATTACCATATCTCTTGTTTCATGTTTGTTTTTATTTCCGCTGATTTTGTCTCGATGTTGTATCACTAGGGTGCCCGGTAAGGCACCGCCACGTCCGGATCGGTCGTGACAAAAGTGGTATCGAGCGATTAATCCTCGGAAAGTGTCTGCACCGTGTCTAGTAGAGTCTTGATTATCGGTGTTGTGCACCACATCTATAATCGTGAGGTTGCGAGACATTTAGGATTGGTTTCCATTCTTCTCATTCGAGATCGTGCCTTAGAGTCGTGTTATAAGTTGGACCTCTCGACGTATTTCGTTTTACCTATGCCTTCGCTAGGCAACCCGCCCAGATGGCAAGGCACCGAGGAGCCGCTAGTAGATACTGAGGAGTACGAGGCGCAGCCCGGTCATTACCGAGATAGTGCTTCGACGGCGAGTTTTGTGGACGCCGCCAATTCAAAGAGAGTTTAGAGTCGCAGCAGTGGCTACGAGACCACGCAGACTGAGCCTCGGTCAAACCGGCTGGACCGAGCAGGAGACGGGTTACAAGGAGATGGCCCGATTCGCCGTGATCGTGGCCGACACGAGGATAGGCCGACGCAGTTCAGCCCAAAGAGCCTCCGTAGTTCACCCCATCGGGTAGTTTGAGGCTACGGATTTTCGAGTCAGTAGCCCGCCGCAGTTCTACGGGTCGAGGCACGAGGATGATCCGCAGGAGTTCATCCGCCGCCAAGGATCGCGCGAGTGATCAAGGCTTCGAGACCGAGTGCGTGATTCGGTTCGCATCGGCTGCGTGATACCGCAATGATCGTTTGATTCGTGAGCTGTCCCGGGGAGCATGCGTCTCGGCTTGGGGACGAGTTCTGAGGCATTTCTCACCATTTCTTGCCTCCGCATGAGGAAGGCACGCCGGCTGTTTCGTTTGAGACAGTGAGGACGCACGCTCGAGTACAACGTAGTTCGACTCGTTGGCTCGATATGTCCTGCGTTAGTAGCTAATATGGAGGACGAGTGCACCGCCACGTCGCGGGCTTGACGACTACCGCGAGTCTTGTTCGTGTATCGCTCACCGCATGGACATTGCCCGCACGCAGCTCATGCACTAGGGTGTGAGGCACGAGAGACCGGCATTGACCAATAACAGCAGAAGGCCGGGACGGCAGGTCCTTGGTAACTTTCGAGGCGAACCGCCTCAGCAGACTAGTTATACGCCGCAAGACAGAGTGGTCCTCTACGCTTCGTGGCCTCCAGAGTATTCGTGAGCAGTCGTGGCTCCAAGGGTTCGAGTTTTCGGGAGTTGGTGTTATACCCGTAGTTGCAGGTATGTATGTGAGGACGCACGCATGAGTACGCGTAAAATTTTGAAAAGAAAGAAAGATGTGAGTTTTCGACGGAAAAGCTTCCGGTTTTTTTTGTGAAGAAAAAGGTTCGTTAATGGGAATTGGATTCCCAGATTTGGTATTTGGACTTCATAGATTATATTAGAATTTTGAGATTTTATTTTCGGAAATGGTCACGTGGGGCCCACGGGAGAAATTTACGGTTTTGTGGGGCCCGCTTTGTTTTTAAGTTTTCCGGTATTTTGGATATTTTCGGAAGACGAAATATTCTGGGCGAATCGGGGGGCGACACGTGTCACCCCCATGTGGCACCCTTGGCCGAAATAACATTTGTGCACAACACCCGGTTGGAGTCGTTTTTCGACGAAACGTTTTGCGTAACTTGCGAAGGGAAAATTCCGACTATGTCGTTTTGTATTTTTGCGGATTTTTCCGAGAGACGGAACATTTTGGACCAACGGGAGGGTGACATGTCACCTCACATCGGAAGCTAGGTGGGCGCACTTGGACGATCAGCGCCGTGGGTAGATATTTTTGGTAGATATTTGTGAGGGTTTTAAGGAGTAGGGGCTAGGGTGCACTTGGGCATATCTTGGCCTTACACTTGTGTAGCACTTGGCAAGATCTTGGCCATTGGTTGGCCTTTGGGTTTGCTATAAATACCCCCTTAGTTGATGAACTTTCTTCATCCAAAAATCATTTTCCAAGTCTTGAAATCTCTCCTCATGAGTTGAAATCGCCCAAAGCCCTCCCCTCATGAGCTTTGGCCGAGAGCCCCCTTTGAGTGAGGCTTGCTGGGGTACCCCTAGCCTAGTTGTTTTCGTATAATACCCCTTGTTGTGGTATAGAAATACTCCCCTAGTATTGTTATAATGCCCTAAATACCTTAGCCTTGTACCTTGTAGTATTCCAAAGATACCTCTTTACGTAGAATCCGGAAATACTACCTTTTGTCCTTTTAGTCTCAAACCGAAACCCTAAGGAAATCTTCATAGTTGGTTGAAGTATTTGAGTAGAAGTTGGTTAGAACTTCTAAGGGTTGTTTGGAGTGGTTTGGAGCGCACGGAGTGGAGCTAAACCTTGCTCAGGATCGACATTATAACTTGGATAATTTTGGGCTTATCGAGGTAATTATCTTGTCCCTCTATTGTAATTGGAAATTACATGTTTGTTAGCATATATAGTTGAAGTATACTATATATAGAACTACTTAGTATTCGGCAATGTCTTTTGACTTAAGCCCAAGAATAAAGAATCGAATCGAATCAGATTTACATAGATCGTATTGCGAGTAGACTTGTAGAATTGTACACGCCCGTTAGGCGTGTAAACCCCCGGTTGGCTTAGCCGCCTCGATAGAGAGAGATTTACGCTGTGCGGGGAGGTCCAATTTTCTTTAGAAAGATAGAAAACTTGTGTTTTGGGGTTAATAGACGTTTGTGACCTTTATAGTGAAAGTACTAAGAGTAGCGATTCTACTCGAGGAGTGGAAAGGGCCAGCAAGGTTGTAGTACTTGGAGCATTTTGCTTATTGTCGATAAATCGTCGCGAGGTATGTGAACCTCTTCCTATCTTTTCTAGCATGATTGTTGTGAACTATGTAGTACGGAGACGCATATGCTAAGTGATTTGGTTGATTTAAAACATAGGGTGTTATAATAGCTTTATGGGAAGTTAGTTATAACGACCTTAAGTGAAAATGGTTTCACGATGTTAGAAGTTAAGAGACTTGATCTTATAAGATAAGAGACTTAACTTATTTGTTTTAATGTGGATGTTTGTGTGAAACCTCATTCGTGAGTAATGAGTACTTGGTTTTTAAAGGGATAATGTTTTACCGATTTCGAATCGTAATGTGTATCGACAGCATCACCGCAGCGTTAATAAAGGAAAATGTATTGAATAATGATGTGTTGTATTAAAACCAGAGAAACCTCCATCCGCATAGAAGCTAAGATAAGACAAAATGATATTACATTTTCTAGATCATGGTCAGTAATAAGATCGTTATAAACAAGAATAAACTACTCACATATATGACATATGTTACTCAATTGTTCTAAAAAGGAATCAAGTGATTAAGTTTGGGAACTATGAAACCATTTGAAAATGAGAAGCTTGAGTAATCAAACTAGGCAAACCGAACTTAGGAAAAGAATGTTGTTACTTGATTTTGAAAAAGAAGGTGGGTTGGTCATTCTAATACTACGTATCGGGTGACTTTTATAAAAGTAATGGATCTCTTTAAAAGAACTTAACGTATGTAGTACTTGGGGTTAAAACCCGGACTTTGGCATAAAATGAAAGTACTTTGAGTTGTGTGAAACTTGCCTATGCTTGTGATGATAGCCTTTATTGTACAAGCGTTGTGTTTCGTGTTATCGCTGCTCTCGATGAGGTCGGTTGACCGTTGAGAACTTACTTGGACGCGTCGCAGCGACGGAGAAATTCCACGCACGCCTCGCTGATAGTATTATTGTTGTTAATCGCTGGACATACCGACACGATGCGAGCGCACGTATGCTTCCATTTTGGTTAAGGTCTTGTGGTTAATCGCTGATATATCGACACGATCGTGGCGCACGGGTATGTTTCCATTTCGATTATCGCCAGGATTTCTTTTGGACATATCGACACGACGCGTAGCGCACGTATGCGCCCATTTGGAAACTTGTCTTACTGTTTCCCTTTGGACATACTGACACGATGCGTAGCGCACGGGTATGCTGCCATTTGGATTGCTGACTTGTTGTTGAGGTCATCATGGACATGGCTACACCGATGCAAAGATTCCGGCACGCGCCATAATGCGAACTCGATTGATGCGCGGGCGAGACCCATAGTTATATCGGAGTGATGATCGCTTTATGTCAGGAATCAGAGTTTGGTTATCATACATGTCTCCCGCTTATATAGACTAGTATGATTTCATTTATGATTGCATAGTTTCACATACTTGGTACTGTTAGATCGACTCTTCGGGCCGCGTCATGCCGCAGTAGAGGTACATCGGCCGTGGATCCTCGCCATAGGATCACGGTTCAACAGATTGAAGCCCGCTTTCTCCGAGGCTTATCTTTTGCAGTGTTCTCGAGTTGTAGGTTCTTGTACATCTGTGGTATGGCGGCCCCGTCCCGCCATAGTCATCAGATATCTTAGAGGTCCAGTAGTATCGTTGTGTGGTGGTTGTAAAAGGATTAAACTGCTCGTGTTTTATGTATATACCGAAGGCAATCGCTTGGTTGGCCTGCTTATTTATTATATCTTTGTTAAATGACTCATGTTTTATGTTCCGCTGATTTTCTCTCGATGTATGTATCACTAGGGTGCCCGGTAAGGCACCAAGAACGGGCCCCGAACGGTCGTTACAAAAGTGGTATCGAGCGCTTAATCCTCTGAAAGTGTCTACGCACCGCGTTCTAGTAGTCTTGATTATCGATGTGTCGCACCACATCTATAATCGAGGTCGCAGGACATTTAGGATTGGTTTCCATTCTTCTCATTCCGAGATCGTGCCTTGAGAGTCAGTGTAAGTTGTACCCTCCGACGTATCTCGTTTTACCGCTATGCCTCGCGCAAGGCAACCGTGAGCCCAGAAGGGCAAGGCACCGAGGGTGCCGCTAGTGAGATACTGAGGAGTACGAGGCGCAGCCCGCACAAGACTGAGGTTGTGCCAGACGGCGGGTTTTGTGGACGCCGCCAAATTTCAAAGAGGTTAGAGCCGCAAGAATGGTCACGAGACCGCAGCACTGAGCCTCCACCCCACACCGAGCAGGAGATGGGTCACGCGAGATGGCGATTATTGGCCGTGGTTGTGGCCGATATGAGGACAGCCGATGCAGCAGCCTGCCCAAAGAGCACCGCGGTTCACCCCGAGCGGATAGTTTGAGGCTACGGACTTTCTCGAGTTGTAGCCCGCCAGAGTTTTATGGGTCGAGGCCTGAGGATGATCCGCAGGAGTTCATCCGGCAGTTACAGCGGATCATGCGGGTGATCAAGGCTTCAGAAACCGAGTCTGTGACCTTTGGTTCGCATCGGCTGCGTGATACCGCAAATGATCGGGTTTGATTCATGAGCTTTCGGGAGAGCATGCACCTCCAGCAGTATGGGATGAGTTTTCGGGGGCTTTCCTCACGCACTTCTTGCCTCCGCAGATGAGGAGGGCACGGGCCGACAGATTTTTGTTACTGAGACAGAGAGGGCGCACTGTCAGGGAGTACAATGTCGAGTTCGATTCTTTGGCTCGATATGTCCCTGCGCTAGTTGCAGATATGGAGGATAGTGGTGCATCGCTACGCCACCGCTAGATGATTATATGGTCGAAGTCTTGTGCGGGTGTTTCTTCACCGCATGGACATTGCCCGCATGCAGCTCATGCACCAGATGCGAGGCACGGAGGGTCGACGAATGACCGGATCAGCCAGAAGAGGCCGTGACGGCAGGTCCTTCGTGGCTTTCGAGGCGGACCGCCAAGAAGAAAGTTAGTTATATACCCCACCGCATGCAGTGGTCCTCCACCGCCTTCGTGAGCAGTCGTGGCTCCAAGGGTTCAGATTTTCGGCAGAGCAGGGGTGTTAACCAGCTGAAGCCACCCCTACCTCGTTGTGACCATTGTGGTAGACTCCATTTTGGAGAGTGTCGTGCTAGATTGGGAGTTTGTTTTGCATGCGACAGCAGGCCATTTTGCAGGAACTGTCCGACCAAGGGTAGCACGGATGTTACGACTCAGCCTTCAGGATTTGTGGCTGGTTTATCACCTTCATACGCATACGCACTGCAGGCGTGCCTATGATTAGAGTGAGCGGTAGCCAGTGTATATCCTTAACCCTCTAGAGTTTTGGTATGCTTGTTATGATGATCTCATTATTGTGTGCTATGTACGGATAGCATTGTGATATGTGTGAATTAGAATGCATGGTTAGTTGGAAGGATACGTATGGGGGGCATGGTAAGTGTGAACCTTAGACTATGTCACGATCGAGACCTTGTAGGTAAGGTCGCCTTGAGTAAAAGATTCGTTTTATGTTTGACCTTTATAAGGTGAGTAGTATACGTGGATTTATTTGTGTGATAAGTCCATGGGTAGTGTGAGATGGAAGTGGTAGCTTTCATGACGTGAATTAGTAAGATTGTTCCGATCGGGAACAAGAGTTTGGCGCGGGGGTCGGGTTGAGGACCATTTCATGGTCAACCCGTAACCCGGCGGGGTGGGGTCAGTTCACGGTGGTCCCGCCAGTGGTAGGGTCACGAGGATGCTAGGCCCAAGTTTGTATGATCATCGATGAGTTCGTGGACGCGCTCGACCGTAAGCGTTCAGAAGGCCGGAATGACCTTAAAGAAGTTTGAGGTTAGTAAGATGACCAAGTTGGAGGTAGTGACTCCGCAGATTTTCGAACGAAGTAATGATCAAGTATGGTACGTGACCGGAGAGTTCGAGTGTTCGAGAAGCGGTACAACGAGTAAGGGAGGAAGATAACGATGTTATCTCGCGCTGCCGTGGCGCTGCAACTTGTTAGAGGAACTTCATCGATATCCGTTTCGAGAAGGAACATTCGGGATGAATGTTTCTGGCGAGGGAGAATGTTATACCCGTAGTTGCGGTATGTATGTGAGGACGACGCACGAGAGTACTACGAAAATTTTGAAAAGAAAGAAAGATGTGAGTTTTCACTAAAAGCTTCCGCTTTTTGTGAAGAAAAGGTTCGTTAACGGGAATTGATTCCCAGATTTGGTATTTGGACTTCATAGATTATATTAGAATTTTGAGATTTTATTTTCTGAATGGTCACGCTGGGCCCACTGAGAAATTTACGCCTTGGGCCGCTTTGTTTTTAAGTTTTCCGTATTTTGGATATTTTCTAAGACGAAATATTCTGGGCGAATCGGGGGGCGACACGTGTCACCCCCATGTGGCACCCTTGGCCGAAATAACATTTGTTCACAACACCCGGTTGGAGTCGTTTTTCGACCAAACGCTTACAGAATTTCATGAGGGAAAATTCCGACTATGTCGCTTTGTATTTTTGCGGATTTTTCCGAGAGATGGAACATTTTGGACCAACGGAGGGTGACATGTGTCACCTCACATTGGAAGAAGGGGCGCACTGGACGATTGGGGTGTCAGTGGGTAGATATTTTGGTAGATATTCAGGGTTTTGGGGAGTAGGGCTAGGGTGCACTTGGGCATATCTTGGCCTTACACTTGTGTAGCACTTGGCAAGATCTTGGCCATTGGTTGGCCTTTGGGTTTGCTATAAATACCCCCTTAGTTGATGAACTTTCTTCATCCATAAATCATTTTCCAAGTCTTGAAATCTCTCCCTTTGTGAGTTGAAATCGCCCAAAGCCCTCCCTCATGAGCTTTGGCCGAGAGGCCCCCTTTGAGTGAGGCTTGGCGTGGGTACCCCCTAGCCTAGTTGTTTTCAGATAATACCCTTGTTGTGGTATAGAAATACTCCTCTAGTATTGTTATAATGCCCTAAATACCTTAGCCTTGTACCTTGTAGTATTCCAAAGATACCTCTTTACGTAGAATCTGGAAATACTACCTTTGTCCTTTAGTCTCAAACCGAAACCCTAAGGAAATCTTCATAGTTGGTTGAAGTATTTGAGTAAGTTGGTTAGAACTTCTAAGGGTTGTTTGGAGTGGTTTGGAGCGCACGGAATGAGCTAAACCTTGCTCAGATCGACATTATAACTTGGATAATTTTGGGCTTATCGAGGTAATTATCTTGTCCTCTATTGTAATTGGAAATTACATGTTTGTTAGCATATATAGTTGAAGTATACTATATATAGAACTACTTAGTATTCGCAATGTCTTTTGACTTAAGCTCAAGAATAAAGAATCGAATCGAATCAGATTTACATAGGGTGTATCAGACAAGAGACTTGTAGAATTGTACACGTCCGTTAGACGTGTAAACCCCCGGTTGGCTTGGTAGCCTACTGATAGAGGAGAGATTTACGCTATGGGGGGAGGTGTCTTAAATTTTCTTTAGAAAGATAGAAAAATTGTGTTTTGGGGTTAAAAGACGTTTTTTACCTTTATAGGTGAAAGTACTAAGAGTAGCGATTCTACTCGAGGAGTGGGAAAGTGGCTAGTGCGTTGTAGTACTTGGAGCATTTTGCTTATTGTCGATAAATCGTCGCGAGGTATGTGAACCTCTTCCTATCTTTTCTAGCATGATTGTTGTGGAACTATGTAGTACGGTAGACGCATACGTGCTAAGTGATTTGGTTGATTTAAAACATAGGTGTTATAATAGCTTTATGGGAAGTTAGTTATAACGACCTTATGTAAGTGAAAATGGTTTATCATGTTAGAAGTTAAGAGACTTGATCTTATAAGATAAGAGACTTAACTTATTTGTTTTAATGTGGATGTTTGTGTGAAACCTCATTCGTGAGTAATGAGTACTTGGTTTTTAAAGGGATAATGTTTTACCGATTTCGAATCGAATGTGTATCGACAGCACCACCGCAGCTAATAAAGGAAAATGTATTGAATAATGATGTTGTATTAAAACCAAGAGAACCTCCATCCGCATAGAAGCTAAGATAAGACAAAATGATATTACATTTTCTAGATCATGGTCATGTAATAAGATCGTTATAAACAAGAATAAACTACTCACATATATGACATATGTTACTCAATTGTTCTAAAAGGAATCAAGTGATTAAGTTTGGGAACTATGAAACCATTTGAAAATGAGAAGCTTGAGTAATGAAACTAGGCAAACCGAACTTAGGAAAAGAATGTTGTTACTTGATTTTGAAAAAGAAGGTGGGTCATTCTAATACTACGTATCGGGTGACTTTATAAAAGTAATGGATCTCTTTAAAAGAACTTAACGATGTAGTACTTTGGGGTTAAAACCCGACTTTGGCATAAAATGAAAGTACTTTGAGTTGTGTGAAACTTGCTATGCTTGTGATGATAGCCTTTATTGTACAAGCGCCGTTGTGTTTTAATTCTGGTTTCTCGATAGAGGTCGGTTGATCGTTGAGAACTTACTCGACGCGCTTACAGCGACGAGAAATTCCACCGCACGCCTCGCTGATAGTATTATTGTTGTTAATCGCTTTGGACATCGACACGACGCGAGCGCACGCATGCTTCCATTTTGTTAAGGTCTGTGGTTAATCGCTGATATATCGACACGATGCGTAGCGCGGGTATGTTTCCATTTCGATTATCGCCAGTGATTTCCTTTTGGACATATCGACACGATGCGTAGCGCACGTATGCGCCCATTTGGAAAGTTGTCTTATTGTTTCCTTCGACATACCGACACGACGCGTAGCGCACGTATGCTTCCATTTGATTGCCGCTTGTTGTTGAGGTCACATGGACATGTCTACACCGGCGCATTCCGGGCATGTGGCGGGACATTGGTATTATTGTTGCATCATGGACATGTCTACACCGATGCAAGATTCGGCACGCGCCATAATGCGAACTCGATTGATGCGGGCGTGAGACCCATAGTTATATCGAGTGATGATCGCTTTATGTTGTGAATCAGAGTTTGGTTATCATACATGTCTCCCGCTTTATATAGACTAGTATGATTTCATTTACTGATTGTAGCTTCACATACTTGGTACTGTTGATCGACTCTTCGGGCCGCATTCATGCCGCAGTAGAGGTACATCGGCCGTGGATCCTCGCCATGGATCACTGTTCAGCGATTGAAGCCCGCTTCTCCGAGGCTTATCTTTTGGCAGTGTTCCCCGAGTTGTAGGTTCTTGTACATTCGTGGTATGGCGGCCGTCCCGCCATAGTCATCAGATATCTTAGAGGTCCAGAGTAATCGCTGTGGGCGGGGTTGTAAAAAGGATTAAACTGCTCGTGTTTTATGTATATACCAAGGCAATCGCTTTGGTTGGCCTGCTTATTTATTATATCTTTTGTTAAATGACTCATGTTTTATGTTCCGCTGATTTTCTCGATGTATGTATCACTAGGTGCCCGGTAAGGCACCGAACGCCCCGAACGGGTCGTTACAATGGGTCTTGGCCGCGATGAAGCCACCCCGACCTAAGTGTAACCAGTGTGGTAAAACCCATGCGGGGGAATGTCGGAGTATTCATAGGGTTTGTTTTACATGCGACAGCAGGCCATTTAGCGAATTGTCACCAGGTAGCGGATGTTGAGACTCGCGCCCGGATCTGTGCGGGTTCTTCGCCTTCGATAGCTAGGCGGTGTTCATACACGCAGCCGAGTGGGTCGGTGGAAGTTCCCCTAGGTCCTGGAACCGCCTATTTGATTTCAGGTATATCCTTAACCCTCTAGAGATTAGTATGCTTGTTATGATGATCTCCTTTTTGTGTGCTATGTACGGATAGCATTGTGTTATTGATGTGTTAGAAAACATGGTTAGTTGAAAGGATAAGTGTGGGGACATGGAAGGTGTGAACCTTAGAATAGTACACGCTGAGACCTTAGATGTGCGTCTTGAGAAAAAGATTTTACGGTTAGTCTTTGTCAAACACTTACGCGTGAAATGTATTGAGGATAATTCCTGGTGTAGGATGAAAGTGGTAGCTTTCAGACTTGTATAGGTAAGGTTGTTCCGGATCGGGAACAAGAGTCCGTGAGATTATGGGTCGGGTTGAGGACCATTCGCGTCAACCAGCCGGTTTGCGGGTCGATTCGAGGTGGTCCCGCCAGCGGTAGGTCACGAGGGTGCTAAGCCTAGGTTTAGGTAGCCATCGATGAGTTCGTGGACGTGTTCGACTAGAATCAGATCGTGAAGGCCGATTGGCCTTGAAAGAATTTGAGGCAAGTAAGATGACCAAGTGAGGTGGCGACTCCAAAGTTTTGGAAATCAAGCAATGATAATGTGGTACGTATTGTAAGATTTCGAGTGTACGGAAAGATTCGACGAGTAAGAAAAGAGGCTAAGATGTGTTAAGATGATGGAAGTGTCCTTTTATAAGTAAAGAGGGGAAGAAAGTATCCTTTGGATCATGGGTGGAAGTTTTGTGTTGTTATGCACGTTAGAGGAGATTCCTCGCTTGAATTGAGTTTTGCGCGATGTTATACTATTGCCATCAGTGGCGTTTGGTTTCGTAAGTATAGCAAAGAGACTATATCGGCCAGTATGTTTGGAGACTTAGAAGGAACATTCGGACGAATGTTTCTGAGGAAGAATGTTATACCCGTAGTTTCAGGTATATATGTGAAACGCATTTGCGAGAATACGACAAAAATTTTGGAAAGAAATAAGATGTGATTTTTCGACTAAAAGTTTCGCTTTTGTGAAGAAAAAGGTTCGTTAATAGGAATTGATTCCAAGATTTGGTATTTGGACTTCTTGAATTATTTTAGAATTATGAGATTTTATTTTGAATGGTCACGTGGGACCCACTGAGAAATTTACGTTTGTGAGGCCCACTTTGTTTTTGAGGTTTCCGTATTTTGGATATTTTCAAAGACGAAATATTTTGATTTAGCCTGGCGACACGTGTCACCCCATGTGGCACCTTGGTCGAATGAGGACAAGTGGCTAGCCATCATCCCTCGCCGAAATGGCCATGACATTGGAGGCCAAATCGTTGCCATGTGGTGGGACCCACACACACGGCCCAATCTTGACCCTACACTTACCTTGATCTCGCCCTCAAACCTCTATAAATACCCCTTAGGTCAAGAGTATTTCATCCACACTTGAAGACTTTCCAAAGCCAAAAATACTCCCTCCCTTTAGTGAGTTTCGTCCCTCCCCTCTGTAGAAAATACTTGGTGTATTGTTGTATAATCCCAAATATCTTGGCCTAGTATCCCTAGTAGTATTCCAAAGTTATTTCAATACTAGGAGCCCGGAAATACTACTTTTGTTATACCCCGTAGTTGCAGGGTATGTATGTGAGGACGTACGTACGAGTGTACGGCAGAAATTTTGAAAGGAAAGAAAGATGTGTGTTTTCGACGGAAAAGTTTCGTTATTTGTGAAGAAAAAGGTTCGTTAACGGAATTGGATTCCCAGTTTGGTATTTGGACTTCATAGATTATATTAGAATTTTGAGATTTTATTTTCTGAATGGTCACGTGGGCCCACGAGAAATTTACGGCTTTGTGGCCCACTTTGTTTTCGAGATTTTGGCCATTGTGGTTTTTTTTTCGAAGACGCTTGAGGGCCAAGGAGGGTGACACGTGTCACCCCGCCTGCGTGGCTCGCCAAAGTTACATTTGGGCACGTTAGCAGACTAGAGTCGCTTCCGACGAACGCTTCACATTTCGTAGGAAAATTCCGCTATGTCGCTTTGTATTTTTGCGGATTTTTCCGAGAGACGAACATGTTGGACCAACGGAGGGTGACATGTGTCACCCTCACATCGAAGCAAGCGCCCGTGAACGAATGGTTCACGCTTGGCTTGATCTTTTGGCTCACGCTTGTGCCTATTGGTTCCTTGTTTTGTGCCTTGTTTTGGCCTTGTTTTGTGGCTTGTTTGGTGCAATGTTTTGTGGAGTAGGGTTAGGGTGCACTTGGCTTGATCAAGGCCTTACACTTGCCTGCACATGGCTTGATCTCGCCATCGTGGCATTCGGGTTTGCTATAAATACCCCCTTGTGAAGACTTCATTCATCCACAAATGTTTCCAAGTCTTGAATCCCTCCTCCCTCTTGTCGACTCGCCCAAGAGCTCCTCTCCCCTCGAACGTGGCCTCGGCCGAGGTCTTCCTCCTCGAGGTTCAGCTGGTACCCCTAGCCTAGTTGTTTCAGATAATACCCCTTTGTCAGGTATAGAAATACTCCCTAGTATTGTTATAATGCCCAAAATACCTTAGCCTTGTACCTTGTAGTATTCCAAAGATACCTCTGCGTAGAGTCCTAAATACTACCTTTGTCCTTTTAGTCTCAAACCGAAACCCTAAGGAAATCTTCATAGTTGGTTGAAGTATGTGAGTAGAAGTTGGTTAGAACTTCTAAGGGTTGTTTTGGAGTGGTTTGAGCGCCGTGAGCTAAACCTTGCTCAGATCGACATTATAACTTGGATAATTTTGGGCTTATCGAGGTAATTATCTTGTCCTCTATTGTAATTGGAAATTACATGTTTGTTAGGATATATAGTTGAAGTATACTATATATGGAACTATACTTAGTATTATGGCAATGTCTTTTGACTTAAGCCCAAGAATGAAGAATTGAACAAGAATCACATGTAAGGTTAATAAAGAGAAGAATCGAATCAGAATTACCTAGGTTGTATTACAGAGACTTATGTAGCATTACCGTGTTGTAGAATTGTACGCGTCCGTTAGACGTTAACCCCTGGTTGGCTTGTAGCCACTCGATAGAGTGAGAGATACTGTCATGGGAGGCCGCCAATTTTCTAGAAAGATGGGAACGTGTTTAAGATTTTAATAGACGCCAGGACCTTTATAAAAGTACTAAGTAGCGTATTCTACTCGAGGAGTGGAAAGGGCTAGCGTTGTAGTACTGGAGCATTTTGCTTATTTATCGTCGATAAATCGTCGCAGGTATGTGAACCTCTTCCTATCTCTTCTAGCATGATATGTGTGAACTATGTAGTACTAGACGCATACGTGTTAATCAGTGTTTGATTGTTCTTAAAACATAAAGTGTTATAACGCTTTATGGGAAGTCAAGTTATAACTTTATGTAGGTAAGAAAATACTTTGTGGTTTTAAAAGGTAATCGATGTGAATTATAACGCTAGTTATAATAAAGAACTTGATGTATTTCAAAAGATTTCTAAATCGTTTTGAGGAGAGTAACACTTGGTTTTAAAGGTTTTAAAAAGAGTTATACTAGCTTGATGGGGAGTTAGGTATAATGTCTTAAGAGAGGTAAAGAAAATGGTTTATGATGTTAGAAGTTAAGAGACTTGATCTTATAAGATAAGAGACTTAACTTATTTGTTTTAATGTGGATGTTTATGTGAAACCTCATTCGTGAGTAATGAGTACTTGGTTTTATTTAAAGGATAATGTTTACCGATTTCTAAATCGTAATGTGTATCGACTGCACCACCGCAGCTAATAAAGGAAAATGTATTGAATAATGATGAATTGTATTAAAACCAAGAGAAACCTCCATCCGCATAGAAACTAAGATGAGACAAAATGATATTACATTTTCTAGATCATGGTCGTAATAAGAATGTTGTAAACGAATAACCTACTCTCACGTGAGACTTATATTACTCAATTGTTCTAAAACTAATCAAGTGATTAAGTTTATGAACTATGAAACCATTTGAAAATGAGAAGCTGAGTAATCAAACTAGGCAAACCGAACTTAGGAAAAGAATGTTACTTGATTTTGAAAAGGAAACGTTGGTCATTCTAATACTACTGTATCGGGTGACTTTAATAAGTAATGGATCTCTTTAAAAAGAACTTAACGTCACGTAGTACTTTAGGTGAAACCCGACTTTGGCATAAAAGCGTACTTTGAGTCAGGTGAAACTTGCCTATGCTTGTTGTTGTGAAACTTGCCTGCTTGTTGTTGAAACTTGCTATGCTTGTTGTCGTGAAACTTGCCTGCTTGTGATGATAGCCTTTGTTGTGCAAGTGTGGTGTTTCGTGTTACCGCGTCTCGATGAGGCCGTTGATCGTGAGGTTTCTACCGCTCGCCCGGTATCGGTGGTCGGCTCGTACTTGCCCGCCTCGTGATCGATTCGCTCGTATCCGTAGTCACCGACTTGCCCCGCTCAAGATAGTGACGGTTTCGTGGATACGCTCGTCCCCGTGGTCACCAGATTGCCCCGGCCACCGCGTGACCGCCTTGGTATCCTGTCGGCTCTCGCACTTGCCCCAGACGGCCGTGTTTGTTGCATTGTATTATCGTACGGTCGGATCGGTAGTTATACTTGTCCTTGCACGGTTTTTATAACACAAAGTGGGACATGGTGTTCATGTATAATCCTTGGTATTGTTATATCATAAACCGCCGCGGAGGAAGAAATTCCACGCACGAGTGATAATTTGGGCGTGAGTCCTCGCCTTGATGTAATCGTTATATGTTATATCAGAGTTTGGTCATCATACATGTCTCCCGCTTTATAGACTATTATGATTTCATTACAAGCATTTACAGCCACATACTGTACCGTCAGATCGACCTCCTTCTGGGCCGCTCATGCCGCAGTAGAGGTACATCTACCGCCGATCCCCGCTTAGGATCTCATTTCATTTTGGGAAGCTCCGCTCCGGAGGCTTATCTTTGGTATGTTACCCCGAGTCCGTAAGTTCTTAGACGCTCAGGTATGGCGGCCGCCCCGCCATAGTTGTTGTATAAATCTTAGAGGTCTGTAATCATGCAAGGTGGTTGTAAAAGGATTAAACTGTTCGTATTACGATATACCAAAGCAAATCGCTTTTGGCCTGCTTATTTATTATATCTCTTGTTTCATGATTCATGTTTTATTTTCCCGGTTTTCTCGATGTTGTATCACTAGGGTGCCCGGTAAGGCACCGAATGCCCGGTTCGGGCGTTACAAAGTGGTATCGAGCGCTTAATCCTGAAAGTGTCTGCACCGTGTTCAGTAGAGTCTTGATTATCGGCGTTGTGCACCACATCTATAATCGTGAGGCTATAGGACATTTAGGATTGGTTTCCATTCTTCTCATTCCGAGATCGCTCAGTAGCCGCGTGTGATAAGATCGACCCTCCGACATACTTCGCTTTTACCGCTATGCCTCGCGAAGGCAACCCGCCTGTGGCGGCGCAAGCGTGAGAGGATCTCGAGAGCAAATGCAGAGACCACAAGACTGAGCCTCGATCCCGCATGCGGAGCAGAGGAGATGAGTTACAAGGAGCGCGATTAATGGCCGTGGTCAGGCTGTTGCGAGGATAAATTTCCGACGCAGCAGCCCGAAAGAAGACCGCCGTTCACCCTAGATCGATAGTTCGAGGCTACGGATTTTCCAGTCAGAGCCGCGAGTTTTATGGGTCGAGGCCGAGGATGATCCGCAGGAGTTCATCCGATTCTGACAATGATCAGAGTGATCAAGGCATCGAGATCGAGTCGGTGGCCTAGGTTCACATCAATCGCGTGATACCGCATGATCGTTTGATTTCGAGCTGTCGTGGAGAGCATGACTTCCAGCGGTATGGAACGAGTTCTCGAGGCCTTTCAGCACATTTCTTGCCTCCCGATGGCGAGGGCTCGGCCGATTTTTGGTGTTACGCAGAAGGCGACGGTTCGAGTACAATGTGGAGTTCGACTCATCGCCGAGACGTCCTCGCGTTAGTAGCTAGTATGGAGGATCGAGTGCACCGATATGTTACGTGGCTCGATGATTGCCTTGCAGAGTTGTTCGTGTAGCTCTTCACCGCACGACATTGCCACGCAGCGTGATACACTTGATGCGAGGAGCGGATAAATCACTAATGACCAAAGTCGCGTAAGAGGCCGAATACAGGTCCTTTGTGATTTTCGAGGCGACCGCCTCGCAGCAGACTAGTTATGTACCTCAAGACAGAGTGGTCCTCCACGCCTTTCGACCTTCGTGATATTCGAGAGCGTGCCTGGCTCCTGTGTTTCAGATTTTCGTGAGAGCGAGTGCTCGCCGGATGAGGTTGCCCTTGTCTCACGGTGTGGCCAGGGAAAGCTTCATAAGGAGGTGTCGTACTAACTCTGAGATTGTTATTTTGCGCCAACAGGCCATCCGGCAAGAGATCGTCCACTGCGGGTAGCACTGGTAGGATAGCATGGACTACTAGAGCTATTTGGGTTCTTCACCTTCCGTAGCAGCAGATGTTCGCATTCTAAGGCCCCTAGAGGTCGCTGGGAGTTCTTTAACGGCCTCGAACCGCCTAGCTTCGTATATCCTTAACCTCTAGAGTTTTGTTTATGTTGTTGATGTGTTTAATGTTATGTTTGGTTAGCTTTGTGCTAAAATGTGATTTAGAAACCTGGTTAAAAGGGTAAGTCCTCGGGTAGTGAGACGGAAGTGGTAGCTTTCATGATGTGAAATAGTAAGATTGTTCCGGACGGGAACAAGAGTCGCGCGGGAAGTCGGGTTTAGGACCATTTCATGTCAAACCAGAACCCTGGGTGGGGCCGATTCAGTGGTCCCGCCAGTGGTAGGGTCACGAGGACGCCAGCCAAGTTTGTATGTGTAACGACCTGCCGGCCGCATCGTGCCTTATCCCGCACCCTAGTGATACAATCATCGAGAAAACCAAATGAAAATAAAACTTAAACAAGAAACAGATATATGAACATAAAACAGCCAACCTAAATCTGCTACCTTCCAATAACATAATAAATACAACTCTTTCAAAACGAATAGCTTAATCCCTTTTACAAACCCCGCCCACAACAAGATTACATGCACTTAAGATTTACAACAACTATGACGGACAGGCTCGCCATACCCCCGAATGTACAAGAACCTACAACTCAGTGGAACACA
This sequence comes from Przewalskia tangutica, assembly GCA_029844215.1. Classification (NCBI taxonomy): domain Eukaryota; kingdom Viridiplantae; phylum Streptophyta; class Magnoliopsida; order Solanales; family Solanaceae; genus Przewalskia; species Przewalskia tangutica. The sequence continues at coordinate 420,575 of JAQGDG010000029.1, forward strand.
TACCAAAAGATAAGCCTCCTGAGAAACGGAGCTTCCCAAAACGCTGAACCGAGATCCTAAGAGCGAGGATCCACGATCGACGTACTTCTACTGCAGATGAACGCAGCCCGGGCGAGGTCAAGATAACAGTACCAAGTATGTGAAATCAGAAAATATCAGAATGAAATCATACTAGTCTATATAAAACAGAGACATGTATGATAACCAAACTACGCTCACAACATAAAAGCAGCCATGTCGAAATGTGACTCACGCCTCAAGTCATCACTCAAATATAACTATGGGTCTTACGCCCACAACATCAATCATGTTCGCATCACGGCCGCATGCCCCGAATCTGCAGGTGTAGACATGTCCATGATGCAACAATAATACCAATGCCCCATGGCCACATGCCCCTAATTTACCTCTGCAGACACGCCCATGTGACATCAACAATAATATATCGGTGATCAACCCGCCGCACGCCACATGCCCCGAATTCTACTCGTGTAGACATGTCCATGTAACCACAATAACAATATATCGGTAATCAACCCGCCGCATGGTCGCATGCCCCTAATCAGATCGGTGTAGACATGTCCATGTGACATCAACAACAAGACAAGAATCAAAATGGAAACATACCCGGAATTCTCCATCACCGCCAAAGACGCCCAAGTAAGTTCTCAATAAGTCGACCGCCTCTATCGAGACGCGGAATACGTAAATACCACACTTGCACAACAAAGGCTATCATCACAAGCATAGGCAAGTTTCACAACAACAAGCATAGGCAAGTTTCACAACAACAAGCATAGGCAAGTTTCACACAACTCAAAGTACTTTCATTTTACGCCAAAGTCCGGTTTTTAACCCCAAAGTACTACATAACGTTAAGTTCTTTAAAAAGAGATCCATTACTTTTATAAAAGTCACCCTATACCCATAGTATTAGAATGACCAACCCACATTCCTTTTCAAAATCAAGTAACAACATTCTTTTCCTAAGTTCCGCTTGCCTAGTTTCAATTACTCAAGCTTCTCATTTTCAAATGCTCAAGTCACTTATTTTAGAAAGGTTTCATAACTCATAGTCTTAATCTCTTTTAAAACAATTGAGTAACATATGTCATATATGTGAGTAGTTTATTCTTTGTTTATAACGATCTTATTACAAAGCCCATGATCTAGAAAATGTAATATCATTTTGTCTCATCTTAGCTTCTATGCAGATGGAGGTTTCTACCGGTTTTAATACAACACATCATTATTCAATACATTTTCCTTTATTAACGCCGCAATGGTCCTGTCGATACACATTCCGATTCCCAAATCAAGAAACATTATCCCTTTAAAACCAAGTACTCATTACTCACGAATGAGGTTTCACACAAACATCCACATTAAAACAAATAAGTTAAGTCTCTTATCTTATAAGATCAAGTCTCTTAACTTCTAACATCAAGAAACCATTTTCACTATAAGGTCGTTATAACTAACTTCCCATAAAGCTATTATAACACCCTATGTTTTAAACCAACCAAATCACTTAGCACATGTACGCCTACCGCATCACATAGTTCACAACAATCATGCTAGAAAAGATAGGAAGAGGTTCACATACCTCGCGACGATTTATCGACAATAAGCAAAACGCCCAAGTACTTCAACCCGCTTCTGGCTACTCCTAAGCCAAGTAGATCACGCCACACGTAGTACTCCACTCCTAAAATGGTCATGGTACTCCTATCAAACCTTTCTTATCATTCAAGACTTATACCAATAAAAGCCTCAAAATCTACGGAAATTTCAAAGACTTCCCGCTTATACTCACTTTTCCATCTTTTACCAAGGCGAATAACCGTAATATATATACCATATATATATATAAGGCGTAATAATTAAACAACATAAAGAAGGGATTACACGCCCAAACGGTAACGCGTTTACTATCACGCCCATAACAACAATAAGTAAAAGAAGTGGATTACGCGCCAACCTAAGTAACGCGTTTACTATCACGCCTTCATAACAATACAATAATTAAAAAGGATCACACGCCCAAACGGAACGCGATTGAAAAATCTTCCCCAATGTAAATGTAAATACACCCAATGTAAATACAATCCAAAGTAAAGACGGTCCAAAGTAACATACCCAAAGTAAATACAAATTCTTAAGTTGGTCCTGGCCAACTTTGTCCATTTTACTTATCCAATTTACTCATTAGTCATCCAACTTATATTTCCATTCTTAATATAAGTTATAGTTACTTTGTTATTAGCTTCTTAGCAAGTAAGATACGCTTACCATTTTAATGGCAAACGGCCAATCCTTTCTTTTAACAAGTTAACAAGATCCAACTCTTCCAAACTTACTCCATATATTATATAATCCATAATATACTTATAATATATGTATAACCAATTCACAAAGAGGTTTAAGTTCCACTACCTCAAATAGCCCAAAATATCCATGTTCTTAAAGTCGCCCAAGCAAGTCTTAGCTCCAAATCTTTACGCTCCAATCCGCTACAAGCAACCCATGTAAGCTCCTAACCAACTTTTCTTCAAGATTCAACTCCAAAAAGTGAAGAACACTTAGGGTTTCAAGATGACAACTTTCGCCAAGGCATCCCTTCAAGGCTGGGTGTGAAATCTTTTCCAACTCTTGGTACACAATCTTCCTAACACCTTAGGGAAGAACACTTGAGAGTTTAAGAATTGTTGGACAAATTTTGCTCAAGAAATGGGGCAAACCGAGAGCTCTGTGTCAAGGGAGAAGTGAGGGTTTTTCAAGTCTTCAAATGTCTAAGTGTGGAAGATTTCATCAACTAAGGGTGCATATATAGGACAACCAAGGAAAGGATGAAGGCAAGTGTGTGGTTGAGATTGGGGACAAGTGTGGGTGGGACCCACAAGCCACTTGTCCACACAAAATATCTAGCAAGACTGCCACTATTCGCCACTTGTCTAGCTAATTTCGCCAAGTGGCCACCTAGGGGTGACACGTGTCGCCTCCTACTGGCCCAAAATATTTCATCTCCGAAATATCCATAATGGCCAAAATCTCAAAACTAAGCTGGCCCCACAAAACCAGAATTTCACCCGTGGCCCCACGTGACCATTTCCTAAATAAAATTCCATAATTCTCAAATATTCTAAGAAGTCCGAATACCAAACTGGGAATCCAATTCCCATTAACGAACCTTTTTCTTCACAAAACCTAAACTTTTCCGAAAAATCACATCTTTCTTTCTTTCCAAAATTTCGTCGTAATCTCGCACGCACATCCTCACCTATATACCCCGGAACTACGGGTATAACATTCTTCCTCTTAGAAACATTCATTCCGAATGTTCATTCTAAGTCTCCAAACGCATTTGTGTCAGATAGTCTTCATTACTATACTTACAAAACCGATCATGCCACCAATGGCCGTAATATAACATGGCGCAAAACTCAAATCCAAGCCAACGAGGAATCATTTCTAATCTTACAACAGCTCCCACTAGCTTCAATTTACTCTAAGGCCATTCCCGCCTTCACGATCCGACTCGTTGAACGATCCACGAACTCGCACGATGGTTACCTAAACTGGGCCTAGCACCCTCGCGACTCTACCACCGGGCGGACCACCTCGAACCGACCCCACCTCAATATGGCCGCGGTTGACCCGCAAATGGCCCTCAACCCGACCCTAAACGCGCCAACTCTTGTTCCCGATCCGAACAATCTTACTAATTCACGCCATGAAAGCTACCACTTCCATCTCACACTACCCATGTAATTATCCCACAATATTTCCCCGCATACCAAGTACATCTAAGAAGACCAACCGTAAATCACCCACTCAAGACGGCCTCGCCTCTAAGGTCTCCACGATAAAACTCTAAGGTTCACACTTTCCATGCCCCCACACTTATCCTTCCAACTAACCATGTTTTCTAACTTACAAACAACACAACGCTATCCGCATAGCACACAATAATAAGATCATCATATCGCGCAAACCAAACTCTAGAGGGTTAAGGATATACCAAGCTACCGCCCACTCTAATCATAGGCCCACTGGCAGGCGCATAATCCTAGGCGCGGCGAACCACCCACCGATCCTAGAGGTCGAGTCAGAACATCCGTATACCTGGCCTGACAGCTTCGCAAAATGGCCTCGCCGCCGCAAAATAACAAGCTCCCCGCACCACGACACTTCCCGAAACGCGCCTACCACATCGACCACACCGAGGTAGGGTGACCGTGATTCGCCAACACTTACTTCCTCGAAACTCAACCTCGAGCCCCGACCGCCCCGAATACTCGGTTGTGGAGGACCACTGACCGGGCGGAGGTACAAAACTAGTATGCCGCCGAGGCGTCCGCCTAAAGTCACCAAAGCGACCTCGTTGTTCCGCCTCTTCGCTGATTCGTCATTCCGCCGACCTCTCCGTGCCTCACATCCCAGCCAGACGAGCTCGCACGCGCAATGTCCATGCCCGGTCAAGAGTTACTCCCAACATGCCTCGACATGTAATCATCGAGCCTCAGAACATATCGCGCACTCGATCCTCCATACTAGCTACCAACGCTGACGCATCGCCAATGAGTCGAACTCCACATTGTACTCCCAACCGCACGCCCGCCTGCCTAAGCATCAAAAATCTGCTTACCCGCGCCTCCTCATCTCGCGAGGCAAGAAGTGCGTGAGGAACGCCCAAAACTCATCCCATACTGCTGAGGTGCATGCTCTCCCGGAAAGCTCCCATGAATCAAACCAATCGATCATGGTATCACGCAAACGACGCGAACCAAAGGTCACGCACTCGGCTCTCAAGCTCGATCACCCGCATGATCCGTCAGAATCGCCGGATGAACTCCTCGCGATCATCCTCGTGCCTCACCCATAAAACTCGCGCTACAACTCGTAAAGTCCCGTAGCCTCAAACTATCTCGCCGGGGTGAACCATCGTGCTATCGAATCGAATCGCCAGATTCAAATTTATCTCATATCTCGCCACGACCGCCAAGAATCGCCATCTCCTTATAACCCATCTCCTCCGCCCTGCATCGCTGGATCGAGGCTCGTGTATCATTGCCTCAGCAGCCTATTGCCGCGCCTAACCTCTCACTGGGCCAAGGGCGCCACAAAACCTGGGCTGCCTCAAGCACAACCTCGTGCATCGTCGCTCGCGCTCGCACTCCTCTCAGATCTCACTAGCGGTTCCTCTACTGCCTTGCCCTTCGTGGCTCGCTGCTTGCGCGAGGCATAATCGTAAAAACGAGATACGCCGAGGGTCCAACTTACAACACCTCTAAGGCACGATCTCGAATGAGAAGAATGGAAACTAATCCTAAATGTCTCCTCGACATAGACGTGGTGCACAACACATCGATAATCAAGACTCTACTAGACACGGTCAGACACTTTCCGAGGATTAATCGCTCGATACCACTTTTGTAACGAATTCGCCGGTCTGCATCGTGCCTTATCCCGCACCCTAGTGATACAATCATCGAGAAAACCAAATGAAAATAAAACTTAAACAAGAAACAGATATATGAACATAAAACAAAGCCAACCCAACTGTTACCTTCCAATAACATAATAAATACAACTCTTTCAAAACGAATGCTTTAATCCCTTTTACAAACCCCGCCCACAACAAGATTACTGCACTTCTAAGATTTACAACAACTATGACGGACAGGTCTCGCCATACCCCGAATGTACAAGAACCTACAACTCAGTGGAACACATACTAAAAGATAAGCCTCCGAGAAACGGAGCTTCCCAAAACGCTGAACCGAGATCCTAAGAGCGAGGATCCACGCGATCGATGTACTCTACTCGCAGATGAACGCACTTCAAGGAGGTCAAGACAACAGTACCAAGTATGTGAAATCAGAAAATATCAGAATGAAATCATACTAGTCTATATAAAACAGAGACATGTATGATAACCAAACTACAGCTCACAACATAAAAGCAATATGTCCAAATGTGACTCACGCCTCAAGTCATCACTCAAATATAACTACGGGTCTTACGCCCACAACATCAATCATGTTCGCATCACGCCGCATGCCCTAATTCTCAGACGGTAGACATGTCCACGATGCAACAATAATACCAATGCCCCACGGCCACATGCCCCTAATTCTACCTCAGAGACACGCCCATGTGACATCAACAATAATATACCGGGTGATCAACCCCGCCGCACGCCACATGCCCCGAATTTACCTGCAGACATGTCCATGTAACCACAATAACAATATATCGTAATCAACCCACGCACGGCCGCATGCCCCTTAATCGCAGACGGCAGACATACGCCCATGTGACATCAACAACAAGACAAGAATCAAAATGGAAACATACCCGTGGAATTCTCCATCACCGCCAAGACGCCCAAGTAAGTTCTCAATAAGTCGACCGCCTCTATCGAGAGACGCGCAGAATACGTAAATACCACACTTGCACAACAAAGGCTATCATCACAAGCATAGGCAAGTTTCACAACAACAAGCATAGGCAAGTTTCACAACAACAAGCATAGGCAAGTTTCACACAACTCAAAGTACTTTCATTTTATGCCAAAGTCCTGCTTTAACCCCAAAGTACTACAAACGTAAAGTTCTTTAAAAAGAGATCCATTACTTTTATAAAAGTCACCCTATACCCATAGTATTAGAATGACCAACCCACATTCCTTTTCAAAATCAAGTAACAACATTCTTTCCTAAGTTCCAGCTTGCCTAGTTTCAATTACTCAAGCTTCTCATTTTCAAATGCTCAAGTCACTTATTTTAGAAAGGTTTCATAACTCATAGTCTTAATCTCTTTTAAAACAATCGAGTAACATATGTCATATATGTAGTAGTTTATTCTTTGTTTATAACGATCTTATTACAAAGAGCCATGATCTAGAAAATTTATTATAATTTTTTCTCATGTTAGTTTATATGCAGTTGGAGTTTTCTAATGGTTTTAATACAACACATCATTATTCAATACATTTTCCTTTATTAACGCCGCAATGGTCTGTCGATACACATTCGATTCCCAAATCAAGAAACATTATCCCTTTAAAACCAAGTACTCATTACTCACGAATGAGGTTTCACACAAACATCCACATTAAAACAAATAAGTTAAGTCTCTTATCTTATAAGATCAAGTCTCTTAACTTCTAACATCAAGAAACCATTTTCACTACATAAGGTCGTTATAACTAACTTCCCATAAAGCTATTATAACACCCTATGTTTTAAACCAACCAAATCACTTAGCACATGTACGCCTACCGCATTACATAGTTCACAACAATCATGCTAGAAAAGATAGGAAGAGGTTCACATACCTCGCGACGATTTATCGACAATAAGCAAAACGCCCAAGTACTTCAACCCGGCTACTCCTTGCCAAGTAGATCACGCCACACGAGTACTCCACTCCTAAAATGGTCATGGTACTCCTATCAAACCTTTCTTATCATTGAAGACTTATACCAATAAAAGCCCTCAAAATCTACGGAAATTTCGCAAAGACTTCCCGCTTATACTCACTTTTCCATCTTTTACCAAGGCCCAATAACCGTAATATATATACCATATATATATATAAGGCGAATAATTAAACAACATAAAGAAGGATTACACGCCCAAACGGTAACGCTGTTTACTATCACGCCCATAACAACAATAAGTAAAAGAAGGGATTACGCGCCAACCGCAGAACGCGTTTACTATCACGCCTTCATAACAATACAATAATTAAAAAGGGATCACACGCCCAAACTAACGCGATTGAAAAATCTTCCCTTAATGTAAATGTAAATACACCAATGTAAATACAATCCAAAGTAAAGACGGTCCAAAGTAAATACACCCAAAGTAAATACACTTAAGTTGGGGTCCTTGGCCAACTTTGTCCATTTTACTTATCCAATTTACTCATTAGTCATCCAACTTATATTTCCATTCTTAATATAAGTTATAGTTACTTTGTTATTAGCTTCTTAGCAAGTAAGATACGCTTACCATTTTAATGGCAAACGCCAACTTTTCTTTTAACAAGTTAACAAGATCCAACTCTTCCAAACTTACTCCATATATTATATAATCCATAATATACTTATAATATATGTATAACAACCAATTCACAAAGAGGTTTAAGTTCCACTACCTCAAATAGCCCAAAAATATCCATGTTCTTAAAGTCGCCCAAGCAAGTCTTAGCTCCAAATCTTTACGCTCCAACTGGCCACAAGCAACCCATGTAAGCTCCTAACCAACTTTTCTTCAAGATTCAACTCCAAAAAGTGAAGAACACTTAGGTTTCAAGATGACAACTTTCGCCAAGGCATCCCTTCAAGGCTGTGGTGTGAAATCTTTTCCAACTCTTGGTACACAATCTTCCTAACACCTTAGTGGAAGAACACTTGAGAGTTTAAGAATTGTTGGACAAATTTTGCTCAAGAAATGGGGCAAAACCGAGCTCTGTGTCAAGGGAGAATGAGGGTTTTTCAAGTCTTCAAATGTCTAAGTGTGGAAGATTTCATCAACTAAGGTGCATATATAGACAACCAAGGGAAAGGACGGAAGGCAAGTGTGTGGTTGAGATTGGGACAAGTGTGGGACCCACAAGCCACTTGTCCACACAAAATATCTAGCAAGACTCGCCACTGTCTCGCCACTTGTCTAGCTAATTTCGCCAAGTGGCCACCTAGGGGTGACACGTGTCGCCTCCTACTGGCCCAAAATATTTCATCTCCGAAATATCCATAATGGCCAAAATCTCAAAACTAAGCGCCCCACAAAACCAGAATTTCACCCGTGGCCCCACGTGACCATTTCCTAAATAAAATTCCATAATTCTCAAATATTCTAAGAAGTCCGAATACCAAACTGGGAATCCAATTCCATTAACGAACCTTTTCTTCACAAAAACCTAAACTTTTCCGTAAAAATCACATCTTTCTTTCTTTCCAAAATTTCGTAATCTCGCACGCACATCCTCACCTATATACCCTGAACTACGGTATAACAAGATGATCATCGATGAGTTCGTGGACGCGCTCGACTGCAGCCGTTCGTAAAGGCCGGAACGGCCTGGAAGTTCGAGGTTAGTAAGATGACCAAGTTCGGAGGCAGTGACCCGCAGATTTTCGAACGGCGTAATGACTGAAGTATGGTACATACCGAGAGTTCAAGTGTTCGAGAAGGGCACGACGAGTAAGGGCGAAGATAACGCAGTTATTTCGCGCTGTGGCGCCACAACTCGTTAGAGGAACTTCATCGATATCCGCTTGAGAAGGAACATTCGACGAATGTTTCTGGCGAGGGAGAATGTTATACCCCGTAGTTGCGGGTATGTATGTGAGGACGACGCATTTGTGTACTGGCAAATTTTGAAAGGAAAGAAAGATGCGAGTTTTCACTTTAAAAGTTTCCTGCTATTTGAAGAAAAAGGTTCGTTAATGGAATTGGATTCCCAGATTTGGTATTTGGACTTCATAGATTATATTAGAATTTTGAGATTTTATTTTCTGAATGGTCACGCTGGGCCCACTGGAGAAATTTACTGCCATGGGCCCACTTTGTTTTCTAGATTTTGGCCATTGTGGTTTTTTTTTCGAAGACGCTGAGGGTTACCAGAGGGTGACACGTGTCACCCCGCCTGTGGTGGCTTGGCCAAAGTTACATTTGGGCACAAGTCCGACTAGAGTCGTTTCCGACGAACGCTTTCCACAGCCTTCGAGGAAAATTCGCCATGTCGCTTTGTATTTTTATGATTTTTCCGAGAGACGAAACATGGATCAACGGAGGTGACATGTGTCACCCTCACATCGGAAGTCACGCCCGTGAACGAACGTTCACGCTTTTGGCTTGATCTTTTGGCTCACGCCAGGCCTATTGGTTCCTTGTTTTGTGCCTTGTTTTGGCCTTGTTTTGTGGCTTGTTTGGTGCAATGTTTTGGAGTAGGTTGTGGTGCACTTGGCTTGATCAAGGCCTTACACTTGCCTCGCACATGGCTTGATCTTCGCCATCGTTGGCATTCGTTTGCTATAAATACCCCCCTTTGTGAAGACTTCATTCATCCACAAATGTTTCCAAGTTGAATCCTCCTCCTCTTGTCGACTCTCGCCCAAGAGCTCCTCCCTTGAACGTGGCCTTCGCCGCGAGGTCTTCCTCCCTCGCGAGGTCTAGCCATGCAGTACCCCTAGCCTAGTTGTTTTCGTGATAATACCCTTTGTCAGGTATAGAAATACTCCTAGTATTGTTATAATGCCCAAAATACCTTAGCCTTGTACCTTGTAGTATTCCAAAGATACCTCTTTGGCAGAGTCCTAAATACTACCATTGTCCTTTTAGTCTCAAACCAAACCCTAAGGAAATCTTCATACTGGTTGAAGATGTGAGTAGAAGGTTAGAACTTCTAAGGGTTGTTTGGAGTGGTTTGGAGCGCTGGAGCGGAGCTAAACCTTGCTCAGATCGACATTATAACTTGGATAATTTTGGGCTTATCGAGGTAATTATCTGTCTCTATTGTAATTGGAAATTACATGTTTGTTAGATATATAGTCAAGTATACTATATATGGAACTATACTTAGTATTATGGCAATGTCTTTTGACTTAAGCTCAAGAATGAAGAATTGAACAAGAATCACATGTAGGTTAATAAAGAGAAGAATCGAATCAGAATTACCTAGGTTGTATTACAAGAGACTTATGTAGCATTACGTTGTCAGAATTGTACGCCCGTTAGACGTGTTAGCACCTCGTTGGCTTGGTAGCCGACCGATGAGAGGAGATGTACGTCATGTGTGGAGGTCGCCAATTTTCTCAGAAAGACGGGAACGCAGTTTAAGATTTTAATAGACGCCAGTGACCTTTATAGTAAAAGTACAAGAGTAGCGTATTCTACCGAGTGGAAAGGCCGCAAAGTTGTAGTACTGAGCATTTTGCTTATTGTCGATAAATCGTCGCGAGGTACGCGAACCTCTTCCTATCTCTTCTAGCATTTATACGTGTGAACTATGTAGTACGTAGACGCATACGTGTTAATCGTGGTTTGATTGTTTAAAACATAAAGTGTTATAACGCTTTATGGGAAGTCAAGTTATAACACTTTACGTAGGTAAGAAAATACTTGTGGTTTTAAAAGGTAATCATGTGAATTATAAATCGCTAGTTATAATAAAGAATGATGTATTTCAAAAGATTTCTAAATCGCTTTTGATGAGAGTAACACTTGGTTTTAAAGGTTTTAAAAGAGTTATACTAGCTTGACGGGAGTTAGGTATAATGTCTTAAGAGAGGTAAAGAAAATGGTTTATCAATGTTAAGTTAAGAGACTTGATCTTATAAGATAAGAGACTTAACTTATTTGTTTTAATGTGGATGTTTATGTGAAACCTCATTCGTGAGTAATGAGTACTTGGTTTTATTTAAAGGATAATGTTTTACCGATTTCTAAATCGTAACGTATCGGCACCACCCAGCAAATAAAGGAAAATGTATCAATAATGATGAATTGTATTAAACCAAGAGAACCTCCATCCGCATAGAAACTAAGATGACAAAATGATATTACATTTTCTAGATCATGGTCACGTAATAAGAATGTTGTAAACGAATAACCTACTCACGCGAGACTTATATTACTCAATTGTTCTAAAACTAATCAAGTGATTAAGTTTATGAACTATGAAACCATTTGAAAACGAAGCTTGAGTAATCAAACTAGGCAACCGAACTTAGGAAAAGAATGTTGTTACTTGATTTTGAAAAGGAATGGTCGGGTCATTCTAATACTACGTATCGTGACTTTAATAAGTAATGGATCTCTTTAAAAGAACTTAACGTGACGTAGTACTTCAGGTTGAAACCCGACTTTGCATAAAACGGCGTACTTGAGTCAGGTGAAACTTGCCTACGCTTGTTGTTGTGAAACTTGCCTATGCTTGTTGCGGAAACTTCGCCATGCTTGTTGTTGGAAACTTGCCTATGCTTGTGATGATAGCCTCTGTGCAAGTGGTGTTTCGTGTTACCGCTGCCTCGATGAGAGGCCGGTTGATCGTTGAGGTTTACCGCTCGCCCGTATCCGTGGTCGCCTCGATTTCTGCCTCGCGGATCGATTCGCTCGTATCGTAGTCACCGCACTTGCCCCGCAAGATAGTGACGGTTTCGCGGATACGCCGTCCTCGTGGTCACCAGATTGCCGGCCACCGCGTGACCGCCTTGGTATCCTGTGAGTCGGCTCGCACTTGCCCCGTGACGCTTCGTGGTTTGCATTGTATTATTGGTACGGCCGATCTCGTAGTTATACTTGTCCCGACGGTTTTATAACACAGCGGACATGGTGTTCATGTATAATCCTTGTATTGTTATATCATAAACCGCCAGTGAGGAAGAAATTCCACGCACGAGTGATAATTTGAGGCGCGAGTCCTCGCTTGACGAATCGTTATATGTTATAATCGTAGTTTGGTCATCATACATGTCTCCCGCTTTATAGACTATTATGATTTCATTACGCATTTACGCTTTCACATACTGTACTGCAGATCGACTCTCCTTCGGCCGCTCACGCCGCAGTGAGGTACATCTACCGCCGATCCCCGCGCTAGGATCTCATTTCAGCTGGGAAGCTCCGCTCCGTGAGGCTTATCTTGCATGTTACCCGAGTCCGTAAGTTCTGACGCTCGTGTACGGTACGCGGCCCCGTCCCGCCATAGTTGTTGTATAAATCTTAGAGGTCCGTAGTACCGCCGGGTGGTTGTAAAAGGATTAAACTGCTCGTATTATGATATACCAAGGCAATCGCTTTGGTCCTGCTTATTTATTATATCTCTTGTTTCATGATTCATGTTTTATTTTCCGCCGTTTTCTCGATGTTAGATCACTAGGTGCCCGGTAAGGCACCAAGAATCGCCCGGTTCGGGCGCATAACTTTATTCCAATAGTCAGAAGTGAAACCCTAGAAAATCTTCCTAGCTTGGTCAAGTATTTATAGGTTGTTGGAAACATCTAAGGTCGCTGAGCGGTGGAGTGTAAGGAGTCGAGCTAAACGCTGCTCAGATCGACTTATAATCTTGGATAATTTTGGGCTTATCGAGGTAACGATCTATGCCCCCTATCGTAATCGATATTACATATTTTAGTAATGTATAGTGAGTATACTATATATAGAATGAATATTGGTAAGGATTGAATCAGATTTACATCGACCGCATTTACAGACTTGTGTAGTTTTATTGTGAAGTAGAATTGAACACGCCCTTAGACGGTAGTCCTCGAGTTGTGGCCCGTAACGCCTCGATAGTGAGATTTACGAGATAAATGGGCGGGGGAGGTGCCGAATTTCGTAGAATAAGGAATCTTATTTAGAATATTCTACAAGAGAGCTAGTTGATAGATGTATTGGGTTATTATACGTGATCTTCTACGCGCATACTTGACTTGGCTTGTTTAAGCCAAAAGGTATGCGATTCTTCCTATACTCTTGAGCATGATTGTCAGAACTATATAGTACTGCAGACGACGCCAGTGAAATGAATTTTGTTTGTTTAAAACATAAAGTGTTATAATGGCTTTACGGGAAGTTAGTTATAACGACTTTATGAATATAAAAGAAAGATTTGGTTTTGACAAGAAACGACTTGATTTTGAAAGTTAAGAGACTTGATCTTGAAAGATAAGAGACTTGACTTATAACGACTTGTTTTCGAAAAGGAGAAGTAACTTGATTTAAGTATAGGTTACTTATTTTGAAAGAGTAAGTTAATCGGGTTTTAAAAGAGTATACTTGATGTTGTTCTAAAAGAAAACACTTGGTTTAAAAAGTATAGAGTACTTGATTTTAAAAGCCTTGTAAAGATTTTTACGGTGAAGTAATTTGGTTTTAAAAGTAAAACGTGTTTTCTTTATATACTACAGTATTAGTATCGTGTGGCTTTTACGTAACAAGAGGTCTTTTGAAAGAATGAAAGTATGTAGTATTTCTGATTTGTTGATATAAAATGAAAGTACATTAAACTTGCCTATGCTTGTGATAGCCTCTGGTGCGTTGTTGTGATTCTCGCGGCTACCGTTTCTCGGGGAGGACCTAAGATCCGATTGATTGTCGACATACCGACGCTGGCTGAGTTTCCACGAAAGACGCCCACTATCGAGCATTATCCGGTTATTTCTTTTGACATACTTACGCTGGATTTTCCACGCAGTACGCGCCCACTTGAGTATTATCTTGTTATTCCTTCGACATGCCGACGCCGATGGATGTTCCACGCACGTTCAAAGAGGATGGTTTCATGGCCATTCTTTCCGAGGTAAGACGCCGGCACGCGGTCATTGCGAGGGTTTTGTTATTTGTCCACGGACCGCTAATCCACGGTTGCCACGCGACGCAACAATCACTGCTTGATTTGTACACGTGGTTACAGCACACTTTAGATACTTCCCCGGTCATTACCGTGTATCTACAGTCGGGCCGGTAGATAGCTCGAGATACTCCTGGCCATATCTCGTGAGACTACAGTGGCACGTTAGCTTCGTACTGCCTCGTGTTATACCCCAGATTTCCAGAGTATGTACGTAAGGAATACGATAAAAAGTTTGGCCTTAGTTAGCCTCGACGCTTTCTTTTGTACACAACTCACTAAAAGAATCGCTTTCCGACGAAACGCTTCCACGCCTTCGTAGTAAATTCCGCTATGCCATTTCTTATTTTATGGATTTTTCCGAGAGACGAACATTTTGGACCAACGGAGGTGATACGTGTCACCCTCACATTGGAAGCAAGGTGGCTTGGACGATCAAGGCCCAAGAGGTGTTGGCCTCGCCGATTGGTTCCTTGCTTAGGCCTTGTTTTGTGCCATGTTTTGCGAGTGTTTTCGTGGAGTGTTTTGTGAGTAGGTTGTGGTGCACTTGGCTTGATCTTGGCCTTACACTTGCCTTGACTTGTCTTCATCTTGGCCATTGTCACAAGGCTCGAGCTATAAATACCTCTCGAGATGAAGAGTTCTTCATCCACAAAAGCTTTCCAAGTCTAAAAATCCTTCCCTCTCCTTTGTAGCAATTCCAACACCCTCCCTCCTCGAAGCTTGGCCGAGGCTACCCCACCCCCTAGCCTAGCCGAAACCTACCCCTCCCTTGGTAGAAAAGTTGCCTCTTGTTTTGTTATAATGCCCAAAATACCCTAGCCCAAATACCTTAGTACTTAGTGTGTTGTGAAGAACTTCTAAGGCTCTCGAGCATACAACTTGTGAGCAAAACCTCGTCAGCGACTTTTCTAGGATATTATCTTACCGAGGTAACTAATCCTAACCCTCTTTGAATTAGAGAATACTTCATCACTGTAGAATAAGAATAAGTATAAATACTTAGAAGAATAATCAAATCAGATTTACATAGACTGCTTTCACAAAGAGACTTATATAGCTCACTGTGCAGGAAGTCACTGCCCGACTTACCGTAATTATGAACCCTCTGTTTGGAATGACCTTCAGATTAGTCTTTGATAGATATCTGTGACTATTATAGTCGACTCTCTCGCGACATATTCAACTTCAAGTGTGGTTTTCACGGTATGTATGTGATTCTTCCTAAAGCATGATATTTTACAATATATAGTACTTAGACGCATACGTGTTAATCGAATAATAACTACGGCAATGTCTTTGACTTAAGCCCGAATAATACTTACGGTAATGCCTCACGCTTAAGCTCGATAATACTTACGCAATGCCTCACGCCTTAAGCCCAATAACAAAGAACCAAAACATTTCAAAAGAAATATCGATCATTTTTAACAGAAGATAAATATTTGGTTTTTAAAACAAAAGCTAAGAGTTATACTAGCTTTACGGGAAGTTAGGTATAACAACTTAAGATAAAAGGAATCGCATTTGTTTGTTTATAAAAGCCTTGTATTGATTTCTAAGTGTAGTAGGATTTGTGTGATAAGTAGACATATTATGATGCTACCCGGTTAGTCTTGAATTGCCGTGGAAAAGGTCATTCTTGGCAGGCTTACGCTGCTAACCAGAAGTCCGCTGTATCGTTATCAGATCACCCTCGATCGTTATACCGGTGGCTTGCCTCGACGCGGTCTATACGCCTATGCGGTTCGCGACTACGCGAGCGCCGTATGCTCCGTGATTGATCATTCCGGTGTTTAGCCCGACGCGGATTCTACGCGTCCGCTGAGACTACGCGGCTTTTGAGGCTACGCGGCCGCGGAGCCCAGGCGGATGCCGGGTCGGCTGCCCCGACGCGGGAATACCTACGCGGTCCGGTGACCTATGCGCCGGAAGTCCGTGACTAGGCACGCACGATACTACGGGCGATCGCCTTGCTTCGATCATTCGCGCCTAGAATGCACTGCTACGCTTTTCCTATTATCACTTGTTGTTTGTGATGCGACACTATGTGCAATCAACCGATTGTATTTGTGAAAAGGTTTTAAATACTTTGATTTTATTTCGCTTTATAGTTTCACATACTTGGTACCTGTCGACTCCTTCTGGCTGCTCATGCCGCAGGGGCAAGCAGTGCTAGATCCACATTCCTAGATCTCTACGCTGCCGTGAGCTTCATCCTTTCCGAGGCTCTACTTGGGTATGATCTCACAGAGATAGTTTTGTATAATCCAGGTATGGCGGGCCCCGTCCCGCCATAGTTGTATATTTCCTTAGAGGTCTGTAGTCCAGTACAAGATTTGATGTAATCGCTAAACCATGTTTTTATATATATGCCGAAGACGATGTTTTCTCACTTAAACTGTGGTTCTATTTTATAAGTTGTTTCATGTCTGCTTTATATTTCCGCCGACACTGATGACTACTTGGTGCCCCAGGCACCACTACGCCCCGAACGGGTCGTGACAAAAGTGGTATCAGAGCGCTTAATCTCGGAAAGTGTCTGCTGCATCGTATCTAGTAGTTCGATTATCTGTCAGGCACCACACCAATAATCGTGAGGCTATAGGATATTTAGGATTGGTTTCATTCTTCTCATTCTCGAGATCGTGCTTTAGAGTCAGTTATAGGTCGACCCTCTAACGTATTCCTTTCCCGTAATGCTTATGCCTCCACGTAGCAACCCGCCCGTATGGCAAGGCAAACAGGAGTCGCTAGCAGACACCCAGAGTCACGAGGGCTCGTGCCCGCCTATACCGTGAGACTGCGAGTTCTATGACGCCACCTCAAAGAGAGACCACGCACTCCCACCTCCGCCCCACACAAGGCGGAGGAGTTAGGGTACAAGGAGACGGCCCACTTTGGCAAAGTCAGGCCCGATACGGCGAGAGGCCGACGCGGCAGCCCAGCCCGCCCAGCCCAACAGACCAGAAGGCACCCGAGGCGTATAGTTTGAGACTACGGATTTCTTAGCCAGAGCCCTCCGTAGTTTTACTGTCGAGGTCAAGATGATCCGCAGAGTTCATCCGTCACCGCAGAGGATTACGCGGTGATCGTGGCTTCAGAGATCGAGTCTGATATTCGGTTCGCGACGGCCGTGATACCGCAATGATCGGGTTTGATTCACGGAGCTTTCCGGAGAGCACGCACTCCGCGGTATGGGATGAGTTTTCGAGGCTTTTCTCACACACTTGCCTCCGCAGACGGCGAGGGCACGAGCCGATAGATTCTTGTTGCCGAGATGCGAGGACGCATGTCAAGGCGAGTACAATGTCGAAGTTTGATTCTTTGGCTCGATATGTCCCCGCATCGTAGCGTAGACGGACGAGGTGCATCGCCATGTCACTGGCTAGATGATTACATGGCCGAAGTCTTGCGCGGGTGTGTCCTTCACCTGTGCATGGACATAACCCGTGATGCAGCTCACGACCGGGATGCGAGGAGCGAGACCGGCAGAGCGATATCGCAGCAGGCTGCCAAGACCACGGCTTCTTTTGGTGGTCCTCGTGGTGGGCGATCGCCAGGTCCGGATTGCACCACACCAGCCGCAGAGCGCCCACCTCATTTTCAAGATACCAGCGAGCGGGGCGTGTCAGGCCCGTGACTTCAGATTTCCGTGGTAGCGCGGGCGCTAACCGCTCGAGGTTCGCTTTCAAGCAGCCTGCAGGCGTATACCATTCGAGTCAGACCGGAGCTCGCTATACTTCAGGCCGCAGGTCATTTCGCGAGTTTGTCCGACCAGAGCGCGCCGTAGTAGGCCACGTGGTCTATTGCCGCTTCTTCATCCCCGACAGCTACTTCGCCGAGGGCGGTACACATGGATCGGTCGCGCAGGTCGGCGCAGTCCCAGCTTCTAGGGTCCTCGAACCGCGATATATGCTTTGTCCACCGACAGATCGTGAGGCCTCACCGATGTCGCCTGTACCTTATCGGCTCGGGTTTGATGTATGCTTTGATAGATCCGGTTCTACTGTCCCATATATCTCCCTCGTTGCTAGTAGATGTGGATGAGCTCGAATCCATGTAGACTTTCGAGGTAGCTACGCCAGCTGGTGATTCGCCGTAGCTCATGGGTATATGTAGCTTGTCCGTGACCATTTACGTCAGGAATCCTAGCCGATTTGATAGAGTCGAGATGATCGACTTCGACGTGATTATGGGACGGATTCGCTAGCTTCGCTACGCCAATGTAGACCGCAGAGAGAGTAGTACGTTCCGCTTCGGCGAGCCGCTGGAGCGAGGGAGCACCAGACGCTGGCGGTAGGTTTATTTCCTACCTCAAGGCTAGGAAGATGGTACGGCGGGTATATCTATCATCTCGTCGTGTTTGATAATCGGTCGCGCAGATTTTTCACGCCCGTAGTCACGAAGTTCCCGCACGTGTTTCGCATCTCGCATCCTCCAGCAGGAGATCGAGTTTTGTATAGACGTGCAGCGATACTGCCTATTTCCATTCCGCCATACGTAACGGCACTCGCCGAGTTGAGAGTCAAGGATCACCTTAGGATTTGCTGTAGGCGGCTTCATTAGGCCTGTTTCTCCCGGGAGCGCCAGATTGTTCGTGAAGAAGACGGACGACGCGCATGTGTGTTGATTACAGCACCAACAAGGTGACCATTAAGAATGATACCTTCCTGTGATTGATGATTTGTTCGACCAACTGGCAGGCGCGAGATGTTTCTCCAAGATTGACCGCGATCGCTATCATCAAAGTAGTCGAGAGGCGATGTCCCTAGATCGCATTCCGACCCAGACGGCATTATGAGTTCGTGGTCATGTCTTGTTGACCAATGCCCGCGTATTCATGGATTTGATGAACCGAGTGTTCAAACCATTTTTGACACGCTCGTGATAGTGTTCATCGATGATATCTTGGTTTATTCTCGCCAGAGCGAGCACGCGAGCATTTGAGCGATCAGCCGACGCTTCTCCAGACTGCCAGCCACGCCAAGTTTTCCAAATGTGAGTTTTGGTTGACTTCGCGCTTTCGGGCATATTGCTCGGCCGATGGCATTCGAGTTGATACGCCAAGATCGGCGCAACAGACTGCCTAGACCTACTACTCCGGCAGAGGTTCGCAGCTCGGGCCTCAGGATATTATCGCGTTCAGAGAGAAGTTTGCTTCTATCTCTCGCACTTTGACTAGGCCGACCGTGGCGCACAAGTTCCAGCGGACCGATGCCGCGAGCGTGGTTTCCAGCTGGCGAGAGATTGACGACCGCCTCGCTCTACTCTTCCGCAGGGTCCAGACGGTTATGTCGCGGTATTGTGACGCGCCGCATCGGGTTGACGTGTGTTGACGCAGCATGGCAGGTTATAGCATATGCATCCCGACAAATCAAGAAACACGGAGGAACTACCCCACCCATGATTCGAGTCGCACCGTAATTCACGCCAAGATCCGAGGCACTATTTGTACGGGTTCACGTGATATTTATACACCACAAGAGCCTCCAAGATATCTTCAGCCAGAGGAGCCGAACTTACGATGCAGACTGGTTAGAGTTGCTTAAGGATTACGATGTTGATATCCCGTACCACCCAAGGCCAACGTCAGGCGTACGCTTAGTCGAGGTCACGGGAGCCCATCGATGCAGCAGAGAGGAGGGACATGGTTCGTGATTTGCATCGCTTAGCGAGCCTCGTGTCCGCTTGATTGATTCCGATAGCAAATGGGTTAGAGTTCGCGAGGTTGCCGAAGTCTTCCATCGCCGGCGAAGAAGAGGCAACGCTCGAGGATCCAGCCTTGATTCGATATCGTGATACAACTCTTCGTGAGGGCAAGGGTCCTTGAGGTAGCACCATGGGTGCTAAGGTTTGAGGGCGATCGTGTTCCGTGATGTTTCGTGACTTCGGCAGCAGTGTTCTCGGAAGCACACAACAAGCACTCTATCCATCCGGGTCGACTCAAGATGTACCACGACCTTAGATCTGTATTGGCGGACGGCTCAAGAGACGCTGCAGAGTTCGTGCTTGCCCGCCCGTTGTCGCAGCGAAGGTAGAGCACCGCAGGCCCGTGGTTTGTTACGACGATCGAGATCCCGACCGGAAGCGAGGTAATCAACATGGACTTCATCACAGTTACCTCGCACTCAGAGGAGACATGATTCTATATGGGTTATCGTCGACAGGCTGACGAAATCAGCCCACTTTCTTCCCGTCAGGACGACTTTTTCGGCTGAGGATTATGCCAGACTTTACATCCGAGAGATCGTCAGACTGCATGGAGTCCCTACTTCGATCATATCGCATGAGGAGCCCGCCACGCTAACTTCGGAGGTCCTTCCGCAGGGTTTAGGACGCAGTGAGCCCGAGCATCGCATTTCATCCACAGACAGACGGACAGGCAGAGCGCACTATCCAGACTCTTGAGGATATGCTGCGAGCCTGTGTTATCGACTTCAGTGGTAGTTGGGAGGATCATTTGCCTCTAGTTGAGTTTGCGTATAATAATAGCTACCACTCCAAAGATTCGATGGCGCCTTATGCAGGCCTTGTATGGAAGGAAGTGCAGACGCCTATAGGTTGGTTCGATGTGGGCGAGGTGCAATGGGACCAGATTTGGTGCAGCAGCAGTGGATAAGGCGGTTTATCCGAGAGCGCTATCGACACCGTAGTCGATGTATCGATGCAGATCATCGCCGCTGCATCTTGAGTTCGAGGTTCATGATTGGGTTTTCCTAAAGCGTCACCGCATGGCGGTGTGATGAGATTTGGGAAGAAGGGGAAACTCATCCTGTGTACATCGGGCCGCTTCAGATTGTCCGCAGGTAGGCAAGGTTGCCTATGAGTTGGATCTCGCCGTCCGATCTGGAGGCAGCATCCGGTTTTTCACGATCTATGCCGGCGAGATGTATCGGGATCCATCTAGGTACACCCGATTGACGATGTCCAGTGACCGGCGAGTTATCGATGAGGATTCCCATAGCGATAGTCGATCGTCAAAGTTAGGCGCTCATGACGGGACGTGGCTTCCACAAAGTCTGCGGAACGAGCTCGTAGAGGAGATGACGCGGAAGCCGGCGAGGACATGAGGAGAAGTATCCTCACCTATTCCCCACACCTCCGTGTAATTCACTTTCCTACTTGTAAATTTTCGTTATCGCTTATGCCTAAGTGTTGTTTTGTGCCACGGTGGCATTTTGCAAACCGCTTAAGTTATGAAGAATCTTATCGTTAATCGTTTGAGAAGGAACATTCGACGAATGTTTCGGCGAGGGGAGAATGTTATACCGTATTTCCAGAGTATGTACGCGGAATACGCATAAAAGTTTGGCCTTAGTTAGCCTCGACGCTTTTGTACACAACTCACTAAAAGAATCGCTTCCGACGCAAACGCTTCCACAAAGCAGAGTAAATTTCGCTATGCCATTTCTTATTTTTATGATTTTTCCGAGAGACGAAACATTTTGACCAACGGAGGGTGATACGGTCACCTCACATCGAAGCAAGTGGGGTGGCTTGACGATCAAGGCCCAAGAGGTGTTGGCCTCGCCGATTGGTTCCTTGCTTAGGCCTTGTTTTGTGCCATGTTTTGTGGAGTGTTTCATGAGTGTTTTGGAGTAGGGTTAGGTGCACTGGCTTGATTCGCCTTACACTTGCCTCAGACTTGTCTTCATCTTCGCCATTGGTCGCCAAGGCTTGAGCTATAAATACCTCTTGAGATGAAGAGTTCTTCATCCACAAAAGCTTTCCAAGTCTAAAAATCCTTCCTCTCCCTTTGTAGCACTTCCAACACCCTCCCTCGAGAGCTCGCCGAGGCTACCCCACCCCAGCCTAGCCGAAACCTACCCCCTCCCTTGGTAGAAAAGTTGCCGTCTTGTTTTGTTATAATGCCCAAAATACCCTAGCCCAAATACCTTAGTACTTAGTAGAAGTTGTGAAGAACTTCTAAGGTTCTGAGCATACAACTTAGAGCAAAACCTCGTCAGCGCGACTTTTCTAGGATATTATCAGCTTACCGAGGTAACTAATCCTAACCCTCTTGTGAATTAGAGAATACTTACTGTGGTAGAATAAGAATAAGTATAAATACTTAGAAGAATAATCAAATCAGATTTACATAGATCTGCTTTCACAGAGACTTATATAGCTCACCGTAGTGAAGTCACGCCCGACTTACCGTAATTATGAACCTCTGCTTGGAATGACCTTCAGAGTAGTCTTTGATAGATATCTGTGACTATTATAGGTCGATTCTCTGCACGACATATTCAACTCGCGTGGTTTTCACTGGTAGGTATGCGATTCTTCCTAAAGCATGATATTTTACAATATATAGTACAGACGATACGTGTTAACTGAATAATAACTACGCAATGTCTTTGACTTAAGCTCGATAATACTTATGGTAATGCCTCACGCTTAAGCTCAATAATACTTACGAATGCCTCACGCTTAAGCCCTAATAACAAAGAATCAAAACATTTCAAAAGAAATATCGATCATTTTTAATGTAAGATAAATATTTGGTTTTTAAAACAAAGCTTAAGAGTTATACTAGATTTATCGTAAGTAAGGTATAACAACTTAAGAAGATAAAAGGAATCGCACTTGTTTGTTTATAAAAGCCTTGTATTGATTTGCTAAGTAGTAGGATTTGTGTGATAAGTAGACATATTATGATGCTACCCGTTAGTGTCTTGAATTGTCGTGGAAAAGGGTCATTCTTGCGGCTTACGTTGCCATAACCAGGTAAGTCCGCTGTATCGTTATTGTATCACCTACCCTCGATCGTTATACCGGTGGCTTGCCTCGACGCGGGTCTATACGGCCTACGCGGTCCGCGAGACTACGCGGAGCAGCGTATGCTCCGTGATTGATCATTCCGGTGTTTAGCCCGACGCGGATTCTACGCGTCCGCTGAGACTACGCGGTCTTTCGAGGCTATGCGCGCGGGAGCCTAGGCGGATGTCGGGTCGGCTGCCCCGACGCGGGAATACCTCACGCGGTTCGTGTGACCTATGCGCCGCGAAGTCCGTGACTAGGCACGCAGACGATACTATGGGCGATCGCCTTGCTTCGATCATTCGCGCCTAGAATAGACTTCTACGCTTTTCCTATTACTTTTGTTGTTTGTGATGTGACACTATGTGCAATTGAACTCGATTGTATTTGTGAAAAGGTTTTAAATACTTTGATTTTATTTCATTCTTTATAGTTTCACATACTTGGTACTTGCATCGACTCTCTTCGGGGCTATACATGCTCATGCCGCAGTAAGGGCAAGCAGTGCTAGATCCACATTCCTAGGATCTCTACGTTGGTGTCGTGAGCTCCATCCTTTCCGAGGCTCTACTGGGTATGATCTCACAGAGATAGTTTTGTACACAGGTATGGCGGGCCCGCCCCGCCATAGTTGTATATTTCAGAGGTCAGTCTGTTGTACAAGATTCGATGTAATCGCTAAACCATGTTTTTATATATATGCCAAAGGCGATGTTTTCTCACTTAAACTGTTCTATTTTATAAAACGCTTCATGTCTTGCTTTATATTTCCGCGATTACTCGATGTATGACTACTGGGTGCCCCTGCAGCACCAACACGGCCCCGAACGTCGTGACACTCGCCGCCATGCGTGGCTTTTTGGATCTCGTAATTAGCTTCCGCACTTGCCGTGAAGTTTTATGACTAGCTTTTGGAACTTGTATGGCGATTCTACTCGCCCGACGGTTTAATGACGCAGCATGATCTAGTGTTCAGTTAACATACGGGTGTTGTTTTACATCATGTATCGCCGCGGTGAGGAACGAGTTCCACTGCATGAGTGATATTATGGGCATGACCCATAGTTATGTGAGTGATTATTCGGGATACGTGGCCCTTACTTAACATAATCATGCATTTATTTCGGAATGGTTTTATAAAATGATGAAATGTGATTTCATTACGCATTTTCTGGCCACATACTTGGTACTGGTAATGACCTCCTTCGCTCATGCCGCAGCAGAGGTACACTGTTGATCCTCGCCATGATCGCAGCTTCATTGTTTGGGAAGCCCGCTTCTCGAGGCTTATCTTTTTCGTATACCCGTCATTGTAGATACTTGTACATTCGTGGTATGGCGGGCCCTATCCGTCATAGTTGTTACTATATTCATAGAGGTATGTAAGCTGGCGTGGTTTGTAAAGGATTGTAATCAAGTGTTTTATGTATATTCGTGAAGGTGACCGGTTTGGTTGCCTGTTTTATTACCATATATCTTGTTTCATTTTTAAGTTTTTATTTCCGCTGATTTTCTCTGATGTTGTATCACTAGGGTGCCCGGGGTAAGGCACCAGTCACGGGCCCGAGTTCGGGTCGTGACACTGTCGAAGAAGTACGACACTCCCCACAATGACACCTACCACAATGGCCACACCAGGGTGGCATCATCCGCTAACACCCTTCCTCTCCAACCATCGAACTCAGAATCGACCGGGTAGGTCGAGTCCTCCTACTTGCATCCTCCTACTAGGACATCCTTTCGACACACGGCCACCCGACGGCCGCAGTAAAACAAGCACCAACAAAGACGACATTCTCGGGATGGCGCCCGCCACACTGCTAACACCGAGGAAAACTAAACGGTGGCTACCGGGTTGAACCTCACGATATCCGTGAACTAAGCCCTGAGCTCACCAACTCCTCGCGTACCCCGAACGCCCCGAACCCCGCGGAGGACCACTGCATCGGGCGGAGGCGTATATCCAGTCACGCTGGCGATTCGCCTCGAAAGTTACCAAAGGACTTCGCTGACCGTCCTCTTCTGATCTTGGTTAACCCGCTGATCCTTTACGCTTTCACTGCTCAAGATAAGCCCAGACGCAGACATGCTCATGCCCGATCAAGAGCTACTTTACACAACCCTCCTTTAGATATTCATCATGACCCGATAAATCGCACATAATATACTCGTTGCTAAATCCCAATAGTAACAAGTGGTCGCCTCTTTGCAATCCATACTTTCACATCGTCGGAACCGGCGTTCAATATCATGGCCGCAGAATCACTCTTGCCGTTAGACTCGCCGAGATGGCGACGCCGCAGAACTCCCCGACAAAGAACCACCCCAGTGATGATCGGGCTCGTGCTCAGTAATTGGCCACGTGTTTACTCAGCCTTCCTCGCTTTGCCTTGCCCGGGCGGGTTGCTCTCATGGCGAGGCATAACTGTAAGGAAAGAATTACGTTAGAGGGTCCAACTTATAATCATGGCACAAGGCACGATCTCGTGAGTGAGAAGAATGGAAACCAATCCTAAATATCCTATAGCCTCTCGACATGGTGTGGTGCAACACACCGATAATCAAGACTCTACTAGATACTGATCGTAGACACTTTCCGAGGATTAATCGCTCGATACCACTTTTGTCACGACTGACTCGCCCGGATCGTGCCTTACCCCGCACCCTGGTGATACAACATCGAGTAACCAATGGAAAATAAAACAAGACACGAAGCAATATGAATGAAAATAGCTTTATTCGAGAAAAGTTGCCTTCGCATATATATATATATAAAAACTTGAACAATTACATCCCTTTTACAAACCCCGCCACAATAAAGACTACAAACCTCTAAGAATGTTATAACAAAAATGACGGACAGTTCCCGCCATACCCCGAATGTAAGTACCTACAACGACAGGGGACTATACTACGTATAAGCCTCCGAGAAACGGAGCTTCCCAAACGCCGAATCGTGACTCCTATGAGCGAGGATCAACAATCGTGTACCTACCGCGGATTTAACGCAACCCCAAGGAGGTCGATAACAGTACCAAGTATGTGAAATCAAAATATCAGAAGTGAAATCATAATAGTCTATGTAAAATGTAAGACATATATGATAACCAATTTACGCACAATATGTAAGCAAATATGTCAAGTCGTGACTCACGCCTTATAGTCATTACTCAAATATAACCATGGTTCTCATGCCCACAATATCATTCATGCCCGTTGAATTGCTTCATCACTACCTTCAGTCCATGATATAAAATCACCAAGGAATACACATGAACACCAGGTCCCACCTGTGTCATAATAAAAACGACGGGGTAAGTACGGCGCATAGCCGACTACTAAAACCCACAGCATCAATAATGCTATAAAATCAGACACGAGGTCTTTCTGACCGCACTACATGATCGGCCGCCACTCTCGATCAATGCGCGTCTAATCTCGAACTTACCGCCTCCAAGATAAAGCCACACATAGGCCCGCATGAGGTATTCCCGCGACGGTAGCTAACCCGCGTACCCTCCCGACTCGCAGTCCGCTTAGTCACATAGCGCATAGTCACACATCGCATAAGGCACTCCTCGCACGGATAATACACCCGAATGATCAATCCTCGAACTCCCGCACCCGCGATAGTCACATAGACGTGATAGGCGTGATAGACCCGCATCGGCGGTGGCAAGTCCTCTGTATAACAAGTCGTGGGGATTATGTGATATAATAACAAGATAACGGGCTTAACGCTTAACAACGTAAGCACAACAAGAATAACCCCCTTACACAACATCACAAGACACTAACACGCGTATCATCATAACATGTTTATATATCAAACCAACAAGAAAGTATTACAAGGCTATCACAAACCAACATAGTCAAGTTATTCACACAAGGTACTTTATATTTTATGTCAACAAGTTCGGGTTTTTATCCCCAAAGTACTTCATACATTAACTCTTTAAAAACCAAGTACTCATTTGCTCACGAATGAGGTTTCACACTTTTTAACAAAATTCATATCAAGTCAATTTAGTCAAGTCTCTTATCTTCAAAAGATTCATAGATCATAGTTTTAAACACTTAACAACGAAATCTCCTTTTTAAAAATAATTTGAGTAACATATGCCTTATGTGTGAGTAGGTTATTCTTGTTTATAACAATCTTATTAAAGCAGCCATGATCTAGGAAATGTAATACAATTTTGTCTTATCTTAGCTTCTATGCAGATGGAGGTTTCTACTGGTTTTAATAATCCTTAATTAGTCAATACATTTTCCTTTATTAGCGGCAGTTGGTTTGTTCGATACTTATTCTCATTTCCAAATCAATATAAGGTTTTCGTAAACAATTAAGTAAACTGCCTTTTATCTTTCTTAAGTCGTTATACCTAACTCCCCATAAAGCTAGTATAACACTTAAGCTTTTAAAACCAAGTATTACTCTTCTTTCAAAAACGATTCTTAATTCTTTTAAAATACATCAAGATTCTCATTATTTAAAACTCAAGTCAAAAGACATCGAAGTAAAACCACGTTCAGTTAACACACGCTCACCGTAATATATATATTCTTTTAAAATATCATGCTCAAGAGGATAGGAAGAATCACATACCTCCTACAAATCCACCGCCAAGTCGAATATGTCGCGCAGAGTACCAACCTATAATAATCAAATACGCCTATCAACGCCTAGACTACTCAGAATATTCTAAGCGTATGTGCTTATTGCTACGGAAAATCTGGCAAAGACTTCCCTACCCGCCTAACTACACAAGTCTATCAGAATACCCCATGTAATTACGCTCAATTCCCCTTCTTTATACCATCCTTCTATATCTTATACTCATTTATAAACTACTATATGTAATCTCCAATTACAATGGAAGGACAAAGATATTTACCTCGATAAGCCCAAAATTATCCAAGTTTAAATGTCGATCCCGAACAACGCTTAGCTCCTAACTGCGGCGCTCAATTTGCTCCGAAACCCTTAGAAGTTCTACACAACTTCTACTTAATACTTCAACCACTATGAAGATTTTTCTAGGGTTTCGTTTGTGACTAAAGAAAGTACATGAGTATTTCCTGCTCTTAGTATTGAAATAACTTTGAATACTACAAGGTATAAGGGCTAAGGTATTTTGAATTGTAACAATACTGGAGAATACTTTTCTACCAAGTGGGAGTGTTTGGACGAAACAACTAGAACAAGGTGCTTCGACTGCACAAAAAGGGGAGGGAGTTGGGACGAGACTTCAACAAGGGAGAGGAGTTTTGGAGACTTGGAAATTGTGTTAAGTGAATGAAGAAGTCTTGCACAAGAGGGGGGTATTTATAGAACCACCAAGGGCCAAGATTAAAACAAATGGAGGGTGTAGATGTGGTAGCTTGTTCAAGTGAGGTCTTCCACCAAGTGTCCACCACAAAGTTGGGACATATGCCCACCACAACATTGGGACATATGTCCCCCACAACAATGAGCCAAGTGGCCCTCCACTAGCTCAAGAAAAACGCCCAAGGCAAGCCTCCCAATGCCCACAAAATCGTCCTTCACCTACTCCCACTCACCAAAAGAAAATATCTTCCAAGACTTTGACCACTTGACCTTGTCCACTTGGCCAACCTTCTCGTCCAACCCATGCCAACTAAGGGTGACACATGTCGCCCTCCAATTGGTCCAAAATATCTCGCCTCTAAAAATCCGTGTCGGTTAAAATATTAAAAACGTAGAATTTCCTTCACAAGTGCTCTAATCTTTTCCGTTGAAAGTTCATAATTCCATCCTTAACCTAATTAGGGTTTGTACAAATGTACGTACGTCCTCACATACATACTCTGGAAATACGGGGTATAACAGGTATGGACTAGTTGGCTTCTTGTATGCCAAGGTTGACTGTAGAGAGAGGTTGGTTCGATTCCAGTTTCCCAGTGAGTCGGTTATCGATGGGGAAGGAATGAAAGTGTTAGTAATATGTAAGTTATTCCTTCCTTCCTTGACATGATAAATTGTGGAGTTCATGTGACTTGTTTTATTGAAATGATTTATTTGAATTTTAACATTAAGAGACGGAGATAAGAACGTACGATTATTGAAGGATTTTATGTTAAGTTCCTTGGTGGTAGTTGGAGTTGGTTTAGCGTGGCGGTCAGGGGCCACGACTTTCTGAATAATCTCTAGAGAATACGCAAAGCAAGAATAAGATAAGTATGAGTGATGCCAACGAAGAGCAGGAGACATCATTAGTAGATGATGGGCAGTAAGAACACCGCGATTTAAACGTGGCAAGTTCAGAATGACGGCCGCAGATTGTATCACGGGAGATAAGAGACCCTGACAACTTGAAATGGAAAAGGTAAGACGAAAGACACTGAGCGAGAGAGACATAATCATGACAAGATAAGAAATCTTGGCAAGCCATTGGACTACGTAATACCATGATTTGAGGTTGAATACCGAACTATAAGCTCTATGAGCTGGGGAGAATAATAGGATAACTACTTGACGAGATCAAGAAAATCTCTCCCTAAATTGCGATTGGCAGGAAGTCTTAGCCATGAGACAAGCGACGAAAGTGAATCTAATTTTAGTAACCAAGTTGGGTGTGACAACACCCAGGATGGAAACATGAATCATAATTTAGATCATATCCCTGACTATTTCGGAAGTATGAGAAAGACTTCCAGTTATTGGAAGATAAGCTGACTACGACTACAGTTCTAACCCATCCTGAGGCCTGAGGGACTAGAGGGTTAGGTTATTATGGTAACACTCGAGTGTTTACCGGGTCAGTGCGATACAACACGATAAGGTAACAACCTATATTTCCGCAACTACGGAGCATGATAGTGAGCTCGATTCGAGAGGTCGCGAGTCTTCTCGCCGGAGAGGTGAAGAGGCAACATTATAAGGATCCAGTTCTAGTGCAGAATTGAGATACGACTCTCCAAGAGGAGAAGGAACTATTTGGGTAGCACTGGATATAGTGATGTGATATGAGGATGATTGTGCCCGTCTTTGCAGGACTTATCGCCAGGTTTTGCGAGGCACGCAGGCTTATTGCTCTATTTGTTCGGTCGACTAAGATGTATCATGACCTCGATGTATGTATTGGTAAGATGGCCCGAAGAGGACGTAGTAGAGTTTGTTGCTTAGTGTCCAATTAGTAGCGAGTCAAGGTCGAGCACCGTGCCTGGGCTATTACAAAGCATCGAGATCCCGACTTAGAAATGAGAGGTAATTAATATGGATTTTGTTACAGGGTTGCATCGTACTCAGAGGAAGTGCGACTCCCTGAGGGTCATAGTAAACAGGCTGACGAAATCAACCCATGTTCTTCCGGTCAGGACCACTTACTCGGCTGAGGATTATGCTAGATTATATAGCAGGGAGATTGTGAGACTGCACGGGGTTCCTACATTTATGATGTCAGACGGATGAGCTTAGTTTACGGATAACTTCTGGAGGTTTTCCAGAAGGGATTAGGGACACATGTGAGTCTCAGTGTTTCATTTCACCCTCAGACCGACGGACATACAGAGAATACTATCCAGGCACTTGATGATAAGTTGCGAGCCTATGTTATTGATTTCAGAGATAGCTGGGAGGATTATTTGCCTCTTGTTGAGTTTACATATTATAACAGCTACCATTCCAGTAATTGGATGGCGACTTATGAGGCCTTGTATGGCGGGCGGTAGTCGTCGTCGTTGGTTCGTCTGATGTTGGCGAGGTTCGTAGTTGGCCTAGACTTGATTCATGTGACGGATAAGGCTTATCCAGGAGAGGTTATTAGCATCTCAGAGTCGACAGAAGTCTTATGTAGATGATTGACGTCGACACTTGGAGTCTCAGGTTGACGACTGGGTCTTCTTGAAGGTATCCCCCGTGAAGGGTGTGATGAAATTTGGAAAGAAGGGGAAACTTAGTCCAAGATACATTGGGCCTTATCAGATTGTCCGCAGAGTAGGAAAGGTTGCCTATGAGTTAGATATGCGTTCGACTTGGGAGGATGTACATCCGGTCTTCCATGTTTTTATGTTACGGAAGAGTATCGGAGATCCATCCAGAGTTTTTCCCAGTTAAGTGATGTCCGAGTGACAGAGGGATTATCGTTTGAGGAGAGTCCCTTAGCGATACTTGATCGCCAGGTCAGGCAACTACGGACTAGGGACGTGGCCTCCGTCAGAGTCTTATGGCAGAATGATATTGAAAGAGAAGATGATTTGGGGAGCCGAGGAGAACATGAGGAAGAGTACCCACACTTGTTCTCTACACCTACGGGAAATTCGCTTCCCTACTTGTCAATGTTAGATTGACGTTTTTGCCTAAGTATTATTATGTGGCATATGTGATTATGCAAGGTATGGTTAAAGGGAACTATGTCGTCATCTGTTTAGATGGAGCCTCGAAAGAACATTCGGGGACGAATGTTTCTAAGGGGGGAAGAATGTTACACCCCGTAATTCCAGGACATGTTTAAGAGAACGTACGTGATAAAGTACGACTTTAAGATCGAAACGAAAGAAAGATTCTTTTTTTTTCCTACAGAATATGATTTCGAGCCTCGGGAAGGAAAATTGTTCGTTAATGAGAATTGAGTTCCTAAATTTGATATTTGAGACTTATAGAATTTATCGGATTTTCGGGAGATGAAATATTTTAGACCAACCGAGGCGACACGCCACCTCCACATGCCCACGGGCAGAATGACTAAGGCAAGTGGTCAAGTTGACTTTGATATTTAAGTCATCCAAATCCAAGCCACAAGTGTTTTAATTCGCCCTTGATCTTGTTATACCGTATTTCCGCAGTATGTGCGTATGACGACGTAGAAAATTTGAACTCGAGAAAGTAGCTTGGCGAATTTATTTGTGCACAACACGATTAGAGTCGTTCGACAAACGCTTCACCTTTCGTAGGGAATTTCCGCTATGTCATTTCTATTTTTTATGATTTTTCCGAGAGACTAATATTTTGACTAACGAGAGGGCTTACACTTGTCACCCTCGTCAAGTTGGCTTGCTTGGCCGAAAGTGGGACGCTTTTGGCTAGCTTTCTTGGCCTTGTTTTGTGCCTTGTTTGTGCCTTGTTTTGTGCCTTGTTTGTGCCATGTTTTGTGGAGTAGGGATAGGGTGCACTTGGCTTGATCTCGCCTTACACTTGCCTAACACACGGCTTGATCTTGTCCATCGTCGTCTCGCTTCCCTATAAATACCCTCCCTTTGTCAAGACTTCATCATCCAATTGTGTTCTAAGTCTTGAAATCCCTCCTCTCCCCTTGTCGACTCGCCCAAGAGCCCCTCTCCCCTGAAAGGCCCCTCGCCGAGAGCCCTCCCTCCTAGTGGTACGCTGGCACCCCTAGCCTAGTTGTTTTCGTGATAATACCCCCTCTGGTAGAAATACTCAAAAGTATTGTTATAATGCCCAAATTACCTTAGCCGATACCTTGTAGTATTCTAAGGTTATACTTATACGAAAAGCCCGTAAATACTATTATACTTCCTTCACACAAAACCGAAACCCTAGGAAAATCTCCATAGTCCGCTGAGTATTGTGTGTGTTGGTTAGAACTTCTGGTGGTTTAGAGCGGTCGAGCGCTGAGTTGGGGCTAAACGATTGCCCAGATCGACATTTATACTTGGATAATTATGGGCTTATCGAGGTAATTATCTGTTCTCTAATTGTAATTGGAAATTACATGTTGTTAGAATATATAGTCGAGGTATACT
The DNA here is from genome assembly GCA_029844215.1 of Przewalskia tangutica. NCBI lineage: Eukaryota > Viridiplantae > Streptophyta > Magnoliopsida > Solanales > Solanaceae > Przewalskia > Przewalskia tangutica. Next base: position 453,434 of record JAQGDG010000029.1, read on the forward strand.
ATATATAGAACTAAGCTTAGTATCGCAATGTCTTTTGACTTAAGCCCAAGAATAAAGAAAAGAATCGAATCAGATGCATAGGAATCAGACAGAGACTTGTGTAAGATATCGAGTAGAATTGTACACGCCCTGCTAGATTTATAAACCCCTCGTTGGCTTCGTGGCCTCGATAGAGAGGAGATTTACGCCGCCATGTGTGGTGCCACAATTTTCTCAGTAATGTTCTACGGCGGATCTAAATGTTAATAAGCGCTGTGGCCTTATAGTCAAGTACTACGTATGGCGCGACCCATCGGCGAGTAGCCGACGCTGAAGTACTTGAGCGCTTTTGCTATTAGTCGATACTCGTCGCAGGTATGTGAACCTCTTCCTATCTCTTCTAGCATGATATGTGTGAACTATGTAGTACGGTAGACGCATACGTGCTAAAATGCATTTGATTATGTAAACATAAAGTGTTATAACGCTTTGGAAGTTGGTTATAACAACTTTATGCTGGTAAGAAAATACATGTGGTTTTTTTAAGGTAATCGTTTGAACTATAACGCTTGTTATGTGTTAATAAAGAACTTAAAGTATTTCAAAAGATTTTTGAATCATTTTGAAAGAAGAAGTAATACTTGGTTTTTGAAAACTTAAGAGTTATACTAGCTTTACGGAAGTTAGGTATAACGCTTAAGAATGTTTTACGATTCGAAATCAGAATGTATCGACAAACCACCTGCAGCTAATAAAAGGAAATGTTTTGACTAATTAAGTATTAATAAAACCAAGAGAAACCTCCATCCTGCATGTAAGCTAAGATGAGACAAATGATATTTCCTAGATCATGGTCACAGTAATAAGATTTTTATAAACAAGAATATCCTACTCACATATAAGGCTTATGTTTCTATGGTTTAAAAGAGAATGATAGTCTTAAGTGATTAATACTATGAACTACTAAACCTTTCTAAAATGAGAAACTTGAACATTGGAAATTAGGCAAACTTGATCATCGAAAAGAACGATTGCTACTTGATTTTACAAAGAGAAGTAATTGATTTACTTTAAAAGGATAGTCACTCTATTTTTATACTACGTATCATGTGACATCGTGAAAGTAACGTATCTTTTAAAGAGTTAATGTATGAAGTACTTTGGGATAAAACCCAACTTGTTACATATAGAAAGTACCTCGCGTGTATAACTTGATTGGTTTGTGATAGCCTTGTAAATACTTTCTTGTTGATTGATAAGTAAACATGCTAGGATGCTATGTGTTAGTATCTCGTGACGTTAGTGTAAAGGGTTTTCCTCGATCGCGCTTAAAGTTGTTTGACTATCACCGCATGTTGGTATTGTACCACTCACTTGACTTATTTCCGAGGTTGCCGCCTCCGACGCGGGTAGACTCAGCGTGCAGGACCATGATTCGAGAATACCTCACGCGGGTCCGTGGATCCACGCGAACTACGGAGTTCCGTGTTAGCGTGCGCCTTTATGGTCACGCGTCTATGTGGCCACGCGATCGCGAGTCCAGATTTACGGGAGTAGCTACCGACGCGGGTTATACCTCACGCGGCCTACGAGGTTGGCCTACGCGAGTCGCGAAAGTTCTGTGGCTAGACGCGCGACATTTGATATCATGCGAAAGTGACCTTTGATCATGTGACGGCCGACAGATATCGTGATACAATTTATGACCTTGTTAGTACCGTGGTGTTAGTAGCTGGCCATGCCTTCGCATTTACCCCAGATCGCTTTATTTGGACACGCGGACCGTGTTCATGTGTATTCCTCGGGTGCTTTTCTATCATAGATCGCCGGCAGTGAGGAAGGTATTCCACTGCATGATTGATGTTATGGGCTTGAGACCCATAGTTATATTCGAGTGATGACTTTGAGGGCGAGTCCCCGACTTGACATGATCGCTATTTATCAGGAATCGTAGTTTGGTTATCATACATGTCTCCCGCTTTATAGACTATTATGATTTCATTTACGATTTTTAGTTTCACATACTCTGCACTGCCAGATCGACTTCGGGCCGCTCATGCCGCAAAGTCGAGGTACACCGCCGTTGATCCTAGCTCGTGGTCAGCCAAATTGCTTAGAAGCCCGCTTTCTCCGAGGCTTATCAGGGTATAGTCCCCGTCGCCGTAAGTGTTTACATTCGTGGTTTGGCGGCCCCGTCCCGCCATTGTTGTCGTATCATTCTTAGAGGTCCGTAGTAATCGCCAAGCGTGGTTTGTAAAAGGATTAAACTGCTCATGTTGAAAGAGTTGTTATTTATATATATACCCAAGGTAACCGCTTTTGGTTAGCCTCTTCTTATTTCACCGCCTTATTACATCGTTTCATGTATTGTCTTTATGTTCCGACACTGATGTATGTCTACTGGGTGCCCGAAGGCACTACCACGCCCGCCCGGTCGCGTGACAAAAGTGGTATCGTAACGCTTAATCCTCTGGAAAGTGTCTACGCACCGTATCCAAGAGAGTTCGATTATCGCGTTGCGCACCACACCAATAATCGTGAGGCTATAGGATATTTAGATTGGTTTCTATTCTTCTCACTCTGAGATCGCCTTAGAGCGGTGTTGTAAGTCGACCTCTAACGTAATTCTTTCCCCATCGCTATGCCTCCGCCATAGGCAACCCGCCCGTGAGGGCAAGGCACCGAGGAGCTGCGAGTAGAGTTCGAGGGTTACGGGCACAGCCCAATCATTACCTAGGTAGTGCTTCATTCGGGAGTTCTCGCGACGCCACTAGCAACAGAGTTTTAGCACGGCGGCGGCTCCCATCGCGCCACGATGTTTGGACCTTCGCCGCCGACCGGAACAGAGAGTATAGAGTATACCGATACCACGAGTCTTGATGAATATCAACGGGTCAGGCGAGTAATTCTTCGCTTAGGCTGAGCATGGCACGTATACGCTTACGCAATGTGCCAAGAAACGAGATCAACGCGTTAACGGCGACGCAGGAGGCCGAGCAAAGAAGGTCCTTTGGTAACTTTCGAGGCGAGTCACCTCACCCAGATCAATACGCGCATCCACCAAGCCTGCAGTGGTCCTCCGTGGTTCGTGACGCTCGGTACGCAGGAGTTGGTCGAACTCCGTAGTTTTCGCTCACGCCACACGCGGTTCCAAACACCGGATTCGCTTTTCCCTGTTCACACTGCGATGCACGTCATCCCGAGAATGTCGCTTTTAGTCGGGTAAGATTGCATGACCGCCGTGGTCCGATGTCGAAAGAGTGTCCTCGGGAGGACTTAGCCTTCGTGGATCGCGGTAGTTTGTCATCTTCCTTAGCTGCGCTCTACGGCGTGTTTGATTAGAACGACTAAGGAGCGAAGCAAAGATATAGATATATCTTTAACCCTCTGTAGTTTTGTTTATGTGATAAGTGAGTATACCTTAAGTGCTATGTTCGATAGAAGGTGTTAGTTGTGATTAGAAATCATGGGTTAACCGAGTAAGATTTGGGGGATAGAAGGTGTGAGCCTTAGAGTTTTATACGTAGACCTTGAGGTAAGGCCATCTCGAGTAAAATACGATGTTTATGTTTGACCCTTATAGGAGTGCATAGTGCACGAGCTACGTCAGGATAAGTCCCTGCAGTGTGGAATGAAAGAGGTAGTTGAGCTAAGACCGCTAGGTTTTCGTAACGTGATTAGCGAGAGTTTTCCTTCGAGAGCTAGCGCTAGCTCGCCAGTCGGGTTTCCGGTTGAGGCCACGCTGGTCAACCCGCCCTGCTTCAGCGCGGGTCAGTTTGGTGGTCCCGCCAGGATAGGGTCACGAGGTGTTAGGCCCAGTTTAGTTAACCAACGATGAATTCGTGGACGATTCGACCAAAGCAGTCGCCGGCGAGGTCACCGCCTCGCTTTCTAGCAAATACCGCCACTCGACAGGTTATGCGAGATGATATATCGTAAAGGTTGTAAGGCTGCACGAGATGCCTACCTTCACCTTATGTCGTGCATGGGCCTGTGTCAGGCTATTTTCGCTTTCTAAAAGTTTACTGTGCAGGTTAGGAACTCAGCAGTCTCGACCGCATTCGCCGCCGCTGGTCGATTTCGTGGTAGTTGTGGAGATTGTTGTCTCCTCGCGAGGAGTGTTTAAGCTACCATTTCAGATTCTGATGTCGCCTTATAAAGCCTTGTAGGGCGGATGTGTAAGTCACGGCCGAGTGGTTCGATGCCGCGTTCGCATACTGTTCAGCTTGTTCCAGCAGATCGCGGATAGTGAGAAGCTTGTCTAGAAGAAGTTGGCAGCTCGTAGGAATCGTGGATAATCGGCACGACGCTTAGAGTTCGTGCCGACGGTCTTTCTTGAAAGTACCACCCCGACAGGGTGTGACGAGCTTTGGAAAGCATAAACTTAGCCCGAGTTACTTGGGCCTTTTTTGAGTTCAGTGAGAATAGGCCAGTTGCCTATATGTTAGCATTTGCCGTCCGACGTAGAGGCAAGGCGTCCGGCTCTTCAGATTGTTATGTTCAAAGTACCGAGATCCATCCGTAGTATCCCGCTAATGATGACCACGTTAGTGATAGTAACCCCGAAGGAACCGCAGACGTAATGTGGTAAGAGTTCGAGTGTACATCCTCGTGGATCGCAGTTGCACCGGCATCATTTGTCGGGTCGCGAGCAAGGCTCATGACATAGTGACAAAAGTGGTACCATTTGTTGGGTCACTCGGTGCTAGGTTAATGCCTCGCAAAGTGACAAAGTGGTATCTACGAGTAAAGAGAAGCGAGCATGTATGGCGAGCATAGATGTGATCTTTTCTTTGTAAAGAGAGCGAAGGAAGTATATTTTAGACCCGGTGAGAAGTGATTTGCGTGATGTGAGGTGTTTCTCGTGGATTTGGATGTAAGCTTTTGCGCAAGTTGTTTCTCGTGGCCATGCAGGCGGGCGATTGTTCTCGTAAGCATAGTAGTGAAGACTATACCGCGCCGCGCTTGTTTTGAGACTTAGAAAGAACATTCGGGACGAATGTTTCTAAGGAGGGAGAATGTTATACCGTATTTCAGTATGCGTGGGACGCACGTAGAAAATTTGAACTTGAGAAAGTAGTCGCCGAAATTTATTTGCACAACACCCGATTAGAGTCGTTTTCGACGTAAACGCTTCCAGCTTTCGTAGGGAATTTCCGCTATGTCATTTCTATTTTTTTGATTTTTCCGAGAGACGAATATTTTGGACCAACGAGAGGCGACACTTGTCACCCTCAAGTCAAGGTTTGCTTGGCCGAAAGTGGGACGCTTTGGCTAGCTTTCTGGCCTTGTTTTGTGCCTTGTTTTGCCTTGTTTGTGCCATGTTTTGTGAGTAGGGATAGGGTGCACTTGGCTTGATCTCGCCTTACACTTGCCTAACATGGCTTGATCTTGTCCATCGTCGTCTCGCTTCCCTATAAATACCTCCCTTTGAAGACTTCATCATCCAATCGTTCTAAGTCTTGAAATCCCTCCTCTCCTCTTGTTGACTCTCGCCCAAGAGCCCTCTCCCCTTTGAAAGGCCCTCGCGAGAGCCCTTCCCCTCCTAAGAGTGTGGCCGGGTACCCCTAGCCTAGTTGTTTTCAGATAATACCCCTCGTAGAAATACTCTCAAAAGTATTGTTATAATGCCCAAATTACCTTAGCCGTATACCTTGTAGTATTCTAAGGTTATACTTATACGAAAAGCCCGTAAATACTATTATACTTCCTTCCACACAAAACCGAAACCCTAGGAAAATCTCCATAGTCCGTTTGAGTATTGTGTAGAAGTTGGTTAGAACTTCTAAGGGTGGTTTAGAGCCGGTTGGAGCGCCTGAGTCGGGCTAAACGATTGCCCAGATCGACATTTATACTTGGATAATTATGGGCTTATCGAGGTAATTATCTTGTCCTCTAATTGTAATTGGAAATTACATTGTTAGAATATATAGTTGAGGTATACTATATATAGAACTAAGCTTAGTATCGGCAATGTCTTTTGACTTAAGCCCGGAATAAAGAAAAGAATCGAATCAGATGTACATAGGATCAGACAAGAGACTTGTGTATTATCGAGTAGAATTGTACACGTCCGTTAGACGTATAAACCCCCTCGTTGGCTTGGTGGCGGCCTACCGATGGAGAGGAGATTTACGCTTATGGGGGGAGTGTAGCTGAATTTTCTCAGAATGTTCTACGGGATCTAAATGTTAATAAGCGCCTTGTGGCCTTATAGTCAAGTACTACGTATGGCGCGACCATCAAGCTAAGAGTAGCCGACGGTTTGAAGTACTTGAGCGCTTTGCTATTAGTCGATACTCGCCGCGAGGTATGTGAACCTCTTCCTATCTCTTCTAGCATGATATGTGGAACTATGCAGTACGTAGACGATACGTGCTAAATGTATTTGATTGGTGTAAACATAAAGTGTTATAACGCTTTATGGGAAGTGGTTATACACTTTACGTTGGTAAGAAAATACATGTGGTTTTTTTAAGGTAATCGTTTGAACTATAATCGCTTGTTATGTGTTAATAAAGAACTTGAAGTATTTCAAAAGATTTTGAATCATTTTGAAGAAGTAATACTTGGTTTTTGAAAACTTAAGAGTTATACTAGCTTTATGGGAAGTTAGGTATAACGCTTAAGAATGTTTTACCGATTCGAAATCGAATGTATCGACAAACCACTCATAGCGTTAATAAAAGGAAATGTTTTGACTAATTAAGTATTAATAAAACCAGAGAAACCTCCATCCGCAGAAGCTAAGATGAGACAAAATGATATTTCCTAGATCATGGTCATTGTAATAAGATTTTTATAAACAAGAATATCCTACTACATATAAGGCTTATGTTTCTCGATGGTTTAAAAGAGAATGATAGTCTTAAGTGATTAATACTATGAACTACTAAACCTTTCTAAAATGAGAAACTTGAACATTGGAAATTAGGCAAACTTGATCATTGGAAAAGAATGATTGCTACTTGATTTTACAAAGAGAAGTAATTGATTTACTTTAAAAGGATAGTCACTCTATTTTTATACTACGTATTGTGTGACATCGTGAAAGTAACGATCTTTTAAAGAGTTAATGTATGAAGTACTTGGGGATAAAACCGAACTTGTTGACATATAGTAGTACCTTGCAGTATAACTTGATTGTTGGTTTGTGATAGCCTTGTAAATACTTTCTTGTTGATTGATAAGTAAACATGCCAGGATGCTGTGTTAGTATCTTGTGACGTTAGTGTAAAGGGGTTTTCCTCGACCGCTTAAAGTTGTTTGACTATCACCGTTATGTTGGTATTGTACCACTCACCTTGACTTATTTCCGAGGTTAGCGCCTCACGCGGTAGACTCAGCGGCGGGACCATGATTCGAGAATACCTCACGCGGGTCCGTGGATCCATGCGAACTACGGAGTTCCGGTTAGTGTGCGGCCTTTATGGTCACGCGGTCTATGTGCCACGCGGATCGCGAGTCCGTGACGACGCCGGAGTAGCTACCCTCGCGGGGTTATACCTCACGCGCCTACGAGGTTGGCCTATGCGGAGTCGCGGAAAGTTCTGTGGCTAGACGCGCACATTTGATATCGCGCGCAGTGACCATTTTGATCATGTGACGGTCCGACAGATATCGATACGCTTTATGACCTTGTTAGCACTTGGGTGTTAGTAGTCGGCTATGCCTTCGCATTTACCCGCATCGCTTTATTTGGACACAGTGGGACCCGTGTTCATGTATTCCTCGTGCTTTTCTATCATGCATCGCCAGCGGCGAAGGTATTCCACGCATGATTGATGTTATGGGCTTGAGACCCATAGTTATATTCGAGTGATGACTTTGAGGCGCGAGTCCCCGACTTGACACGATCGCTATTTATCAGGAATCGTAGTTTGGTTATCATACATGTCTCCCGCTTTATAGACTATTATGATTTCATTTACGTGATTTTTAGTTTCACATACTGCACTGGCCAGATCGACTTGTTCTCATGCTCACGCAGTCGAGGTACACCAGTTCGGTTTTTAACCCTAAAGTACTACGTACGTTAAATTCCTTTTAAAGAGATTTATTCCTTTTATAAAAGTCACCCGATACCACGTTAAAACCAATGATAAAACCTTTCTTTTGTTTTCATAAGGTCGTTATAACCAACTTCCCATAAAGTCGTTATAACACCTTATGCTTTAAACCATTTTAAGACAACACAATGCCTTTCTTTTCCTAAGGTTCCAGCTTTGCCTAATTTCAAATACACAAGTCTCTTTTTGAAAAGTTCATAGTTCAATGTCTTAATCTCTTTTAAAACAATTGAGTAACATATGCCTTAGGTAGTAGGTTATTCTTGTTCATAATCAATCTTATTAGCCATGATCTAGAAATGTAATATCATTTTTTATCATATTAGCTTATATGCATTTGGAGGTTTCTAATTGTTTTAATTATACTTTATTATTCTATACATTTTCTTTTATTAACGCCGCAGTTGGTTTGTCGATACACATTCGATTTCCAAATCAAGAAACATTATTCCTTCCAAAACCAAGTACTCATTACTCACGAACGAGGTTTCACACAAACATCCATATTAAGTCAAGTCTCTTATCCTTTAAGAATAAGTCTCTTAACTTTTAACCCATTAAACCATTCTTTTATCTTCTTAAGGCGTTACACCTAACTTCTCATAAAGTGGTATAACTCTTATGTTTTCAAACCAAGTACACACTTCTTTCAAAAAGGTTTCTTAATCTTTAGAATACTCCAAGGTTCTTTTACATCCAATCTGTTATAAGTCAAACGCTTATCTTTTAAAACCACAAAGCATTTCTCATTTACATAGAGTCATTATAACCAACTTCCCATAAAGCCGTTATAACACTTTATGTTTAAAGACAATCAAATACATTTAACACACGACGCTCACCGCACTACATAGTTATACACATATCATGCTAGAACAGATAGAAGAGGTTCACATACCTCGCGACGTATCGACTAATAGCAAAACGCCCAAGTACTCAAACCGTCTGCACTCTCACCAAGCGTATCACTCCACACGTAGTACTACAACCTATAGAGGCCACAAAGCGCCTATTAATATCTTTAGATCTCAATGTAGAATATTCTACGTAAAATTCAAGAAGACCTCCCCACAATGGCAGAATCTCCTCCTCTATCGAGGCCGCTACCAAGCCAACCAGTGGGGTTAACACGCCTAACCGGACGCGCATAATTCTACTCACAAAGAATACTACAAGCTTCATCAGAATACACCCTATGTAATTACGCCTCACTTCTTAAAATTCAAAGCTTAAGTCAAAAGACATTGCCGACAATTAATGCTCAGACTATATATAGTATACATCAACTATATATTCCTACAACATGTAATTTCCAATTACAATAGAAGGTCAAGAGTGTTTACCTCGATAAGCCCAAAATTATCCGAGTTTATATGTCGATCCCGAGCAAGGTTTAGCTCCTACTCCGCGCTCTAACCCGCTCCAACCAACCCTTAGAAGTTCTAACCAACTTCTACTTATAACTTCAACTACGTGAAGATTTACTTAGGGTTTCGTTTTTGTGACCGAGGAAGTATAATAGTATTTTCTGGCTTTTGTACAAGTTGTAACTTTGGGAATACTACAAGGTATTTGGGCCAAGGTATTTGGACATTATAACACTACTAGAGAGTATTTCTATACCACAAAAGGGGTATTTATACGAGACAACAAGGCAGTGGTACCCCTGGCTAGGCACCACAAAGGGGGAGGGGAGGCCTCGCCAAGACTCTCAAAGGAGGGAGAGTGGACGAACTCAACACTAAAGGAGGGATTTTTAACACTTAGAAAGATTTTGACGAAGAAAGTTCATCACTTGTAGGGGTATTTATAGGTCAAGTGAAGGCCAACCAATGGCCAAGATGAAGACAAGTGCATAGCAAGTGTAAGGCCAAGATTTAGCCATGTGCTACCTTATCCATCTACACAAAAATATCCTACCTAACCCTCGACCAAAATTTCACACCAAAACGTGCAAGACTTAGCCCAATTGCCGCCCAACCTTCTTCCAATGCGAGGTGACACATGTCACCCTCCCGTTGGTCCAAAATGTTTCGCCTCTCGGAAAAATCCGCAAAATTATAAATGACATAGCCGGAATTTTCCTTTGAAAGTCAGTGGAAACGCTTTAAAAACGACTTTTGGTAGCTATGCACAAATTCGAACCTATGCCTACTTTAAGGCTCAAATTGTATACGACGCTCACGTATATACTGGAAATACTGGTATAACATTCTCCTCCTTAGAAACATTCGTCCCGAATGTTCCTTCTCAAACAGATAACGGTTCTTCTAACAAGTTGCCAACGCCACACCGCCACGAAATATCACACGCTCTTCTTCCTTCCTTACTCGTCGTGCCCTTCTGACACTTGAACTCCTCTAGCATACGCATCACACTTCGCCATTGCTTTCCCAAAACTTTGGAGTCACCACCTCCAAACTTGGTTATCTTACTAGCTTCAATCTCCCTTAAGGCCATTCCCGCCTTCACGATCCGCCGTCGAACGTATCCACGAACTCATACGATGGTTATCTAATCACGGGCCTAGCGCCTCGTGACTTACCACCGGCGGACCACCCAGCTGACCCCACTTTGAAACGCCGCTGGTTGGCCCTCAACATGGCCCCAACCCGACCCACTTACGCATCAAGCTCTGCTCCCGATCCGAACAATCTTATTCTACAGTCATGAAAGCTACCACTTCCATTACACACTACCTGTGGACTTTATCACACAAAATGTTCTAGGCATAAAATGCACTGGCAAGGATCACTTGCAAAATCTGTACTCAAGACGGCCTTTACATCTAAGGTCTCAATCAGAGTATTCTAAGGTTCATCATTTTCTCACCTCAAGCTTACCCTTCTCACAACTGTGTTCTACATCACGCTTTAGCACAACGCTATCCGAACATAACACTAAACACATCATCACATCATCAATACATACAAAACTCTGTAGGGTTAAGGATATACCAAAAATAGGCGATTCAGAGGACCGCTAAAATCGAACTTCCACCGCGACTCTACCGCGGGCCCACGGTGTATGAACATCCCGCTGACTATGGAAGGTGAAGAACCCGCAATCGATCCCGTAGTCAGGCTATCCTACCACACACTCGGCCTGGACAATTTCTCCTAAATACCCCCGCTGGCCGCATGTAAAACAAACTCCCTGACTAGCACGACATTCCCACTACGAGTCTACCACAATGGCCACAACGAGGTATGGGTGGCTTCACCGTTAACACCCCGCTTCTCCCGAAAATCGAACCTCGAGCCCCGACCGCCTCCTCAAAACTCGACGCTCAAGATTGTAGGACCACTCAGACCGGGCGAGGCACATAACTAGTTCTGGCCGAGGCGGTTCGCTCGAAAATCACCAAAGGACCTCGCAGCTCGCCCTTTCTCGCCGACTTCGTCATTCCGCCGATTTCTCCGCCTCGCCTCCAAGTGCATAAGCTCGCATGCGGCAATGTCCATGCCCTACCAAGAGCTACACCCAACAACTCTCGCTAGGTAATCATCGAGCCTCAGAACATATCGGCACTCGATCCTCCATACTAGCTACTAATGCGGGACGCATCGCCAATGAGTCGAACTCACATTGTACTCCCGAATCAGACGCCTCCCCGCCGCAACCCCAAAAATCTGTTTACCGAGCCCTCCTCATCCGCGAGGCAAGAAATATGCAAGAAAGGCCTCGAGAACTCGCCCCATAAAGCCGGAAGCGCATGCTCTCCCGACAGCCTCCACGATCAAACCGCCGATCAGATCACGCACCGATGCGAACTTAGACCACCGACTCGGTCTCCGATGCCTTGATCACTCATGATCCACAGAATCGCCGGATGAACTCCTCGCGATCATCCTCGTGCCTCACCCATAAAACTCGCGTTACACTCGTAAAAATCCCGTAATCTCAAATCGCTCGCCGGGGTGAACTACGGTGCTACTGGATCGAATCGCCGGCCCAGCTTATCCTCAAGTTCGCCACAACTCGCCATTAATCGGGCCATCTCTTGTAACCCATCTCATTCGCCTCTACCGTAGGATCGAGGCTCGTGTATCGTGGTCTCTGAGATCGCCGTTTACTCAGATCTTCCTTCTCACGCTTGCCCTTCGGGCCCGGTTGCTTGGCGCGAGGCATAATCGTAAAGGAAAGGAATACGCTGAGGGTTCAACTCATCACACAATTTCTAATGCACGATCTCGTAATGAGAAGAATGGAAACCAATCCTAAATGTCCTATAGCCTCCTCGATTATAGACGGGTGCACAACACACCGATAATCAAGACTTACTAGACACTGGCCCAGACACTTTCCGAGGACTAATCGCTCGATACCACTTTGTCACGACCCGATCCTCGGCCCGTGATCGTGCCTTATCCTGCACCCTAGTGATACAACATCGAGAAAACCAAAGGGAAATAAAAACTTAAACATAAACATGAGACAAGATAATGAAACAGGCAAACCAAACGGTTACCTTCCAATAAAAATATATATAAACAACTCTTTTTTTTAAAACGAACAGTTTAATCCTTTTACAAAACCCTGCCCACACAAAGGCCATGCACTCTAAGAGTTTATATAACAACTATGACGGACAGGCCCCGCCATACCCCGAATGTACAAGAACCTGCACTGTGGTAACATACCCACGATAAGCCTCCAAGGAACTGAGCTTCCCAAAACGCTGAAATGAGATCCTAAACGCGGATCGACAAATGATGTACTCTACCGCGCAGATTAACGCAAATTTCCGGCGAGGTCAAGCATAACAGTACCAAGTATGTGAAATCAGAATATCAGAATGAAATCATAATAGTCTATAAAAGCAGGAGACAGGTATGATAACCAAACTACAGTACACACACATAACAGTTATATCAATTCAGGGTCTCATGCCCACAACATCAATCCCGCCCATGAGTACCTTTCCTCACTACCGGCCATGATATGATAACAACAAGACAAAGAATCCAAATGGGAGCATACCCGCGCGCTACGATCGTGTCGCATGTCCAAAGGGAACAAATAAGACAACATTCCAAATGGAAGATACCCGCGCGCCACGCATCGTGTCAAGATGTCCAAAGGGAAACAATAAGACAAAGATTCCAAATGGAAGATACCCGCGCGCTACGATCGTGTCAAGATGTCCAAAGGAGCAAATAAGACAACATTCCAAATGGAAGCATACCCGCGCGCCACGATCGCTGGGTCGATGTCCAAAGCGGAAACAATAAGACAACAAGGCGGAATCAAAGTGGAAGATACCCGCGCGCCACGATCGTGTCGTGATGTCCAAAGCGACAACAAAAGTAACACTATCAACGAACGCACTGGAATTTATCCACCACGGCCACGCCCAAGTAAGTTCTCAACAAGTCAACCGATCCTCCATCGAGAGACGCCGTAGTATAGAAACACAATTCTTGCACAACAAAGGCTATCACAACAAGATAGGCAAGTTTCACAACAACAAGCATAGCAAGTTTATACACAACTCAAGTACTTCCATTTTATGCCCAAGTTCGGTTTTAACTCCTAAAGTACTACGACGTTAAATTCCTTTTAAAGAGATTTATTCCTTTTATAAAAGTCACCCGATACCACGCTAAAAACCAATGATAAAACCTTTCTTTTGTTTTCATAAGGTCGTTATAACTAACTTCCCATAAAGTCGTTATAACACCTTATGCTTTAAAACCATTTTAAGACAACACAATGCCTTTCTTTTCCCTAAGGTTCCAGGTTGCCTAATTTCAAATACACAAGTCTCTTTTTTGAAAAGTTCATAGTTCAATGTCTTAATCTCTTTTAAAACAATTGAGTAACATATGCCTTAGGCGAGTAGGTTATTCTTGTTCATAATCAATCTTATTAGCACATGATCTAGAAATGTAATATCATTTTGTCTCATCTTAGCTTCTATGCAGATGGAGGTTTCTACCGGTTTTAATAATACTTAATTATTCAATACATTTTCCTTTATTAACGCCGCAGTTGGTTTGTCGATACACATTCTCGATTTCCAAATCAAGAAACATTATTCCTTCCAAAACCAAGTACTCATTACTCACGAATGAGGTTTCACACAAACATCCATATTAAGTCAAGTCTCTTATCCTTTAAGAATAAGTCTCTTAACTTTTAACCCATTAAACCATTCTTTTATCTCTCTTAAGGCGTTACACCTAACTTCTCATAAAGCCGTATAACTCTTATGTTTTCAAACCAAGTACACACTTCTTTCAAAAGGTTTCTTAATCTTTTAGAATACTCCTGTTCTTTTACATCCATCGGTTATAAGTCAAATCGCTTATCTTTTAAAACCACAAAGCATTTCTCATTTACATAGAGTCATATAACCAACTTCCCATAAAGCCGTTATAACACTTTATGTTTAAAGACAATCAAATACATTTAACACACGACGCCTACCGTATTACATAGTTATACACATATCATGCTAGAACAGATAGGAAGAGGTTCACATACCTCGCGACAGTATCGACTAATAGCAAAACGCCCAAGTACCTCAAACCGCTCACACACTCTCACCAAGCGCATCTCTCCACACATAGTACTACAACCTATAGAGGCCACAAAGCGCCTATTAATATCTTTAGATCTCAATGTAGAATATTCTACAGAAAATTCGGAAGATTTTCCCGCAACAACAGAAATCTCCTCCTCTATCGAGGCCGCTACCAAGCCAACCATGGGGTTAACACGCCTAACCTGACGCTGCATACATTCTACTCACAAAGAATACTACATGCTTCATCAGAATACAAATTCTATGTAATTACAGTTCAGTTCACTTCTTAAAATTCAGGCTTAAGTCAAAAGACATTGCCGCACAATTAATGTTCTGTACTATATATAGTATACATCAACTATATATTCCTACAACATGTAATTTCCAATTACAATAGAAGGTCAAGAGTGTTTACCTCGATAAGCCCAAAATTATCCGAGTTTATATGTCGATCCTGAGCAAGGTTTAGCTCCTACTCCGTGCGCTCTAACCCGCTCCAACCAACCCTTAGAAGTTCTAACTAACTTCTACTTATAACTTCAACTACTGTGAAGATTTACTTAGGTTTCGCTTTTTGTGATCGAGGAAGTATAATAGTATTTTCTGGGCTTTTGTACAAGTGTAACTTTGGGAATACTACAAGGTATTTGGGCCAAGGTATTTGGACATTATAACACTACTAGGAGAGTATTTCTATACCACAAAAGGGGGGTATTTATACGAGACAACAAGGCTAGTGGTACCCTCTGCTAGGGCACCACAAAGGGGAGGAGGCCCTCGCCAAGACTCTCAAAGGAGGGGAGAGTTGGACGAACTCAACACTAAAGGGGAGGGATTTTAACACTTAGAAAAGATTTTGGATGAAGAAAGGACATCACTTAGACGGGTATTTATAGGTCAAGTGAAGGCCAACCACTGGCCAAGATGAAGACAAGTGCATAGCAAGTGTAAGGCCAAGATTTAGCCATGTGCTACCTTATCCATCTACACAAAAATATCCTACCTAACCCTTGACCAAAATTTCACACCAAAAACGTGCAAGACTTAGCCCAATTGCCGCCCAACCTCTTCAATGTGAGGTGACACATGTCACCCTCCCGCTGGTCCAAAATGTTTCGCCTCTCTAAAAATCCGCAAAATTATAAATGACATAGCCGAATTTTCCTTTGAAAGTCGTGGAAACGCTTCATTTAAAAACGACTTTTGGTAGCTATGCACAAATTCGAACCTATGCCTACTTTAAGGCTCAAATTGTATACGTACGCCCTCACGTATATACTCTCGAAATACGGGGTATAACAAAACTCATCCAAGCCACACATTTGTTGTAATCTAAGCCCTCCAATGTGTTTTAAATACTACACTAGTAGCAAGACTTGGCATTTCTACACTTAGAAAAATTAGAGAACACCTTGTTCTTCAAAGGTTGCTCTCGGCTTTGTGGTCTTTTGGAAGACAAAATTTTGTAGTTTTGATCCTTTGTTCACAAGACTTAAACCCAATGTCCCTAAGGGTATTTTAAGGATATCTCAATAGAAAGATTTTGGAAAAACGGCGTTTTCGTATTAGTCGCAAGGCGGAAACTTAAGGAGTTCTTCAACTTTAAAGTTGGAACTTGAAGATGGGTTCTTCATAGGCTTCTAAGGAGTGCTTGGAGCGGATTGGAACATAAGGAATGGAGCTAAGAATTGCTAAGGCGCGACTTTGAATCTTGGAAATTTTAAGGGCTTGAAAAGGTATAAATCTTGTCGTTTTAGCAATTAAGTTTAACTATTGTTGTAGCTATGGATAATAGCAAGCATGAGTTATATATTATGAAGTTGGATAAGTGTTTTGGCTATTGGAACCCTAATCCGAAAAACTAGCATGTTAGCCTTAAGATTACAATTCAAGTCGATTATTAGTTTAAGTCGTCGCATGTTGTATAAAGAAGGAAATTGTAGTTGTTGAAGTTGTTTATAACTATATAACATGTTAGACCTTAGAACTTGGAATTGGAAAAAAAATTGGAAAGGACTTGTGTTGAGTTATTGTTGGCCGAGAATGACTAGTGAGTATTAACTACTTGGTACGAATCAGGGTAATTTTACACGTATTGTAAGGAGTGTAATCCCCTTTGTTTGGTTGCTGTTGTTTGGAGCCTTAAATGTGGCGTGTTGGTTATTGTATTCGGCCTTGAAAAAGGTGGCAAAGTGAGTAGAAACAAAGGAAGTGTTGCCCGATTTTCTGTAGAATTAGAGACCGTATACTTAGTATTATTCTACGTTAGAGACTAGAAGTTGATAGTCTTGTTGTGACCATTATAGGTTGACACTTCTACGTACGGCGTATTCGGCTTAGCTTGTGGATATTAGCCGAAAAGGTATGTGAACTGTCTCCTATTCTAGCATGATTCCTTAAGATAAAGAAAGTATTTCCTACTCCTTAAATGATCCATTCCTTGGTTGTATTTGGATTTCCAAAAATAGAATTTTTTCTATGTACTTCCTTGATTGTACTTTGATGTTTAATTTGTAAGTTGTATAATCCAATTCCTTAGTGAAGTTTGGATTCTTAAAAGTGAAGGTATTTTACTTAAAGTACATAGAGTCTTGAAAAGGAAGTGGTGTCCAAACCTTTTGGCTAGTGCCTTAGTTCCAAAACCTAAAGGTCATTATGTTGACTTTAGGGGAGTCAAAGGAGTGATTTACTTAATTGTTTTAAAAGAGGAGAAATGACATGATTTAAGAGAAGTAACTTGTTTTAAAGGTGTGAGTTACTTAAAGTTTAAAAGTAGAAGAAACTTGTTTTCTATATATTAAGAGACTCGAAGTATTTTTTGAAAGTTAAGAAACTTGATTTGAAAGTTTTTGATACTTGGTTTTAAGTATAAGTCTCTTGGTTGTAAAAAGAATGAAATTGTCTAAGAACCATAAAGGGTTATAACGGCTTTATGGGAAATTGGTTATAACGGCTTTATGGAAGGTTTAGAAAGTTGTCTATTTTGATTAATAGGCATAAGGTTGCCTTGATTGTGAAAATTTGAAGTTACTTGGTTTCAAGCTTTGAAATGAGTTTCTAAAAGTGTAGTAACTTACTTTGAAAAACAGACACACCTTGATACTACGGGTGTTAGTATCTTGGGGTTTTACATAAAAAGGAGTCTTTTGAAAAGAATGTACGTACATAGTACTTTGGCTTGATAAATTGAGAATTTGTCTAAGTGTGCCTTGATTAGTACTTTGGCTTGATAAATTGAGAATTTGTCTAAGTGTGCCTTGATAAGTACTTTGGCTTGATTAATTGAGAATTATTCTAAGTGTGCCTTGATAAGTATTTTGGCTTGATTAATTGAGAATTATTCTAAGTGTGCCTTGATAAGTACTTTGGCTTGATTAATTGAGAATTAGTCTAAGTGTGCCTTGATAAGTACTTTGGCTTGATTAATTGAGAATTATTCTAAGTGTGCCTTGATAAGTACTTTGGCTTGATTAATTGAGAATTATTCCATGTGCCTTGATAAGTACTTTGGCTTGATTAATCGGGAATTATTCCATGTGTGCCTTGATAAGTACTTTGGCTTGTTTAATTGAGAATTGCCTATGTGTCCATACTAGTAGGTTGTGCTAGTGGTATATCATTCATTCGGGTCATTCCGGGTTTGTGGCATTTGCATATTCCGTGGATTTGCTACCCATGATCGCGAGGAATACCTCACGCGAGTCCGTGGGGCTTATGCGGGTGAAATAGTCCCATGCGGGCGGGTCCAGCCTATGCGAGGAATACCTCATGCGAGTCCGTAAGGGCTTATGCGGGTGAAATAGTCCCATGCGAGGAATACCTCACGCGGGTCCACGCGACCTATGCGGGTGAAATAGTCCAGGAGTAGGATTGCTTAATGATACCGCGCGGTGGTCCCGCTTGATCGTGAGCTTCCTAGTTTATATTTTAAGTATACTACTATTTACTCTCATGATTGCAAGGTTCAGTGTGCTTACTGATGTTGTATTATATCATGGACTGCCGGCAGTGAGGAAGGATTCCACGGGCATGATTGAAATTATGGGCGTGAGACCCATGGTTATATTTGAGTAATGACTTTGAGGGCATGCATCCCTGACTTGATATGACTGTTTATGTATTGTTTATTGTAGGTTGGCTATCATACATGTCTCCTGTTTTGTTAGACTGTTATGATTTCATTCTGATACTTGCTTCACATACTTGGTACATTCTTCGTCGACCTCCTCGAGTGCGCTCATCTGCAGTTTAGGTACTGTTTGGTGATCGCAGTGTAGGACCGCCTCGAGTTTTGGATAGCTCCCGCTCAGAGTTTATCTTTTGGTATAGTTCCTTCAAGACGGGCTTTATGCGGTTATGATGCAATGAGGCCTTGTCCTGTCATAGTTCAGTATAACTCTTAGAGGTATGTATTCATATGTGGGATTGGAATCATGTACAGTGTAGTGTCTTTTTCATGTATATTATATGGCAGCCTTGTCGGCTTTGCCCCTGTACGTATGTTGGTAAAAAAAAAAGGTGTTATTTAAATTCTGCAGTTTGCTTAGTTGTTAAAGTAGAAGGGTGCCCAGGTAGGGCACCAATCACGGGCCCGGGGTTCGGGGCGTGACAGAGTGGTATCAGAGCAGTTAGTCCTCGGAATGTCTACAGACCGTGTCTAGTAGAGTCTTGATTATCGGTGTGTTGCGCGCCACACCCATAAACAGGAGGCTACATGACATTTAGGAGTTGGTTTCTATTATTCTCACTCTAAGATCGTGCCATAGAGTTGTGTTAGTAAGATAATTTCTCTCTGACGTAATTTTGTGTTACAGCTATGCCTCCAAGGAGGGCAACACCACCGTAGGGCAAAGGAGTAGCGAGCTACTAGTCAAACTCGTAGAGTTGATAGGCGTATGCCTGTGGTATCTGGTGTTGTCATGTGATCGAGTTCTTCTGCGCCGAGTTTGAGGCCCAAGCACGAGCCTCCGGTTTCTCGATTAGAGAAGACTTTAGGGTCATGAGGAAGCCATTATGTTATTGACCAAGATAAGCGGTGCTGATTTCACCAAAGGAAGTTATTCGGCGATGCAGCAGTGTACGAGGGTAGAGGCAGCGGGGATCAGCGTAAGAGGCTAGACCGGTTAGTTATCCGGTGAGTTTTGGACCAAAGGCCTCAAGAAGGAGTGAGATATTCGTCCCAGCCTACCCGAAGACATACCCTCAACTCATAGGTGGGATATTTGATCCCACAAGGTATTTAGAGCCGGTCCAAGCTCCGAGGTCGAGGTTCTCGCAGAAGCGAGGATTTTCTCGGTGAGACCACTTTTTCCTCGATTTCGATGTAGTAAGCGTCATTTGGGAAATGTCGTTATGGCACAGTCTTTGTTTTTATTGTGGCCGTCCGGCCATATCGAGGGTATATCCTTTTAGAAGGAGCACGAGAGGTGGCTCGGCCATGAGGCGGTAGTTGGTTCCCTTTCTCCACAAATGTCGTCCCGAGGCGGGTGTTCAGAGGTTAGCCAGTCATGGTAGAGGTCAGGGTGGAGTTTATAGTTCTGGCGGTCCTTCGAACCGCATAGATGACGTGACTACTGGGCAGGATCAGGAGGCGACATCGCACGGGGTTACAGGTATACATTGATTCTTTTGAATCATACGTGCATTGATAGATTCAGATTTCACCCTAGCATATATATTTTCCCTTTGTTGCTAGCAGTTGTAAGTGATAGTACCCCAGGGGTAGGGATACTTTGATTAGTAAAGTGAGAAGTTAAGAATATTGACAAGAATGGTAAGTGAACTGAGACTATAGTTGTGTAGAGTTCACACGTAGTAATTGCCCCATGACAGTGTAAGACCAATAGGGAAGATTGTACAATAGGAATACTTGGACCTATGTGACGAACCTCTAGTGAATGGGGGGGATAGGATGAGAAGTACCTTGAGATAAGAGAGAGGTTTATTTCAGACTAAGAACGAGAAGTTAAGTGTGACGATGAGTCGGGTTATGGACTCATTTTGGGTCAGCCGGTAGTATGGAATGGGGTGATGTCAGTTTGTAGTGGTCCCGCTATGTGATAGGGTCACGAGGATGCCAGGCCCAAGTTGAGTTAATCGTTGTACGAGTTCGTGGATGCGTTCCACCGGAACTAGGTCGTAAGGTCCGAGAAGAGCCTTAACGGGAATGTAAGTAACAATATGGCCAAGTTTGGATAGTAACTCCAAGGATTGGAGAACAGAAACAAAATTTGAGATTTTGTACGTGTACTAGATGAGTTTGAAAGTACGGGAAAGAATGACAAGTAAGAAATAAAGGAACCTCTAGGATCCGTGTGCAAGAAGAATCGCTACACCGTATTTACAGGACATGTTTTAAGAACGTACGTAAGAACTCACAAGTGTTAAGATTTGAGACTTGTAAAAAATTTATCGGAATTATGAAATTGTCGGAAAACATACTATTGTGACGAATGGGAGGGCGACACGTGTCACCCCCTTATTGATGCCTTGGTCGAATTAGGCATGTCCAAAATGGTCATTGACCATAGTCTTGGATGACTAAGTCTTGCAAGTAGAAAGCTTGATAATCTTGACCAAGTCAAAGGACCCACAAAGGCTTGAATTTGCTAGGAGCTTATCTAAACCACCCATTTGTTTATATCATGACCCTCCATTACACTATATAATACTACTAGTAGCAAGAGAGAGCTTAACACTTAGCCAAAATTTCACAAAAATTGAAGAACATTGAGCATAGCTCTCGGGTTCTCTCTTGAGAAAAAAGAAAAGTCTTTGTTTCTTGTCCATTTAGCTCCTAACTTTAAACCAAGGTTCATGAGTGTATTGTAATCATATCTCAATAGAAAAACCTCGGAAAAAGATAGTTTTCTGTTAGTCATGGCGAAAACCTAGTTGTCTTTCTAGGTTTTGTTTGGAGATTTGAAGGATATTTGTTGGTGTTGTTCTAAGGGTCTCAACAAGCGGATTGAAGTGTCTTGGAGAGGCTCTAAACTACTAAGGAGCGACTTCGGATTTGGAGTTGGATTAAGATTCGTTGAGGTATAATCTTGTCTTTTAAAAGTGTTACAAGATTATATATTTATATTGTTGTTGTTAGCTTTACATGTTGCTAGCATGAAGTTGATATGTTGAAGTTTATAAGTATTATGGATTGCTTGTAGCTTAAATCCGAAATGTTATACAAGCCACTTGAAGATTGGATTACTAATTGGTCGTTTATTAGAAATCGTCGCATGTTACTTACTTGAAGATTATGGTAGTTATAATCAAATGCGACTTGATATCATGTTATGCTACCAATTTGGATTGAAATGGAAATTGGATAAGAATTGGTATTGTTGTATTCATTATGGCCGAAATTGGACTAGTAGTTGTATTAGTTTGTTATCGTTTGTGGGGCGGAATTTTACACGTCTAGTAGGCGTGTAATCCCCTATTGATTAATTGCTTTGATTGTGCCTTAAATGTGGCGTGTTTGGTTATTGTATTCGGCCTTGAAAAAGGTGGCAAAGTTAGTAAAAACAAAGGAGGTGTTGTCCGATTTTCCGTAGAATTTAGCGACTTGACACTTATAATATTCTACGTTTGAAGTAAGGCTTTAATAGACGTATTGTGAATATTATAGGTTGACATACTACGGGCGGGACTTTGTACTTGGCAAGTGGTTTGACCCGGCGAGGTATGTAGAACTTTTCCTATCCTTTGAGCATGACTAGTTACACGTATATAGTACGGTAGACGTACAAGATCTTGATATCCTTTACTAGTTTATTGAATGGCCAAGTCGGGTGAGTTAGGAGATTAACTCGCTTCTTTGAATGTATTAAGGATGTCTTAAGTTTTATTAAAGTTAAGGGACTTGAAGAGTTTTAAAGTATGTGATACTTGTTTCGTTTTAAACGTATAAGTCCCTTGGATAGGAAATTGTACTTGACTAAGGTATAAAGTGAATATAACGACTTTATGGGGAGTTGGTTATATTGGCTTTATGGAAAGATAAATGGCTTGATTTAATGGAAGGCAATTCGATTTTAAGGCATCAATTGCCTAAGGTTTTATAAGAAAAGGAGTCACTTGATTTAGAAACCTAACTTTATTTCTAAGGGTGTTGTGACTTGCCTTGAAATGTAATTTGGACTTGATACTAGGATTAATAGTATCTTGGAAGTTTTCTACTAAAAAGAGTCATTTGTTTTAAAGAGTAGAAGTACGTAGTACTTTGGGTTAAATTCCCGGATTTTTATAAAAGACATGTTAGTGCCTTAGGTAAAACTAAAATGAGAGTGTATATAAACAAGAATAATAAGAAGTTAGGGAAATTCCTAACTTGCTTATGTATTGTATGATAAGCAGGTAGTGCTTATGTTATGTGTGATAGCCGAATTTGTGCTAGTGATATATTATTCGTTACGGGGTCATTCCCCGGGTTTATGGCATTTGCATATTCCGTGGATTTGCTACCCACGATGCGAGGAATACCTCATGCGAGTCCGTAAGGGCTTATGCGGGTGAAATAGTCCCATGCGGGCGGGTCCAGCCTATGCGAGAAATACCTCATGCGAGTCCGTAAGGGCTTATGCGGGTGAAATAGTCCCATGCGAGGAATACCTCACGCGGGTCCACGCGACCTATGCGGGTGAAATAGTCCCAGGAGTAGGATTGCTAAATGATACTGCGGGCGGGTGGTCCTGCTTTGATCGTGAGCTTCCTATTTTATATTGTAAGGATACTACTATTTACTCTGATTGTTAGTAAGGCACAATGTACTGTAATTTGATTTATCATACATGTCTCCGGCTTTGATTTAGACTTATGATGTAATTACAGTATTTTCCAGTTTTACATACTTAGTACATATTGTGTACTGACCCCCTTCCCCGGGGGCTGCGTTCATGCCACAGGAAAGGGTAAGCAGGTGGTGGATCCTCATTCTTAGGATCACTTCTCAGACGTCAGAAGCTCCATTTATTCGGAGGCTTGTCTCTTTTGGTACAGTCTTTTCCCTGGTGTTGTAGATTTATGTACATTCAGGGGTATGGCGAGCCCCGTCATACGCTTATTATTCCTAGAGTGCAGTATTCACATATGTGGTTGGGTAAGAACCGATTATCTGATTGTACTTTTGAGTATGTTTATATTATGGAAGCGGCCTTATCGGCTAGCACAGGATGTTATTGTTTACACGTGTGTTTATGTTGTGTATGTTCATTTGCTATTCTCTCGATGTATACGAGCAGGGTGCCCGGGTAGGGCACGATCGCGAACCGGGTCGGTCGTGAAGAACCTTCGAGTTTTGTGAGAAGGGACCACGGACGGAAGGTCCATTTTTATGTTCACGTGTGTTATGAGGTGCCCACGTGGCATCGTTGGTCTTGTGCGATTTTGATTGATAGGCATAGTATAGAGATCGTGCGAGTGAGTATAGCTTGACAACAGACTAAGAACATTCGGGGCGAATGTTTCTAAGGGAAGAATGTTACACCGTAAGTCCAGGACATGTAAAAGAGAATGTACGTAAGGAATCAAGACTTGGAAATTGGTACGAAAGGAAGAATTGTTTTTCCGACGGAAAATCTTCCGGACGTCGGAAAGGAAAACTGTTCGTTGTTGAGAATTAGATTCTCAAAGTACATTATTTGAAGAGTATGGAACTCTTAACCTTATGGAAATTTATTTTTACGTATTTGGCCATGTGGGGCCCACACGAGGAATTTTACGTTTTGTGGGGCCCACGAGGGTTACGAAATTTTATGGATGAATGAGAGGGCGACACGTGGCACCCCTACATGTGGTCTTGGTCGAATTAGTAAGGGGTAAAATGGTCATTGACCATCTTGGAAGATAAGTCTTGCAAGCTTGATATATTTGACCAAAGTCAACTTGCCCACATGGGCTTGATCCTAGTGAAACTCATCCAAGCCACACATTTGTTGTAATCTAAGCCCTCCAATGTGTTTTAAATACTACACTAGTAGCAAGACTTGGCATTTCTACACTTAGAAAAATTAGAGAACACCTTGTTCTTCAAAGGTTGCTCTCGGCTTTGTGGTCTTTTGGAAGACAAAATTTTGTAGTTTTGATCCTTTGTTCACAAGACTTAAACCCAATGTCCCTAAGGGTATTGTAAGGATGTCTCAATAGAAAGAT
Source organism: Przewalskia tangutica (assembly GCA_029844215.1). Classification (NCBI taxonomy): domain Eukaryota; kingdom Viridiplantae; phylum Streptophyta; class Magnoliopsida; order Solanales; family Solanaceae; genus Przewalskia; species Przewalskia tangutica. The sequence continues at coordinate 478,163 of JAQGDG010000029.1, forward strand.
TTCGGAAAAACGACGTTTTCGTATTAGTCGCAAGGCGGAAACTTAAGGAGTTCTTCAACTTTGAAGTTGGAACTTGAAGATGGGTTCTTCTGTTATACCCCGTATTTCCAGAGTATGTACGTAAGGACGTACGTAGAAAATTTGAGCCTTAAGGTAGGCATTGGATTCGAAATTTGGGCACAAGTGCCGATTAGAGTCGTTTTATGACGAAACGTTTCCACAGCTTTCGTATAGAAAATTACGGCTATGTCATTTATAATTTTTTCGGATTTTTCCGGGTGACGAAACATTTTGGACCAACGGGAGGGTGACATGTGTCACCCTCACATTGGAAGCAAATGGATTGGCTTGGACGATTTGGGCGTCCAAGAGCCTTGGTTGGCCTTGGCCGATTGGCTCCCTCTTTTGTGCCTTGTTTTGTGGCTTGTTTTGTGGAGTGTTTTGTGGAGTGTTTTGTGGGTGCACTTGGCTTGATCTTGGCCTTACACTTGCCTTGCACATGGCTTGATCTTGGCCATTGGTTGGCTTTTGGTTTTGCTATAAATACCCCCTCTCTTTGAAGACTTCTTCATCCACTCTTCACTTGCCTAAGTCTTGAGAAACCCTCCTCCTCTTGTCGACTCTCGTCCAAGAGCCTCTCCCCTTGAAATTGGCCTTTGGCGAAACTCTCCCTTTGAGAGCCTTAAGCCGAGAACCCCCCCCCCCCCTCCCATACGGTGTTGTTCTCGTGTGGTACCCCTCTGTGATATTGAAATACGCCTCCTAGTATTGTTAGAATGCCCCAAATACCCTAGCCTGAGACCTTGGCGTTTGCCAAAGATACAGCTATACGTAGAGTCCGGAAATACTACCTTTTGTCCTTTAGTCTCAAACCGAAACCCTAAGGAAATCTTCATTGTTAGTTGAAGGATTTGAGTAAGTTAGTTAGAACTTCTAAGGGTTGTTTGGAGCGGATTGGAGCACTCGGAGTAGGAGCTAAACCTTGCTCGGGATCGACTTTTATCTCTGGATAATTTTGGGCTTATCGAGGTAAATAATCTTCTCCCCTATTGTAATTGGAGTTTACCTGTTGTTGATTATATAGTTGAAGTATGCTATATATAGAACTAAACATTGGATTGTGGCAATGTCTTTTGACTTAAGCCTGAAGAACTGAACTCAACTGTATTTACATGGGGTATGTCTGATGAACTTGTGTAGCATTACTGTGTGGTAGAATTGTACTCGTCCGGTTAGATGTGTTAACCCCCCCCCCCTGGTTGGCTTGATAGCCGGCCTCGATAGAGGAGGAGATTTACGTTGTTGCGGGGGGGGGGAGGTGCTGCCGAATTTTATGTAGAAAGATAGAAACTTGTGTTTGGGGTTAATAGACGTTTGTGACCTTTATAGGTGAAAGTACTAAGAGTAGCGTATTCTACTCGAGGAGTGGAAAGGGCTAGCAAGGTTGTAGTACTTGGAGCATTTTGCTTATTGTCGTTAAATCGTCGCGAGGTATGTGAACCTCTTCCTATCTCTTCTAGCATGATATGTGTGAACTATGTAGTACGGTAGACGTACATGTGTTAACTGTGTTTGATTGTTCTTAAAACATAAAGTGTTATAACGGCTTTATGGGAAATTGGTTATAACGACTTTATGTAGGTAAGAAAATACTTTGTGGTTTTAAAAGGTAATCGATGTGAATTATAATCGCTAGTTATAATAAAGAACTTGATGTATTTCAAAAGATTTATAAATCGTTTTGAAGGGAGAGTAACACTTGGTTTTAAAGGTTTTAAAAAGAGTTATACTAGCTTTATGGGGAGTTAGGTATAATGTCTTAAGAAAGGTAAAGAAAATGGTTTCTCGATGTTAGAAGTTAAGAGACTTGATCTTATGAGATAAGAGACTTAACTTATTTGTTTTAATGTGAATGTTTGTGTGAAACCTCATTCGTGAGTAATGAGTACTTGGTTTTATTTAAAGGGATAATGTTTCTTGATTTTGGAAATCGAATGTGTATCGGCTGCACCACTGCAGCGTTAATAAAGGAAAATGTATTGAATAATGATGTATCGTATTAAAACCAGTAGAAACCTCCATCTGCATAGAAACTAAGATGAGACAAAATGATATACATTTTCTAGATCATGGCTGCTGTAATAAGAATGTTGTAAACAAGAATAACCTACTCACGTGAGACATATATTACTCAATTGTTCTAAAAAGGAATCAAGTGATTAAGTTTGGGAACTATGAAACCATTTGAAAATGAGAAGCTTGAGTAATTGAAACTAGGCAAACTGGAACTTAGGAAAAGAATGTTGTTACTTGATTTTGAAAAGGAATGTGGGTTGGTCATTCTAATACTACGGTGTCGGGTGACGTTTATAAAAGTAATGGATCTCTTTTAAAAGAACTTAACGTATGTAGTATTTTGGGGTTGAAAACCGGACTTTGGCATAAAATGAAAGTACTTTGAGTTGTGTGAAACTTGCCTATGCTTGTTGTTGTGAAACTTGCCTATGCTTGTTGTTGTGAAACTTGCCTATGCTTGTGATGATAGCCTTTGTTGTGCAAGTGTGGTATTTACGTATTCTGGCGTCTCTCGATGAAGTAGGTTGACTTGTTGAGAACTTACTTGGGCGTCTTTGGCGATGATGGAGAATTCCACGGGTATGTTTCCATTTTGATTTGTCTTGTTGTTGATGTCACATGGACACGTCTACCGTCGCAAAGATTCGGGGCATGCGGCCGTGCGGTGAGTTGATTACCGATATATGGTTATTATTGCAACATGGGCGATGTCTACACCGTCGATATTCGGCATGTGGCCACGCGGCGGGGTTGACCACGATATATTGTTATTGAGGTTACATGGGCATGTCTACACCGTCAGATTCGGGCATGTGGCCACGCGGCCTGCTTATTATTGTTGCATCATGGACATGTCTACACCGTCTGCAAGATTCAGGGCATGTGGCCATGATGCGAACATGATGGATGTGGTGGGCGTGAGACCCATAGTTATATTTAGTGGTGACTTTGAGGCGTGAGTCACGACTTGGCTCGCTTTTATGTTGCGTCTTGTATTTTGGTTATCATACATGTCTCCGCTTTATATAGTTATGATTTAAGCTCGATATTCTGATTTCACATACTTGGTACTGTTGTCTCGACCTCCTTCGAGGCTGCGTTCATGCGCAGTAGAGGTACATCGGTCGTGGATCCTCGCCATAGGATCACAACAGACGTTGGGAAGCCCCGTTCTCCGAGGCTTATCTTTTGGTATGTGTTCCACGAGTTGTAGGTTCTTGTCTGATCGAGGTATGGCGGGGCCACTGTCCGTCATTGTTGTAAATCTTAAGTGCATGTAATCTTTGTTGTGGGCAGGGTGTAAAAAGGATTAAAGCTGCTCGTGTTTTATGTATATACTGAAGGCAACTGTTTTGGTTGGCCTGTTTATTTATTATATCTCTTGTTTAATGACTCATGTTTTATGTTCCGCTGATTTTCTCTGATGTATGAATCACTAGGGTGCCCGGGGTAAGGCACCGGTCACGGGCCCGATTTTCGGGGTGTGACATCTTCATAGGCTTCTAAGGAGTTCTTGGAGCGGATTGGAACATAAGGAATGGAGCTAAGAATTGCTAAGGCGCGACTTTGAATCTTGGAAATTTTAAGAGCTTGAAAAGGTATAAATTTTGTCGTTTTAGCAATTAAGTTTAATTATTGTTGTATCTATGGATAATAGCAAGCATGAGTTATATATTATGAAGTTGGATAAGTTTTTTGGCTATTGGAACCCTAATCCGAAAAACTAGCATGTTAGCCTTAAGATTACAATTCAAGTCGATTATTAGTTTAAGTCGTCGCATGTTGTATAAAGAAGGAAATTGTAGTTGTTGAAGTTGTTTATAACTATATAACATGTTAGATCTTAGAACTTGGAATTGGAAAAAAATTGGAAAGGACTTGTGTTGAGTTATTGTTGGCCGAGAATGACTAGTGAGTATTAACTACTTGGTACGAATTGTGGGGCGGAATTTTACACGTATTGTAAGGCGTGTAATCCCCTTTGTTTGGTTGTTGTTGTTTGGAGCCTTAAATGTGGCGTGTTGGTTATTGTATTCGGCCTTGAAAAAGGTGGCAAAGTGAGTAGAAACAAAGGAAGTGCTGCCCGATTTTCCGTAGAATTAGAGACCGTATACTTAGTATTATTCTACGTTAGAGACTAGAAGTTGATAGTCTTGTTGTGACCATTATAGGTTGACACTTCTACGTACGGCGTATTCGCAGCTTGTGGATATTAGCCGAAAAGGTATGTGAACTATCTCCTCTTCTAGCATGATTCCTTAAGATAAAGAAAGTATTTCCTACTCCTTAAATGATCCATTCCTTGGTTGTATTTGGATTGCCAAAAATAGAATTTGTTCTATGTACTTCCTTGATTGTACTTTGATGTTTAATTTGTACGTTGTATAATCCAATTCCTTAGTGAAGTTTGGATTCTTAAAAGTGAAGGTATTTTACTTAAAGTACATAGAGTCTTGAAAAGGAAGTGGTGTCCAAACCTTTTGGCTAGTGCCTTAGTTCCAAAACCTAAAGGTCATTATGTTGACTTTAGGGGAGTCAAATGAGTGATTTACTTAATTGTTTTAAAAGAGGAGAAATGACATGATTTAAGAGAAATAACTTGTTTTAAAGGTGTGAGTTACTTAAAATTTAAAAGTAGAAGAAACTTGTTTTCTATATATTAAGAGACTCGAAGTATTTTTTGAAAGTTAAGAAACTTGATTGGAAAGTTTGTGATACTTGGTTTTAAGTATAAGTCTCTTGGTTGTAAAAAGAATGAAATTGTCTAAGAACCATAAAGGGTTATAACGGCTTTATGAGAAGTTGGTTATAACGGCTTTATGGAAGGTTTAGAAAGTTGTCTATTTTGATTAATGGGCATAAGTTGCCTTGATTGTGAAAATTTGAAGTTACTTGGTTTCAAGCTTTGAAATGAGTTTCTAAAAGTGTAGTAACTTACTTTGAAAAATAGACACACCTTGATACTACGGGTGTTAGTATCTTGGGGTTTTACATAAAAAGGAGTCTTTTGAAAAGAATGTACGTACATAGTACTTTGGCTTGATAAATTGAGAATTTGTCTAAGTGTGCCTTGATTAGTACTTTGGCTTGATAAATTGAGAATTTGTCTAAGTGTGCCTTGATAAGTACTTTGGCTTGATTAATTGAGAATTATTCTAAGTGTGCCTTGATAAGTACTTTGACTTGATTAATTGAGAATTATTCTAAGTGTGCCTTGATAAGTACTTTGGCTTGGTTAATTGAGAATTAGTCTAAGTGTGCCTTGATAAGTACTTTGGCTTGATTAATTGAGAATTATTCTAAGTGTGTCTTGATAAGTACTTTGGCTTGATTAATTGAGAATTATTCTAAGTGTGCCTTGATAAGTATTTTGGCTTGATTAATTGAGAATTATTCCATGTGTGCCTTGATAAGTACTTTGGCTTGTTTAATTGGGAATTATTCCATGTGTGCCCTGATAAGTATTTTGGCTTGTTTAATTGAGAATTGCCTATGTGTGCTGGTACTAGTCGGTTGTGTACTAGTGGTATATCATTCATTTCGGGGTCATTCCCCGGGTTTGTGGAATTTGCATATTCCGTGGATTTGCTACCAGCATCGCGACGAACCGGGCCCGTGGATCGTGCCTTACCGGGCACCCTAGTGATACAACATCGAGAAAACCAAGGAAATAAAAAACTTAAACATGCAAAATAGACATGGATCAAGATGAAAAACAGGCCAACCAAAATGGTTGCCTTCAACATATATATATAAACATTTGAGCGATTACAATCCTTACAACCCCACACCTTGCAGCTTCTGCACCTAAGATTTTTAACAACTATGGCGGACAGGCCCCGCCATACCTCGAATGTACAAGAACTTACAGACTCGGGTAACATACCAAAGATAAGCCTCAGAAGACGAGCTTCCAATACGCTGAAAGGTGATCCTAAGCGGGGATCGGCAAATGTACTTCTGCGGCATGAACGCAGCCGAAGGAGGTCGATCTGTGTACCAAGTATGTGAAATCAGAAAATCGTAAATGAATCATATCGATCATATAAAGCGGGAGACATGTATGATAACCAAACTACATTACACAACATATAAGCGGTTATATCAAGTCGGGACTCGCCTCCAAATCATCACTGTGCGGTGGAATTCCTTCCTCACCGCCAGCTATGATATAACAACCAAGGAATATACATGAACACGAGTCCCACCAGCCATAAAAACCGTGACGGCAAGTATAACTACGGATCCGACCGCACCAATAATGCTACAACCATATCGAAGGCGACACGTGGCAAGTGCAATAGCCTCCCTCAGCTCCACCGCGCCAGTGGGCGGGGCAAGTGAATCGCCACGCACGAGATCACATCCGTAAGTCACGGCTCCATCCCAACACTTACTCGCGAAGGCGACGCGTGGTGCAATAACCTATACCAGATCCACTGCGCCACGTAGCGGCAGGGAACAAAGTAAGCAGTGCACCCGATCACAACCGTAAGTCACGATACTTCGCCAGAATAACGAATGGCCACTGTCCACATCATCGGTGACATGCCCATGTAACAATAATAATGGAAGCATACGTGGAATCTTCCACACCGCCAAGACGTCCAAGTAAGTCTCAAGTCAACCGCCCCATCGAGAGACGCGGTAATATAGAAACACAATTCTTGCACAACAAAGGCTATCACAACAAGCATAGGCAAGTTACACAACAACAAGCATAGGCAAGTTACTCAACAACAAGCATAGGCAAGTTATACACAACTCAAAGTACTTTCATTTTAGGATGAAGAAGTCTTCAAGCTTAGGGGGGTATTTATAGGAAAACCAAAGGCCAACCAATGGCCAAGATCAAGTCATGTGCAAGGCAAGTGTAAGGCCAAGATCAAGCCAAGTGCACCCTAACCCTACTCCACAAAACAAGGCACCAAACAAGCCACAAAACAAGGCACAAAACAAGGCCAAAACAAGGCACAATTGGCACAAACCAGTGACCCAACGGCCATCCACATCGCCACGGCAGGGTGACAAGTGTCACCCTCCCGTTGGTCCAAAATGTTTCGTCTCTCGGAAAAATTCGCAAAATTATAAATGACATAGCCAGAATTTTCCTTATGAAGCTTTGTAAAACGTTTCGTAACGACTCTAGCAAGGTGTTGTGCACAAAATTTCGAACCTATGCCAAACTTTAAGTCTCAAATTGCGTCGTGCGTCCTTACGTATATACTGGAAATACGGTATAACATTCTCCTCGCTAGAAACATTCGTCGAATGTTCCTTCTCAAGGCGGATAACGATGAAGTTCCTCTAACAAGTTGCCAACGCCACGCCTGGCCACGAAATAACACACGTTCTCTCCCTTCCTTACTCGTTGTGCCCTTCACGAACACTTGAACTCTTCTAGTATACGTACCACACTTCAGTCAACGCTTTAGTTCTCAAACTTTGGAATCACCACCTCAAACTTGGTCATCTTACTAGCCGCAATCTCCTTAAGACCATTCCGGCCTTACGATCCTTCGGTGACGCATCCACGAACTCATACGATGGTTAACTAAACTCGCCTAGCATCCTCATGACCCTACCTGGCGGGACCTCCGACCCCACCACAAACGGGTGCCGCGGTTGACTCGAATGGTCCTCTCAACCCCACCAGCGCCACACTCTTGTTCCCGATCCGAACAATCTTACCTACTCAAGCCATGAAAGCTACCACTTCCATTTACACAACCCAAGGAATTCCCACAATAACTCCACGTATACTACGCACTCGATAAAGGTCAAACATAAAATAAATCTTTTACACAAGACGCACCTCTAAGGTCTCAAATGATATTCTAAGGTTCATTGATGCATCAATACATACAAAATTCTAGAGGTTAAGGATATACACGAAAATAGGCGGTTCAAAGGACCGCTAAAATCGGGAACTTCACGCGACCTCTGGTGGCTTCGCGGTGTATGAACATCTGCCTAGCTATGGAAGGTGAAGAACCCGCAATCGATCTAGTAGTCTGTGCTATCCCGATCTACCCACAGTGAGACGATCTCAAATCAAATGGCCGTCGGCCGCAAGTATAGCAATCTCCCAAAGACGACATTCCTCTATGGGCTTTACCACAATGGTCACACCGAGATACGGGTGGCCTCATCCGGCGAGTACTCTACTCGCGAAAATCCGGACAGGAGCCGACCGCTCCGAATATTCCAAGCGTCCGACGACGGTGGGGACCACTTGGTATTGGTGGAGGGCATAAGCGCTCTTCTTTGAGGCGGACCGCCTTGAAAGTCATCAAAGGACCTGCTTTTTGCGGCCTCTTACTGCGATCTCGGTCAATCCGTCGATTTCTCGCTCTCACATCAGTGCATGCGCTGCGTCTGGCAATGTCCGTGCGGTGAAGAGCTACACGAACAACTTTACGCTAGGCAATCATCGAGCCTGTAACATATCGGTGCACTCGATCCTCCATACTAGCTACTAACGCGACGTCTGGGCGAGTCAAACTACACATTGTACTCGATAAATGCGCGGACTGCATGACACCAAAAATCTGTCGGCGGGCCTCATCTGTGAGGCAAGAAATGTGCAAGAAATGCCTCACGAGAACTCGTCCCATAAAGCCGGAAGTGCATTCTCCCGGGACAGCTCCACGAATCAAACTTGATCGGCTGCGGTATCACGCGGCCGTCTGAACCTAGGACCACCGACTCGGTCTCCGATGCCTTGATCACTCTCATGATCCGTCAGAATCGGATGAACTCTGCGGATCATTCTCGAGCCTCGACCCATAAAACTCTGGCGGTTTACAACTCGGAAAATCCCGTAGCCTCGAACTATCGATCTGGGTGAACCATTGGTGCTCACAGGCTGCTGCGTCGGCTATCTTCAAGTCGCTGACCACACGGCCGTCGCGCGGCCACTCCTTGTAACTCATCTCTCTGCTCGGTGCGGATCGAGGCTCAGTCTTGTGGTCTCTGCTGCCGCTTTACTCGACTCCTCTGCTTTGCCCTTGCCGGGCCGGGTTGCCTGCGGAGGCATAAGTAAAAGCAGAAATCGTCGGAGGGTCCAACTTACAATCTGACTCTAAGGCACGATCTCGTAATGAGAAGAATGGAAACCAATCCTAAATGTCCTATAGCCTCACGATTATAGATGTGGTGCATAACACAACCGATAATCAAGACTACTAGACACGGTGCCTTAGACACTTTTCAGAGACTAAGCGCTCACGATACCACTTTTGTCACGACCGAACGGGCGTGATTGGTGCCTTACCGGGCACCCTGGTGATACAACATCGAGAAAACCGGCGGAAATAAAAACTTAAACATGCAAAATAGACATGGATCAAGATGAAGAAAAGCGAGGCCAACCAAAATGGTTGCCTTTCACATATATATATAAACATTTGAGCGATTACAATCCTTACAACCCACGCTTACAAGCGGTGCACGGACCTCTAAGATTTTTACAACAACTATGGCGGGACGGGGCCGCCATACACCGAATACAAGAACTTACGGACTCGGTAACATGCAAAGATAAGCCTCAGAAGGAACGGAGCTTCCTACGCTGAAGGTGATCCTAAAAGCGGGGATCGGCAATAGATGTACTTACTGCGGCATGAACGCAGCCCCGGGAGAGTCGATAACAGTACCAAGTATGAAAGCGAAATCGTAAATGAATCATATCGATCTATATAAAGCGGAGACATGTATGATAACCAAACTACGATACCTGACATATAAGCGGTTATATCAAGTCGAGGACTCGCCTCCAAATCATCACTCGTGCGTGGAATTCCTTCTTGGCGATCTATGATATAACAACACCAAGGAATATACATGAACACGAGTCCCACGCGTGCCGTAAAAAACCGTGCGGCAAGTATAACTACGAATCCGTAGTACGATATCTTTGTACAACCATATCATGAAGGCGACACGTGGCAAGTGCAATAGCCTCCACCTGGCTCCACCGCGCCACGTGGCGGCGGGGGCAAGTGAATCGGCTACGCACGAGATCACATCCGTAAGTCACGGCTCCCAACACCGACTCGCGAAGGCGACACGTGGCGGTGCGATAACCTATACGGATCCACTGCGTCCGCGTGGTAGCGGGGCAAGTAAGCAGTACGCACCCGATCACAACCGTAAGTCACGATACTTCGTAGTAAATAACGGTAATGGCCACCCGCCACATCATCGTGGTGTAGGCATGCCCGTGTGATAATAATGGAGCGTACCCGTGGAATCTTCCGTCGCGCGATGCGTCGAGTAAGTCCTCACAAGTCAGCGTGTTATACCCGTATTTCCGGAGTATGTACGTGGGAATACGTCAAAAGTCGAGCCTTAAAGTTTAGGCAAAGCGTTTTTTTGGCACAACTCACAAAGCGAATAGGTTTCACGAAAGCGTTTCCACGACTTTCGTAGGGTAAATTCGGCTATTCCATTTCTAATTTTGCGGATTTTTAGAGGCGAAACATTTTGGACCAACGGGAGGTGACACTTGGCACCTCCAATTGGTGGACTTCAAATCGTCCATTTGGACGAAATGGACTAACATGACCACGTTTTTGTGCCTTGTGCACAAGTCGAGAGTTGGTAGGATATTTGTGTATAGTTAATCCTCACCCTACACTTGCCTTGCACTTGTCTTAATCTTGGCCATTGGTTGGCCACTTCTTGACCTATAAATACCCCGAGATGAAGAGTTCTTCATCCACAAATCTTTCAAGTCTTGAAAATCCTCTCCTCTCCCTTAAGCCTTTTCGTCAACACCTCCCCCCCTCCTTGTGAAGTTTGGCGAGGCCTACCCCCTAGCCTAGCGAAATCTACCCCACTCCTTGGTAGAAAAGTTGTCTTCTAGTATTGTTATAATGCCCAAAATACCCTAGCCCAAATCCCTTAGTCCTTAGTAGAAGTTGTGAAGAACTTCTAAGGTTTCTTAGACTCTGAGCGTACAACCTAGGAGCTAAACCTTGCTCGGTAGCGACTTTATCTAGGATATTATTGGGCTTCCGAGGTAACTAATCCTAACCCTCTTTTGAATTAGAGAATACATCTGTAATAGTATAAGAATAAGTTTAATACTTAGAAGAATATTGCGAATAGAATTGAACTGTTATCACAATAGAAGGGTTTAAAGAAGAATAATTGAACTATGCTTATAGGATTTGTTTTCACAGATGACTTATATAGCTCAGGGTAGGGAAGTCTGCCCGACTTTCCGTAGAATTGTGAACCCTCTGTTTAGAATGACCTTGAGTAGCCTTTGATAGATGTATGTGACTATTATAGGTGACTCTCTGCGTGACATATTGACTTGGCGGTGGTTTTTTGAGAAGGTATGTGATTCTTCCTAAAGCATGATATTTTACAATATATATGAGTGCGGTAGCGTCATGTGTTAATCGAATAATAACTACGGCAATGTCTTTGACTTAAGCTGAATAATACTTCGGCAATGCCTCACGTCTTAAGCTGAATAACAACTGCAGTGATGCCTGGCTTAAGCTGAATAATAAAGATCGAAAGCATTTCAAAGAATCTTGAATCATTTTTAGAAGAGAACTAATTGGTTTTTAAACAGAAGCTTAAGAGTTATACTAGCTTTATGGGAAGTTAAGTATAACCACTTAAGATTGATAAAAGAAATAGTTTGCCTATGTGTTTATAACAGACTTATATTGAATTGTGAAAAGAATAATAAGATGGATTGATAAGTAGACATGATATGATGCTATGTGTGCTAGTGTCTTGTAACGTTTGTGTAAAAGAGTATTCTTGTTGTGCTTATGTTGTTTAACGATAAGCTGTTAGGTTAGTGTAACATCACTCACCTCTTGACATATTACGGGGTTGTCGCCTCCGATGCGGGGTAGACTCGGTGATGCAGGACCATGATTCGAGAATACCTCATGCGGGTCCAAGGGACCTATGCGGAACTACGGGAGTTCGGGTTAGTGTGCGGGGTTATACCTCATGCGATGCATGTGGCCGTACGGACTACGAGTCGGGGCGATGCCGAGGAGTAGCTACCCTCGATGCGGGGTTATATACCCTATGCGGGCACATGTGATTGGCCTATGCGGACTCTGAAGTCGAGTTAGGCTTGCATGGTGATACTACGCAAGCGGCCTGCCCGATCATTCGCGGCCTAGAAAAGACCGTTCTGATTTACCTATTGCTGCTCTTGTTTGTGATGTAGCGCTACGTGCAGTTTCCTTGGTTGTTTCATACATCTTTGCAAAGCATTTTTAAAATGATATGTTTCATTTAAGTATTTCTGATTTCATATACTTAGTACTGTTATCGACCTCCTTCAGGCTGCGTTCATGCCGCAGTAAGGGCGCAGTGCTAGATCCACATTCCTAGGATCTACGTTGGTGTCGGGAGCTCCATCCTTTCCGAGGCTCTACTTTTGGGTATGATCTCCTGTTGTAGATAGTTGTATGATCGGGGTATGGCGGGCCCTGTCCGCCATAGTTGTATATTTCCTTAAGTGCGTAGTCATGTTATGCGATTATCGGATGTAGCGCTAAACCATGTTTATATATATATCTTAGAAAAGCGATGTTTCTCACTTAAAGCTGTATTATTTTATAAAGCTGTTCATGTCTTGCTTTATATTTCCGATTACTCTAATGTATGACTACTTGGGTGCCGATGAGCACGATCCACGGGCCGGAATGGGTCGTGACAAAAGTGGTATCGAGCGATTAATCCTCGGAAAGTGTCTACAGACCGTATCTAGTAGAGTCTTGATTATCGGTGTGTTGTGCACCACATCAATAATCAGGAGGCTATGGGATATTTAGGATTGGTTTCCATTCTTCTCATTCTGAGATCGTGCTTTAGAGATGTGTTATAGGTTGGACCCCTCTAACGTATTCCTTTCTATGCAGATTATGCCTCGCGTAAGGCAACCCGCCCGAGAAGGGCAAAGCGGCGAGGCGCTAGCGAGACACCCAGAGTCACGAGGGCTCAGGCCCAGTCTATACCAGAGACGGTGAGTTCTATGACGCCGCCAGCCCCAGCAGAGACCACAGTACCCACACCTCCTGTCCCACAGCCTGGGGCGGAGGATTTAGGGTACAAGGAGATGGACCAGCTATTGGCTAGAGTTGTGGCCCGATCTGAGAGAGGCTGGATCACGGCGATTCAGCCTCAGCTCGGCTCGATCGCACCGTGGTGCACCGGCGAATAGTTTGAGACTACGAGATTTCTTGAGTTGTAGCCCGCGAGTTTTACTGGTCGAGGCGGAGGATGATCGCGGGAGTTCATCCGTCGGCACTGAGAGGATCGTGAGGGTGATCTGGCCTCGAGAGCAGTCTGTGACCGGTTCGCGTCGGCCGCGTGATACCGCGATCGATTGGTTTGATTCATAGGAGTTATCCCGGGGAGAGCACGCGTCCCCAGCTACTTGGGATGAGTTCTCGAGGCTTTCCTCACCACTTCTTGCCTCGCGGATGAGGAGGCGCGGGTGATAGATTTTTTGCCGAGGCGCAGAGGGCCTTGTCGTGAGTACAATGTCGAGTTTGATTCATTGGCTCGATATGTCCCGGCATTAGTAGCGATTATGGAGGATAGGGTGCACCGCTACGTCACCGCTAGATGATTATATGGCGAGTCATGTGCGGGTGTTTCTCTTCACCGGTATGGATATTACCGCGTGCGAGCTCATGCTCTTGGATGTGAGGCGTAGAGATCGCCGGGTTGTGACAGCAGCGAAGAAGACCAGGCGGCGAGGTCGTTTGGTGGCAATCATGGTGGCGGCTGGCGGCGATCAGATTTGCACCACGGCCCGGCTCGAGCACTCTGCCGTCCTCGGCCGCGGCGAGATATTCGAGGCGAACCGGGGCCCGGGACTTGACATCGAGCGGCGGAGGTTACGGCGTCGGGACCACCCGCCGGTGTGGCCGTCACGGTAGATCCACCGGGAGTTGTGGTACGGAGTTTGTTTGATTGTGGCAGCGAGGTCACTATGCGGCTTGTCCGACCAAAGGCGATCTTGATGGTAGGGTCGACTACGAGTTTTTTCACGGGTCTTCATCTCTCATTGCTACTCGCCCGAGGGCGTGGTACTCGTGGGTCGGCCAGTGCGTGGCAGAGGTCGTGGCTCGGTCCCGATTCTAGCGGTCCTCGAACGCATTTATGCTTTGTCGGTAAGCGAGGATCATGAGGCCTCACCTGATGTCGTCACAGGTACTTTATCAGTTTCTGGGTTTGATGTGTATGCCTTGATAGATCCGGGTTCTACTCTGTCCTATATATCTCCCCTTGTTTCTAGTAGGATAGGGATAGAGCCTGAGTCCATAGACCCTTTCGAGGTAGCTACGCGATGGTGATTCGGTGGTAGCTCGGCGGGTATATAGAGCTTGTCTGTGACCATTCTGATCGTCGGACCTGGCCGACTTGATAGAGTTGGAGATGATTGACAGCGTGATCATGGGGATGGATTGGCTAGCTTCTTGCTACGCCAATGTAGACCGCAGAGAGAAAGTAATGCAGTTCAGTTTCTGAGGCCGGTTGTTGAGTAGGAGGAGAACGCGGTATCGCCAGAGGTAGGTTTATTTCCTACCTCAAGGCTAGGAAGATGGTGCGAAGGGTATATCTACCATCTCGTTCGGGTGTTTGATCTTGAAGGCTGCGGTACCAGATTTTCATCGATTCGATGGTCGTGAGTTCCCGGCGTGTTTCGGATGACCTCCGGTATCCTCACGAGAGGAGATCGAGTTTTGTATAGATGTGTTGCGGATACTCGGCCTATTTCCATTCCGCCATACGAATGGCACTTTGCCGAGTTGAGAGAGTTGAAGGATCGCCTTAGGGATTTCTTTGGAGAAGGGCTTCATCAGCCTAGTGTTTCTCCACAGGAAGCCGGTATTGTTCGTAAGAAGAAGAAGAGCGGGGCAGCTAGCATGTGTGTTGATTACGGTGAACAAGGTGACCATTAAACAGATACCCCTTCCCGAGATTGATGATTTGTTCGACGGTTGCGAGTGCGAGATGTTTCTCCAAGATTGATCTGCGATCGGGCTATCATCAGTGCGAGTCGAGAGGTGGATGTCCACTGGATGCATTCGGGACGTGCGGGCATTATGAGTTGGTCATGTCTTATGGGTTTACCAATGCTACGGCGGTAATCATGGATTTGATGAACCTAGTGTTCAAAGCAATTTTGGACACTTTTGAGATAGTGTTCATTGATGATATCTTGGTTTATTCTCGCCAGAGCGAGGCATGCGGAGCATTTGAGAGGCTGTCTTGTGATTCTCGAGACCAGCGATTTATGCGCCAAGTTTTCCAAATGTGAGTTTTGGTTGACTTGATGGCGTTTCTTGGGCATATTGTCGGGGTGATGGCATTCGAGTGGATCGGCCAAGATCGGCGATCGAGACTTGGCCTAGACCTACTACTCCGACGAGGTTCGCGATTTTACGGGCCTTGCAGATATTATCGGTTCGTGGAGAAGTTTGCTTCTATCTCGCACCATTGACTAGGTTGACTCGTAAGGCAACCAAGTTTGATGGTGATGCTTGTGGCGAGGTTTCGATTCTTTGAAAGAGAGAGGCGCACGCCCCGTTCTTACTCTTCCGGAGGTCGGATGGTTATGTCGTGTATTGTGATCGTCGGGCATCGGGTTGGGATGTGTGTTGATGCGGCATGGCAGGTTATAGCATATGTATCCGGCGGTGAAGAAACACGAGAGGAACTACCCACCCATGATTTGGAGTTGGCGGCGTGATTCACGCTTTGAAGATCTGGAGGCACTATTTGTATGGGGTTCACGTGGATATTTTCACGGACCACAAGAGCCTCGGTATATCTTCACCAGAGGAGCCGAACTTACGGCGAGGCGGTGGTTAGAGTTGCTTAAGGATTACGATGTTGATATCTGTATCACCGGGAAGGCCAATGTTGTGGCGGATGCTCTTAGTCGTAGGTCGATGGGAGCCTATCGGATGTGCAGCTAGAGAGGAGGACATGGTTCGTGATTTACATCGATTAGCGAGCCTTGGTGTCCGTTTGATTGATTACGATAGCGGTGGGGTTAGAGTTCGCGAGGTTGCCGAAGTCTTCCATCGTCGAGGAGGTGAAGAGGCAACGATTCGAGGATCGGCTTTGATTCGATATCGTGATCTGACTCTTCGTGAGGCAAGGGTCCTTTTGAGGTAGCACGATGGGGTGCTAAGGTTTGAGGCGGTGTGTGTTCCGGATGTTTGAGGACTTGGCGGAGTTCTTGGGAAGCACACAAGCGGCGTTACTCTATCCGTCGGTCGACCAAGATGTACCACGACCTTAGATCGGTGTATTGGTGGGATGGCTTGAAGAGGGCGTTGCGAGTTCGTAGCTCGGTGCCCATGTTGTCGGCGTGAAGGTAGAGCACGAGGCACGGTGGTTTATTCTGACGATAGAGATCGACACGGAAGTGGGAGGTAATCAACATGGATTTTATCACGGGATTACCTCGTACTCGGAGAGACATGATTCTATATGGGTTATCGTCGGCGGTGTGAAATCAGCCCACTTTCTTCCGTCAGGCGACTTTTCGGTGAGGATTATGCGGACTTTACATCAGAGATCGTCGATCGCATGGAGTCCCTACTTCGATCATATCGAGCAGAGGCCCGGTTCTGGCTAACTGGAGGTCCTTCCAGAGGGTTTAGGGGCAGTGAGCCGAAATCGCATTTCATCCACGCAGACGACAGACGGCGAGCGCACTATCCGGACTCTTGAGGATATCTTTGCGAGCTGTGTTATTGACCGATGGTAGTTGGGAGGATCATTTGCCTCTAGTTGAGTTCGCGTATAATAATAGCTACCACTCAGAGTATTCGGATGGCGCCTTATGAGGCCTTGCATGGGAGAAGTGCGATCGCCTATAGGTTGGTTCGATGTGGGCGAGTGCGGCTAGTGGGACCAGATTTGAGTACGAGCGGTGGATAAGGTGAAGCTTATCCGAGCGGCTATTGATTTCGTAGTCGGCCAGTCGTATCACGCAGATCATCGTCGTCGGCATCTTGAGTTCGAGGTTCATGATTGGGTTTTCCTAAAGGTGTCACCCATGAAGGGTGTGATGAGATTCGGGAAGAAGGAAATGTTATACCGTAGTTGCGGGGTATGTATGTGAGGGCGTGCGTGCGAGAAATGCAGAAATTTTGAAAAGAAAGAAAGATGTGAGTTTTTACGGAAAAGTTTCGGTTATTTGTGAAGAAAAAGGTTCGTTAATGGGGTGGATTCCCAGTTTGGTATTTGGACTTCATAGATTATATTAGAATTTTGAGATTTTATTTTGGAAATGGTCACGTGGGGCCACGGGAGAAATTCTGATTTTGTAGGGCAGCTTTGTTTTGAGATTTCCGGTAATTTGGATATTTTGGAAGACGAAATATTCAGGCGAATCGGCGACACGTGTCACCCCACGTGGCACCGCCGATTTTACATTTGTGCCTGACACGGTTAAGTCGTTTTTTTAAGCGTTTTCCGTAACTGCGAAGGAAAATTCGGCTATGTCGTTTTGTATTTTTGCGGATTTTTCCGAGAGACGAAACATTTTGGACCAACGGGAGGTGACATGTGTCACCCTACAATGGAGACAAGTGGGCGACTTGGCGATTGGAGAGCAAGTTGTGCTTGATATTTGTTTAGATATTTTTGAGTGTTTTAAGTAGTATGGTCTATTGTGCACTTGGCTTGATCTTTTCCTTACACTTGACTTGCACATGTCTTAATCTTTGCCATTGGTTTGACTTTGGTTTTGCTATAAATACCCCTCCTCGTGAAGACTTATTCATTCACTCCTCACTTTGTCTAAGTCTTGAAATCCCTCCCTCCCTCTAGTAGCTCTCGTCCCAAGCCTCTCCCCTCCTCCACTAGTAAAGGCCTTTGGTAGAGAGTCCCCCTCCCTTTGTGGTGCTAGCCAGTGGGGTACCACTAGCTAGTTGTTTTCGTATAATACCACTTGTTGTGGTATAGAAATACTCCTAGTATTGTTATAATGCCCAAAATACCTTAGCCTTGTACCTTGTAGTATTCCAAAGATACCTCTTTCGTGAAGTCCGAAATACTACATTTTGTCCTTTAGTCTCAAACCAAAACCACTAAGGAAATCTTCATAGTTGGTTGAAGTTTGAGTAGAGATGGTTAGAACTCTAAGGGTTGTTTGGAGTGGTTTGGGCGCACGGAGTGGAGCTAAACCTTGCTCGGGATCGACGTTATAACTTGGATAATTTTGGGCTTGTCGAGGTAATTATCTTGTCCCTATTGTAATTGGAAATTACATGTTTGTTAGAATATATAGTTGAAGTATACTATATATGGAACTATACTTAGTATTCGCAATGTCTTTTGACTTAAGCTGAAGAATAAAGAAGCTGATGTATTTACATAGGGTGTATTGCGGTGAGACTTGTGTAGAATTGTACACGTCAGGTTAGGCGTGTAAACCCCACGGTTGGCTTGGTGGCCAGGCCTCGATAGAGGAGGAGATTTACGTTGTTGCGGGGAGGTCTTTGCCGAATTTTCTATAGAAAGATAGAAACTTGTGTTTTGGGGTTAATAGACGTTTGTGACCTTTATAGGTGAAAGTACTAAGAGTAGCGTATTACACTCGAGAGTGGAAAGGGCTAGCAAGGTTGTAGTACTTGGAGCATTTTGCTTATTGTCGATAAATCGTCGCGGTATGTGAACCTCTTCCTATCTTTTCTAGCATGATTGTTGTGAACTATGTAGTACGGTAGACGTCGTGTGCTAAGTGATTTGGTTGGTTTAAAACATAGGGTGTTATAATAGCTTTATGGGAAGTTAGTTATAACGACCTTATGTAAGTGAAAATGGTTTCTTGATGTTAGAAGTTAAGAGACTTGATCTTATAAGATAAGAGACTTAACTTATTTGTTTTAATGTGGATGTTTGTGTGAAACCTCATTCGTGAGTAATGAGTACTTGGTTTTTAAAGGGATAATGTTTCTTGATTTGGAATCGAATGTGTATCGACAGGACCAACTGCGGCGTTAATAAAGGAAAATGTATTGAATAATGATGTGTTGTATTAAAACCGGTAGAAACCTCCATCCGCGTAGAAGCTAAGATAAGACAAAATGATATTACATTTTCTAGATCATGGTCATTGTAATAAGATCGTTATAAACAAGAATAAACTACTCACATATATGACATATGTTACTCAATTGTTCTAAAAGGAATCAAGTGATTAAGTTTGGGAACTATGAAACCATTTGAAAATGAGAAGCTTGAGTAATTGAAACTAGGCAAAAGCCGAACTTAGGAAAAGAATGTTGTTACTTGGTTTTGAAAAGGAAGGTGGGTTGGTCATTCTAATACTACGTATCGGGTGACTTTTATAAAAGAAATGGATCTCTTTTAAAAGAACTTAACGTATGTAGTACTTTGGGGTTAAAAACCGGACTTTGGCATAAAATGAAAGTACTTTGAGTTGTGTGAAACTTGCCTATGCTTGTTGTTGTGAAACTTGCCTATGCTTGTTGTTGTGAAACTTGCCTATGCTTGTGATGATAGCCTTTGTTGTGCAAGTGTGGTATTTACGTATTCTGGCGTCTCGATAGAGGCGGTCGACTTGTTGAGAACTTATTTGGGCGTCTTTGGCGGTGATGGAGAATTCACGGGTATGTTTCCATTTTGATTCTTGTCTTGTTGTTGATGTCACATGGACATGTCTGCCGTCTGAGAATTAGGGCATGCGGCCGTGCGGTCGGGTTGATTACCCGATATATTGTTATTGTGGTTACATGGACATGTCTACAGGTAAATTCGGCATGTGGCCGTGCGGCGGGGTTGATCACCCGATATATTATTGTTGATGTCACATGGGCGTGTTCACACCGAGATAGAATTCGGGCGTGTGACCGTAGGCATTGGTATTATTGTTTCATCATGGACATGTCTGCCGTCTGCGAGAATTAGGGGCATGCGGCCATGATGCGAACATGATTGATGTTGTGGGCGTGAGACCCATAGTTATATTTGAGTGATGACTTGAGGCGTGAGTCACTGGATATATTGCTTTTATGTTGTGGCTTGTAGTTTGGTTATCATACATGTCTCTGCTTTATATAGACTAGTATGATTTCATTCTGATATTTTCTGATTTCACATACTTGGTACTGTTATCGACCTCGCCTTGAAGCTGCGTTCATCTTGCGGTAGAGGTACATCGATGCGTGGATCCCGCTCTTAGGATCACGATTCAGCGTATTGGGAAGCTCCGTTTCTTGGAGGCTTATCTTTTGGTATGTGTTCCACTGAGTTGTAGGTTCTTGTACATTCGGGGTATGGCGGGGCCTGTCCGTCATAGTCGTTGTAAATCTTAAGTGCATGAAATCTTGTTGTGGCGGGGTTGTAAAGGATTAAAGCGTTCATGTTTTATGTATATCTTGAAAACCGTTTTGGTTGCTTTGTTTATTATTATATCTCTTGTTTCATGACTCATGTTTTATTTTCCTTGGTTTTCTCGATGTTGTATCACTAGGGTGCCGGGATAAGGCACGATGCAGGGCCGGGCAGGTCGTTACAAAAGTGGTATCGAAGCGATTAATCCTCGGAAAGTGTCTACGGCCGTGTCTAGTAGAGTCTTGATTATCGGTGTGTTGTGCACCACATCTATGTCGAGGAGGCTATAGGACATTTAGGATTGGTTTCCATTCTTCTCATTACGAGATCGTGCCTTAGAGATGTGTTGTAAGTTGGACCCTGCAGCGTATCTCGTTTTACGATTATGCCTCACGCGAAAGCAGAGCGAAGGCAAAGCGGCGAGGTCTTTGCTAGTGAGATCTGAGAGAAATGCAGCGCGGCCGGGCAAGACGAGTTGTGCTTGAGCGGCGGGTTTTGTAGCGCCACGGCCCAGCGAGTTTAGAAGCGCGGCCGTGGGCGTGAGACTCTGATACGAGCCTCCAGTCCACGATGCAGGCGGAGAGATGGGTTACAAGAGATGGCGATTCTTGGCGAGTCGTGGCAGATATGAGATAAATTTGGATCTGGCGATTCGATTCGATGCACGATGGTTCACCCGGCGAATAGTTTGAGGCTACGGGACTTTACGAGTTGTAGCCCGCGAGTTTTATGGGTGAGGCACGAGGATGATCGCGAGGAGTTCATCCGGCGATTCTGACGGATCATGCGGGTGATCAAGGCTTCAGAGACCGAGTCTGTGACCTTTGGTTCGCATCGGCTGCGTGATACCGCAGTCGATTGGTTTGATTCATGGGAGCTTTCCCGGGGAGAGCATGCACCTCCAGCAGTATGGGATGAGTTTTCAGGGGCTTTCCTCACGCACTTCTTGCCTCATGGATGAGGAGAACGCGGGTAAACGATTTTGATGCTTGACGAAGCGGCGTGCGGTTCGGGAGTACAATGTGAGTTGACTCATTGGCGTGCGTCCCAAAGGCGTTGGTAGCTAGTATGGAGGATCGAGTGCACCGATATGTTACGAGGCTCGATGATTACATGTCGAGGCATGTTCGGGAGTAGCCCTTGCCGGGCATGGACATTGCGCACGCGAGCTCGTGCACTGGGATGTGAGGCACGGAGAAGGTCGGCGGAATGACCAATCGCGAAGGGCGAGAACAACGAGGTCGCTGGTGACTTTCGAGCGGACCGCCTCGGCGATACTAGTTTTGTACCTCCGCCCGGTCGCAGTGGTCCTCGCAACCTTGAGTATTCGGGGCGGTCGTGGCTCGAGGTTGAGTTTCGAGGAAGTAAGGGTGTTGGCGGATCGGTCACCCTACCTCGGTGTGGTCGATGTGGTAGACGCATTTGGAGTGTCGTGGTGCCGGGGAGCTTGTTATTTTTGCGGCCAGCGGGGCCATTTGCGGCTGTCAGGACCAAGGGTACGGATGTTACGACTGACCCTCGGATCGATGGTGGTTCATCGCCTTCTACGATTATGCGCCTGCCAGTGGCCTATGATTAGAGTGGAGCGGTAGCCGTATATCCTTAACCCTCAGAGTTTTGGTATGCTTGTTATGATGGTCTCATTATTATGTGCTATGTACGAATAGCGCTGTGTTAATTATGAGTTAGAAAACATGCTTAGTTGGGAGGATACGTATGGGGGCATGGTAAGTGTGAACTTTAGACTATGTCACGACTGAGACCTTAGGGGTAAGGTCGTCTTGAGTTAAAGATTTATTTTTGACCCTTATCAGAGTAGTGGTATACGTGGGATTTATTTGTGTGATAAGTCGTGGGTAGTGTGAGATGGAAGTGGTAGCTTTCGTGATGTGAATTAGTAAGATTGTTAGGATCGGGAACAAGAGTTGCGGTTGGGGTCGGGTTGAGGACCATTTGCGGGTCAACCGTAACGGTTTGGGGTGGGGTCGATTAAGGTGGTCCGTCGGTGGTAGTCACGGGGATGCTAGGCCCAGTTTGTATGATCATCGTATGAGTTCGTGGACGCGTTCGACGAGCGGTTCGTAAAGGCGGGAATGGCCTTAAGGAAGTTTGAGGTTACTAAGATGACCAAGTTTGGAGGTAGTGACTCCGGAGATTTTCGGAGCGAGTAATGACTGAAGTATGAGTACGTCTTGGGAGAGTTCGAGTGTTCGAGAAGAGTACAACGAGTAAGGAGGAAGATAACGTGTGTTATCTCGTGGCGGCGTGGCGTTGGCAACTTGTTAGAGGAACTTCATCGATATCCGTCTTGAGAAGGA
Organism: Przewalskia tangutica; assembly: GCA_029844215.1. Classification (NCBI taxonomy): domain Eukaryota; kingdom Viridiplantae; phylum Streptophyta; class Magnoliopsida; order Solanales; family Solanaceae; genus Przewalskia; species Przewalskia tangutica. Next base: position 500,932 of record JAQGDG010000029.1, read on the forward strand.
ACATTCGGACGAATGTTTCTAAGGAAGGAGAATGTTATACCCGTAGTTGCAGGGTATGTATGTGAGGACGTACGTGCGAGCGTACTGCAGAAATTTTGAAAAGAATTAAAGATGTTTGTTTTCGACGGAAAATTTTCAGGTTATTTGTGAAGAAAAATGTTCGTTAATGGGAATTGGATTCCCATATTTGGTATTTGGAGTTCATAGATTATATTAGAATTTTGAGATTTTATTTTGGAAATGGTCACGTGGGGCCACGGGAGAAATTCTGGTTTTATGGGAGCCGCTTTGTTTTTGAGATTCCGTAATTTGGATATTTTCGAAGGCGAAATATTCAGGCGAATCGGGGCGACACGTGTCACCCCCGTGGCACCGCCGATTTACATTTGTGCACAACACGGTTAAGTCGTTTTTGACGAAGCGTTTTTGCGTAACTGCGAAGGAAAATTCGGCTATGTCGTTTTGTATTTTTGCGGATTTTTCAGAGGCGAAACATTTTGGACCAACGGGAGGGTGACATGTCACCCACAATGGAGACAAGTGGGCGGCACTTGGCGATTTGGAGAGGCAAGTTGTGCTAGATATTTGTGTAGATATTTGTGAGGGTTTTAGGAGTAGGGGCTAGGGTGCACTTGGCTTGATCTTGGCCTTACACTTGCCTTGCATGGCTTAATCTTGGCCGTTGGTTGGCCTTTGGTTTTGCTATAAATACCCTCCGTGAAGACTTATTCATTCACTCCTCACTGTCTAAGTCTTGAAATCCCTCCCTCCTCTAGTAGCTCTCGTCTAAGCCTCTCCCCTCCCACTCCCAGTAAAGGCCTTTGGCCGAGAGTCCCTCCCCTGTGGTGCTAGCCGTAGGGTACCACTGCCTAGTTGTTTTCGTATAATACCACTTGTTGTGGTATAGAAATACTCCTAGTATTGTTATAATGCCCAAAATACCTTAGCACTTGTACCTTGTAGTATTCCAAAGATACCTCTTTCACGTAGAGTCAGGAAATACTACATTTTGTCCTTTAGTCTCAAACCGAAACCACAAGGAAATCTTCATAGTTGGTTGAAGTTTGAGTAGAAGTTAGTTAGAACTCCTAAGGGTTGTTTGGAGTGGTTTGGGCCTTGGTGGAGCTAAACCTTGCTCGGGATCGACGTTATAACTTGGATAATTTTGGGCTTGTCGAGGTAATTATCTTGTCCATCTATTGTAATTGGAAATTACATGTTTGTTAGAATATATAGTTGAAGTATACTATATATGGAACTATACTTAGTATTCAGCAATGTCTTTTGACTTAAGCTGAAGAATAAAGAATCGAATTGTATTTACATAGGGGTATGTGCGATAGACTTGTGTAGAATTGTACGTCAGGTTAGGCGTGTAAACCCCCACTGGTTGGCTTGGTAGCGGCCTCGATAGAGGAGGAGATTTCTGCTGTTGCGGGAGAATCTTTGCCAATTTTCTATAGAAAGATAGAAACTTGTGTTTTGGGGTTAATAGACGTTTGTGACCTTTATAGGTGAAAGTACTAAGAGTAGCGTATTCTGCTCGAGGAGTGGAAAGGGCTAGCAAGGTTGTAGTACTTGGAGCATTTTGCTTATTGTCGATAAATCGTCGCGAGGTATGTGAACCTCTTCCTATCTTTTCTAGCATGATTGTTGTGAACTATGTAGTACGGTAGGCGTACGTGTGCTAAGTGATTTGGTTGGTTTAAAACATAGGGTGTTATAATAGCTTTATGGGAAGTTAGTTATAACGACGCTTATGTAAGTGAAAATGGTTTCTTGATGTTAGAAGTTAAGAGACTTGATCTTATAAGATAAGAGACTTAACTTATTTGTTTTAATGTGGATGTTTGTGTGAAACCTCATTCGTGAGTAATGAGTACTTGGTTTTTAAAGGGATAATGTTTCTTGATTTGGGAATCGAATGTGTATCGACAGACCTGCGGCGTTAATAAAGGAAAATGTATTGAATAATGATGTGTTGTATTAAAACCAGTAGAAACCTCCATCTGCATGAAGCTAAGATAAGACAAAATGATATTACATTTTCTAGATCATGGTTTGTAATAAGATCGTTATAAACAAGAATAAACTACTACATATATGACATATGTTACTCGATTGTTCTAAAAGGAATCAGTGATTAAGTTTGGGAACTATGAAACCATTTGAAAATGAGAAGCTTGAGTAATTGAAACTAGGCAAGCGGAACTTAGGAAAGAATGTTGTTACTTGGTTTTGAAAAGGAAGGTGGGTTGGTCATTCTAATACTACGGGTATCGGGTGACTTTTATAAAAGAAATGGATCTCTTTTAAAAAGAACTTAACGTATGTAGTACTTTGGGGTTAAAAGCAGGACTTTGGCATAAAATAAAAGTACTTTGAGTTGTGTGAAACTTGCCTATGCTTGTTGTTGTGAAACTTGCCTATGCTTGTTGTTGTGAAACTTGCCTATGCTTGTGATGATAGCCTTTGTTGTGCAAGTGTGGTATTTACGTATTCTGGCGTCTCTCGATAGAGGCGGTCGACTTATTGAGAACTTATTTGGGCGTCTTTGGCGGTGATGGAGAATTCCACGGGTATGTTTCCATTTTGATTCTTGTCTTGTTGTTGATGTCACATGGACGTGTCTACACCGTCTGCAGTCGGGGCATGCGGCCGTGCGGTCGGGTTGATTACCGATATATTGTTATTGTGGTTACATGGACATGTCTACAGGGTAGAATTCCGGGCATGTGGCCGTGCGGCGAGTTGATCACCCAAGATATTATTGTTGATGTCACATGGGCGTGTCTGCGAGGTAATTCGGGGCATGTGACCATGGGGCATTGGTATTATTGTTTCATCATGGACATGTACACCGATCACGAGTCGGGGCATGCGGCCATGATGCGAACATGATTGATGTTGTGGGCGTGAGACCCATAGTTATATTTGAGTGATGACTTGAGGCGTGAGTCCTCGATGGATATATTGCTTTTATGTTGTGATCGTAGTTTGGTTATCATACATGTCTCCGCTTTATATAGACTAGTATGATTTCATTCTGATATTTTTACGATTTCACATACTTGGTACTGTTGTCTTGACCTCGCCCGAGGCTGCGTTCATCTGCGGTAGAGTCGTCGATGCGTGGATCCCGCTCTTAGGATCACGATTCAGCGTATTGGGAAGCTCCGTTTCTTGAGGCTTATCTTTTAGTATGTGTTCACTGAGTTGTAGGTTCTTGTACATTCGGGGTATGGCGGGGCCCTGTCCGTCATAGTCGTTGTAAATCTTAAGTGCATGTAATGCTTGTTGTGGCGGGGTTGTAAAGATTAAAGCTGTTGGAGTTTTATGTATATCTTTGAAACCGCTTTTGGTTGCTTTGTTTATTTTTATATCTATTGTTTAATGACTCATGTTTTATTTTCGGTTTTCTCGATGTTGTATCACTAGGGTGCGGGATAAGGCACGATGCGAACCGAGCGGTCGTTCTGAGAAACTCAGCCAATCGGGGCGTTCGCATTGTCCGCGAGGTAAGCAGGTTACTATGAGTTGAATCTGCCGTCCGTCTGGAGGCGAGGCATCCGGTTTTCACGTATCTATCTTTGAGAGATGTATCGGGGATCCATTTAGGGTACACGATTGACGATGTCCAGTGACCGGGGGTTATCGTATGAGAGATTCCATGCGCGATAGTCGATCGTCGAGTTAGGCGTCTGCGGACGAGGCGTGGCAGTCAAAGTCTTGTGGCGAACGAGCTCGGGGAGGAGATGACGTGGGAAGCCGAGGAGGACATGAGGCGAAGTATCCTCACCTATTCCCACCTCCGGGTAATTCACTTTCCTACTTGTAAATTTTAGTTATCGTTTACGCCTAAGTGTTGTTACGTGGCGTGTGTGGCATTTGCATTGTTTAAGTTATGAAGAATCTTATAGTTAAGCGTCTTGGAAGGAACATTCGGGCGAATGTTTCTAAGGAGAGGAGAATGTTATACCAGTATTTCAGTATATGCGTAAGGGAATACGTCTAAAAAGTCGAGCCTTAAAGTTTAGGCAAAGCGTTTTTTTGGCACAACTCACAAAGCGAATAGTTTTCCGGCGAAACGTTTCCACGACTTTCGTAGGGTAAATTCGGCTATGCCATTTCTAATTTTGCGGATTTTTCAGAGGCGAACATTTTGGACCAACGGGAGGCGACACTTGGCACCTCCAATTGGTGGACTTCAAATCGTCCATTTGGACGAAATGGACTAACATGACACGTTTTTGTGCCTTGTGCACAAGTCAAGAGTTGGTAGGATATTTGTGTATAGTTAATCCTCACCTACACTTGCCTTGAACTTGTCTTAATCTTGGCCATTGGTTGGCCACTTCTTGACCTATAAATACCCCGAGATGAAGAGTTCTTCATCCACAAATCTTTCCAAGTCTTGAAAATCCTCTCCTCTCCTTAGCCTTTTGGCCCAACACCTCCTCCTCGCGAAGTTTGGCGAGGCCTACCCCTGCTAGCCGAAATCTATCCCCTCCCTTGGTAGAAAAGTTGTCTTCTAGTATTGTTATTGTCACGACCGATCCGGGCCCGTGGTAGTGCCTACCGGGCACCTAGTGATACAACATCGAGAAAACCAATGGAAATAAAAACTTAAACATGAACATGAGACAAGATAATGAAACAGGCCAACCAAGCGGTTACCTTCCAATAAAATACATATAAACAACTCTTTTTAAAGCGAGCAGTTTAATCCTTTTACAAAACCACCTTGCGATTACTCTGAGACCTCTAGAGTTTATCTAACAACTATGACGGACGGGGCCCGCCATACCACAGAATGTACAAGAACCTACTGCACTCGAGTAACATACCAGCAGATAAGCCTCAGAAGAGCAGACTTCCCAGCTGAAATGAGATCCTAGCGGGGATCGGCGTGATGTACTCCTGCGGCATGAACGCAGCCCGAAGGAGGTCAAGATAACAGTACAGTATGTGGCGTAAAATCACGTAAATGAAATCATAATAGTCTATAAGCGGGAGGTATGATAGCAAACTACAGATACACACATGATTATATCAATTCGGGTCTCACGCCCAACATCAATCACGCGTGGAGTACCTTCCTGCTGGCGATGCATGATATGATAACAACAAGACAACAATCCAAATGGGAGCATACGTGCGCTACGCATCGTGTCGATATGTCCAAAGGAACAAATAAGACAACATTCCAAATGGAAGCATGCGTGCTACGCGTCGTGTCGGCGTATCGAGGAAACAATAAGACAACATTCCAAATGGAAGCATGCGATGCCCGCGCGCTACGTGTCGGCGTGTCCGAGGAACAAATAAGATAACATTCCAAATGGAAGCATGCGATGCGCCACGTCGTGGTCGGCGTGTCCAAATGGAAACAATAAGACAACAAGCGGTAATCAAAGTGGAAGCATGCGTGCGCTACGCATCGTGTCGATATGTCCAAAGCGATTAACAAAAGTAACACTATCAACAGAACGTGCGTGGAATTTATCGTCGCTGCGGTCACGTCCAAGTAAGTTCTCAACAAGTCAACCGACCTCCATCGAGAGACGGTAGTATAGAAACACAATTCTTGCACAACAAAGGCTATCAACAAGCATAGGCAAGTTTCACAACAACAAGCATAGGCAAGTTTCACAACAACAAGCATAGGCAAGTTTATACACAACTCAAGTACTTCCATTTTATGCCCAAGTTCGGTTTTTAACCTAAAGTACTACGTCACGTTAAATTCCTTTTAAAGAGATTTATCCCTTTTATAAAAGTCACCGATACAGTAGTATAAAAAAATGAGTGACTTATATCTTTTAAGTAAACCAAAACAATTTCCATACTTTCTTTTTAAAGTCAAGTTACCACGTTAAAACCAATGATAAAACCTTTCTTTTGTTTTCATAAGGTCGTTATAACCAACTTCCCATAAAGTTATAACACCTTATGCTTTAAACCATTTTAAGACAACACAATGCCTTTCTTTTCCCTAAGGTTCGGTTGCCTAATTTTAATTACGCAAGTCTCTTTTTGAAAAGTTTCATAGTTCAATGTCTTAATCTCTTTTAAAACAATTGAGTAACATATGTCATAGGCGAGTAGGTTATTCTTGTTCATAATCAATCTTATTAAACAACCATGATCTAGAAAATGTAATATCATTTTGTCTCATCTTAGCTTCTATGCAGATGGAGGTTTCTACTGTTTTTAATAATACTTAATTATTCAATACATTTTCCTTTATTAACGCGATGGTTTGTCGATACACATTCTGATTTCCGAAATCAGTAAAACATTATTCCTTCCAAAAACCAAGTACTCATTACTCACGAATGAGGTTTCACACAAACATCCATATTAAGTCAAGTCTCTTATCCTTTAAGAATAAGTCTCTTAACTTCTAAACCATTAAACCATTCTTTTATCTCTCTTGGCGTTACACCTAACTTCTCATAAAGTGGTATAACTCTTATGTTTTCAAACCAAGTACACACTTCTTTCAAAAAGGTTTCTTAATCTTTTAGAATACTCAAGGTTCTTTTACATCCAGTCGGTTATAAGTCAAATCAGTTATCTTTTAAAAACCACAAAGCATTTCTCATGTACATAGAGCTGTTATAACCAACTTCCCATAAAGCCGTTATAACACTTTATGTTTAAAGACAATCAAATACATTTAACACAGGTACGTCTACCGTACTACATAGTTATACACATATCATGCTAGAACAGATAGGACGAGGTTCATATACCTCGCGGCAGTATCGACTAATAGCAAAAGCGCAAGTACCTCAAACTGCGCTACACTCTCGATCAGCAGATCACTCCACCCATAGTACTTAAACATATAAGGCCACAAGGCGATTATTAAAATCTAGATCTCATTGTTCCATATTCTACAGAAAATTCGGCAACACCCCGCATGGCGTAAATCTCCTCTCTATCGGTAGCTACCAAGCCAACCAGGAGGGTTAACACCACTAACCGGACGTGTACAATACTACTACATAGTAATGCGACACAAGTCTCATGTCTGATCCCATGTAATTCTGATTCGATTCTCTTCTTTAAATTAGGGCTTAAGTCGCAAGACATTGCCGTAAGTATTATCGAGCTTAAGTCAAAGACATTGCGCACAATTATAATGTTCAGTACTATATATAGTATACTTCAACTATATATTCCTACAACATGTAATTCCCAATTACAATAGAAGGTCAAGAGTGTTTACCTCGATAAGCCCAAAATTATCCGAGTATATATGTCGATCTGAGCAAGGTTTAGCTCCTACTCCGGCGCTCCAATCGCTCCAAACAACCCTTAGAAGTTCTAACCAACTTCTACTTAAATACTTCAACCAACTATGAAGATTTCCTTAGGGTTTGGTTTGAGACTAAAGGACAAAGGTAGTATTTAAGGCTCTGCATTATAGAGGTAACTTTGGGAATACTACAAGGTATTTGGGCTAAAGTATTTTGGGCATAACAACAATACTAGGAGAGTATTTCTATACCACAAAGGGGGGGTATTTATACGAGACAACTAGGCTGGGGTACCTCGGCGAGCTTCACAAGGGGAGGGTGTGGTGGCTCGGCAAGCTCAACTAGGAGGGGAGAGGGACGAAAGCTCAAGCTAAGAGGAGTAGTTTGAGACTTAGATAGATTGCTCAAGTTTAGGATGAAGAATGTCTTCAACTAGAGGGTATTTATAGGTCAAGTGAAGGCCAACCAATGGCCAAGATGAAGACAAGTGCATAGCAAGTGTAAGGCCAAGATTTAGCCATGTGCAACCTTATCCATCTACCACAAAATATCCTACCTAACCCTTGACCAAGGAAAGGCACAAAAACGTGCTCACCATGCCATTTCGTCAGTCCACTCCTTCCGATTAGAGGTGACAAGTGTCGCCCTCTCGTTGGTCCAAAATGTTTCGTCTCTCGGAAAAATCCACCAAAATTATAAATGACATAGCCGGAATTTTCCCTACGAAAGCTGTGGAAACGTTTCGTCGGAAAACGACTCTTTTTGGCCCTTGTGCACAAAATTTCGAAACTAGCCACCTTTAAGGCTCAAATTATAATCCGTGCGCTCACGTACATACTGCGGAAATATAGGTATAACATTCTCCTCGCCAGAAACATTCGTCCGAATGTTCCTTCTCAAAGCGGATAACGATAAAGTTCCTCTTAACTTTAAACAAATTTCCAATGCCACATGGCAACAAAGTAACACACGTTCTCTCCTTCCTTACTCGTCGTGCCCTTTTGAACACTTGAACTCTTCTAGTATCGTACCACACTTGATTCCCAATACTTTGGAGTCACAACCTCAAACTTGGTCATCTTACTAGCCACTCTCCTAAAGGCCATTCCGGTCTTCACGATCCGCTTACGGTCGAACATATCCACGAACTCATCGATGGTTATCTAATCATGGGCCTAGTGCCCTCGTGACCTACCACCGGAGGGACCACCCGAGCTGACCCCACTTTGAAAGCCGCCGCGGGTTGGCCTCAACATGGCCCCAACCCGACCACTTACGCATCACGCTCTTGTTCCCGATCCGAACAATCTTACCTCTGGTCGAAAGCTACCACTTCCATTTCACACTACCCGGGAACTTATCACACAATACATTCTAGGCATAAAATGCACTCAGACAAGGATCGCTTGCAAAAACTTGTACTCAAGACGGCTTTACATCTAAGGTCTCAATCGTAATATTCTAGGGTTCATCATTTCCTCACCCTCAAGCTTACCCTTCTCACTAACGGGTTCTACATCACATTTTAGTACAAAGCTATCCAGACATAACACTAATCACAACATCAATACATACAAAACTACAGAGGTTAAGGATATACTGAAAGTAGGCGGTTCGAAGGCCGCTAAAGCTGGGAACTTCCACCGCGACCTCTCTAGTGGCCGCCGTGTATGAACATCTGCTGGCTATGGAAGGTGAAGAACCCTGGCCCGATCTCGTGATACGTGCTATCCTACGGTGCTACCCTGGTGGACAGTTTCTCCCAAAATGGCCTGCGCATGTAAAACAAACTCCTGGACTAGCACGACACTCCCACCGTGGAGTCTACCACAGCCAGTCCAACGAGGTAGGGGTGGCTTGGTGGCTAACACCACTGCTCTCAAATCTGAACCCTTGGAGCCACGACCGCTCTGAATACTCTGGATGCTCTGAAGATTGTGGAGGACCACTCTGTACTGGCGGAGGCGCATAACTAGTCTTCTGCTGAGGCGGTCCGCCTCGAAAGTCACCAAAGGACCCTGCTGTTCTGGACCTTGATCATTTCGTCGATTTCTCCGCTCCTCACCTCCAAGTGCATAAGCCTGCATGCGGGCAATGTCCATGCGGTGAAGAGCTACACGAACAACTCTGCTAGGTAATCATCGAGCCACCAGAACATGTCGGTGCACTCGATCCTCCATACTAGCCACTAATGCGGGGGCGTCTGGGCGATGAGTCGAACTCCACATTGTACTCGAGCGAACGCGCGTTACGCGCAACACCAAAAATCTGTCGGCCCGAGCCCTCCTCATCTGTGGAGGCAAGAAGTGTGCAAGAAATGCCTTTGAGAACTCATCCCATAAAGCTGGAAGTGCATTCTCTCCCCGGGACAACTCCCATGAATCAAACCAGTCGACTGCGGTATCACGCAGCCGATGCGAACCTAGGACCACTGACTCGGTCTCCGATGCCTTGATCACTCTCATGATCCGCTGTAACTGCCGGATGAACTCCTGCGGATCATCCTCAGGCCTCGACCCATAAAACTCGGAGGTTACATCTCGAGAAAATCCGTAATCTCAAACCGCTCGGGGGTGAACTACGGGTGCTCTGCTGGGGCTGCTGCATCGATCTATCCTCGTATGCAGCCCACGATCACGGCGATGGCGCCATCTCTCGTAACCCGTCTCTCTGCTCCGGTGTGGGGGATGGAGGCTCAGTCTTGGGGTCTGTAGAGGCTGCCCATTGCTCTGCTCGACTCCTCTGTGCCTTGCCTTACGGGCGGGTTGCCTGCAGCGGAGGCATAGCGGTAAAAGCGAAGTATGTCGGAGGGTCGATCTTATTACATGCTCTGGGCACGATCTCGTAATGAGAAGAATGGAAACCAATCCTAAATGTCCTATAGCCTCACGATTATAGATGTGGTGCACAACACGATAATCGAGACTACTAGACACGGTGCATAGACACTTTCCGAGGACTAAGCGCTCGATACCACTTTGTCACGACCGATCCGGGCGTGGATCGTGCCTTACCGGGCACCTGGTGATACAACATCAGAGAAAACCAGCGGAAATAAAAACTTAAACATGAACATGAGACAAGATAAAGAAAAAGGACAACCAAACGGTTACCTTCCAATAAAATACATATAAACAACTCTTTTTAAAACGAACAGTTTAATCCTTTTTACAAAACCACCTTGCGGTCTCTGACCTCTAAGAGTTTATCTGACAACTATGACGGACGGGGCCCCGCCATACCACAGATGTACAAGAACCTACAGACTCGGGTAACATGCAGCAGATAAGCCTCCGGAAGAGCGGACTTCCCAAGCTGAAATGAGATCCTAACGCGGGATCGGCGGCGATGTACTCTACTGCGGCATGAACGCGGCCTCCGAAGGAGGTCGATAACAGTACCAAGTATGTGGCGTAAAATCGTAAATGAAATCATAATAGTCTATAAAGCGGGAGGCGGTATGATAGCAAACTACAGATCTACACACATACTGATTATATCAATTCGGTCTCACGCCCAACATCAATCCTGCGTGGAGTACCTTCCTCAGCTTGGCGATATGATATGATAACAACAAGACAAAGAATCCAAATGGGAGCATACGTGCGCTACGCATCGTGTCGGTATGTCGAAGGAACAAATAAGACAACATTCCAAATGGAAGCATACGTGCGCTACGCATCGTGTCGGCGTGTCGAAGGAAACAATAAGACAAAGATTCCAAATGGAAGCATACGTGCGCTACGCGTCGTGTCGGCGTGTCAAAGGGAACAAATAAGACAACATTCCAAATGGAAGCATGCGATGCGCTACGCATCGTGTCGGCGTGTCCAAAGGGAAACAATAAGACAACAAGCGGTAATCAAAGTAGAAGCATACGATGCGCTACACATCGTGTCGATATGTCCAGCGATTAACAAAGTAACACTATCAGCGAACGCGTGCGGTGGAATTTATCGTCATTGCAGGTCGCGTTGAGTAAGTTCTCAACAAGTCAAGCGACCTCCATCGAGAGGCGGTAGTATAGAAACACAATTCTTGCACAACAAAGGCTATCACAACAAGCATAGGCAAGTTTCACAACAACAAGCATAGGCAAGTTTCACAACAACAAGCATAGGCAAGTTTATACACAACTCAAGTACTTCCATTTTATGCCCAAGTTCGGTTTTAACCTAAAGTACTACGTCGTTAAATTCCTTTTAAAGAGATTTATCCACTTTTATAAAGTCACCGATACCGTAGTATAAAAAAATGAGTGACTTATATCTTTTAAGTAAACCAAAACAATTTCCATACTTTCTTTTTTAAAGTCAAGTTACCGCGTTAAAACCAATGATAAAACCTTTCTTTTGTTTTCATAAGGTCGTTATAACCAACTTCCCATAAAGTCGTTATAACACCTTATGCTTTAAACCATTTTAAGACAACACAATGCCTTTCTTTTCCCTAAGGTTCGGTTGCCTAATTTTAATTACGATCTCTTTTGAAAAGTTTCATAGTTCAATGTCTTAATCTCTTTTAAAACAATTGAGTAACATATGCCATGGCGAAGTAGGTTATTCTTGTTCATAATCAATCTTATTAAGCGACCGTGATCTAGAAAATGTAATATCATTTTGTCTCATCTTAGCTTATGCGGATGGAGGTTTCTCTTGGTTTTTAATAATACTTAATTATTCAATACATTTTCCTTTATTAACTGCGATGGTTTGTCGATACACGTTCGATTTTGAAATCGATAAAACATTATTCCTTCCAAAACCAAGTACTCATTACTCACGAATGAGGTTTCACACAAACATCCATATTAAGTCAAGTCTCTTATCCTTTAAGAATAAGTCTCTTAACTTCTAAACCATTAAACCATTCTTTTATCTCTCTTAGGCGTTACACCTAACTTCTCATAAAAATGGTATAACTCTTATGTTTTCAAACCAAGTACACACTTCTTTCAAAAAGGTTTCTTAATCTTTTAGAATACTCGAGGTTCTTTTACATCCGATCGGTTATAAGTCAAATCGGTTATCTTTTAAAAACCACAAAGTATTTCGTATGCATAGAAATTTGTTATAACTTGACTTCCCATAAAGCCGTTATAACACTTTATGTTTAAAGACAATCAAATACATTTAACACGTATGCGTCTACCGTACTACATAGTTATACACATATCATGCTAGAAGCAGATAGGAAGAGGTTCACATACCTCGCGGCAGTATCGACTAATAGCAAAACGCTCAAGTACCTCAAATGCGCTACACTCTCGGTCAAGCGGATCACTGCACACGTAGTACTTGACCTATACGGCCACAAGGGGTTTATTAACATATAGATCTCATTTTTCCATTTTCTACAGAAAATTGGCGGCACTCTCCCCCCATGAGCGTAAATCTCCTCTCTATCGGTGCTACGAAGCCAACGAGGGGTTAACACGTCTAACGGACGTGTACAATTCTACTACATAGTAATGCTACACAAGTCTCATGTCTGATACTATGTAATTACGATTCGATTCTCTTCTTTAAATTCGGGCTTAAGTCGCAAGACATTGCCGTAAGTATTATTCGAGCTTAAGTCAAAAGACATTTGCGCACAATTATAATGTTCAGTACTATATATAGTATACTTCAACTATATATTCCTACAACATGTAATTCCCGATTACAATAGAAGGTCGAGTGTTTACCTCGATAAGCCCAAATTATCCGAGTATATATGTCGATCTGAGCAAGGTTTAGCTCTACTCGGCGCTCAATCCGCTCCAAACAACCCTTAGAAGTTCTAACCAACTTCTACTTAAATACTTCAACCAACTATGAAGATTTCCTTAGGGTTTCAGTTTGAGACTAAAAGGACAAAGGTAGTATTTTCTGCTCTACGTATAGAGGTAACTTTGGGAATACTAAAAGGTATTTGGGCTAAAGTATTTTGGGCATAACAACAATACTAGGAGAGTATTTCTATACCACAAAGGGGTATTTATACGAGACAACTAGGCTAGGGGGTACCCAAGGCGAGCCATGAGGGGAGGGTGTGGTGGCTCTCGGCCAAGCTCAACTAGGAGGGGGGGAGAGGGACGAAAAGCTCAAGCTAAGAGGGAGTAGTTTGAGACTTAGATAGATTGCTCAAGTTTAGGATGAATAATGTCTTGACTAGAGGGGTATTTATAGGTCAAGTGAAGGCCAACCAATGGCCAAGATGAAGACAAGTGCATAGCAAGTGTAAGGCCAAGATTTAGCCATGTGCAACCTTATCCATCTACCACAAAATATCCTACCTAACCCTTGACCAAGGGAAAGGCACAAAAAACGTGCTCACCATGCCATTTCGTCAGTCCACTCCTTCCAATTAGAGGGTGACAAGTGTCGCCCTCTCGTTGGTCCAAAATGTTTCGTCTCTCGGAAAAATCCGCAAAAATTATAAATGACATACCCGGAATTTTCCCTCACAAAAGTGGAAAGCGTTCGTCGGAAAACGACTCTTTTGGCACTTGTGCACAAAATTTCGAAACTAGCCAACTTTAAGGCTCAAATTATAATCGTCGCGCTCGCGTACATACTGCGGAAATACGGGTATAACATTCTCCCTCGCCCGAAACATTCGTCGAATGTTCCTTCTCAAGACGGATAACGATAAAGTTCCTCTTAACTTTAAACAAATTTCCAATGCCACACATGGCAACAAAGTAACACACGTTCTCTCCGCTTACTCGTCGTGCCCTTTTGAACACTTGAACTCTTCTAGTATCGTACCACACTTCGATTCCCAATACTTTGGAGTCACAACCTCGAACTTGGTCATCTTACTAACCGCTCTCCCTAAAGGCCATTCCGGTCTTCACGATCCGCACGGTCGAACATATCCACGAACTCATCGATGGTTATCTAATCATGGGCCTAGCGCCCTCGTGACCTACCACTGGAGGACCGCGCTGACCCCACTTTGAAAGCCGCGCGGGTTGGCCTCAACATGGCTGACCCGACCCACTTACGCATCACGCTCTTGTTCCCGATCCGAACAATCTTACCTCTGGTCATGAAAGCTACCACTTCCATTTCACACTACCGGGGACTTATCACACAATACATTCTAGGCATAAAATGCACTCACAAGGATCGCTTGCAAAAACTTGTACTCAAGACGGCTTACATCTAAGGTCTCAATGTAATATTCTAGGGTTCATCATTTCCTCACCCTCAAGCTTACCGCTTCTCACTAACCGGGTTCTACATCACATTTTAGTACAAAGCTATCCGAACATAACACTAATCACAACATCAATACATACAAAACTCTAGAGGTTAAGGATATACTCGAAAGTAGGCGGTTCGGAGGGCCTTAAAGCTGAGAACTTCCACGCGACCTCTGTGGCCGCCGGTGTATGAACATCCTGCTGGTATGGAAGGTGAAGAACCATCGATCTCAGATTCGTGCTATCCTACCGGTGCTACCCACAGTGGACAGTTTCTCCCAAAATGGCCTGCTGTCGCATGTAAAACAAACTCCGGACTAGCACGACACTCCCATGTGGAGTCTACCACGTGATCCTGACGAGTAGGGGTGGCTTGGTGGCTAACACCTGCTCTCCCGAAAATCTGAACCCTTGGAGCCCTGACCTGCTCCTGAATACTCTGGATGCTCTGAAGATTGTGGAGGACCACTCTGTACTGGCGGAGGCGCATAACTAGTCTTCTGCTGAGGCGGTCCGCCTCGAAAGTCACCAAAGGACCCTGCTGTTCTGGACCTTGATCATTTCGTCGATTTCTCCGCTCCTCACCTCCAAGTGCATAAGCCTGCATGCGGGCAATGTCCATTGTTATACCCCGTAGTTGCAGGGTATGTATGTGAGGACGTACGTCTGACGTCTGTGAAATTTTGAAAAGAAAGAAAGATGTGAGTTTTAAGGAAAAGTTTCCGTTATTTGTGAAGAAAAGGTTCGTTAATGGGAATTGGATTCCCGATTTGGTATTTGGACTTCATAGATTACATTAGAATTTTGAGATTTTATTTTGGAAATGGTCACGTGGGGCCCACGGGAGAAATTCTGGTTTTGTAGGAGCCACTTTGTTTTGAGATTTTGGCCATTGTGGATATTTTTGAAGACGTTTTGAGGGCCAATAGGAGGTGACACGTGTCACCGCCTAGTGGCTTGGCCGAAGTTACATTTGAGCGCAGTCTTAGAAGTCGTTTTTCGAATGAAGCGTTTCCACGACTTTCGTAGGAAAATTCCGCTATGTCCTTTTTAATTTTTGCGGATTTTTAGAGGCGAAACATTTTGGACCAACGGGAGGGTGACATGTGTCACCTCACATTGGAAACTTGTGGCGTCAGTGGGCGATTAGTTCCACGTGGATTGATATTGTGGCTCACGTTTTTGGCCCTATTGGTTCCTTGTTTGTGCCTTGTTTTGGCCTTGTTTGTGGCTTGTCTTGTGCCATGTTTTGTGGAGTAGGGGTTAGGGTGCACTTGGCTTGATCAAGGCCTTACACTTGCCTTGCACGTGGCTTGATCTTGGCCGTTGGTTGGCGTTTGGGTTTGCTATAAATACCAGCTGTGAAGACTTCATTCGTCCACAAATGTTTCCAAGTCTTGACTCCCTCCCCTCCCTCTTGGTGACGCTCGGCCAAGAGCTCCTCTCCCCCTGGACAGTGGCCATTGGCCGGGAGGTCTCTCCACTTGTGAGGTCTAGCCAGGTAGGGTACCCCACTAGCCAAGTTGTTGTCGTATAAAACCCCATGTTGTGGTATAGAAATACTCCCCACGTATTGTTATAATGCCCAAAATACCATAGCCTTGTACCTTGTAGTATTCCAAATATACCGCTTTCGTAGAGTCAGGAAATACTACTTTTTGTCCTTTAGTCTCAAACCGAAACCCTGAAATCTTCATAGTTGGTTGAAGTATGTGAGTAGAAGTTGGTTAGAACTTCTAAGGGTTGTTTGGAGTGGTTTGGAGCGCGGAGTGGAGCTAAACCTTGCTCAGGAGCGACATTAATCTCGGATAATTTTGGGCTTATCGATTTAATTATCTTGTCGATCTATTGTAATTGGAAATTACATGTTTGGTTGAATATATAGTTGAAGTATACTATATATGGAACTACTTAGTATTCGCAATGTCTTTTGACTTAAGCTGAAGAATAAGAAGCCCGAATGACTGTATTTACATAGGGTGTATTGCGGTAGACTTGTGTAGTATTCTTGAGTAGAATTGTACGTCGGGTAGGCGTGTAAACCCCAGTTGGCTTGGTAGCGGCCTCGATAGAGGAGGAGATTTCTGTTGTTGCGGGAGGTCTTTGAATTTTCTATAGAATGATAGAAACTTGTGTTTTGGGGTTAATAGACGTTTTGACCTTTATAGGTGAAAGTACTAAGAGTAGCGTATTCTACTCGGAGTGGAAAGGGCTAGCAGGTTGTAGTACTTGGAGCATTTTGCTTATTGTCGATAAATCGTCGCGAGGTATGTGAACCTCTTCCTATCTTTTCTAGCATGATTGTTGTGAACTATGTAGTGCGGTGAGCGTACATGTGCTAAGTGATTTGGTTGGTTTAAAACATAGGGTGTTATAATAGCTTTATGGGAAGTTAGTTATAACGACCTTATGTAAGTGAAAATGGTTTCTTGATGTTATAAGATAAGAGACATGATCTTATAAGATAAGAGAATTAAAAAATTTTTTTTAATGTTGATGTATGTGTTAAACATCATTCGTGAGTAATAAGTAATTGTTTATAAATGGATAATGTTTCTTGATTTGGGAATCGAATGTGTATCGACAGGACCAACTGCGGCGTTAATAAAGGAAAATGTATTGAATAATGATGTGTTGTATTAAAACCGGTAGAAACCTCCATCTGCATAGAAGCTAAGATGAGACAAAATGATATTACATTTTCTAGATCATGGTCATTGTAATAAGATCGTTATAAACAAGAATAAACTACTCACATATATGACATATGTTACTCAATTGTTCTAAAAAGGAATCAAGTGATTAAGTTTGGGAACTATGAAACCATTTGAAAATGAGAAGCTTGAGTAATTGAAACTAGGCAAACTGGAACTTAGGAAAAGAATGTTGTTACTTGATTTTGAAAAGGAAGGTGGGTTGGTCATTCTAATACTACGGGTATCGGGTGACTTTTATAAAAGTAATGGACCTCTTTTAAAAAAAGAACTTAACGTATGTAGTACTTTGGGGTTAAAAACCCGGACTTTGGCATAAAATGAAAGTACTTTGAGTTGTGTGAAACTTGCCTATGCTTGTTGTTGTGAAACTTGCCTATGCTTGTTGTTGTGAAACTTGCCTATGCTTGTGATGATAGCCTTTATGGTACAAGCGTTGTGTTTCTGTGTTACCGCGTCTCTCGATAGAAGGTCGGTTGACTGGTTGAGAACTTACTTGGATGTCTTGGCGTGTGGAGAAATTCCGCAGTACGTTCTGTTGATAGTATTATTGTTGTTAATCGCTTTGGACATCGACACGATCGTAGCGCGCGGGTATGCTTCCATTTTGGTTAAGGTCTTGTGGTTGTCGCTTTGGATATCTTGACGATCGTAGCGCGCGGGTATGTTTCCATTTCGATTATCGCCTTGTGATTTCCTTTTGGACATCGACACGATGCGTGGCGCGCGGGTATCGTCCATTTGGAAAGTTGTCTTATTGTTTCCCTTTGGACATCGACACGATCGTAGCGCGCGGGTATGCTTCCATTTGGATTCTTTGTCTTGTTGTTGAGTCACATGGACATGTCTACACCGATCTGGTCCAGGGGCATGTGGCCGTGGGACATTGGTATTATTGTTGCATCGTGGACATGTCTACTGCCGTCTGATGAGGGCATGCGGCCATAATCACGAACTGATTGATGTTGTGGGCGTGAGACCCATAGTTATATTGGAGTGATGGTATTTTTATGTTGTGAGCGTAGTTTGGTTATCATACATGTCTCTGCTTTATATAGACTAGTATGATTTCATTCTGATGTTATGCGATTTCACATACTTGGTACTGTTGTCTTGACCTCCTTGGCCGAGCGTATAAGAGGCCGAGCCTCACTCGAAACAGCCCCGAAGTAGCTCTCCGTATGGCACATCACGAGAAGGGCCGTTGGGCATGCCTCGGGGATCGCAAGCAGCGGTACACTTTGTAGTCGCTGAGGTTAATGCCTCGAGCGGCAGCCGATTACAAAAGTGGTATCGAAGCGATTAATCCTCGGAAAGTGTCTGACCGTGTCTAGTAGAGTCTTGATTATCGATGTGTTGTGCACACATCTATAATCGGAGGCGAGACATTTAGGATTGGTTTCATTCTTCTCATCACGAGATCGTGCCTTAGAGGTGTTGTAAGTTGGACCCTCGGCGTATCTCGTTTTTACGGTTATGCCTCCGCGCAAGGCGAGCCCGAGAAGGGCAAAGGCAGCGAGTGCCGCTAGTGAGATCTGAGAGTGCGAGCGCGAGCGAGCAGTGCGAGTTGTGCTTGACGGCGGGTTTTGTAGCGCCGCCCGGCCCAGAGAGTTAGAGCGCGGCAATGGCTGCCGAGACCGCGATACACGAGCCTCGGTCACGATGCAGGCGAGGAGATGGTTACAGAGATGGCGATTCTTGGCGAAGTCGTGGCAGATATGAGGATAATTTGGATCACGGCGATTCGGTTCGATAGCACGATGGTTCACCCGAGCGAGATAGTTTGAGGCTACGGGACTTTCGAGTTGTAGCGCGAGTTTTACGGGTCGAGGCACGAGGATGATCGCGAGGAGTTCATCCGGCGATTCTGACGGATCGTGCGGGTGATCAAGGCTTGAAACCAGTCTGTGACCTTTGGTTCGCGTCGGTGCGTGATACGCGATCGATTGGTTTGATTCATGGGAGCTTTCGGGAGAGCATGCCTCCAGCGGTATGGGATGAGTTTTGGGGCTTTCTCACGCACTTCTTGCCTCGCGGATGAGGAGAACGCGGTAGATTTTTATTCACGAGGCAGAGGCGCCTTGTCGAAGTACAATGTCGAGTTCGATTCTTTGGCTCGATATGTCCTGCGCTAGTTGCGAATATGGAGGATAGGGTGCATCGCTCGTCACGGGCTTGATGATTATATGGGCGAATCTTGTGCGGGTGTTTCTCTTCAGGGCATGGACATTGCCGCGTGCGAGCTCATGCACTAGGATGTGAGGCACGGAGGGTCGACGGAATGACTGGATCGCGAGAAGAGGGCCGGGGCGGCGAGTCCTTTGGTGGCTTCGAGGCGGACCGCCTGGCGAGCTAGTTATATACCCCCGGTGCAGTGGTCCTCCACCGTCTTGAGGCAGTCGGGGCTCGAGGTTCAGATTTTCGGCGAGCGGGGTGTTAACGGTGAAGCCACCCCTACCTCGTTGTGACCATTGTGGTAGACTCCATTTTGGAGAGTGTCGTGCTAGATTGGGAGTTTGTTTTGCATGCGGCCAGCGGGCCATTTGCGAGGAATGTCCTACCAAGGAAGCGCGGATGTTGCGACTTCGACGCCGGGATCGTGGCTGGTTCATCACGCCTACGGTATGCCTGCGAGGCCTATGATTAGAGTGGAGCGGTAGCCGGTATATCATAACCCTCTAGAGTTTTGGTATGCTTGTTATGATGATCTCATTATTGTGTGCTATGCGGATAGCATTGTGATATGTGTGAGTTAAAATGCATGGTTAGTTGGAAGGATACGTATGGAGGCATGGTAAGTGTGAACCTTAGACTATTTCCACGGCGAGACCTTAGAGGTAAGGTCGTCTTGAGTAAAGGATTCGTTTTATGTTTGACCTTTATAAGGGTGAGTAGTATCGTGGGATTTATTTGTGTGATAAGTCCATGGGTAGTGTGAGATGGAAGTGGTAGCTTTCGTGATGTGAATTAGTAAGATTGTTAGGATCGGGAACAAGAGTTTAACACGGTTGGGGGTCGGGTTTAGGACCATTTGCGGGTCAAACCGTAACCGATTTGAGGTGGGGCCAGTTCTGGGTGGTCCCGCGGTGGTAGAGTCACGAGGATGCTAGGCCCAAGTTTGTATGATCATCGTATGAGTTCGTGGGCGCGTTCGACCGAGCGGTTCGTAAAGGCGGGAATGGCCTTAAGGAAGTTTGAGGTTAGTAAGATGACCAAGTTTGGAGGTAGTGACTCCAGATTTTGAGAGCGAGTAATGGTGAAGTATGGTGCGTCTTGGGAGAGTTCAAGTGTTAGAAGGGCACGGCGAGTAAGGAAGGAAGATAACGTGTGTTATTTCGTGGCCGGTATGGCGTTGACAACTTGTTAGAGGAACTTCATCGATATCCGTCTTGAGAAGGAACATTCGGGCGAATGTTTCTAAGGAGGAGAATGTTATACCCGTAGTTGCGGGGTATGTATGTGAGGGCGTGCGTGCGGCGTCTGAGAAATTTTGAAAAGAAAGAAAGATGTGAGTTTTCGGCGGAAAAGTTTCGGTTATTTGTGAAGAAAAGGTTCGTTAATGGGGTGGATTCCCAGTTTGGTATTGGACTTCATAGATTACATTAGAATTTTGAGATTTTATTTTGGAAATGGTCACGTGGGGCCACGGGAGAAATTCTGATTTTGTGGGAGCCAGCTTTGTTTTGAATTTTGGCCATTGTGGATATTTTTGAAGACGTTTTTGAGGGCCAATAGGAGGGTGACACGTGTCACCCCGCCTAGGTGGCTTGGCGAAGTTACATTTGAGCACAGTGCAGGCTAAGTCGTTTTCGCGAAAGCGTTTCCACGACTTTCGTAGGAAAATTCGGCTATGTCCTTTTTAATTTTTGCGGATTTTTAGAGGCGAAACATTTTGGACCAACGGGAGGTGACATGTGTCACCTCGCATTGGAAAGCTTGTGGCGTCGAGTGGGCGATTAGTTCACGATTGGATTGATATTGTGGCTCGCGTTTTTGGCCCTATTGGTTCCTTGTTTTGTGCCTTGTTTTGGCCTTGTTTGTGGCTTGTCTTGTGCCATGTTTTGTGGAGTAGGGGTTAGGGTGCACTTGGCTTGATCAAGGCCTTACACTTGCCTTGCACGTGGCTTTATCTTGGCCGTTGGTTGGCATTTGGGTTTCTTATAAATACCCCCACTTTGTGAAGACTTCATTCATCCACAAATGTTTCCAAGTCTTGAATCCCTCCCTCCTCTTGTTGACTCGTCCAATCTCCTCTCCCAGAAAGTGGCCTTTGGCGGGTGAGGTCTCCACTCTGTGAGGTCTGGCAGTGGGGTACCCCACTGCCTAGTTGTTTTAGTATAATACCACTTGTTGTGGTATATAAATACTCCTAGTATTGTTATAATGCCCAAAATACCTTAGCCTTGTACCTTGTAGTATTCCAAAGATACCTCTTTACGTAGAGTCAGGAAATACTACCTTTTGTCCTTTAGTCTCAGCCAGAAACCACAAGGAAATCTTCATAGTTGGTTGAAGTATGTGAGTAGAAGTTGGTTAGAACTTCTAAGGGTTGTTTGGAGTGGTTTGGGCGCACGGAGTGGAGCTAAACCTTGCTCAGGAGCGACATTAAACTCGGATAATTTTGGGCTTATCGAGGTAATTATCTTGTCCCTCTATTGTAATTGGAAATTACATGTTTGTTAGAATATATAGTTGAAGTATACTATATATGGAACTACTTAGTATTCGGCAATGTCTTTTGACTTAAGCCTGAAGAATAAAGAACTGAACTGAACTGTATTTACATAGGACTGTATTGCGGTAGACTTGTGTAGTATTACTGAGTAGAATTGTACACGTCGGGTAGGCGTGTAAACCCCCACAGTTGGCTTGGTAGCCGGCCTCGATAGAGGAGGAGATTTCTGTTGTTGCGGGGAGGTCTTTGAATTTTCTATAGAATGATAGAAACTTGTGTTTTGGGGTTAATAGACGTTTTGACCTTTATAGGTGAAAGTACTAAGAGTAGCGTATTCTACTCGAGGAGTGGAAAGGGCTAGCAAGGTTGTAGTACTTGGAGCATTTTGCTTATTGTCGATAAATCGTCGCGAGGTATGTGAACCTCTTCCTATCTTTTCTAGCATGATGGTTGTGAACTATGTAGTGCGGTAGGCGTCACGTGTGCTAAGTGATTTGGTTGGTTTAAAACATAGGGTGTTATAATAGCTTTATGGGAAGTTAGTTATAACGACCTTATGTAAATGAAAATGGTTTCTTGATGTTAGAAGTTAAGAGACTTGATCTTATAAGATAAGAGACTTAACTTATTTGTTTTAATGTGGATGTTTGTGTGAAACCTCATTCGTGAGTAATGAGTACTTGGTTTTAAAGGGATAATGTTTTACTGATTTCGGGAATCAGAATGTGTATCGACAGACCAACTGCGGCGTTAATAAAGGAAAATGTATTGAATAATGATGTGTTGTATTAAAACCAGTAGAAACCTCATCTGCATAGAAGCTAAGATGAGACAAAATGATATTACATTTTCTAGATCATTTCTTTGTAATAAGATCGTTATAAAGCAGAATAAACTACTCACATATATGACATATGTTACTCAATTGTTCTAAAAGGAATCAAGTGATTAAGTTTGGGAACTATGAAACCATTTGAAAATGAGAAGCTTGAGTAATTGAAACTAGGCAAACTGGAACTTAGGAAAAGAATGTTGTTACTTGATTTTGAAAAGGAAGGTGGGTTGGTCATTCTAATACTACGGGTATCGGGTGACTTTTATAAAAGTAATGGACCTCTTTTAAAAAAAGAACTTAACGTATGTAGTACTTTGGGGTTAAAAACCCGGACTTTGGCATAAAATGAAAGTACTTTGAGTTGTGTGAAACTTGCCTATGCTTGTTGTTGTGAAACTTGCCTATGCTTGTTGTTGTGAAACTTGCCTATGCTTGTGATGATAGCCTTTATGGTACAAGCGTTGTGTTTCTGTGTTACCGCGTCTCTCGATAGAAGGTCGGTTGACTGGTTGAGAACTTACTTGGATGTCTTGCGTGTGGCGGAGAAATTCCGCAGATGCGTTCGCGGTGATAGTATTATTGTTGTTAATCGCTTTGGACATCACGACACGATCGTAGCGCGCGGGTATGCTTCCATTTTGGTTAAGGTCTTGTAGTTAATCGCTTTGGATATCTTGACCACGATCGTGGCTGCGGGTATGTTTCCATTTCGATTATCGCGCGTGATTTCCTTTTGGACATACCGACCACGATCGTGCGCGCGGGTATCGTCCGTTTGGAAAGTTGTCTTATTGTTTCCCTTTGGACATCTTGACACGATCGTAGCGCGCGGGTATGCTTCCATTTGGATTCTTTGTCTTGTTGTTGAGTCACATGGACATGTCTACACCGATCTGAATTCGGGGCATGTGGCCGTGGGACATTGGTATTATTGTTGCATCATGGACATGTCTACCGTCACGATTCCGGGCATGCGGCCATAACGCGAACTGATTGATGTTGTGGGCGTGAGACCCATAGTTATATTGGAGTGATGATGTTTTATGTTGTGAGCGTAGTTTGGTTATCATACATGTCTCTGCTTTATATAGACTAGTATGATTTCATTTCTGATATTATGCGATTTCACATACTTGGTACTGTTATCTTGACCTCCTTGAAGCTGCGTTCATCTGCGGTAGAGAACATCGATCGTGGATCCCGCTCTTAGGATCACAATTCGACGTATTGGGAAGTTCCGTTTCTTGGAGGCTTATCTTTTAGTATGTGTTCCACTGAGTTGTAGGTTCTTGTACATTCGAGGTATGGCGGGGCCTGTCCGTCATAGTCGTTGTAAATCTTAAGTGCTGTAGTCTGTTGTGGCGGGGTTGTAAAGGATTAAAGCTATTGAGTTTATGTATATCGAAGGCAACTGTTTTGGTTGCTTTGTTTATTTATGATATCTCTTGTTAAATGACTCATGTTTTTTTGTTCGCTGATTTTCTCGATGTATGTATCACTAGGGTGCCCGGTAAGGCACGATGCGAACCGGGCGAATCGTTACATCCATGCGGTGAAGAGCTACACCGAACAACTCTCTGCTAGGTAATCATCGAGCCTCGTAACATATCGGTGCACTCGATCCTCCATACCACTAATGCGGGGGCGTCTGGGCGATGAGTCGAACTCCATTGTACTCGAGCGAGCGGATTCTGCATGACACCAAAAATCTGGCCGAACCCTCCTCATCCGGAGGCGAAGTGTGCAAGAAATGCCTTTGAGAACTCGTCCCATAAAGTCGTGCATTCTCTCCGGGGGCTCGCGAATCAAACCAATCGATCTGCGGTATCACGCACCGATGCGAACCTAGGACCAGCGACTCGGTCTCCGTGCCTTGATCACTCTCATGATCGTGTAGCTGCCGGATGAACTCCTGCGGATCATCCTCGGGCCTCGACCCATAAAACTGCGGAGGTTACATCTCGAAAATCCGTAATCTCAAATGCGCTCGGGGTGAACTACGGGTGCTCACGGTGGAACTGCTGCGTCGATCTATCCCATTATGCCACGATCACGGCGATGGCCATCTCTCAGTAACCCATCTCCTCTGCTCGGTGTGGGTGGAGGCTCAGTCTTGGGGTCTGTAGAGGCTGCATTGCTACTCAGACTCCTGGCACGCTTGCCATACAGGCCGGGTTGCCTTACGGAGGCATAAGCGGTAAAAGCGAAGTATGTCGGAGGTCGATCTTATTACACGACTCTAAGGCACGATCTCGGAATGAGAAGAATGAAACCAATCCTAAATGTCCTATAGCCTCACGATTATAGATGTGGTGCAACACACCGATAATCGAGACTCTGAACACGATGCAAGACACTTTCCAGGACTAAGCGCTCACGATACCACTTTTGTCACGACCGATCCGGGCCGTGGTAGTGCCTACCGGGCACCTAGTGATACAACATCGAGAGAAAACCGGCGGAAATAAAAACTTAAACATGAACATGAGACAAGATAATGAAACGAAGCTAACCAAACGGTTACCTTCCAATAAAATACATATAAACAACTCTTTTTAAAGCGAAGCGGTTTAATCCTTTTTACAAACCACCTTGCGATTACACAGACCTCAAGAGTTTATAACAACTATGGCCAGGGCGCCATACCACGAATGTACAAGAACCTGGACTGTGGTAACATGCACCAGATAAGCCTCAGAAGGCGGAGCTTCCCAACGCTGAAATGAGATCCTAGCGGGGATCGACGGTAGATGTACTCCTACTGCGGCATGAACGCGGCCACGAAGGAGTCGATAACAGTACAGTATGTGAAAGCGTAAAATCAGTAAATGAAATCATAATAGTCTATAAAGCGAGAGCGGTATGATACCAAACTACAATACACAGCGCATGATTATATCAATTCGGTCTCACGCCCACAACATCAATCGCCGTGAGTACGCCTTCCTCAGCTGGCGATGCATGATATGATAACAACAAGACAACAATCCAAATGGGAGCATACGATGCGCTCGCATCGTGTCGGTATGTCCAAAGGAACAAATAAGACAACATTCCAAATGGAAGCATGCGATGCGCTACGCATCGTGTCGGCGTGTCGAAGAAACAATAAGACATTCCAAATGGAAGCATACGTGCGCTACGCGTGTCGGCGTGTCCAAGGAACAAATAAGACAACATTCCAACTGGAAGCATACCCGTGCGCTACGCATCGTCGTGTCGAAGGAAACAATAAGACAACAAGCGTAATCAAAGTAGAAGCATGCGTGCGCTACACATGTCGATATGTCCAAAGCGATTAACAAAAGTAACACTATCAGCGAACGCGTGCGGTGGAATTTATCCGCTGTAGGTCCGCGTTGAGTAAGTTCTCAACAAGTCAGCGAGCCTCTCCAGAGGCGGTAGTATAGAAACACAATTCTTGCACAACAAAGGCTATCACAAGCGTAGGCAAGTTTCACAACAACAAGCATAAGGCAAGTTTCACAACAACAAGCGTAGGCAAGTTTATACAAAACTCAAGTACTTCCATTTTATGCCCAAGTTCGGTTTTTAACCTAAAGTACTACGTCGTTAAATTCCTTTTAAAGAGATTTATCCACTTTATAAAAGTCACCGATACGTAGTATAAAAAAATTAGTGACTTATATCTTTTAAGTAAACCAAAACAATTTCCATACTTTCTTTTTTTAAAGTCAAGTTACACGTTAAAACCAATGATAAAACCTTTCTTTTGTTTTCATAAGGTCGTTATAACCAACTTCCCATAAAGTGTTATAACACCTTATGCTTTAAACCATTTTAAGACAACACAATGCTTTCTTTCCCTAAGGTTCGGTTTGCCTAATTTTAATTCTGAGTCTCTTTTGAAAAGTTTCATAGTTCAATGTCTTAATCTCTTTTAAAACAATTGAGTAACATATGCCATAGCAGTAGGTTATTCTTGTTCATAATCAATCTTATTAAGCGGCCATGATCTAGAAAATGTAATATCATTTTGTCTCATCTTAGCTTTATGCGGATGGAGGTTTCTGGTTTTTAATAATACTTAATTATTCAATACATTTTCCTTTATTAACGCTTATTGGTGGTTATGCATATACCCGTAGTTCCAGGTATATAGGTGAGGATGTATGTGCGAGAATACGTGTAAATTTTGGAAAGAAAGATGTGATTTTTCAAAAAAAGTTTAGGTTTGTGAAGAAAAGGTTAGTTAATGGGGTGGATTCCCAGTTTGGTATTTGGACTTCGTGGAATATTAGAGAATTATGGAATTTTATTTAGGAATTGGTCACGTGGGGCCACGGGAGGAATTCTGATTTTGTGGGGCCAGCTTTGTTTTGAGATTTTGGCCTTTATGGATATTTTGGAAGATGAAATATTTTGGACGAATAGGAGGCGACACGTGTCACCCCTAGGTGGCCTCATGGCCGAAATTTGCTAACAAGTGGCGAGACAGTGGCCTTGTCTTGCTAGATATTTTAATGTGTGGACAAGTGGCCAAGTCTTGCTAGATATTTTGTGTGGACAAGTGGCTTGTGGGACCACACACACTTGTCCCCAATCTCAATCACACACTTGCCTTCATCCTAGCCCTTGGTTGTCCTATATATGCACCAGTTGATGAAAACTTCCACACTTAACCATTTGAGACAAGAAATTCCCTCCCTTCTCCCTTGACCTTGCTCTCGTTTTGAGCCCATTTCTTGACCTAAATTTGTCCAACAATTCTTAAACTCTCAAGTGTTCTTCCCTAAGGTGTTAGGAAGATTGTGTACCAAGAGTTGGAAAAGATTTCACACCACAACCTATTGTTCATGCCTTGGCGAAACTTACTAGTTGGAAACCACTAAGTGTTCTTCACTTTTTGGAGTTGGTTCTTGAAGAGAAGTTGGTTAGGAGCTTCTATGGGTTGCTTGTAGCGGATTGGAGCGTAAAGATTTGGAGCTAAGACTTGCTTGGAGCGACATTAAGTTCTTGGATAATTTTGGGCTATTTGAGGTAGTAAACCTTAACCTCTTTGTGAATTGGTCATTATACATATATTATAAGTATATTATGGAGTATATAATATATGGAGTAAAGTTTGGAAGAGTTGGATCTTGTTAACTTGTTAAAAGAAAGGATTGGCCGTTTGCCATTAAAATGGTAAACGTATCTTACTTGTGAAGAAGTAATTAACAAAGTAACTATAACTTATATTAAGATGGAATATAAGTTGGATGACTAATGAAGTAATTGGATAAGTAAAATGGACAAAGTTGGCCAAGGACCCCAACTTAAGGACTGTATTTACTTTGGACTGTATTACTTTGGGAATGATTTACTTTGATTGTATTTACTTTGGACGATGATTTACTTTGGACCGTATTTACATTTACATTAAGGGAAGATTGTTCAATCGCGTTCGTTTGGGCGTGTGATCCCTTTTTAATTATTGTATTATTCTGAAGGCGTGATAGTAAACCGCGTTACGGTTGGGCGCGTAATCCCTTCTTTTACTTATTGTTATTATGGGCGTGATAGTAAACCGCGTTACCGTTTGGGCGTGTAATCCCCTTCTTTATGTTGTTTAATTATTACGCCTTATATATATATATAGTATATATATTACGGTTATTCGGGCCTTGGAAAAAGATGAAAAAGTGAGTAAAAACGGGGGAAGTGCTGCCGAATTTTCCGTAGAATTAGAGGGCTTTTTATTGGTATAATTCTTGATGGTGAGAAAGGTTTGATAAAAGTACTATGACCGCTTTAGGAGTGGAGTACTACGTGTGGCGTGATCTACTTGGCTTAAGGAGTAGCCGACGGGTTGAAGTACTTGGGCGTTTTGCTATTAAATCGATAATCGCCGCGAGGTATGTGAACCTCTTCCTATCTTTTCTAGCATGATTGTTGTGAACTATGTAGTACGGTAGGCGTCACGTGTGCTAAGTGATTTGGTTGGTTTAAAACATAGGGTGTTATAATAGTTTTATGGGAAGTTAGTTATAACGACTTTATGTAGGTAAACGAATGGTTTATTGATTGTAGAAAGTTAAGAGACTTGATCTTGAAAGATAAGAGACTTGACTTATACACGACTTGATTTTGAAAGTTAAGAGACTTGATCTTGAAAGATAAGAGACTTGACTTATACACGACTTGATTTTGAAAGTTAAGAGACTTGATCTTGAAAGATAAGAGACTTGACTTAGTTTGACTTGTTATGAATTTTGTTAAAATGTTGTAAAAACCTCATTCGCGAATAATGAGTAGTTGGTTTTAAAAGAATAATGTTTTACTGATTTCGGAAATGAGATTAAGTATCGAACAAACCATTGCAACGTTAATAAAGGAAATGTATTGACTAATTGTTATTAAAACCAGTAGAAACCTCTATCTGCATAGAAGCTAAGATGAGACAAAATGATATTACATTTCCTAGATCATGGCTGCTTTTATAAGATTGTAATAGACAAGAACAACCTACTCACACATAAGGCATATGTTTCTCAAATTTGTTTTAAAGGAGAATTATATTCTTAAGTGATTAAAACTATGAACTACGAAACCTTTCGAAAATGAGAAACGCGAGCATTTGAAATTAGGCAAACTTGAACGTTTGGAAAATAATGTGTTACTTGATTTTACAAGGGAAGTGTTTTGGTTTACTTAAAAGATAGTCATGTATTTTATACTACGAACATTGTGTGACTTTTGTGAAAGAAGCGTATCTTTTAAAAGAGTTAATGTATGTAATACTTTAGGAGTCGAACCGATTTTGGCATAAAATGATAGTACCTTAAGTTGTGTGTAACTTGCCTATGTTTGCGTGTGATAGCCTTGTTGTGCAAATCTTGTATTTTACTCGACTCTGGTTCGTAGGATGAGCAGGAATGTATTTCACCCATTCTACGCGTTCGTAGGATGAGCAGGAATGTATTTCACTCGACTACGCGTTAATGGGATGAAGCGGGAATGTATTTCACTTCGACTACGCGTTAAGTAGGATGAGCAGGAATGTATTTCACTCGACTCAGCGTCCGTAGGATGGGCCGAAATGTATTCCATCCGATACCGAGTTCGTGAGATGAGCAGGAATGTATTCCACACGTTTCTATCTTTGGGTCCATGAGATGGGCGAGACATGTTATACGTATCACATGGTTTGTACCTAGGCTGCCGGTGAGGAAGGAGTTCCACGGGCGTGAGGATGACTTTGAGGCGTGAGTCACGACTTGACATGGCTTTTATGTTATGGTGTAGTTTGGTTATCATACATGTCTCTGTTTTATATAATTATGATTTCATTCTGATATTTTGATTTCACATACTTGGTACTGTTATCGACCTCCTTGAAGTGCGTTCATGCCGCAGTAGAGTACATCGGTTGTGGATCCTCACCATGAGATCACGATTCAGCGTATTAGGAAGCCCCGTTTCTTCGAGGCTTATCTTTTGGTATGTTACCACACAGTGCAGGTTCTTGTACATTCGAGGTATGGCGGGGCCACTGTCCGTCATAGTTGTTATCACTTCTTAGAAGTGCAGTAATCTTGTTGTGGCGAGTTTGTAAAAGGATAAGCTGTTGGGTTTTTATGTATATATCTGAAGGCAATGTTTTGGTTGACTGTTTATTTATCATGTCTCTTGTTTCATGTTTATGTTTTTATTTCGCTGATTTTCTCGATGTTGTATCACGAGGTGCGGGGTAAGGCACGATCCAGCCGGTTGGTCGTGACAAAAGTGGTATCGAGCCAGTTGTCCTCGGAAAGTGTCTCTGAGGCCGTGTCTAGTAAGTCTTGATTATCGGTGTGTTGTGCACCACATCTATGTCGGGAGGCTGCGAGACATTTAGGATTAGTTTCCATTCTTCTCATTACGAGATCGTGCCTTAGAGTGTGTTGTCGATTGGACTCCTGACGTATTCTTATGTGCGATTATGCCTCCACGCAAGGCAATCGGGGCCCGAGAAGGCAAGGCGGCGAGGAGCTGTGAAGTAGAACACGGAGGTTCTGAGGCGAAGGCGGTCGTTACGAGATAGTGCTTAGACGGCGAGTTTTGCGAGCCCGCCAGCGGCAGATTTAGAGCGCAGCGATGGGCTGCGAGACTCTGATACTGAGCCTTGATCCCACGGCTGGAAGCGGATGAGATGGGGTACAAGAGATGGCGATTCTTGGCGGTCGTGGCAGATATGAGAAATTTGGATCGGCAGATTCAGTCCATAGCACCGTAGTTCACCCCGGCGAGCGATTTGAGACTACGGGACTTTACGAGTTGTAGCCCGATGTTCTATGGATCGAGAGGCGAGGATGACCTCGGGAGTTTATCAAGCATTCTGACGGATCATGAGTGATCGAGTCTCGAGCGGTCGGTGGTATTGTTCGCATCACCGCGTGATCTTTGCGATCGTAGTTTGATTCATAGGAATCGTCGAGGAACATGCGCTCCCGGCGGTTTGGGGCGAGTTCTCAAGGCATTTCTTGCACATTTCTTGCCTCGCGGATGAGAGGCTCGGGCCGACAAATTTTTGGCGTTAAAGCGGCCCGGGCGTGCGGTTAGGGAGTACAACGTGGAGTTTGACTCGTTGGCTCGGTATGTCCCGCCTTAGTGACCGATATGGAGGGCGAGTGCACCGCTACGCCACCGGGCTCGATGATTACTTGGCGAGGCTTGTTCGGTGTAGCTCTTGGTAGGGCATGGACATTGCCCATGCGAGCTCATGCACGGATGTGAGGCACGGAGAGGTCGACGGAATGGCCGGGATCAGCGAAGAAGGCGAGCAGCAGGTCCTTTGGTAACTTGCGAGCGGACCGCCTGGCGAGCTAGTTATGCACCTTCGCCCGATGAGTGGTCCTCGCGATCTTGGGGCGTTCGGTATTCGGGGCTGAGTCGGGGCTCGGGGCTTCGTTCACGGATATACATGAGTTCTAGCGGCAGGATTCATGTCCCCTCGGTGTGCACGATGTGGCGGCGTCATCCGGGAATGTCGTCTTTTTTGCGTGCTTGTTTCACTGCGGCCGTGTAGCGAAGAATGTGCTTATAGGAGAGTGCGGCGGCGTAGCGTAGCCTGCCGGATCGATGGTAGGTTCATCGCCTTCATGTATCGCCTGCGTGAGGCCTATGATTAGAGTGAAGCGGTAGATACGTGTATATCCTTAACCCTCTAGAGTTTTGTTTGCGCGATATGATGATCTTATTATTGTGTGCTATATGCGGATAGCGTTGTGTTATTTGTAAGTTAGAAAACATGGTTAGTTGGAAGGATAAGTGTGGGGCATGGAAAGTGTGAACCTTAGAGTTTTATACGTGGAGACCTTAGAGCGGGGCGTCTTGAGTGGGTGATTTTACGGTTGGTCTTTGTCGATGTACTTGGTATGCGGGGAAATATTGTGGGATAATTACATGGGTAGTGTGAGATGGAAGTGGTAGCTTTCATGACGTGAATTAGTAAGATTGTTCCGGATCGGGAACAAGAGTTGGCGCGTTTAGGGGTCGGGTTGAGGGCCATTTGCGGGTCAACCGCGGCCAATTGAGGTGGGGTCGGTTCGAGGTGGTCGCGGTGGTAGGGTCACGAGGGTGCTAGACCCAAGTTTAGGTAACCATCGTACGAGTTCGTTGATGCGTTCAACCAGAATCAGATCGTGAAGGCCGGGAATGGCCTTAGAGTTAATTGAAGCTAGTGGGAGCTGTTGTGAGATTAGAAATGATTCCTCGTTGGCTTGGATTTGAGTTTTGCGCACATGTTATATTCTGGCCATTGGTGGCGTGATCGGTTTGTAAGTATAGTAGTGAAGACTATCTGACACAAATGCGTTTGGAGACTTAGAATGAACATTCGGGACGAATGTTTCTAAGAGGAAGAATGTTATACCCGTAGTTCCGTGGTATATAGGTGAGGATGTATGTGCGAGAATCGTGAAATTTTGGAAAGAAAGAAAGATGTGATTTTTCGGCGAAAAAGTTTCGGTTTTTGTGAAGAAAAGGTTCGTTAATGGGAATTGGATTCCCAGTTTGGTATTTGGACTTCGTGGAATATTAGAGAATTATGGAATTTTATTTAGGAATTGGTCACGTGGGGCCACGGGAGGAATTTCTGATTTTGTGGGGCCACTTTGTTTTGAGATTTTGGCCTTTATGGATATTTTGGAAGATGAAATATTTTGGGCGAATAGGAGGCGACACGTGTCACCCCTAGGTGGCCTCGTGGCGAAATTTGCTAACAAGTGGCAAGACAAGTGGCCTTGTCTTGCTAGATATTTTATTAATGGACAAGTGGCCAAGTCTTGCTAGATATTTTGTGTGGACAAGTGGCTTGTGGGACCCACACACACTTGTCCCCAATCTCAATCACACACTTGCCTTCATCCTAGCCCTTGGTTGTCTATATATGCACCCTTAGTTGATGAAAACTTCCACACTTAACCATTTGAGACAAGAAATTCCCTCCCTTCTCCCTTGACCTTGCTCTCGTTTTGAGCCCATTTCTTGACCTAAATTTGTCCAACAATTCTTAAACTCTCAAGTGTTCTTCCCTAAGGTGTTAGGAAGATTGTGTACCAAGAGTTGGAAAAGATTTCACACCCACAACCTATTGTTCATGCCTTGGCGAAACTTACTAGTTGGAAACCTAAGTGTTCTTCACTTTTTGGAGTTGGTTCTTGAAGAGAAGTTGGTTAGGAGCTTACATGGGTTGCTTGTAGCGGATTGGGCGTAAAGATTTGGAGCTAAGACTTGCTTGGAGCGACATTAAGTTCTTGGATAATTTTGGGCTATTTGAGGTAGTAAACCTTAACCTCTTTGTGAATTGGTCATTATACATATATTATAAGTATATTATGGAGTATATAATATATGGAGTAAAGTTTGGAAGAGTTGGATCTTGTTAACTTGTTAAAAGAAAGGACTTGCCGTTTGCCATTAAAATGGTAAAAACGTATCTTACTTGTGAAGAAGTAATTAACAAAGTAACTATAACTTATATTAAGATGGAATATAAGTTGGATGACTAATGAAGTAATTGGATAAGTAAAATGGACAAAGTTGGCCAAGGACCCCAACTTAAGGACTGTATTTACTTTGGACTGTATTTACTTTGGACAATATTTACTTTGGGTATTTACTTTGGGCATGATTTACTTTGGACCGTATTTACATTTACATTAAGGAAGATTGTTCAATCGCGTTCCGTTTGGGCGTGTGATCCTTTTTAATTATTGTATTATTCTGGCGTGATAGTAAACGCGTTACGGTTGGTAGCGTAATCCCTTCTTTTACTTATTGTTATTATGGGCGTGATAGTAAACCGCGTTACAGTTTGGGCGTGTAATCCCTTCTTTATGTTGTTTAATTATTACGCCTTATATATATATATAGTATATATATTACAGTTGTCGGGCCTTGGAAAAGATGAAAAAGTGAGTAAAAGCGGGAAGTCTTTGCGAATTTTCCGTAGAATTAGAGGGCTTTTTATTGGTATAAGTCTTGATGGTGAGAAAGGTTTGATAAAAGTACTATGACCGTTTTAGGAGTGGAGTACTACGTGTGGCGTGATCTACTTGGCTTAAGGAGTAGCGACGGGTTGAAGTACTTGGAGCGTTTTGCTATTAAATCGATAATCGTCGCGGTATGTGAACCTCTTCCTATCTTTTCTAGCATGATTGTTGTGAACTATGTAGTACGGTGACGTCGTGTGCTAAGTGATTTGGTTGGTTTAAAACATAGGGTGTTATAATAGTTTTATGGGAAGTTAGTTATAACGACTTTATGTAGGTAAAAGAATGGTTTATTGATTGTAGAAAGTTAAGAGACTTGATCTTGAAAGATAAGAGACTTGACTTATACGACTTGATTTTGAAAGTTAAGAGACTTGATCTTGAATGATAAGAGACTTGACTTATACACGACTTGATTTTGAAAGTTAAGAGACTTGATCTTGAAAGATAAGAGACTTGACTTAGTTTGACTTGTTATGAATTTTGTTAAAATGTTGTAAAACCTCATTCGCGAATAATGAGTAGTTGGTTTTAAAGAATAATGTTTCTTGATTTGGAAATGAGATTAAGTATCGAACAAACCATTGCGGCGTTAATAAAGGAAATGTATTGACTAATTGTTATTAAAACCAGTAGAAACCTCTATCTGCATGAAGCTAAGATGAGACAAAATGATATTACATTTCTAGATCATGGCCGCTTTTATAAGATTGTAATAGACAAGAACAACCTACTCACATAAGGCATATGTTTCTCAAATTTGTTTTAAAGGAGAATTATATTCTTAAGTGATTAAAACTATGAACTCTGAAACCTTTCGAAAATGAAAGCGAGCATTTGAAATTAGGCAAACTTGAGCGTTTGGAAAATAATGTGTTACTTGATTTTACAAGGAAGTGTTTTGGTTTACTTAAAAGATAGTCACTCTATTTTATACTACGAACATTGTGTGACTTTTGTGAAAGAAAGCGTATCTTTTAAAAGAGTTAATGTATGTAATACTTTAGAATCGAACTGGATTTTGGCATAAAATGATAGTACCTTAAGTTGTGTGTAACTTGCCTATGTTTGCGTGTGATAGCCTTGTTGTGCAAGTACTGTATTTTACTCGACTACCGGTTCATGGGATGAACCGGGAATGTATTTCACCCGACTACCGTTCATGGGATGAGCAGGAATGTATTTCACTCATCACCGTTCGTGGGATGGCGGGAATGTATTTCACTCGACTACGCGTTCATGGGATGAACCGAATGTATTTCACTCGACTACGCGTCGTAGGATGGACCGGAAATGTATTCCATCCGACTACCGAGTTCATGAGATGAGCAGAATGTATTCCACACGTTTCTATACTGGGTCCATGAGATGGGCCGAGACATGTTATACGTATCACATGGTTTGTACCTAGACTGCCGGCAGTGAGGAAGGAGTTCCACGGGCATGAGGGATGACTTTGAGGGCGTGAGTCCCTGACTTGACATGACTGCTTTTATGTTATGAGTTGTAGTTTGGTTATCATACATGTCTCCTGTTTTATATAGACTGTTATGATTTCATTTACAGTATTTTTCAGTTTCACATACTTGGTACCTGTTATCGACCTCCTTGGTGCGTTCATCCGCAGTAGAGGTACATCGGTTGTGGATCCTCACCATAGGATCACGATTCGTATTGGAAGCCCCGTTTCTTGAGGCTTATCTTTTGGTATGTTACCCACAGTGCAGTAGGTTCTTGTACATTCGTGGTATGGCGGGGCCTGTCCGTCATAGTTGTTATCACTTCTTAAGTGTAGTAATGCTGTGGCGAGTTTGTAAAAAGGATAAGCGTTCGGGTTTTTATGTATATATCTGAGCAAGCTGCTTTGGTTGACTGTTTATTTATCATGTCTCTTGTTTCATGTTTATGTTTTTATTTCCTGATTTTCTCGATGTTGTATCACGAGGGTGCGGGGTAAGGCACGATCCACGGGCCGGTTGGTCGTGACATTGTCGATACACATTCGATTTCCAAATCGATGAAACATTATTCCTTCCAAAACCAAGTACTCATTACTCACGAATGAGGTTTCACACAAACATCCATATTAAGTCAAGTCTCTTATCCTTTAAGAATAAGTCTCTTAACTTCTAAACCATTAAACCATTCTTTTTATCTCTCTTGGCGTTACACTAACTTCATAAAGTGGTATAACTCTTATGTTTTCAAACCAAGTACACTTCTTTCAAAAAGGTTTCTTAATCTTTTAGAATACTCCAGTTCTTTTACATCCATCGGTTATAAGTCAAATCGCTTATCTTTTAAAAACCACAAAGCATTTCTCATGTACATAGAGTGTTATAACCAACTTCTCATAAAGCCGTTATAACACTTTATGTTTAAAGACAATCAAATACATTTAACACATGCGTCTACCGCATTACATAGTTATACACATATCATGCTAGACAGATAGGAAGAGGTTCACATACCTCGACGGTATCGACTAATAGCAAAACGCTCAGTACCTCAAATAAACCGCTACACTCTCGGTCAAGCGATCACTCCACGTAGTACTTCAACCTATAAGGCCACAAGGCGCTTATTAAAATCTAGATCTCATTTTTACATATTCTAAAGAAAATTCGCAAAGACCTCCCCACATGGCGTAAATCTCCTCTATCGAGGCGCTACCAAGCCAACTGGGTTAACATGTCTAACCGACGTGTACAATTCTACTACATAGTAATGCTACACAAGTCTCTTGTCTGATCTATGTAATTACATTGATTCTCTTCTTTAAATTCAGCTTAAGTCGCAAGACATTTCGTAAGTATTATTCGAGCTTAAGTCAAAAGACATTGCGCACAATTATAATGTTCGATTACTATATATAGTATACTTCAACTATATATTCCTACAACATGTAATTCCCAATTACAATAGAAGGTCAAGAGTGTTTACCTCGATAAGCCCAAAATTATCCGAGTATATATGTCGATCTGAGCAAGGTTTAGCTCCTACTCCAAGGCGCTCAATCCGCTCCAAACAACCCTTAGAAGTTCTAACCAACTTCTACTTAAATACTTCAACCAACTATGAAGATTTCCTTAGGGTTTCGGTTTGAGACTAAAGGACAAAAGGTAGTATTTAGCTCTGCGTATAGAGGTAACTTTGGGAATACTACACGGTATTTGGGCTAAAGTATTTTGGGCATACAACAATACTAGGAGAGTATTTCTATACCACAGGGGTATTTATACGAGACAACTAGGCTAGGGGTACCCTGCCAAGGCTTCACAAGAGGGTGTGGTGGCTCTCGCCAAGCTCAACTAGGAGGGGAGAGGGACGAAAGCTCAAGCTAAGAGGAGTAGTTTGAGACTTAGATAGATTGCTCAAGTTTAAGATGAAGAATGTCTTCAACTAGAGGGTATATATAGGTCAAGTGAAGGCCAACCAATGGCCAAGATGAAGACAAGTGCATAGCAAGTGTAAGGCCAAGATTTAGCCATGTGCAAACTTATCCATCTACCACAAAATATCCTACCTAACCTCGACCGGGAAGGCACAAAAACGTGCTCACCATGCCATTTCGTCGTCCACTCCTTCCAATTAGAGGTGACAAGTGTCGCCCTCGTTGGTCCAAAATGTTTCGTCTCTCGGAAAAATCCTGAAAATTATAAATGACATAGCCGGAATTTTCCCTACGAAATGGGAAACGTTTAAATCGGAAAGCGACTCTTTTGGCACTTGTGCACAAAATTTCGAAACTAGCCAACTTTAAGGCTCAAATTATAATGTCGTGCGCTCACGTACATACCGAAATACGAGGTATAATGGTTATAATGCCCAAAATACCTAGCCCAAATCCCTTAGTCCTTAGTAGAAGTTGTGAAGAACTTAAGGTTTCTTAGACTCTGAGCGTACAACCTAGAGCTAAACCTTGCTCGGCGACTTTATCTCGGATATTATTGGGCTTACCGAGGTAACTAATCCTAACCTCTTTTGAATTAGAGAATACATACGTAGTAGTATAAGAATAAGTTTAATACTTAGAAGAATATTGCGAATAGAATTGAACTGTTATCACAAAGAAGGGTTTAAAGAAGAATAATTGAACTATGCTTATATAGACTGTTTTCACATGAGACTTATATAGCTCACGGGTAGGAAGTGCTGACTTTCCGTAGAATTGTGAACCTCTATTTAGAATGACCTTGAGTAGCCTTTGATAGATGTATGTGACTATTATAGGTGACTCTGCGACATATTCAACTTGGCGGTGGTTTTATTTGAGAAGGTATGTGATTCTTCCTAAAGCATGATATTTTACAATATATATAGTACGGTGACGTCATGTGTTAATCGAATAATAACTACGCAATGTCTTTGACTTAAGCCTGAATAATACTTACGATGCCTCACGCTTAAGCTGAATAACACTTACGAATGCCTCGCTTAAGCACGAATAATAAAGATCTGAAAGCATTTCAAAAGAATCTTGAATCATTTTTATGAAGAGAACTAATTGGTTTTAAATGTGCTTAAGAGTTATACTAGCTTTATGGGAAGTTAAGTATAACCACTTAAGATTGATAAAAGAAAGCAGTTTGCCTATGTGTTTATAACGGACTTATATTGAATTGTGAAAGAATAATAAGATGGTTTGATAAGTAGACATGATATGATGCTATGTGCTAGTGTGTAACGTTTGTGTAAAGTATTCTTGTTGTGCTTATGTTGTTTAACGATAAGTTGTTAGGTTAGTGTAACATCACTCACCTTGACATATTACAGGGGTTAAGTCGCCTCCGTCGGTAGACTCGGCGATGCAGGACCATGATTCGAGAATACCTCATGCGGGTCCAGGACCTATGCGGAGCTACGGAGTTCGAGGTTAGTGTGCGGGGTTATACCTCATGCGGTCTATGTGGCCATGCGGACTACGAGTCGGGGCGATGCGAGAGTAGCTACCCCGATGCGGGGTTATATACCCTATGCGGGCCTATGTGATTGGCCTATGCGGACTACGAGTCGTGATTAGGCTTGCATGGTGATACTACGGCAGCTGGCCTGCTTGATCATTCGCAGCCTAGAAAAGACCTTCTGATTTACCTATTGCTCTTGTTTGTGATGTGTACTACGTGCAGCTTTCGTTGTTTCATACATGCAAATGTTTTTAAAATGATATGTTTCATTTAAGTATTTCTGATTTCATATACTTAGTACTGTTGTCGACCTCCTTGGGGCTGCGTTCATGCCGCAGGTAAGGGCGCAGTGCTAGATCCACATTCCTAGGATCTCTACGTTGGTGTCGAGCTCCATCCTTTCCGAGGCTCTACTTTTGTATGATCTCCTTGTAGATAGTTGTGTCTGATCGGTGTGGTATGGCCACTGTCCCGCCATAGTTGTATATTTCCTTAAGTGCATAGTCATGTTGTATAGTATCGGATGTAACTGCTAAACCATGTTTATATATATATGCCGAAAGGCGATGTTTTCTCACTTAAACTGTGTCTTATTTTATAAACTGTTCATGTCTTGCTTTATATTTCCGTTGATTACTCTGATGTATGTGTCACACCCCAAAAATCGGGCCCGTGACTGGTGCCTTACCCCGGGCACCCTAGCGATACATACATCAGAGAAAATCAGCGGAACATAAAACATGAGTCATTAAACAAGAGATATAATAAATAAATAAAGCAACCAAAACAGTTGCCTTCGGTATAAACATAAAACACGAACAGTTTAATCCTTTTACAACCACCTCGCCTACAAAGATTACTGCACTTAAGATTTACACGACTATGACGGACGGGGCCGCCATACCTCGAATGTACAAGAACCTACAACTCGTGGAACACATACAAAGATAAGCCTCCGAGAAACGGAGCTTCCCAATCTGAGCGGTGATCTATGGCGAGGATCCACGACCGATGTACCTCTACCGCGGCGTGAACGCAGCCCGAAGGAGGTCGATAACAGTACCAAGTATGAATCGCACAATGTCAGTAAATGAAATCATAACAATCTATACAAAGGCGAGACATGTATGATAGCCAAACTACAAAGACATCACATATATGATTATATCAAGTCGGTCTCACGCCCACAACATCAATCACGCGTGGAATACCTTCGCTACTGGCGATCGATGATATGATAACAAGACAAAGAATCCAAATGGAAGCATACGTGCGCTACGCATCGTGTCGGTATGTCCAAAGGGAAACAATAAGACAACTTTCTAAATGGACGCATACCCGCGTGCGCTACGATCGTGTCGGTATGTCCAAAGGGAAACAATAGACAGCATTCCAAATGGACGATACACGCGTGCGCTACGCGTCGTGTCGATATGTCCAAAAGGAAATCACAAGGCGATAATCAAAATGGAAACATACGTGCGCTACGCATCGTGTCGATATATCCAAAGCGATTAACCACAAGACCTTAACCAAAATGGAAGCATACGTGCGCTACGCGTCGTGTCGGTATGTCCAAAGCGATTAACAACAATAATACTATCAGCGAACGCGTGCGTGGAATTTCTCCGTCGCTGCACGTCCAAGTAAGTTCTCAACTACCAACCGACCTCTATCGAGAGCGGTAACACGAAACACAACGCTTGTACAATAAAGGCTATCATCACAAGCATAGCAAGTTTCACAACAACAAGCATAGGCAAGTTTCCACAACAACAATCATAGGCAAGTTTCACACAACTCAAAGTACTTTCATTTTATGCCAAAGTCCGGGTTTTAACCCCAGTACTACATACGTTAAGTTCTTTTAAAAGAGATCCATTACTTTTATAAAGTCACCCGATACGTAGTATTAGAATGACCAACCCACCTTCCTTTTCAAAATCAAGTAACAACATTCTTTTCCTAAGTTCGGTTGCCTAGTTTGATTACTCAAGCTTCATTTTCAAATGGTTTCATAGTTCCCAAACTTAATCACTTGATTCCTTTTAGAACAATTGAGTAACATATGTCATATACGTGAGTAGTTTATTCTTGTTTATAACGATCTTATTACAAAGACCATGATCTAGAAAATGTAATATCATTTTGTCTCATCTTAGCTTCATGCGGATGTAGGTTTCTCTTGGTTTTAATACAACACATCATTATTCAATACATTTTCCTTTATTAACGCCGCGATGGTCTGTCGATACATTCGATTCGAAATCGGTAAAACATTATCCCTTTAAAAACCAAGTACTCATTACTCACGAATGAGGTTTCACACAAACATCCACATTTAAACAAATAAGTTAAGTCTCTTATCTTATAAGATCAAGTCTCTTAACTTCTAACATCAAGAAACCATTTTCACTTACATAAGGTCGTTATAACTAACTTCCCATAAAGCTATTATAACACCTATGTTTTAAACCAACCAAATCACTTAGCACGTATGCGTCCGTACTACATAGTTCACAACAATCATGCTAGAAAAGATAGGAAGAGGTTCACATACCTCGCGACGATTTATCGACAATAAGCAAAATGCTCCAAGTACTACAACCACTAGCCGCTTTCCACTCCTCGAGTAGAATACGCTACTCTTAGTACTTTCACCTATAAAGGTCACAAACGTCTATTAACCCCCAAAACACAAGTTTCTATCTTCCTATAGAAAATTCAAAGACTCTCCCACAACAGAAATCTCCTCTCTATCGAGGCTACCAAGCCAACCAGGGGTTTACACGCCTAACCGGACGTGTACAATTCTACAAGTCTCTACTGTCTGATCCCATGTAAATCTGATTCATTCGATTCTTTATTCTTCAGCTTAAGTCAAAGACATTGCGAATACTAAGCATAGTTCCATATATAGTATACTTCAACTATATATTCTAACAAACATGTAATTTCCAATTACAATAGAGGGACAAGATAATTACCTCGACAAGCCCAAAATTATCCAAGTTATAATGTCGATCCTGAGCAAGGTTTAGCTCCCTCGTGCGCTCCAAACAACTCCAAACAACCCTTAGAAGTTCTAACCAACTTCTACTCAAATACTTCAACCAACTATGAAGATTTCCTTAGGGTTTCGGTTTGAGACTAAAAAAAGGACAAAAGGTAGTATTTCCGGACTCTACGTAAAGAGGTATCTTTGGAATACTACAAGGTACAAGGCTAAGGTATTTTGGGCATTATAACAATACTAGGGGAGTATTTCTATACCACAACAAGGGGTATTATACGAAAACAACTAGGCTAGGGGGAGGGGGGTACCCCACGGCCAAGGCACCACAAAGGGGGAGGGGTTTCTCGGCCAAGGGCCTTTACTAGGGAGGGGGGCTCTTGGACGAGAGTCAAACAAGAGGAGAGGGGAAGGATAGCAAGACTTGGAACATTTTTGGATGAATGAAGTCTTCAAGCCAAGGGGGTATTTATAGCAAAACCAAAAGCCAACCAATGGCCAAGATCAAGCCATGTGCAAGGCAAGTGTAAGGCCAAGATCAAGCCAAGTGCACCCTAACCCTACTCCACAAATCCCTCACAAATATCTACACAAATATCTACCACAACTTGCCCATCCATTCGGCCCTA
The DNA here is from genome assembly GCA_029844215.1 of Przewalskia tangutica. NCBI lineage: Eukaryota > Viridiplantae > Streptophyta > Magnoliopsida > Solanales > Solanaceae > Przewalskia > Przewalskia tangutica. The sequence goes on from JAQGDG010000029.1 coordinate 543,645, forward strand.
ATTCCGCCCTCAAGTCCACCAATGAGAGGGTGCCAAGTGTTGCCCTCTCGTTGGTCCAAAACATTTCGTCTCTCGTAAAAATCCGAAAAAATAATAAATGACATAGCCGTATTTTTCCCTTCGCAAGCTACGAAAAACTTTTCGTCAAAAAACGACTCTAACCGGGTGTTGTGCACAAATGTCATTTCGGCCAAGCCACCTAGGCGGGGGTGACACGTGTCACCCTCCTATTGGCCCAAAAAAACGTCTTCCGAAAATATCCACAATGGCCAAAATCTCGAAAACAAAGTGGGCCCCACAAAACCGTAAATTTCTCCCGTGGGCCCCACGTGACCATTTCCGAAAATAAAATCTCAAAATTCTAATATAATCTATGAAGTCCAAATACCAAATCTGGGAATCCAATTCCCATTAACGAACCTTTTTCTTCACAATTAACCGGAAACTTTTCCGTCGAAAACTCACATCTTTCTTTCCTTTCAAAATTTTCTGCCGTACTCTGCGTGCGTCCTCACATACATACCCCGCAAATACGAGGGTATAACATTCTCCTCGCTTAGAAACATTCGTCCCGAATGTTCCTTCTCAAGACGGATATCGATGAAGTTCCTCTAACAAGTTGTCAACGCCACAGCCGCGAAATATCACACGTTATCTTCCTTACTCGTCGTGCCGCTTCGAACACTTGAACTCTCCCAAGACGTACCATACTTCGTCATTACTTGTTCGAAAATCTCCGAGTCACTACCTCCAAACTTGGTCATCTTACTAACCTCAAACTTCCTTAAGGCCATTCCGGCCTTTACGAACCGCTCGTCGAACGCGTCCACGAACTCATACGATGATCATACAAACTTGGGCCTAGCATCCTCGTGACCCTACCACCGGGACCACCCAGACCCCACCCCAAACCGGGTTACGGTTGACCCGCAAATGGTCCTCAACCCGACCCCCAACGCGGCAAACTCTTGTTCCCGATCCGAACAATCTTACTAATTCACGTCGAAAGCTACCACTTCCATCTCACACTACCCACGGACTTATCACACAAATAAATCCCACGTATACTACTCACCCTTATAAAGGTCAAACATAAAACGAATCTTATACTCAAGACGACCTTACCTCTAAGGTCTCAGTCGTGAAATAGTCTAAGGTTCACACTTACCATGCCCCCATACGTAACCTTCCAACTAACCATGTATTCTAACTCACACATATCACAATGCTATCCGTACATAGCACACAATAATGAGATCATCATAACAAGCATACCAAAACTCTAGAGGGTTAAGGATATACCTGTAGCTACCGCTCCACTCTAATCATAGGCCTGCCCTGCAGGGCGCATAGCTGTAGAAGGTGATGAACCAGCCACAAATCCTGAAGGCTGAGTCGTAACATCCGCGCTTCCCTTGGTCGGACAGTTCCTCGCAAAATGGCCCGCTGTGCATCTGCAAAACAAACTCCCAATCTAGCACGACACTCTCCAAAATGGAGTCTACCACAACGGTCACAACGAGGTAGGGGTGGCTTGGATGGTTAACACCCCGCTCTCCGAAAATCAACCTCGAGCCACGACTGCGTCACGAGACGGTGGAGGACCACTCAGACTTGGTGGGGGTATATAGCTAACTTCTTCTTGAGGCGGTCCGCCTCGAAAGTCACCAAAGGACCTCGCTGTCTGGCCTCTTCTGTTGATCCGGTCGTTCCTTCGACCCTCCGTGCCTCACATCCTAGTGCATGAGCTGCATGCGGGCAATGTCCATGCGGTGAAGAGAAACACCGCACAAGACTCGGCCATATAATCATCTAGCGGTGGCGTGGCGATGCACCACTATCCTCCATATCTGCAACTAGCGCGAGGACATATCGAGCCAAAGAATCGAACTCGACATTGTACTCCGACGGTCGCCTCTCTCGACTCAAGAACAAAAATCTGTCGGCGTGCCCTCTCATCTGCGGAGGCAAGAAGTGCGTGAGAAAGCCCCGAAAACTCATCCCATCTGCTGAGGTGCATGCTCTCCCGGAAAGCTCCCACGAATCAAACCAATCGATCGCGGTATCACGCGGCCGATGCGAACCAAAGGTCACGGACTCGGTCTCTGAAGCCTTGATCACCCGCGTGATCGTGTAGAATCGCCGGATGAACTCCTGCGGATCATCCTCGTGCCTCGACCAGTAAAACTGGCGGGCTCTAACTCGTAAAGTCCCGTAGCCTCAAACTATCCGCTCGGGGTGAACCACGGTGCTCTTTGGGCCAGGCTGCTGCGTCCACTATCTCATATCGGCCACGACCACGGCAATAATCGCCATCTCTCGTGACCCGTCTCCCTGCTCCGGTGTGGGATGGAGGCTCAGTATTGTAGTCTCGGCAACCATCGCTGCGGCTTTAAACTCTTTGGTCTTGGCGTCGCGAAACTCGCCGTCGAAGCTTGTCTCGTCTTGGCCGGGCTGCGCCTCGAACTCCTCTGTATCTCACTAGCGGCTCCTGCCGCCTTGCCGCCTCGGCTCTGGTTGCACTAGCGGAGGCATAAGCGGTAAAACGAGATACGTCGGAGGGTCCAACTCACAACACGCCTCTAAGGCACGATCTCGTAATGAGAAGAAATGGAAACTAATCCTAAATGTCTTATAGCCTCACGATTATAGATGTGGTGCACAACACACCGATAATCAAGACTACTACTGACACGGTCGTAGACACTTTCCGAGGATTAATCGCTCACGATACCACTATGTCACACCCCAAAATCGGGCGTGGTGGTGCCTTACCGGGCACCTAGCGATACATACATCGAGAGAAAATCACGAACATAAAACATGAGTCATTAAACAAGAGATATAATAAATAAACAGGCCAACCAAGCGATTGCCTTGGTATAAACATAAAACACGAGCAGTTTAATCCTTTTACAACCCCGCCCACAACAAGATTCTGCACTTAAGATTTACAACGACTATGACGGGACGGGGCCGCCATACCACGAATGTACAAGAACCTACAACTCGTGGAACACATACAAAAGATAAGCCTCGGAGAAACGGAGCTTCCATCTACCGAACGGTGATCCTATGAGCGAGGATCCACGGCCGATGTACCTCTACTGCGGCGTGAACGCGGCCGAAGGAGTCGATCTGGTACCAAGTATGTGAAACATGCAATAATGTAAATGAAATCATACGATCTATACAAAGCGAGAGCATGTATGATAGCCAAACTACAGCACATCACATATAACAGTTATATCAAGTCAGGGTCTCACGCCCACAACATCAATCATGCCCGTGGAATACGCCCCATCGCTGGCAATCGATGATATGATAACAACAAAGCAATCCAAATGGAAGCATACGCGCGCTACGCATCGTGTCGGTATGTCGAGGAAACAATAAGACACCTTTCTAAATGGAAGCATACCCGTGCGCTACGCATCGTGTCAGTATGTCCAAAGGGAAACAATAGGACAGCATTCCAAATGGACGCATACTCGTGCGCTACGCATCGGGTCAGTATGTCCAAAAGGAAATCACAAGACGATAATCAAAATGGAAACATACCCGTGCGCTACGCATCGTGTCAGTATATCCAAAGCGATTAACCACAAGACCTTAACTAAAATGGAAGCATACGTGCGCTACGCGTCGTGTCGGTATGTCCAAAGCGATTAACAACAATAATACTATCAGCGACGCGTGCGTGGAATTTCTCCGTCGCTGCACGCGTCAGTAAGTTCTCAACTATCAACCGACCTCTATCGAGACGCGGTAACACAGAAACACAACGCTTGTACAATAAAGGCTATCATCACAAGCATAGGCAAGTTTCACAACAACAAGCATAGGCAAGTTTCACAACAACAATCATAGGCAAGTTTCACACAACTCAAAGTACTTTCATTTTATGCCAAAGTCCGGGTTTTTAAACCCAAAGTACTACATACGTTAAGTTCTTTTAAAAGAGATCCATTACTTTTATAAAAGTCACCCGATACCCGTAGTATTAGAATGACCAACCCACCTTCCTTTTCAAAATCAAGTAACAACATTCTTTTCCTAAGTTCCAGTTTGCCTAGTTTCAATTACTCAAGCTTCTCATTTTCAAATGGTTTCATAGTTCCCAAACTTAATCACTTGATTCCTTTTTAGAACAATTGAGTAACATATGTCATATCGTGAGTAGTTTATTCTTGTTTATAACGATCTTATTACAAAGACCATGATCTAGAAAATGTAATATCATTTTGTCTCATCTTAGCTTCTATGCAGATGGAGGTTTCTTGGTTTTAATACAACATCATTATTCAATACATTTTCCTTTATTAACGCTGCGGTGGTGCAGTCGATACATTACGATTCGAAATCGGTAAAACATTATCCCTTTAAAAACCAAGTACTCATTACTCACGAATGAGGTTTCACAAACATCCACATTTAAACAAATAAGTTAAGTCTCTTATCTTATAAGATCAAGTCTCTTAACTTCTAACATCAAGAAACCATTTTCACTTACATAAGGTCGTTATAACTAACTTCCCATAAAGCTATTATAACACCCTATGTTTTAAACCAACCAAATCACTTAGCACACGTATGCGTCTACCGTACTACATAGTTCACAACAATCATGCTAGAAAAGATAGGAAGAGGTTCACATACCTCGCGACGATTTATCGACAATAAGCAAAATGCTCCAAGTACTACAACCGCTAGCCCTTTCCACTCCTCGAGTAGAATACGCTACTCTTAGTACTTTCACCTATAAAGGTCACAAACGTCTATTAACTCCAAAACACAAGTTTCTATCTTCCATAGAAAATTCGCGCACCACACGCAACAGCGTAAATCTCCTCTCTATCGAGGCTACTGAAGCCAACCAGGGGGTTTACACGCCTAACCTGACGTGTACAATTCTACAAGTCTCCGCAATGATCCATGTAAATACGATTCGATTCGATTCTTTATTCTTGCTTAAGTCAAAAGACATTGCGAATACTAAGCATAGTTCCATATATAGTATCTTCAACTATATATTCTAACAAACATGTAATTTCCAATTACAATAGAGGACAAGATAATTACCTCGACAAGCCCAAAATTATCCAAGTTATAATGTCGATCTGAGCAAGGTTTAGCTCGCTCAGTGCGCTCAAACCACTCGAACAACCCTTAGAAGTTCTAACCAACTTCTACTCAAATACTTGACCAACTATGAAGATTTCCTTAGGGTTTTGGTTTGAGACTAAAGGACAAAGGTAGTATTTAGGACTCTACGTAAAGAGGTATCTTTGGAATACTACAAGGTACAAGGCTAAGGTATTTTGGGCATTATAACAATACTAGGAGTATTTCTATACCACAACAAGGGGTATTATACGAAACAACTAGGCTAGGGGAGGGTACCCCTGGCCAAGGCACCACAAAGGGAGGGGTTTCTCGGCCAAGGGCCTTTACTAGGGAGGGCTCTTGGGCGAGAGTCAAACAAGAGGAGAGGGAAGGATAGCAAGACTTGGAACATTTTGGATGAATGAAGTCTTGAGCGAGGGTATTTATAGCAAAACCAAAAGCCAACCAATGGCCAAGATCAAGCCATGTGCAAGGCAAGTGTAAGGCAAGATCAAGCCAAGTGCACCCTAACCCTACTCCACAAATCCTCAAATATCTACACAAATATCTACCACAACTTGCCCGTCCATTCGGCCTAATTCCGCTCAGTCCACCAATGAGAGGGTGCCAAGTGTTGCCCTCTCGTTGGTCCAAAACATTTCGTCTCTCGGAAAAATCCGCAAAAATACTAAATGACATAGCCGGAATTTTCCCTTCGCAAGCTACGCAAAACGTTTCGTCAAAAAAACGACTCTAACCGGGTGTTGTGCACAAATGTCATTTCGCTGCCACCTGGCGGGGTGACACGTGTCACCCTCCTATTGGCCCAAAAACGTCTTCCGAAAATATCCACAATGGCCAAAATCTCGAAAACAAAGTGGGCCCCACAAAACCGTAAATTTCTCCCGTGGGCCCCACGTGACCATTTCCGAAAATAAAATCTCAAAATTCTAATATAATCTATGAAGTCCAAATACCAAATCTGGGAATCCAATTCCCATTAACGAACCTTTTTCTTCACAATTAACCGGAAACTTTTCCGTCGAAAACTCACATCTTTCTTTCCTTTCAAAATTTTCTGCCGTACTCTCGTACGTACGTCCTCACATACATACCCTGCAAATACGGGGTATAACAGTATGACTACTTGGGTGCCCCGGTAAGGCACCAGTCACGGGCCCCGGAATGGGTCGTGACAACCGGCCCCCCATCGAGAGACGCGGTAATATAGAAACACAATTCTTGCACAACAAAGGCTATCACAACAAGCATAGGCAAGTTACACAACAACAAGCATAGGCAAGTTACTCAACAACAAGCATAGGCAAGTTATACACAACTCAAAGTACTTTCATTTTATATCAAAGTCCGGGTTTTTAACCCTAAAGTACTACGTACGTTAAATTCCTTTTAAGAGATCCATTCCTTTTATGAAAATCACCCGATACCCGTAGTATAAAAATAGAGTGACTTACATCTTTTAAGCAAACCAAAACAACTTCTCTTTTTAAAGCCAAGTTTCCACACTAAAACCAATGATAAAAACCCTTCTTTTGTTTTCATAAAGTCGTTATAACCAACTTCCCATAAAGCTGTTATAACACTTTATGTTTTAAACCATTTTAAGACAACACAATGCCTTTCTTTTCCCTAAAGTTCCAGTTTGCCTAATTTCAATTACTCAAGTCTCTTTTTAGGAAAGTTTCATAGTTCAATGTCTTAATCTCTTTTTAAAACAATTGAGTAACATATGCCATAGGCGAGTAGGTTATTCTTGTTCATAAATCTTATTAAGCAGCCATGATCTAGGAAATGTAATATCATTTTGTCTCATCTTATCTTCTATGCAGATGGAGGTTTCTACTGGTTTTAATAATACTTCATTATTCAATACATTTTCCTTTATTAACGCGGTGGTTTGTCGATACACATTACGATTTAGAAATCAAGAAACATTATTCCTTTTAAAAACCACGTACTCATTACTCACGAATGAGGTTTCACACAAAGCTCATATTAATTCATTTAAGTTAAGTCTCTTATCTTATAAGATCAAGTCTCTTAACTTCTAAAATCAGTAAACCATTTTCTTTACCTTTCTTAAGACGTTATACCTAACTCCCCATAAAGCTAGTATAACTCTTTTTTTTAAAACCTTTAAAACCAAGTGTTACTCTTCTTTCAAAAATGGTTTCTTAACATTTGAAATATATTCAAGGTTCTTATTATTCAGGCTTAAGTCAAAAGACATTGCCGCATAACTACGTTCAATTAGCACACGACGTCCGTATTTATGTATTATTCAGGCTTAAGTCAAAAGACATTGCCGTACTATATATATCTTCCTTTAAAATATCATGCTCAAGAGTATAGGAAGAATCACATACCTCGCGACGATTATCGACTATAAGCAAAACGCTCGCGGCTATAACCCGACTAGCCTTGTCCACCTTCTAAGTAGCACATGCTACTTGCAAAACATTCAACCAATACAGGTTATCAGTCTACTGTAATACAGTCCTATGTAAGTACAGTTCAATTCCCTTCTTATATACCGTCCTGGCATATACTTATACTTAATTCTTATACTTCAACAAGATGCAAACTTATTACAAAAGAAGGTCAAGCGTATTTACCTCGATAAGCCCAAAATTATCCAAGTATAAAGTCGCTCCCGAGCAACGCGTTTAGCTCTACTCGGCGCTCCAACCCGCTCCAAACAACCCTTAGAAGTTCCCAACAACTTCTACTTAGCACTTCAATCGACGATGAAGGTTTCCTTAGGTTTCGTTTTGAGACAAAGGTAGTATTCGGGACTGCGTAGAGGTAACTTTGGAATACTACCAGGGAGAAGGCTAAGGTATTTTGGGCATTATAACAATACTTGGAGAGTATTTCTATACCACAAAGGGGGGTATGATACTAAAACAACTAGGCTAGGGGTACCCACGGCAGACACCACAAAGGGAGGAGGCTCTCGGCCAAAGCTCCTCAAAGGGAGGAGAGACCTCTTGGGCGAGAACACCACAAGAGGAGGAGGAATTCAAGACTTAGTGAAATTTAGGATGAAGAAGTCTTCAAGCTTAGGGGGGTATTTATAGGAAAACCAAAGGCCAACCAATGACCAAGATCAAGCCATGTGCAAGGCAAGTGTAAGGCCAAGATCAAGCCAAGTGCACCCTAACCCTACTCCACAAAACAAGGCACCAAACAAGCCACAAAACAAGGCACAAAACAAGGCCAAAACAAGGCACCAATTGGCCACAAACCCGTGACCCAACCGGCCATCCACATCGCCCACTTGAGGGTGACAAGTGTCACCCTCCCGTTGGTCCAAAATGTTTCGTCTCTCGGAAATATTCACAAAAATTATAAATGACATAGCCGGAATTTTCCCTTCGCAAGCTTTGTAAAACGTTTCGTCGAAAAACGACTCTAACCGGGTGTTGTGCACAAAATTTCGAACCTATGCCAAACTTTAAGTCTCAAATTGTCGTACGTACGTCCTTACGTATATACTTTGGAAATACGGGGTATAACACCCACGATGCGAGGAATACCTCATGCGAGCCCGTAAGGGCTTATGCGGGTGAAATAGTCCACGCGCGGGTCCACCTATCGAGAATACCATGCGAGTCCGTAAGGGCTTATGCGGGTGAAATAGTCCCATGCTAGGGATACCTCACGCGGGTCCACGCGACCTATGCGGGTGAAATAGTCCCAGGAGTAGGATTGCTTAATGATACTGCGGGCGGGTGGTCCTGCTTTGATCGTGAGCTTCCTAGTTTATATTGTAAGTATACTACTATTTACTCTCATGATTGCAAGGTTCAGTGTGCTTACTGATGTTGTATTATATCATGGATCGCCAGCGATGAGGAAGGATTCCACGCATGATTGATATTATGGGCGTGAGACCCATGGTTATATTTGAGTAATGACTTTGAGGCGTCGTCCTGACTTGATATGATTTTATCTATTGTGTATCGTAGGTTGGCTATCATACATGTCTCTGTTTTGTTAGATCGTTATGATTTCATTACGATGATTCTTGCTTCACATACTTGGTACATTCCCGTCTTGACCTCGCCCGAGTGCGTTCATCATGCCGCAGTTTAGGTACGCTGTTTGGTGATCGGCGGTGTAGGACCGCCGTAGTTTTGGATAGCCCGCTCGTGAGTTTATCTTTTTGGTATAGTTCCTAAGTACGTGCTTTTATGCGGTTATGGGTGCGGCGGGCCTTGTCCGTCATAGTTGAGATAACTCTTAGAGTCCAGTATTCATATGTGGATTGGACTCGTATGCGGTGTAGTGTCTTTTCATGTATATTATATGGCAAATTGTTCGCCTTCACGCACGTCGTTGGTAAAAAAAAAAGGTGTTATTTAAATTCTGCAGTTTGCTTAGTTGTTAAAGTAGAAGGGTGCCCAGGTAGGGCACGACCACTGCCCGGTTGAGCGTGTGATAAGAAGCGATTACCTTTTTTTCTTTACACAACTCAATCCACAAGATATGACTACAGACCTCTAAGAATAACAATTGTGGCGGGATTGGGCCCCGCCAAACCCCTGAATATACGTAAATCTACAACCTCAGGGAAACCGTACCAAAAGATAAGCCTCCGGAGTAAATGGAGTTTTTTCCCAAAACTGAACCAAGATCCTAAGAGCAAGGATCACCAACCTATGTACCTAAATACCTACGGGCATGAACGCAGCCCCCCGAATGGGGTCAGTACAATAGGTACCGAATATGGAACGGAAATAAGGTACTGATGAAATCATAATCATGCGGAAGAATGACAGGCAAGTATATAAACAAAAAATACCGGATCCTACGTGTCATTCTGATCGTGAACTTAATCGTACTTTATAATCTTTTCCCATCTTTCAATAAAAGTTATAGTCAACTTCTTACGTACATACTTAGGAAAAATCATCGAGTTCATAAACATATAACTTACGTATCTTGCATAACATAATCCGGCCCTTTATGGAGGGACGCCTATACTGTCGGCCCATTCTAGGACGCGATAAAGTCACATAAGTCAGCCCATAAAGGTATACTGCCCGGCCCAATCTGGGACGCGATAAAGTCACATAAATCTGCCCATAGAGGTATACTGGCCGACCCATTCCTGGGATGCGATAATGTCATATAGTCTGCCCATAAAGGTATACTGCCCGGCCCATTACGTATCTTGCATAACATAATCCGGACCTTTATGGAGGGACGCCTATATTGCCGGCCCATTCTAGGACGCGATAAAGTCACATAAGTCAGCCCATAAAGGTATACTGCCCGACCCAATATAGGACGCGATAAAGCCACATAAGTCTGCCCATAGAGGTATACTGGCCGGCCCATTCCTGGGACGCGATAATGTCATATAGTCTGCCCATAAAGGTATACTGCCCGGCCCATTCCTGGGATGCGATAATGTCTCTTTACATAACATTTTAAATCATCTTTTCACTTCTTCTTTAGTCGTTATAACAACTCCCCATAAAACTATTATAACAACCTTTCACTTTAGAGAACTTAAGGCACTTTTATTTCTTTTTACATTAGGGAAAATAAAACCCAAAAATACTAGGTACATACATACTTAAAAAGAATCATAAAACTCATTCTCTTCTTAAATCCATAAACCTCTTCTTTTAAAAACTCAAGTTACATAGCTTTCAAAAATACTTCAAGTCTCTTAACTTTTACGAAATCAATACTTTCCAAATCAAGTATTCTATACTTTTAAATCAATTCATTCCTTCCTTTAAGAATCAAGTCCCATAACTTGAAAAATAAAGTCTTTTAACCTTTTAAGAATTTAACGTTCATAGTCTTAAAAATTCATAACGTAAACTCTGTAAATTAAGTAACATATACTTTTGTGCGTTGTGACTAGGTTATACTTGTTTATAACGATCTTATTAAAGCAGCCATGATCTAGAAAATGTAATACAATTTTGACTTATTTTAGTTTCTATGTAGATGGATAATTCTACTCATTTTAATTTAATTGATTGTCGATACATTTTCTTTTATTAACGCTGCAATGGTTTGTTCGATACTTATTCTCATTCGTGCAGTAACTTAGCAAAGTCAACTCGACTCTAAATACTTTCTAACGACTCTTACCAACATCCCCCATAAGACTTGGTAAGAACTTAGGATAACTTAGACGTAGCTTTTACATAAAGTAAATCAACATAAATACCTCTTAACTTCTAAGAGTAGAAGGGATCATGAAATAACACCACATGTATATTTCATACATAGAATCATGCCAAAAGAAGGAAGAGGTTCACATACCTCGCGATGATTATCGACAAGTAGCAAAATGCTCCAAAGTACTTCAACCTTGATAGCTATTCCACCCTTCAAGTAGAATACGCTATACGTAGTACTTCAACCTATAATGGCCATAATACGTCTATTAACCTCTAGCTTCAAACGTAGAATATTCTAAGTGTAAAGTCACCAAATTCTACGGAAAATTGGACAATACTTCCTTTGTTTCTACGTACTTTTTCATCTTTTTCAAGGCCCGAAAATCAATAACCAAATGCCACATTTAAGGTTCAATCAATTCATCTAACCAAAGGGGATTCCACGCCTTAACAAGATGTGTAAAATTCTGCCCCACAATTAATACAAAACTGTCCAAAGATTAAGGCAATTCTCGGCTCAAAATGTGTAACAACATAAAGTTCATTCCAATTCCTTTTCAATCCAAATTGTCATTCTAACATGTTATATAGCCTCAATAGATTATAACAACTATAATCCCTTCTTTCTATAACATGCGACGATCGTAACTAACAATTAAATTGATTTCAACATAAATGGCTAACTTGTCCATTTTCGGTTTTTTAACATGTAGACATGATCCAAATCTTTTCAAACTTCATTCTATATACCACATGCTCATTTCTTAACTACTATAACATGAAATCTTCAATTACATTAAGAAGATGAAGATTTTACCTCAGTAAGCCCTAATAATGTCCAAGCGTAAAAGTCGATCCTTAGCAACTTTTAGCTCCTCTTTTTATGTTCCAATCCGCTCCAAGCACTCCTTAGAAGCTCATGAAGATCTCCTCTTCAAGTTCCATCTTCAAAGTTGAAGAATAACTTAGGGTTTTGCCTTGCGACTAACGTAAAAACGTCGTTTTCCCGAGATCTTTCGATTGATATATCCTTACAATACCCTTAGGAACCTTGGGTTAACGTATTGTGGATTATGGAACAAGATTGCAAAAAATTTCTCTCAAAAACCCTCCATGGCCGAGAGCACACTAAGAAGAACAAGTTCTTGAAATATTTTCTAAGTGTTCACTAGTCTTGCACTAGTAATGGATAAATAAGAGAATCAAAGGCTAGGATTAAAACACTTGAAGGACTAGGATTTAGTCAAGAATGTCAAGCTCCACTTGTCTAGCTTGACTTGTCCATTTCGTCCTACTTGCCAAGTGGAGGTTGACACGTGTCGCCCTCCGGTTGGTCTAAAATATTTCATCTCTCGAAAATCCGATAATTTATATAAGTCTCAACTATCAAATTCGGGAACTCAATTCTCATTAACGAACAATTTTTCCTTCCCGAGGCTCGAAATAATTTTTCCGTAGGAAAAAGCAATCCTTCTTTCGTTTTAAAATCTTAAGGTCGTATCTTCTCACGTACATTCTCTTAAACACATGTCCTGGAACTACGGGGTGTAACATTCTTCCCCCCTTAGAAACATTCGTCCCCGAATGTTATTTCGGAGTCCAATCTAGTTAGATAGCGACATAGTCTCCTTTTACTACACCCTTAATACAAAATATGTCACCATTGGCCATATAACAATACTTATACTAAAACGTCAACCTGCACTCCAAGTACCTCCAAGGCACTTGACATAAAATCCTTTAATAATCGTACGTTCTTATCTCCGTCTCTTAACGTTCATTTTCAAATCAATCATTTCAATAAAATAAGTCACATGGACTCCACAATTTCATGTCAAAGAGTGAAGGAATAACTTACATATTACTAACACTTCCTTTCCTTCCTTATCGATAACCGGCTCACCGGGATACTGGAATGGAACCAACCTCTCACTATAGTCATCCTTGGCACTCACGAAGCCAACTAGTCCATACTCATAATGACCTCAAAGTATGTCGTATTCAGCTCTACTAGGTCTGCTAGGTCCGACGATTTGTATCATCAAGAAATCTCATATACCCGCTCAGCTACCACCCAAACACTCACGGGTGTAGTTACCTCGAAAGGTTCTTATGGATTCAGGCTCTATTCCTTTACATTTGGTTGCTATCTTTCTTACTGGTCGTACTAATTCTGTACTTCCAACTCATACTAGCATACATACATAACTTTCATACCGATTCTGGCCCCCAATCTTTGGAGTCACTCTATTAAACAATATAAGGCCATTTCCGGCCCTCACGACCTGGTTCCGGTGGAACGCGTCTACGAACCCGTAAAACAATTAACTAGACTTGGGCTTTGCACCCTCGTGACCCTGTCACGTAGCGAAACTACTACCAACTTATCCCACTCTATTTCAAGCTATGGGGCGACCCGTAATAGGTCCTCACCCCGTCCCACTATCGCACTTAACTCTTACCCTTAGTCTGAATAAAATCTTATTGCCCGAGAAGGCCTTATATACCTAAGGTCTCGGCGGTTATCAATATTCTTAGGCTCGCAATTTCCATGCACCAAGCCTACCTTCTCAGTACCCCCGAAAATGGGACAATAACTTCTCATAATACCATAACCATGTTGTCTCGATCACAACAACCATTACTTACTCCATACGGATCTCATCCGCACAATTCTCTTAAGCCTACCACGTAGCTTAATCTATTAACATGTTCCTTAACATGACTTCTTAAGGGTTCACTACCCTATCAGACATCTCATCTTTTCCCAATTATCTCAAAATAAAACATAAGACCTTGGCGAGAATTCATTAATTGTTTCATACCTTCCCGGTATCTATTTAGTCCTTACCAATTCCTGGTAATCTAAAATTATTCTAGGCAACACGCGTCTGACCCTCATACATAACTCCATATAGTTGTATGTCATAATACCAACTACACTACAATTATTACCAACCTGGATACGCAATCCACATAATCCTCCCCGGTCATCACGCATTCTCGTGAGTCGCAATCAACATAACTCGTTAGGGAGAGACGACCCTAACAACACAGCTCTATCGCACGATCTCAGAGTGAGAAGAATGGAAACCAATCCTAAATGTCCTGCATCCTCCTGATTATAAATGTGGTGCACAACACACAAATAATCAAGACTCTACTAGACACGGTCTGTAGATATTTCCGAGGACTAACTGCTCTGATACCACTTTTGTCACGACCCGACCTCGGGCCCGCGACTGGTGCCCTACCTGGGCACCCTTTACAGGTAATCATCAGAGAATAGTAGCGAAACATACATACATTTCAAAAGAAATAAATAACAGGCTAGCCGATAAGGCCGCCTTCAAAAAATATACACGTAACCCAAAAGCAGTTACCTCTTTTTTTTCTTTACACAACCCAATCCACAAGATATGACTACAGACCTATAAGAATAACAACTGTGGTAGGACAGGGCCCCGCCATACCTCTGAATATACGTAAATCTACAACCTCAGGGAAACCGTACCAAAATATAAGCCTCCGGAGTAAATGGAGCTTTTTCCAAAAACATAACCGAGATCCTAAGAGCAAGGATCACCAACCTGTGTACCTAAATACCTGCGGGCATGAACGCACTTGGCGGGGTCGGAACAACAGTAAATATGGAACGAAAATAAGGTACAGTAAACAAATCATAACTGTACAGAAGAATGACAGGGGCAAGTATATAAACAAAATAAATACCAGATCCTACCATGTTATTACAATCTCGTGAACTTAATCGCATTTTATTATCTTTTCCCATCTTTCAATAAAAGTTATAGACAACTTCTTACGTACATACTTAGGAAAAATCATCGAGTTCATAAACATATAACTTACGTATCTTGCATACCATAATCCGGCCCTTTATGGAGGGACGCCTATATTGCCCGGCCCATTCTAGGACTTGATAAAGTCACACAAGTCTGCCCATAAAGGTATACTACCCGGCCCAATCTGGGACGCGATAAAGTCACATAAGTCTGCCCATAAAGGTATACTGCCCAGCCCATTCCTGGGACGTGATAATGTCATATAGTATGCCCATAAAGGTATACTGCCCGGCCCATTCCTGGGACGCGATAATTTCATATAGTCTACCCATAAAGGTATACTACCCGGCCCATTCCTGGGACGCGATAATGTCATATAGTCTGCCCATAAAGGTATACTGCCCGGCCCATTCCTAGGACGCGATAATGTCATATAGTCTGCCTATAAAGGTATATTGCCCGGCCCATTCCTGGGATAATGTCATATAGTCTGCCCATAAAGGTATACTGCCCGGCTCATTCCTGGGATGCGATAATGTCATATAGTCTGCCCATAAAGGTATACAGCCCGGCCCATTCCTGGGACGCGATAATGTCATATAGTCTGCCCATAAGGTATCTTGCCGGCCCATTCACGACGCGATAATGTCATATAGTCTGCCCATAAAGGTATATTGTCCTAGCTATTCTCGACGCGATAATGTCTCTTTACATAACATTTTAAATCATCTTTTCACTTCTTCTTTAGTCGTTATAACAACTCCCCATAAAGCTATTATAACAACCTTTCACTTTAGAGAACTTAAGGCACTTTTATTTCTTTTTACATTAGGGAAAATTAAACCCAAAAGTACTACGTACAAACATACTTAAAAAGAATCATAAAACTCCTTCTCTTCTTAAATCCATAAACCTCTTCTTTTAAAAACTCAAGTTACATAGCTTTCAAAAATACTTCAAGTCTCTTAACTTTTAAGAAATCAATACTTTCCAAATAAAGTATTCTATACTTTTAAATCAAGTCATTCATTCCTTTAAGAATCAAGTCCCATAACTTGAAAAATAAAGTCTCTTAACCTTTTAAGAATTTAAGGTTCATAGTCTTAAAAATTCATAACGTAAACTCTTTAAATTAAGTAACATATACTTTTGTGCGTTGTGACTAGGTTATACTTGTTTATAACGATCTTATTAAAGCACTCATGATCTAGAAAATGTAATACAATTTTGTCTTATCTTAGCTTCTATGCAGATGGATAATTCTACTCATTTTAATTTAATTGATTGTCGATAAATTTTCTTTTATTAACGCTGCAATGGTTTGTTCGATACTTATTCTCATTCGTACAATAACTTAGCAAAGTCAACTCGACTCCAAATACTTCCTAACGACTCTTACCAACATCCCCCATAAGACTTGGTAAGAACTTAGGATAACTTAGACGTAGCTTTTACATAAAGTAAATCAACATACATACCTCTTAACTTCTAAGAGTAGAAGGGATCATGAAATAACACCACATGTATATTTCATACATAGAATCATGCCAAAAGAAGGAAGATGTTCACATACCTCGCGACGATTATCGACAAGTAGCAAAATGCTCCAAAGTACTTCAACCTTGATAGTTATTCCCTCATTCAAGTAGAATACGCTATACTTAGTACTTCAACCTATAATGGCCATAATACGTCTATTAACCTCTAGCTTCAAACGTAGAATATTATAAGTGTAAAGTCACCAAATTCTACGGAAAACGGACAACACTTCCTTTGTTTCTACGTACTTTTCCACCTTTTTCAAGGCCCGAAAATCAATAACTAAATGCCATATTTAAGGCTCAATCAATTCAGCTAACCAAAGGGGATTACACGCCTTAACATGATGTGTAAAATTCTGCCCCACAATTAATACAAAACTGTCCAAAGATTAAGGCAATTCTCGGCTCAAAATGTGTAACAACATAAAGTTCATTCCAATTCCTTTTCAATCCAAATTGTTATTCTAACATGTTATATAGCCTCAATCGATTATAACAACTACAATCCCTTTTTTCTATAACATGCGACGATCGTAACTAACAATTAAATTGATTTCAACATAAATGGCTAACTTGTCCATTTTCGGTTTTAACATTTCGACATGATCCAAATCTTTTCAAACTTCATTCTATATACCACATGCTCATTTCTTAACTACTATAACATGAAATCTTCAATTACATTAAGAAGATGAAGATTTTACCTCAATAAGCCATAATAATGTCCAAGCGTAAAAGTCGATCCTTAGAAACTTTTAGCTCCTCTTCTTATGTTCCAATCCTCTCCAAGAACTCATTAGAAGCTCATGAAGAACTCCTCTTCAAGTTCCATCTTCAAAGTTGAAGAATACCTTAGAGTTTCGCCTTGCGACTAACGTAAAAACGTCGTTTTTCCGAGATCTTTCTATTGAGATATCCTTACAATACCCTTAGGAACCTTGGGTTAAAGTATTGTGGATTATGGAACAAGATTGCAAATTTTTTCTCTCAAAAACCCTTCTTGACCGAGAGCACACTAAGAACAACAAGTTCTTGAAATATTTTCTAAGTGTTCACTAGTCTTGCACTAGTAATGGATAAATAAGAGAATCAAAGGATGGGATTAAAACACTTGAAGGGCTAGGATTTAGTCAAGAATGTCAATCTCCACTTGTCTAGTTTGACTTGTCCATTTCGTCCTACTTGCCAAGTGGAGGGTGACACGTGTCGCCCTCCGGTTGGTCTAAAATATTTTATCTCCCGAAAATCCGATAATTTATATAAGTCTCAAATATCAAATTCGGGAACTCAATTCTCATTAACGAACAATTTTTCCTTCCCGAGGCTCGAAATAATTTTTCCGTAGGAAAAAGCAATCCTTCTTTCGTTTTAAAATCTTAAGGTCGTATCTTCTCACATACATTCTCTTAAACACATGTCCTAGAACTACGGGGTGTAACATATTATAAGGATATCTCAATACAAAAATCCCGGAAAAACTACGTTTCTACGTTAGTCGCAACGTGAAACTCTAGGGTGTTCTTCATAAGTTGGATTAGAACTTGAAGAGGAGTTCTTCATGAGATTCTAAGGAGTGCTTGTAGTGGATTGGAACGTAAGAAGATGAGCTAAAAGTTGCTAGGATCGACTTTAATCTTGGATTATATATTGGGCTCATTGAGGTAAAATATTCGTCTTCTTAATGTGATTAAAGATTACATGTTATAGTAGTTGATAAATGAGCATGTGGTATATAGATTGAAGTTTGAAAATATTTGGATCATGTCGACATGTTAAAAACCGAAAATGGGCAAGTTAGCCATTTATGTTGTAATTATTATGCCCCGTAGTTCCGGAGTATGTATGTGAGGACGTACGTACAATGTATACGCCCTAATTAGGGTAAGATTGATAGAATTGTTTTCCGACGAAAATTATTCCGAACCTTGTGAAGGGAATTTTACGTTTTCAACAATATTTTTACGATTATGGAATTCTTCCGAGAGATAAAATATTTTGGACCAATAGGAGGGCGACAAGTGTCACCCCTAGATTGGGCCATGTGGGACGAAATTGAGTGGACAAGTAGGCAAGACAAGTGGCCAAAAGTCTTGCATGGCTAGTCTTGGCTTGGATGAATTTGGCTAAGTTTAGTGGGCAAGTCTTGCATGGTCAAGGTCTTGCATGGCTTTAGTAAGACAAGTGTGGGAAGGAACCTTCACATATGATCTCTACCTTACACATGTGTTAATCTCAACCCTTGGTTGTGCTATATAAACCCCCTTAGTGGATGAAAATCAGCCACACTTAACATATTACAAGACTTGAAAAACATTTCCTCTCCCTCCTTCTCTATCTTGATTTAGTCCAACCCCCTCCCTAACCAAATGTTGTCCAAAAATTCTTAAACTTATAAGTGTTCTTCCTTAATGTGTTAGGAAGATTATTAACCAAGAGTTAGACAAGATTTCACACCCCTAGCCTCAAAAACCTTCCCTTGGCCGAGAGTAGGCAGATTTTCGAAACTGTTTTGGGCAGATTCTTAGTCAAGTTTGGAAGGGATTATCTCCTAGCATATAAGGAGTTTTTGGGTGTTTCAAAAGCCTAAAATGAATTTCGTCGAGTCTAGTTTCCAATTCAACAAACCACTCGTCGATAGGACACTGGAGTAGAGAGTTATCAACGTTACAAGTTCAGCTGACGAAGCAGTGGCTAAAAATCTGGACAGTCACGTTTTTGGGCTATCTTGAGGTAATGAACCTTAACCTCTTTGTGAATTTGATTATTATGTATATATAGATATTATACATATATTGGAAGTATTATGGACTATAAGATGTAAAGAAAGATTTGGATCTTGCTAAGAAGTTAACAACAAAGAAACTATAACTTATATAAAGATTGGAATATAAGTTGAAGGACTAATGAAGTAATTGGATAAGTATTATTGTAAAAGTTGGCCAAGGACCCCAACTTAAGGACCGTATCTACTTTGGACTTTTTACTTTGGACTTCTTTACTTATTGTTATTATGAAGGGAGATAGTAAACCGCGTTACCGTTTGGGCGTGTTATCCCCTTCTTTTACTTATTGTTATTATGAAGGGAGATAGTAAACCGCGTTACCGTTTGGGTGTGTTATCCCCTTCTTTACTTATTATTATTATGAAGGAGAGATAGTAAACCGCGTTACCGTTTGGGCGTGTTATCCCCTTCTTTACTTATTATTATTATGAAGGAGAGATTGTTAATCGCGTTCCGTTTGGGCGTGTTATCCCCTTCTTTAGATTTCAGTATTATTGCACCTTAATTATAGTAGGTTAATCACGGTTATCGGGCCTTGGAAAAGGTGGGATATTGAGTAAAGCGGGGAGGTCTTTGCCAATTTTCCGTAGGATATGGAACTTGTTCTTAGAAATATCCTACGAAGAGATCTAGAGGTTAATAGACGTTTCATGGCCATTATAGGTTGAAGTAATACGAGTAGCGTATTCTACTTGAAGGGTGGAAAAGGCTAGCAAGGTTATAGTACTTTGGAGCGTTTTGCTAATTGTCGATAATCGTCGCGAGGTATTTGAACCTCTTCCTATCCTTTCTAGCATGATTATTTTAAACTATGTAGTACGGTAGACGTACGTGTGCTAAACGAATTTGGTTGGTTTAAAACATAAAGTGGTATAATGGCTTTATGGGAAGTTAATTATAACAACTTTATGTAAGTAAAGGAATGGTTTATTGATTTTTAAAAAGATAAGAGACTTGACTTATATTTGACTTGATTTGATATGTGAAAAACTTGAATTGTGTGGAAAGTTGTGAAACCTCATTCGTGAGTAATGAGTACTTGGTTTCGAATAATGATGTTATATTGATTTCGGAAATGAGAATAAGTATCGAACAAACCAACTGCAAATACGTTAATAAAGGAAAAAGTAACGACAATTAATTATATTGAGTAATGAGTACTTGGTTTCGAATAATAATGTTATATTGATTTCGGGAATGAGAATAAGTATCGAACAAACCACTACAGCGTTAATAAAGGAAAATATATTGACAAATAATTAATTATATTAAAACAAGTAGAAACATCCATATGCATAGAAGCTAAGATAAGACAAAATTGTATTACATTTCCTAGATCATGGCTACCTTAATAAGATCATTATAAACAAGTACAAACTTTTCTAAATTCCAAAGTAAGGAACTTGATTTATAAAAGAGAGACTTGAGGAATTGAAGTGTTTTTGTTTAAAAAGAAGGCGGTATTGTCTTGGTTTATTCAAAAAGAAGGTATGAAAATTGTTTTGGTTTACTTAAAATGATAGTCACTCTATTTTGATACTACGGGTATCATGTGACCTTTGTAAAAGAAGTGGATCTTTTGAAAGAACTAAAGTACGTAGTACTTTAGGGTTAAAACCCGGATGGTTGGCATAAAATGAGAGTACTTGAGTTTATACAAATGGTAAATCAATTTACATGTTGTTGTGATAGCCTTGTTGTGCAAGTTGTATTGAACTTAGTTCCTGTGACATAGTTGATTGATGGACATCTTGAAACGTGATGAGTATTATTACGATTTTATGAAGGAAAATGGAAGAATGGGTGGTGTATTTTTGGAATATTTATTATGGAATTTATTGGTCGATGTGGAGGTATTTCCACAGTTTATCTTGTTATTTCATTTTGGATTTTCGTATGGCGAGATATATGTTATTTGTTATTTCCTTTGGGCGCACTCGATGCGAGATCCGGCATGGGTGTTATCTTGTTATTTTTTTGGACATCTTACCCATATTTGGCGGGTATCTACAGTGTTACTTGTAGCTCATCCTTACACTGGCGCTCATGTATCATTTCCTTACTTACCGCTGGTTGTCTTAAATGTTATCTTGTTATTTGCTTTACTTCGAAATTCCTCACTTATGTGTTGTATACTGTATTATTACCCAAATACCTTGCCTAGTATTATGTGTTTAGTATCCATTATGTTACATAGCGTGCTGAGGAAGGAATTCCACGGGCATGATTGATGTTGTGGGCGTGAAACCCTTATATGAGTGATGACTTTGGCGTGAGTCACGCACATGGATACATTTATGTTTGGTTATCATTCATGTCTCTTTTATATAAGACTATTATGATTTCATTTACTAGATTTTGATTTCACATATTGTTGGCGGCTGGTTGAACGCTTGTGCGCTCTTGGGATCACTGTTGGTTGAAGCTCCTTTCTCGAGGCTTTGTCTTTGGATAGTCACTTCATTGTAGGTACTTGTACATTGATGGCGCCACTGTCCATGCTTTTTACATTCTTGAAGTGCATATAGCTTTGTTGTAGGCGAGGTTCTGTGCTTTTGAAATTTATATATACGTAGGCGACATTTCTTAAAGGAATTTGATTCTTACTCTTTATTGTTTCATGTCTTGTTTTATATTCAGTTACTCGATGTATATCACTTGGGTGCGGGTAAGGCACCGATCACCAAGGATCATACAACAAGTGTATCGCGAAATTAAAAGCTTTTGCGTATACAATAAGGTGCGGTGTTGTGACAAGTCTATAAGAATATACATTTAGGATTGTCCAACCTATACAATACGTCGTAAGTTGTAATTATAGTGTCAGACTCATTGTGAAACAAAAGCATAGTCTAGAACACTGGATCGCTCGGATTTCTATGCGGCGAGTTCCGGCATACATTATAAAGTGATTTGATCAACGCATGGAAACAATTATAATACAAATATATGATAATCAAATTTTTGTAGCAGAGAGTATATGATTTGTATATCAGTCATTTCTATAAATTACAGTATCTCGCATGGAATTGTCTTTACTTCCGTGATCACCAATAACATACATGAATAAAGTCCCATCGGTGGTATAGCGTCTTGTATTATATAGTACGGTGGAGGTGGTAAAGGATGGTATATATGGGGTTTACTTTACTCTACGCTATCTCGATTATCACGTAGGTATAAATGTCTCATTTTATACTTGTATACTCGGAGTGGTATAGAGTCATACTCAAGTACTCGGCCGATTTAGCAGGAAAACTGATGTATAAAAATCATATTTACTTGTACGACTATAAGGATTTCTCACATCTACATACTTTCAGACGGCAGAGTCACTTGTCGTCTAACTATCCAGTTTTATAGGTTACTGACTTATCATTACTAAAAGACTTATCAGAATCGGCAAATTATAATAATGTTATTTAGAACAGAATAACTCAAAACAACCAGAAAAATAATCTTAGCAAATTCGTTTATAGAAAAGTAATTTTCCGTAGAAATAATTCTCATTTAACCTTATCGAGTCTGAAAGTATTAATAAGTTATCAGATAGAATTATTCTCAATTAAAATCAGCAAAGTACTACGTATACATTCTTGACTCTATGTAAACCCAAAACTAACTTTAGATATCCTATTTTTAAAGTAAATACATTCGTACTTAAAATCAAGCCTTATCAAGTACTTCAAATTTTCACTCGTATAGCAAGATCAAATTAAAGTCATTTCATCCAAAGTAACTTTATTTTAGGTTTTAGATAACTGAATTTTATCAAGCTGTATTATTTAAAGAACTAGTTTTAATAAGGTGAAGCTCTTGATAACTACTTTAGACACAATTAAAAATTCCAAGTTACTTCTATCATGTCATTTCTCCTCTTTAAAACAAGTATAAATCATCCTTCAGTAAGTCATTATAAACCAATTTATCCAAAACCAAGAAGATTTCAAACTTTTTATGTTTTCGACTTATACTTCCAAGATCCACACTAATGCTTACAAATATACAATTACAAGTGTAACAATATAGTACAACAAGTTTCTTGATATAAATTATATTCATTTCTAAAACATGATAAGACATGTTAACTCTTTGGAGTAAGAATCATTTTAGTGGTGAAGTTTGTACCTTTAGAATAAGCTCTGGTCGGCATTACATAGTGGTAAGTGAAAATGGAAGACTATTAACTTCTAGTTTCTAACAGAATACTAAGTGTTACGTATTATGATGTACTGAAAATTACAGAAAGTGAAGTTTTATGGTTAACTATACAATGACGAGGAATAGATAACCAAGGAACATACTTAAACTTTTTATCAAGTGCGAGATAACATGCTTTATATAAGTGATATACTTCTACAGTCAGTTTAAAACTTGTAACTTCTAATTCTATTCAAAGTCTTTAATCTAATTTCTATATATATATAGTCTAAATATTACATAAACAAATTTCTTTTATTTATCTTATATTTTCTTTGACTTAAACATAATAGTGTAAAGTTAATAGGTATACTAGTCTTTAATGCGAAAATCATATAATAAGTAGATATAAATACCTAAATGCATATTAACAAATTAGTACAAATAATTTCCTTCTTTTAAACAATGAACTATTAAGTTAACTTTTTAAGCAAGAAGTTCTAAGATCCTAAGTATTAAATCTTTAGATTTGAAATCATTTACTTTAAAGAAAAATTTTCAGCAATATCATTAGATGGATTAGATTAGATTTCTAAGTTCAAAGATCGTAAAATTAGAAGTTGAGAGTTCTGAGAAAGTCAATGCGACATCCAGAGGAATTTTTAAGAAATGCTCGATGAGTCTTGCAGTGGATAGTAGGAGTGACACCGTTTAGGTTTAAGAGGAGGATAAGTCTTGTGTACAGTTATTAGATAGAGTTTTTTTTTAAGAAAGCAGATAAGCAAAAGATTCTTGGATGTGATATGTTATAACAGAATGATCGAGGTGAAGGCAAAATGAAAGGTAAAATCACCCCTTCTCTTGATTTAGCCAGATATTTTGTGGAGTGGATGACCAAGTGGGACCCATGACCACATGGCTTAATCTTCACCTTACACTTGCCTACCACTTGGCTCAATCTTGGCCTTTGAGTGCCCTATAAATACCCCTTAGTTGATGAGTTATTTCATCCACACTTGAGCAAATTCCTAGACTCAAACACTCCTCCATGGTTGTCTCGTCCAACTCCCTCCCCCTTTGAGTGGCCTTTTGGGCGAGCAACCCACAGCCTAGTTGTGCTGGTAAATACTACCCCTTGGTAGAAATACTCTTCAAGTATTGTTATAATACCCGAATACTTTAGCCCAAATACCTTGTAGTATTTCCAAAGTACCTCTATCTGAAAAGCCGGAAAATACTATTATACGTCCTTTAGCCTCTAAACGAAACCCTAGGAAAATCTCCATGGTTAGTTGGAGTAGTTTGTAGAAGTTGGTTAGAACTTCTGAGGGTAGTTTGGAGGCGGGTTGGGCGCTTCGAGTTGGAGCTAGCGATTGCCGGATCGACTTTATACTTGGATAATTATGGGCTTATTGAGGTAAATATCTTGTCCTCTATTGTAATTGGAAATTACATATTGTTAGAATATATAGTTGAAGTATACTATATATAGAAGCGAACGTAGTTGTTGGCAATGTCTTTTGACTTAAGCTGAATAATACTTCAGCAATGTCTTTGCGACTTAAGCTGTATTTAAAGAAGATTACTTTGAATGTAATTACTTAGGGTCAGTATTACAGTAGACTTGTGAAGTAATGTGGAGTAGAATTGTACGGAGGGTTAGATGATAACCCCCTGGTTGGCTTGGTAGCCGGCCGATAGAGGAGGAGATTTACGCCTGTTGTTGGGGAGAGTCTTACTAATTTTACGTAGAATGTTCTGAAGAGACCTTATGTTAATAAAGCGCCTTGTGGCCTTATAGGTGGAAGTACTATGCGTGGGCGATCTACTTGCGGCTTAGGGAGTAGGCGGTTTGAGGTACTTGAGCGCTTTGCTATTAGTCGATAATCATCGCGAGGTATGTGAACCTCTTCCTATCTCTTCTAGCATGATATGTGTGAACTATGTAGTACGGTAGACGTGCATGTGCTAAATGTATGTGATTGGTTTAAAACATAAAGTGTTATAACGACTTTATGGGAAGTTGGTTATAACGACTTTATGTGGGTAAGAAAATACATGTGGTTTTAAAAGTAACTTGATTTGAACTATAACTGGCTTGTTATGTGTTAATAAAGAACTTGAAGTATTTCAAAAGATTTTTGAATCATTTTGAAAGAAGAAGTAATACTTGGTTTTTGAAAAACTTAAGAGTTATACTAGCTTTATGGGAAGTTAGGTATAACGGCTTAAGAATGTTTTCTTGATTTCGAAATCGAATGTGTATCGACAAACCATCTGCAAATGCGTTAATAACAGAAATGTTTTGACTAATTAAGTATTATTAAAACCAGTAGAAACTTCCGTGCATAGAAGCTAAGATGAGACAAAATGATATTTCCTAGATCATGGTTTGTAATAAGATTGTTATAAACAAGAATATCCTACTCACATATAAGACTTATGTTTCTCGAGATAGTTTTAAGGAGAATTATATTCTCAAATGAATAAGACTATGAACTACTAAACCTTTCTAAAATGAGAAACTTGAACATTGGAAATTAGGCAAACTTGATCATTGGAAAGAATGTTGCTACTTGATTTTACAAAGAGAATTAATTGATTTACTTTAAAAGGATAGTCACTCTGTTTTATACTACGGGTATTGTGTGACATTGTGAAAGTAACGATCTTTTAAATAGTTAATGTATGAAGTACTTTGGGGATAAAAACCGATTTTGTTAATCATATAGTAGAAGGTACCTTGTGTGAACAACTTGATTGTATTGGTTTGTGATAGCCTTGTAATACTTTCTTGATTGCGTTGATAAGTAAGCGTGTTGGGATGCTACGTGTGTTAGTATCTTGTGATGTTTGTGTGAAGGGGTTTCGCGGTTGTGCATTAACTATCGGTCGTTATGATAGTATTGTGGCATTCGTCTCTTGAGATGATTCCGGAGTTAAGCGCCTCCGATGCGGGGTAGACTCAAAGTGGTCGATGGACACATGATTCGAGAATACCTCGTGCAGTCCCGGGCCTATCGCGAGCTACGAGTTCGAGTTAGTGTCGTCGCTTTATGGGCATGCGGTCCGTGGCGTGCGGTGCGAAGTCGGGGCGATGCGGGAGTAGCTACCTCGATGCGAGAATACCTCATGCGGGCCGATGAGATTGGCCTATCGCGAGTCGCGGAGTTCGGGGGTTGAGACGCGTGCATTAATCTTTGCGGGCAAGTGGCGGCTTTGATCATGTGACGGTCTGAAGCGGATCTTATGATCTGATTCATGACCTTGTTGGTGCGTGGGTTTTAGTAGTGGTATGCGCCATACTTACCGTCTGCAGTTTATTATGACCGCAGTGGGCCCGTGTTCATGTGTGTTCCTTGGTGCTTTTATATCAAGATCGCCCAATGGCGGCGAGGAAGGTATTCCACGGGCATGATTGATGTTGTGGGCAGAGACCCATTGTTTTACTTAGTGATGACTTGAGGCGTAGTCCACAACGATATGTTGCTTTGTTTAAATCGTAGTTTAGTTATCATACATGTCTCACGCTTTATACGACCGCTTTATAATTTTATTTACAGTATGTATTTTGATTTCACATACTTAAATTTACTGTTATCTTGACCTCCTTGGGCTGCGTTCATCCGCAGTTGAGGTACACCGATCGTTGATCCTAGCTCTGAGTCCACGATTCAGCGTTTGGGAAGCTCCGTTTCTCCGAGGCTTATCATGGTATAGTCCACTGTCGTCGTAAGTGTTTACATTGAGGTTTTTTGGGCCACTGTCCACCATTGTTGTCGATCATTCTTAGAGGTCCGTATCTTGTTGTAGGCGGTGGTTTGTAAAAGGATTAAACCGTCATGTTGAAAAAGTTGCTATTTATATATATCTGGCGTAACCGCTTTTGATTGCTTTATCTTCTTATTTGTCTTATTACACTGGTTTCATGTATTGTCTTTATGTTGCGCTGATTTCTCTGATTTATGTCTACTTGGGTGCCCGGTAGGCAGGTCACGCCCCGGGCAGTCGTGACAAAAGTGGTATCGAGCGATTAATCCTCGGAAAGTGTCTGAGGCGTATCCGGTAAGTCTTGATTATCGGTGTGTTGTGCACCACGCCAATGTCGAGGAGGCTATAGGATATTTAGGATTAGTTTCTATTCTTCTCACTCGAGATCGTGCCTTAGAGCCGTTGTAAGTTGGACCCTCGACGAAATTATTTTCCCTTATCGTTATGCCTCGCGTAGGCAACCGCCCGGAGGGCAAAACGGCAGGGAGGCTGCGAGTAGAGTTGGGAAGGTGGCGAGGCACGGGCCCAATCATTACCTAGGGTAGTGCTTCATTCGGGAGTTACTGCGCGTCACTAGCCCAATGAGTTTAGTGCGGCGGCGGTACTACTGCGGCCATGATATATGAACCTTGGTTCCACGGCAAGAGCAGAGAATTTAGATTGCAAAGAAGCGACCTTACTAGCTATAGATTTGGCTACCGGAGAGTATACCGATGTACCGCGAGTCTTGAGGACCATCTAAAAGAGGTTGTGCAAGAGTAATTCTTGATTGAAGCGAGCATGGCACGTATGCGGGCTTATGCTTGTGGCCGAGAGGCGATGTAGAGATCGGCAGGTTAACGAAGGACACGAGAAGAGGGCGGGCGGCAAGGTCCTAGTAACTTTCGGCGAGTCGCCTGCCGCAGATTAGATATGCACCTCCGCCGGTGCGAGTGGTCTTCACGCGATTTCGGGGCGTTAGGTGTGTAGGAGTTAGTCGAGAACTCCGGGCTTCCGTTCGCAGTGCTGTGACGTCATCCCGGGGAATGTCGTCTTTTTGTTGGTACTTGTTGTACCTGCGGCCGTCAGAGCCATGTGTCGAGAGAATGTCCTTGTAGGAGGACTTAGCCTTCAGGATTGGTGGGTAGTTCGTCATTTTCCTTGGTATCGCCTACGGGCGAGTTTGATTAGAACGACTAAGGGAGTAAGCGATGAATATAGATATATCTTTAACCCTGAGAAGTCGGTATGTGTGATAAGGTGAGTATACCTTAAGTGCTATGTTCGATAGCGGTGTGTTAGTTGTGTTTAGAATCATGGTGGGTTAGCAGAGTAAGATTTTGGGGATAGAAAGGTGTGAGCCTTAGAATGTTTACGTAAAGACCTTAGAGGTAAGGCCATCTCGGTAAAGGTGTAGTATTATGTTTGATCCTTATGGAAGTGCATAGTGCACGTGAGTTATGTTTGGGATAGGTCCTAGTAATTGTGGAATGAAAGGGGGTAGTTGAGCTAAGAAGACCGCTAGGTTTTGAAGCGTGATTAGTGAGATTGTTACGGATCGGGAGCTAGTATTATGCGCGTTCTTGGGTCGGGTTGAGTCCACGTTGCGAATTCAACCGCGGCATGTTTGGTGGTGGGGTCGGTTGTGGTAGTCAGCCTTGGTAGGGTCACGAGGGTGTTAGGCCCAAGTTTAGTTAACAGTGTCACGAACTGCGTGGATCGTTCGACCGATGGTCGGACCAGGAGGTCGGCCGTCTTGTCTTAGCAAAGACCGTTTACTCGATATTGTTTTATCGGAAAGGTTGTAAAGGCTGCGGGGTGCCTACCTTCACCTTATGTCGGTGATGAAGCCCAGGTTGTGGCTATTTTTAATCTTTTAAAGTTTACGAGCGAGTTAAGAACTCGGTGAGTCTCGGAATCGCGTTCGCCCTCGGGCGGTCGTGGATTTGAGGTAGTCGTGGGGATTGTTGTCTCGTGGAGGAAGTGTTTAAGCTACCATTTGGTGTTGGATATCGCTTTGTGAAGCCTTGTAGGGCGGAAGTGTAAATTGCCGGTCGATTGGTTCGATGTTGGCAAGGTTGATTAGTTGGTTCGAGCTTGTTCCGGTAATTTGTGGATAGTCGCGAAGCTTGTCTAGAAGAAGTTACGGCGGCTCGGAGGAGTTGTGCGGATAATCGCGGCGATGCTTAGAGTTCGAGGTTGGCGGTCGGTCTTCTTGAAAGTACCACCCGGGTTGGGTGTGGCGAGTTTGGAATCTGAGAGGAACTTAGCAGAGTTACTTTGGGCCTTTTGAGTTCATGTGAAGAATAGGCGGGTTGCCTATATGTTAGCTTTAGTCCGACTTAGGAGGCGATCGTCCGATCTTTCGTATTGTTATGATCGGGAAAGTATCGGAGATCCGTCAGTGTTCCCACTTAATGATGACCACGTTAGAGATAGTAGCCCGAGTTTTGGAAGCGAAGCGATGTCAATGTGGAAAGAGTTCGGTATCGACATCCTCGAGGATCGCGTGCGATCGGTACCATTTGTTGGGTCGTCGGACAAGGCTCGCGACATAGTGACAAAAGTGGTACCATTTGTTGGATACTTTGAGAAGGTTAATGCCTCGAGCAAAGTGACAAAGTGGTATCTACGCGAGTAAAGAGAAGCGAGCATGTATGGCGAGCATAGATGCGATCATTTCTTTTATAAAGAGAAGGTCTGAAGAAGTATATTTTAGACCCGGTGAGAAGTGTGTTGCGATGATGATTACAAGTGTTTCTCGTGGACTTTGATGTAAGTATTTCTGCGATTGTTTTACGTGGCGGATGTGGCGGGATTGATTCTCGTAAGTATAGTAGTGAAGACTATCTTGGCGCGTTTGTTTGAGACTTAGAAGGAACATTCGGGGCGAATGTTTCTAAGGAGGGAGAATGTTATACCGTATTTTGAGTATATGCGTATGGGCGTGCGTGAAAAGTCGAACTTGAGATAAAGTGCTTGGCGAAATTATTTTTGTGCACAAGTGCGAAAGAGTCATTTTCGTGAAAGCGTTTCCACACGGCTTTGTAGGGAAAATTCCGGCTATGTCATTTATTATTTTTCTGGATTTTTCAGAGGCGAAACATTTTGGACCAATTGGAGGCGACGTGTGTCACCCAGGTGTCGAGGTTGAATGAAATTTCCTTGGTGGAAGCTAGGCTTGCGTTTTCATCTTTTGTGCCTAAAATGTTTGGTCGATGTTTGTGAGATATTTTGTGGAGTGGATGACCAAGTGGGACCCACACCACAGCTTAATCTTCGCCTTACACTTGCCTACCACTTGCTCAATCTTGGCCTTTGAGTGCCCTATAAATACCCGCTTAGTTGATGAGTTATTTCATCCACACTGAGCAAATTCCTAGACTCAAAACACTCCTCCGCATGGTTGTCTCGTCAACTCCCCTCCCTTTGAGTGGCCTTTTGGCGAGAGCAACCCACTGCCTAGTTGTGCTAGTGAAATACTACCCCTTGGTAGAGAAATACTCTTGGTATTGTTATAATACCCAAATACTTTAGCCCAAATACCTTGTAGTATTTCCAAAGTACCTCTATCACTAAAAGCCGGAAAATACTATTATCGTCCCTTTAGCCTCTAACGAAACCAAGGAAAATCTCCATGGTTAGTTGGAGTAGTTTGTAGAAGTTGGTTAGAACTTAAAGGGTAGTTGGAGCGGGTTGGGCGCTCGGAGTTGGAGCTAAGCGATTGCCCGGGATCGACTTTATACTTGGATAATTATGGGCTTATTGAGGTAAATATCTTGTCCTCTATTGTAATTGGAAATTACATATTGTTAGAATATATAGTTGAAGTATACTATATATAGAAGTGAACGTAGTTGTTGGCAATGTCTTTTGACTTAAGCTGAATAATCTTTACGGATGTCTTGCGACTTAAGCAGTATTTAAAGAAGATTCTTGTTGTAATTACTTAGGGTGTATTCTGATGAGACTTGTGAAGTAGTAGTGGAGTAGAATTGTACAGATAAGTTAGATGTATAACCCCTGGTTGGCTTGGTGTAGGCCTCGATAGAGGAGGAGATTCTGTTGTTGCGGGGAGGTCTTTGCTAATTTTACGTAGAATGTTCTCTGAAGAGACCTTATGTTAATAAGCGCCTTGTGGCCTTATAGGTGGAAGTACTATGCGTGGCGCGATCTACTTGGCTTAGGGAGTAGCGGCGGTTTGAGGTACTTGGAGCGCTGCTATTAGTCGATGTCGTCGCGAGGTATGTGAACCTCTTCTATCTCTTCTAGCATGATATGTGTGAACTATGTAGTGCAGTGACGTCATTGCTAAATGTATGTGATTGGTTTAAAACATAAAGTGTTATAACGACTTTATGGGAAGTTGGTTATAATGACTTTATGTGGGTAAGAAAATACATGTGGTTTTAAAAGTGATTTGAACTATAAGCGGCTTGTTATGTGTTAATAAAGAACTTGAAGTATTTCAAAAGATTTTTGAATCATTTTGAAAGAAGAAGTAATACTTGGTTTTGAAAAACTTAAGAGTTATACTAGCTTTATGGGAAGTTAGGTATAGCGGCTTAGAATGTTTCTTGATTTGGAAATCGAATGTGTGTCGACAAACCAACTGCCGCGTTAATAAGAAATGTTTTGACTAATTAAGTATTATTAAAACCAGATGAAACTTCCATCTGCGTAGAAGCTAAGATGAGACAAAATGATATTTCCTAGATCATGCATTTCTTGTAATAAGATTGTTATAAACAAGAATATCCTACTCACATATAAGACTTATGTTTCTCGGATAGTTTTAAGGAGAATTATATTCTCAAATGAATAAGACTTTGAACTACGAAACCTTTCTAAAATGAGAAACTTGAACATTGGAAATTAGGCAAACTTGATCATTGGAAAAGAATGTTGCTACTTGATTTTACAAAGAGAATTAATTGATTTACTTTAAAAGGATAGTCACTCTAGTTTATACTACGTATTGTGTGACATTGTGAAAGTAACGTATCTTTTAAATAGTTAATGTATGAATTACTTTGGGGATAAATAACCGATTTTGTTAATAATATTGTAGTAGGTACCTTTTGTTATAAACTTGATTTTATTTGTTTTTGTTAGCATTTTAATACTTTCTTGATTGCGTTTATAAGTAAGCGTGTTGGGATCTTCGTGTGTTAGTATCTTGTGATGTTTGTGTGAAGGGGTTTCCTTGATTGTGCTTATTAACTATCGATCGTTATGATAAGTATTGTGGCATTCATCTCTTGAGATGATTCCGGGGTTAAGCGCCTCCGTCGGGGTAGACTCAAAGTGGTCGATGGACTCATGATTCGAGAATACCTGCGAGTCGGGGGCCTATCTTGAGCTCAGAGTTCGGTTAGTGTCACGTCCTTTACGGGCATGCGGTCCGTGTGGCGTGCGACGCGAAGTCGGGGCGATGCCGGAGTAGCTACCCTCGATGCGGGAATACCTCATGCGGGCGATGAGATTGGCCTATGCGGGCTGGGAGTTCGGGGTTGAAGCAGCGTGCATTGATCTGGGCAAGTGGCGGCTTTGATCATGTGGGTCTGCAGCGGATCTTGTAATCGATTCGCGACCTTGTTGGTGCTGTGGGTTTTTAGTAGTCGGCTATGCCTTCGCATTTACCGTACAGTTTTATTATGACACAGGGCACCGTGTTCATGTGTGTTCCTTGGTGCTTTTATATCATGAATGCTGGCGGTGAGAAGGTATTCCACGGGCATGATTGATGTTGTGGGCACGAGACCCGTTGTTTTACTTGAGCGATGACTTGAGGCGTGAGTCCCTAACGACATGACCGCTTTGTTGTAAAGCGTAGTTTGGTTATCATACATGTCTCTGCTTTATATGATGCTATAATTTTATTTACGATGTATTTTCAGTTTCACATACTCAAATTTTTGTTATCTTGACCTCGCTTGAAGTGCGTTCATGCCGCAGTTGAGGTACACCGATCGTTGATCCTAGCTCTCGGTCACGCTTTGGCGTTTGGGAAGCTCCGTTTCTCGGAGGCTTATCGCTGGTATAGTCCCGCCGTCGTAAGTGTTTACATTCGGGGTTTTTGGGCCCTGTCCCGCCATTGTTGTCGTATCATTCTTAGAGTGCAGTAATCGTTGTGGGGGTTTGTAAAAGGATTAAAGCTGTTCATGTTGAAAAAGTTGCTATTTATATATATCGAAGGTAACCGTTTTTGGTTGCTTTGTCTTCTTATTTCATTGTCTTATTACATGGTTTCATGTATTGTCTTTATGTTCCGTGATTACTCGATGTATGTCTACTTGGGTGCCGGGGTAAGGCAGGTCCACGGGCCGGGCAGTCGTGATAACCAACTACTGCCTCGTGGTGAGCCACCATGGTGCTCTTCAAGGACATACCCTAATATGGCGTCGCCACAATAAAAACAAACACGTGCCATAACGCATTTCCCGAATAGCGCTTACCACATCTGGAACAGCGAGGAATAAGTGGCCTCATCGAGAAAATCCTCTGCTCATAAAGAACCTCGATCCTCGAGCTTGGACCGGCTCCTAAATACCTTGTGGGTCAAATCTCCCACTGCCATGAGGGTATGTCTTGGGTAATTTGGGACGAATATCTCACTCATTTGAGGCATTCGTCCAAAGACTCACCGGAATAACCAACCGGTCCCTAGCCTCTTACGCGGATCTCCGCGACCCTCTACCTCTGACACTGTGTCTGCATCGCCGAATAACCTCCTGTGACACTGAAGCACCGCTATCTTAATCGATAACATAATGGCTTCAGAGACCAAAGTCTTCCCTTAATCGAGAACCGAGGCTCTGGTCTGGGCCTCAAAACAGCGAAGAACTTCGCCCGTGGAACCACATCCGGTATGCCACAGGCATAAGTCCTATCAACTCTCTGAGTCGACTAGTAGCTCTGCTACTCCTTTGCCCTTACGGCGTGTTTCTCCTTGGAGGCATAAACATAACACAACAATCGTCGAGGAATTATCTTACTAACACATCTACGTGGCACGATCTTAGAGTGAGAAGAATAGAAACCAACTCTAAATGTCCTGTATCCTCCTGTTTATGGGTGTGGCGAAACACACCGATAATCAAGACTCTACTAGACACGGTGCAGTAGACATTAGGACCGATGCGCTCGATACCACTCTCGCTGAACCCGGGCGTGGTGGTGCCTGCACGGCACCTCTCTACCTTAACACAAGTAAAGCTGCGGAAATTAAATAGCTCTTTTTTTCCAATCGTGCGTGCAAAGCGGCGACAAGGCTGCCGTGTAATATACATAACAAAAGACACTACACCATACATGAGTCAAATCCAGCATATGAATCTGGACCTCAAGAGTTTCTTTGAAATATGGACGGACAAGGCCCGTACCATAACTTGTACAAAAGCTGTCTTGAAGGAACTATACCAAAGATAAACTCCGAATGAAGGAGCTATCCAAAACTACGAGCGGTCCTACACTGCGATCACCAAACATTACTAAACTCAAGCGGCGTGAATTTCCGAAGGAGGTCGATGAAGAATGTACCAAGTATGTGAGCTAAAATCAGAACAAAATCATATGATCTAACAAAATAGGAGACATGTATGATAATAAAATTTCAGTACACCATACATAAACAGTCATATCAAGTCAGGGACGCATGCCCTCAAGTCATTTCTAAAATACAACCATGGGTCTCGCCATAATATCAATCATGCCGTGGAATCCTTGTCACGACCCATTCAGGGCGTGGTGGTGCCTTAAGGCCAAGGCACCAGTAGTCATACATCGGTAATCGAAATATAAAACAAGACATGAAACAATTTATAAAATAAGACACGCTTTATGTGAAAACTTATCGCCTTTCGGCATATATATATAAACATGGTTTAGCGATTTACATCCGATCTTGTACAACATGACTCTGAGACCTCTGAAATATACAACTATGGCGGGACGGGGCCCGCCATACCACTGGTACAAAACTATCTACAACAGGAGATCATACCCAAAGTAGAGCCTCGGAAAAGATGGAGCTCGGCACCAACGTAGAGATCCTAATAATGTGGATCTAGCACTGCGGCATGAACGCAGCCCGAAGGAGGTCGATTACAGTACTAAGTATATGAAATCAGAAATACTTAAATGAAAACATATCATGTTAAAATCGGTTTTGCAAGTATGTATGGAAACAACGAGGGACGCGCATATGCCACATCATAAACAAGAGCAACAACAGTGTAAATCGTAGTCTTTTCTAGGCTGCGAATGATCGAGCAGGCCAATTGCGTAGTATCACCATGCAAGCCTAATCACGGACTCCGTAGTCCGCATAGGCCACTCACATAGGCCGCGTAGGGTACATAACCCGCGTCGAGGGTAGCTACTCTCGGCATCGTCCCGACTCGTAGTCGCGTGGCCACATGACCGCGTGAGGTATAACCCGCATCACTAACACGGAACTCCGTAGCTCGCGCATGGGTCCCTGGACCCGCATGAGGTATTCTCGAATCATGGTCCCAGACCACCTGAGTCTACCCCGCATCGGAGGGCAGCTTAACCCCCGGTAATATGTCAAGAGGTGGTGATAGTACACTAACATAACGACTTATCTTTAAACAACATAAGCACAACA
This sequence comes from Przewalskia tangutica, assembly GCA_029844215.1. Taxonomy (NCBI): domain Eukaryota; kingdom Viridiplantae; phylum Streptophyta; class Magnoliopsida; order Solanales; family Solanaceae; genus Przewalskia; species Przewalskia tangutica. The sequence goes on from JAQGDG010000029.1 coordinate 579,570, forward strand.
AGAATACTCTCTTATACAAGCGTTACAAGACACTAACACACATAGCATCATATCATGTCTACTTATCAAACCATCTTTATTCTTTTCACAATTGATATAAGTGCATTTATACCACATGGCAAACTATTTCTTTTATCATTCTTAAGTGGTTATACTTAACTTCCCATAAAGCTAGTATAACTCTTAAGCTTACGCTTTAAAACCAATTAGTCCTTCATTTAAAAATGATTGATATTCTTTTGAAATGCTTTCATTCTTTATTATTGAGCTTAAGCGTGAGCATTCATTTAAGTATTATTCGGGCTTAGCGTGAGGCATTGCGTAAGTATTATTCGGGCTTAAGTCGAAGACATTGCGTAGTTATTATTCGATGCTAACCATGTACGTCTACCATACATATATATTGTAAAATATCATGCTTTAGGAAGAATCACATACCTTCTCGAAAACCACACGCGAGTTGAATATGTCGCGTAGAGAATCAACTATAATAGTCACAAACATCTATCAAAGTCTAGACTACTCAAGGTCATTCAACGGAGGGTTCACAATTCTATGGAAAGTCGGGCACTTCCCTGCGGTGAGCTATATAAGTCTCATGAAAACAGTCTATGTAAGTCTGATTTGATTATTCTTCTTTTAAACCCTTCTACTTTGTGATAAGTTGATTACGATATTCTAATATTCTTCTAAGTATTTAATACTTATTCTTATACTACTACGTATGTATTCTCTAATTCAAAGAGGTTAGGATTATTTACCTCGGTAAGCCCAATAATATCCTAGAAAAGTCGTGCTGAGCAAGGTTTAGCTCTAAGTTGTACACTCGGTGGCTCAGAAACCAGAAGTTCTTCACAACTTCTACTAAGGACTAAGGGATTTGGGCTAGGTATTTTGGGCATTATAACAATACTAGAAGGCAACTTTTCTACCAAGGGAGGGGTAGATTTGGCTAGGCTAGGGGAGGTTGCCTCGGCCAAGCTCACTAAAGGGGGTGTTGGGCGAAAAAGGCTGAGGAAAGGAGGATTTTCAAGACTTGGAAAGGAATTTGTGGATGAAGAACTTTTCATCTAAAGGGTATTTATAGGTCAAGACATGGCCAACAAGGGCCAAGATTTAGCCAAGTGCTAGGCAAGTGTAAGGTCAAGATTAGGGCAAGTGTCCTTGGCCAACTTGCACAAAATATCCTACCTAATCCTTGACTTGTGCAAAGGCACAAAAACGCACTTCATTGTCAATTCGTCAATGGGCGATTTCAAGTCCACCAATTGGAGGTGCCAAGTGTCGCCCTCCGTTGGTCCAAAATGTTTCGTCTCGGAAAAATCCGCAAAAATTAGAAATGGCATAGCGGAATTTGCCCTACGAAGGTGTGGAAGCGTTTGCGTCGGAAAACTATTCGTTTTGTGAGTTGTGCCCAAGAAAGCGTTTTGTGCCTAAACTTTAAGGCTAGACTTTTGTCGTATTCACTTACGTACATACTGAAATACGAGGTATAACATTCTCCCCTCGCCGAAACATTCGTCCGAATGTTCCTTCTGAGCGATTAACGATAAGGTCATAACTTAAGCGATTTGCAAATGCCACGCACGCAAAACAACACTTAGGCATAAGCGATAATGAAAATTTACAAGTAGGAAAGTGAATTACACGGAGGTGTGGGAATAGGTGAGATACTTCGCCTCATGTCCTCGCCGGCTTCCCACGTCATCTCCTCCCGAGCTCGTTCCGCGAAGACTTTGTGGAAGCCACGTCCTTCGTCGCGAGCGCTAACTCGAAGATCGATTATCGCTATGGGAACCTCCTCATCGATAACCCCCGACACTGGACATCGTCAATCGGTGCACCTAGATGGATCCCGATACATCTCTCAAAGTAGATACGTGAAAAACCGGATGCATCGCCTCGGATCGGACGGCGGATCAACTCGCGGCAACCTTGCGCACTGCCTGCGGACTATCGAACGGCCCAATGTACCTTGGTGAGTTTCTTCTTCCCGAATCTCATCACACCCTTCGCCGGGTGACACCTTGAAAACCCAATCATCAATGCGAACTCGGATGTGGCGGCGATGATCTGCATACGACCATCGACTACGGTGTCGATAGCGCTCTCGGATAAGCTTCACCTTATCCATCGCTGCTGCACCAAATCTGGTCCCACTCCGCACCTCGCCACATCGAACCAACCTATAGGCGTCTGCACTTCTCCCATACAAGGCCTCATAAGGCGCCATCGAATCTTGGAGTGGTAGCTATTATTAGCGAACTCAACTAGAGGCAAATGATCCTCGGCTACCCTCGAAGTCGATAACACGGCTCATGACATATCCTCGAGAGTGCGGATAGTGCGCTCGGCTTTGTCCGTCATGCGTGGATGGAATCGCATTGCTCGGGCTCACTGCGTCCTAAACCTCTGGAAAGACCTCCGGAAGTTAGCGTAAAGCTGGGCTCCTGCATGCGATATGATCGAAATAGGGACTCCATGCGGTCGGCGACCTCTCGGATGTAAAGTCCGCATAATCCTCAGTAGAAAAAGTCGTCTGACGGGAAGAAAGTGGGCTGATTTAACGACTATCGATGATAACCCATATAGAATCATGTCTCCTCGAGTGCGAGGTAATCCTGTGATGAAGTCCATGTTGATTACCTCCCACTTCCAGTCGGGATCTCGATAAATGCGTAACAAACCACGGGCCTGCGGTGCTCTACCTTCACTCTGCGACAACGGGCATTTGAGCTCACGAACTGCAGCGTCCTCTTCAAGCCATACCACCAATACGGATCTAAGGTCGTGGTACATCTTGGTCGACCACGGATGGATAGAGTAACGGCAGCTGTGTGCTTCCCCGAGAACTCGCGAAGTCTGAAACATCTGGAACACACACACCCTCAAACCTTAGCACCCCGTGGTGCTACCTCAGGACCCTTGCCTCGCGAAGAGGCGTATCACGATATCGAATCAAAGGCTGGATCTCGAATTGTTGCCTCTTCACCTTCTCGGCGATGGAAGACTCGGCAACCTCACGAACTCTAACCCATTGCTATCGTAATAAATCAAGCGGACACAAGGCACGCTAATCGTGCAAATCACGAACCATGTCCCTCATCTCTAGCTGCACATCGATAGGCTCCCCGTGACCTACGACTAAGGCATACGCCTGGCATTGGCCTTCCCGGGTGGTACGGGATATCAACATCGTAATCCTTAAACAACTCTAACCACCGTCTCGCCGTAAGTTCGGCTCCTGCAGGTGAAGATATCGGAGGCTCTTGTGGTCCAGTAAAATATCCACGTGAACCCCGTACAAATAGTGCCTCGGATCTTCAAAGCGTGAATCACGCCAACTCAAATCATGGGTGGGGTAGTTCATCTCGTGTTTCTTGGTACCGGGATGCATATGCTATAACCACCGCCATGCTGCATCAACACACATCCCAACCCGATGCACGGCGCATCAATACCGACATAACCATCTGGACCTGCGGAAGAGTAAGAAGCGAGGCGGTCGTCGAGTCTCTTTCGAGAGCTCGAAACCACGCCACAAGCATCATCCGCTGAAACTTGGCCATACGAGTCGGCTAGTCAATGGTGCGAAGATAAGCAAACTTCTCCACGAACCGATAATATCTGCAAGGCCCGGAAAATGCGAACCTGCAGCCGGAGTAGTAGGTCTAGGCCAAGTCCTGATCGCCTCGATCTTGGTCGTATCCACTCGAATGCCATCGGCCCGACAATATGCCCAAACGCCACCAAGTCAACCAAAACTCACATTTGGAAAACTTGGCGTACAAGCTGCGGTCTGGAGAAGCGTCGGCCTGATCGCCAAATGCTCGCGTGCTCCTGCTCGGCGAGAATAAACCAAGATATCATCGATGAACACTATCACAAGCGTGTCAAAAATGGTTTGAACACTCGGTTCATCAAATCCATGAATCTGCCGGAGCATTGGTCAACCAAAAGACATGACCACGAACTCATAATGCGTCTGGTCACGAATGCGATCTAGGACATCCACCTCTCGACTACTTTGATGATAGCGGCCGTAGATCAATCTTGGAAGCATCTCGCACCTGCTGGTCGAACAAATCATCAATCACAGGAAGGGTATTCGTTCTTAATGGTCACTTTGTTCAGGTGATGTAATCACACATGCAGCGTCCGTCCTTCTTCCACGAACAATCTGGCGCTCCTGGGAGAAACACTAGGCTGATGAAGCCGCTTCTCCGCAAATCTCTGGTGATCATTGACTCTCTCGGCTCGGCGGGTGCCGTTACGTATGGCGGAATGGAAATAGGAGTGTGCAGCAATATGTCAATACAAAACTCAATCTCCCTCTCGGAGGATACGGGAGTCGTGCTGAAACACGTCGGGAACTCGACCACTAGGCCAGCGGAAAATCTGGTACCGCGACTTGATATCAAACACCGAGCGAGATGGTAGATATACCGCTTCGCACCATCTTCCTAGCCTTGAGGTAGGAAATAAACCTACTCGGCGTCTGGTGCTCCTCCCACTCAACAACCGGCTCGCCGAAGCTGGAACCGTGCTACTCTCTCCTGCGGTCTACATTGGTGTAGCGAAGCTAGCCAATCCATACCCGTGATCACGTCGAGTCAATCATCTCAACTCTATCAAGTCGGCTGAGTCAGGCATCGTAAATAGTCACAAGACAAGCTCTATATACCGCCGAGCTACCCGAATCACCAGTGGCGTAGCTACCTCGAAAGGGTCTATGGACTCGAGCTCTATTCCTATCCTACTAGCAACAAGGAGATATATGTGAGTAGAACCGGATCTATCAAGGCATAAACATCAAACCGACCGATAAGGTACCGGCGACATCGGTGAGGCCTCACGATCACATCGGTGGACAAGGCATAAATGCGGTTCGAGCGCTGAAGCTGAACCGCGCCCACGACCTGCCGCGACTGCTGGTCCATGAGTACCTTGCCCTGTGGCGAATGGCTGTCGAGGATGAAGAAGACGTGAAAGAACTGAGGTGACCACCTACCATCAAGCCGCCAGTCGGACAATTCCTCGCATAGTGACCTGCGGCCCTGGCAATCAAACAAGCTCCGTCGCACCACAACTCCCAAGTGGGATCTACCGACGCCACCGAGAGGTGGTCCCGATCGGCGATGCCTCTGCTGCCATGGATGTCTGAAGTCACAGGGCCTGATGCGCTCTCGAATGTCTGGCTGTCTTGAGGATGGTGCAGAGTGCTCTGAAGTGGGCGTGGTGCAAATCTCGATTCTTGCGGGCCGCCCACCACGATAGCCACCAAAAGACCTGCCGTCCGGTCTTCTTCTGCCGCGTCAACCGTCGGTCTCTCCTCACATCCAAGAGCATGAGCTGCATGCGGGTAATGTCCATACCAGTGAAGAAACACCGCACATGACTCGGCCATATAATCGTCTAGCCGGTGGCGTAGCGGTGCACCCTATCCTCCATATCGCTACTAACGTGGGACATATCGAGCCAATGAATCAAACTCGACATTGTACTCCCAGCGGTCGTCCTCTGCCTCAAGATAAAAATCTATCGGCCAGCGCACCTCGCCATCATGAGGCAAGTGAGTGAGAAAGCCTCGAGAACTCATTCCAAGTAGGCTGGGGACGCGTGCTCTCCGGGATAACTCCGTGAATCAAACCAATCGATCGCGGTATCACGCGCCTATGTGAACCAAAGATCACGGACTCGGTCTCGACGCACGATCACTCTCAAAATCCTCTGTGGTGACGGATGAACTCCTGCGGATCATCCTCCGGCCTCGACCAGAAACTCTGGCGGGCCTGACTCGGGAAGTCTCGTAGCCTCGGACTCTACGCCTCGGGTGAACCACGAATGCACGAGTGGGGCTGGCTAATGCGTCCGGCTGTCCTCGTGTGCAGCCACAATCTGGCGATAGATGGGCCATCTCCTTGTACCTATCTCTCGCCCGGTGTGGGACGGGAGGTGCGATCAGTAGTCTCTTTGGGATCGGCGGCGTCGTAGAACTCGCAGTATCTGGTATAGACTGGGCCCGAGCCCTCGTGACTCTAGGTGTCCCGCTAGCAGCTCCCTCGGCTGCCTTGCCTCGGGCCGGGTTGCCTACGTGGAGGCATAAGCTATTCAGAAAGGAATACGTTAGGGGTCCAACTTTAACACGCTAAAGCACGATCTCGAGTGAGAAGAATGGAAACCAATCCTAAATATCCTATAGCCTCACGATTATTGGTGTGGTGCGCACACCGATAATCGAACTACTAGATACGATGCAGTAGACACTTTCAGAGATTAAGCGCTCGATACCACTTTTGTCACGACCCATTCGGGGCGTGGTCAGTGCCTTCAGGGCACCCAAGTAGTCATACATCGAGTAATCGCGGAAATATAAAACAAGACATGAAACAGTTTATAAAATAAGACACGATTTATGTGAGAAAACATCGCCTTCGGCATATATATATAAACATGGTTTAGCGATTACATCCGAAATCTTGTACAACATGACTACAGACCTCTGAAATATACAACTATGGCGGGACGGGGCCCGCCATACCTCGATCAGACAAAACTATCTACAACGGAGATCATACCCAAAAGAAGAGCCTCGGAAAAGATGGAGCTCAGACACCAACGTAGAGATCCTAAGAATGTGGATCTAGCACACCTTGCCACTTACTGCGGCATGAGCGCACCCCGAAGGAGGTCGATGCAAGTACTAAGTATATGAAAGCGTAAAATACTTAAATGAAAACATATCATGTTAAAATCGGTTTTGCAAGTATGTATGAAACAACGAGGGACCGCATAGTGCCACATCATAAACAAGAGCAACAACAGCGAGCATGTGGTCTTTTCTAGGTGCGAATGATCGAAGCGGGGCCATTGCCCGTAGTATCACCATGCAAGCCTAATCCTCGACTCCGTAGTCGCGTAGGCCACTCGCATAGGCCCGCGTAGGGTACATAACCCCGCGTCGAGGGTAGCTACTCCTCGGCGTCGCCCCGACTCGTAGTCCGCATGGCCACATAGACCGCATGAGGTATAACCCGCATCACTAACCTGAACTCCGTAGCTCCGCATAGGTCCCCTGGAGCCGCATGAGGTATTCTAGAATGATGGTCCTGCATCACTCGAGTCTACCCCGCGTGGAGGCGCAACCCCAGCATATGTCAAGAGGTGGTGATAGTACACTAACATAACAAATTATCTTTAAACAACATAAGCACAACAAGAATACTCTCTTATACAAACGTTACAAGACACTAACACACATAGCATCATATCATGTCTACTTATCAAACCATCTTTTATTCTTTTCACAATTGATATAAGTACATTTATAACACATAGGCAAATCAAGTTTCTTTTATCATTCTTAAGTGGTTATACTTAACTTCCCATAAAGCTAGTATAACTCTTAAGCTTCGCTTTAAAACCAATTAGTCCTCTTCATTAAAAATGATTCAAAGATTCTTTTGAAATGCTTTCGCTTCTTTATTATTCGTGCTTAAGCCGTGAGGCATTCGTAAGTATTATTCGCTTAAGCGTGAGACATTGCCATAAGTATTATTCGGGCTTAAGTCAAAGACATTGTCGTAGTTATTATTCGATTAACACGTATGCTCATCGCATCACATATATATTGTAAAATATCATGCTTTAGGAAGAATCACATACCTTCTCATGAAAACCACGCCAAGTTGAATATGTCGCGCGAGAGAATCAGCCTATAATAGTCACGGACATCTATCAAAGTCTAGACTACTCAAGGTCATTCTAAGCAGAGGGTTCACAATTCTATGGAAAGTGGGCAGCACTTCCCTGCGGTGAGCTATATAAGTTCATGTGAAAACAATCCCATGTAAAGGCTGATTTGATTATTCTTCTTTAAACCGCCTACTTTGTGATACTTGATTCAATTCTATTACGCAATATTCTTCTAAGTATTTAATACTTATTCTTATACTACTACAAGATGTATTCTCTAATTCAAAAGAGGTTAGGATTATTTACCTCAGTAAGCCCAATAATATCCTAGAAAAGTGGCACTGAGCAAGGTTTAGCTCCTAAGTTGTACACTCGGTAGCTCGAAACCTTAGAAGTTCTTCACAACTTCTACTAAGGACTAAGGGATTTGGGCTAGGGTATTTTGGGCATTATAACAATACTAGAAGGCAACTTTTCTACCAAGGAGGGTAGATTTCGGCTAGGCTAGGGGAGGGTTGCCTCGGCCAAGCTCACTAAAAAAGGGGGGGGGGGGGTGTTGGACGAAAAAGGCTACAAGGGAAAGGAGAGGATTTTCAAGACTTGGAAAGGAATTTGTGGATGAAGAACTCTTCATCTAAAGGGGGTATTTATAGGTCAAGACATGTGACCAAGGGCCAAGATTTAGTAAGTGCTAGGCAAGTGTAAGGTCAAGATTAGGGCAAGTGTCCTTGGCCAACTTGCACACAAAATATCCTACCTAATCCTTGACTTGTGCAAAGGCACAAAAAACGTGCACTTCATTGTCCAATTCGTCCAATGGACGATTTCAAGTCCACCAATTGGAGGGTGCCAAGTGTCGCCATTCTGTTGGTCCAAAATGTTTCGTCTCTCGGAAAAATCCGCAAAAATTAGAAATGGCATAGCCGAAATTTGCCCTACGAAAGCTGTGGAAACGTTTCGTCGGAAAACTATTCGTTTTGTGAGTTGTGCCCAAGAAAAACGTTTTGTGCCTAAACTTTAAGGCTAGACTTTTGTACGTATTCCCTTACGTACATACTCTGGAAATACGGGGTATAGCAATCCTTCCTCACTGCCGGCAGTCCAGGATATAATAATACACCAATAGGCATACATGAACACCAAGTCCCACCGGTGGTATAGCGTCTTGGGGTTTTACCCCTCACTTATACTCTTACACTGGAGAAGGTGGTAAAGCAGGTGGTATAGCATCTTGGGGGTTTACCCCTCACTTATACTCTTACCCTATCTCGACCGACCATCAAACAAAATAGCGGGGTATAATGTCTGGGTTTACCTCACTTATACTCTTACCGGAGAAGGTGGTATAGCATCTTGGGGTTTACCTCACTCATACTCTTACCCTATCTCGTGGTGACAAACAAAAGCAAGCGCTACCATATCTATAAAAATCCGAATTTAACCCAAGTACTACAAATAGCAAGCATACCCGTGGAATCACATCATCGCTGTGACGCGTCCAAGTACTTACAAGACGATCGGCCTCGGCCAACCGAGAGTCGCGGCAACGTAATAAAACATAATACTTGCACTCAAAGGCTATCACCAGCACACATAGGCAATTCTCAACTAATCAGGCCAAAGTACTTATCAAGGCACACATGGAATAATTCTCATTAACAAGCCAAAGTACTAATCAAGGCATCACATAGAATTATTCTCAATTAAGCAGACTGAAAGTACTTATCGTGGCACAAATAGAATAATTCTCATTTAACAAGCCAAAGTACTAATCAAGGCACTCTTAGACAAATTCTCAATTTATCAAGCCAAAGTACTAATCAAGGCACACTTAGACAAATTCTCAATTTATCAAGCCAAAGTACTTATCAGGGCACAAATAGAATAATTCTCATTTAACAAGCCAAAGTGCTAATCAAGGCATCACATAGAATTCTTCTCAATTAAACAGGCCAAAGTACTAAATGCGTACATTCTTTTCAAAGACTCATTTTTATGTAAAACCCAAGATACTAACACGTAGTATCAAGGCATGTCTATTTTTCAAAGTAAGTTACTACGCTTAGAAAACTCATTTCAAGGCTTGAAATCAAGTAACTTCAAATTTTCACAATCTAGGCAACTTATGCCCTTTAATCAAAATAGACAACTTTCTAAACCTTCCATAAAGCCGTTATAACCAACTTCCCATAAAGTCGTTATAACCCTTTATGGTTTTTAGACAATTTCATTCCTTTTATAACTAAGAGACTTATACTTAAAACCAAGTATCACAAACTTTCAAATCGAGTCTCTTAACTTTCAAAATACTTCGAGTCTCTTAATATATAGAAAACAAGTTTCTTCTACTTTTAACCCTCAAGTAACTCACACCTTTAAAACAAGTTACTTCTCTTAAATCATGTCATTTCTCCTCTTTAAAAACAAGTAAGTAAATCACTCCTTTGACTCCCCTAAAGTCATTATAATGACCTTTAGGTTTTGGAACTAAGGCACTAGCCGAAAGATTTGGAAACCACTTCCTTTTCAAGACTCTATGTACTTTAAGTAAAATACTTTCACTTTTAAGAATCCAACTTCACTAAGGCAATGGATTATACAACTTACAATTTAACATCAAAGTACAATCAAGGAAGTACATAGAACAAATTCTATATTAGGCAATCCAAGTACAACCAAGGAATGAATCATTTAAGGAGTAGAACTTACTTTCTTTATCTTAAGGAATCATGCTAGAAGAGGAGATAGTTCACATACCTTTTCGGCTAAATCCACAAGCTAAGCCGAATACGCCGTACGTAGAAGTGTCAACCTATAATGGTCACAACAAGACTATTAACTTCTAGTTTCTAACGTAGAATAATACTAAGTGTACGGTCTCTAATTCTACGGAAAATCGGGCAGCACTTCCTTTGTTTCTACTCACTTTGCCACCTTTTTCAAGGCCGAATACAATAACCAAACATGCCACATTTAAGGCTCCAAACAACAACCAACCAAAGGGGATTACACGCCTTACAATACGTGTAAAATTCTGCCCCACAATTCATACTAAGTAGTTTAAAACTCCAAGCCATTCTCGGCCAACTACAACTAACAATTCAAAGTCTTTTCCAATCCTTTTCCAATTCCAAGTTCTAAGGTCTAACATGTTATATAGTCATAAACAACTTCAACAACTACAATTTCCTTTTTATAGAACATGCGACGACTAAAACTAATAATCGACTTGAATTGTAATCTTAAGGCTAACATGCTAGTTTTCGGATTAGGGTTCCAATAGTCAATATAATTATCCAAGTACAATATATATCTCATGCTTGATAATATCCATAGCTACAATCAATAAGTAAACTTAATTGCTAAAACGACAAAATTTATACCTTTCAAAGCCCTTAAAATTTCCAAGATTCAAAGTCGCGCCTTAGCAATTCTTAGCTCCTTTCCTTAAGTTCCAATCCGCTCCAAGCACTCCTAGGCCTGAAGAACCCATCTTCAAGTTCCAACTTCAAAGTTGAAGAACTCCTTTAGTTTCCGCCTTGTGACTAATACGAAAAAGCCATTTTTCTGAAATCTTTCTATTGAGATATCCTTACAACACCCTTAGGGACCTTGGGTTAAAGTCTTGTGGCTAATGGATCAAAAACTAAAATTTTTTGTGTGGGAATTTTGCAAACCCGAGAGGTCTCTTGAAGAACACAAATGTTCTCTAATTTTTCTAAGTATAAATGAGCTAGTCTTGCACTAGTAGTAACCTTATAAAACACAATGGAGGGTTTAGATATCCACAAATGTGAGGTTAGGATGAGTTTCACTTGGATCAAGCATAGGTGGACAAGTTGACTTGTCAACAATATCAAGCTTTGGAAGACTTATCTTCTACCATGGTCAATGACCATTTTACCCTTACACAATTTCGACCAAGCCATGTGGAAGGAGTTCCACGTGTCGCCCTCTCATCCGTCCATAAAATTCCGTAACCCTCGTGGGCCCCACAAAAATGTAAAATTCCTCGGGTGGGCCCCACATGACCAAATCCGTAAAAATAAATTTCCATAAGGTTAAGAGTTCCATACACTTCAAACAATGTATTTTGAGAATCCAATTCTCAACAACGAACATTTTTCCTTTCCGACGTTCGGAACATTTTCCGTCGGAAAAACAATCCTTCCTTTCGTACTAATTTTCAAGTCTTGATTCCTTACGTACATTCTCTTATACATGTCCTGGGCTTACGGGGTGTAACATTAAGTGACTTGTTATGAAATATTAAGGACTTGAATTATGTTAAAAAGTTGTAAAACCTCACTCATGAGTAATGGGTGTGTGGTCTTTTAAAGAATAAAGTTATCTTGATTTCGAAAATGAGAATAGTTGTCCTTGGTTGGTTTAAAACATAAAGTGTTATAATAGCTTTATGGGAAGTTATTTATAACGACTTTATGAAAACAAAAGAATGGTTTTATCATTGGTTTTAAAATAATAACTTGACATTTAAAAAAAATTGGAGGTTGGTTTCCTTAAAAGGTATGATTTAAAGATTAAGAGACTGATTTTTGAAAGTAAAGAGACTTGACTTATAAACAACTTGATTTCGGGAAAGGAGAAGTAACTTGATTTAAAGGTATAGGTTACTTGTTTTTAAACGAGTAAGACACTTGGTTTAAAAAATATATTGCTACTTGACTTTAAAAAGGAAAAAATGTCTTTGTTTTGAAGGAAGGCATGGTTTTGTCTTTAAATGGTTTAAAAAGGAAGGCATGCTTTTGTCTTAAGATTGGTTTAAAAAGAAGGTATGGAAATTGTTTTGGTTTACTTAAAAGATAGTTACTCTATTTTGATACTACGGGTATCATGTGACTTTTGTGTGAGTAACTTGACTATGTTGGTTTGTGATAGCCTTGTAATACTTTCTTGTTGGTTTGATAAGTAAACATGTTATGACGCTACGTGTGTTAGTGTATTGTTTTTTTTTTGGGTAAATGCAAATATTATTACTAATAATGGAAAGAAAGGTGGCTACAATCAGTCATTGAGGGTTCTCAATCCTCAACGTAATATAAACAAAAAATGAAGATGGGAGGGGTGGTCACTCAAAATGTGTCATTACAAGAGGGGATTAAGTCATATAAAACTCTATAAGATGTTGTTTTAATCTTTGCAATGACCACCTCTGCCGGTATGCTTGTGCCTTCAAAGAGCAATGTATTTCTTGTCTTCCAAATCTCATATACCACTATGCAAAAGGCTAGCAAGATAGATTTGGCTCGGATGCCTGTCCCACGGTGGTCTTTCTTGAACCACTTAAGAGAGCTTTCAATAGTTGTCATTTCTCTTCTAATACCCAACCATTCCCTTATACTCTTCCAAATCAAGCGGGTGTAGGGGCAAGTAAAGAAGAGGTGCTCCATTGTATCATTAGCACGCTTGCAGAACCCGCAAGACTTATCCTCCAAGTTTAGATAGGAAAGAGTGTCTTTTGTAGCTAACCGCTTTCTGCAAGTGAGCCAAACTGTGAAGGATAACTTGGGAGGAATGAAGCCTTTCCAAATTTGTGACATCCAAAGCTTTTTATCTTGCGGATTGCGCAAGATATCATACACGAGGCTAGAATCAAATTTACCGTTGGTACAACACTTTTACAAGTCGGCAATAGCGTCGCCTTGGCTACCAAAGATGGAAACAAATTTGTCGCGGATCCCACAAACTTTTTTGAATAAGGGGGAGTCCCTAGGACGTACCTCATAATCCCAAAATGATAGGCCTCTCAAATAGTAGCTATTGATCCATTGGACCCATAAGGAATCTACTTCAGTGTGAGTTTGCCAAATGGTCCGGGATAGCAAGGCATGGTTCCATTCTTTGATGTTCATAAGTCCCAAACCTCCTTCAGATTGGGGCAAAAAAATGACATCCCAAGCGACTCTTGGTGGTTTACCTCCCTATAAGAATTGAATGCATGCAGACCGTACCTTTGTTGAGGACAGTGGCGGGAATAGGAAGTGCCCGGAACCAAAAACTCTCAACCCCTTGGATGACCGACCTGATAAGTTCCAGCTTACCCGCATAAGATAGCGAGTGATGCCCCCATTTCTGAATGTAATCCGATATTGCACTAGTGAACGGAGCAAACTGATCCACCGAGACTGAAATTGGGGACAAAGGGATCCCCAAGTATCGTACCGGAAAACTTCTAATGCCGAAACCCACTCTGGACAAAATCAAGTCACGTACTGTTTCATGTACTCCTGATATGTAGATATTGGATTTAGATGGGTTAAGAGTTAACCCTTAGACAGCCTCCAACTCTTCAAGACACTCCATAAGAATCCCAACAGAAGATACATCTCATTTGGCAAAAAGCATGAGATCATCCGCAAATGCAAGGTGAGTAATGCCCAATCTCTTACACTTTGGATAATAGGAGAAAGCACTTGTCGTTGCCTTAAGTTTAAGCATCCTTGAAAGGTATTCTATGCACAAGATAAAGAGCGAAGGGGACATAGGATCACCTTGTCTTAGGTCGCGCTTTCCCTTGAAGTAACCCTGTAGCTCCCCGTTGATTGAAAGAGAGAAAGACGTTGAGCTAACACATTCCATAATCCATCTTACAAATCTGTCCGAAAATTTTAGACCTCTTAGTACCGACTCAAGGAAGCTCCAAGAGACCGTATCAAATGCTTTCCGAAGATCCACCATAAGCATACACCTTGGTGAGACTCTGGCTCTATTGAAACCTCTCACAAGCTCTTGTGCAACAAAGACATTATCCATCATGTTTCTTCCTTTCACAAAAGCCCCTTGAGATTTGTCAACAAGAGTAGGAAGAACCCTTGCCATTCTGTTTGCTAAAATCTTCGTTATGATCTTGTAGACCACATTAGTCAATCCAATAGGCCTAAAATCATTTACCTTGGGATCCCGATCAGTCTTGGGCAGGAGGGTAATGATGGTATGGTTCACCTGCTTCAAAAGAACTCCGGATGAGAAGAACTCTTGAACACTTCTTACTACGTCTTGCCCCACATCTCTCCATCTATCCTTGAATAAGGCAGCAGAAAAACCATCCGGGCCAGGTGCCTTGTCGTTGCCTATATCGGAAAGAGCTTCCCAAATCTCCTTTGGGGAGATAAAATGCAAAAGTTGTAATCCATCCTCCTCACTTAGCTTCGGCGAGTTGAACACTTCGGGATCAAAGTTGGTAGTGGATCCGACGTGCCTAAAACGCTTTGTAAAATTCCACAAGCAATTCTCTAACTTCCCCGTGAGATGTTGTGATAGAACCATTGGCCTTGACAAGGTAGTTGATTGAGTTCCCGACATTACTCCTCTTGATCAAGCCGAAGTATTTGGAGCATCTATCACTTCCAAGCAAGTGTTTCTGCCTCGACTTTTGCCTTATGAAATGTCTCTCGGCCTCCAGTAAGGTGTTTGCTTTTGCTCTTGTGGACTTAACCTTGGCTTTTAGCTCCTCATCAAAGGGATCTTCCATATGCGCATTGATAGCCTCCTTAAACTAAATGTTTGCCCATTTGCTCTTTGTTCAATGCTTCCAAAATCACTTCGCTCAATACCCGCAATGGTTGCTTCAAGGCTTTCAATTTAGAGGCGAACGATTGAGCGATTCCCAATATGTCTTGTCTCGCATGAAGTCAAAATGTTGTCGAATTTGGATGAGATAGCCACATATTCATGAACTTGAAAGGCCGTTTCCCAACATTATAGGATGCAATAACCGTAGCTATCACGGGACAGTGGTCCGAGACAGGTTCCATAGGCAAGTAATTGGTCGTGCAATCAAGGGTCAAATCACTCCAATGTTGATTCATCATCACTCTATCAAGCTTAGAACAAATCGTACCATTCGTCCAAGTGTAGAAGGAACCGGAAGAAGGAGTGTCTTCTAGTCCATGAGCATTCTTGAATTCACCAAGATCCCTAAGTGCATAAGGCGTGAGTGGAGGACCCCCCGCCTTATCATGTGGGTAGCAATAAGTGTTGAAATCTCCCATAATCATCCAAGGCTTAACAATGCCAATGCCCAAGTGAGTAAGGTGATGCCAAAGCTTCTATCCGGATGCTATAAACCGTGTACACAAACGTGGAAGGAAGGACACTTGTGTTATATTACATCTTGCTCGACATGGATATGCTGAGAATCCATTCCAAGCACTTCACAACAAACTCTGGAGGGATCCCAAAGTAAAAGCATTCTTCCACCATCAATGAAATCTAAGTTTGAGCAAAGATTCCAAGCTTTGAATCTTTGAGTAGAAAAAGATTATGTCCTTGCCCGAGAGAATTTAGTTTCCAATAGACAAACCATTGCCACATCATGCTGTTTTGTGAGGCTACACACAAGAGCTTGCGTGGCTGCCCTATCCCTTTGTCTGCAAAGACCACGGACATTCTAACAAAGTACTTTCATTAGGAAACAAATGAGGTTTTGTTAGCACCTCCGCGCTTTGCTGCCTTTGCCTTACCACTGCCTTTCGCCGTGTTTTTCTTTGAGATTACTTCCTTCCATCCCTCTTCTTTGTTGTTGGAAGCCATAACATGTGTCTCATCCAAGCTATGTACCCCTCGTTCAAAATTTATGCACCGTGATGCAATATTAGAATCCTCCGAAGAATTCTTGTAGGTTCCCCTATCCAATGGAGGTTGCGGGTTTCTTGGCACTTCAGAATCAGGCTGCCTTGTCTCCTTTATCATCCTATCATACGCCATGCCATTATGTGGTAGAAGCCTTGATGCCTCTACTTGAGGATCCTGTAAGCTTGATGATCCATGTTGACCCAAAACCGGAGGAACCGCAGCATGCGTAGCATTCCCCATACTTCCGGGAACAAGAGGTGGTGTGTGCTCACTGTCTTCAGTATCCATCAAGTTATCATCAACAGCGGGATGTTGAGAAGGTGGTGGATAAGAGGTAGGAAGGTTGGTTCCACCCGTAGTTCATGGCAATCTGACAAGTAGAACCACCTTTCTTTACTGTGTACCACCGATTGCGTTATTGAAGCTTCTTCAGTGTTCGTATCATCCCTCAGCTTTCTACACTTCAAGTGATTGTGTCCAAAAGCCGCACAATGATAGCAAAAGTCCAGATAGTTTTCATAGTTCACCCTTTGAGTATACCTTCTATTGTCAGCAACTCACAACAAATTCCTTTACCTGGTTCTTTGCTAACATAAACTTCAACTAATACTCTTGATAGTTCATTTTTGACCTTTCCTTAGTAAATCGGGTCGTTGTATAGAGGTTTTCCTACACGTGAAACAATCTTGCTAAGGCCCGTTGCACTCCAAATAGAGAGGGGAATGTCAGGGAAGGTGACCCAAATTGGAATGTCCATGAATAAATCATCAGTTATTAGAACTCCCTTATCAATAGGCTTAAGCATCATAGTTTTCCCGTAGACCATATAAGGGCCATCGTGGAGTACATTTGTGCGCTCTTCCTCCGTCATGAATTTGAAGACAGTCCAACCTTTGCCATATGGTATAATACGACACTTCACTCCCCATCCCTTCACAATGGTATTCAATGCCTCTCTTCCCGGGAAAGGACCCGTGAAGCAACCTATAAGGCAATATCCCCATGTTTCAATGAATGGAACTTCATCCTCAACTTCTATTTCAATTTCCTCCCCTTGTTGTTCAATGAATTGTAACTTCATACCCTTTGCTTCAAGCCTAGTACCCGCAAAGACTCCAGCATAAGTCTTCTTAGGGGGTGGGGGACCTTTGCCAAGATTCTGGGATATAGTTTTATGTGTTGTACTAACAGGTGGAGTTTCAAGTTGTTCTGGAGATGTATTTGTGGGTAAGTCATTAGAAGGTATTTCTGGAGGTATAGACAGAGGAGGATGGGTAGGTGGAAAAGAACTAGGGCCCGCAATAGGTGAGAGGATTCGCGTGCCATTAGGGAGGGTAGGGAATGTGTTATGGGTTTCAGAAAGAATAGATGGTAGGGGGGGTAGAAGTGGTGAGTTATTAGGAATTTCATGAAGTAATGAAGAGGTATTGGATGAGAGAGGGTTGTTGTTATTGACTCTTCCCGTGCCTAAGGTAGAATTAAAGGCAAAGGGGTTGTTGCGGGTTCTGAGATGGGTTCCACTAAGCAAACTTGCTAAAGTAGGGAAGGATTCATTGTTGACACTTAAAGAATTCAGAGGTTCTTGTCCCATAAAGTTAGAAGGCTCATTGATTCCCACGGCATTTGATTCTTTCACATTGGCTCCCGTGTCATTGATGTTCATAGAGTACCTAGGTTCCTTGGAAATAGAAGTCACTTCGTTTCTCACAATTGACCTTGGTCTTTGCATAACATTAATATTCATTGACTCATGGACATCCGCCTCACACGTCTTGGTATTCTGCCCATAGTAAAGACCCGTTATTGAAGAAGGCTCATTAGTTCCCGCAGCATTAAATTGCGACGCCTCGGCTCCCGCGACATTAATGTCAGACTCCTTAGATATCTCTTCGTACCTACCAATTTGCCTTGGTCTTTGCATAGCGTTGTTATTCATTAACCCATGGACTTCCGCCCCACACGCCTTGGCATTTTGATCAGTGTATAGTCCCGTAATTGAAGAAGGCGCCTTGGAACCCGAAGCATTAAATTGTGACACCTCGGCTCCCGCGACATTAATGTTAGACCCCTTGGATATCTCTTCGTACCTACCAATTTGCCTTGGTCTTTGCATAACGTTATTATTCATTAACCCATGGACTTCCGCCTCACACGCCTTGGCATTCTGATCAGTGTATAGTCCCGTAATTGAAGAAGGCACCTTGGAACCCGAAGCATTAAATTGTGACGCCTCAGCTCCCGCGACATTAATGTTAGACTCCTTGGGGATAGAGATCTCTTTGTTCCTACCAACTGATCTTGATTTCTGCATAATGGGAATATTCGAAGACTCATGAACACCCACCTGACCCGCCTTGCCCTTCTGACCCATGCCCCAACCCGGAATAGGAGGAGGCACTTCGTTTCCCGCGGCATTAAAGTGTGATACCTTGGCACCCGCGACAGGCTTCTTGGAAATAGGAGTTTCTTCAATGCTAACAACTGATATTGATTCTTGCAAGACGGGATTAGTCTTAGCCCCATGGACCCCCGCCTGACCCGCACTGAACTTCTGACCCACACCTTGACCCGGTTTTGACCCGAGTATGCCTTCACGCCTAGTTTCGTCAATTGCGATACCTGGCCCAGATTTATCCCCTTTTCCGGCAAGTCCGGGAGTTTCAAGATGGTAGTACCCCTAAGGCGTATGGTCAGTGACATAGCCTTCAACAGTGGTCACATTAGGTGGAGTAATAGTAGAGAATATTGCTGGATTAGTTATTGATGTACCATGTAGATTTTCGCCTTCAAATTCACTAATATCCAAGCTTTCGTTTTCTATATTTCTGCCCCATTCATGAATCCTTTGTAGCATCGAATCATCTACTACATTCTCGAATTGATACGCCAGATCGCGTGATATGAACCAGACCATGGGTCCGAAATGCCGGAATTAGATTTTCTTCAACAATTGTTGGATCGCCTCCATTCTTTTCTTTTTCCTTGTTCTAGCCTTTGAACCGCTCAACCACCGAATCATTCGAGCGTGTATAACGCTTAGTCTTTTTCATGTTGTGAACATTAAGCTTCAAACCATGGGGAAACAATGGTAGATTTGGGGGGGAGAAGGAAAAACCGTAGGAGCAACTAAGGAAAACGTTGAGAACGTTTTTCTTAGTGAGAGAAACTTCTCTCTAACTGTGTAAGGGGGTTTTCTTGTTGTGCTTATGTTGTTTAACGATAAGCAGTTATGCTGGTATTATATCACTTACCCCCCTGACTTGTTATGTCGAGGGTTAGCCGCCCCCGATTCGAGGAATACCTCATGCGGGTCCGTGACCTATGCGAGTCAGCGGGAGTTCCAGATGATCACTCCGTGTGTTACCCGATGCGAGGAATACCACGCGGTCCGTGTGACTATGCGGATGCGAGTCGTGTTGATCCGAGGTTAGCTACCGGCGCGAGAATACCTCACGCGACCTAGGTGGTCTACGCGATCGCGGAGTCCAGGAATAGGCTCGCATAATGATACTATGGGCGATTGGCCTTGCTTCGATCATTAGCGCCTAGAAAAGACCGATTCGTTATATCTATTTTGCTCTTGTTTATGTTGTGGCACTATGTGCAATTAAATTCGTTGTTAAATGACGTATTTGTAATTGGTTTTAAAATGTTATGATTTTATTTCGCATTTTCTGATTTCACATACTGGTACTGTATGCGACCTCCTTCGGCCGCGTTCATGCCGCAGTAGAGGTACACTACCGCCGATCCTCGCCATAGGATCACGATTCGGCGTTTTGGAAGCTCCGCTTCTCCGAGGCTTATCTTTCGTATAGTCCCTGTCGTTGTAGTACTTACATTCGAGGTATGGCGGGCCCTCCGTCGTTGTTGTTATAACATTCTGAAGTCAGAGTAATCATTGTGGGCAAGGTTTGTAAAGGGATGTAATCGCTCAAGTTTTTATTTATATATATAGAAAGGTAACCGTTTTGGTTGCTTTGCCTTCTTATTTCACCGCTTGTCTTTATGAGTTTTTATTTCGCTGATTTTCTCGATGTTGTATCACTAGGGTGCCGTGGTAAGGCACGATGCCCGAGGTCGGTCGTGACAAAAGTGGTATCGAGCGCTAATCCTCAAAGTGTCTCTGCACCGTATCTAGTAGAGTCTTGATTATCGTGTGTTGTGCACCACACCTATAATCGTGAGGCTCAGGATATTTAGGATTGGTTTCCATTCTTCTCACTCCGAGATCGTGCCTTAGAGCCGTGTTATAAGTTGGACTCCTCCGACGTATTCTTTTCACCGCTATGCCTCTACGCAAGGCAACTGCATCCCGTGAGGCAAGGCGTGAGAGGAGCTACGAGTAGAGCACGTAGGGTTACCGTGGCACGCCCGCCATTATCTGAGACGCTTTATTCGGGAGTTCGCGACGCCGCTAGCCCGTGAGAGTTTAGAGCAAGAGCAGTGAGCTACGAGACCACGATACCGAGCCTCTAGTCCCACGGCCGTGAATAGAGGATATGAGTTACAGAGACGGCCCGATTACTAGCTAGTCCGTGGCTGGAATGAGGACGGACGGAGCCGTGGTTCCGTGCACGAGTTCACCCTAGATCCGATAGTTTTGAGACTTCGGGACTTCTTGAGTTGCAGTCTACCCGAGTTCTATGGATTGAGAACTGAGGAAGATCCTCAGGAGTTTATTCGATACCGGCGGATCAGAAAGTGATCAAGACCTTAGAGGCATTTTCTACACGCTTGCCTCGCAGATGAGAGCTCGGCGATAGATTTATGATGTTGAGGCGTAACCGCGGACGGTTCGGGAATACAGTATAGAGTTTGACTCATTGGCTCATTATGTCCCCGCTTTAGTGGCAGACATGGAGGATAGTGTGCACCGATATGTCACAGGACTTGATGATTTTTTTACAGAGGGTTGTACAAGAGTAGCTCTTCAGTCAGACATGGACATTGCCCGCGTACAGGCTTACACGCAGCAGACTGAGGAACGTAGAGATCGACGGATTAACCAAGATCAAGAAGGGCGTAGCAGTGGTCCTTTCGTAACTTTCGAGGCGGATCTTCTCAGCAGCAGGCTGGTTATGCGCCTCCGCCAGTACAGAGTGGTCCTCCACAGACTTCAAGACGTTCGGGGTATTTAAGAGTTGGTCGAACCTGTGGTTTCTGGTTCACAGATTTACATAGGTTCTAGCCAGCCAGATTCAGTTTTCCCTCAGTGTTCACTTTGTGGTAGGCGTCATTCCGGGAAATGTCGTCTTTTTACTAATGCTTGTTTTACCAGCGGCCGTTAGGACCATGTGAGGAGAGAATGTCCTAGTAGGAGGGATACAGGTGGGATGACTTAGCCTACTGTGTCGATGATTCAGTGGTTCTGAGAGGAAGGGGTGTTAGCTGGAGAGTCACCCCACCCTGTATGGCCGTTGTGGTGGGTGTTCTTATGGGGAGTGTCGTACTACTGATAGCTTGTTATGCTTGCGACAAGCAGGCCATTTTGCGAAATTGTCCACCAGGTGGCGCGATGTTACGACTCGACGCCGGGATCACCGGTTCATCACCTTCAGAGTTATGCGCCCAGAGCGAGATTTGATTAGAGGCGACAAAGGAAGTGAGGCGATGAGTTACGAGATATCTTCACCAAGAAACTTGTTTATGTCGTTATGGTAGATGCATGTGGAGTGCTATGTGCGGATAACATGGTGTTAGGTGTGGATTAGAAAACATGGGTAGTTGAAAAGGGTAAGTCTGTGGACGAGAAAAATTTTGAGCCATAGAATACATATAACCATGGAGACCTTAGATGCAAGGCCATCTTGAGTAAAGGATTGTACGTTTGATCGTTGTCAGGGTGCATAATATACGTGGTGTATTTGTGTGATAATTCCATGGGTAATGTGAGATATAAGTGGTAGCTTTCATGACGTAAATTAGTAAGATTGTTCCGGACCAGGAACGAAAGTTTAGTACGAAGTGGGTCGGGTTGAGGCCATATCGCGAGTCAACCCGCAGCCCGGAATATAGTGGGGTCAGTTTGAGGTGGTCCCGCTAAATGATAGGGTCACGAGGGTGTTAGGCCCAAGTTTAGGTAACCATCGTACGAGTTCGTGGATGCGTTCGACCAATAGTCGGGCCGATGAGGTCAGCCCATCTTGTCTTTTAGTAAGGACTATTTACTCGGCGGAGGGTTATGTGAGATGTTGTATATCAGGAAGGTTGTAAGGCTGCACGGGGTTCCTACTTTTATTTTATGGCAGGCAGTGGAGCCCAGTTTATGGCTATTTCTTTTTCGGGAGGTTTTACCAGGCGGGGTTAGGAACTCAGGTGAGTCTCAGTATTGCATTCACCCTCGGGCCGACGGATGAACAACGCATTTTATCCAAACATTTGAGGATAGGTTACGTGCCGGTGTTTTGATTTCAGGGGTAGCTGTGAGGATTATTTGCCTCTTGTTGAGTGAGTCTTATACTAGCTACCATTTCAGTATTCGGATGGTGCCTTATGAGGCCTTGTATGGACGGAAGTGTAGGTTTCCGGTCGATTGGTTCGATGTTGGCAAGGTTCAGATAGTTGGTCCCTACTTGTTTCAGCAGGATGTGGATAAGGTGAAGCTTATCCGTAAGAGTTATTAGCACTCGAGTCACCGTAAATCGTGTGGATAATCGGCGTCGACACTTGGAGTTCA
Organism: Przewalskia tangutica; assembly: GCA_029844215.1. Classification (NCBI taxonomy): domain Eukaryota; kingdom Viridiplantae; phylum Streptophyta; class Magnoliopsida; order Solanales; family Solanaceae; genus Przewalskia; species Przewalskia tangutica. The sequence goes on from JAQGDG010000029.1 coordinate 602,539, forward strand.
GGTTGACGGTGGGTCTTCTTGAAGGAACCACCCCGGAAGGGTGTGACGAGATGTGAAAAGCAGGGGAAACTTATCCCGAGGTACTTTGGGCATTTTTTTTCAGATCGTTTGTAGAATAGGCCAGGTTGCCTATAAGTTAGCACTGCCGTCCGACTTAGGAGGTAGTACGTCCGGTATTCCATGTTGCTATGTTTCGGAAGAGTATCGGAGATCCCTCCAGAGTGTTCCCAGTTAATGATGACCAAGTTAGAGATAGTAACCCCGAGATTTTGGAAACTGAAGCAATGACAGAAATGTGGTAAGTATATTAGGAAGAGTTCGAGTGTACGAGAAGGGTACGACGAGTAAGGGAAGAAGCGAGCATGTGTTATGAGAATAGAAGTGATCATTTCTTGTGTGAAGAAAGTATCCTTTGGACCATAGGTGGAGCTAATGGTATTGTTATACGATTAGAGGTGATTCTTCGTTGGCTTGTATGTGAGTTTTTGCGCGTATGTGGTATTATGGCCAGGTGTGGCATAATTAGTTTTGTAAGTATAGTAGTGAAGACTATACCGGTGCTTGTGTGATTAGAGACTTAGAAGGAACATTCAGGACGAATGTTTCTAAGGGGGGAAGAATATTACACCCCGTAGTTCCAGAGTATGTGTACGAGGACGTACGTACGAGAACACGATATTTAAATTGGAAAGGAAGAAAGATGTGATTTTTCGACGGAAAAGTTTCCAAATTTTGTGAAGGAAAAAGGTTCGTTAATGGGAATTGGATTCCCAGATTTGGTATTCGGACTTTTTGGAATATTTAAGAATTATGGAATTTTATTTCCGGAATTGGTCACGTGGGGCCCACGGGAGGAAATTTACGGTTTTGTGGGGCCCACTTTATTTTCGGATTTTTTTTTTGGTATTTCGGATATTTTCGGAAGACGAAATATTTTGGACGAGTAGGGGGGCGACACGTGTCACCCTCGAGGCCACGGGTATTGTTGCGTGGGTGTGTTGGGCCGTTTTGAGTGGGACAAATGGCTTGCCACTTGTCCCATTGTTATGTGGACAAATGGTTGGCAAACTACCCACACATGCACCCATCCTCACCTTACACTTGCTTAAATCATAGCCCTTGATTTCTATAAATACCACTTGTTTCAAGACTTCTTCATCCACTTAAATGTTTCTAAGTCACAAAAATCCCCTCTTGTAGCTCTCGTCAAATTCCCCACTTTGTGTTGAAAATACTTCAAGTATTGTTGTATTATCCCAAATACCTTAGCCTAGTATCCCTAGTAGTATTATTGTGGAGTAGAATTGTACACGTCCGGTTAGACGTGTAACCCCCCCTGGAATTGTTGGCTTGGTAGCCGGCCTCGTTAGAGGAGGAAATTTATGTGGTTGCGGCGGAGGTGCTTAATTTTCCGTAGAATAAGGAACCTTGTACTTAGAATTATTCTACGAAGAGATCTAGAGGTTGATAGACGTTTTGTGGCCTTTATAGGTTCAAGACTACGAGTAGCGTATTCTGAAGGGTGGAAAAGGCGAGCAAGGTTAGAGTACTTTGGAGCGTTTTGCTAATTGTCGATAATCGTCGCGAGGTATGTGAACCTCTTCCTATCCTTTCTAGCATGATATTTGTGAAATATATATAGTGCAGTAGACGCACGTGTGTTTAAAGGAATTTGATTTTCCTTTTGTGTCATTGACTTGATTCCAAAGTTAAGTGACTTGTTATGAAATATTAAGGACTTGAATTATGTTAGAAAGTTGTAAAACCTCACTCATGAGTAATGGGTGTGTGGTCTTTTAAAGAATAAAGTTATCTTGATTTCGAAAATGAGAATAGTTGTCCTTGGTTGGTTTAAAACATAAAGTGTTATAATAGCTTTATGGGAAGTTATTTATAACGACTTTATGAAAACAAAAGAATGGTTTTATCATTGGTTTTAAAATAATAACTTGACATTTTAAAAAAATTGGAGGTTGGTTTCCTTAAAAGGTATGATTTAAAGATTAAGAGACTGATTTTTGAAAGTAAAGAGACTTGACTTATAAACAACTTGATTTCGGGAAAGGAGAAGTAACTTGATTTAAAGGTATAGGTTACTTGTTTTTAAACGAGTAAGACACTTGGTTTAAAAAGTATATTGCTACTTGACTTTAAAAAGGAAAAAGTGTCTTTGTTTTGAAGGAATGCATGGTTTTGTCTTAAAATGATTTTAAAAGGAAGGCATGCTTTTGTCTTAAGATTGGTTTAAAAAGAAGGTATGGAAATTGTTTTGGTTTACTTAAAAGATAGTTACTCTATTTTGATACTACGGGTATCGTGTGACTTTTGTGTGAGTAACTTGACTATGTTGGTTTGTGATAGCCTTGTAATACTTTCTTGTTGGTTTGATAAGTAAACATGTTATGACGCTACGTGTGTTAGTGTATTGTGACGTTTGTGTAAGGGGGTTTTCTTGTTGTGCTTATGTTGTTTAACGATAGCGCTTATCTTTGTATTATATCACTTACCCCCGACTTGTTATGCCGAGGTTAGCCGCCCCGATGCGAGAATACCTCATACGGTGCAGTGACCTATGCAGAAATGCTGGAGTTCCGGTGATGATCACTCGGATGTGTTACCCGATGCGAGAATACCTCACGCGTTCGTGTGACTACGCGAACTCATGAGTCCAGTTAACGCCGAGGTTAGCTACCCCCGATGCGAGGAATACCTCATGCGGACCTAGGTGGTCTATGAGGACTGCGGGAGTCCAGGAATAGGCTCGCATAATGATACTATGGGCGATTGGCCTTGCTTCGATCATTAGCGGCCTAGAAAAGACCAGTTACGTTATATCTATTTTGCTCTTGTTTATGCTGTGGCACTATGTGCAGTTAAATTATTTATTCGTACGTATTTGTAATTGGTTTTAAAATGTTATGATTTAATTTCGATGCTTACGCTTCACATACTTGGTACAGATCGACCTCCTTCGGGGCCGCGTTTGTCATGCGGTAGAGGTACACCGCCGCCGATCCTCGCTCATAGGATCACATCACTTTGGGAAGTTTCGTTTCTCGAGGCTTATCTTCGTATAGTCCCATATCGTCAGAGGTACTTACATTCGTGGTATGGCGGGCCCCGTCCCGTCGTTGTTATAACATTCTGTAGGTCAGAGTACCGCCATTTGTGGGCAAGGTTTGTAAAAGGGATGTAACTGTTCAAGTTTTTATTTATATATACAGAAAGGTAACCGTTTTGGTTAGCCTGTTTTCTTATTTCACTGTTTGTCTTTTATGAGTTTTTATTTCCGCTGATTTTCTCTGATGTTGTATCACTAGGGTGCCCGGGGTAAGGCACCAGTCGCGGGCCTGAGGTCGGGTCGTGACAGTGATAGCGTTTGTTGTTCAAGCATTGTATTTTTATACCACCGCGTCTCTCGGAGGGCCACCGACTTATTGTGAACTTTTATCGACGCATCTGCGACGGAGGATTCCACGGGTATGCTTCCATTGTGATTGATCTTGGCCATGCTTATACGATGAGGGATGCCGGGGCATGCGGCCAGGATGCGGGTTAGATGCCCACTCATTTCATTACTCCATGTCCATGCATATACGATGAGGGATTCCGGGGCATGCGACCATGTTATATTTTTACTTCATGGGCTAGCTCCCCGTGAAGACATGTACCCACGATGAGTGATTCCGGGGGCATGTTATATTATTATTCCATGGGCTAGCTCTACGAAGACCGCACTACGATGAGGGTTTCCGAGGGCACGTTATGGCCATGCTTATACGATGAGGGATTCCGGGGCATGCGACCACGTTATATTATTATTCCATGGGATAGCTCCCCATGAAGACCTGCGCCTACGATGAGGGATTCTGAGGGCACGTTATGGCCATGCTTATACGATGAAGGATTTCGGGGCATGCGGCCGCGTTATATATATATATATATATGTGTTGTATATGTGTACGTCGACAGTGAGGTAGGATGCCACGGGCGCGTCACCGGATTATATGTTACATCACGCATCGGCAGCTGAAGGTATTCCACGCATGATTGATGTTGTGGGCGTGAGACCCCTGCTATATTTGAGCGATGACTTTGAGGCGAGTCCCCGACTTGACATGACCGCTATATATTATGTAATCGAGTTTGGCTATCATACCGCCTCCGCTTTATATAGACTATTATGATTTCATTTACAGATTTTCGGCCACATACTTGGTACATGTTATCGACCTCCTTCGGGCCATGCTCATGCCGCAGTTGAGGTACGAGTTGCCGATCCGCACTCTTAGGATCACTGTTCGCTTTTGGAAAGCTCCATTTCTCCGAGGCTTTGTCTTTGGTATAGTCCCTGTCATTGTAGGTACTTGTACATTCTGGTATGGCGAGGCCCCGTCCCGCCATAGTTGTGGTTACATTCTTAGAGGTATGTAATCTGCAAGCGTGGTTCGTAAATGATGTAATCGCTCAAGTTTTTGTTTATATATACATGCCAAAGCGCGACATTTTCTTGGTTAGATCGTTCTTACTCTTTATTGTTTTATGTCTTGTTTTTATATTCCGGTTACTCGATGTATATCTACTGGTGCCGGGTAAGGCACCACCACGGCCCGGTCGGGTCGTGACAAAAGTGGTATCGAGCGCTTAATCCTCGGAAAGTGTCTACTGACCGTGTCTAGTAGTCTTGATTATCGGTGTGTTGTGCACCACATCTATAATCAGGAGGCTGCAGAACATTTAGGATTGGTTTCCATTCTTCTCACTCTGAGATCGTGCCTTAGAGCTATGTTATAAGTTGAATCCCTCTGACGAGTCTCTTTCGTTACCAGTTATGCCTCCACGTAAGGCAACCCGCCCGTATGGCAAGACAAAGCGGAAGCCGCGAGTAGAACACAGAGAGTGCGAGGCACAGCCCAACCTTTACCCGAGGTGATACCCTGCACGGCGAAGTTCCACGACGTCGCCGGCCCCAGAGTTTAGTACGGCGCAGCCCATCATGCGCCATGATATATGAGCCTTCAGTTCCACGACCGGGAATAGGGAATATGGATTACAAAGGGATGGCTCAATTACTAACTAGGATTTTAGCAAACAGAGAGTTTATAGTGCGCTGATATATCACGGGTCTAGACGATTATCTAGTAAATGGGTGTACAAGAGTAGCTCTTCAGTCAGGCATGGACATTGCCCGCGTACAGGCTTATGCGCAGCAGACTGAGGAACGTAAAGATCGACGAATTAAGCAAGACCAGCAGAAGAGGGCCAGGACAACAGGGTCCTTTGGTGACTTTCGAGGCAGCAAAAGAAGAGACTAGTTGTCACGACTAACCCGGGCGGCGGATCATGCCCTACCTGGGCACCCTTCTACCTTAAAAACTAAGTAAACTGCGGAAATTAAATAACACCTCTTTTTTTTCAATCGTACGTGCAAGGGCAAAGCCGACAAGGCTGCCATATAATATACATAATAAAAGGCACTACACTGTACATGAGTCCAATCCCACATATGAATACAAACCTCTAAGAGTTTTACTAAACTATGACGGGACAAGGCCCCGCCGTACCCATAACTGTACAAAAGCATGTACTGAAAGAACTATACCAAAAAGATAAACTCCTGAACAAATGGAGCTATCCAAAGCTCGGCAGGTCCTACACTGCCGATCACCAAATCAAGACCTAAACTCGCGCAGATGAACGCAGCCCGGCGAAGGAGGTCAAGAATGTACCAAGTATGTGAAATGTTAGCATCAGAATGAAATCATAACAATCTAAACAAAACGGAGACATGTATGATAGCCAACCTACAAGATACAATACATAAGCAATCATATCAAGTCGTGACGACGCCTCAAAGTCATTACTAAAACATAACCATGGGTCTCACACCCATAATATCAATCATGCCCGTGGAATCCTTCCTCACTGCCGACAGTCCATGATATAATATAACACCAATAGGCATACATGAACACCAAGTCCCACTTGTGTCCTAAAATCATCGCAAGCGGGAAAATGAGCAGGTGGTAAAGCAGGGGGTATAATGTCTTGGGGGTTTACCCCTCACTTATACTCTTACCCTGGAGAAGGTGGTAAAGCATCTTGGGGGTTTACCCCTCACTTATACTCTTACCATATCTCAATCGACCATCAAACAAACAAAGCAAGGGGTATAATGTCTTGGGGGTTTACCCCTCACTTATACTCTTACCCTGGAGAAGGTGGTATAGCATCTTGGGGGTTTACCCCTCACTTATACTCTTACCCTATCTCGTGGCCACAAACAACACATAAGCACTACTGTGTCTTTTATAAAAATCCGGGAATTTAACCCAAGTACTACAAATAACGGAAGCATACCCGTGGAATCCCACATCACTGTCGGTACGTCCAAGTAACTTACAACAAGACAACCGGCCCTCCAACCGAGAGTCGCGGCAACGCAATAAAACATAATACTTGCACTCAAAGGCTATCACCAGCACACATAGGCAATTCTCAATTAATCAAGCCAAAGTACTTATCAAGGCACACATGGAATAATTCTCAATTAACAAGCCAAAGTACTTATCAAGGCACAAATAGAATAATTCTCATTTAACAAGCCAAAGTACTTATCAAGGCACAAATAGAATAATTCTCATTTAACAAGCCAAAGTACTTATCAAGGCACAAATAGAATAATTCTCATTTAACAAGCCAAAGTACTTATCAAGGCACAAATAAAATAATTCTCATTTAACAAGCCAAAGTACTTATCAAGGCACAAATAGAATAATTCTCATTTAACAAGCCAAAGTACTTATCAAGGCACAAATAGAATAATTCTCATTTAACAAGCCAAAGTACTTATCAAGGCACAAATAGAATAATTCTCATTTAACAAGCCAAAGTACTTTTCAAGGCACAAATAGAATAATTCTCATTTAACAAGCCAAAGTACTTATCAAGGCACAAATAGAATAATTCTCATTTAACAAGCCAAAGTACTTATCAAGGCACAAATAGAATAATTCTCATTTAACAAGCCAAAGTACTACGTACATACATTCTTTTCAAAAGACTCCTTTTTATGTAAAATCCCAAGATACTAACACCCGTAGTATCAAGGTGTGTCTATTTTTCAAAGTAAGTTACTACACTTTTAGAAAACTCATTTCAAAGCTTGAAATCAAGTAACTTCAAATTTTCACAATCTAGGCAACTTATGCCCAATAATCAAAATAGACAACTTTCTTAACCTTCCATAAAGCCGTTATAACCAACTTCCCATAAAGCCGTTATAACCCTTTACGATTTTAGACAATTTCAGTCTTTTTATAACCAAGAGACTTATACTATTAAAACCAAGTATCACATGCTTTATATATCAAGTTCTCAACTTTCAAAATACTACAAGTCTCTTAATATTTAGAAAACAAGTTTCTTCTACTTTTAAACCTCAAGTAACTCATACCTTTAAAACAAGCTACTTATCTTAAATCACATCATTTCTCCTCTTTTAAAACAATTAAGTAAATCACTCTTTTGACTCCCCTAAAGTCATTATAATGACCCTTAGGTTTTGGAACTAAGGCACTAGCCAAAAGATTTGGAAACCACTTCCTTTTCAAGACTATGTACTTTAAGCAAAATACTTTCACTCTTAAGAATCCAAACTCCACTAAGGCAATTGTCACGACCCGAACCCGGGCCCGTGACTGGTGCCTTACCCCGGGCACCCTAGTGATACAACATCAGAGTAATCAGCGGAACATAAGACGATAACATGAAATAACAAGAAGTATGAAACAATAGTCTGAGAAAACTTGCCTTACGGCATATATATAAATCAATTTAAAACCGAACGCTACATCCCATTACAACTCGCCACAACAAAGATTTCATGCACTTCTAAGAATGATACGATAACAACGGGACAGGCCCCGCCAAACCCCGAATGCAAACACCTACTACGACAGGGACTATACCACCGATAAGCCTCCGAGAAACGGAGCTTCCTAAACGCCGAATCGTGACTCGAGAGATAGGATCAACGATCGCGTACCTCAACTGCGGATGAACGCACTTCTCGGCGAGGTCGCATAACAAAGTACGAGTATGTGAAATCAAAATATCAGAATGAAATCATAATAGTCTATAAAGCGAGACATGTATGATAACCAAACTACGCTTCACAATAAATAAGCCATGTCAAGTCGTGACTCACGCCTCAAGTCATCACTCAAATATAACAACGGGTCTCACGCCCACAACATCAATCACGCCTGGCATACCTTCGCATCGCCGGCATTTCATGATATAATCACACCAAGAAGTACATGAACACCGTGTCCCACCCGTGTCATCATAAAACCGACGGTAAGTACGAAGGCATAGCCGACTACTAAAACCCACCGCATAAACAAGGTCGAAATCAGACATGAGATCTGCTCTGCATCGCCACATGATCAAAGCCGCCACTCGCCGCAGATCTAATGCGCGCGTCAGCCCCGAACTTCCCATAGCTCCGCATAGGCCACTCCAATGGCCCGCATGAGGTATTCCCGCATCGAGGGTAGCTACTCCCTGCAGCCGCCCCGACTCGCCGTCCGCACGCCACAAAGACCGCATGACCACAAGGGCCGCAAACTAACTCGAACTCTCGTGAGCTCGCATAGGCCATACTGCACTGCATAAGGTATTCTCGAATCATAGGTCACTAGACCCGCCCGAAGTCTACCCCGCGTCGGAGGCGCCTTAACCTCCTAAACAAGTCAAGGTGAGTGGTATAATACCAACATAACGGCTGATCGTTAAACAACTTTAAGCGCAGTCGAGGGAAAACCCCCTTTACACAAAACATCACAAGATACTAACACACGTAGCATCCTAGCATGTTTACTTATCAAATCAACAAGAAAGTATTACAAGGCTATCACAAACCAACACAATCAAGTTATACACACAAGGTACATTCTAATATATGATTAACCATGTCGGGTATCTATTCCCCAAAGTACTTCATACATTATCTTTTAAAAGATACGTTACGCTTACAAAAGTCACACAATACCCGTAGTATATGAAAATAGAGTGATTATCTTTGAAGTAAATCAAAACACTTCTCTTCAGAAATCAAGTAACAACATTCTTTTCCAAATGTTTCAGTGTGCCTAATTTCAATTACTCAAGTTTCTCATTTTCGAAAGGTTTCGTAGTTCATAATTTTAATCACTTAATGATATAATTCTCCTTTAAAAGCAATTTGAGAAACATATGTCTGATACGTGAGTAGGTTATTCTTGTTTATAACAATCTTATTTAAGCAGCCATGATCTAGGAAATGTAACATCATTTTGTCTCATCTTAGTTTCTATGCAGATGGAAGTTTCTACTGGTTTTACTAATACATTATTAGACAAAACATTTCACTTTATTAGCGCCGTGGTTTGTTCGATACTTATTCGATTTCAAATCAAGAAACATTATTGCTTTTAAAATCAAGTACTCATTACTCGCGAATGAGGTTTTACAACATTTTTAACAAAATGTTAATTACTACAAAACAAGTTAAGTCTCTTATCTTTAAGATTAAGCCTCTTAACTTTTAAAAATCAAGAAACCATTCTCTTTACCTTCTCTTAAAACGTTATACCTAACTTCCCATAAAGCTAGTATAACTCTTCTTTATTATCACACATCAAGTCGCTACCTTTTAAAACCACAAAGAATTTTACACATGTACGCCTACCGCATTACATAGTTATACACATATCATGCTAGAAAAGGTAGGAAGAGGTTCACATACCTCGCGACGATTATCGACTAATAGCAAAACGCCCAAGTACCTCAAACCGCCGCTACTCCTTAAGCCAAGTAGATCGCGCCACGCATGGTACTTCAACCTATAAGGCCACAAGGCGCTTTATTAACATCTAGATCATATCGTAGAACATTCTACGTAAAATTCGGCAGACCTCCCCCGCAACCGCAGAAACTCCTCCTCTATCGAGGCCATCAAGCCAACCAGGGGGTTATACATCTAACCTGACGTGTACAATTCTACTTCACAAGAATGTTACACAAGTCTCATCAGAATACGCCCATGTAATTACGCTTCGTTCTCTTCTTCAAAAGGTTTCTTATTATTCGTGCTTAAGTCAAAAGACATTGCCGATAACTACGTTCATTCTATATATAGTATACTTCAACTATATATTCTAACAACATGTAATTTCCAATTACAATAGGGGACAAGATAATTACCTCGATAAGCCCATAATTATCCAAGTATAAAGTCGATCCCGGCAACGTTTAGCTCCAACTCCGCGCTCCAACCCGCCTCCAAACCACCCTTAGAAGTTCTAACCAATTTCTACTTAATACTCCAACTAACTATGGAGATTTTCCTTAGGTTTGGTTTTGTGGATCAAGGGAAGTATAATAGTATTTCTGGCTTTTCAGATAAGTATAACCTTGGAATACTACAGGTATAAGGGCCAAGGTATTTTGGGTATAGTAACAATACTTTTGAGAGTATTTCTACCAAGTGGGGGTGTATTTATACGAGACAACACCACAAGTGTATACCCTCGGCCAACCCCACTGGGGGGTACTCGGCCAAGGGAGAGGGGCTCTCGCCAAAGCCTCACAAAAGGGGGAAACGAGCACCACAAGGGAGAGGGGATTTCTAAGACTTAGAACATTTTGTGATGAATAAGTCTTCCAAGGGAGTGGTATTTATAGGTCAAGCAAAGGCCAACCAATGGCCAAGATCATGCCAAGTAGGCAAGTGTAAGGTCAAGATTTGGACAAGTGTGTGTGGTCCCACTTTATCAATCAACACACAAAATATCCTACCAACCCCAAAGGTCCAATTCGGCTCACTACGCCCATAGGTCCATTTCAATGAGAGGTGCCGTGGCGCCTCTTGTTGGTCCAACACGCTTCGTCTCTGAAAATCCGCAAAAATTAAAAATGACATAGCCGGAATTTACCCTACGCGAGTTGTAAAACGCTTCGGCCGAAAAACGACTCTAACCGGTGTCAGGCACAAAAATAATTTCGCCAAGCACTTTAAGGCACAACTTTTCTACGCACGCCCCACGCATATACTGAAATACGTATAACAAAGAATGGATTATACAACTTACAATTTAAACATCCAAGTACAATCAAGGAAGTACATAGAACAAATTCTATACTGGGCAATCCAAGTACAACCAAGGAATGGATCATTTAAGGAGTAGGACATACTTTCTTTATCTTAAGGAATCATGCTAGAAGAGGAGATAGTTCACATACCTTTTCGGCTAAATCCACAAGCTAAGCCGAATACGCCGTACGTAGAAGTGTCAACCTATAATGATCACAACAAGACTATCAACTTCTAGTCTCTAATAGTAGAATAATACTAAGTATACGGTCTCTAATTCTACGGAAAATCGGGCAGCACTTCCTTTGTTTCTACTCACTTTGCCACATTTTTCAAGGCCGAATACAATAACCAACACGCCACATTTAAGGCTCCAAACAACAACCAAACAAAGGGGATTACACGCCTTACAATACGTGTAAAATTCCGCCCCACAATACATACCAAGTAGTTTCCATATTCAAGCCATTCTCGGCCAACATAAATAACAACACTAAGTCCTTTCCAATTTCTTTTTCAATTCCAAGTTCTAAGGTCTAACATGTTATATAGTTATAAACAACTTCAACAACTACAATTTCCTCCTTACACAACATGCGACGACTTAAACGAATAATCAACTTGAATTCCAATCTTAAGGCTAAACATGCTAGTTTTCGGATTAGGGTTCCAATAGCCAATACACTAATACAACTACATAATATATAACTCATGCTTGCTAATATCCATAGCTACAATCAATAAGTAAACTTAATTGCTAAAACGACAAAATTTATACCTTTCCAAGCCCTTAAAATTTCCATGATTCAAAGTCGCGCCTTAGCAATTCTTAGCTCCTTTCCTAAGGTTCCAATCCGCTCCAAGCACTCCTTAGAGGCCTATGAAGAACCCATCTTCAAGTTCCAACTTCAAAGTTGAAGAACTCCTTAAGTTTCCGCCTTGCGACTAACGTGAAAACTCCGTTTTTCCGAAATCTTTCTATTGAGATATCCTTATAATACTCTTAGAGACATTGGGTTAAAGTCTTGTGGCTAATGGACAACAATTGCAAAATTTGTGTGGGAGAACCCTCAATTGTCGAGAGCATGAAGAGAGAAAGAAAAGATGGGAAATTTTTATAAGTGTTTAAAGATTGTCTTGCTACTAGTAGTAGGATGAATACATAACACCATCAAGGGCTTAGATTACAACAAATGTGAGGCTTGGATGGGTTTCACTAGGATCAAGCCCATGTGGACAAGTTGACAAGTCAACAATGTCATGCTAGCAAGACTAATCTTCCAAGGTGGTCAATGACCATTTTACCCTCACTAAATTTCTTCCAAGACCACATGTGGGGGTGCCACGTGTCGCCCTCTCATTCGTCCATAAAATTCCGTAACCCTCGTGGCCCCACAAAACGTAAAATTCCTCGGGTGTGCCCCACGTGACCAAATCCGTAAAAATAAATTTCCATATTGTTAAAAGTTCCATACTCTTCAAATAATGTATTTTGAGAATCTAATTCTCCTCAACGAATATTTTTCCTTTCCGACGTCCCGAAGATTTTCTGTCGGAAAAACAATTCTTCCTTTCGTACTAATTTCCAAGTCTTGATTCCTTACATACATTCTCTTATACATGTCCTGGGCTTACGGGGTGTAATACTAGTTATGCCCCTCCGCCAGTTCAGAGTAGTCCTCCACAGGCTTCAGGACATTCGGAGTATGCAGGAGTTGGTCAGAGCTCCGTGGTTTTGGTTCAGATTTACATAGGTTCTAGCCACCGATTCGCTTCTTCAAAGGTTTACTATGTGGTAGGCGCCATCCCGAGATGTCGTATTTTTACCAATGCCTTTTACTGCGGCAGGCCACGAGGAGAGAATGTCCTAGTAGGAGGATACAGTGGGATAACTCACCCACCAGTCGGGCCGCAGATTTAGTGGTTCGGAGAGGAAGGGTATTAGCGCAGGAGGCCACCCCACCTCGCGCCGATGGTAGGTGTCATCGGGAGTGTCGTGCTACTTGACGCTTGTTATGCTTGCGGACAGCAGGCCATTTTGCAGAAATTGTCCAACCGCAGGTGGCGCGGATGTTACGACTCACCTTCGGATCGGGTCGTTCATCACCTTCTATAACTATGCGCCCAGCAGAGCAGGATTTTGATTAAGAGCGACAAAGGGAAGTGAAGCAGTAGTTGCAGGTATATCCTTAACCCTCTAGAGACTAGTATGCGTAATAGGAAGATTATATTTTAAGTGTTATGTTCGGAGAACATGGTGTTAATTGTGATTGGAAAACACGGGTGGTTAAAAAGGTAAGTTTGAGGACAAGTAAATTGCGAACCTTAGAAATTATAACAGTTGAGACTTTAGATGTAAGGCCGACTTAAGTAAAAGATTTTACGTTTTGATCCTTGTCAAAATACATTGTATACGTGGGGTGTATTCATGTGATAAATCCATGGGTATTTTGAGATAGAAGTGGTAGCTTTCATGACGTGAATTAGTAAGATTGTTCTGGATCGGGGAACAAGAGAGTTTGGCGCGAAAATGGGTCGGGTTGAGGCTGACATGGGTCAACCCGCATCCCGACAAGGTCGGGCTTTGAGGTAGTCCCGCTAGGTGATAGGATCACAAGGGTGTTAGGCCCAGTTTAGGTAACCATCGTGACGAGTTCGTGGATGCGCTCGACCGATGCCCGCCGACGAGGTCAGCCCATCTTGTCTTCATCAGATCGCATTTACTCGGCGAGGTTATGCGAGATGTTATATATCGAAGGTTGTAAGGCTGCACGGGTTCCTACTTTTATTTTATGACAGCAGGAGCCAGCCATTTTTTTTTTCTTTCTTCTTTCTTTTTTGGAGGTTTTACCAGGCGGGGATAGGAACTCAGGTGAGTCTCAGTATTGCATTCACCCTCGGACCGACGGACAAACAGCGCGTTGTACCCAGATATTTGAGGATAGGTTACGGGCCGGTGTTTTGATTTCAAGGGAGTGGTGAGGACTATTTCCCTCGTTTTGAGTAGGTATTATAATAGCTACCATTTTAGTGTTCAGATGGCGCCTTATGAAGCCTTGTATGGGCAGAAGTATAGGTTGTCGGTCGATTGGTTCGATGTTGGCAAGGTTCAGATAGTTGGTCCATACTTGATTCAGCAGAATGAGGATAAGGCGAAGCTTATCCAGAGGAGGTTATTAGCAGCTCAGAGTCAACAAAAGTCTTGCAGATAATCAGCATCAACACTTGGAGTTTAGGTTGACGGTGGGCCTTCTTGAAGGTACCACCCCGGAAGGGTGTGACGAGATTTGGAAAGCAAGGGAAACTTAGCCCGAGGTACTTTGGGCCTTTTCAGATCATTTGTAGAATAGGCTAGGTTGCCTATAAGTTAGCACTGCCGTCCGACTTAGGAGGCAGTACGTCCGGTCTTTCATGTTGCTACGATTCGGAAGAGTATCGGAAATTCATCCAGAGTGTTCCCAAGTAATGACAGAAATGTGATACGTATATTAGGAAGAGTTCGAGTGTACGAGGATGGTACGACGAGTAAGAAAAGAGGCGAAGATGTGTTAAGAAGATGGAAGTGTTCTTTTTTATAAGTAAGGTTGTGGAGAAAGTATCCTTTGGGCCATGAGTGGAGCTAATAGTGTTGTATACGCTTTAGAGATGATTCTTCGTCGGCTCGGATATGAGTTTTTGCGCGTACGTGGTATTATGGCCATGAGTGGCATAATTGATTTCGTAAGAATAAAGGGAAGACTATACCGGCACAGGTATGTTTTGAGACTTAGAAGGAACATTCGGGACGAATGTTTCTAAGGGGGGGAGAATGTTATGCCCCGTAGTTCCGGAGTATGTATGTGAGGACGTACGTACAATGTATACGCCCTAATTAGGGTAAGATTGATAGAATTGTTTTCCGACGAAAATTATTCCGAACCTTGTGAAGGGAATTTTACGTTTTCAACAATATTTTTACAATTATGGAATTATTCCGAGAGATAAAATATTTTGGACCAATAGGAGGGCGACAAGTGTCAACCCTAGATTGGGCCATGTGGGACGAAATTGAGTGGACAAGTAGGCAAGACAAGTGGCCAAAAGTCTTGCATGGCTAGTCTTGGCTTGGATGAATTTGGCTAAGTTTAGTGGGCAAGTCTTGCATGGTCAAGGTCTTGCATGGCTTTAGTAAGACAAGTATGGGAAGGAACCTTCACATATGATCTCTACCTTACACATGTGTTAATCCCAACCCTTGGTTGTGCTATATAAACCCCCTTAGTGGATGAAAATCAGCCACACTTAAAAAAACATTTCCTCTCCCTCCTTCTCTATCTTGATTTCGTCCAACCCCCCCCCCCCCTCCCCTAACCAAATGTTGTCCAAAAATTCTTAAACTTATAAGTGTTCTTCCTTAATGTGTTAGGAAGATTATTAACCAAGAGTTAGACAAGATTTCACACCCCTAGCCTCAAAAACCTTCCCTTGGCCGAGAGTAGGCAGATTTTCGAAACTGTTTTGGGCAGATTCTTAGTCATGTTTGGAAGGGAATATCTCCTAGCATATAAGGAGTTTTTGGGTGTTTCAAAAGCCTAAAATGAATTTCGTCGAGTCTAGTTTCCAATGCAACAAACCACTCGTCGATAGCACACTGGAGTAGAGAGTTATCAACGTTACAAGTTCAGCTGACGAAGCAGTGGCTAAAAATCTGGACAGTCACGTTTTTGGGCTATCTTGAGGTAATGAACCTTAACCTCTTTGTGAATTTGATTATTATGTATATATAGATATTATACATATATTTGAAGTATTATGGACTATAAGATGTAAAGAAAGATTTGGATCTTGCTAAGAAGTTAACAACAAAGAAACTATAACTTATATAAAGATTAGAATATAAGTTGAAGGACTAATGAAGTAATTGGATAAGTATTATTGTAAAAGTTGGCCAAGGACCCCAACTTAAGGACCGTATCTACTTTGGACTTTTTACTTTGGACTTCTTTACTTATTGTTATTATGAAGGGAGATAGTAAACCGCGTTACCGTTTGGGCGTGTTATCCCCTTCTTTTACTTATTGTTATTATGAAGGGAGATAGTAAACCGCGTTACCGTTTGTGCATGTTATCCCCTTCTTTACTTATTATTATTATGAAGGAGATATAGTAAACCGCGTTACCGTTTGGGCGTGTTATCCCCTTCTTTACTTATTATTATTATGAAGGAGATATTGTTAATCGCGTTCCGTTTGGGCGTGTTATCCCCTTCTTTACTTATTATTATTATGAAGGAGAGATTGTTAATCGCGTTCCGTTTGGGCGTGTTATCCCCTTCTTTAGATTTCAGTATTATTGCACCTTAATTATAGTAGGTTAATCACGGTTATTGGGCCTTGGAAAAGGTGGGAAATTGAGTAGAAACGGGGGAGGTGCTGCCGAATTTTCCGTAGGATATGGAACTTGTTCCTAGAAATATCCTACGAAGAGATCTAGAGGTTAATAGACGTTTCATGGCCATTATAGGTTGAAGTACTACGAGTAGCGTATTCTACTTGAAGGGTGGAAAAGGCTAGCAAGGTTATAGTACTTTGGAGCGTTTTGCTAATTGTCGATAATCGTCGCGAGGTATGTGAACCTCTTCCTATCCTTTCTAGCATGATTATTTTAAACTATGTAGTACGGTAGACGTACGTGTGCTAAACGAATTTGGTTGGTTTAAAACATAAAGTGTTATAATGGCTTTATGGGAAGTTAATTATAACAACTTTATGTAAGTAAAGGAATGGTTTATTGATTTTTAAAAAGATAAGAGACTTGACTTATATTTGACTTGATTTGATATGTGAAAAACTTGAATTGTGTGGAAAGTTGTGAAACCTCATTCGTGAGTAATGAGTACTTGGTTTCGAATAATGATGTTATATTGATTTCGGAAATGAGAATAAGTATCGAACAAACCACTGCAGCGTTAATAAAGGAAAAAGTAACGATAATTAATTATATTGAGTAATGAGTAATTGGTTTCGAATAATAATGTTATATTGATTTCGGGAATGAGAATAAGTATCGAACAAACCACTGCAGCGTTAATAAAGGAAAATATATTGACAAATAATTAATTATATTAAAACAAGTAGAAACCTCCATCTGCATAGAAGCTAAGATAAGACAAAATTGTATTACATTTCCTAGATCATGGCTACCTTAATAAGATCATTATAAACAAGTACAAACTTTTCTAAATTCCAAAGTAAGGAACTTGATTTATAAAAGAGAGAGACTTGAGGAATTGAAGTGTTTTTGGTTTAAAAAGAAGGCACGGTATTGTCTTGGTTTATTCAAAAAGAAGGTATGAAAATTGTTTTGGTTTACTTAAAATGATAGTCTGTCACGACCCGTTCCGGGGCCCGTGACTGGTGCCTTACCCGGGCACCAAAGTAGTCATACATCAGAGTAATCAGCGAAATATAAAAACAAGACATGAAACAATTGTAAATGAGACACAGTTTATCTGAGAAAAGGTCCCTTTCGGCATATATATATATAATCAAAATCTGGCAGTTACATCCCAACTGTACAATTGGACTACAGACCTCTAAGGAAGTAAACAACTATGGCGGGACAGGTGTTATACCCCGTATTTCCAGAGTATGTACGTAAGGACGTACGTACAAAAGTTTAGCCTTAAGATAGGCACTATGGGCGAAATTTGTGCACAACCTACGAAACGAATGGTTTTCCGACAAAACGTTTTCCAAAACTTGTGTAGGGTAAATTACGGCTATGTAATTTATAATTTTTGTGGATTTTTCCGAGATATGAAACATTTTGGACCAACGAGAGGGTGACACTTGTCACCCTCAAGTGGACGACAAAGGGGGCAAATGCCTTGGACGATTGGCATGGTTTTGGGGGCTAAAACTTGGGTCAATGTTTGTTGAGTGATTTGAGGAGTAGGGCTAGGGTGCACTTGTGCAAATCTCCACCTTACACTTGCCTACCACTTGGCTTCATCTTGGCCCTTGAAAGCCCTATAAATACCCCCCTTGAGTTGATGAATTCTTCATCCACAAATCAACTTTCCAAGTCTTTAAAACTCCCTCCCCCTTAGTTGCTCTCTCGTCCAAAGCCTTCTCCCCCCTCTTGGAAGCCCTAGCCGAAACACCCCTCTCCCTCCTCTAGCCTAGTGGCTTCGGCCGTTTACCCCTCCCCCCCCCCCCCCCCTTGATAGAAAGTTGTCTTCCAAGTATTGTTACTATTCCCAAATACTTTAGCCTATACCTTGTTGTATTTCCAAAGTCACCTCTATACTAAAAGCCTAGAAATACTACCTTATCTCCATTTGTCACTAAACGAAACCCTAAGAGAAACTTCATTGTTGGTTGAAGTAGAAAGTAGAAGTTGTGTAGAAACTTCTAAGGGTTTCTTGGAGCGGATTGGAGCGCATGACAGAGCTAAACCTTGCTCAGGATCGACATTTAACTTGGATAATTTTGGGCTTATCGAGGTAAATACTCTTGTCCTTCTATTGTAATTGGATATTACATATAAGAATAGTTAAGACTTGAGTATAAGATATAGAATTGAGTTGTAATCACAGTAGAAGGGTATAACAGAAGAAGAATTGAACTGTACTTACATAGGACTGTATTTACAGTAGACTTGTGTAACTTGACGGGTAGGGAAGTGCTGCCCAATTTTCCGTAGAATAAAGAACCCTCTGCTTAGAATAGTCTACAGAGTAGTCTAGACATTGATAGACGTATCTGACTATTATAGGTTGATTCTCTGCGCGCGACATATTCGACTTGGCAGGTGGATTTCGCCGAGAATGTATGTGATTCTTCCTATCCTCTAGAGCATGATATTTTAAAGTATATATATAGTACGGTAGATGTACGTGTGTTAACTGAACATGGTTTTACTTGACGTCTTTTGACTTGAGTCTAAATAATAAGAATCTTGAAGTCTTTCAAAAGAATTACAAATCATTTTTGAAAGAAGAAGAATATTTGTTTTTAAAACAAGAAGCTTAAGAGTTATACTAGCTTTATGGGAAGTTAGGTATAACGACTTAAGGAAGAAAAAAGGAACAGTTTACTTATGTGTTTATAAAAGACTTGTATTGATTTCTGGAAAGTATAATATAAGATGGTTTTATGAGTAGACATATTATGATGTTATGTGTGTTAGTATCTTGTAACGTTGGTGTAAAGAGGTTGTTCTTATTTGTGCTTATGTTGTTTAACGATAAGCCGTTATGCTAGTATTACATAACTCACCTCTTGACATGATATACCGCGGGTTAAGCTGCCCTCCGATGCGGGGTATACCTCAGGCGGTCTGGGACCATGATTCGAGAATACCTCATGCGGGTCCAGGGGAACTATGCGGAGCTACGAGAGTTCCGTGGTGTGCGGTCTTGTGGCCACGGACTACGAGTCGGGGATGCCGAAGAGTAGCTACCCTCGATGCGGGAATACCTCACGGGCCTATGTGAGTGGCCTATGCGGATCGCGGAGTCCGTGATTAGGCATGCATAATGATACTATGGGCGATTGGCCTTGCTTCGATCATTCGCACCTAGAAAAGACTCGCACGCTTACCTATTATCGCCTTGTTTGTGATGTGCACTATGCGGTTACCTTCGTGGTTTTGTACATATTTGTAAAATTGGTTTTAAAATGATATGATTTCATTTAAGTACTTTACGCTTTCACATACTTGGTACCATTGTAGATCGACCTCCTTCGGGGCCGCTCATGCCGCAGTAAAGGGAAGCGGTGCGGATCCTCGCCTTAGGATCTTTTCTTTGGTGTTAGAGCTCCATCTTCTCCTGAGGCTCGACTTTTGGGTATGATCTCCCCGTTGTTGTAGATAGTTTTGTACATTCAGGTATGGCGGGCCCCGTCCCGCCATAGTTGTTTACTTCCTTAGAGGTGCAGAGTCCTATTATGCTGGGATGAATCGCCAGATTTTGGTTCATATATATATATGAAAAGGCGACTTTTCTCGAATCGTGTCTCATTTTACAACTGTTTCATGTCTTGTTTTTATATTCCGTTGATTACACTGATGTATGACTACTTGGGTGCCCGGGTAAGGCACCAGTCACGGGCCCCGGAACGGGTCGTGACAAAAGTGGTATCAGAGCAGTTAATCCTCGGAAAGTGTCTACAGACCGTATCTAGTAGAGTCTTGATTATCGTGTTCTCGCACCACACCAATAATCAGGAGGCTATAGGATATTTAGGATTGGTTTCCATTCTTCTCACTCTGAGATCGTGCCTTAGAGCTGTGTTATAAGTTGGACCCCCTCTAACGTATTCCTTTTCTGTAACAGTTATGCCTCCACGTAAGGCAACCGGCCTGTATGGAAAGGCAATGAGCGGAGCTGCTAGTTGTACACCGAGATTCACGAGGCTCGTGCCCGCCTATACCGTAGACGGCGAGTTCCACGACGCCGCCCAACAGGTTTAGGCCGCAGCGGTAGCCGATGAGACCTCGCACTGCACCTCCGCCCACACCGGAGCAGATGAGATGGGTTACAGAGAGATGGCCCATCGCCGTGATCGTGGCTGATACGGCGATAGGCCGACGCAGCAGCCCAGCCCAAAGCAGACTGCGGGTACACCCGAGATCGGACAGTTTGAGGCTACGGGATTTTCTGAGTTGTAGCCCGCCGTAGTTCTACGGTCGAGGCACGAGGATGATCTGCAGAGTTCATCCGCTGATTCATGAAGATCATGCGAGTGATCAAGGCTTCAGAGACCGAGTCCGTGATCTTCGGTTCACATAGGCTGCGTGATACCGCAGTCGATTGGTTTGATTCGTGGGAGTTATCCCGGGGAGAGCACGCGTCCCCAGCTACTTGGGACGAGTTCTCGGAGGCTTTTCTCACTCACTTCTTGCCTCCACAGATGAGGAGGGCACGGGCCGACAGATTTTTGTTGCTGAGACAGAGAGGACGCACAGTTAGGGAGTACAACGTTGAGTTCGATTCGTTGGCTCGATATGTCCCTGCGTTGCAGCAGATATGAAGGAGTGGTACATCTCTACGTCACCGGGCTAGATGATTATATGGCCGAGTCTTGTGCGGGTGTGGCTCTTCAGCCAGGCATGGACATTACCCGCATGCAGGCTCACGCACTTGGATGCGAGGAGCGTAGAGGCCGACGGGTTGACAGACAGCAGCAGAAGAAGACCAGGACGGCAGGGTCTTTTGGTAGCTATCGGGGTGGACGGCCTCAGCAGCAGTCTAGATTTGCACCACAGCCAGCTCAGAGCACTCCTACACCGTCTTCGAGACGGACTGTGGCCCCGTGACTTCGGACGTCCAGTAGCAGAGTCTGGCCGACGGACCACCTCAGTGTGGCCGATGCGGTAGGTCCCATTACGGAATTGTGATATCGCTCGAGCCTGCTTTAAGTTGCGCCAGCAGGTCATTTTTGCAGAGCCTGTCCGACCAAGCGGCAAGGCGCAGGGTAGAGTCACCACCGGTCTTTCGCCGGGTCTTCTTCATCTCCTACAGTTACTCGCCCGAGGCGAGGTACTCATGGACCAGCAGGTCGCGCAGAGGTCGTGGCGCGGTCCGGGCCTAGCGGTCCTCGGAACCACATTTATGCCTTGTCCACCGGCAGACCGTGAGGCCTCACTGATGTCGCCATGGTACTTTATCGTTTCATGTTGTGACGTGTATGCCTTGATAGATCCGGTTCTACTGGCCCCATATATCTCCCCTTATTGCTAGTAGGATAGGGATAGAGCCTGAGTCCATATACCCTTTCGAGGTAGCTACGCCATTGGGTGATTCGGTGGTAGCTCAGAGGGTATATAGGGCTTGCCCAGTGACTTTATGCAGTCGTCAGACCCTAGCCGACTTGATAGAGTTGGATATGACCGATTATGGGTATGGATTGGCTAGCTTCTTGCTACGCCAATGTGGACTGCAGAGAGAGGGTGGTACGGTTCCAGTTTCCTGAGGAGCCATTGTTGAGTGAGAGGAACATCAGACGCCGAGGTAGGTTTATTTCCTACCTCGAGGCTAGGAAGATGGTGCGAAGGGTATATCTACTATCTCATTCGGGTGTTTGATAATCGAGGCTGCAGTACCAGATTTTCGCCGCCTCGTAGTCGAGAGTTCACGATGTGTTTCGGATGACCTCCCGTATCCTCCTGAGAGGGAGATAGAGTTTTGTATCGATGTGCTGCCAGACACTCGGCCTATTTCCATTCCGCCATACAGAATGACACCTGCCGAGTTGAGAGAGTTGAAGGACCAGCTGAGAGATTTGCTGGAAAAGGGCTTCATCAGGCCTAGTGTTTCTCCATGGGGAGCGCCGGTATTGTTCGTGAAGAAGAAGGATGGGACGCTGCGCATGTGTTTTGATTACAGGCAGCTGAACAAGGTGACCATTAAGAACAGATACCCTTCCCGTGATTGATGATTTGTTCGATCATTTGCAGGGTGCGAGATGTTTTTCTAAGATTGATCTGCGATCGGGCTATCATCGTCCGAAGTCGAGAGTCGGACATCCCTAGATCGCATTCCGACCCGCACGCATTATGAGTTCGTGGTTATGTCTTTCGGGTTGACCAATGCTCCGGCGGTATTCATGGATTTGATGAACCGAGTGTTCAAGCCATTTTGGACACGCTTGTGATAGTGTTCATTGATGACATCTTGGTTTATTCTCGCTCAGAGCAGGAGCATGCGGAGCATTTGAGGACTGTGCTGAGAGTTCTCCAAGACCAGCAGTTATACGCCAAGTTTTCCAAATGTGAGTTTTGGTTGGCTTCGGTGGCTTTTCTTGGGCATATTGTCGGGGCCGATGGTATTCGGGTGGATACGCCAAGATTGAGGCGATCGTGACTTGGCCTAGACCTACTACTCCGGCCAGGTGCGCAGCTTCCGGGCCTCGCAGATTATTATCGGCGTTCGTGGAGAAGTTTGCTTCTATCTCGCACCATTGACTAGGCCGACTCGTATGCACTAAGTTTTAGTAGATCGATGCTTGTGAGCGGGTTTCCGATTAAAGGAGATATCGACGACCGCCTCGTTTACTCTTCCGGAGGTCCGGACGGCTATGTCGTGTATTGTGATCGTCGCATCGGCCGGGATGTGTGTTGATGCAGCAGGCAAGGTTATAGCGTATGCATCCCGAACCTTAAGACACGAGAAGAACTACCCCACCCATGATTTGGAGTTAGCGGTGATTCACGCCAAGATCCGGAGGCACTATTTGTATGGGGTTCATGTGGATATTTATACGCACCACAAGAGCCTCCAGATATCTTCACCAGAGAGCCGAACTTACGGCTGCAGACGGTGGTTAGAGCTGCCAAGGATTACGATGTCGACATCCTGTACTCACCCAGGAAGGCCAATGTGGCGTATGCCCTTAGTCGTAGGTCGATGGGGAGTCTATCAGATGTACAGCCAGAGAGGAGGAGCATGGTCCGCAAGTTACATCAGCTAGCGAGCTTTGGAGTCCGATTGATTGGTTCTGATAGCAGTGGGGTTCGAGTTCGAGAGGTTGCCGAGTCTTCCATCGTTGAGGAGGTGAAGAGGCAACAATTTGAGGATCCAGTTTTGACATGATACCGTGATACGGCTCTTCGTGAGGGGAAGGGTCCTTTTGAGGTAGCACCTGATGGGGTGCTAAGGTTTGAGGGCAGGTTGTGTGTTCCAGATATTTCAGGACTTCGGTAGCAGGTTCTTGGGGAAACACACATCGCGCGTTACTCTATCCATCCGGGGTCGACCAAGATGTACCACGACCTTAGCCTGTGTATTGGTGGGATGGCTTGAAGAGGGACGTTGCAGAGTTTGTAGCTCAGTGCCCGTGTTGTCAGCAGGTGAAGGTAGAGCACCAGAGGCCTGGTGGTTTGTTGCAGACGATATAGATCCCGACCTGGAAGTGGGAGGTGATCAACATGGACTTTATCACAGGATTAACTCGCACTCGGAGGAAACATGATTCTATTTGGGTTATCGTCGACAGTCGATTAAATCAGCCCACTTTCTTCCCGTCAGACGACTTTTTCTGAGGATTATGCCGCACTTTACATCCGAGAGATCGCCGATCGCACGGAGTCCCTATTTCGATCATATCGCATGCAGGAGCCCGGGCTTACGGCTAACTTCGAGGTCTTTCCGTATGGGTTTAGGGACGCAGTGAGCCTTGGCATCGCATTCCATCCACGCATGCAGACGGACAGCAGAGCGCACTATCCGCACTCTTGAGGATATCTGCGAGCCTGTGTTATTGACTTCGTGGTAGCCGGGAGGATCATTTGCACATAGTTGAGTTTGCGTGATAATAATAGCTACCACCCAGATTCGGATGGCGCCTTATGAGGCCTTGTATGAGAGGAAGTGCAGTCGCCGATAGGCCTGGTTTGATGTGGCGAGGTGCGATTAGTGGGACCAGACCTGACATCAGTGCGATGGATAAGGTGAAGCTTATCCAGAGCGCTATCGACACTCGTAGTCGATGGTCATGTAGATCATCGCCGTCGGCATCTAGAGTTCGAGGTTGATGATTGGGTTTTCTGAAGGTGTCACCCACGGCGGTGTGATGAGATTCGGGAATAAAGGGAAACTCACCCGCGTACATCGGGCGTGTCGATTGTCCGCAGGTAGGCAAGGTTGCCTATGAGTTGGATCTCGCCGTCCGATCCGAGGCGCGCATCCGTGTTTCATGTTTCTATGCCGGCGAGATGTATCGGATCCATCTAGTGGTACACCGATTGGCGATGTCCAGTGTGACCAGGGGTTATCGTATGAGAGATTCCCATAGCGATAATCGATCGTCGTTAGGCGTCATGACCAAGGACGTGGCTTCCACAAAGTCTTGTGGCGGAACGAGCTCAGGGAGGAGATGACGTGGGAAGCTGAGGAGGACATGAGGCAGAAGTATCCTCACTTATTCCCCACACCTCCAGGTAACTCACTTTTCTACTTATAAATTTTCATTGTCATATTTTGCTTAAGTGTTGTATTGTGGCCATGTGAGGCATTTTGCAAACTGTTTAAGTTATGAGGAACATTATCGTTGTATGTCTTGGGAAGGAACATTCGGGGGCAAATGCCTTGGACGATTGACATGGTTTTGGGGCCTAAAACTTGGGTCAATGTTTGTTGAGTGATTTGAGGAGTAGGGCGAGGGTGCACTTGTGCAAATCTCCACCTTACACTTGCCTACCACTTGGCTTCATCTTGGCCCTTGAAAGCCCTATAAATACCCTCCTTGAGTTGATGAATTCTTCACCCACAAATCAACTTTCCAAGTCTTTAAAACTCCCTCCCCCTTAGTTGCTCTCTCGTCCAAAGCCTTCTCCCCCCCTGTTGGAAGCCCTAGCCGAACCACCCCTCTCCCCCCTCTAGCCTAGTGGCTTCACGAGCACCCGGTAGAAAGTTGTCTTCCAAGTATTGTTACTATTCTGTTATACCGTATTTCCGCAGTATGTACGTATGGACGACGCGTCGAAATTTGAGCCTTAAGTTAGGCATTGGATTCGAAATTTGGGCACAAGTGCCGATTAGAGTCGTCGACGAAACGCTTCCACGACTACGCTGGGAAAATTCCGGCTATGTCATTTAGTATTTTTGCGGATTTTTCCGAGCGACGGAACATTTTTGGACCAACGGGAGGGTGACACTTGTCACCCTCATTGGACGGCAAAGTGAAGGCTTGGCCTTGGACGATTGGCTCCCTCTTTTGTGCCTAGTTTTGTGGCTTGTTTTGTGGAGTGTTTTGTGGAGTGTTTTGTGGGTGCACTTGGCTTGATCTTGGCCTTACACTTGCCTTGCACTTGGCTAAATCTTGGCCATTGGTTGGCCTTTGGGTTTGCTATAAATACCCCCTTAGTTGATGAACTTTCTTCATCCAAAAATCATTTCCAAGTCTTGAAATCTCTCCCCCTTTGTGTGTTGAAATTCGTCCAAGCCCTCCCCTTTGTGAGCTTGGCCGAGAGGTCTCCTCCCCTTGAGGTCTAGCCTGGGTACCCCTAGCCTAGTTGTTTCGTATTATACATCCCCCTTTGTGGTATTGAAATACTCCTCCAAGTATTGTTATAATGCCCAAAATACCTTAGCCTTTTACCTTGTAGTATTCCAAAGTTACCTCTATACGTAGAGTCCGGAAATACTACCTTTTGTCCCTTTAGTCTCAAACCGAAACCCTAAGAAAATCTTCATTGATTGGTTGAAGTATTTAAGTAGAAGTTGGTTAGAACTTCTAAGGGTTGTTTGGAGCGGATTGGAGCACTCGGAGTAGGAGCTAAACGTTGCTCAGGAGCGACATTATACTTGGATAATTTTGGGCTTATCGAGGTAAACACTACTGTCCTTCTATTGTAATTGGAAATTACATGTTGTTAGAGTATATAGTTGAAGTATACTATATATAGAACTATACTTAGTACTGTGGCAATGTCTTTTGACTTAAGCCTGAAGATTTAAGAACTGAACTGAACTGTAATTACATAGGATCAGATGAGACTTGTGTAGTATTACCGTAGTAGAATTGTACACGCCCGGTTAGGCGTGTAAAACCTCGGTTGGCTTGGTACCGCCTCGATAGAGAAGCGAGATTTACGCCGTGGCGGGTGAGATGTTGCCAATTTTCTCAGAGAATATTCTACGTTGTGGTCTAGATGATAATAGGCGCCTTGTGGCCTTATAGGTCAAGTACCTACGCGTGGGCGCGATTTACTTGGCTTGAGGAGTAGCCGACTGTTTGGAGCGTTTTGCTATTAGTCGATACTCGTCGCGAGGTATGTGAACCTCTTCCTATCTCTTCTAGCATGATATGTGTGAACTATGTAGTACGGTAGACGTACATGTGTGAATTGTATTTGATTGTTGTAAAACATAAAGTGTTATAACGGCTTTATGGGAAGTTGGTTATAACAGCTTTATGTAGGTAAGAAAATACTTTGTGGTTTTAAAAGGTAACTGATGTGAATTATAACTGGCTTGTTATAATAAAGAACTTGATGTATTTCAAAAGATTTATAAATCGTTTTGAAGGGAAAGTAACACTTGGTTTTAAAGGTTAAAAAGAGTTATACTAGCTTTATGGGGAGTTAGGTATAATGTCTTAAGAGAGGTAAAGAAAATGGTTTACTGATGTTAGAAGTTAAGAGACTTGATCTTATGAGATAAGAGACTTAACTTATTTGTTTTAATGTGGATGTTTGTGTGAAACCTCATTCGTGAGTAATGAGTACTTGGTTTTATGTTTTACTGATTTCGGAAATCAGAATGTGTATCGACAGACCACTGCAGCGTTAATAAAGGAAAATGTATTGAATAATTATATATCGTATTAAAACCAAGAGAAACCTCCATCTGCATAGAAACTAAGATGAGACAAAATGATATTACATTTTCTAGATCATGGCTGCTGTAATAAGAATGTTGTAAACAAGAATAACCTACTCTCACGTAAGACATATATTACTCAAATGGTCTAAAAAGGGAATCAAGTGATTAAGTTTATGAACTATGAAACCATTTGAAAATGAGAAGCTTGAGTAATTGAAACTAGGCAAACTGGAACTTAGGAAAAGAATGTTGGTACTTGATTTTGAAAAGGAATGTGGGTTGGTCATTCTAATACTACGGGTATCGGGTGACTTTTATAAAAGTAATGGATCTCTTTTAAAAGAACTTAACGTATGTAGTACTGGGGTTAAAAACCCGACTTTGGCATAAAATGAAAGTACTTGTGTTGTTGTGAAACTTGCCTATGCTTGTTGTTGTGAAACTCGCTTGAAACTATGCTTGTTGTTGTGAAACTTGCCTATGCTTGTGATGATAGCCTTTGTTGTGCAAGTGTGGTATTTCAATGTTACCGCTGGCTTCTCGGTAGAGGGCCGGTTGACTTGTTGAGAACTTACTTGGACGTGCTGGCAGTGATGGAGAATTCCACGGGTATGTTTCCATTTTGATTACTGTCTTGTTGTTGATGCAACATGGACATGTCTACACCGATGCAGTATTCCGGGGGCATGCGGCCATGCGGCCGGGTTGATTACCCGATATCTGGTTATTACTGCAACATGGACGTGTCTACACCGATGCAGTATTCCGGGGGCATGTGGCCATGCGGCAGGGTTGACCACCAAAGATATGGTTATTGAGGTACATGGGCATGTCTACACCGGCGCAGATTCCGGCATGTGGCCACGCGCCTTGTTATTATTGTTGCATCATGGACATGTCTACACCGATGCGATTCCGGCATGTGGCCATGATGCGAACATGATGGATGTGGTGGGCGTGAGACCCATAGTTATATTTGAGTGGTGACTTTGAGGGCGTGAGTCCCTGACTTGACTGCTGTTATGTTGTGAACTGTAGTTTGGTTATCATACATGTCTCCTGCTTTATATAGATTAGTATGATTTCATTTACAGTATTTTACAGTTCACATACTTGGTACCTGTTGTACTGACCTCCTTCGGGCCGCTCACGCCGCAGTAAATCGATCGCCGTCGATCCCCGCCAGGATCACGTTTGGCGTTTTGGAAGCTCCGCTTCGCCGAGGCTTATCTTTGTATGTGTTCCCGAGTTGTAGGTTCTTGTACATTCTGGTATGGCGGCCCCGTCCCGTCATAGTTGTTGTATAAATCTTAGAGGTCTCAGAGTAATCGCTGCGCGTGGTTTGTAAAAAGGATAACCGTCGGGTTTATGTATATACACCAAGGCAAATCGCTTGGTTGGCCTGTTTAGTTATGATATCTCTTGTTTCATGATTCATGTTTTATATTCCGCTGATTTTCTCTGATGTTGTATCACTAGGGTGCCCGGTAAGGCACGATGGCGACGCCCGGTTTCGGCGTTACAAAAGTGGTATCGAGCGCTTAATCTCTGAAAGTGTCTGCACCGCGTCAGCGCAGTCTTGATTATCGTGTGTCGCGCACCACATCTATAATCAGGAGGCTATAGGACATTTAGGATTGGTTTCCATTCTTCTCATTCCGAGATCGTTCTCAGCCGGTTGTAAGTTGGACCCTCCGACGTGTTTCGTTTTACCGCTATGCCTCGCGAAGGCAACCAGGCCCAGAGGCAAGGCAGCCGAGGAGCTGCGAGCGGAGTCGAGAGTACGAGGCGCAGCCCGGCCAAGACTGAGGTAGTGCTTGACGGCGAAGTTTTGCGACGCCGCCAAAGACCGAAGTTTAGAGCCGCAGCAGTGGGCTGCCGAGACTACAAGACTGAGCCTCCATCCCCACACCGAGCGGGAGATGGGTCACAAGGAGATGGCGATTATTGGCCGTTGTGGCCGATATGAGATAGGCCGACGCAGAAGCCTCCGGCCCAAAGACCGTAGTGCACCCGAGGCGCATACTGAGGTCATGGATTTCAGTCAGAGCCCGCCGAAGTTTTACGTCGAGGCCGAGGATGATCAGCAGGAGTTCATCCGTCAGTTGCAGAGGATCATGCGGGTGATCAAGGCTTCGAGATCGAGTCCGTGACATTTGTTCGCATCGGCCGTGACACCGCGATCGATCGTTTGACTTCGCGAGCTTTCCGGAGAGCATGCACTTCCACCGCTTGGGACGAGTTTTGGGGCCTTCCGGCACATTTCTTGCCTCCACATGAGGAGGGCTCGGCCGACGATTTTTGATGTTGAGAGGCGACCGCGCATAGCCTGGAGTACAATGTGGAGTTCGACTCATTGGCCCGGTATGTTCCCGCATTAGTAGCTAGTATGGAGGATCGAGTGCACCGATATGTTACAGGGCTCGATGATTACCTAGCAGAGAGTTGTTCGGGTGTTTCTCTTCAGCCGGGCATGGACATTGCCCGCATACAGGCTCATGCACTGCGCGGCGAGCGCAGATCGACGCAGTGGACCGCTTTCACAGGTTAAGCCAAGACTAGGATATTTTGGCGACTTTCGAGGCGCACCGCCAAGAAGCAGACTAGTTATGTACCTCCACCGTCTTCGTGAGCAGTCGTGGCTCCAAGGTTGAATGTTCGGGAGTAGGGTGTTGGCGAGATGCAGTCACCCCTACCTCGGTGTGGTCGATGTGGTAGACCGCATTTCGGGGAGTGTCGTAGTACCAAGGGAGCTTGTTATTCTTGCGCCAGCAGGCCATATGACGAGAGATCAGCCCACGCGGTAGCGCTGGTAGGATAGCATGCACTACTAGAGCGATTGCGGGCCACGGTAGAGGTCGCGGTGGAAGTTCCATTTTAGCGGTCCTTGAACCGCCTAGTTTGTGTATATCCTTAACCCCAGATACTTGTATGTATTGATGTTAATGATGTTAAGTGTTATGTTCGGATAGCTTTGTGCTATAATGTGATTTAGGAACTGGTTGGTGAGAAAGGGTAAGCCTGGGGGCATGGAAAGTATGAACCTTAGGACATTTCATGTTGAGACCTTAGATATAAGGCCGTCTTGAGTACAAGATTTTTTTTTGCGAGTGATTCTTGTCAGAGTGCATTTTATGCCTAGAAAGTATTGTGTGATAAGTCCCTGGGTTGGGTAAATGAAAGTGGTATCTTTCATGATGTGATTTAGCAAGATTTTTCCGTGTCGGCGAGCAAGAGTCGCGCGACGGTGGGTCGGGTTGGAGCCATGCGGGCCAACCCGCAGCCGACGGGTGGGTGGCTTCCGTGGTCCCGCCAGGTGGTAGGGTCACGAGGGTGCTAGGCCCAAGTTTAGTTGACCATCGTATGAGTTCGTGGGTGTGTTCGATCAGAATCAGTTCGTGAAGGCCGGGAATGGCCTTAGGGGAAATCAAGGTTAGTGAGATGACCAAGTTTGGAGGTAGTGACTCCAAGGGTTGGAAACAGAAGCGTTGATAGAAGTGTGGTACGGATACTAGAACGAGTTCGAGTGTTCGTGACGAGTACTACGAGTAAGGGGAGAAGTGAACGTGTGTTTTGTGGCCAGGTGTGGCATGATTGTTTTCGTACGTATAGCAGTGAAGACTATACTGACGCCTGTTTGTTTTGAGACCTTGAAGGAACATTCGGGACGAATGTTTCTAAGGGGGGAAGAATGTTATACCCCGTATTTCCAGAGTATGTACGTATGGACGTACGTACGAAATTTGAGCCTTAAGTTAGGCATTGGATTCGAAATTTGGGCACAAGTGCCGATTAGAGTCGTTTTCTGACGAAACGTTTCCACAGCTTACGTTGGGAAAATTCCGGCTATGTCATTTAGTATTTTTGCGGATTTTTCCGAGCGACGGAACATTTTTGGACCAACGGGAGGGTGACACTTGTCACCCTCATTGGACGGCAAAGTGAAGGCTTGGCCTTGGACGATTGGCTCCCTCTTTTGTGCCTAGTTTTGTGGCTTGTTTTGTGGAGTGTTTTGTGGAGTGTTTTGTGGGTGCACTTGGCTTGATCTTGGCCTTACACTTGCCTTGCACTTGGCTAAATCTTGGCCATTGGTTGGCCTTTGGGTTTGCTATAAATACCCCCTTAGTTGATGAACTTTCTTCATCCAAAAATCATTTCCAAGTCTTGAAATCTCTCCCCCTTTGTGTGTTGAAATTCGTCCAAGCCCTCCCCCCCCTTTGTGGAGCTTGGCCGAGAGGTCTCCCCTCCCCCCCCCCTTGTGAGGTCTAGCCGTGGGGTACCCCCCCCCCCTAGCCTAGTTGTTTCAGATTATACATCCCCTCAGGTATTGAAATACTCCTCCAAGTATTGTTATAATGCCCAAAATACCTTAGCCTTTACCTTGTAGTATTCCAAAGTTACCTCTATACGTGAGTCCTAATACTACCTTTTGTCCCTTTAGTCTCAAACCAAACCCTAAGAAAATCTTCATTGATTGGTCAAGTATTTAAGTAGAAGTTGGTTAGAACTTCTGGGGTTGTTTGGAGCGGATTGGAGCACTCGGAGTAGGAGCTAAACGTTGCTCAGGAGCGACATTATACTTGGATAATTTTGGGCTTATCGAGGTAAACACTACTGTCCTTCTATTGTAATTGGAAATTACATGTTGTTAGAGTATATAGTTGAAGTATACTATATATAGAACTATACTTAGTAATGTGGCAATGTCTTTTGACTTAAGCCAGAAGATTTAAGAATCGAATCGAATCAGTAATTACATAGGATCAGACATGAGACTTGTGTAGTTTTACTGTGTAGTAGAATTGTACACGTCCGGTTAGGCGTGTAAAACCCCCGTTGGCTTGGTAGCGGCCTCGATAGAAGGAGATTTACGCCGCGGGGAGATGCGCGAATTTTCTCAGAGAATATTCTACGTTGTGGTCTAGATGATAATAGGCGCCTTGTGGCCTTATAGGTTGAAGTACCTACGTGTGGCGCGATTTACTTGGCTTGAGGAGTAGCCGACTGTTTGGAGCGTTTTGCTATTAGTCGATACTCGTCGCGAGGTATGTGAACCTCTTCCTATCTCTTCTAGCATGATATGTGTGAACTATGTAGTACGGTAGACGTACGTGTGAATTGTATTTGATTGTTGTAAAACATAAAGTGTTATAACGGCTTTATGGGAAGTTGGTTATAACAGCTTTATGTAGGTAAGAAAATACTTTGTGGTTTTAAAAGGTAACTGATGTGAATTATAACTGGCTTGTTATAATAAAGAACTTGATGTATTTCAAAAGATTTATAAATCGTTTTGAAGGGAAAGTAACACTTGGTTTTAAAGGTTAAAAAGAGTTATACTAGCTTTATGGGGAGTTAGGTATAATGTCTTAAGAGAGGTAAAGAAAATGGTTTACTGATGTTAGAAGTTAAGAGACTTGATCTTATGAGATAAGAGACTTAACTTATTTGTTTTAATGTGGATGTTTGTGTGAAACCTCATTCGTGAGTAATGAGTACTTGGTTTTATGTTTTACTGATTTCGGAAATCAGAATGTGTATCGACAGACCACTGCAGCGTTAATAAAGGAAAATGTATTGAATAATTATATATCGTATTAAAACCAGTAGAAACCTCCATCTGCATAGAAACTAAGATGAGACAAAATGATATTACATTTTCTAGATCATGGCTGCTGTAATAAGAATGTTGTAAACAAGAATAACCTACTCTCACGTAAGACATATATTACTCAAATGGTCTAAAAAGGGAATCAAGTGATTAAGTTTATGAACTATGAAACCATTTGAAAATGAGAAGCTTGAGTAATTGAAACTAGGCAAACTGGAACTTAGGAAAAGAATGTTGGTACTTGATTTTGAAAAGGAATGTGGGTTGGTCATTCTAATACTCCGGGTATCGGGTGACTTTTATAAAAGTAATGGATCTCTTTAAAAGAACTTAACGTATGTAGTACTGGGGTTAAAACCCGACTTTGGCATAAAATGAAAGTACTTGTGTTGTTGTGAAACTTGCTATGCTTGTTGTTGTGAAACTTGCCTGCTTGTTGTTGTGAAACTTGCCTATGCTTGTTGTTGTGAAACTTGCCTATGCTTGTGATGATAGCCTTTGTTGTGCAAGTGTGGTATTTACGTATTCCGTCCGCCTCGGTGAGTGAGTTGACTTGTTGAGAACTTACTTGGGCGTCTTTGTGGTGATGGAGAATTCGGGTATGTTTCCATTTTTCCATTTTGTTGTTGATTGATGACGCAACATGGACATGTCTACACCGATCTGATTCCAGGGGCACGCGGCCATGCGGCCGTTGATTACCGATATATGGTTATCGCAACATGGGCGGCTCCCACCGTCGCATGCATTCGGGCATGTGGCCATGCGGCGGTTGACCACCGATATATGGTTATTGAGGTACATGGGCATCTACACCGTCGCGAGGCATTCGGTACGTGCGACGCCTTGTATTATTGTTGCATCATGGACATGTTCACACCGGCCGCGATTCGGGGCATGGCCATGATGCGAACATGATGGATGTGGTGGGCGTGAGACCCATAGTTATATTTGAGTGGTGACTTTGAGGCGTGAGTCCCGACTTACCTTTGTTATGTTGTGAATCGTAGTTTGGTTATCATACATGTCTCCCGCTTTATATAGATTAGTATGATTTCATTTCTGATTTTCTGATTTCCATACTTGGTACTGTTATCGACCTCGCTTGGGGCCGTTCATGCCGCAGTAAGTATACGTCAGTCGATCCCCGCCAGAGGATCACGTTTGGCGTTTTGAAGCTCCGTTCGTCGGAGGCTTATCTTTGTATGTGTTCCTGAGTTGTAGGTTCTTGTACATCTGGGGTATGGCGGGCCTGTCCCGTCATAGTTGTTGTATAAATCTTAAGTGCAGAGATGTGTGGCGGGTTTGTAAAAAGGATAATCTGGGTTTATGTATATACACCGGGCAATCGTTTGGCTTTGTTTAGTTATGATATCTCTTGTTTCATGATTCATGTTTTATATTCCGCTGATTTTCTCTGATGTTGTATCACTAGGGTGCCCGGGGTAAGGCACCAGTGACGGGCCCGGGTTTCGGGGCGTTACAATTCCCAAATACTTTAGCCTATACCTTGTTGTATTTCCAAAGTCACCTCTATACTAAAAGCCTAGAAATACTACCTTATCTCCATTTGTCACTAAACGAAACCCTAAGAGAAACTTCATTGTTCGTTGAAGTAGAAAGTAGAAGTTGTGTAGAAACTTCTAAGGGTTTCTTGGAGAGGATTGGAGCGTACAGATTAGGAGCTAAACCTTGCTCAGGATCGACATTTAACTTGGATAATTTTGGACTTATCGAGGTAAATACTCTTGTCCTTCTATTGTAAGTGGATATTACATATAAGAATAGTTAAGACTTGAGTATAAGATATAGAAGGATATTAAAGAATAGAATTGAGTTGTAATCACAGTAGAAGGGTATAACAGAAGAAGAATTGAACTGTACTTACATAGGACTGTATTTACAATAGATTTGTGTAACTTGACGGGTAGGGAAGTGCTGCCCAATTTTTCGTAGAATAAAGAACCCTCTGCTTAGAATAGTCTACAGAGTAGTCTAGACATTGATAGACGTATCTGACTATTATAGGTTGATTCTCTGCGCGCGACATATTCGACTTGGCAAGTGGATTTCACCGAGAAGGTATGTGATTCTTCCTATCCTCTAGAGCATGATATTTTAAAGTATATATATAGTACGGTAGACGTACGTGTGTTAACTGAACATGGTTTTACTTGACGTCTTTTGACTTGAGTCTAAATAATAAGAATCTTGAAGTATTTCAAAAGAATTACAAATCATTTTTGAAAGAAGAAGAATATTTGTTTTTAAAACAAGAAGCTTAAGAGTTATACTAGCTTTATGGGAAGTTAGGTATAACGACTTAAGGAAGATAAAAGGAACAGTTTACTTATGTGTTTATAAAAGACTTGTATTGATTTCTGGAAAGTATAATATAAGATGGTTTTATGAGTAGACATATTATGATGCTATGTGTGTTAGTATCTTGTAACGTTGGTGTAAAGAGGTTGTTCTTATTTGTGCTTATGTTGTTTAACGATAAGCCGTTATGCTAGTATTACATCACTCACCTCTTGACATGATATACCGGGGTTCACCGCTCCGACGGGGTATACCTCGAGCGATGCAGGACCATGATTCGAGAATACCTCATGCGGGTCGAGGACCTATGCGAGCTAGGAGAGTTCCGGGTTAGTGCGGTCCTTGTGGCCACGCGGTCTATGTGGCCACGCGGACTACGAGTCGGGGCGATCGCCGAGTAGCTACCCTCGACGCGGGAATACCTCATGCGGGCCTATGTGAGTGGCCTATGCGACGCGGAGTCCGAGATTAGGCATGCATAATGATACTATGGGCGATTGGCCTTGCTTCGATCATTCGCCTAGAAAAGACCATTACAATTTACCTATTATTGCTCTTGTTTGTGATGTGGCACTATGCGTTACCTCGTGGTTTTGTACATATTTGTAAAATTGGTTTTAAAATGATATGATTTCATTTAAGTACTTTACGATTTCACATACTTGGTACTGTTATCTTGACCTCCTTGGGGCCGCGTTAAATCGCCGCAGTAAAGGGAAGGTAGCGGATCCTCGATCTTAGGATCTTTTCTTTGGTGTCGTGAGCTCCATCTTCTCCGAGGCTCGACTTTTGGGTATGATCTCCTGTTGTTGTAGATAGTTTTGTACATTCAGGTATGGCGGCCTGTCCCGCCATAGTTGTTTACTTCTTAGAGGTGCTGTAGTCTATTATGCACTGGGATGTAACTGCCATATTTTGGTTCATATATATATATGCCGAAAGGCGACTTTTCTCAGAAACTGTGTCTTAATTTACATTTGTTTCATGTCTTATTTTTATATTCCGCTGATTACTCTGATGTATGACTACTGGGTGCGGGTAAGGCACCGATCACGGCCCCGAACAGTCGTGACAACAGGCCCCGCCATACCCCGAACGCATATATATCTACGACACCAGGGAGAACCATACCAAAAGTCGAGCCTCCGGAGAAGATGGAGCTCCTGACACCAAAGTAGAGATCCTAAGGATGTAGATCTAGCACCTGTTTTCCCTTACTCGCGCATAACGCACTTCGAAGAGGTCGATAACAGTACCAAGTATGTGAAATCAGAAGTATCAAGTAAAATCAAAGTATTTAAAACCATTTGCAAATACAACTAGCCTAATGCACATAGTGCCACAACATAAACAAGAGCAAAATAGATATAATGTAATCGTTTTTTCTAGGCGCGAATGATCGGGCAAGGCCAATCGCCCATAGTATCATTATGCGTGCCTAATCTCGACTTCCGCACCGCATAGGTCACACATGCACCGCGTTAGGTATTCTCGTGACGGTAGCTAACCCCGCATTCTCCTCGACTCCCGCACCGCATAGTCTCATAGACCGCATAGTCACACGGACGCATAGGCATCCCCGCGACGGATAAAACACCGGAATGATCAATCACGAACTCCCGCACTCGCATAGTCACACACGCACCGCATAGGCCGTATAGACCCGCATCAAGGGTGGCAAGCCCTCGGTATAACAAGTCAAGGGGGTA
Source organism: Przewalskia tangutica (assembly GCA_029844215.1). Classification (NCBI taxonomy): domain Eukaryota; kingdom Viridiplantae; phylum Streptophyta; class Magnoliopsida; order Solanales; family Solanaceae; genus Przewalskia; species Przewalskia tangutica. The sequence goes on from JAQGDG010000029.1 coordinate 639,630, forward strand.
TGTGATATAATAACAGTACAACGGTCTTAACGTTTAACAACGTAAGCGCAACAAGAATGACCCCCTTACACAACATCACAAGACACTAACACACGTAGCATCATAACATGTTTTCCTATCAACCATCTTACTACACTTTGCAGAAGTCAATACAAGATTTTCATAAACAATAAGTAAAACCGTTCCTTTTATCTTTCTTAAGTCGTTATACCTAACTTCCCATAAAGCTAGTATAACGCTTAAGCTTTCTGTTTAAAAATCAAGTATTACTCTTCTTTCAAAAATGATTCATAATTCTTTTGAAATACTTCAAGGTTCTTATTATTTAGACTCAAGTCGAAAGACGTCAAGTAAAACCATGTATAGTTAACACATGTATGTCTACCGTACTATATATATATATATATTTAAAATATCATGCTCAAGAGGATAGGAAGAATCACATACCTCCTCGGCAAAAACCACCTGCCAAGTCAAATATGTCGCGCGCAGAGTATCGACCTATAACAGTCAAATACGTCTATCAACGTCTAGACTATACTGTAAAAAGTTCTAAGCAGAGGGTTCTCTATTCTACGGAAAATTGGACATCACTTCCCTACTCGTCAAACTACTCAAGTCTACTGTAAATACAGTCCTATGTAAGTACAATTCAATTCTCTTCTTTTATACCCTTCTACTGTGATTACAGTTCAATTCTAATCTTTAATATCCTTCTAGATCTTATACTCAAGTCTTAACTATTCTTATATGTAATATCCAATTACAATAGAAGGACAAGAGTATTTACCTCGATAAGCCCAAAATTATCCAAGTTAAATGTCGATCCTGAGCAAGGTTTAGCTCCTAATTTGCACTCAGATAGCTCGAAGCCCTTAAGTTCTACACAACTTCTACTTAAATACTATAAGGGATTTGGGGCTAGGGTATTTTGGAATAGTAACTATACTAGAAGGCAACTTTCTACAGAGGGGTATTCTGTGAAGCCACTAGGAAGGGAGAGGAGTTGGGAAAAACACTCTGAGGAGAGAGGATTTTTAGACTTAGAGAATGTGGAGTGGATGAAGAAGTCTTCACTCGAGGGGTATTTATAGAACACTCGAGGGACAAGATTAAAACAAGTGGAGGTTGGGATTATGATCCAAGTGAAAGATGAGGTCTTCCAACCAAGTGTCTCCCACAACATTTGGACATATGTCCACCACAATATTGGAACACATGCCCACCACAACAATGAGCCATGTGGACTCCACTAACTCACCCAAACCGTCCACCCTACCAACTCTCACTCACACAAAATCAACTTGCAAGACTTGACCAATTGACTTGCCCACTTGCCCAACCTTTTCCCAACCTAAGCCAACTAAGGGTGACATGTCGCCTCCTATCGTCCAAAATATTTCGTCTCCGGAAAAATCCGTGTCGGTTAAAATATTAAACGTAGAATTTCCTTCACAAGGTTCGAATCTTTTCCGTCGAAAGCTTACAACCTCATTCTTAACCTAATTAGGTTTGTACAACGCACGTCACGCCCTCACGCATATACTCCAAAATACGGTATAACATTCTCCCTCCTTAGAAACATTCGTCCGAATGTTCCTTCTCAAGCAGATAATGGTATAGTCCTCACAACTTAACAGTTAGCAAATGCCACACATGGCCACAATACAACACTTAAGCAAATATGATAGTTAAAACCGGTAGTAGGAAAGTAAGTTACCGGAGGTGTGGGGAATAAGTGAGGTACCTCGCCTCATGTCCTCTCGCCTCCACATCTCTCCCGAGCTCGTTCGCCACAAGACTTTGGCGGCCACGCCCTTGGTCCGCAGACGCTTAACTCGACGATCGATTATCGCTATGGGAATCTCTCATACGATAACCCTGGCCACCGACATCGTCAATCGGGTGCACCTAGATGGATCCCGATACATCTCCTCAAAGATAGAAACATGGAAAACCGGATGCGCCTCCGGATCGGATGGCGGATCAACTCATAGCAACCTTGTCTACCGCGGACAATCTGATACGCCCAATGTACTGGGTGAGCTTCCTTCTGCCAAATCTCATCACACCCTTCATGGTGACACCAGAAAACCCAATCATCAACCTCAAACTCGGATGCCGACGGCGATGATCTGCGTACAACTTTTGCCGACTCGAGTCCAATAGCGCTTCCTGGATAAGCTTCACCTTATCCATCGTCACAACAGTCTGGTCCACTAATCGCACTCGCCACATCAAACCAGCCTATCGGCGATCTGCACTTCCTCCCATACAAGGCCTCAAGGTGTCATCTGAATCTGAGTGGTAGCTATTATTATACGCAAACTCAACTAGAGGCAAATGATCCTCCCAATACCACGGTCAATAACACGGGCTCGCGGCATATCCTCGAGAGTGCGGATAGTGCGCTCTTCTGTCCGTCTGCCGGAGGATGGAATGCGATTTCGGGCTCACTGCGTCCTAAACCCTTCGAAAGACCTCCGGAAGTTAGCCATAACCGCTCCTCATGCGATATGATAGAAACAGGACCCCATGCGATCAGCGATCTCTGGATGTAAAGTCGGCATAATCCTCGTAAAAGTCGTCTGACGGAAGAAGAAAGTGGGCTGATTTAAACACGTCGGATTTATAACCCGTAGAATCATGTTTCTCGGAGTGCGAGGTAACCCTGTGATAAAGTCCATGTTGATCACCTCTCACTTCCAGGTCGGGATCTCTATCGTCTGCAACAAACCACCAGGCCTCTGGTGCTCTACCTTCACCTGCTGACAACACGGGCACTGAGCCACAAACTCTGCAACGTCCCTCTTCAAGCCATCCCACCAATACACTGATCTGAGGTCGTGGTACATCTTTGTCGACCCCGGATGGATAGTGTCACGACCCGTTCCGGGGCCCGTGACTGGTGCCTTACCCGGGCACCCAAGTAGTCATACATCAGAGTAATCAGCGGAATATAAAACAAGACATGAAACAGTTGTAAAAAGAGACACAGTTTATGTGAGAAAATGTCGTCTTTCGGCATATATACATAACATAGGTTTGCGTTACATCCCAACTGCATAATAGACTATGCACTTGGAAGTAACAACTATGGCGGGACGGGGCCCGCCATACCCGAATGTACAAACTATCTACAATACAGGAGATCATACCAAAAGTAGAGCCTCCTAGAAGACAGCTCGACACCAATGCAAAGAGAGCCTGGGATGTGGATCTAGCACTGCTTGCCTTTACTGCGGCATGAACGCACTTCCGAAGGGTCAAGTACAACAGTATGTGAAACTGTAAGTACTTAAATGAAAACATATCATTTTAAAATCAGTTTACATATATGTATGAAACAACGAAGGTAACCGCACATAGTGCACATCATAAACAAGAGCAACAATAGGTAAAGCGTAATGAGTCTTTTCTAGGCTGCGAATGATCGGGCGAGGGCCTGCAGTATCACCATGCAAGCCTAATCTGGACTCCGTAGTCCGCATAGGCCACTCGTAGGCCGCGTAGGGTATATAACCCTCATCGAGGGTAGCTACTCCTCGCATCGCCTGGACTCGTAGTCCTCAGCCACATAATCGCATGAGGTATAACCCCGCACACTAACACCGAACTCCGTAGCTCGCATAGGTCCTGGACCCGCATGAGGTATTCTCGAATCATGGTCCTGCATCGCCTGAGTCTACCCGCGTCGGAGGGCTTAACCCCATTGCGTGTCAAGAGGTGAGTGATATTACACTAACAGAACAGCTTATTGTTAAACAACATAAGCACAACAAGAATACTCTCTTATACAAACGTTACAAGACACTAACACACATAGCATCATATCATGTCTACTTATCAAACCATCTTATTATTCTTTTCACAAATCAATATAAGTCTGTTATAAACACATAGGTAAACTGCTCCTTTTATTATTCTTAAGTGGTTATACCTAACTTCCCATAAAGCTAGTATAACTCTTAAGCTTCTGTTTTAAAAACTAATTAGTTCTCTTCTGTTAAAAAATGATTCAGTATTCTTTTGAAATGCTTTCAGATCCTTATTATTCAGGCTTAAGTCGCGAGACATTGCCGTAAGTATTATTCAGGCTTAAGTCGAAAGACATTGCCGTAGTTATTCGATTAACACGTATCGTCTACCGCATTATATATATATTTTAAAAATATCATGCTTTAGGAAGAATCACATACCTTCTCAAATCCACCGCCAAGTTGAATATGTCGCGCGAGAGAATCACCATAATAGTCGACACGCCTATCAACGTTCGCACTATTCGTAAATGCTTCTAAGAAGAGGGTTCTATATCCTACGGAAAATTGGCAAGACTTCTACCCGGTGAGCTACTCAAGTCATCAGAAAACAATTCTATGTAAATCTGATTTGATTATTCTTCTTTAAACCCTTCTTTGTGATAACAGTTCAATTCAATACAGAATATTCTTCTAAGTATTTAATACTTATTCTTATACTACTACAAGATGTATTCTCTAATTACAAAGAAGACAAGATTATTTATGTCACGACCGAACCTGCCCGTGGATCGTGCCTTACCCCGGCACCCTGGTAATACAACATCGAGAAAATCACGGAAATAAAAACATGAACATGAATTAAGAGGCGAGATAAATAAACGAGCAACCAAAGCAGTTGCCTTCATCATATATATACATAAATACCCGAATTTATACTTTTTACAAACCACACAATAAAGCTACAGACCTCTAAGATTTTTACAATGTTTATGAAGGGACGGGGCCCCGCCATACCGAATGTATAAGAATCTACTGACTGTGGTAACATACCAAAAGATAAGCCTCAAGAAATGGGGCTTCCGACACGAATTTGTGATCCTATGAGCGAGGATCCACAACCGATGTACTTCCACTGCGGCGTGAACGCACCGAAGGAGGTCGATAACAGTACCAAGTATGTGAAATCAGTAAAGCATCGTAAATGAAATCATAATAGTCTATATAAAGCGGAGACATGTATGATAACGGATGAAATACGTGTCGGCCCGTCCCGTGGGACTCGGTGAATAATCGGATGGAATACGTGTCCTCGCCATCTCGTGGGACTCGTGTATAATCGGATGAAATCGTGTCTCGCCATCTCGTGGGACTCGGTGTATAATCGGATGGAATACGTGTCCCCGCCATCTCGTGGGACTCGGTGTATAATCAAATGGAATACGTGTCCTCGCCCGTCTCGGGACTCGGTGTATAATCAAATGGAATACGTGTCGCCCATCTCGTGGGACTCGGTGTATAATCAAATGGAATACGTGTCCTCGCCATCTCGTGGGACTCGGTGTAGAATCGTTCATAACAAATCAACCGCCCTCCATCGAGACGCGGGGTAGAAATACAACAAGGCTATCACAACAAGCATAGGCAAGTTTCACAACAACAAGCATAGGCAAGCTTCACAACAACAAGCATAGGCAAGTTATACACAACTCAAAGTACTTTCATTTTCTGCCAAAGTCCGGGTTTTAACCCTAAAGTACTACGTACGTTAAATTCCTTTTAAAGATCCATTTCTTTTACAAAGGTCATCCGATACCCGTAGTATATAAAAAATAGAGTGACTAACATTGTTAAGTAAACCAAAACGCTTTCCTTTGTAAAATCAAGTAACAACCTTATTTTCCAAACGTCAAGTTTGCCTAATTACAAATGCTCAAGTTTCTCATTTTTGAAAAGGTTTCGTAGTTCGTAGTTTTAATCCTTTAAAACATAATTCTCCTTTAAACGTTTTGAGAAACATATGTCTTATATGTGAGTAGGTTGTTCTTGTTTATAATCAATCTTATTAAGCAGCCATGATCTAGGAAAAGTAATATCATTTTGTCTCATCTTAGCTTCTATGCAGATGGAGGTTTCTACTGGTTTTAATACCATACTTCATTATTCAATACATTTTCCTTTATTAACGCTGCAGTGGTTTGTCGATACTCATTCTGATTTCCGAAATCAGTAAAACATTATCCCTTTTAAAACCAAGTACTCATTACTCACGAATGAGGTTTCACACTTTTAACAAAATTCATATCAATACCATTAAGTCAAGTCTCTTATCTTCTAAAATCAAGAAACCATTCTTTTATCACTCTTAAGACGTTATACCTAACTTCCCATAAAGCTAGTACAACTCTTATGTTTTCAAAGCCAAGTATTACTCTTCTTTCAAAAAGGTCTTTTTGAAACACTTCAAGTTCTTTGTTACTACACATCAAATCCGTTATAAGTCAAATCACCCTTTGAAACCACAAAGCATTTTCTTACCTACATAAAGCTGTTATAACCAACTTCCCATAAAGCCGTTATAACACTTTATGTTTCAAACCAATCAAATACATTACACACATGTACGTCTACCGTACTACATAGTTATACACATATCATGCTAGAACAGATAGGAAGAGGTTCACATACCTCGCGACGATTATCGACTAATAAACGCTCCAAGTACCTCAAACCGTCGGCTACTCCTTAAGCCAAGTAGATCACGCCATACGTAGTACTTCAACCTATAGAGGCCACAAGGCGCCTATTAACATCTAGATCTCAATGTAGAATATCTACAGAAAATTCGGCAGCACCTCCCCCCCCCTCCCCGCCACAGCGTAAATCTCCTCCTCTATCGAGGCCGGCTACCAACCCAACCGGGGGTTTGCACGCCTAACCGGACGTGTACAATTCTACTCACGATGTACTACAAGTCTATCAGAATACGCCCTATGTAATTACAGATTCGGTTCTTCTTTAAATTGGGCTTAAGTCGCAAGACATTCTGTAAGTATTATTCGGGCTTAAGTCAAAAGACATTGCCACAACTATGTTCAATTCTATATATAGTATACCTTAACTATATATTCCAACAACATGTAATTTCCAATTACAAATGAAGGTCAAAAGTGTTTACCTTGATAAGCCCAAAATTATCCGAGTTTATATGTCGATCCTGAGCAAGGTTTAGCTCCTACTCCGCGCTCCAACCCGCTCCAAACAACCCTTAGAAGTTCTAACCAACTTCTACTAACACTTCAACCGACTATGAAGGTTTTCCTTAGGGTTTCGTTTTTGTGATCGGGAAGTATAATAGTATTTTCTGGCTTTTGTATAAGTGTAACCTGGGAATACTACAAGGTATTTGGGCCAAGGTATTTGGGCATTATAACAATACTTGGAGAGTATTTCTATACCACAAAAAGGGTATTTATACGAGGCAACAAGGCTAGGGGTGTACACCACGTCTAGGGCACTTCAAAGGGAGGGAGGAGGCCTCGCCAAGACTCTCAAAAGAGGGGAGGAGTTGGACTAACTCAACACTAAAGGGAGGGATTTTTAACACTTAGCAAATGATTTTGGATGAAGAAAGTTCATCACTTGTAGGTATTTATAGGTCAAGCAAAGGCCAACCAATGGCCAAGATCAAGCCAAGTGTTAGGCAAGTGTAGGGCTAGGATCAAGCCATGTGCACCTTATCCATCTACCACACACTTGCACAAAATATCCTACCTAACCATGCCACCTTCTCGTCCACTTTGCCGTCCACTTCTTCCAATGTGAGGTGACACATGTCACCCTCCCGTTGGTCCAAAATGTTTCGTCTCTCGGAAAAATCCGCAAAAATTATAAATGACATAGCCGGAATTTTACCTACGAAAGCTGTGGAAACGTTTCGTCGGAAAACGACTATTTTCGGCACTTGTGCCCAAATTTCGAATTTGCCAAATCTTTAAGGCTCAAATTTTATACGTGCGCCTCACGCATACTGCGAAATACGGGGTATAACATTCTCCCCTCCTTAGAAACATTCGTCCCGAATGTTCCTTCTCAAGACGGATAACGATAAATGTTCTTCTAATAAGTTGCCAACGCCACAACTAGCCACGAAACACCCGCGCAAATACTTACATCCAAGTCCACGAGGAAACACCTCTAACATCACAAACTTTTGTCACTTTGCCGCGAGGTTCTAGTGTCACTCCGGCGACCCAACAAATGATACCGGATCGCATCGATCCACGAGGTCTAAAATATACATCCTTCGCCTTCTCCTTCACAAGAAATGATCATATCTATGCTCGCAATACATGCTCGCTTCTACCCTCGTCGTACTCTCTAACACTTGAACTCTTCTAGTATACGCATCACACTTCGATTTCCAAAATTTTGGAGTCACTACCTCCAAACTTGGTCATCTTACTAGCCTCGATCTTCCTTAAGGCCATTCCGGCCTTCACGATCCGCTCGTCGAACATAACCACGAACTCATACGATGGTCATCTAAACTTGGGCCTAGCACCCTCGTGACCCTACCACCTGGCAGGACCACCCAGAGCTGACCCCACCTCAAAACAGGCCGCGGGTTGGCCCGCAACATGGCCCGCAACATGGCCCCAACCCGACCCACTTAACGCATCAAGCTCTTGTTCCCCGATCCGGAACAATCTTACCTATACAGGTCATGAAAGCTACCACTTCCATTTCACACTACCCATGGACTTATCCCACAACACATTTATACGCAAACCAAGTATTTCAACAAAGACTAACCGTAAAATCTTTTATTCAAGATGACCTTACATCTAAGGTCTCAACATGAAATATTCTAAAGTTCACACTTTCCATGCCCCCATACATATCCTTTCAACTAGCCAAGCTTTCTAGCTCATAACCAACATAACGCTATCCGAACGTAGCACACAATAATAAGGTCATCATATCATGCATACAAATCTCTAAAGGGTTAAGGATATACCTGAATCTACCGCTCCACTCTAATCAAAGGCACTCCTGCAGACGCATACCGTAGAAGGCGATGAACTCGCCATCGATCCGTGGTGAGTCATGTTGCATCCTTCCTGCACTAGATCCTCGTCATACGGCCCCGACGACCGCAGCAAAACAAGCACCATAAAAAGACGACATTCCCGATGGCGCCGCATCGCACACCTGAGGAAAACTGAACTCGATAGCTGAACCCGTGTATATCTGAACGAAGCCCGAGCTCGACCACTCGAATACCTGAACGCCCCGACGATCGTGGGGACCACTGCATGGTGGAGGTACATAACTAGATCGCTGAGGCGGTCCGCCTCAAAGTTACCAAAGGACCTGCTGTTACGCCTCTTCGCGATCTCGGTCATTCCGCCGACCTCTCCGTGCCTCACATCCTGGTGCAAGCTTGCGTGCGGGCAATGTCCATGCCCGTGAAGAGCTACACCGTACAAGCCTCGCCAAGTAATCATCCAGCCCGTGGCGTAGCGGTGTACTCGTCCTCCATATCGGCTACCACACGGGAACATACCGAGCTAATGAGTCGAACTCCACATTGTACTCTAACCGCGCCTGCCCCGCTCAACGTCAAAAATCTGCCCGAGCCCTCTCATCTAGGGGCAAGAAATGTGCAAGAAAAGCCCTTGAGAACTGTCCCATACGGCTGGAAGTGCATGCTCTTCCCGACAACTCCCACGAATCAAACGGTCAATCTGCGGATTACGCGGTGATGCGAACCCAATACCACCGACTGCTGCGAGACTGGATCACTCATGATCCATCAGTAGTTGTCGGATAAACTCCCGAGGTCATCCTCGGCTCGATCCATGAACATCGCGGGCTACAACTCGTAAAGTCACGTAGCCTCAAACTGCGCCGGGGTGAACTACGGTGCTCTGGGCCGGAATCGCTGCATCCACCTATCCTCATATCTCGGCCACGACCGCCAGAATCGCCATCTCCTTGTACCCCATCTCATCTGCTTCCAGCCGTGGGACCGAGGCTCAGTATCAGAGTCTCGCAGCCCATCGCCGCGCTCTAAACTCGCTGGCTTGGCGGGCGCGAAACTCGCCGCTGGAAGCACTGTCTCAGCATCGACGCGCGCGCTCGTATTTCTTCAGATCTCACCAAAGCCTCCTCACCGCCTTGCCCATCTGGGCACAGGTTGCCTTACGCGAGGCATAATCGTAAAGGAAAGGAATACGTCGGAGGGCCCAACGTATCACATCCTAGGGCACGATCTCAGAATGAGAAGAATGGAAACCAATCCTAAATGTCCTATAGCCTCTTGATTATAGATGTAGTGCACAACACACCGATAATCAAGACTCTACTAGACACGGTCTGTAGACACTTTCCGAGGACTAACTGCTCTGATACCACTTTTGTCACGACCAACCGGGCGTGGATCGTGCCTACCCCGGCACCCTGGTGATACAACATCGAGAAAATCATGAAATAAAACATGAACATGAATTAAGAGACAAGATAAATAAACAAGCAACCAAAAAGCTTTCCTTCATCATATATACATAAATACCCGACGGTTATACTTTTACAAACTCGCCACAACAAAGGCTGCACTCTAAGATTTTTACAACTATGACGGACAGGCCCCGCCATACCCCGAATGTATAAGAATCTACAGACTGTGGTAACATACCAAAAGATAAGCCTCCAAGAAATGGGGCTTCGACACGAATCGTGATCCTATGGCGAGATCCACAACCGATGTACTTTCACCGCGGCATGAACGCAGCCCGGGAGGTAAGTACAACAGTACCAAGTATGTGAAATCAGAAAAGATCAGAATGAAATCATAATAGTCTATATAAAGCGAGACATGTATGATAACCGATGAAATCGTGTCCGCCCATCCCGGGACTCGGTGAATAATCGGATGGAATACGTGTCCGCCCATCTCGTGGGACTCGGTGTATAATCGGATGAAATACGTGTCCCCGCCATCTCGGGACTCGGTGTATAATCGATGGAATACGTGTCCCCGCCATCTCGTGGGACTCGGTGTATAATCAAATGGAATACGTGTCCCGCCCATCTCGGGACTCGGTGTATAATCAAATGGAATACGTGTCACCGCCCATCTCGTGGGACTCGGTGTATAATCAAATGGAATACGTGTCCTCGCCCATCTCGTGGGACTCGGTGTAGAATCGCTCATAACAAATCAACCGCCCATCGAGACGCGGGGTACGTAAATACAACAAAGGCTATCACAACAAGCATAGGCAAGCTTCACAACAACAAGCATAGGCAAGTTATACACAACTCAAAGTACTTTCATTTTATGTCAAAGTCCGGGTTTTAACCCTAAAGTACTACGTACGTTAAATTCCTTTTAAAGATCCATTTCTTTTACAAAGGTCATCCGATACCCGTAGTATATAAAAAAATAGAGTGACTAACATTGTTAAGTAAACCAAAATGCTTTCCTTTGTAAAATCAAGTAACAACCTTATTTTCCAAACGTTCAAGTTTGCCTAATTACAAATGCTCAAGTTTCTCATTTTAGAAAAGGTTTCGTAGTTCCTAGTTTTAATCCTTTAAAACATAATTCTCCTTTAAACGTTTTGAGAAGCATATGTCTTATATGTGAGTAGGTTGTTCTTGTTTATAATCAATCTTATTAAGCAGCCATGATCTAGGAAAAGTAATATCATTTTGTCTCATCTTAGCTTCTATGCAGATGGAGGTTTCTACTGGTTTTAATACCATACTTCATTATTCAATACATTTTCCTTTATTAACGCTGCAGTGGTTTGTCGATACTCATTCTGGTTTCCGAAATCAGAAAAACATTATTGTCACGACCGACTGCTCGTGGATCGTGCCCTACCAGGCACTTACGTAAACATCAGAGATAATCAGCGGAACATACATGAAACTTATAAAATAAAACAACAGAAATAAACAACAGTCACCGATGTGGCTACCTTCCCGACGCATATACACGAACGGCGCTTGCCTCCTTTCTTTACAAATGGACCCACAATATGTGACTCTGCACCTCAAGAGTTTTAACATAATTGTGGCGGGACAGGCCCCGCCATACCCCGAATATACATAGCCATGACAACTCCAACATCTGAGTCATCTAAAATGAACCAGATCCTAAGCTCGCGGATCCACACTTTTGTACCTAAACTGCGCGACATGAACGCAAATCGGCGGGCCGAAGAACAAAAATTTAATATGGAATGAAATAACGTGCAAGAATCAAATCATAACTGCATAAAGAACGCCCTTTAACTCGAAATCAATCATATATTAACCGCTCTTTCCTTCTTCTTCGATAAGATTTAACAACATATTCTTACATACTTACTTAAGAGCTTAATCCATTTTTCACATAACTTACATATCTTACATAACATAATCCGCCCGTTTGGGACGGTGTCTTGATGAATCATGTGACATAATCCGCGCGCTGTGGGGCTCTTATCTTGTGGAATCATATAACATAATCCGCCCGCTCCGCGTGGGTGTCTTGTGGAATCATGTAGCATAATCCGCCCGCCGCGGCTTGTCTCGTGGAATCATGTAGCATAATCCGCCCGCTGTGGGGCTCGGTGTCTTGTGGAATCATGTAGCATAATCCGCCCGCTGTGGGGCTCGGTGTCTTGTGGAATCATGTAGCATAATCCGCCCGCCCTGTGGGGCTCGGTGTAAGATAATGAAACCCGCCTATGTAGGCTCGGGTAATATGGCATGTCCGCCTATGTGTAGGCTCGGTGTATCTCATAACGTAATCCGCCTATTTGTAGGCTCTGTATTTCATAACGTAATCCGCCTATTTGTAGGCTCGGTGTATTTCATAACGTAATCCGCCTATTTGTAGGCTCGGTGTATTTCATAACGTAATCCGCCTATTTGTAGGCTCGGTGTATTTCATAACGTGTCCGCCTCGTGTAGGCTCTGCGATTTTTCCTTACGTAACATTTTAAAACGTATTGTTACCCCTTCTTAAGTCGTTATAACAACTTCCCATAAAGCTATTATAACAACCTTTCATTTTAGAGAACTCAAGGCACTTTTGTTCTTACAACATTAGAAACTAGACCTAAAATACCACGTACATACGTCTTATGAATCATAAACTTCTTTCTTTTTAAAACTCAAGTCACATACTCTTAAAATCATGTCATCAATACTTTTAGAAATCAAGTCCACAACTTGAAAAATAAAGTTTCATAATCCTTAGAAGACAACCAAAGTTCATAGTCTTAAAACCTTATATCATACATTCTTTAAAATCCACTTACTTATACTTATACAAAACAAATATAAAGTTCCATACACTTCAAAACCAAGTAACTTATTCTATTAAAACCATATAACTTTCACTTTTACAATCAATCCCCTGCTCACATATAAATTCCAGTCATTTTTGAACGTAAAATCCACTGACTTACTTTAAATAAAGCAAGACCCATAGTTTTCAATCAATTCTCATATTTTCCTAACCATTCTTACCAACATCTCCCATAAGACTTGTAAGGACTTAGACAATTTAACATACTTATAACTTAGGATAACTTAGACATAACCCTTACGTAGAGTAAATCAACATACATACTTCTTAACTTCTAAGAATAGAAGGAATCATGAAATAATACCACATGTATATTCCATACATAGAACCATGTCTAAAGAAGGAAGAGGTTCACATACCTCGCGACGATTATCGACAAGTAGCAAAAAGCTCCAAAGTACTTCCACCTTGAGTTATTCCATTCTTCAAGTAGGATACGCTATACCTAGTACGTCAACCTATAATGGTCACCATACGTCCATTAACTTCTTACTTCATACGTAGAATATTTTAGGTGCTAAGTCGCTAAATTCTACGGAAAATCGGACAGCACCTCCTTTGTTTCTACTTACTTTGCCACCTTTTTCAAGGCCGAATACAATAACCAAACAGCCCCAATTGGCTCACAATTTCTATAAGGTACTCAATACAAATGACTAACTAAAATTTCCAATTGGCTCACAATTTAGAAAGTAGTCCAATACAAATGAAAAACAAACTAAAAGTCCAAAATCGCCACCTTGAGTTCAACCTTACCAATTCTTATCAAATTTCCATTTCAATCCAAATTGGTAGCATAACATGATATCAAGTCGTATTTGATTATAACAATCCATAATCTCTAAGTAGGTAACATGCGACGATTTCTAATAACAACTAAAATTGTATTTCAATTTCAAAGGGCTAAACATGCCATTTCGGTTTTGAGCTCTTAAAATTCCATAACACTTATCAAACTTCATAACACATATCACATGATCATTTCTAACTTATAATAACATTGAATCTTCAATTACAAAAGTAAGACGAAGATTATACCTTAACGATTCTCAAACCAATCTTCAACCAAGTCGTTCATAGCAACTTAGAGACTCTCCAAGATACTTCAATCCGCTACTTGAGACCCTTAGAACCATACCAACAATTTTCCTTCAAACTCCCAACCAAAACCTAGAAAAGCCATTAGGTTTTCACCTTGCGACTAATACGAAAACTCTCTTTTTCCGGGATTTTTCTATTGAGATATACTTACATAACACTCATGAACCTTGGTTTAAAGTGGGGGATTTATTGGACAACAAACAAAAAAAAATTTCTTGTTCAAATGAGCTCAAAGCCGAGAGCTCCTAAAGCCTAAGCTCCAATTCTCTAAAAATTTTCTAAGTGTTATGACAAGTCTTGCTACTAGTACTACTATATAGTTCAATGGAGGGTCAATATGCAAACAATTGGGTGGTTTGGATGATCTCTAATTAAAATATCAAGACTTTGAACCCTTTGACTTAGTCAATTTTGTCAAGCTAATTAATAGGAAGACTTAGTCATCTTAAGGCTATGGTCAATGACCATTTTGGCCATGACATTTTCGTCCAAGGCATAAATAAGGGGGGTGACAAGTGTCGCCCTCCCATTCGTCACAATAATACGCTTTCCGACAATTTCAAATTTCCAGAATTTTTACAAGTCTCAAATCTTAACACTTGTGAGTTCTTACTTACGTTCTAAAACATGTCTGTAATTACTGGTGTAACATTCTCCCCCTTAGAAACATTCGCCCTCGAATGTTCTTTCTGAGTCAAACTTATAATTAGCGACATAGTTTCCTTTCACAACCCGTCGTACCCACAATGCCACACATGGCCCTAATACTCGCGCGCATACTTGTCCATCATAAGCCCAAAAGAGATTATCCTTTCGTACTTCCAATTCATACTAGCATACATACATAACTTCCATACCAATCGCCTCAAATCTTGGAGTCACTCTATAAAACAATATAAGGCCATTTCCGCCACGACTGTTCCGGTGGAACGCGTCCACGAACCCAGAAACAATTAACTAGACTTGGCCTTGCACTCGTGACCCGTCACGAGCGGAACTACTACCAACTGATCCTACTCCATTCCAGCCATGGGGAGACCCGTAACAGTCCTCAACCACTCAGGTCGCGCTTAACTCTTATCCTCGTCCGACTTAAAATCTTATTGCGGAGAAAACCTTATATACCTAAGGTCTCGGCGAATCAATATTCTTAGGCTCGCAATTTCCATGCTCCACGCCTACCTTACGGTCCCCAAGAACGGGTACAAAACATCTCATAAAACCATAACCATGTTGTCTCGATCACAACAACCATTACTTACTCTATCCGGACCTCATCCGTATAATTCTCTTAAGCTTACTACGCAGCAATCTATTAACACGACATTCCGTTAGGTTCCTTAATCATGGCTTCTGGGGTTCACTACCCTATCGCATGACTCATCCTTTCCCAATTACCTTAAATAAAACATAAGACCTTGGCGAAAATTCATTAACTATTCCATACCTTCCTATCTAGTTAGTCTTTACCAATTTCTCGTAATCTAAAATCATTCTAGGCAACACGCGTCGACACTGTACATAACTCCGTATAGATGTATATCACCATACCAACTATACTACAATCATTACCAACCGGATACGCGATCCACATAGTCCTTCGGGTCATCGCGCTTTCTCGTAGTGCGATCAACATAACTCGTTAGGGAGGAACGACTTAACAACACAACTATCGCACGATCTCGAGTGAGAAGAATGGAAACCAATCCTAAATGTCCTGCAGACCTCCGATTATAGATGTGGTGCGCAACACACCGATAATCAAGACTACTAGACACGATCAGTAGACACTTTCCGAGGACTAATCGCTTCGATACCACTTTTGTCACGACCCGACCCGGCTCGCGGATCGTGCCCTACACAGGCACCCTTACGTAAACATCGAGATAATCACGAACATACATGAAACTTATAAAATAAAACAACGAAATAAACAACAGTGTCACCGATAGGGCTACCTTTCCCGACGCGTATACACGAACGAAAAGCAGTTGCCTCCTTTCTTTACAAACAGACCCACAATATGTGACTACGCACTTCTAAGAGTTTTAACATAACGGTAAGTGGGACAGGCCCCGCCATACCCTGAATATACATAGCCATGACAACTCCGAACATCGAGTCATCTAAATGCCAACCAGATCCTAAGCTCGCGGATCCACACTGTACCTAAACTCGCGGACATGAACGCAGCCCCGGGTCGATAACAAAAATTGCGAATATGGAATGTAAATAACGTGCAAGAATCAAATCATAATCTGCAAGAACGCCCTTTTAACTCCCGAAATCAATCATATATTAACCGCTCTTTCCTTCTTTCGATAAGATTTAACAACATATTCTTACATACTTACTTAAGAGCTTAATCCAACCTTTTCACATAACTTACATATCTTACATAACATAATCCGCCCGTTTGCGGGACACGGCGTCTTGATGAATCATGTGACATAATCCGCCCGCTGTGGGTGGGGAAACTCGGTGTCTTGTGGAATCATGTAGCATAATCCGCCCGCTGGGCCTTGCATCTTGTGGAATCATGTAGCATAATCCGCCCGCCTGGGGCTCTCGTGTAAGATAACGTAACCGACTATGTGTAGGCTCGGGGTAATATGGCATAATCCGGCCATGTGTAGGCTCGGTGTATCTCATAACGCATCCGCCTATTTGTAGGCTCGGTGTATTCATAACGTAATCCGCCCTTTGTAGGCTCGGTGTATTTCATAACGTAATCCGCCTATTTGTAGGCTCTGTATTTCATAACGTGTCCGCCTATTTGTAGGCTCGGTGTATTTCATAACGTAATCCGGCCTACGTGTAGGCTCGGTGCGATTTTCCTTACGTAACATTTTAAAACGTATTGTTACCCCTTCTTAAGTCGTTATAACAACTTCCCATAAAGCTATTATAACAACCTTTCATTTTAGAGAACTCAAGGCACTTTTGTTCTTACAACATTAGAAACTAGACCTAAAATACCACGTACATACGCATTTCAATGAATCATAAACTTCTTTCTTTTTAAAACTCAAGTCACATACTCTTAAAATCATGTCATCAATACTTTTAGAAATCAAGTCCACAACTTGAAAAATAAAGTTTCATAATCCTTAGAAGACAACCAAAGTTCATAGTCTTAAAACCTTATATCATACATTCTTTAAAATCCACTTACTTATACTTATACAAAACAAATATAAAGTTCCATACACTTCCAAAACCAAGTAACTTATTCTCTTAAAACCATATAACTTTCACTTTTAAAATCAATCCCTTTTCACATATAAATTCAAGTCATTTTTGAACGTAAATTCCACTTACTTACTTTAAATAAATCAAGACACATAGTTTTAAATCAAAACTCATATTTTCCTAACCATTCTTACCAACATCTCCATAAGACTTGGTAAGGACTTAGGACAATTTAACATACTTATAACTTAGGATAACTTAGACATAACCCTTACGTAGAGTAAATCAACATACATACTTCTTAACTTCTAAGAATAGAAGGAATCATGAAATAATACCACATGTATATTCCATACATAGAACCGTGTCTAAAGAAGGAAGAGGTTCACATACCTCGCGACGATTATCGACAAGTAGCAAAAAGCTCCAAAGTACTTCCACCTTGAGCTATTCCATTCTTCAAGTAGGATACGCTATACCTAGTACGCCAACCTATAATGGTCACCATACATCCATTAACTTCTTACTTCATACGTAGAATATTTTAGGTGCTAAGTCGCTAAATTCTACGGAAAATCTGACAAAGACCTCCTTTGTTTCTACTTACTTTGCCACCTTTTCAAGGCCGAATACAATAACCAAACAGCCCCGATTGGCTCACAATTTCTATAAGGTACTCAATACAAATGACTAACTAAATACCCCAATTGGCTCACAATTTAGAAAGTAGTCCAATACAAATGAAAAACAAACTAAAAGTCCAAAATCTGCCACCTTGAGTTCAACCTTACCAATTCTTATCAAATTTCCATTTCAATCCAAATTGGTAGCATAACATGATATCAAGTCGTATTTGATTATAACAATCCATAATCTCTAAGTAGGTAACATGCGACGATTTCTAATAACAACTAAAATTGTATTTCAATTTCAAAGGGCTAAACATGCCATTTCGGTTTTGAGCTCTTAAAATTCCATAACACTTATCAAACTTCATAACACATATCACATGATCATTTCTAACTTATAATAACATTGAATCTTCAATTACAAAAGTAAGACGAAGATTATACCTTAACGATTCTCAAACCAATCTTCAAATCCGAAGTCGTTCCTTAGCAACTTAGAGACTCTCCAAGATACTTCAATCCGCTACTTGAGACCCTTAGAACCATACCAACAATTTTCCTTCAAACTCCCAACCAAAACCTAGAAAAGCCATTAGGTTTTCACCTTGTGACTAATACGAAAACTCTCTTTTTCCGGGATTTTTCTATTGAGATATACTTACATAACACTCATGAACCTTGGTTTAAAGTGGGGGATTTATTGGACAACAAACAAAAAAAAAAATTCTTGTTCAAATGAGCTCAAAGCCGAGAGCTCCTAAAGCCTAAGCTCCAATTCTCTAAAAATTTTCTAAGTGTTATGACAAGTCTTGCTACTAGTACTACTATATAGTTCAATGGAGGGTCAATATGCAAACAATTGGGTGGTTTGGATGATCTCTAATTAAAATATCAAGACTTTGAACCCTTTGACTTAGTCAATTTTGTCAAGCTAATTAATAGGAAGACTTAGTCATCTTAAGGCTATGGTCAATGACCATTTTGGCCATGACATTTTCGTCCAAGGCATAAATAAGGGGGGTGACAAGTGTCGCCCTCCCATTCGTCACAATAATACGCTTTCCGACAATTTCAAATTTCCGGTAAATTTTTACAAGTCTCCAATCTTAACACTTGTGAGTTCTTACTTACGTTCTTAAAACATGTCCTGTAATTACGGGGTGTAACAATTATCCCTTTTAAAACCAAGTACTCATTACTCACGAATGAGGTTTCACACTTTTAACAAAATTCATATCAATACCATTAAGTCAAGTCTCTTATCTTCTAAAATCAGTAAACCATTCTTTTTATCACTCTTAAGACGTTATACCTAACTTCCCATAAAGCTAGTACAACTCTTATGTTTTCAAAGCCAAGTATTACTCTTCTTTCAAAAAGGTCTTTTTGAAACACTTCAAGTTCTTTGTTACTACACATCAAATCCGTTATAAGTCAAATCGATTTACCCTTTGAAACCACAAAGCATTTTCTTACCTACATAAAGTTATAACCAACTTCCCATAAAGCCGTTATAACACTTTATGTTTCAAACCAATCAAATACATTAAACACGTATGCGTCTGCCGTACTACATAGTTATACACATATCATGCTAGAACAGATAGGAAGAGGTTCACATACCTGCGACGATTATCGACTAATAGAAAAGCGCTCCAAGTACCTCAAACCGTCGACTACTCCTTAAGCCAAGTAGATCACGCCATCGTAGTACTTGACCTATAGAGGCCACGCGCCTATTAACATCTAGATCTCAATGTAGAATATCCTACAAAAATTCGACATTTCCCGCTACCAAGCCAACCAGGGTTTGCGTCTAACCGGGCGTGTACAATTCTACTCACGATAATACTACACAAGTCTCTGTAATACGGTCTATGTAATTACGATTCGATTCTCTTCTTTAAATTGGGCTTAAGTCGCAAGACATTCGTAAGTATTATTCAGGCTTAAGTCAAAAGACATTGCCGCACAACTATGTTCAATTCTATATATAGTATACCTTAACTATATATTCCAACAACATGTAATTTCCAATTACAACAGAAGGTCAAGAGTGTTTACCTTGATAAGCCCAAAATTATCCGAGTTTATATGTCGATCCTGAGCAAGGTTTAGCTCCTACTCCGTGCGCTCCAACCCGCTCCAAACAACCCTTAGAAGTTCTAACCAACTTCTACTTAACACTTCAACCGACTATGAAGGTTTTCCTTAGGGTTTCATTTTTGTGACTGAGGGAAGTATAATAGTATTTTCTGGGCTTTTGTATAAGTGTAACCTTGGGAATACTACAAGTTATTTGGGCATTATAACAATACTTGGAGAGTATTTCTATACCACAAAAAGGGGGGTATTTATACGAGGCAACAAGGCTAGGGGTGTACCCACGGCTGGGAGCACTTCAAAGGGGAGGAGGAGGCCTCGGCGAGACTCTCAAAAGAGGAGGAGTTGGGCAACTCAACACTAAAGGGGGAGGGATTTTTAACACTTAGCAAATGATTTTTGGATGAAGAAAGTTCATCACTTAGAGGGGTATTTATAGGTCAAGCAAAGGCCAACCAATGGCCAAGAGCAAGCCAAGTGTTAGGCAAGTGTAGGGCTAGGATCAAGCCATGTGCACCTTATCCATCTACCACACAACTTGCACAAAATATCCTACCTAACCATGCCACCTTTCTCGTCCACTTTGCCGTCCACAACCTTCCAATGTGAGGGTGACACTTGTCACCCTCCCGTTGGTCCAAAATGTTTCGTCTCTCGGAAAAATCCGCAAAAATTATAAATGACATAGCCGGAATTTTCCCTACGTAATGGAAAGCGTTTCGTCGGAAAACGACTCTTTTCGGCACTTGTGCCCAAATTTCGAATTTGCCAAATCTTTAAGGCTCAAATTTTATACGTACGCCCTCACGTACATACTCTGGAAATACGGGGTATAACAATTTACCTCGGTAAGCCCAATAATATCCTAGATAAAAGTCGATCCGGAGCAAGGCTTAGCTCCTAAGTTGTACGCTCCGATAGCTCCAAGGAAACCTTAGAAGTTCTTCACAACTTCTACTAAGTACTAAGGGATTTGGGCTAGGGTATTTTGGGCATTATAACAATACTAGAGGCAACTTTTCTACCAAGGGAGGGTAGATTTCGGCTAGGCTAGGGGGTAGCCTCGGCTAAGCTTCTCCAAAGGGGAGGTGTTTGGACGAAAGGCTCGAGGAGAGGGAGGATTTTAGACTTGGAAAGTTTTGTGGATGAAGAACTCTTCATATCAAGAGGTATTTATAGGTCAAGGGATGGCCAACCAAGGGCCAAGATGGTGCCAAGTGCAAGGCAAGTGTAGGGTGAGGATTAGGGCAAGTGTCCTTGCCAACTTGCACACAAAATATCCTACCAACTACTTGACAAAAATGGCACTCCAATCGGCCATATTGGCCTCAAGTCACCAATGAGAGGGTGACAAGTGTCGCCCTCGTTGGTCCAAAGTGTTCGTCTCTCGGAAAAATCCGCAAAAATTAGAAATGACATAGGAATTTATCCTACGCGAGTTGTGTAAAACGTTTAGTCGGAAAAGCGATTCTTTTAGTGAGTTGTGCCCAATTATTTTCGTCAAGCCTAACTTTTAAGGCTAAACATTTATGCGTATTCCCCTTACGTACATACTGCGAAATACGGGTATAACATTCTCCCTCCTTAGAAACATTCATCGAATGTTCCTTCCCAAAACAGATAACGATAAGGTTCTTCATAACTTAAATTTGAAAATGCCACACGGCCACAAAACAACACTTAGGCATAAACGATAATGAAAATTTACAAGTAGGAAAGTGAATTACACGGAGGTGTGGGAATAGGTGAGGATACTTCGCCTCATGTCCTCGCCGACTTCCCACGTCATCTCCTCACGAGCTCATTCCGCCACAAGACTTTGTGGAAGCCACGTCCTTCGTCGCAGACGCTTAACGGCGATCGATTATCGCTATGGGAATCTCCTCATACGATAACCCCTCGGTCACTGGACATCGTCAATCGGGTGTACCACTATATGGATCCCCGATAAATCTCGCCGGCGTAGATACGTGAAAAACCGGATGCCTTGCCTCCGGATCGGACGGCAGATCCAACTCATAGGCAACCTTGCCTGCCACTGCGGACAATATGAAGCGGCCCAATGTACCTTGGTGAGTTTCCCCCTTCTTCCGAATCTCATCACACCGCCCATGGGTGACGGCTGGAAAACTCAATCATGAACCTCGAACTCCGGATGCAACGGCGATGATCTGCATATGACTTGCGTCGACTCGGTGTCGCCGACCTCTCTGGATAAGCTTCACCTTATCCGGCGCTGCTGCACCAAATCTGGTCCACTAATCGCACTCGCCCACATCGAACCATTTATAGGCGTCTGCACTTCCTCATACAAGGCCTCGTAAAGGCGCCATCCGAATCTTGGAGTGGTAGCTATTATTGTATGCAAACTCAACCAGAGGCAAATGATCCTCCCGGCTACCACGAAGTCAATAACACGGGCTCGCGACATATCCTCAAGAGTGCGGATAGTGCGCTCGGCTGTCCGTCTGCGTGGATGGAATGCGATGCTCGAGCTCACTGCGTCCCTAAACCTCTCTGGAAAGACCTCGGAAGTTAGCGTGGCGGAATCGCTGCATGCGATATGATCGAAATAGGGACTCCATGCGATCGACGATCTCTCGGATGTAAAGTCGGCATAATCCTCGGTAGAAAAAGTCGTCTGACGGGAAGAAAGTGGGCTGATTTAAATCGACTGTCGGCGATAACCCATATAGAATCATGTCTCCTCGAGTGCGAGGTAATCACGTGATAAAATCCATGTTGATTACCTCCCACTTCGGTCGGGATCTCAATGCGCAACAAACCACCGGGCCTCCGGTGCTCTACCTTCACTGCGACAACACGGGCGAGCTACGAACTCGCAACGTCCTCTTCAAGCCATCCCACCAATATACGGATCTAAGGTCGTGGTACATCTTGGTCGACCACGGATGGATAGAGTAACGCGCTTGTGTGCTTCCCAGAACCTCTGCGAAGTCTGAAACATCTGGAACACACAACTCGCCTCAAACCTTAGCACCCAGTGGTGCTACCTCAAGGACCCTTCTCACGAAGAGCCGTATCACGATAACGTGTCAAAGCTGGATCTCGAATCGTTGCCTCTTCACCTCGCCGGCGATGGAAGACTCGGCAACCTCACGAACTCGAACCCAGCTGCTATCGTAATCAATCAAGCGGACGCAAGGCTCGCTAATCGATGCAAATCACGAACCATGTCCTTCTCTCGCCGCACATCGATAGGCTCCCGTCGACTACGACTAGGCATCCGCCACAACATTGGCCTTCCCGGGTGGTACGGGTTATCAACATCGTAATCCTTAAGCAACACTAACCACCGTCTGCCGTAAGTTCACTCCTGCGGTGAAGATATACCGGAGGATCTTGTGGTGCGTATAAATATCCACATGAACCCCATACAAGTAGTGCCTCCGGATCTTGGCGTGAATCACGCGCTAACTCCAAATCATGGGTGGGGTAGTTCCTCGTGTTTCTTGGTGTCGGGATGCATCGCTATAACCTTGCCTGCTGCATCAACACATCCCAACGATGCTGGCGCGTCACAATACACAACATAACCGCTGACCTGCGGAAGAGTAAGAAGCGGGGCGGTCGTCGATCTCTCTTTCGGAATCTGAAACCACCGCCACAAGCATCGATCCATCAAACTTGCGCCACGAGTCGGCTAGTCAATGTGCGTAGATAGAAGCAAACTTCTCCACGAACCGATAATATCCTGCAAGGCCCGTAAAAGCTGCGAACCTATGCTCGGAGTAGTAGGTCTAGGCCAAGTCTGGCCTCGATCTTGCCGTAACCACTCGAATGCCATCGGCCCGACAATATGCCCAAGAAAAGCCACCAAGTCAACCAAAACTCACATTTGGAAAACTTGGCGTCTCGATGGTCGGAGAAGCGCCGGACCGATCGCCAAATGCTCGCGTGCTCCCTCTGGCGAGAATAAACCAAGATATCATCGATGAACACTATCACAAACGTGTCAAAAATGGTTTGAACACTCGGTTCATCAAATCCATGAATCTGCCGAGCGTTGGTCAAACCAAACGACATAACCCTAAACTTCGTAGTGCGTCTGGTCGGAATGCGATCCTAGGGATGTCCACTCTCGACTTCGCACTGATGATAGCCCGAGTAGATCAATCTTGGAGAAACATCTCGCACCTGCAATCGGTCGAACAAATCATCAATCACAGGAAGGGTATCGTTCTTAATGGTCACCTTGTTCACTACCGTAATCAACACGTGCGCGGCGTCGCCCTTCTTCTTCACGAACAATACCGCGCTCCCGGGGAGAAACACTAGGCCCGATGAAGCCGCTTCTCCAAAGAAATCCTAAGGTGATCCTTGACTCTCTCAACTCGGCGGGTGCCGTTGCGTATGGCGGAATGGAAATGGTAAGTGTCCGCAATATGTCTATACAAAACTCAATCTCCTCTCAAGAGGATGCGGAGGTCGTCTGAAACACGTGCGGGAACTCGACCACTTTGGAACCGACGGAAAATCTGGTACCGCGACTTCAGATCAAACACCGAGCGAGATGGTAGATATACCTCTTACGCACCATCTTCCTAGCCGAGGTAGGAAATAAACCTACCGCCGGCGATACCGTGCTCCTCACTCAACAAGCTCGCCGAGAGCTGGAACCGTACTACTCTCTCTCTGCGGTCTACATTGGCGTAGAAGCTAGCCAATCCATCCCCATGATCAAATCGAAGTCAATCATCTCCAACTCTATCAAGTCGGCTGGTCGACGATCAAATGGTCACAGACAAGCCCATATACCCGCCGAGCTACCACCGAATCACCCATCTGGCGTAGCTACCTCGAAAGGGTCTATGGACTCATGCTCTATCACTATCCTACTAGCAACAAGGGAGATATATAGGACAGAGTAGAACCGGATCTATCAAGGCATAAACATCAAACCGACCGATAAGGTACTGTGGCGACATCGGTGAGGCCTCACGATCTGCCGGTGGACAAGGCATAAATGCGATTCGAGGACCGCTAGAACTGGACCCGCACCACGACCTCTGCGCGACCTGCGGCCGTGAGTACCTTGCCTCGGGCGAGTAGCTGTCGGGGATGAAGAAGACGTGAAAGAACCTGGTGACTCCTACCACCGCGCCACTCTAGTCGGGCGGTCTCGCAAAGTGAACTCTGGCCACAATCGTAATGAGCTCCGAATAGTACCACAATTCGAAGTGGGATCTGGTATCGGCCATACCGGAGGTGGTCCGTCGGCGATCCTCTGCGACTGGATGTGCGAAGTCACGGGGCCTAGTGCGCTCTCGAATGTCCTGGTGTCTTGAGGACGGTGCGGGAGTGCTCGAGTGGCGTGGTGCAAATCTAGGCTCTGCCGAGCCGCCCACGATAGCCACCAAAGACCTGCTGTCACGGTCTTAACCTGCTTTGCTGTCAACCGTCGGTCTCTGCGCTCGCCGCATCCAAGAGCATGAGTGCGTGCGGGTAATGTCCATACCGGTGAAGAGAAACACGCACAAGACTCGGCCATATAGTCATCTAGCCGGTGGCGTGGCGGTGCACCTATCCTCCATATTCGCTACCAATCTTTGGGACATATCGAGCAAAGAATCGAACTTCGACATTGTACTCGATCACGGTTTCCTCTGTCTCGGCAAAAATCTATCAGCCGCGCCTCCTCATCTGTGGAGGCAAAAGTGAGTGAGAAAGCCTCGAGAACTCATCCCAGTAGGCGGGACGCGTGCTCTCCGGGATAACTCCACGAATCAAACCAATCGACTGCGGTATCACGCAGCCTATGTGAACCAAAGATCACGGACTCGGTCTCGACGCCCGATCACTCTCAAAATCCTCTGTGGTCGCGGATGAACTCCTGCGGATCATCCTCGGCCTCGACAGTAAAACTCGCGGTCTGACTCAGAAGTCTCGTAGCCTCAAACTCTCGCCTCGGGTGAACCACGGTGCGAGTGGGGCTGGGCGGAATCGCCGCGTCGGCTGTCCTCGTATGCAGCCACGATCCTAGCGATGGCGGGCCGTCTCTGTAACCCATCTCATCTGCTCGGTGTGGGACGGAGGTGTAGTCTTGTGGCCTCATCGGCTGCTGCGACCTAAACCCTCGCGGGGTCGGCGGCGTCGTGAACTCGCCATCTCCGGTATAGGCGGGCGAGCCCTCGTGACTCTAGGTGTCCCACTAGCGGCTCCTCGGTGCCTTGCCGCCTACGGGCGGGTTGCCTTACGTGGAGGCATAATTGTTCTGAGAAAAGGAAAGCGTTAGAGGGTCAACTTTAACACGGCTCTAAAGCACGATCTCAGAGTGAGAAGAATGAAACCAATCCTAAATATCCTATAGCCTCACGATTATTGGTGTGGTGCACAACACACCGATAATCAAGACTACTAGATACGGTGCGTAGACACTTTCCGAGGATTAAGCGCTCGATACCACTTTTGTCACGACGTTCGGGGCGTGGATCGTGCCTTACCCGGGCACCCAAGTAGTCATACATCAGAGTAATCAGCGGAATATAAAACAAGACATGAAACATTTGTAAAAAGAGACACAGTTTATGTGAGAAAATGTCGCCTTTCGGCATATATACATAACATAGGTTTGCAGTTACATCTCAACTGTACAATAGGACTACAGACCTCTAAGGAAGTAAACAACTATGGCGGGACAGGGCCCCACCATACCCTGAATGTACAAACTATCTACTGTCTGAGAGATCATACGAAGTAGAGCCTCCGAGAAGATGAAGCTCACGACACAATGCAAAGAGAGCATAAGGATGTGGATCTAGCACTGCTTGCCGCCTGCGGCATGAACGCGGCCTCAAGGAGTCGATCTGAGTACCAAGTATGTGAAACTTTAAGTACTTAAATGAAAAAATATCTTTTTAAAATCAGTTTACATATATGTATGAAACAACCAGTAACCGCATATAGTGCCACATCATAAACAAGAGCAACAATAGGTAAACCGTAATGTGGTCTTTTCTAGGCCGCGAATGATCAAGCGAGGACAATTGCGTAGTATCACCATGCAAGCCTAATCCTGGACTCCGTAGTCGCATAGGCCACTCACGTGACGCGTAGGGTATATAACCCGCATCGATGGTAGCTCCTCGGCATCGTCCCGACTCGTAGTCCGCATGGCCACATAGACCGCGTGAGGTATAACCCGCACACTAACTCCGAACTCCGTAGCTCGCATAGGTCCCTGGACCCGCATGAGGTATTCTCGAATCATGGTCCCGGACCGCTGAGTCTACCGCGTCGGAGGCGGCAACCCCGGTAACATGTCAAGAGGTGAGTGATATTACACTAACATAACGACTTATCGTTAAACAACATAAGCACAACAAGAATACTCTCTTATACAAGCGTTACAAGACACTAACACACATAGCATCATATCATGTCTACTTATCAAACCATCTTATTATTCTTTTCACAAATCAATATAAGTCATTATAAACACATGTAAAGCTTACTTTTATTATTCTTAAGTGGTTATACCTAACTTCCCATAAAGCTAGTATAACTCTTAAGCACATTTTAAAAACTAATTAGTTCTCTTACATTTAAAAAATGATTCGATATTCTTTTGAAATGCTTTCAGTCCTTATTATTCGGGCTTAAGTCGCGAGACATTGTCGTAAGTATTA
This sequence comes from Przewalskia tangutica, assembly GCA_029844215.1. Lineage (NCBI taxonomy): Eukaryota > Viridiplantae > Streptophyta > Magnoliopsida > Solanales > Solanaceae > Przewalskia > Przewalskia tangutica. The sequence continues at coordinate 667,432 of JAQGDG010000029.1, forward strand.
TTAGGGCTTAAGTCGAAAGACATTGCCGTAGTTATTATTCGCTTAACACGTATGCGTCTACCGTACTATATATATATTTTAAAAATATCGGGCTTTAGGAAGAATCACATACCTTCTCGTGAAATCCACCGCCAAGTTGAATATGTCGCAGAGAATCGGCTATAATAGTCGGACACGTCTATCAACGTTGAACTATTACAGTAACGATTCTAAGCGAGAGGGTTCTATATCCTACGGAAAATTGGGCAGCACTTCCCTGCGGTGAGCTACTCAAGTCTCGTGAAAAACGATCCTATGTAAAATCTGATTTGATTATTCTTCTTTTAAACCCTTCTTTGTGATAACAGTTCAATTCTATTCTGTAATATTCTTCTAAGTATTTAATACTTATTCTTATACTACTACGGATGCATTCTCTAATTACAAAGAAGGACAAGATTATTTACCTCGGTAAGCCCAATAATATCCTAGATAAAAGTCGATCCGAGCAAGGCTTAGCTCTAAGTTATGCGCTCAGATAGCTCCATGAAACCTTAGAAGTTCTTCACAACTTCTACTAAGTACTAAGGGATTTGGGCTAGGTATTTTGGGCATTATAACAATACTAGAAGGCAACTTTTCTACCAAGGGAGGGGTAGATTTCGGCTAGGCTAGGGGGTAGCCTCGGCTAAGCTTCTCCAAGGGGAGGTGTTTGGGCGAAAGGCTCAAGGGAGAGGAGAGGATTTTAGACTTGGAAAGTTTTGTGGATGAAGAACTCTTCATCTCAAGAGGGTATTTATAGGTCAAGGGATGGCCAACCAAGGGCCAAGATGGTGCAGTGCAAGGCAAGTGTAGGGTGAGGATTAGGGCAAGTGTCCTTAGCCAACTTGCACACAAAATATCCTACCAACTACTTGACAAAAATGGCACTCCAATCGGCCATATTGACGCCTCAAGTCCACCAATGAGAGGGTGACAAGTGTCGCCCTCTCGTTGGTCCAAAGTGTTTCATCTCTCGGAAAAATCCGCAAAAATTAGAAATGACATAGCCGGAATTTATCCTACGCGAGTTGTGTAAAACGTTTCGTCAAAAAACGATTCTTTTAGTGAGTTGTGCCCAATTATTTTCGTCCAAGCCTAACTTTTAAGGCTAAACTTTTGTACGTATTCCCTTACGTACATACTGCTGAAATACGGTATAACGGATAGAGTAACACTGTATGTGTGCTTCCCCAGAACACATTGTCGAAGCCTGCGCAATATACGGAACACACAACCACGCCCTCAAACCTTAGCACCCCATCAGTGCTACCTCAGGACCGCTTCCTCACGAAGAGCCGTATCACGGTACCGCGTCAATACCAGATCCTCAAACTATTGCCTCTTCACCTCCTCGACGATGGAAAACTCGGCAACCTCTCGAACTCGAACCCCACTGCTATCAGAATTGATCAATCGGACTCCAAGGCTCGCTAACTGATGTAAATCGCGAACCATGCCCCTCCTCTCTGGCTGCACATCTGATAGACTCCCCATCGACCTACGACTAAGAGCATCTGCCACAACATTGGCCTTCCCCGGGTGGTACAGGATATCGACATCATAATCCTTGAGTAACTCTAACCACCGTCTCTGTCTTAAATTCAGCTCCCTCTGGCTGAAGATATACTGAAGGCTCTTGTGGTCTGTATAAATATCCACATGAACCCCATACAAATAGTGCCTTCAGATCTTCAAGGCGTGAATCACCGCTGCCAACTCTAAATCATGGGTGGGGTAGTTCCTCTCATGCTTCTTAAGCTGTCGGGATAAATGCGCTATAACCTTGCCTCTTTGCATCAACACATCCCACCGATGCACGCATCACAATACACGACATAACCGTCGACCCTGCGGAAGAGTAAGAAGCAGGCGGTCGTCGGCCTCTCGCCGATCGGAAACCCCGCCACAAGCATCAGTCCACTAAAACTTAGCCGCTCGAGTCGGCCCTAGTCAATGGTGCGGATAGAAGCAAACTTCTCCACGAACCGCCGATAATAACTGCGAGGCCCGAGAAAGCTGCACCTCTGCCGAGTAGTAGGTCTAGGCCAACTCGATCGCCTCGATCTTGTTGTATCCACCGAATACCATCACTCCGACAATATGCCCAAGAAAAGCCACGAAGTCAACGTAACTCACACTTCAAAACTTGGCGTACAAGCTGTATGGTCTGGAGAACTCTCGGCCTGATCCTCGGATGCTCGCGTGCTCCTCGGGCGAGAATAAACCAAGTTGTCATCGATGAATACTATCACAAATGTATCCAAAAATGGTTTGAACACTCGGTTCATCAAATCCATAAAAGCTCCGAGCATTGATCAAACGACGACATAACCACGAACTCATAGTGCGTCTGGGTCGGAATGCGATCTAGGGACATCCGCCTCTCGACTGCACTGATGATAGCGATCGCAGATCTATCTTTGAGAAATATCTCGCACCTGCACTGGTCGAACAAATCATCAATCACAGGAAGGGGTATACATTCTTAATAGTCACCTTGTTCAGCTGCCTGTAATCAACACACATGCGCAGCGTCCCGTCCTTCTTCTTCACGAACAATACCGGCGCTCCCCAGGGAGAAACACTAGGCCTGATGAAGCCCTTCTCCAGCAAATCTCTCAGTTGGTCCTTCAACTCTCTCAACTCGGCAGGTGCCATTCTGTATGGCGGAATGGAAATAGGCCGAGTGTCTGGCAGCACATCGATACAAAACTCTATCTCCCTTTTAGGAGGGATGCCTGGGAGGTCGTCTGGAAACACATCTGGGAACTCTCTAACTACTGGAATCGATCAAGATCTGATCTGCGACCTCGATGCTCGAATACCCGAATGAGATGGTAGATGTACCCCTTCTGCACCATCTTCCTATCCTTGAGGTAGGAAATAAACCTACCCCTCGGCGACACGGTGTTCCCCTCCCACTCAATAACCGGCTCCCCAGGAAACTGGAACCGTACCTCTCTCCCTGCAGTCTACATTGGCGTAGCAAGAAGCTAGCCAATCCATGCCCATGATCACATCGAAATCATGTCCAACTCTATCAAGTCGGCTGGTGACGCATCGCATAAAGTCACTAGGCAAGCTCTATATACCGCCGAGCTACCACCGAATCACCGGCTGGCGTAGCTACCTCGAAAGGGTCTATGGACTCGTGCTTTATCCCTATCCTACTAGCAATAAGGGAGATATATAGGGCGAGTAGAACCGGATCTATCAAGGCGTACGTCAACATGGGGCGATAAAGTACAGCGACATCAAAGCGTCGCCTCCCGTCTGCCGGTGGACAAGGCATAAATGCGATTCGAGACGCTAGAATCGGGACCAGCGCCACGACCTCTCGCGACACGCTGGTCCATGAGTACTCGCCCTCGGCGATGGCGAAGGAGATGAAGACCCGACAGCACCACGAAGGTGACCCTACCATCGGGCCCGCAGTGGACGGCTCGCGATAACCTGATGTCCACAAGTGTAGCAAACTCGGTAGTACCACAACTCCTTGAATGGAATCTACCACATCGGACACCGGCGCACTCGATCGGTTAGCACCGCTACTCGAAGTCCATAGTCACAGGGCCCGACTCCCGAATACTCGCTGTCGAAAGCGATGTAGGAGTGCTCGAGCCGTTGTGGTGCAAATCTAGACGTCTGCGAGGCCGTCCACCCGAGAGCTACCAAAGATCCGTCTTGGCGCCTTCTTTGCTGAAATCGCCGACCCGTCGGTCTCTACGCCTCGCATCCAAGTGCATGAGCTGCGTGCGGGCAATGTCCATGCGGTGAAGAGCTACACTGCGCAATACTCGCGGATAATCATCTAACCCGGTGACGTAGCGATGCACTGCCCTCCATATCGCTCTAGCGCGAGGGACATATCGAGCAATGAATCGAACTCGACGTTGTACTCCCTGGCGTGCCTCTGTCTCAAAGATCAAAAACTTGTCGGCGTGCCTCCTCATCGAGGAGGCAAGAAGTGAGTGAGAAATGCCTCGTAGAACTCGTCCCATACCTTTGAGGCGTACTCTCCGGATAACTCACGAATCAAACCAATCGATGCGGTATCACGCAGCCTATGAACCAAGATCACGGACTCGGTCTCGGCGCCTTGATCACTCGCATGATCCTCGTGGTAGCGGATGAACTCATGCGGATCATCCTCATTCCTCGACGTAGAACTCAGCGGGCTACAACTCGAGAAAATCCGTAGTCTCGTTGTCCGATCTAGGATGTACCACGGTCTTCTTTGGGCTGCTGCGTCCATTTATCCCGTGTCGCCCTGATCACGGCGATGGCGGGCCATCTCCTTGTACCCTAACTCCTGCCCGGTGTGGGGCTGGAGTGCGTCGTGGTCTCTTTGGGGCGGCGTCGTGGAACTCGCCGTCTCGGGTATAGGCGGGCACGAGCCCTCGTGACTCTCGGTGTCCTACTACGGCTCCACCGCCTTGCCTTCGGGCTCGGGTTGCCTACGTGGAGGCATAATCTATTCTGAGAAAGGAATACGTTAAAGGGGTCCAACTTATAACCATGGCTAAAGCACGATCTCGAGTGAGAAGAATGGAAACTAATCCTAAATATCCTATAGCCTCACGATTATTGGTGTGGTGCACACCGATAATCAGACTTACTGAATACGGTCTATAGACACTTTCCGAGGATTTACTGCTCTGATACCACTTTAGTCACGACCCGTTCCGGGGCCCATGACTGGTGCCTTACCCGGGCACCCAAGTAGTCATACATCAGAGTAATCAGCGGAATATAAAAACAAGACATGAAACAATTGTAAATGAGACACAGTTTATCTGAGAAAAGGTCGTCTTTCGGCATATATATATATAATCAAAATCTGGCAGTTACATCTCAACTGTACAATTGGACTACAGACCTCTAAGGAAGTAAACAACTATGGCGGGACAGGGCCCCGCCATACCCTGAACGTACATATATCTACGACACCAGGGAGAACCATACCAAAAGTCGAGCCTCCGGAGAAGATGGAGCTTCTGACACCAAAGTAGAGATCCTAAGGATGTGGATCTAGCACTGCTTTCCCTGCGGCATGACGCAACCCCGAAGGAGGTCGATAACAATTACCAAGTATGTGAAGCGTAAAATCAAGTAAAATCAAAGTATTTAAAACCATTTGAAAATACAACCGGTTCAATCGCATAGTGCCTGACATAAACAAGAGCAAAATAGATATAATGTAATGGTCTTTTCTAGGCCACAAATGATCGAAGCAAGGCGATCGCCCGTAGTATCATTATGCGTGCCTAATCCTCGACTTCCGCGATCCGTATAGGTCACACGCACTGCATGAGGTATTCCTCGCGACGGGGTAGCTAACCCGGTACCTCACGGACTCGCGGTCGCGTAGTCTCATGACCGCATAGTCACACGCATCGCATAGGCGTCCCGCGTCGGGATAAAACACTTAATGATCAATCTCGAACTCCGCACTCGCATAGTCACACGACTTCATAGCCGTATAGACCGCATCAAGGGTGGCAAGCCCTCGGTATAACAAGTCGAGGGTATGTGATATAATAAGATAACGGTCTTAACGTTTAACAACGTAAGCGCAACAAGAATGACCCCCTTACACAACATCACAAGACACTAACACACGTAGCATCATAACATGTTTTCCTATCAACCATCTTACTACACTTTGCAGAAGTCAATACAAGATTTTCATAAACAATAAGTAAAACCGCCTTTTATCTTTCTTAAGTCGTTATACCTAACTTCCCATAAAGCTAGTATAACGCTTAAGCTTTCTGTTTAAAAATCAAGTATTACTCTTCTTTCAAAAATGATTCATAATTCTTTTGAAATACTTCAAGGTTCTTATTATTTAGACTCAAGTCGAAAGGCGTCAAGTAAAACCATGTTCGATTAACACGTATCGTCCTACCTATATATATATATATTTAAAATATCATGCTCAAGAGGATAGGAAGAATCACATACCTCATAGCGAAAACCACCGCCAAGTCGAATATGTCGCGCGCAGAGTATCGACCTATAATACCAAATCGTCTATCAACGTCTAGACTATCTTGTAAAAGTTCTAAGTAGAGGTTCTCTATTCTACGGAAAATTGGGCAAAGACTTCCCTACTCGTCAAACTACTCAAGTCTACTGTAAATACAGTCCTATGTAAGTAAAGTTCAATTCTCTTCTTTTATACCCTTCTACTGTGATTACAGTTCAATTCTAATCTTTAATATCCTTCTAGATCTTATACTCAAGTCTTAACTATCTTATATGTAATATCCAATTACAATAGAAGGACAAGAGTATTTACCTCGATAAGCCCAAAATTATCCAAGTTAAATGTCGATCCTGAGCAAGGTTTAGCTCCTAATTTGCACGCTCCGATAGCTCCAAGAAGCCCTTAGAAGTTCTACACAACTTCTACTTAAATACTATAAGGGATTTGGGGCTAGGGTATTTTGGAATAGTAACTATACTCGAAGGCAACTTTCTACAAAGAGGGGGGGTATTCTCGGCCGAAGCCACTAGGAAGGGGGAGGGAGTTGGGACGAAAACACTACAAGGGAGAGGGAGGATTTTTAGACTTAGAGAATGTAGAGTGGATGAAGATTTCTTCACTTAAGGGGGGGGGGGGGGTATTTATAGAACACTCAAGGGACAAGATTAAAACAAGTGGAGGGTTGGGATTATGATCCAAGTGAAAGATGAGGTCTTCCAACCAAGTGTCTCCCACAACATTTGGACATATGTCCACCACAATATTGGAACACATGCCCACCACAACAATGAGCCATGTGGACTCCACTAACTCACCCAAACCGTACACCCCTACCAACTCCCACTCACACAAAATCAACTTGCAAGACTTGACCAATTGACTTGCCCACTTGCCCAACCTTTTCGTCCAACCTAAGCCAACTAAGGGTGACACATGTCGCCCTCCTATTGGTCCAAAATATTTCGTCTCTCGGAAAAATCCGTAATCGTTAAAATATTAAAAACGTAGAATTTCCTTCACAAGGTTCGAAATCTTTTCCTCGAAAGCTTACAATATCATTCTTAAACTAAATAGGGTTTGTACAAACGTACGTACGTCCTCACGTACATACTCCGGAAATACGGGGTATAACATAGTCACTCTATTTTGATACTACGGGTATCATGTGACCTTTGTAAAAGAAATGGATCTTTTGAAAGAACTAAAGTACGTAGTTGTCACGACCCGACCCCGGGACCGCGACGGGTGCCCTACCTGGGCACCCTTACAGGTAAACATCAGAGAAAATCAGCGGAACATACATGAAACTTATAAATAACACATCGGAAGTAAAACAACAGGTTAGCCGATAGGGCTACCTTCCTGAACATATATAAAAAACAACCGAAGCAGTTGCCTCCTTTCTTTTACAAACTGACCCACAATGTGTGACTACAGACCTCTAAGAGTTTTAACATAACATCTGACGGGACAAGGCCCCGCCGTACCCCTGAATATACATAGCCATGACAACTCCGGAACAGTGGAGCCATCTCAAAATGCTGAACCAGGATCCTAAGCTCGCGGACCAATCAGTGTACCTAAACTGCGGACATGAACGCACTTCAAGGGGTCGATAACAGTGCGAATATGGAATGTAATATAACGTCTGATAAATGATCATAATCGTACAAAAGAATGACAAGGACAAGTATAAAAATACATACGGATCCTGTAGTGTCATTACCACATGAACTTAATTTCACATCATTATCTTTTCCTGTCCCCTTAATAGTTATAGCCATATCTTACGTACATACTTAAGAGAAGTCATTAAGTTCATTACCATCTAACTTACTTATCTTTCGTAACATAATCCGCCCGCAGGAGGGCGCGTATACTACCCCAAATCACGGGTCGATAATGTCATCTAGATGCGCGTGCAGCGTATCTTGCGACCCATCTCGAGTCGATAATGTCATATAGTGCGCCCATAAAGGTATCTTTGCGACCCGTCTTCGGGTCGATAATGTCATATAGTTCGCCCATAAGGTATCTTGCCGGCCCATTCTCGGTCGATAATGTCATATAGTCGCCCATAAAGGTATCTTGCCCGCCCATTCTGGTCGATAATGTCATATAGTCTTCCCATAAAGGTATCTTGCCCGCCCGTTCTCGGTCGATAATGTCATATAGTGCGCCCGTAAAGGTATCTTGCGACCCATTCCTGGGTCGATAATGTCATATAGTCTGCCCGTAAAGGTATACTGCCCGGCCCATTCCTGGGTCGATAATGTCATATAGTTTGCCCGTAAAGGTATACTGCCCGGCCCATTCCTGGGTCGATAATGTCATATAGTCTGCCCGTAAAGGTATAATGCCCGGCCCATTCCTGGGTCGATAATGTCATATAGTCTGCCCGTAAAGGTATACTGCACGGATACTAACAACTATAGTATCAAGTCCTATCAACCTTTCAAGACAAGTCACAATACCACTTTTAGAAATAAAATTAGAACTTCTAAAACAAGTGACTTCTTTCTTAGAAACCCTAAGCAATTGGTACCTTAAAAAGCAGTTTGCCGCTTCTTTATTTCAAATCATTTCTCTACTTACATTCAAGAAAACCATTCTTTTAACCTTCCATAAAGCGGTTATAACTTAACTTCCCATAAAGCCGTTATAACCCTTTTATAGGTTTTAGACAACACGTTCCTTTTATAACCAAGAGACTTCTACTTTTGAAACCAAGTATTAAATACTTTCAAATCAATTCTCTTAACTTTCAAAAATACAATTAGTCTCTTAACCTTTAGAAAACAAGTGACTCCTTTTCTTATAAAACCTTAGGCAATTGATGCCTTAAAATCAAGTTGCCTCTTACTAAAGTCAAGTCATTTATCTTTCCATAAAGCAAATATAACTAACTTCCCATAAAGCCGTTATATTCACTTTATACCTTAGCCATAAACAATTTCCTATCCAAGGGACTTATACATTTAAAACGAACAAGTATCACATACTTTAAAACTCTTCAAGTCCCTTAACTTTCATAAAACTTTAGACATCCTTTATACTTTCAAAGAAGGGAGTTAATCTCCTAACTCACCCGACTTGGCTATTCATAAAACTAGTAAAGGATATCAGGGTGTTGTACGTCTACCGTACTACATACGTGCAACTAGTCATGCTCAAAGATAGGAAAAGTTCTACATAGAGTAGGTCACACTGACTACCTCTTAACTTCTAAGAGTAACAGAAACATGAAAGCGATACCACGGTATATTCCATACATAGAATCATGCCAAAGGAAGGAAGAGGTTCACATACCTTTTCGCTAAATCCACAAGCTGCGAATACGCGTGCGTAGAAGTGTCAACCTATAATGGTCACAACAAGACTATCAACTTCTAGTCTCAACGTAGAATAATACTAAGTATACTACCTCTAATTCTACGGAAAATCGGCGAGCACTTCCTTTGTTTACTCACTTTGCCACCTTTTTCAAGGCGAATACAATAACCAACAAGCCCACATTTAAGGCTCAAACAACAACCAAACAAAGGGGATTACACGCCTACAATACGTGTAATATTCCGCCCCACAATTCATACCAAATAGTATAATACTACACTAGCCATTCTCGGCCAACATATAACCAATAACACTACGTCTTTTCCAATCCTTTTCCAATTTCAAGTTCTTATGTCAACATGTTACTTTAGTCATAATCAACTTCAACAACTAAAATTTCCTTCTTTATTCAACGTACGACTTAAACTAATAATCAACTTGAATTCCAATCTTAAAGCTAAACATGCTAGTTTTTGGATTAGGGTTCCAATAGTCCATAAACATATCAAACTTCATACTATATAACACATGCTTGCTAAAATCCATAGCTACAAATAATAAGTAAGTCTTAACTACTAAAACGACAAAATTTATACCTTTCAAAGCCCTTAAAATTTCCAATATTCAAAGTCGCCTTAGCAATTCTTAGCTCCTTTCCTTAAGTTCCAATCCGCTCCAAGCACTCCTGTAGGCCTATGAAGAACTCCATCTTCAAGTTCAACTTCAAAGTTGAAGAACTCCCATAGTTTCGCCATGCGACTAACGTGAAAATGCGTTTTTCCAAATCTTTCTATTGAGGTATCCTTACAATACCCTAAGGGACATTGGGTTTAAGTCTTGTGGCTAATGGATCAAAACTACAAATTTTTCTCCTTTCTTTCCTTGCAAACCCAGAGCTACTTGTGAAGAACACAATGTTTCTCTAATTTTTCTAAGTGTTAAATGCCAAGTCTTGCACTAGTAGTATACTTATAACACAATGGAGGGTTTAGATGTCCACAAATGTGAGGTTAGGATGGGTTTCACTTGGATCGAGCCTGGGTGGACAAGTTGACTTGTCACAATATCAAGCTTAGAAGACTTATCATCTACTTAGGTCAAATGACCATAACACCCTTACACAATTTCGACCAAGCCATGTGGAAGGAGTGCCACGTGTCGCCCTCTCATTTGCCCATAAAATTCCGTAACCCTCGTGGGCCCCACAAAACGTAAAATTCCTCGGGTGGGCCCCACGTGACCAAATCCGTAAAAATAAATTTCCATAATGTTACTAAGTCCCATACTATTCAAATAATGCATTTTGAGAATCCAATTCTCAACAACGAACATTTTTCCTTTCCGACGTCCGGAAGATTTTCCGTCAGAAAAACAATTCTTCCTTTCGTACTAAATTCCAAGTCTTGTTTCCTTACGTGCATTCTCTTATACATGTCCTGGACTTACGGGGTGTAACATTCTTCCCCCCTTAGAAACATTCGTCCCCGAATGTTCTTAGTCGGTTATCAAGCTATACAAACTCCGGCATAAACTCTATACTATGCCTATCAATCAAAACTGCACAAGACCAACGATGCCACACATGGCCACCACATAACATACGTAAACATAATAATGGACCTTCCGTCCGTGGTCCCTTCTCACAAAACTCAAAGGTTACAGTCTCCTCAAACACGGGATCCCCTAGAGGTTCCTTAACATGGCTTCTTAAGGGTTCACTACCCTATCAGACAGCTCATCCTTTCCCAAATATCTCAAAATAAAACACCAGACCTTGGCGAGAATTCATTAACTGTTCCATACCTTCCCGATATCTAATTGGTCTTTACCAACTCTCGGTAATCTAAAATCATTCTAGGCAACACGCGTCTGACCCTCATACATAACTCCGTATAGATGTATATCACAATACCAACTATACTACAATCATTACCAACCTGGATACGCAATCCACATAGTCCTTCTTGGGTCACTGCTGCCTTTCTCGTAGCTGCAATCAACAAAACTCGTTAGGGAGGGACGACCCTAACAACACAGCTCTATCGCACGATCTCAGAGTGAGAAGAATGGAAACCAATCCTAACTGTCCTGCAGCCTCCTGATTATAGATGTGGTGCACAACACATCGATAATCAAGACTCTACTAGACACGGTCTGTAGACACTTTCCGAGGACTAACTGCTCTGATACCACTTTGTCACGACCCGACCCCGGGACCGCGACGGGTGCCCTACCTGGGCACCCTTACAGGTAAACATCAGAGAAAATCAGCGGAACATACATGAAACTTATAAATAACACATCGGAAGTAAAACAACAGGTTAGCCGATAGGGCTACCTTCCTGAACATATATAAAAAAACAACCGAAGCAGTTGCCTCCTTTCTTTTACAAACTGACCCACAATGTGTGACTACAGACCTCTAAGAGTTTTAACATAACATCTGACGGGACAAGGCCCCGCCGTACCCCTGAATATACATAGCCATGACAACTCCGGAACAGTGGAGCCATCTCAAAATGCTGAACCAGGATCCTAAGCTCGCGGACCCACAACTGTGTACCTAAACCTGCGGACATGAACGCAGCCCCCCGAAGAAATTGATAACAGTATTTAATATGGAATGTAATATAACGTCTGATAAGCAGATCATAACTGTACAAAAGAATGACAAGGACAAGTATAAAAATACATACCAGATCCTGCCGTGTCATTACCACTTATGAACTTAATTTCACATCATTATCTTTTCCTGTCCCCTTAAGAGTTATAGCCATATCTTACGTACATACTTAAGAGAAGTCATTAAGTTCATTACCATCTAACTTACTTATCTTTCGTAACATAATCCGGCCCTTGGGAGGGCGCGTATACTACCCGCCAAATCTGGGTCGATAATGTCATCTAGTCGCGTAAGGTATCTTGCCCGCCCATCTCGAGTCGATAATGTCATATAGTTCGCCCATAAAGGTGTCACGACCCATTCCGGGCCGTGGTCGTGCCTACCCGGGCACCCTAGTGATACAACATCAGTGTCACTAACATAAAGCGATACAAGACATATTATGAAATATGAAACAATAATGAGAAAAACTTGCCTTTCGCATATATGTAAATAACAACTTTTTCAACATGAGCAGTTTAATCCTTTTTACAAACCCCGCCACAAGCATTACTACAGACCTCTAAGAATGATATGACAACAATGGCGGACAGGGCCGCCAAACCCCGAATGTAAACACTTACTACTGACGGACTATACCATCGATAAGCCTCGAGAAACGGAGCTTCCCAAACGTGCGTGACCACGAGCTAGGATCAACGACGGTGTACCTCAACTGCGGCGTGAACGCAGCCCGGCGAGGTCGATAACAGTGCAGTATGTGAAACTAAAAATCGTAAATGAAATCATAATAGTCTATAAAGCGGGAGACATGTATGATAAGCAAACTCTGATTCACAACAAATAAGCGATATGTCAAGTCGAGGACTCACGCCAAAGTTATCACAATAAAACCGTGCGGGGCAAGTGCGAAGGCATAGCCGACTACTAAGACCCGCAGTACCAAAAATACCAAAGCGTATCCGAGGTCTTTCTAGACCGCACCACATGATCGGGTGGCCACTGCCCGCAATATCAATGTCTGCGCGTCTATCCTCGAACTTTCGCGACTCGCGCATAGGTCACACACGGACCGCGTAGGTATTCCTCGAATCATGGTCCCCACCGCCGAGGTATACCGCGTGAAGGTAGCTAACCTCGGTATCCGCTGAGCTCCCGACCAGCGTAGTCTCAAAGACCGCATAGTCTCAGCAGACCGTAGGAATCCCCGCGTCGGGCTAAACACCCGGAATGATCAATCCGAGCTCTGGCGCTCCGCGTAGTCACGAGGACCGCGTAGGCCGTAAAGACCGCATCAAGGGTGGCATGCCCTCGGTATGATAAGTCAAAGGGTATGTGATACAATAATAGTACAGCGGGCTTAACGTTTAACAACGTAAGCACAACAGAATGACCCACTACATCACGATCACACAAGATACTAACACGTAGCATCCTAACATTTTCACTTATCACATCAACAAGAAAGTATTTACAAGGCTATCTCAAACCGGACAATCAAGTTATTCACACAGGTACTTTAAGCTAACAAGGTCGGGTATCTACCACTAAAGTACTTCATACATTAACTCTTTTAAAAGATCCGTTGCTTTCAAATAATTCACAAAATAGACGTATTATATAATAGATTGACTGTCTTTTTAAATAAACCAAAACACTTACCTTTGTAAAATCAAGTAACAACATTATTTTCCAAACGTCCAAGTTTGCCTAATTTCAAATGTTCACGTTTCTTATTTTAGAAGGGTTTCGTAGTTCATAGTCTTATTCATTTAAGAATATAATTCTCTTTTAAACAATCGAGAAACATAAGTCTTATATGTGAGTAGGATATTCTTGTTTATAACAATCTTATTACAAAGTAGTGATCTAGGAAATATCATTTTGTCTCATCTTAGCTTCTATGCGGATGGAAGTTTCTCGGTTTAATAATACTTAATTAGTCAAAACATTTCCTTTTTAATTAGCCTGCAGATGGTTTGTCGATACATTCGATTTCAAATCGAGAAAACATTCTTAAGCCGTTATACCTAACTTCCCATAAAGCTAGTATAACTCTTAAGTTTTTCAAAACCAAGTATTACTTCTTCTTTCAAAATGATTCAAAAATCTTTTGAAATACTTCAAGTTCTTTATTAACACATAACAAGCCAGTTATGGTTCAAATCAGTTACCTTTTAAAGACCACAAGTATTTTCTTACCAACATAAAGCTGTTATAACCAACTTCCCATAAAGCCGTTATAACACTTTATGTTTTAAATCAATCAAATACGTTTAGCACATGTATGCGTCACCGTACTACATAGTTCACATATCATGCTAGAAGAGATAGGAAGAGGTTCACATACCTCGCGACAGTATCGACTAATAGCAAAAGCGCTCCAAGTACTTCCAATGTCGGCTACTCCTTAAGCCAAGTAGATCGCCACACGTAGTACTTCAACCTATAAGGCCACAAGGCGACATTAACATTTAGATCTCATCGTAGAACACTCTACCGAAAATTCGGCGCCTCACCCCGCAATGCGTAAATCTCCTCCTCTATCGGTGGCCGCTGCCAACCGGGGTTATACAAGAACTAGGCTGGGGTACCCACGCCACACTACTGGGAGTGGGCGCTACTCTCGGCGAGGGCCTGCGAAATGGGAGGAGCTCTCAAGACTTAGAGATTTTTTTGGATGAAGAAGTCTTCAAAGGAAGGGGTATTTATAGGTCAAGGGATGGCCAACCAAAGGCCAAGATTAAACCAAGTGTTAGGCAAGTGTAGGGCTAGGATTTATCCATGTGTCCTTGACTAACTAACACACAAAATATCCTACCAACTACACCTCTCCATTTCGTCCAATCCGAGCCCTTACGTCCGCTGATGGGAGGTGCCAAGTGGCGCCTCTTGTTGGCCCAACACGCTTCGCCTCTCGGAAAAATACGCGAAAATTAAAAATGACATAGCCGGAAATTCCCTACGAAAGTTGTGAAAGCGTTTAGAAAAACGACTCTAAGCGGGTGTTGTGAACAAAATTAATTCGCCAAGCCTTAGTACAAGTTTCAAATTTTCTCGTGCGTCCTTACGTACATACTAAAATACGGTATAACAAAGGTATCTTGCGCCGGCCCATCTCTGGTCGATAATGTCATAAATTCTGCCCGTAAAGGTATACTTACCGGCCCATCTCTGGGTCGATAATGTCATATAGTGCGCCCGTAAGGTATCTTTGCCTGCCCGTTCTCGGTCGATAATGTCATATAGTGCGCGCCCATAAAGGTATCTTGCCGGCCCGTTCTGGGTCGATAATGTCATATAGTTCGCCCATAGGTATCTTTGCGGCCCGTTCTGGGTCGATAATGTCATATAGTTGCCCGTAAAGGTATCTTTGCGCCCGTTCTGTGTCGATAATGTCATATAGTCTGCCCATAAAGGTATACTGCCCGGCCCATTCCTGGGTCGATAATGTCATATAGTCTGCCCATAAAGGTATACTGCCCGGCCCATTCCTGGGTCGATAATGTCATATAGTCTGCCCATAAAGGTATACTGCCCGGATACTAACAACTATAGTATCAAGTCCTATCCACCTTTCAAGACAAGTCACAATACCCTTTTAGAAATAAAATTACCGGCTTCTAAAACAAGTGACTTCTTTCTTAGAAACTCTAAGCAACTGGTACCTTAAAAACAGTTTGCCCTTCTTTATTTCAAATCATTTCTCTACTTACATTACTGAAGAAAACCATTCTTTTAACCTTCCATAAAGCCGTTATAACCAACTTCCCATAAAGCCGTTATAACGGCTTTATGGTTTTAGACCAACACGTTCCTTTTATAACCAAGAGACTTCTACTTTTTGAAACCAAGTATTAAATACTTTCAAATCAATTCTCTTAACTTTCAAAAATACAATTAGTCTCTTAACCTTTAGAAAACAAGTGACTCCTTTTCTTATAAAACCTTAGGCAATTGATGCCTTAAAATCAAGTTGCCTCTTACTAAAGTCAAGTCATTTATCTTTCCATAAAGCAAATATAACTAACTTCCCATAAAGTCGTTATATTCACTTTATACCTTAGCCATAAACAATTTCCTATCCAAGGGACTTATACATTTAAAACGGAACAAGTATCACATACTTTAAAACTCTTCAAGTCCCTTAACTTTCATAAAACTTTAGACATCCTTTATACTTTCAAAGAAGGGAGTTAATCTCTAACTCACTTTGACTTGGCTATTCATAAAACTAGTAAAGGATATCAGGTGTTGTCGTCTCTGCATTACTACATACGTGCAACTAGTCATGCTCAAAGATAGGAAAAGTTCTACATAGAGTAGGTCACACAACTACCTCTTAACTTCTAAGAGTAACAGGAACTATGAAACGATACCACAGGTATATTCCATACATAGAATCATGCCAAAGGAAGGAAGAGGTTCACATACCTTTTCGGCTAAATCCACAAGCTAAGCCGAATACGCCGTACGTAGAAGTGTCAACCTATAATGGTCACAACAAGACTATCAACTTCTAGTCTCAACGTGAATAATACTAAGTATCGGCCTCTAATTCTACGGAAAATCGGGCAGCACTTCCTTTGTTTCTACTCACTTTGCCACCTTTTTCAAGGCGAATACAATAACCAACAAGCCACATTTAAGGCTCAAACAACAACCAAACAAAGGGGATTACACGCACAATACGTGTAATATTCCGCCCACAATTCATACCAAATAGTATAATACTACACTAGCCATTCTCGCCAACATATAACCAATAACACTACGTCTTTTCCAATCCTTTTCCAATTTCAAGTTCTTATGTCAACATGTTACTTTAGTCATAATCAACTTCAACAACTAAAATTTCCTTCTTTATTCAACATGCGACGACTTAAACTAATAATCAACTTGAATTCCAATCTTAAAGCTAAACATGCTAGTTTTCGGATTAGGGTTCCAATAGTCCATAAACATATCAAACTTCATACTATATAACACATGCTTGCTAAAATCCATAGCTACAACAATAAGTAAGTCTTAACTACTAAAACGACAAAATTTATACCTTTCAAAGCCCTTAAAATTTCCAATATTCAAAGTCGCGCCTTAGCAATTCTTAGCTCCTTTCCTTAAGTTCCAATCCGCTCCAAGCACTCCTTAGAGGCCTATGAAGAACCCATCTTCAAGTTCCAACTTCAAAGTTGAAGAACTCCCATAGTTTCCGCCTTGCGACTAACGTGAAAATGCGTTTTTTCCGAAATCTTTCTATTGAGGTATCCTTACAATACCCTAAGGGACATTGGGTTTAAGTCTTGTGGCTAATGGATCAAAACTACAAATTTTTCTCCTTTCTTTCCTTGCAAACCCGAGCTACTTGTGAAGAACACAATGTTTCTCTAATTTTTCTAAGTGTTAAATGCCAAGTCTTGCACTAGTAGTATACTTATAACACAATGGAGGGTTTAGATGTCCACAAATGTGAGGTTAGGATGGGTTTCACTTGGATCAAGCCTAGGTGGACAAGTTGACTTGTCAACAATATCAAGCTTAGAAGACTTATCATCTACTTAGGTCAAATGACCATAACACCCTTACACAATTTCGACCAAGCCATGTGGAAGGAGTGCCACGTGTCGCCCTCTCATTTGCCCATAAAATTCCGTAACCCTCGTGGGCCCCACAAAAAGTAAAATTCCTGTGGGCCCAGCGTGACCAAATCCGTAAAAATAAATTTCCATAATGTTACTAAGTCCCATACTATTCAAATAATGCATTTTGAGAATCCAATTCTCAACAACGAACATTTTTCCTTTCCGACGTCCGGAAGATTTTCCGTCAGAAAAACAATTCTTCCTTTCGTACTAAATTCCAAGTCTTGTTTCCTTACGTGCATTCTCTTATACATGTCCTGGACTTACGGGGTGTAACAGTAGTACTTTAGGGTTAAAACCCGGATGGTTGGCATAAAATGAGAGTACTTGAGTTTATACAAATGGTAAATCAATTTACATGTTAATGACAGTCTAAGAGTATGTTGAACTTGTCTATGCTAGTTGTGATAGCGTTTGTTGTGCAAGCATTGTATTTTTATACCACCGCGTCTCTCGATGGAGGGCCGACTGACTTGTTGTGAACTTTTATTGGACGTACCGGCAGTGACGGAGGATTCCACGGGTATGCTTCCATTGTGATTGATCTTGGCCATGCTTATACGATGAGGGATGCCGGGGCATGCGGCCAGGATGCGGGTTAGATGCCCGCACGTTTCATTACTCCATGGCCATGCTTATACGATGAGGGATTCCGGGGCATGCGACCATGTTATATTTTTACTCCATGGGCTAGCTCCCCGTGAAGACATGTACCCACGATGAGGGATTCCGGGGGCATGTTATATTATTATTCCATGGGCTAGCTCCCCATGAAGACCTGCACCTACGATGAGGGATTCCGAGGGCACGTTATGGCCATGCTTATACGATGAGGGATTCCGGGGCATGCGACCACGTTATATTATTATTTCATGGGCTAGCTCTCGCGAAGACTGCGCTACGATGAGGGATTAGAGGCACGTTATGGCCATGCTTATACGATGAGGGATTCCGGGGCATGCGGCCGCGTTATATATATATATATATATATATGTTGTATATGTGTACGCCGACAGTGAGGTAGGATGCCACGGGCGCGTCACCGGATTATATGTTACATCATGTACTGCCGGCAGTGAGGAATTATTCCACGGGCATGATTGATGTTGTGGGCGTGAGACCCCCAGTTATATTTGAGTGATGACTTTGAGGGCGTGAGTCCCTGACTTGACATGACGGCTTATATATTGTGTACAGTAGTTTGGTTATCATACATGTCTCCTGCTTTATATAGACTATTATGATTTCATTTACGATATTTTGATTTCACATACTTGGTACTGTTGTCTTGACCTCGCCCGGAGGCTGTGTTCATGCCGCAGGTTGAGGTACGTAGCTTGCTGATCCGCACTCTTAGGATCACTGTTCAGTTCTTGGAAAGCTCCATTTCTCCGGAGGCTTTGTCTTTGGTATAGTCCCCTGTCATTGTAGGTACTTGTACATTCAGGGGTATGGCGGGGCCCTGTCCCGTTATAGTTGTGGTTACATTCTTAGAGGTCGGTAGTACTGTTGTGGGCAGGGTTCGTAAAGGATGTAACTGTTCAAGTTTTGGTTTATATATACATGCCGAAAGGCGATATTTTCTTGGTTATACTGTTCTTACTCTTTATTGTTTCATGTCTTGTTTTTATATTCCGCTGGTTACTCTGATGTATATCTACTTGGGTGCCTGGTAAGGCACGATCCGCGGGCGGTCGGTCGTGTGATGAATCAATTTGGTCGATAGTTACTATCGTCGCATGTTAAGAAAGAAAGGATTTATAGTTGTTATAATTGTTATAGGGTATATAACATATTAGAATAACAACTTGGATTGAAATGGAAATTGAAAGAGAATTGATATTGTTGTGATATATTGTAGCCGAATAAGGCTTTGGATTAATGGACAGTTTTATATTGATTGTGGGGCAGAATTTTACACGTAATCCCCTTTGGTTAGATGAATTGTTGAGCCTTAAATGTGGCATTTGGTTATTGATTTTCGGGCCTTGAAAAAGGTGGAAAAGTACGTAGAAATAAAGGAAGTGCTGCCCGATTTTTCGTAGAATAAGAGTCCTTATACTTAGAAATATTCTACGTTGAAAGCTAGAAGTTGATAGGTGTATTGTGGTCATTATAGGTTGACATTCTACGCGCGACGTATTCAACTTGGCAAGTGGATTGAGTTAGAGAGGTATGTGGAACTTTTCTTACCTCTTGAGCATGAGTAGCTATAAATGTATAGTACGGTAGACGTACGAGATTTAAATGAATTTAGTTTCATTTGATATCCTTGCCTTGTTTAAGAATGTCCAAGTTGGTTGAGTTAGAGAATTAACTCACTTGTTTTAAAGGTTAAAGATTTCTTGACTTGAAAATGTATAGAATACTTGATTTGGAAAGTATTGATTACTTGAACTATTCTAAAGTTAAGAAACTTGATTTCTAAAGTTAAGAAACTTGATTTCTAAAGTTAAGAAACTTGATTTCTAAAGTTAAGAAACTTGATTTCTAAAGTTAAGGGACTTGAAGTACTGTGAAAGTTATGTAACTTGATTTGAAAGTATATGATACTTGGTTTTTAAAAGTATAAGTCTCTTGGTTATAAAAAGAATGAATTTGTCTAAAACATAAGGAGTTATAACAGCTTTATGAAAGGTTAAGAGAGTAGTCTATTTTGATTGATAGGCATAAGTTGCCTAGGTTGTGAAAATAGAAGTTACTTAGTTTCAAAGCCTTGAAATGAATTTCTAAAGGTGTAGTAACTTGATTTGAAAAATAGACATGCTTGGATACTACGGGTGTTAGTATCTTGGGGTTTTTATGTGAAAAGGGTTCTTTTTAAAAGAATGGAAGTACGTAATACTTTGGGTTAAATTCCCGTATTTTTCATGACATGTTAGTGCCTTAAGTTAAATAAAATGAGAGTGCATGTTAATTAAGTCTAATAAGAAGTTAGGGGATTTCTTAACTTGCTTATGATATTTATGATAAGTCGGTGGTGCTTATGTTATGTATGATAGCCGGTTGTGCTAGTGTTATGTTATTCTTGCGGGGTAAACCCCCGGGTTACTACTTATTCCATGGATTTTCTACCCATGATGCGAGTGCGGCGTATGTACTCATTGCGGGTGAAATAGTCCTATGCGGGTGAAATAGTCCTATGCGGGTGAAATAGTCTCATGCGGAGCAAATTGCTCCATTTGCGTGTCCACAGGACCTATGCGGGTGAAATAGTCTCAGGAGTAGGATTGCTTAATGATACTACGGGCGGGTGGCCCTAATTTGATCATGAGCTTCCTATTATTATGCAGTAATATACTCTTGTTTACTCTCATTATTAGTAAGGCACAGTGTACTGTTATTTTGGTCATCATACATGTCTCCAGCTTTATTTTAGAATATATGATTTCATTTCAGTACTTTCAGTTTCACATACTTGGTACATAGTTTGTACTGACCCCTTCCTCGGGGGATGCGTTCATGCCGCAAATAGAGTTATACAGGTTGCTGATCCTCACTCTTAGGATTACTGTTCAACTGTTGAGAAGCTCCATTACTCTGGAGGCTTTCTTGGTTCAGATCTCTGGTATTGTCGGTTGTTGTACATTCAGGGGTATAGTGGGGTCCTGTCCCATCACAGTTGTTATGTCAAAATTCTTAGAGGTCTGTAGTCATGTATGTGGGTCGGTTTGTAACAAAAAAAGGATGTAACTGCTTTTGACTATTTATATATGTATATCCAGGAAGGCAGCCTTATCGGCTAGCCTGTTGTTTACTTCTTACTGATTTAAGTTGTGTGTTTTATGTATGTTCCGCTGACTTTCTCTGATGGTTACCTGTAAGGGTGCCCAGGTAGGGCACCAGTCACGGGCCCGGGGTCAGGTCGTGACAGATACCTTATAGGAAACCACCTATCAAGGACAAACCGCCTCAAATGAACGCACTTAAGAACCAAGTGTGTCCACGACGCACGACGGATAAAAACATAAAGAATGATTGAGTAGGAAAGATATTGTGTGGGTATCATTGTTGTCACGAACCGACCCCGGGCCCGCGACTGGTGCCCTACCTGGGCACCCTTACATGTATACATCAGAGAAAATCAGCGAAACATACATGAAACTCATAACGTACATTAACAGGAAAATAAACAACAGGCTAGCCGATAAGGCTACCTCCCTGGACATATATATATATATATACAAAGCCAAAAGCAGTTACATCCTTTTTCTTTACAAACTGACACACAAGATATGACTACAGACCTCTAAGAGTTTTGACATAACCACTGTGATGAGACAGGGCCCCACCATACCCATGAATATACATAATCTACATCAGCAGGGATCCGTACCAAAAGATAAGCCTCCGGAGTAAATGGAGTTTTTTTCCCAAAAACTGAACAGAGATCCTAAGAGAAAGGATCACCAACCTGTGTACCTAACACCTGCGGGCATGAACGCAGCCCCCGAGGACGGGGGTCAGTACAAAATATGTACCAAATATGTGAAACTAAAAGTATTGTAATTTAAATCATAAAGTCTAGATATATAAAGCTAGAGACAAGTATGATAATCAAATTAACAGTACAACCGTGCCTTGTCGAAACAAAAGTAATGAAAGTCAGTTTTTACCTTTTAAAGACTATTTCATCACATAAACAATAGTCACACCAAGGCTAGGGACACAAGCCCTCAAACTCATCACACAATCCAGTAAGGGTCTCAAGCCCGCAAACATCAAGCGTGCCCGTGAAATCCTCCATCATTGTCGACAGCCGCAAGTGTAAAATATATACATATGTAACACGCTCATGGAATCCTACATCACTGTCGGCGTGCACATATGCAATATATATATATATATATATATATATATATCTCATGCCTGTGGAATCCCTCATCTCGGGTACATGACTTCATGGAGAGCTAATCCATGGAATAATAATAGTATATAACATGTCTGTGGAATCCCTCATCTCGGGTACATGTCTTCATGGAGAGCTAGTTCATGGAATAATAATAACATATAACATGCCCGTGAAATCCCTCATCTTGGGTACATGTCTTCATGGAGAGCTAGTCCATGGAATAATAATAGCATCCCGGAGTTTAACCCGCATCATGGCCACATGCCCCGGAATCCCTCATCGTATAAGCATGTCCATGGAACAATCACAATTGAAGCATACCCGTGGAATCCTTCATCACTGTCGGTACGTCCAAGTAAATTCACAACAAGACAGCCGACCCTCCAACTGAGAGACACATCAGCGTAGAAATAAAATACTTGCACTCAAAGGCTATCGCAAGCAAGCATAGGCAAGTTCATAAAATCTTTAGACTTTCATTAACATACAAAAATGAATTCCATTTTATAAACTCAAGGCACTTTCGTTTTACGTGAAATACGGGGATTTAACCCAAAGTACTACGTACTTCTAAGCTTTTGAAAATGACTTATTTCAATAGCCACAAGATACTAACGCCCGTAGTATCAAGGTAAGTCTACTTTTCGAGTCAAGCCACTACACCTTTAGAAATACATTTTTAGGCTTCTAAACCAAGTGACTTTTACTTTAAAACTTTAAGCAATTGATGTCTTTAAATCAAATTGCCCTTCTTCATTTCAAGTCATTTATCTTTGTTTACATTACTAGAGTAAACCATTCTTTTAACTTTCCATAAAGTTGTTATAACCAACTTCCCATAAAGCCGTTATAATAACTTTATGCTTTAGAAACTAAGGCATTTTTATCCTTTAAAAACAAGTGAGTTAATTCTCTAACTCAACTAACTTGGACATTCTTAAAATAAGTCAAGGACATCAAAATGAAACTGAATTCATTTAAATCTCGTACGTCTACCGTACTATACATTTATAACTACTCATGCCCAAGAGATAAGAAAAGTTACACATACGTCTGCCCATAAAGGTATACTGCCCGGCCCATTCTGGGACGCGGTAAAGTCACATAACGTAACCCGGCCTATGTGTAGGCTCGGTGTGTCTCATAACATAACCCGGCCTATTCGTAGGTTCGGTGTATCTCATAACATAACCCGGTCTATTTGTAGGACTCGGTGTATTGTATCCATAATATTTTAAACCATCTTTTCTTACTCCTTCTTAAGTCGTTATAACAACATCCCATAAAGCTATTATAACAACCTTTCATTTTGGAGAACTTAAGGCACTTTCATTTCTTATTACATTAGGGAAAACTAAACCCAAAAGTACTACGTACATGCATAGTTATAAATGAATCATGCCACACATTTTTTTAAATCAATAAACTTCTTCTTTTGAAAACTCAAGTTACATTCTCTTTTGAAGTCAAGCCTCTTAACTTTTGAAATAAATCATGGAAACCTTACTTTTTAAATCAAGTCATTCCTTCCTTTAAGAATCAAGTCCCATAACTTGAAAAATAAAGTCTCATAACCTTTTAAGAAATCAAGGTTCATAGTCTTAAAACTTCATAATATAAACTCTTTAAATTAAGTAACATATACTTTTATGAGCGGTGAATAGGTTATACTCGTTTATAACGATCTTATTAAAGCAGCCATGATCTAGAAAATGTAATACAATTTTGTCGTATCTTAGTTTCTATGCAGATGGAGAATTCTACTCATTTTAATATAATTGATTGTTGATACATTTTTATTAACGCTGCAATGGCTTGTTCGATACCTATTATCATTAGTGCAGTAAATTAGCAAGGTCACCTCGACTCCACATACTTCCTAACGACTCTTACCAACATCCCACATAAGACTTGGTAAGAACTTAGGATAACTTAGACATACCTTTTACATAGAGTAGCTCAACATACGTACCTCTTAACTTCTAAGAGTAGAAGGAATCATGAAATAACACCACATGTATATTTCATACGTAGAATCATGCCAAAAGAAGGAAGAGATTCACATACCTCGCGACGACTATCGACAAGTAGCAAAATGCTCCAAAGTACTTCAACCTTGATAGTTGTTCCACCCTTCAAGTAGAATACGCTATACGTAGTACTTTAACCTATAATAACCAGAACATGTCTATCAACTCCTAGCTTATTAACGTGGAATAATACTAAGTGCTAGGTCTCTTATTCTACAGAAATTTGGGCAGCACTTCCTTTGTTTCTACGTACTTTTCCACCTTTTTCAAGGCCCGAAATCAATAACCAACATGCCACATTTAAGACGCAACAAACCAGCTATCAAAGGGGATTACACGCCTTAACAGGACGTGGTAAATTCTCCCCCACAATTAAAGTAAAATTGTCCATAATCTTTAGGCAATTCTCGACAATATCAAGGACAACAACAACGTCTATTTCTTTTCAATTCCTTTCTAATCCAAGTTGTTATTCCAACATGTAATATAAGTCATGATCAATTATAACGACTAAATTCCTTTCTTTAAATAACATGCGACGATTATAACTAACAACTTTAATGGCTAGCATGCCAATTTGGTTTTAACATCTCAACATGATCCAAATCTTTTCCAACTTCATTATATATATCACAAGCTCATCTATCAACTACTACAACATGAAATATTGAATTACAATAGCAAGACGGAGATTATTACCTCTTTTAAGCCCAAATCTTATCCAAGATAAAAAGTCGATCCTTAGCAACATTAGTTCCTCTTCTTGACGTTCCAATCCACTCCAAGCAATCCTTAGAGGTTCATAAACAACTTCTCTTCAAATTTCAACTTCAAAGTTAAAGAACACCTTAGGTTTTCATGTTGCGACTAACGTAGAAACGTAGTTTTTCTGGGATTTTTGTGTTGAGATATCCTTAGAATACCTTTAGGGATCTTGGGTTTGAATATTGGAATTTATGAAGCAAGATTGAAGAATTTCTTTTCTAATTTTGAGAGCTTGGCCGAGAGCCTCTCTTGGAACACTAAAGTTTTCTTGAAAATTTTCTATGTATAGAATTCATCTTGCTACTAGTATAAATATATACTACAATCAAGGGCTTGGATTAAACCAAATGGATGGCTAGGATTGGGTCAATTATATCAAGCTCCCACTTGTTTATTGACTTAGTCAATTCTTTTATTCATCCAACATAAGCATGTGGAGGGTGACACGTGTCGCCATCCATTGGTCCATAATATTTTGTTTCTTCCATAATTGGTCAAAATGTCGAAAACCTTGAGGGCCCCACAAAAACGTAAAATTTCCCGAGTGGGCCCTACGTATCCAACTCTGAAGATAAAATTCCATAATTCCGATAAATTCTATAAGTCTCAAATAACAAATTTGAGAACCCAATTCTTACTAACAAACATTTTTCCTTCTCGAGGTTCGGAAGATTTTTTTCCCTTAGATATCACAACTCTTTCTTCCGTTGAAATTTTAAGTCCTGATTCCTTACGTACATTCTATTAAACATGTCCTGGAATTACGGGGTGTAACATTCTTCCCCCTTTAGAAACATTCTTCCCCGAATGTTCTTTCGGAGCTCAATCTAACATTTCTCGGTATAGTCTCATAAAACTACACTTAATGAAACCTACTTATGCCACATATGGCCCTAATACATCGCACATGCATATCCATCCATCATAAGCCAAACGAGGAAACAAATCCAAAGTGTGCACCATCACTATTTACTCCCATTCATGGCCTAAAGGATTCTCTTTTCGTACTTTTCTTTAGTCATAACTATAAGCACTTCAATTCTTTCAACCCTTGTTCTCTCCTTTTCTTACTTATCGTATTCTTCTCGTACTTTCAAACTTATTCTAGCATACGTACAAAATCTCAATCATCGCTTCTGTTTTCAAATCCTTGGAGCTACTACATCCAACAAATTAGGGTCATTTTCGGCTCTCACGACCCGGTTCCGGTGGAACGCGTCTACGAACTCGTACAACGATTAACTAAACTTGAGCCTTACACCCTCGTGACCCTATCACATAGCGGTACTACCTCCAACTGACCCCATTCTATTCCGGGCTACGGGTTGACCCGCAAAAGCCCATACCCGACCCATAGTCGCACTAAATTCTCATTTTTGGTCCGAAATAAATCTTACTACCCGAGAATGCCTTATACCTCTAAGGTCTCAGCGGTTATCAATATTCTATGGTCTCCAATATTCCATGTCCCCCAAACTTACGTTACCTCATAATCATACTGTCTTACTCACAACAACCCAATATTTTTTGTACATAACACTTAAGAATACTACATAGCTTAATCTATAACATAGTCTTCCATTAAGTCTCTTATCAAGATTTCTTAAGGGTTCATTACCTTCTCAGACAGCTCATCATCTCCTAATTATCTCAAATTAGCACGTAAAACCTTGATGAGAATTCATTAAATTGTTTCATATCTTCCCGGTATCTATTTAGTCCTTATCAATTCTTGGTAATCTAAAATCATTCTAGGAAACACACACCCGACCCTCATACATAAATTCGTATAGCTGTATGTCATTATACCAACTATACAACAATTATTACCGACCTGGATATGCAATCCACATCATCCTTTCTGGGTCACTGCTGCCTTTCTCATAGCTGCAATCAACATAACATGTTAGGGAGAGACTACCCTAACAACACAGCTCTATCGCACGATCTCAGAATGAGAAGAAGGGAAACCAATCCTAAATGTCCTGCAGCCTCCTAGTTATAGATGTGGTGCACAACACACCGATATCTAAGACTCTACTAGACATGGTTTGTAGACATTTTCTGAGGACTAACTGCTCCGATACCACTTTTGTCACGACACGATCCCGGGCCCGCGACTGGTGCCCTACCTGGGCACCCTTACAGGTATACATCAGAGAAAATCAGCGGAACATACATGAAACTCATAACGTACATTAACAGGAAAATAAACAACTGGCTAGCCGATAAGGCTACCTCCCTGGACATATATATATATATATATATATATCTATATATATACAAAGCCAAAAGCAGTAACATCCTTTTTCTTTACAAACTGACCCACAAGATATGACTACAGACCTCTAAGAGTTTTGACATAACCACTGTGACGGGACAGGGCCCCGCCATACTCCTGAATATACATAATATACATCAGCAGGATCTACCAAAAGATAAGCCTCCGGAGTAAATGGAGCTTTTTCCCAAAAACTAAACAGAGATCCTAAGAGCAAGGATCACCAACTTGTGTACCTAATACCTGTGGGCATGAACGCAGCCCCCGAGGACGGGGGTCAGTACAAAATATGTACCAAGTATGTGAAACTAAAAGTACTCTAATTTAAATCATAAAGTCTAGATATATAAAGTTGGAGACAAGTATGATAATCAAATTAACAGTACAACAGTGCCTTGTCGAAATGAAAGTAATGAAAGTCAGTTTTTACCTTTTAAAAACTATTTCATCACATAAACAATAGTCACACCAAGGATAGGGACACAAGCCCTCAAACTCATCACACAGTCCAGTAAGGGTCTCAAGCCCGCAAACATCAAGCATGCCCGTGGAATCCTCCATCACTGTTGACACCCGCAAGTGTAAAATATATATATATGTAACACGCTCGTGGAATCCTACATCACTGTCGGCGTGCATATATGCAATATATATATATATATATATATCTCATGCTCGTGGAATCCCTCATCTCGGGTACATGACTTCATGGAGAGCTAGTCCATAGAATAATAATAGTATATAACATGCCAGTGGAATCCCTCATCTCGGGTACATGTCTTCATGGAGAGCTAGTCCATGGAATAATAATAGCATATAATATGCCTGTGAAATCCCTCATCTCGGGTACATGTCTTCATGGAGAGCTAGTCCATAGAATAATAATAGTATCCGGGAGTTTAACCCGCATCATGGTCGCATGCCCCGGAATCCCTCATCGTATAAGCATGTCCATAGAATAATCACAATGGAAGTATACCCGTGGAATCCTATATCACTGTCGGTACGTCCAAGTAAATTCACAACAAGAAAGTCGACCCTCCAACTGAGAGACACGGCAGCGTAGAAATAAAATACTTGCACTCAAAGGCTATCGCAAGCAAGCATAGGCAAGTTCATAAAATCTTTAGACTTTCATTAACATACAAAAATGAATTCCATTTTATAAACTCAAGGCACTTTCGTTTTACGTGAAATACGGGGATTTAACCCAAAGTACTACGTACTTCTAAGCTTTTGAAAAGGACTTATTTCAATAGCCACAAGATACTAACGCCCGTAGTATCAAGGTAAGTCTACTTTTCGAGTCAAGCCACTACACCTTTAGAAATACATTTTTAGGCTTCTAAACCAAGTGACTTTTACTTTAAAACTTTAAGCAATTGATGCCTTTAAATCAAATTGCCCTTCTTCATTTCAAGTCATTTATCTTTGTTTACATTACTAGAGTAAACCATTCTTTTAACTTTCCATAAAGTTGTTATAACCAACTTCCCATAAAGTCGTTATAATAACTTTATGCTTTAGAAACTAATGCATTTTTATCCTTTAAAACAAGTGAGTTAATTCTCTAACTCAACTAACTTGGACATTCTTAAAATAAGTCAAGGACATCAAAATGAAACTGAATTCATTTAAATCTCATACGTCTACCGTACTATACATTTATAACTACTCATGCTCAAGAGGTAAGAAAAGTTCCACATACGTCTGCCCATAAAGGTATACTGCCCGGCCCATTCTGGGACGCGGTAAAGTCACATAACGTACCCGACCTATGTGTAGGCTCGGTGTGTCTCATAACATAACCCGGCCTATTCGTAGGCTCAGTGTATCTCATAAGATAACCCGACCTATTTGTAGGACTCGGTGTATTGTATCCATAATATTTTAAACCATCTTTTCTTACTCCTTCTTAAGTCGTTATAACAACTTCTCATAAAGCTATTATAACAACCTTTCATTTTGGAGAACTTAAGTCACTTTCATTTCTTATTACATTAGGGAAAACTAAACCCAAAAGTACTACGTACATGCATACTTATAAAGGAATCATGCCACACCTTCTTTTTTTAAATCAATAAACTTCTTCTTTTGAAAACTCAAGTTACATTCTCTTTTGAAGTCAAGCCTCTTAACTTTTGAAATAAATCATGGAAACCATACTTTTTAAATCAAGTCATTCCTTCCTTTAAGAATCAAGTCCCATAACTTGAAAAATAAAGTCTCATAACCTTTTAAGAAATCAAGGTTCATAGTCTTAAAACTTCATAATATAAACTCTTTAAATTAAGTAACATATACTTTTATGAGCGGTGAATAGGTTATACTCGTTTATAACGATCTTATTAAAGCAGTCATGATCTAGAAAATGTAATACAATTTTGTCTTATATTAGTTTCTATGCAGATGGAGAATTCTACTCATTTTAATATAATTGATTGTCGATACATTTTTATTGACGCTGCAATGGCTTGTTCGATACCTATTCTCATTAGTGCAGTAAATTAGCAAGGTCACCTCGACTTCACATACTTCCTAACGACTCTTACCAACATCCCCCATAAGACTTGGTAAGAACTTAGGATAACTTAGACATACCTTTTACATAGAGTAGATTAACATACGTACCTCTTAACTTCTAAGAGTAGAAGGAATCATGAAATACCACCACATGTATATTTCATACGTAGAATCATGCCAAAAGAAGGAAGAGGTTCACATACCTCGCGACGACTATCGACAAGTAGCAAAATGCTCCAAAGTACTTCAACCTTGATAGTTGTTCCACCCTTCAAGTAGAATACGCTATACGTAGTACTTTAACCTATAATAACCATAACATGTCTATCAACTCCTAGCTTATTAACGTGGAATAATACTAAGTGCTAGGTCTCTTATTCTACAGAAATTTTGGCAGCACTTCCTTTGTTTCTACGTACTTGCACCCCGTATTTACAGGATATGTTTTAAGAACGTAAGTAAGAACTCACAAGTGTTAAGATTTGAGACTTGTAAAAAGGTTTATCGGAATTGTGAAATTGTCGGAAAACGTAATATTGTGACGAATGGGAGGGCGACACGTGTCACCCCCCCCCTTATGATGCCTTGGATGAAATAGGCATGGCCAAAATGGTCATTGACCATAGTCTTAAGATGACAAAGTCTTGCAAGTGTGAGCTTGAGAAAATTGACCAAAGTAAAAGGTCCCACAAGTCTTGATATTTAATAAGAGATCATCCAAACCACCCAATTGTTTGCATCTTGACCCTACATTACACTATATAATACTAGTAGTAGTAGACAAGCTTAAACACTTAGCCAAATTTCACAAAAATTGGAAGAACTCATAGTAGAGCTCTCGGGTTTGCCCCTCTATTCACAAAAGAATTTTTGTTTCTTGTCCAATAAGCCCCACACTTTAAACCAAGGTTCCTATGTGTATTGTAGGCATATCTCAATAGAAAAATCTCAGAAAAAGATAGTATTCGGGTTAGTCGCAAAGTGAAAACCTAGTGGCTTTCTAGGTTTTGGATTGAAAGTTTGAAGGAAAGTTGTTGGTGTGGTTCTAAGGGTCTCAACTAGCGGATTGGAGTGTCTTGAAGAAGCTCTAAGTTGCTAAGGAGCGACTTCGGATTTGGAATTGGATTAAGATTCGTTGAGGTATAATCTTGTCTCTTAGAAGTGTTACAAGATTATTTATATTGTTGTTATCATTACATGTTGCTAGCATGAAGTATATGTGTTGAATTTTATAAGGATTATGGATTGATTGTAACCTTGGAAATCCGAATGTAATGTAAGCCATGTTAAATTGGATTACAATTTAGTCGTTATTAGAATCGTCGCATGTTGTTGACTTAAAGATTATAGTAGTTATAGTCGTTTGCGACTTGATATCATGTTGGGCTAATAACTTGGATTGAAATGGAAATTGGATAAGAATTGAAGTTGTAGTATTTCAAGTTAGCCGAATTGGACATATAGTTTGTATTAGTTTGATATCTATTGTGGGGCGGAATTTTACACGGCTAGTAGGCGTGTAATCCCAAATTAATAATTGCATTTGATTGGGCCTTAAATGTGGCGTGTTTGGTTATTGTATTCGGCCTTGAAAAAGGTGGCAAAGTAAGTAAAAACAAAGGAGGTGCTGTCCGATTTTCCGTAGAATTTAATGACTTAGCACCTAGGATATTCTACGTTGAAGTAAGAGGTTAATGAACATATTGTGACCATTATAGGTTGAAGTACTAAGTATAGTGTATCCTACTTGAAGGATGGATTAGCTATCAAGATTGAAGTACTTTGGAGCATTTTGCTACTTGTCGATAATCGTCGCGAGGTATGTGAACCTCTTCCTTCCTTTGGCATGATTCTATGTATGGAATATACCTGTGGTATCATTTCATGTTTCCTTCTACTCTTAGAAGTTAAGAGGTAGTTGGGTGATTTGCTCTATGTATAACTTTTCCTATCTTTTGAGCATGACTAGTTGTATGTATGTAGTACGGTAGACGTACAATACCTTGATATCCTTTACTAGTTTTATAGATAGCCAAGTCAGGTGAGTTAGGAGATTAACTCATTTCTTTGAAAAAATAAAGGATGTCTTAAGTTTTATTAAAGTTAAGGGACTTGAAGAGTTTTGAAGTATGTGATACTTGTTCCGTTTTAAACGTATAAGTCCCTTGGATAGGAAATTGTTTTTGGCTAAGGCATAAAGTGAATATAACGACTTTATTGGGAGTTGGTTATATTTGCTTTATGGAAAGATAAATGACTTGATTTTAGTAAAAAGGTAACTTGATTTTAAGGCATCAATTGCCTAAGGTTTTATAATAAAAGGAGTCACTTGAGTTCTAAAGGTTAAGAGACTAATTGTATTTTTGAAGGTTAAGAGAATTGATTTGAAGGTATATTAATACTTGGTTTCAAAAAGTAGAAGTCTCTTGGTTACAAAAGGAAAAAGAGTTTTGTCTAAAACCATAAAGGGTTATAACGGCTTTATGGGAAGTTGGTTATAACGGCTTTATGGAAAGTTAAGAGAATGGTTTTCTCTAATAAAGTAATCAAAGAATTAACTTGCATTAAGGAAGGGCAAAGTGATTTAAAGGAATCACTTGCTTAAAGCTTTTAAGTAAGGGTCAATTGATTTTAGAAGCCGAGAAATGTATTTCTAAAAGTATCGTGACTTATGTGAAATGTACACAAGCCTGGATACTACGGGTGTTAGTATCTTGGGTTTTTACACAAAAAGGAGTCTCTTAAAAAGAATGTACGTACGTAGTACTTTGGCCTGTTTAATTGAGAATAATTCTATGTGATGCCTTGATTAGTACTTTGGCTTGATTAATTGAGAATTTGTCTAAGTATGCCTTGATAAGTACTTTGGCTTGTTAAATGAGAATTTTTCTATTTGTGCCTTGATAAGTACTTTGTCTTGATTAATTGAGAATTTGTCTAAGTATGCCTTGATAAGTACTTTGGCTTGTTAAATGAGAATTATTCTATTTGTGCCTTGATAAGTACTTTGGCTTGATTAATTGAGAATTTGTCTAAGTATGCCTTGATAAGTACTTTGGCTTGTTAAATGAGAATTTTTCTATTTGTGCCTTGATAAGTACTTTGGCTTGATTAATTGAGAATTTGTCTAAGTATGCCTTGATAAGTACTTTGGCTTGTTAAATGAGAATTATTCTATTTGTGCCTTGATAAGTATTTTGGCTTGATTAATTGAGAATTTGTCTAAGTATGCCTTGATAAGTACTTTGGCTTGTTAAATGAGAATTATTCTATTTGTGCCTTGATAAGTACTTTGGCTTGATTAATTGAGAATTTGTCAAAGTATGCCTTGATAAGTACTTTGGCTTGATTAATTGAGAATTTGTCTAAGTATGCCTTGATAAGTACTTTGGCTTGATTAATTGAGAATTAGCCTATGTGTACTGGTGATAGCCTTTGAGTGCAAGTATTATGTTTTATTACGTTGCCGCGACTCGGTTGGAGGCCACTGTCTTGTTGTAAGTACTTGGACGTACCGACAGTGATGTGGGATTCCACGGGTATGCTTCCGTTATTAGTAGTACTTGGGTTAAATTCCCGGATTTTTATAGAAGACATGGTAGTGCTTCTGTTTGTTTGACGGCCGGTCGAGATAGGGTAAGAGTATAAGTGAGGGGTAAACCCCCAAGATGCTATACCACCTTCTCCAGGGTAAGAGTATAAGTGAGGGGTAAACCCCCAAGACATTATACCCCCTTCTTATTTTGTTTGATGGTCGGTCGAGATAGGGTAAGAGTATAAGTGAGGGGTAAACCCCCAAGATGCTATACCACCTTCTACAGGGTAAGAGTATAAGTGAGGGGTAGACCCCCAAGACGCTATACCACCGGTGGGACTTGGTGTTCATGTATGCCTATTGGTGTATTATTATATCCTGGACTGTCGGCAGTGATATGGGATTCCACGGGCAGGAGATATATATATATGTGTTACGTATGTGTACGCGAAGCTGAGGTGGGATGCCACGCGCGTCACATGATTATATTTTACACTTATAGTCGTTAGCGGTGATGGGGATTCCACGGACACGCGATATTTGTGTGATTGATCGCGTCCCAGATCGGGTAGTAAATGTGCCCTCCTTAAATGGCGGATTATACTTATGGAAGATAAGTAAGTTATATAGAAATGAACTTAATGATTTGTCCTAGTCGTATGCGTAAGAATGGGGCTATAACCTTTATTGAAAATGGGAAAGATAATAAGGTACGATTAAGTTCATAAGTGGTAATGACACGGCGGGATCCGTATGTACTTTTATACTTGTCTCCTGTCATTCTTTGTACAGATTATGATTTGTTTATCAGACGTTATTTTTGTTCCATATTCGGTACATGTTATCGACTTCTTCCGGGCTGCGTTCATGCCCGCAGTTTTAGGTACCTGTGTGGTGATCCTTGCTCTTAGGATCTCGGTTGATTTTGAGAAAGCCCCATTTGCTCGGATGCTTAGCTCTTGTGCAGTTTTCCGAGTAGTAGATTCATGTATATTCGAGGTATGGCGGGGCCTGTCCGCCACGATTGTTATTCCTAGAGGTCCGTATTCACATATGTGGTTGTAAGAACTCGAGTTGTACTTTGATTTTGTTTATATTATAGAAAGCGCCCGATCGGCTTTCTGTGACGTTTATTTACACATCTGTTTATGTTGTGTATGTTCATTGCTATTCTCGATGTATACCGAACGGGTGCCCGGTAGGGAACGATGCCCCCGGTCGGTCGTGACAAAGTGGTATCAGAGCGCTTAGTCCTCGGAAAGTGTCTGAGCATCGTGTTCAGAGAGTCTTGATTATCGGTGTGTTGTGCACCACATCTATAATCAGGAGGCTGCAGGACATTTAGGATTGGTTTCCATTCTTCTCACTCTGAGATCGTGCGATAGAGCTGTGCTGTTAGGGTCATCCCTCCCTAACGAGTTATGTTGATTGCAGCTACGAGAAAGGCAACAGTGACCCAGGAAGGACTAGGTGGATTGCGTATCCAGGTTGGTAATGATTATAGTATAGTTGGTATTGTGACATACATCTATACGGAGTTATGTATGAGGATCATTTATGGGTTGCCTAGAATGGTTTTAGATTTACCAAGAGTGGTAAAGACTAACTAGATACCGGGAAGGTATGGAACAGTTAAAACAATTCTCGCCAAGATCTTATGTGTTGTTTTGAGATAATTGGGAAGGGATGAGCTGTCTGATAGGGTAGTGAACCCTTAAGAAGCCATGTTAAGGAACTTAACGGAATGTCATGTTAATAGATTAAGCTGCGTAGTAGGCTTAAGAAAATTTTACGGATGAGGTCCGTATAGAGTAAATAATGGTTGTTGTGATCAACGACACGATTATGGTATTATGAGGAGTTTTTGTACCCGTTTACGGGGAGACTGATAAGATAGGCTTGGAGCATGGAAATTGCGAGCCTAAGAATGTTGAAGACCGCTGAGACCTTAGATGTACAAGTTCTTCTCGGGTAGAAAGATTTATTAGAGACCAAGAATAAGAGTTAAGTACGACGGTGGGTCGGGGTGAGGGCCTGTTACGGGTCGCCCCCTAGCCTGAAATAAGAGTGGGATCAGTTGTTAGTAGTTCCGCTACGTGACAGGGTCACGAGGGTGCAAGGCCCAAGTCTAGTTAATTGTTTTACGGGTTCGTGGACGCGTTCCACCGGAACCAGGTAGTGAAAGTCGGAAATGGCCTTATGTTGTTTAAAAGAGTGACTCCAAAAGATTGGAGGCCAGCATCGGTATGGAAGTTATGTATACTAGTATGAGTTGGAAATACGGAAAGAGTACGACCAGTAAGAAAGATAACAACCAAGTGTAAAGGAATAGAGCCTGAATCCATAAGAACCTTTCGAGGTAACTACACCCGTAAGTGTGTGGGGTGGTAGCTGAGCGGGAATATGAGGTTTTCCCGGTGATGATACAGTTGTCAGACCCTAGTAGACCTAGTAGAGAGGATTATGACAGACTTGGAGGTCATTATAAGTATGGGCTAGTTGGCTTCGTGAGTGCCAAGGTTGACAGCTTAGAATAAATATTGGTATGTGGCCATGAGTGGCATATGTTGTAAGAAGGGTGTAGAATAAGGAGACTATGTCGCGCGTTAATCAGATTGTACTCCGAAAGAACATTCGAGGACGAATGTTTCTAAGGGGGGAAGAATGTTACACCCCGTATTTACAGGATATGTTTTAAGAACGTAAGTAAGAACTCACAAGTGTTAAGATTTGAGACTTGTAAAAAGGTTTATCGGAATTGTGAAATTGTCGGAAAACGTAATATTGTGACGAATGGGAGGGCGACACGTGTCACACCCCCTTATGATGCCTTGGACGAAATAGGCATGGCCAAAATGGTCAGTGACCATAGTCTTAAGATGACAAAGTCTTGCAAGTGTGAGCTTGAGAAAATTGACCAAAGTCAAAGGTCCCACAAGTCTTGATATTTAATAAGAGATCATCCAAACCACCCAATTGTTTGCATCTTGACCCTACATTACACTATATAATACTAGTAGTAGTAGACAAGCTTAAACACTTAGCCAAATTTCACAAAAATTGGAAGAACTCATAGTAGAGCTCTCGGGTTTGCCCCTCTCTTCACAAAAGAATTTTTGTTTCTTGTCCAATAAGCCCCACACTTTAAACCAAGGTTCCTATGTGTATTGTAGGCATATCTCAATAGAAAAATCTCGGAAAAAGATAGTTTTCGGGTTAGTCGCAAAGTGAAAACCTAGTGGCTTTCTAGGTTTTGGATTGAAAGTTTGAAGGAAAGTTGTTGGTGTGGTTCTAAGGGTCTCAACTAGCGGATTGGAGTGTCTTGAAGAGGCTCTAAGTTGCTAAGGAGCGACTTCGTATTTGGAATTGGATTAAGATTCGTTGAGGTATAATCTTGTCTCTTAGAAGTGTTACAAGATTATTTATATTGTTGTTATATTTACATGTTTCTAGCATGAAGTATATGTGTTGAAGTTTATAAGGATTATGGATTGATTGTAACCTTGGAAATCCGAATGTAATGAAAGCTATGTTAAGTTGGATTACAATTTAGTCGTTATTAGAATCGTCGCATGTTGTTGACTTAAAGATTATAGTAGTTATAGTCGTTTGCAACTTGATATCATGTTGGGCTAATAACTTGGATTGAAATGGAAATTGGATAAGAATTGAAGTTGTAGTATTTCAAGTTAGCCGAATTGGACATATAGTTTGTATTAGTTGATATCTATTGTGGGGCGGAATTTTACACGGCTAGTAGGCGTGTAATCCCCTATTGATAATTGCATTTGATTGGGCCTTAAATGTGGCGTGTTTGGTTATTGTATTCGGCCTTGAAAAAGGTGGCAAAGTAAGTAAAAACAAAGGAGGTGTCATGTCCGATTTTCCGTAGAATTTAATGACTTAGCACCTAGGATATTCTACGTTGAAGTAAGAGGTTAATGGACATATTGTGACCATTATAGGTTGAAGTACTAAGTATAGCGTATCCTACTTGAAGGATGGATTAGCTATCAAGATTGAAGTACTTTGGAGCATTTTGCTACTTGTCGATAATCGTCGCGAGGTATGTGAACCTCTTCCTTCCTTTGTCATGATTCTATGTATGGAATATACCTGTGGTATCATTTCATGTTTCCTTCTACTCTTAGAAGTTAAGAGGTAGTTGGGTGATTTGCTCTATGTATAACTTTTCCTATCTTTTGAGCATGACTAGTTGCACGTATGTAGTACGGTGACGTCTGATACCTTGATATCCTTTACTAGTTTTATAGATAGCCAAGTCAGGTGAGTTAGGAGATTAACTCATTTCTTTGAAAGAATAAAGGATGTCTTAAGTTTTATTAAAGTTAAGGGACTTGAAGAGTTTTGATGTATGTGATACTTGTTCTGTTTTAAACGTATAAGTCCCTTGGATAGGAAATTGTTTTTGGCTAAGGCATAAAGTGAATATAACGACTTTATGGGGAGTTGGTTATATTTGCTTTATGGAAAGATAAATGACTTGATTTTAGTAAAAAGGTAACTTGATTTTAAGGCATCAATTGCCTAAGGTTTTATAATAAAAGGAGTCACTTGAGTTCTAAAGGTTAAGAGACTAATTGTATTTTTGAAGGTTAAGAGAATTGATTTGAAGGTATATTAATACTTGGTTTCAAAAAGTAGAAGTCTCTTGGTTACAAAAGGAAAAAGAGTTTTGTCTAAAACCATAAAGGGTTATAACGGCTTTATGGGAAGTTGGTTATAACGGCTTTATGAAAAGTTAAGAGAATGGTTTTCTCTAATAAAGTAATCAAAGAATTAACTTGTATTAAGGAAGGGCAAAGTGATTTAAAGGAATCACTTGCTTAAAGCTTTTAAGTAAGGGTCACTTGATTTTAGAAGCCGAGAAATGTATTTCTAAAAGTATCGTGACTTATGTGAAATGTACACAAGCCTGGATACTACGGGTGTTAGTATCTTTGGGTTTTACACAAAAAGGAGTCTCTTAAAAAGAATGTACGTACGTAGTACTTTGACCTGTTTAATTGAGAATAATTCTATGTGATGCCTTGATTAGTACTTTGGCTTGATTAATTGAGAATTTGTCTAAGTATGCCTTGATAAGTACTTTGGCTTGTTAAATGAGAATTTTTCTATTTGTGCCTTGATAAGTACTTTGGCTTGATTAATTGAGAATTTGTCTAAGTATGCCTTGATAAGTACTTTGGCTTGTTAAATGAGAATTTTTCTATTTGTGCCTTGATAAGTACTTTGGCTTGATTAATTGAGAATTTGTCTAAGTATGCCTTGATAAGTACTTTGGCTTGTTAAACGAGAATTATTCTATTTGTGCCTTGATAAGTACTTTGGCTTGATTAATTGAGAATTTGTCTAAGTATGCCTTGATAAGTACTTTGGCTTGTTAAATGAGAATTATTCTATTTGTGCCTTGATAAGTACTTTGGCTTGATTAATTGAGAATTTGTCTAAGTATGCCTTGATAAGTACTTTGACTTGATTAATTGAGAATTTGTCTAAGTATGCCTTGATAAGTACTTTGGCTTGATTAATTGAGAATTAGCCTATGTGTGCTGGTGATAGCCTTTGAGTGCAAGTATTATGTTTTATTACGTTGCCGCGACTCTCGGTTGGAGGGCCGGCTGTCTTGTTGTAAGTACTTGGACGTACCGACAGTGATGTGGGATTCCACGGGTATGCTTCCGTTATTAGTAGTACTTGGGTTAAATTCTCGGATTTTTATAGAAGACATGGTAGTGCTACATTTGTTTGACGGCCGGTCGAGATAGGGTAAGAGTATAAGTGAGGGGTAAACCCCCAAGATGCTATACCACCTTCTCCAGGGTAAGAGTATAAGTGAGGGGTAAACCCCCAAGACATTATACCCCCTGCTTGTTTTGTTTGATGGTCGGTCGAGATAGGGTAAGAGTATAAGTGAGGGGTAAACCCCCAAGATGCTATACCACCTTCTACAGGGTAAGAGTATAAGTGAGGGGTAGACCCCCAAGATGCTATAACACCTGCTTTACCACCTTCTCCAGGGTAAGAGTATAAGTGAGGGGTAGACCCACAAGACGATATACCACCGGTGGGACTTGGTGTTCATGTATGCCTATTGGTGTATTATTATATCTGGGTATCGGCGGTGATGTGGGATTCCACAGGCGGGAGATATATATATATGTGTTGTGTATGTGTACACCGACAGTGAGGTGGGATGCCACGGGCGCGTCACATGATTATATTTTACACTTATAGCTGTCGGCAGTGATGGGGGATTCCACGGACACGCTTGATATTTGTGTGACTTGATCGCGTCCCAGATTGGGCCGGGTAGTAAATGTGCCCTCCTTAAAGGGCCGGATTATACTTATGGAAGATAAGTAAGTTATATAGAAATGAACTTAATGATTTGTCCTAGTCATGTGCGTAAGAATGGGGCTATAACCTTTATTGAAAATGGGAAAAGATAATAAGGTACGATTAAGTTCATAAGTGGTAATGACACGGCAGATCCGTATGTACTTTTTATACTTGTCCCTGTCATTCTTTTGTACAGTTATGATTTGTTTACTGTATGTTATTTCTGTTCAATATTAAATTTTTGTTATGCGACCCCTCTGAGGCTGCGTTAAATGCCGCGAGTTTTAGGTACCAGGTTGGTGATCCTTGCTCTTAGGATCTCGGTTGATTTTGAGAAAGCCCATTTGCTCGGAGGCTTAGCTCTTGGTGCAGTTTTCCACGAGGTAGTAGATTCATGTATATTCAGGGTATAGCGGGGGCCCGTCCATACGATTGTTATTCCTAGAGGTCTGTATTCACATATGTGGTTGGGCTGTAAGAACTGAGTTGTACTTTTGATTTTGTTTATATTATAGAAAGGCGATCGATCGGCTTGCAGTGACGCTTTATTTACACATGTGTTTATGTTGTGTATATTCACGCTATTCTCGATGTATACAGGCAGGGTGCCAGTAGGGCACCGATCAGCGCCCGGTCGGGTCGTGACAGTACTTTTCCACCTTTTTCAAGGCCCGAAATCAATAACCAACATGCCACATTTAAGGTGCAACAAACCAGCTACCCAAAGGGGATTACACGCCTTAACATGACGTTTAAAATTCTGCCCCACAATTAAAGTAAAATTGTCCATAATCTTTAGGCAATTCTCGACAATATCAAGGACAACAACAACATCTATTTCTTTTCAATTCCTTTCTAATCCAAGTCGTTATTCCAACATGTAATATAAGTCATGATCAATAATAACGACTAAATTCCTTTCATTAAATAACATGCGACGATTATAACTAACAACTTTAATGGCTAGCATGCCAATTTGGTTTTAACATCTCAACATGATCCAAATCTTTTCCAACTTCATTATATATATCACAAGCTCATCTATCAACTACTACAACATGAAATCTTGAATTACAATAGCAAGACGAAGATTATTACCTCTTTTAAGCCCAAATCTTATCCAAGATCAAAAGTCGATCCTTAGCAACTTTAGTTCCTCTTCTTGACGTTCCAATCCACTCCAAGCAATCCTTAGAGGTTCATAAACAACTTCTCTTCAAATTTCAACTTCAAAGTTGCAGAACACCTTAGGTTTTCATGTTGCGACTAACGTAGAAACGTAGTTTTTCGAGGATTTTTGTGTTGAGATATCCTTAGAATACCTTTAGAGATCTTGGGTTTGAATATTGAGATTTATGAAGCAAGATTGAAGAATTTCTTTTCTAATTTTGAGAGTTTGGCCGAGAGCCTCTCTTGGAACACTTAAGTTTTCTTGAAAATTTTCTATGTATAGAATTCATCTTGCTACTAGTATAGATATATACTACAATCAATGACTTGGATTAAACCAAATGGATGGCTAGGATTGGGTCAATTATATCAAGCTCCCACTTGTTTATTGACTTAGTCAATTCTTTTATTCATCCAACATAAGCATGTGGAGGGTGACACGTGTCGCCATCCCATTGGTCCATAATATTTTGTTTCTTCCATAATTGGTCAAAATGTCGAAAACCTTATGGGCCCCACAAAAACGTAAAATTTCTCGAGTGGGCCCCACGTATCCAACTCTGAAGATAAAATTCCATAATTCCGATAAATTCTATAAGTCTCAAATAACAAATTTGAGAACCCAATTCGTACTAACAAACATTTTCCTTCCCGAGGTTCGGAAGATTTTTTTTCCTTAGAAATCACAACTTTTTCTTCCGTTCAAATTTTAAGTCCTGATTCCTTACGTACATTCTCTTAAACATGTCCTGGAATTACGGGGTGTAACAATTGTCTTGACATATACTAAACACTGAAGGTTCAATACATCACGTTCACGAACAGTTAATATGTCAGATGGTATTCTACTATGGAAGGTTCAAAGCTACGGCTAACTCTCCAGATGCATCATCGATCCGTCGAATGATTACTGGAAAAACACCATGTGTGTGCGCCAAAATCTCTTCTAAGAGGGGATTGTTGGAAATTTACTAAACGTGAAATAAAGTTAATCCTATTAATTATGACTCGGACAATTGGGGCCTCGCACGTCGGAAATATGGTTTTCACGCACATGCAAATTAAGCGCCAAGGATCGTAATTTTCCTTAATGGAAGAGATATTGGTACGTATACGAATTGTTTGAGACGTAAGATAATAGATGATTATTGGTCAAATGACAATGGTTTCACATTGGTAAACAAAAGAAAGACGTGTAGAATGTGTAAAAGATGAAACGAGTCTGAAAAATGTCGCGGCGCCGACGAAGCCCGAAACCCTCTGAAGTTTCGGCGCTACCCTGCAGGGCCGCGGCGCTGCGGACGTTTCAGACCGTTGAAAGAAGAACGAAAACTGATTTTTGGGCTGACTTTGAAGCATTAATTCTCCATTATTTGTCTCATGAATTCAGCCATTATTTGGCTAGATTATAACTCCTCATTCAAGGCCATTGTATGGTCTTTATTTGCCATTACTTGGCTATGTGGAAGGTCATCTTCTCCACACTATAAAATGGAGCCTTGAGCTCATTTGCAAAAACACAACACTTTAACAATTTCTGAAAATGTCTTCCTCTCTATCAATCTTCAAACACTCTAAGATCTTTCTTCCTAAAGCGAACACTAGAGTCTTCTTTGCTCTTTTGTTTGATTGTTGTTTTATCTTGGGAGATAAGTTGTCATTACACCGTCGAAAGGAATATACGGGGCAATATTATCTTAAGGATAGATTGAAAATTCAATCGACTCAGCAAGCCAATTACTTTATTGATTTCCAGATTTCTAACACATTTGTTATTGTTGTTACATTCTCATTTCCTTGATACTGCACTTTATACTCACAAATTGGACCTCTTTGACTAACCATCAACGACTTAGAAGTCATAATTGGAAAGTAAAATAGTGTTACACTCCTACGGTAGTTTTATGTCGGTTGTTTTATTTTGTCAAAACTAAAAAGGATTTCTATGATAGTTGTTAATTATTTTACCAAAAATGAAAGTAATTTTCACATTTTCAAAAAATATTTGTCAAAGTAAAAAAGGATTCCGAAAATAATAGTGAGTTTTTATTTTTCCAAAAGATAAAATAGGTGAAATATAATTAAATAATAATTTAATGAAAATAGTAAATGACAAATTTGTCTATTGTAGAGTCTTTTATTGAATGACAAAAAGTTCAATCAACATTTCTAAGGCCTTCGTGCTTTTAATATAATATAGATAGATTAATAAATATATAGACATTTGAATAACTAGGATTGGTATAGAGAAGTAATATATAATGATCGTATTGTTGTAATGATGAATATTGTTATTATAAAAATTTGTCGTGGTTATTAAAACTAATTTTCTCAAGCATTTGTCGTTTTAAAAGTTTAAGGCATAATTAAATGTTTTTCTTCATTTTACCCTCAGTAGGATTTTACCATTAGTGGAGATGACACACACACACATATATATATATAGTAAATATTTACTGTAGAGAGATTATATCATAGACATAAATAAGGGTTAAGTAGGTAGAATATCCCTTCTAATTAATATTTTTTAAAGGGCGTGTAAACAGAAAAACGACATATAATCTGAAATGGGAGGAGTATTTCCTTCTTGTACAAATTTTTAAAACAATATATTTAACTCAATTACTAATTTCATTTCTGCTTAATCATCTTTTATGACATTAAACTTTTCTGATATTTAAATTATCATGAAAAATAAAAGTTCCTTTAAAATTTTGTGTTATTTTAATAATCTCAGCAGTACGTTATCCCAAGAGAAGCTTATCACTTATCTAAAATAAATTAAAGAGAAAATGTGGAAGAGATAATAAATTAAAAATGGTGAAAGAGGAAAAAGGTTGGAAATTTTTTTACTGATGGGACCTACAAATTCCACTTTTTTTTTCCGGGTAAATGAAAATATTATTACTAAGAAAGAAACTGGGAACTACAATCAATCATTGATAGTTCTCAATCCTCAACGTAACACAAAACAAGAAATGAAGGAGGAATGGGGCGTTCACTCAGAGGTGACGTTACAAGAGGGGATTAAATCATAAATACTCTTCCACTTCTCAAACTTGTTTCTTGGCTTTGTTCATAATAACATCAACCGGGAGATGAACCCGTTTCTTTGGAAATCGAGGGGTAATGAAATGCTCCTCCAATCTTCATACTTGCAACTTTACCACTGTTTCTTTGGAAATTCTTTCTTGGAGTTACCTCATGCCATCCATCCTCATCTCCCTTCCTTGACACCGGAGTACCTCTAAAAGCATCCGGAATCAAAGGCGTATTAGGAACTCCCTTAGTCCTCACATCCATGTCCACTACATTGTTCAATGATCCACCGACTGGTAGTCGAACAAAGAGGGGGTTGGTTTGAAGTGAGCGTGTAGGTTCATTAACACCAACCATTTCCGGATCTATTCCTTTGTCCGAAACAACCATTGGCTCATGAGTGCTCATTGTCTCCATAGGCGTTACATGTTCCTCCAATTTCTTACACTTGGAATGATTATGCCCGAA
Organism: Przewalskia tangutica; assembly: GCA_029844215.1. Lineage (NCBI taxonomy): Eukaryota > Viridiplantae > Streptophyta > Magnoliopsida > Solanales > Solanaceae > Przewalskia > Przewalskia tangutica. Next base: position 712,069 of record JAQGDG010000029.1, read on the forward strand.
TACTTTGCAATGAAAACAAAAATCGGGATAATTCTCATATTCCACCTTTTGAACATACTTGATATTGCTTGGTAATTTAACATTAAATTCCGTGACCAGCTCCTTGCTAACATTGACTTTAATTAATACCCGTGCATAATTCATTTTGGACCTCTCCTTCATGAATTGGTCCGTATACAACGGCTTTCCAACACGTGAGGCGATCTTACTTAACCCGGATGCGCTCCATACCGACAAAGGAACATCACGAAGCACCACCCAAACCGGGATGTTCATGAAAAGATCATCCGTGAGCAAAGTGTCCTTATCAACTGATTTTAACATCAAATTTTTCCCAAAAGTCGTATAAGGGCCACCATGAAATACCGTGATGCGATCTTGTTCAGTCATAAATCGGAAAATAGTCCATCGACGTCCGTATGGGATGATTCTACACTTAACTCCCCATTTTTTAACAATAGAATTTAATGCCTCACGTCCCGGGAAAGGACCCGTGAAGCACCCAATAAGACAATAACCCCAAGTTTCAACAAAGGGAACCTCGTCATTTGCGTCCAATTCCACATCATCCCCTTCTTGTTCGACAAATTGTAGTTTAAGTCCTTTTGATTCTAGACGAGAACTTGTAAAGATTCCCGCATAAGATTTCTTTGTTGGATTAGACTCATTATTTTGTTGTGGTACCCGAGTATCATTTGCACGCTCAGTAGGTGCATTAGTTGCATTCGTGGGGGAAGTCAAGACTTGTGCACTATTGGGAATGGTTGCCATAAATGGCTCATGTCTCTCGGCATTAAATGCTCCATCGGTCGAGGCAAAAACAGACTTCCTAGGTGTCTTGGGAGAAAACGACCCTTCGATTTCCACAATGGTTGATCTTCCAAGGCTCGTTTGAAGAGTAGACTTTTTGGTATTAACAACATTTGAAATTCCAAGGCTCATGGGGAAAGGGGTTCCATTGAGACCCGCACTGGTCGAGTACCCATGTATCGGTCGAAGGTGTGACCTTTCGGGATCCGCCACTCTTGAATGCCCAATGTTTATGGGATATGATGTTCCATTGAATTCTTGGATTCTTAACTGATGGCTCTTGGACTTCATCCTTGACCCATGGTCACCCACCTGACCCGCTGTCAACCCGAACCCACCCATATGACCCGTCTTCCCCTCGAGAAGGGGTGACATTTCGGAAACCGCAAAACTTGCATTCCCAAAGATCGTGGGAAATGAAAACCCCTCACCTTCTCCATCCCTTGGCTGATGACTCATGGACTTCAACACCGACCCGTGACCACCATCCTGTCCCGCCTTCGACCCATACCCAACCATGTGACCCGTCTTCCTCTCGTGAAGGGGTGACGTTTCGGAAACCGCAAAACAGGGAAATAAAGACCCATCGCCTTCTCCAACCCTTGACTGATGACTCATGGACTTCAACTCCGACCCGTGACCTCCATCCTGACCCGCCATCGACCCGGGACCCCTAACTTTGGAAGCAACAACCATTGAATGAGGCGTGCCTTTGGCTTCCGTAACAAATGAATGTTGCACATTACTAACTCTCTTTTGAATAAAAATCCTTTCGGCTTCCGCAACCTTTGTCTGGTGACCCATGGACTTCGCCCTTGACCCATGCCCACCCACCTGACCCGCTGTCAACCCGGGACCATCCACATGACCCGCTTTCTCCTCGGCATCCAAAGTGTCTGCCGGAAAACCCCCTTCGGACTCAGAAACCAAAGACCGGTTACCCATGGGTTTCATCCACAACCCATGACCACCATCACGACCCCATTGCGACCCGGGACCATCCTCCATACCCGCTTTCGACCCGGGATCCCCCGCAAGACCCGTTTTCCCCCCAGTCAAGAGTTCCTGCCGGAACACCACCTGAGGTCGCCACCGGAAAGTTGGGAGAGTCTTTGAATTGCATCCTCGACCCATGACCACCATCATGACCCTCTTGCACACCATAACCACCCTCCTGACCTGCTTTCGACCCGGCTTCACCCGCCTGGCCCGATTTCCCCACAATGTTCATAGTTTCTTTCGGGACACCACCGGAGGCTGCCACCACCGGATATGTACTCGACAAATTCATACCTTGAACCATCAAACTAATCTCTTTCTTTCTCTTGGACGTAATCTTTATATTCTTCCTCATGGCAAGAAGGAATATGACTCACACTAGGACTAAATCCTTTCGATAGTGGCGGTACCAACGAATACGCAAAACTATGAAATCTTGGATGTTAAAGAAGATGAAAACTTACCTTTAACAAATCAACTAAAGTGAACATGAAATGAACACACAAACTTTTTCGTAAGATGGGATTGATCAAAGAACAATCTGTATAATTCAGTTGGTGAAAATCATAGAAGAAGGGAGACGTAGAAGAGCAACTAGAGGAAAATGTTGAGAGCATTTTCGCCTAGTGAGAGAAACATCTCTCTAACTCCTCATGGGACTTGTCTACTATAGGGTGAGCTTCACACATTTCTTGTTGGTTGTGTCTCACCCATGGTAAAATCGTTCAACTCCTTTTATCAACAACATCGATATCCAACCTCTATCTCATAAGAGATAGCTCAAACTTCAACAAGCTAAGGAAAACATATTCTCCTTCAAATTCTCTCGTATCATTTCATACAAGATAAATAGGTCACCCGACCCACATACTATGAGATCATTTTGCCTAAAAATATATAACCTCTTGTTATCGCTGTAATGAGAATCATCATGTAAATCATAAAAAGTTGCAAAACTTGTATTCACTATCCCACTCCCCGTTGTATTGTATCAAAACATCAATAGATTTCTGAAAGAAATAATTCCTTTATTTTGTTTTTTTTTGGGTAAATAAAAGATTTTATTGCTTGAAGTCGGAAAGTTACAATCAATCATTGAGGGTTCTCAAGCCTCAAGGTAGAACAAAATGAACAACAACAAGAAATGGGGCTACATCTTTAATAGGAAAATCCAATTCCTATTCTAATACCAAAACCCTATTCTAATAGTAAAAGAATCCTATAATTATGGTAAGTCTATAAGACTAATATGTGTTACACCCCGTAAGCCCAGGGCATATAAGCGAGAACGTAAGTAAGGAAACAAGATATGAATGTTGAAAGGAAAGTATATTTACATTTCTCTATGAAAAAATTTTGGATACAAAAAAATGTGTGACGACGATAATGAATATTAGGATTGAATTCTTTCCAATGGAGTTATGTACTTAGTGTTGAATTATTGAGTCTTGGTGTTGCAAGGGGTATTGCAATTGAGAGGCCATCAAAAATTGGAGGAATTTGGCCAAGTATGGAGCAGCACCGCGGTGCCAAATGTACTGAGTGGCCGCAGTACCGAGGCGGGATTTTCCAAAATCAGATATTTTTGAGAAGTGAAGACAAGTGGACAAGTGTCCTCTCCACTTGGGTTATATATACACACCAATACCTACCAAGTCTTCAAGACTTGGAACACACAAAAATCCTCATCCAAAAACCCTTATCTCCCCCCTTCATCTTCAAGCTTTCAACAATCCATGGCCAAGTGAAGATCAAAGATAACTTATTTTCCAAGATTAAGTCCTCTACCTAAGTTTTAAGCCAAGTTAACTCTCCAAGAAGTCTAAACCACGAATTGTCCGAGAAAGTTTCTTGAAACCCTAGGCTTGGAAAGGAATTTTTTAGAAGGAAAACATGAAAGGAAGATGGTTACAAGTTTGTGGAGGATACGTGCATGTGGTTGTAGCGTAAAGAGGTGGTGTGGAAGTGAAGTGTGAGCCGAAAACCTGTTATACCCCGTATTTCCAGAGTATGTACGCAGGGACGTACGTAGGAAATTTCGAACTTGAGAATAGGCTTGGCCGAATTATTTTTGTACACAACACCCGATTAGAGTCGTTTTTCGACGAAACGTTTTCACAGCTTTCGTAGGGGAATTTCCGGCTATGTCATTTTTATTTTTTGCGGATTTTTCCGAGAGACGAAACATTTTTGGATTGAACGGAGGGTGACACTGTCACCCTCATTGACGGTAAAGAGGAGGCTTGGCCTTGGCCGATTGGTTCATGGTTTTGTGCCTTGTTTTGGCCTTGTTTTGTGGCTTGTTTTGTGCCATGTTTTGTGGAGTAGGGGTTAGGGTGCACTTGGCTTGATCTTGGCCTTACACTTGCCTTGCACTTGGCTAGATCTTGGCCATTGGTTGGCCTTTGGTTTTGCTATAAATACCCTTATGTTGATGAACTCTTCATCCACAAATGAAACCTTCCAAGCCTAAAATCCTCCCTCCTCTTGTGTTGTGTTCGTCCAACACCCCCCCTCCCCCTTTGAGTGGCCTTGTGGCCGAGAGCCTCCCCCTCCCCTTTGTGGTGCCTTGGCCGTGGGGTACCCCCCCCCCTAGCCTAGTTGTTTTCGTATAATACCCCTTGTTGTGGTATAGAAATACTCTCCTAGTATTGTTATAATGTCCAAATACCTTGGCCCAAATACCTTGTAGTATTCCCAAGGTTACACTTATACAAAAGCCTAAAATACGATTATACTTCCTTTAGCCACAAAAACCGAAACCCTAAGGAAAACCTCCATAGTTAGTTGGAGTGCTATGTAGAAGTTGGTTAGAACTTCTAAGGGTTGTTTGGAGCGGGTTGGAGCACCCGGAGTAGGAGCGAAACTTTGCTAAGGATCGACATTAAACTCGGATAATTATGGGCTTATCGAGGTAAATATCTTGTCCCTCTATTGTAATTGGAAATTACATGTTGTTAGAATATATAGTTGAAGTATACTATATATAGAATCAACGTGGTTATTTGGCAATTTCTTTTGACTTAAGCCCAAGAACTGAATCGTATTCTGAGACTTGTGTAGTAGTCTTGTGAGTAGAATTGTACCCGTTCGGGTTAGATGTATAACCCCCCCCCTGGTTGGCTTGGTAGCCGCCCCGTGAGAGGAGATTTACGCCATGTGCGGGGTGCGCCAATTTTCTCAGAGAATGTTCTACGATAAGATCTTGATGTTAATAGCGCCTTGTGGCCTTATAGGTTGAAGTACTACGTGTGGCGCGTTCTACTTGGCTTAAGGAGTAGCCGACAGTTGGAAGTACTTGGAGCGTTTTGCTATTAGTCGATACTCGTCGCGAGGTATGTGAACCTCTTCCTATCTCTTCTAGCATGATATGTGTGAACTATGTAGTACGGTAGGCGTACATGTACTAAATGTATTTGATTGGTGTAAAATATAAAGTGTTATAACGGCTTTATGGGAAGTTGGTTATAACGGCTTTATGTTGGTAAGAAAATACATGTGGTTTTTAAAAGGTAACTGATTTGAACTATAACTGGCTTGTTATGTGTTAATAAAGAACTTGAAGTATTTCAAAAGAGTTTTGAATCATTTTGAAAGAAGAAGTAATACTTGGTTTTTGAAAACTTAAGAGTTATACTAGCTTTATGGGGAGTTAGGTATAACGGCTTAAGAATGTTTTACTGATTTCGGAAATCAGAATGTGTATCGACAAACCACAACAGCGTTAATAAAGGGAAATGTTTTGATTAATTAAGTATTAATAAAACCAGTAGCAACTTCCATCTGCATAGAAGCTAAGATGAGACAAAATGATATTTCCTAGATCGTGGTCTTTGTAATAAGATTGTTATAAACAAGAATATCCTACTCACATATAAGACTTATGTTTCTCGATTGTTTAAAAGAAATTATATTCTTAAATGAATAAGGCTATGAACCACGAAACCTTTCTAAAATAAGAAACGTGAACATTTGAAATTAGGCAAACTTGGGACGCTTGGAAAATAATGTTGTTACTTGATTTTACAAAGGTAAGAGTTTTGGTTTTCTTAAAAGGATACTCTATTTTATACTACGGGTATTGTGTGACTTATGTGAAAGAAACGATCTTTAAAGATTTAATGTATGAAGTACTTTGGGGATAGGTACGAACTTGTTAGTAGAAAGTACCTTGTGTGAATAACTTGATTGTATTGGTTTGAGATAGCCTTGTAATACTTTCTTGTTGATTTGATAAGTAAGCATGTTAGGATGCTACGTGTGTTAGTATCTCGTGATTATTGTGTAAGGGGGTCACTCTTGTTGTGCTTACGTTGTCAAACGTTAAGCGCAGATCGTTATTGCATCACATACCCCTGACTTATTATACCGAGGGCTTGCCACCCTTGATGCGGGTCTATACGGCCTATGCAATCCTTGTGACTATGCGAGTCACGGTAGCTCGTGATTGATCATTCCGTGTTTAGCCCGATGCGGGGATTCCTATGCGGTCTGTTGAGACTATGCGGTCTTTTGAGACTATGCGGGCTGCGGGAGCCTAGGCGGATACCGAGGTTAGCCGCTTCGATGCGGGGTATACCTCGGCGATGCAGGACCATGATTCGAGAATACCTCATGCGTGCATGGGTGACCTATGCGGGCTGCGAGAGTTCGAGGATAGGCGATTGATATTGCGGGCGAGTGGCGGCTTCGATCATGTAGTGCGGTCTAGAAAGACCTCGAGTACGCTTTGTGGTATTTTTGGTACGGTGGGTCTTAGTAGTCGGCTATGCCTTCGTACTTGCCGTCACGGTTTTATTGTGATAACTTTGAGGCGTGAGTCACGACTTGACATATTTGCTACTTATTGTGAATGCAGCTTGGTTATCATACATGTCTCGCTTTATAGACTATTATGATTTCATTTACGATATTTTCATTTCACATACTTGGTACTGTTATCTTGACCTCCTTGGGGCTGCGTTAAATCCGCGAGTAAAGGTACACGATCATTGATCCTCGCTCTTAGGGTCACGATTCGGCGTGTGGGAAAGCTCCGCTTCTCGGAGGCTTATCGATGGTATAGTCCTGTTGTTGTAGGTGTTTACATTCGTGGTATGGCGGGGCCCTGTCCGCCATTGTTGTCGTATCATTTCTTAGAGGTATGTAATCTTGTTGTGGCGGGGTTTGTAAAAAAGTTAAACTGCTCATGTTGGAAAAAGTTGTTATTTATATATATGCCAAAGGCAAGTTTTCTCAGATTATGGTTTCATATTTCATAATATGTCTTGTATTGTTTTATGTTCCTGATTACTCGATGTTGTATCACTAGGGTGCCCGGTAGGCACGATCCACGGGCGGAATCGGGTCGTGACAAAAGTGGTATCGAGGCGATTAATCCTCGTAAAGGGTCTGATCGTATCGATTCGAAGTCTTGATTATCGGTGTGTTGTGCACCACACCAATGTGAGGCTATAGGATATTTAGGATTGGTTTCTATTCTTCTCACTCGAGATCGTGCCTTAGAAAGGTGTGTTGTAAGTTAGACCCTCGACGTATTTCTTTCCCTTGCTCGTTATGCCTCGCGTAGGGCAAACCGGGCCCGGGAGGGCAAGCGGCCGAGGCTGCGAGTAGAGTTGGAGGGTTACGTGGGCACAGCCCAATCATTACCTAGGTAATGCTTCATTCGGGATTCTGCGGCGTCACTAGCCCCGAAAGTTTAGCACGGCGGCGATTCCTCTGCGGCCATGATATTTGAACCTTCGCCCACGACCGAGCAGAGAATATGGATTGCAAGAGCGACCTATTACTAGCTATGGATTTGGCTACGGAGAGTATACCGATGTATCGCGAGTCTAGATGAATATCGGCGAGAAGGTTGTGCAAGAGTAAGTTCTTGATTAGGCGAGCATGGCTCGTATGCGGGCTTATGCACATCGGTAGAAACATAGATCGACGGGTTAACAAGGGCGAGAAGAGGGCGAGCGGAGGGGTCCTTGGTAACTTTGCGAGTCGCCTCACCAGAAATAGATTATGCACCTCCGCCAGTGCAGAGTGGTCTTCCACGGAGTTCAGGACGTTCGGGGTATGCAGGAGTTGGTCAGAACTCCAGGACTTCCGGTTCACAGTGTGACAGACGTCGTCCCGGGGAATGTCGTTTTTTTAGTTGGTACTTGTTGTACCTATGACCGTCAGGGTCTGGTGTCGAAAAGTGTCCTTGTAGGAGGACTTAGCCTTCAGGATCGGTGGGTAGTGTGTCATCTCCCTCAGCTATGCGCCCTACGGGGCAGGTTTGATTAGAACGACTAAGGGGAGTGAAGCAGTAGATATAGATATATCTCTAACCCTCTAGAGTTCAGTATGTGTGATAAGATAGGTATATCATAAGTGCTATGTTTTGATAGCAGTATGTTAATATTGTGATTAGAAATCTTGGTTAGTTAACCAAGTAAGATTTGGGGGATAGAGAAGGTGTGAGCCTTAGAGTTTTATACGTAGAGACCTTAGAGGTAAGGCCATCTCGAGTAAAGGTGTAGTGTTATGTTGATCCTTATCGGAGTGCATAGTGCCACGTGAGCTATGTTTGGGATAGGTCCTAAGTAGTGTGAAATGAAAGGGGTAGTTGAGCTAAGAAGACCGCTAGGTTTTGAAGCGTGATTGGTGAGATTGTTCCTGGATCGGGAGCTAGTATTGTGCGCGTTGCCGGTCGGGTTGAGGCCACGATTGCGGTCAACCCGCGGCATGTATGGCGGTGGGTTCAGGTTTTGGTGGTCCCGCCTTGTGTTAGGGTTGTGATGGTGTTAGGCCCAAGTTTAGTTAACCAGACGAAGTTCGTGGATGCGTTCGACGATGGTCGGGCGATGAAGCAGCCCATCGTGTTCTTGATCGGGGACCGTTTACTGGTATGTTGAGTTATCCGAAGGTTGTAAGGCTGCACGGTGCCTACCTTCACCTTATGAGACAGTGGAGCCAGTTATGGCTATTTTTGTTCTGGAAGTTTTACCAAGCATGTGTTAAGAACTCGGGTGAGTCTCAGACCGCATTCGCCTCGCCGGTGTTTGGATTTGAGGATAGTTGTGGGATTGTTGTCTCTGTGGAGGTAGTGTTTAAGCTACCATTTCGTTGTTCGATGTCGCCTTTTGAAGCATTGTAGGGCGGAAGTGTAAGTTGCCGCCGATTGGTTCGAGGTTGGCAAGGTTGAGATAGTTGGTTCGGGCTTGTTCGGCCAGACTATGGATAGGAGAAGCTTGTCGGAAGAGGTTCTAGCAACTCGTAAGAAATTGTACGGATAATCGGCGACGTTTAGAGTTCGAGTTGACATCGACCTTCTTGAAAGTACCACCCGGTTAGGGTGTGACGAGTTTTGGAAAGCAGAGGAAACTTAGCCCAGTTACTTTGGGCTTTTGAGTTCATGTGAAGGATAGGCGGGTTGCCTATATGTTAGCATTTGCCGTCCGACTTAGGAGGCGACGTCCGGTCTTCGTATTGTTATATTCGGAAAGTATCGGAGAGCCATCCGTAGTGTTCCCAATTAATGATGACCACGTTAGAGATAGTAACCCGAGTTTTGGAAAGCTAAGCGATGTCGTAACGTGGTAAGAGTTCGAGTGTACGACATCCTCGGGGATCGCAGCGGCCGGTACCATTTGTTAGGTCGTCGGAGCAGGCTCGCGACAAAGTGACAAAAGTGGTACCATTTGTTGGGTCGCCTGAGAAGGTTAATGCCTCAGGCAAAGTGACAAAGCGGTATCTACGACGAGTAAAGAGAGAAGCGAGCATGTATGGCGAGCATAGATGTGATCATTTCTTTTGTAAAGAGAAGGTGCGAAGGAAGTATATTTTAGACCCCGGTGAGAAGTGTTTTGTGGTGATGATTAGAGGTGTTTCCTCGTGGACTTGGATGTAAGCATTTTTGCGCAAGTTGTTTCTGTGGCCAGGTGTGGCAGGATTGATTCTCGTAAGTATAGTAGTGAAGACTATACTGGCGCACGTTTGTTTTGAGACTTAGAAGGAACATTCGGGACGAATGTTTCTAAGGAGGGGAGAATGTTATACCCCGTATTTCCAGTATGTACGAGGACGTCGTGGAATTTTCGAACTTGAGAATAGGCTTGGCCGAATTATTTTTGTACACAACACCCGATTAGAGTCGTTTTTCGGCGAAACGTTTTAACAGCTTTCGTAGGGGAATTTCCGGCTATGTCATTTTTATTTTTGCGGATTTTTCCGAGAGACGAAACATTTTTGGACCAACGGGAGGGTGACACTTGTCACCCTCATTGGACGGTAAAGAGGAGGCTTGGCCTTGGCCGATTGGTTCATGGTTTTGTGCCTTGTTTTGGCCTTGTTTTGTGGCTTGTTTTGTGCCATGTTTTGTGGAGTAGGGGTTAGGGTGCACTTGGCTTGATCTTGGCCTTACACTTGCCTTGCACTTGGCTAGATCTTGGCCATTGGTTGGCCTTTGGTTTTGCTATAAATACCCCCTTATGTTGATGAACTCTTCATCCACAAATGAAACCTTCAAGCCTAAAATCCTCCCTCCTCTTGTGTTGTGTTCGTCCAACACCCCCTCCCTTTGAGTGGCCTTGTGGCGAGAGCCTCCTCCTGTGGTGCCTTGGCATGGGTACCCCACTAGCCTAGTTGTTTTCGTATAATACCCTTGTTGTGGTATAGAAATACTCTCTAGTATTGTTATAATGTCCAAATACCTTGGCCCAAATACCTTGTAGTATTCCCAAGGTTACACATACAAAAGCCCGGAAAATACGATTATACTTCCTTTAGCCACAAACCGAAACCCAAGGAAAACCTCCATAGTTAGTTGGAGTGCTATGTAGAAGTTGGTTAGAACTTCTAAGGGTTGTTTGGAGCGGGTTGGAGCACCGGAGTAGGAGCGAAACTTTGCTAAGGATCGACATTAAACTCGGATAATTATGGGCTTATCGAGGTAAATATCTTGTCCTCTATTGTAATTGGAAATTACATGTTGTTAGAATATATAGTTGAAGTATACTATATATAGAAGCGAACGTGGTTAGTTGGCAATGTCTTTTGACTTAAGCAAGAATCCCAGGCAGATATTCTGATGACTTGTGTAGTAATCTTGTGGAGTAGAATTGTACCGTTCGGGTTAGATGTATAACCCCCGGTTGGCTTGGTAGCCGCCCAGTTAGAGGAGGATATTTACGTTTGTTGCGAAGTCTTTTGCCAATTTTACGTAGAATGTTCTACGATAAGATCTTGATGTTAATAAGCGCCTTGTGGCCTTATAGGTTCAAGTACTACGTGTGGCGCGTTACTTGGCTTAAGGAGTAGCCGGCGGTTGGAAGTACTTGGGCGTTTTGCTATTAGTCGATACTGTCGCGGTATGTGAACCTCTTCCTATCTCTTCTAGCATGATATGTGTGAACTATGTAGTACGGTAGGCGTACGTGTACTAAATGTATTTGATTGGTGTAAAACATAAAGTGTTATAACGGCTTTATGGGAAGTTGGTTATAACGGCTTTATGTTGGTAAGAAAATATGTGGTTTTTAAAAGGTAATCGATTTGAACTATAAGCCGCTTGTTATGTGTTAATAAAGAACTTGAAGTATTTCAAAAGAGTTTTGAATCATTTTGAAAGAAGAAGTAATACTTGGTTTTGAAAACTTAAGAGTTATACTAGCTTTATGGGAGTTAGGTATAACGGCTTAAGAATGTTTCTCGATTTCGAAATCGTAATGTGTATCGACAAACCACGGCGTTAATAAAGTGGAAATGTTTTGATTAATTAAGTATTAATAAAACCCAAGAGCAACTTCCATCTGCATAGAAGCTAAGATGAGACAAAATGATATTTCTAGATCGTGGTTCTTTGTAATAAGATTGTTATAAACAAGAATATCCTACTCACATATAAGACTTATGTTTATCAGATTGTTTAAAAGAAATTATATTCTTAAATGAATAAGGCTATGAACCACGAAACCTTTCTAAAATAAGAAACGTGAACATTTGAAATTAGGCAAACTTGGACGTTTGGAAAATAATGTTGTTACTTGATTTTACAAAGGTAAGAGTTTTGGTTTTCTTAAAAGGATCACTCTATTTTATAATACGTTTATTGTTTTACTTATGTGAAAGAATCGTTTATTTTAAAGATTTAATGTATGAAGTACTTTGGGGATAGGTACCCGAACTTGTTAGTAGAAAGTACCTTGTGTGAATAACTTGATTGTATTGGTTTGAGATAGCCTTGTAATACTTTCTTGTTGATTTGATAAGTAAGCATGTTAGGATGCTACGTGTGTTAGTATCTCGTGATTATTGTGTGCGGTCACTCTTGTTGTGCTTACGTTGTCAAACGTTAAGCCAGTTATCGTTATTGCATCACATACCCTGACTTATTATACCGAGGGCTTGCCACCTTGATGCGGGTCTATACGCCTATGCGATCCTTGTGACTACGCGGAGTGCGGTAGCTCCGGATTGATCATTCGGGTGTTTAGCCCGACGCGGGATTCCTATGCGTCCGCTGAGACTATGCGGTCTTTTGAGACTACGCGGCCGCGGAGCCTAGGCGGATACCGAGGGTTAGCCGCCTTCACGCGGGTATACCTCAGCGGTGCAGGACCATGATTCGAGAATACCTCACGCGGTGCATGGGTGACCTATGCGGAGCTGCGAGAGTTCCAGGGATAGACGCGCACATTGATATTGCGGGCGAGTGGCCAGCTTCGATCATGTGGTGCGGTCTAGAAAGACCTCGGGGTACAGTTTGTGGTATTTTTGGTACTGTGGGTCTTAGTAGTCGGCTATGCCTTCGTACTTGCCCCGTACGGTTTTATTGTGATAACTTTGAGGGCGTGAGTCCCTGACTTGACATGACTGCTTACTTATTGTGAACTGTAGTTTGGTTATCATACATGTCTCCTGCTTTATAGACTATTATGATTTCATTTACAGTATTTTCAGTTTCACATACTTGGTACCGTCAGATCGACTTCCTCGCGGGCCGCGTTTCATGCCGCAGTAAAGGTACACCATCATTGATCCTCGCCTTAGGGTCAGCCATTGTGTGGGAAAGCTCCGTTTCTCCGAGGCTTATCGATGGTATAGTCCCCGTTGTTGTAGGTGTTTACATTCGTGGTATGGCGGGCCCCGTCCCGCCATTGTTGTCGATCATTTCTTAGAGGTCCAGAGTATCGTGGCGTGGTTTGTAAAAGGATTAAACTGCTCATGTTGGAAAAGTTGTTATTTATATATATGCCAAAGGCAAGTTTTCTTAGATTATGGTTTCATATTTCATAATATGTCTTGTATTGTTTTATGTTCACGATTACTCGATGTTGTATCACTAGGGTGCCCGGTAGGCACTACCACGTCTTAATCGGGTCGTGACAAAACCTAAGGACTATTTTGGCTAAAGTTGAGGTAAGAGTTCTTCCTCTTAGTAAGTTATTGGTAGATAATGATGTTGTATTAAAGGGATGATCCTGCGTTAAGGGAAATGGGGAATAAGAAAGGCATGTGACAGTTTTGGCAAGCTAGCCGATTCTGGGCAGTTTTAGTAATATTGAATTCGTTGGTTATTTCATGTTGTTAATTGAAGGAAATCATGTTACTACGAGTTGAAACTGTTTATATGTAAGTGTTGAGACTTGAATTAGATTGTAAAGAATTATGAAAAGGGAAATGGTATTAGATTTTGTTGGCCGAGATTGTATAAAACTGTGAAATATTGTGGTGTTGTTTTATGGACTGTTTTGTAGACTGTTTTAATATGGAATAGGAGGCTAAATTTATACGAGAAACGGGTGTGTAAATCCCATTTTGTTGTTTTTTGGGTTGTGCCCTTAATTAGGGCTTGGTTATTGGTGTTATTAGCCTCATTTGGAAGTTGTGGAAATGTGTGTAAATAGGGGGAGTGCTGCCCAAATTTTTATATGAAAGGAGACTCATTTTGTAGTATAGTGTATACTAGTATCATGAAGTTGATAGACGGGTTATTGTTATTATAGGTTGAAGTACTACTTGGGGTGTTTTCTACTTGTCGTGTTGGTATAACCGATAAGGTATGTGAAATATCCCTTCTTTCTTTGGCATGGTCTTTATAAAGTGAGTGGATTCTAATCCTGGATGATACATGACTTGATTTTATAAAGGAAAGATGGTACGGCGGACGTACATTATTTTATTGGATCTTAATTCTTAATGATAGATTCCATTGATAGTACTTTGGGTTTTCTAAAATAAAAGTTATTCTATCTATTCCATTGAGTCTACCTTGGCATGACTTTATAAAATGAGTGTACGGTGGCTATACGTGTTTTAAATGAATCTAGATTGCATGTGGTACATGAGGTGATAGTAACTTGATGGTAAAAGTATACTTTTCTTGATTTGAAAAGAATAAGTGACTTGATTTCGAAAGTGCAAGTTACTCGAGTTTAAAAGTGAAAGTGACTTGATTTTAAAGGTGAAGGTGCCTTGATGCTACAAGTGCTAGTATCTTGGGTTTTATAAATGAAGGAATGTACGGTGGACGTGCATTGTGCTATTGGGTTCCGGTCCCTAATATTATAAGATGTGATAGTGCCTTGGTTTTCTAAAAAAATAAAAGTTCATTAAAACGGTTTTATGGAGAGTCAAAGGGTAATTTTAAATGTCATATGGTTATGTGATACACCGAGTCCCACATATGGGTCGGGATACGTTATGTGATACACCGAGTCCCACAAATGGGTCGGGATACGTTATGTGATACACCGAGTCTCACAAATGGGCCGGGATACGTTATGTGATACACCGAGTCCCACAAATGGGTTGGGATACGTTATGTGATACACCGAGTCCTACAAATGGGTCGGGATACGTTATATGTGTCATGACCCGAACCCGGGCCCGTGACTGGTGCCTTACCCGGGGACCTAAGAAGACATACATCAGAGTTGTTATACCCCGTATTTCCAGAGTATGTATGTGAGGACGTACGTACATTTGTACAAACCCTAATTAGGTTAAGGATGAAATTATGAACTTTCAACGGAAAAGATTCCGAGCCTCGAAGGAAATTCTACGCTTAATATTTTAACGGACACGGATTTTTCCGAGACGAGATATTTTGGAACAATAGGAGGGCGACATGTGTCACCCTTAGTTGGCATGGGTTGGACGAGAAGGTTAGCCAAGTGGACAAGGTCAAGTGGTCAAAGTCTTGGAAGATATTTTCTTTTGGTGAGTGGGAGTAGGTGAAGGACGATTTTTGTGGGCATTGGGAGGCATGCCTTGGGCGTTTTTCTTGAGCTAGTGGAAGGCCACTTGGCTCATTGTTGTGGGGGACATATGTCCCAATGTTGTGGTGGACATATGTCCCAACTTTGTGGTGGACACTTGGTGGAAGACCTCACTTGAACAAGCTACCACATCTACACCCTCCATTTGTTTTAATCTTGGCCCTTGGGGGTTCTATAAATACCCTCCTCTTGTGCAAGACTTCTTCATTCACTTAACACAATTTCCAAGTCTCCAAAAACTCCATCTCCCTTGTTGAAGTCTCGTCCCAACTCCCTCCGCCCTTTTCCCTATTACCGTCGAAGCACCCCCCCCCCCCTTGTTCCTAGTTGTTTCGTCCTAACACTCCCCCCCTTGGTAGAAAAGTATTCTCCAAGTATTGTTACAATTCCAAAATACCTTAGCCCTTATACCTTGTAGTATTCCAAAGTTATTTCAATACTAAGAGCCCGGAAATACTACTGTACTTTCTTTAGTCACAAAACGAAACCCTAGAAAAATCTTCATAGTGGTTGAAGTATTAAGTAGAAGTTGTGTAGAACTTCTAAGGGTTTCTGGGAGCAAATTGGAGCGCACGGATTAGGAGCTAAACGTTGTTCAGGATCGACATTTAAACTTGGATAATTTTGGGCTTATCGAGGTAAATATCTTTGTCCTTCCATTGTAATTGGAGATTACATATAGTAGTTTATAAATGAGTATAAGATATAGAAGGATGGTATAAAAGAAGAGAATTGAACTGTAATTACATAGGACTGTATTACAGTAGACTTGTGTAGTTTGACGGGTTGGGAAGTGCTGCCCGATTTTCCGTAGCAATAAGCACCTTCTGCTTAGAATATTCTACAGAGTAGTCTAGACGTTGATAGACGTATTTGACTATTATAGGTTGGTACTCGCGCGACATATTCGACTGGCAGTGGATTTCGCCGGCGAGGTACGTGATTCTTCCTATCCTCTTGAGCATGATATTTTAAAAAGAATATATATAGTACGGTAGACGTACGTGTGTTAACTGAACGTGGTTTTACTTCGATGTCTTTTGACTTGAGTTTTAAATAATGAGAATCTTGATGTATTTCAAAAGAATAAAGAATCGTTTTTGAAAGAAGAGTAATACATGGTTTTAAAAGCTTAAGTGTTATACTAGCTTTATGGGGAGTTAGGTATAACGACTTAAGAAAGATAAAAGGAACGGTTTACTTAATTGTTTACGAAAGCCTTATATTGATTTCGGAAATGAGAATAAGTATCGAACAAACCACTGCAGAGCTAATAAAGGAAAATGTATTGACTAATTAAGGATTATTAAAACCAGTAGAAACCTCCATCTGCATAGAAGCTAAGATAAGACAAAATTGTATTACATTTCCTAGATCATGGCTGCTCTAATAAGATTGTTATAATCAAGAATAACCTACTCACACATAAGGCATATGTTACTCAAAGTATTTTAAAAAGGAGATTTCGTTGTTAAGTGTTTAAAACTATGATCTATGAATCTTTTGAAGATAAGAGACTTGACTAAATTGACTTGATATGAATTTTGTTAAAAAGTGTGAAACCTCATTCGTGAGCAATGAGTACTTGGTTTTTAAAGAGATAATGTATGAAGTACTTTGGAGATAAAAACCCGAACTTGTTGACATAAAATAGAAAGTACCTTGTTTGAATAACTTGACTATGTTGGTTTGTGATAGCCTTGTAATACTTTCTTGTTGGTTTGATAAGTAAACATATTATGATGCTACGCGTGTTAGTGTCTTGTGATGTTGTGTAAGGGGGTTATTCTTGTTGTGCTTACGTTGTTAAACGTTAAGCCCATTGTACTGTTATTATATCACATACTCCCCCTGACTTGTTATACCGAGGACTTGCCACCCTTGATGCGGGTCTATACGGCTATGCAACGCGTGACTACGCGAGTCGCGGAGTTCCAGGATTGATCATTCCGTGTATTATCCCGTCGCGAGTGCTTTACGCGTCCGGTGACTACGCGGTTTATGCGACTATGCGGATCGCGGAGTCCGGGAGGGTACCGCGGGTTAGCTACCCCGACGCGAGGAATACCTCATGCGGGCCTATGCGTGGCCTATGCGGAGTCGCGGTAAGTTCCGAGATTAGACGCGCGACATTGATATCGAGGCGAGTGGCGGCCGATCTTGTGGTGCGGTCTAGAAAGACCTCGTGATACGCTTTATAGCATTATTGGTACTGGTTTTAGTAGTCGCCATGCCTTCGCATTTACCCGACATTTTATTATGACACGTGGGACTCGTGTTCATGTATTCCTTGGTGCTTTTATATCATAGGATCACGATGTGAGGAAGAAATTCCACGCATGATTGATATTGTGGGCATGAGACCCATGGTTATATTTGAGTAATGACTTTGGCGTGAGTCCTCGACTTGAAATGATCGCTATATCAGCATCGTAAATCGTTATCATATATGTCTTCTGCTTTACATAGACTATTATGATTTCACTTAAGATTTTCAGCCACATACTTGGTACTTGCATCGACTCTCCTTCGGGGCCGCTCATGCCGCATGTAGGTACACCAGCTTGATCCTCGCCATGTGGTCACAACATTTTGGGAAGCTCCGCTTTCTCCGAGGCTTATCTCATGTATAGTCCTCGTCGTTGTAGGTACTTATATTCGTGGTATTGCGGGCCTGCCATTTTTGTTATAACATTCTTAGAGGTCCGTAGTATTGTTGTGGCGTGGTTTGTAAAAGGGATGTAACTGCTTCAAGTTTTTATATATATATATATGCGAAAGACAACTTTTCTCGATAAACTGCTTTCATTCATATTGCTTCATGTCTTGTTTTATTTTCCGCCGTTACTCGATGTTGTATCACCAGGTGCCCGGTAGCGCACCACGCCCGGTCGGGTCGTGACAAAAGTGGTATCGAGCGCTTAATCCTGAACCGCTTCACGCATCGTATCTAGTAGAGTCTTGATTATCGCTGTTGTGCACCACACCAATAATCGTAGGCTATAGGATATTTAGGATTGGTTTCATTCTTCTCACTCGAGATCGTGCCTTAGAGTCGTGATTATAAGTTGGACCCTCTAACGTAATTCTTTCCCTTACCGCTTATGCCTCCGCAGCAAGGCAACCCGGCCTGAATGGCAAGGCGTCGCGAGTGAGCACAACGGTTACAAGGGCATGTGCCCAATCATCACCGGGTGGTGCTTTATTCGGGAGTTCTCGCGACGCCCATTTCAAAGCGAGTCTAGCACAATGGCAGCCTCATCGCGCCATGATATTTGAACCTTCGCCCACACCGAGCGTAAAGTATGGATTGCAAAGAGACGACCCGCATTAGCTAGGGATTTAGCCACCAGAGAGTATATTATGTACCGATTTATCGCGGGTCTTGATGAATATCTAAAGGAGGGTTGTGTAAGAGTAGCTCTTCAGTCAGGCATGAGCATGGCTCACAGACAGCTTATGCGCAAGCAGCCGAAACGTAGGATCGACGCGTTAACCAAGATCAGCGAAGAGGCTGATCGGCAGGTCCTTTGGTAACTTTCGAGGCGACCGCCTCAGCAGATCGATATGCGCCTCGCCAAGCAGAGTGGTCCTCCGGGGTTCGGGACGCTCGGTATGCAAGAGTTGGTCGAGCTCCGTGGCTTCGGTTCACGGATATACGAGGTTCTAGCCACCGTTCGATTTTTCCTCGGTGTTCACAGGCAGCGCCATCCCGGAATGTCGTCTTTGTTAGTGCTTGTTTTACCTGCGGCCGTCAGGGCCATATGTCGAAAGGATGTCCTAGTAGGAGGGATGCTAGTAGGAGGACTCACCTACCGATCGGGCGGATTCGGAGTTCGGAGAGGAAGGGTGTTAGCTGAGGAGGCCACCCCACCTCGGTGTGGCCGCTGTGGTAGGTGTCATTGTGGAGTGTCGACTTCTTCGACAGCTTGTTGTGCATCGCGACAGCGGGGCCATTTGCGAGAAATTGTCCAACCAGGTGGCGCGGATGTAGAGACTCACCAGATCGGTGGCTAGTTCATCACCTTCCCTAGCTATCGCCCAACAGTAGGTGATTGATTAGAACGACAAAGGAGTGAAGAGATGGTGTTTATCCTCAACCCTCTAGAGATTAGTATGTGTGATAAGATGAGTATATCTTAAGTGTTGTTCAGATAGCATTGTGTTAATTGTGATTAGAAATGATGGTTTGTTAAAAGGGTAAGATTGGGGATAGGGAAATTGTGAGCTTTAGGATATTATACGTGGAGACCTTAGAGGCGAGGCCATCTCGAGTACAATATTTATTTTTATGTTGGACCCTTATCGGAGTGCATAGTATACGTGAGATATATTTGTGTAATAAGTCCCTGAGTAGTGTGAAATGAAAGAGGGTAGTTGAGCTAAGAAGACCACTAGGTTTTCGTGACTTGTTGGTGAGGTTGTTCAGGATCGGGAAACAAGAGCTTGGCGCAAAAATGGGTCGGGCTGAGGCCAGATTGCGGGTCAACCCGCAGCCCAGTTTGAAGTAAGGAAAAATTGTGGTGGTCCCGCTTTGTGATAGGGTCACGAGGGTGCTAGGCCCAAGTTTAGTTAACCATCGTACGAGTTCGTGAATCGCGCTCGACCGAAGAGTCGGGCCGATGAGGTCACCATCTTGTCTTTCGCCAGACCGTTTACTCAGAGGGTTATGCGAGATGTTATATATCGGAAGGTTGTAAGACCGCACGGGGTTCCTACTTTTACTTATGACAGCAATGGAGCCGGTTCACGGCTATTTCTTTTATGGAGGTTTTACCGTGCAAGGTTAGAACTCAAAGTAGTCTCAAGATTGCATTCACCTCCGGCCGGTGTTTTGATTTCGTGAGTAGCATGAGGATTATGTGCCTCTCGTTGAGTGAGTATCATTATAGCTACCATTTCGATTCTGATGTCGCCATGAAGCCTTGTAGGGGCGGTAGTGTAGGTTTCCAGTCGATTTGTTCGATGTTGGCAAGCTTCAGATGGTTTGTTCATAATTGAATCAGCAGATGTGGATAGTGAAGCTTATCCATGAGAGGTTATTGACTCGAGTCGATACGTAGCTCGCGGATAATCTGCGTCGATACTGGAGTTCAGATTGACGGTCGGTCTTCTTGAAGGTACCACCCCGGAAGGGTGTGACGAGATTTGGAAAGCAGGGGAAACTTAGCCCGAGTTACTTTGGGCCTTTTCAGATCATGTGAAGAGTAGGCCAGGTTGCCTATATGTTAGCATTTGCCGTCCGACTTAGGAGGCAGTACGTCCGGTCTTTCATGTTGCTATGTTCGGAAAAGTATCGGAGATCCATCCAGAGTGTTCCTAGTTAATGATGACCAAGTTGGAGATAGTAACCCCGAGATGTTGGAAACCAAGCAATAATGCAGCTGGTAATGCGTATAGTAGGAAGAGTTCGAGGGCGAGAAAGGGGAGAAGCGAGCATAGGTTAAGAGAATAGAAGTGATCATTTCTTATGTGAAGTAAAGGTGCGAAGGGAGTATCTTTTAGCCCTTGAAGTGGGAGATTTTGTGATGATATAGGTGATTCCTCGTGGACGTAGATTTCAGTATTTGCGCGTGTGTTATTTTTGTGGCCATGTGTGGCATCGGCAACTTGTTAAGTTATAAGGAACTTCTTCGTTATCTGTCTTGAGAAGGAACATTCGGGACGAATGTTTCTAAGGAGGGGAGAATGTTATACCCCGTATTTCTAGAGTATGTATGTGAGGACGTACGTACATTTTTACAAACCCTAATTAGGTTAAGGATGGAATTATGAACTTTCAACGGAAAAGATTCCGAGCCTTGTGAAGGAAATTCTACGTTTTTAATATTTTAACCGATTACGGATTTTTCTGAGAGACGAGATATTTTGGACCAATAGGAGGGAGACATGTGTCACCCTTAGTTGGCATGGGTTGGACGAGAAGGTTGGCCAAGTGTACAAGGTCAAGTGGTCAAAGTCTTGGAAGATATTTTCTTTTGGTGAGTGGGAGTAGGTGAAGGACGATTTTTGTGGGCATTGAGAGGCTTGCCTTGGGCGTTTTTCTTGAGCTAGTGGAAGGCCACTTGGCTCATTGTTGTGGGGGACATATGTCCCAATGTTGTGGTGGACATATGTCCCAACTTTGTGGTGGACACTTGGTGGAAGACCTCACTTGAACAAGCTACCACATCTACACCCTCCATTTGTTTTAATCTTGGCCTTTGGGGGTTCTATAAATACCCCCCTCTTGTGCAAGACTTCTTCATTCACTTAACACAATTTCCAAGTCTCCAAAAACTCCCTCTCCCTTGTTGAAGTCTCGTCCCAACTCCCTCCCCCCTTTTCCCTATTACCGTCGAAGCACTCCCCCCCCCTTGTTCCTAGTTGTTTCGTCCAATCTCTCCCCCCCCCCCTTGGTAGAAAAGTATTCTCCAAGTATTGTTACAATTCCAAAATACCTTAGCCCTTATACCTTGTAGTATTCCAAAGTTATTTCAATACTAAGAGCCCTAAATACTCAGTTTTCTTTAGTCACAAAACGAAACCCTAGAAAAATCTTCATAGTGGTTGAAGTATTAAGTAGAAGTTGTGTAGAACTTCTAAGGGTTTCTGGGAGAAAATTGAAGCGCACGGATTAGGAGCTAAACGTTGTTCACGATCGACATTTAAACTTGGATAATTTTGGGCTTATCGAGGTAAATATCTTTGTCCTTCCATTGTAATTAGAGATTACATATAGTAGTTTATAAATGAGTATAAGATATAGAAGGATGGTATAAAAGAAGAGAATTGAACTGTAATTACATAGGACTGTATTACAGTAGACTTGTGTAGTTTGACGGGTAGGGAAGTGCTGCCCGATTTTCCGTAGCAATAAGCACCTTCTGCTTAGAATATTCTACAGAGTAGTCTAGACGTTGATAGACGTATTTGACTATTATAGGTTGGTACTCTGGCGCGACATATTCGACTTGGCAGGTGGATTTCGCCGAGGAGGTATGTGATTCTTCCTATCCTCTTGAGCATGATATTTTAAAAAGAATATATATAGTACGGTAGACGTACGTGTGTTAACTGAACGTGGTTTTACTTCGATGTCTTTTGACTTGAGTTTTAAATAATGAGAATCTTGATGTATTTCAAAAGAATAAAGAATCGTTTTTGAAAGAAGAGTAATACTTGGTTTTAAAAGCTTAAGTGTTATACTAGCTTTATGGGGAGTTAGGTATAACGACTTAAGAAAGATAAAAGGAACGGTTTACTTAATTGTTTACGAAAGCCTTATATTGATTTTAAATGAGAATAAGTATCGAACAAACCATCGCAGCTTAATAAAGGAAAATATATTGACTAATTAAGGATTATTAAAACCAGTAGAAACCTCCATCTGCATAGAAGCTAAGATAAAACAAAATTGTATTACATTTCCTAGATCATGGCTGCTCTAATAAGATTGTTATAAACAAGAATAACCTACTCACACATAAGGCATATGTTACTCAAAGTATTTTAAAAAGGAGATTTCGTTGTTAAGTGTTTAAAACTATGATCTATGAATCTTTTGAAGATAAGAGACTTGACTAAATTGACTTGATATGAATTTTGTTAAAAAGTGTGAAACCTTATTCGTGAGCAATGAGTACTTGGTTTTTAAAGAGATAATGTATGAAGTACTTTGGGGATAAAAACCCGAACTTATTGACATAAAATAGAAAGTACCTTGTGTGAATAACTTGACTATGTTGGTTTGTGATAGCCTTGTAATACTTTCTTGTTGGTTTGATAAGTAAACATGTTATGATGCTACGCGTGTTAGTGTCTTGTGATGTTGTGTAAGGGGGTTATTCTTGTTGTGCTTACGTTGTTAAACGTTAAGCCCGTTATCGCTATTATATCACATACCCCCGACTTGTTATACCGAGGACTTGCCACCCTTGATGCGTCTATACGCATGCACCGTGTGACTATGCGGAGCCGCGGGAGTTCCGTGATTGATCATTCGGTGTATTATCCCGACGCGAGAGTGCCTTATGCGATCTGTGTGACTATGCGGTCTATGCGACTATGCGGATCGCGGAGTCCAGAGGTACCGCGGTTAGCTACCCCGACGCGAGGAATACCTCATGCGGGCCTATGTGGCCTATCACGGAGTCGCGGTAAGTTCCGTGATTAGACGCGCACATTGATATCGAGGGCGCAGTGGCCAACCCGATCACGTGCGCTGCAGAAAGACCTCGTGATACGCTTTTATAGCATTATTGGTACTGTGGGTTTTAGTAGCTCGGCTATTCCTTCGCAGATTTACCCCGTACATTTTTATTATGACACGTGGGACTCGTGTTCATGTGTATTCCTTGGTGCTTTTATATCATGGATCGCCGACAAGGAAGGAATTCCACTCGCATGATTGATATTGTGGGCATGAGACCCATGGTTATATTTGAGTAATGACTTTAGGCGCGAGTCCTCGACTTGACATGATCGCTATATATGTGCATCGTAAATCGTTATCATATATGCCTTCGCTTTACATAGACTATTATGATTTCACTTACAAGATTTTCACATACTTGCACTGCTGACGACCTCCTTGCAGCCATGCGTTCGCAGGTAGGTACACCATTGTTGATCCTCGCCATGTGGTCACAGTCAGTCGCGTTGGAAGCTCCGCTTCTCCGAGGCTTATTCGTAGTATAGTCCTCCGTTGTAGGTACTACATTCGTGGTATGGCGGGACCGTCCCGTCATTTTTGTTATAACATCTTATAGGTTTGTAATCTGCGAGGACAGAGGTTTGTAAAAGCGGATGTAATCGTTCGTTTATATATATATATATGCCGAAGGCAACTTTTCAGATAAATCGCTTCTCATTCATATTGCCATGTCTTGTTTTATTTTCCACGTTACTCGATGTTGTATCACCAGGTGCCCGGTAGGCACCATCACGGGCCCGGGTCGGTCGTGACAAGAGTAACCAGCTGGAATATAAAACAAGACATGAAACAATTATGAAATGAGAAACAATTTATCCAAGAAAAGATTGCCTTTCGCATGTATATATACATCAAGAGGAACAGCACATCCCAACTTTACAACAGACTACAAACCTCTAGAATAAACAACTATGGCGGACAGGCCTCGCCATACCGAATGTACATAAAGCTACAATGGCAAGGGAGATCATACCAAACGACAAGCCTCCGGAGAAACTGGGCTTTCCTAAAAGCGAAACTGATCCTAGAGCGGGGATCAACAACAGAGTACTTCACCGCATTTAACGCAGCCGTAAGGAGGTCAAGATAACAGTACCAAGTATGTGAAATCAGAAAGTACTTAAATGAAATCATATCATTTTAAAACCAATTTTACAAATATGTACGAAACAACTAATGTAACGCATATAGTGCCACAAAGATAACCAAGAGCAAAATAGATATAACATAACCGGTCTTTTCTAGCCGCTAATGATCGGGCAAGGCCATTCGCCCATATTATCATTACGCTGCTAACTCGAACTCCCGCACCGCATAGGCCCGCATGAGGTATTCCTCGATCGGGGTAGCTAACCCGCTGCATCATCCTCGACCCCAAAGTCCGCATAGTCCTATGGACCGCATGAGGTATTCTCACGGCCAGAATACACACCGATTGATCAATCCTCGAACTCCCGCACTCCGCATAGGTCACATGGACCCGCATGAGGTATTCTCGCATCGAGGGTGGCAAGCCCTCGTGATCATAACAAGTCGGGGTATGTGATATAATAGCAAGATAACGCTTATCGCTTAACAACGTAAGCACAACAAGAATAACCCCTTACACAAACATCACATGACACTAACACACGTAGCATCATAACATGTTTACTTATCAAACCATCTTACTACACTTTCCGTAAATCAATACAAGACTTTCATAAACAAATAAGTAAACTGCTCTTTTATCTTTCTTAAGTCGTTATACCTAACTTCCCATAAAGCTAGTATAACTCTTAAGCTTTTAAAACCAAGTATTACTTTTCTTTCAAAATGATTCATAACTCTTTGAAATATTTCCAAGATTCTTATCATTTAAAACTCAAGTCAAAAGACATCAAAGTAAAACCAAGTTTAGTTAACACATGACGCTCACCGCATTATATATATTTCAAAAGTATCATGCTCAAGAGGATAGGAAGAATCACATACCTCCTCTACCAATCCACCGCCAAGTCGAATATGTCGCGCGCAGAGTATCAACCTATAATAGTCAAATACGCCTATCAACGTCTAGACTACTTCAGAGAATATTCTAAGGAAGGTTCTTTATTCTACGGAAAATTGGGCAGCATTTCCCTACCCACAAACTACACAAGTCTATCAGAATACAAATTTCAATGTAAGTACAGTTCAATTCTCTTATTTTATACCATCCTTCTATATATCTTATACTTAATTCTAAACTACTACAATATGTAATCTCCAATTACAATAGAAGGATAAAGATTATCACCTCGATAAGCCCAAAATTATCCAAGATTTAAGTCGATCCTGAGCAACGTTTAGCTCCTATTCCGCACGCTCCAATCCGCACCAAGAAACCCTTAGAAGTTTCTAAACAACTTCTACTTAATACTTCAACCAACTATGAATATTTTCCCTAGGGTTTCGTTTTGTGACTAAAGGAAATAAAGTAGTATTTACGGGCTCTTAGTATAGAGGTAACTTGGGAATACTACAAGGGATTTGGGCTAAGGTATTTTGGAATAGTAACAATACTTGAAGACATTTTTTCTACCAAGTGGGGTGTGTTTGACGAAGGCAACTAGAAAGGGGGAGGAGTTTGGACGAGAACTACAACAAGGGAGAGGGATTTTTGAGACTTGGAAATTGTTAAGTGGATGAAGAAGTCTTGCACTTAAGGGGGGTATTTATAGGACCTTCAATGGCCAAGATTAAAACATGTGTAAGGTGTAGATTTGGTTGCTTGTGCAAGTGAAGTCTTCCAACCAAGTGTCCACCACAACTTTGGGATATATGTCCACCACAACTTTGGGACATATGTCCACCACAACAATGAGACATGTGGCTAGCCACTTGCACAAAAAAAAAACGTCCAAGACCCTCCACTTGCACCACAAAAAAAAAATCTTCCAAGGCTTGACTTCTTGACTTGGCCACTTGCCCATTAATTTCGTCCAACATGTGCCACCTAAGGGTGGCACATTTCGCCCTCCTATTGGTCCAAAATATTTCATCTCTCGGAAAAAAAAATCCGTAATTGGTTAAAATATTAAAAGCGTAAAATTTCCTTCACAAGGTTCGGAATCTTTTCCGTTGAAAGTTCACAATTTCATCCTTAACCTAATTAGGACTTATACATTTGTACGTACGTCCTCACATATATACTCTGGAACTACGGGGTATAACAATATGATACATCGAGTCCCACAAATCGGCTGTGATACGTTATGTGAAACACCGAGTCCCACAAAGAGGCCGGGATATGTTATTTGTAAAAAGACACTGAGTTCCAGTATGGGTCGGGATACGTTATATGGACAGACATCTATGATTTCGAAATGACTCTCACTTTTAAAAGGTACAGTGGGCTCTATTTTTATATGGCACGGTTGGATCTGGTATTTGATTTTCATACTTCCCCCTGTCATTCTTCGCTGGCGGATCGTGAATATCAGATTTTTATGTTTATCACACGACCAACCCGCCCGCGGATCGTGCCTACCCCGCACCCAAGTAGACATACATCGAGTAATCATGAACATAAAGACAATACATGAAACGATGTAATAAGACAAATGAAATAAGACAAAGCAACTAAAACTGTTACCTTCAAGATATATATAAATAACAACTCTTTCAACATGCAAGCTTTAATCCTTTTACAAACCCCGCCACAACAAGATACTGCACTTCTAAGAATGATACGATAACAATGGCGACAGTGGCCCCGCCAAACCCCGAATGTAAACACTTACGACGCATGCGGACTATACCACGATAAGCCTCCGAGAAACGGAGCTTCCTAAACGCCAAATCGCGGACCCCGAGAGCTGTGATCAACGATCAGTGTACCTCAACTCGCATTTAACGCACCCCAAGGAGGTCAGCATAACATGCACGAGTATGTGAAACTAAAAATACCGTAAATAAAATCATAATAGTCTATAAGCGAGACACGTATGATAACCAAACTACGCTCATAATAAGCCATATGTCAGTCGTGACTCACGCCTCAAAGTCATCACTGAATATAACTACGGGTCTCAAGCCCATAACATCAATCATGCCCGTGGAATACCTTCCTCATCACGGCAGCCTATGATAGAAAAGCATCAAGGAATACACATGAACACCGTGTCCCACTGTGTTCAAATAAAACAAGACAGGTAAGTACGAAGGCATAGCCGACTACTAACACCAGCGATTAACAAGGTCATAAATCAGATCATGATATCCGCTTGCATCACATGATCAAAGCCGTCACTCGCCCACAAGATCAAATGCGCGCTGCCTAGCCTCGAACTTTCCGCCTCCGCATAGGCCAACCTCATAGGCCCGCATGAGGTATAACCCCGCATCGAGGGTAGCTACTCCCGGATCGCCCTAGACTCGCACCGCATGGCCACATGCACCGCATGACCATAAAGGCCGCACACTAACCCGAACTCCCGTAGTTCCGCATGGATCCTGGACCCGCATGAGGTATTCTCGAATCACGGTCCTGCATCACCGAAGTCTACCCCGCGACGGAGGCGCCTTAACCTCCGGAAATAAGTCAAGGTGAGTGGTACAATACCAACATAACGGCTGATAGTCAAACAACTTTAAGCACAGTCGAGGGGAAAACCCCTTTACACTAACATCACAAGATACTAACACACATAGCATCCTAGCATGTTTACTTATCAATCAACAAGAAAGTATTTACAAGGCTATCACAAACCAACACAATCAAGTTATACACACAAGGTACTTTCTACTATATGTCAACAAGTTCGGGTTTTTATCCCCAAAGTACTTCATACATTAAATCTTTAAAAGATACGCATTTACAAAAGTCACACAATACCCGTAGTTATGTGAAAATAGAGTGATTATCCTTTAAGTAAAACAAAACACTTACCTTTGTAAAATCAAGTAACGACATTATTTTCCAAACGCCCAAGTTTGCCTAATTTCAAATGTTCACGCTTTCTTATTTTAGAAAGGTTTCAGAGTTCATAGTCTTATTCATTTAAGAATATAATTCTCTTTTAAACTATCTGAGAAACATAAGTCTTACATGTGAGTAGGATATTCTTGTTTATAACAATCTTATTACAGCAGCCATGATCTAGGAAATATCATTTTGTCTCATTTAGCTTCTATGCAGATGGAAGTTTCTACCGGTTTTAATAATACTTAATCACAAAACATTTCCTTTTATTAACGCCGCAGCTGGTTTGTCGATACACATTCGATTTCCAAATCAAGAACCATTCTTAAGCCGTTATACCTAACTTCCCATAAAGCTAGTATAACTCTTGAGTTTTCAAAACCAAGTATTACTTCTTCTTTCAAAATGATTCAAAATCTTTGAAATACTTCAAGTTCTTTATTAACACATAACAAGCCATTTATAGTTCAAACTGCGCTTACCTTTTAAAACCACAAGATCTTCTTACCAACATAAAGTCGTTATAACCAACTTCCCATAAAGCCGTTATAACACTTTACGTTTTAAACCAATCAAATACATTTAGCACATGACGCTCACCGCATTACATAGTTCACACATATCATGCTAGAAGAGATAGAAGAGGTTCACATACCTCGCGACGAGTATCGACTAATAGCAAAACGCCCAAGTACTTCAAACCGCTCTACTCCTTAGCCAAGATCGCGCCATACGTAGTACTTCAACCTATAAGGCCACAAGGCGCTTATTAACATTTAGATCCCTTCAGAACATTCTACGTAAAATTCAAAAGACCTCCCCTCCCCAAGAACAGAAATCTCCTCCTCTATCGAGGCCGCTACCAAGCCAACCATGGGGTTATACATCTAACCCTAACGTACAATTCTACTTCACTGACTACTACACAAGTTCATCAGAATACGCCTCACGTAATTACAATCAAGATTCTTCTTTGTATTCAGCTTAAGTCATAAGACATTGCCGATAACTATGTTCAAGCACTATATATAGCATACTTCAACTATATAGTCTAACAATCATGTAATTTCCAATTACAATAGGACAAGATATTTACCTCGATAAGCCCATAATTATCCGAGTTTAAATGTCGATCCCGAGCAAGGTTTAGCTCCTACACCGCAAGGCCCGACTCATCTCAAACAACCCTTAGAAGTTCTAACCAACTTCTACTTAATACTCCAACTAACTATGGAGATTTTCCTTAGGGTTTCGGTTTTGTGACTAAGGGAAGTATAATAGTATTTTGGGCTTTTCAGATAAGTATAACCTTAGAATACTACAAGGTATACTACTAAGGTAATTTGGGCATTACAACAATACTTTGAGAGTATTTCTAACAAGAGTGGGGTATTATACGAAGACATCTAGGCAGTGGGTACCCCACGGCTAGCACCCCAAGGAGGGGTGTATACCCTCGCCTACCCCACTGTGGGGCTCTCGCGAGGGGAGGAGGGACTCTCGCTAAGGCCTCCGAGGGAGGATTTTTAACACTTAGGAAATATTTGGAACGGATGAAGAAGTCATCCTAAGGGGTATTTATAGTATAAGCCAAGTCCAACCAATGGCCAATATAATGCCAAGTCTGGCAAGTGTAGGCCAAGATCTTGCCAAGTGCCCCTTAACCAACTAACACACAAATATCCTACCAACTCCATGCCAAAATAGGCACACTTTCGCCACCCTTGACCGCCTAAGGTGTTCCAATGAGAGGTGACAAGTGTCGCCTCTTGTTGGTCCAAAATGTTTCGTCTCTAAAAATCCGCAAAAATTAAAAATGACATAGCGGAAATTCCCTACGAAAGTCATGAAAACGTTTTCGGCAAAAAACGACTTAATCGGGTGTTGTACAAATAAATTTCGCCAAGCTACTTTCTCAAGTTCAAATTTTCTACGACGCCCCACGCATATACCGAAATACGGGTATAACATTCTCCTCCTTAGAAACATTCGTCCGAATGTTCCTTCTAAGTCTCAAAACAAACGCTACGGATAGTTCTCACCGTTATACTTATTTAAAACAACTCCCACGCATGGCCACTTTAACCAACTTGCGCAAAATACTTACCTCCAAGTCCACGAGGAAACACCTCTAACATCACCACAAACACCTCTCCTGGTCTAAAACATACTTCCTTCGCACCTTCTCTTTACAAAAGAAATGATACCACTTTTGTCACTTTGCCGCGAGGTTCACTCCGTGACCCAATAAATGGTACCGGCCGCACGCGATCCCCGAGGTCGACGTGACACTCAACTCTTACTACATTTCGACATCGCTCGCCCAAAACTCGGTTACTATCTCTAACGTGGTCATCATTAATCGGAACACTGGATGGATCTCCGATACTTTCCAACATAACAATACGGCGATCGACGATCGCCTCCTAAGTCGGACGAACAAAGCTAACATATAGCAACCCGCCTATTCTTCACATGAACTTAAAAGGCCCAAAACAACTCGCTAAGTTTCTCTGTTTTTCCAAAGCTCGCCACACCTAATCGGTGGTACTTTCAAGAAGACCGACCGGCTGAACTCTAAGCGTGTCGCCGATTATCCGCACGATTTCTCCGAGCCGCAACCTCTTCTAGACAAGCTTTACTCTATCCACATCACCGGAACAAGCTCAACTAACTATCCAATCCTCGCCAACATCGAACCAATCGGCCGACTCACATCCGCCCTACAAGGTTTCATAAGGCGACATCCGAACACTAAATGGTAGCTTAAACACTCCTTCAACAGAGACAACGATTCTCGCAACTATCCTCAAATCCAAACACCGCCCGGCGAATGTGATTCTGAGACTTACTTGAGTTCCTAACCTTGCACCGTAAAACCTCCAGAGAAAAGAAATGACACAGGCTCCACTGCGACATAAGGTGAAGGTAGGCACCTCGTGCACCTTACAACCTTTCCGATATATCATCTCGCATAACCTCTCGCCGAGTAAACGGTCTTTGCTAGAAGACAACACGGTGACCTCCTCGCCCAACCACCGGTCGAACGATCCATGAAATCGTCGTTGGTTAATCAACATGGGCCTAACACCTCGTGACCTACCAAGGCGACCACCACAAACCGACCACCATACATGCCTCGGGTTGACCCGCAACGTGGCCTCAACCCGACCTTGAACGCCGCTAAACGCTAGCTCTCGGCGAAAACTCTCACTAATCATGTTACTAAAACCTAGCGGTCTTAGCTCAACTACCCTCTTTCATTCCATACTACTGGGGACTAATCCCACAAACATAACTCACGTGCACTATGCACTCCTATAAGGGTCAAACATAAACAATACATCTTTTACTCGAGACGGCCTTGCCTCTAAGGTCTCTACGTGATAAAACTCTAAGGCTCACACCTTCTCTATCCCCAAATCTTACTTGGTTAACTAACCAAGATTTCTAATTACAGAAACACTCATGCAATCCCAACATAACACTTAAGGTATACTCACCTTATCACTTATACAAAGCTCTGAGGGTTAAAGATATACCGATCTCTTCGCTTCACTCCTTAGTCGTTCTAATCAAACCCCGTAGGCATATCTAAGAAGATGACAAACTACCCACCGATTACGGGTGAGTCCTCCTACCAGACACTCGACATCGGACCGACGGTCGCCATAGTACAACCGGACCAACTAAAGACGACATTCCGGGATGGCGTGCACATCATGAGCGGAAGCCCCGAGTTCGACCAACTCCTGCGCACTCGAACGTCCCGAACCCCGTGGAGGACCACTGCGACCGTGGATGTGCATAATCAAATCTGCGGTGAGGTGACTCGCCTCGAAGTTACCAAAGGACCTTGCCGCTCGCCTCTTCTCGCCGCCCGTTAACGCCGATCTACGTTTCTCGGCTGCCGCATAAGCCCGTAATCGCCATGCTCAAGCCTAATCAAGAACTTACTCTTGCACAACCTTCTCGCTGATAGTCATCAAGACTCGCGATACATCGGTACACTCTCTGTAGCCAAATCCATAGCTAATGTAGGTTGTCTCCTAGAAATCTATATTCTCTGCTCCCTGGCCGCGAATCAAGGTTCAAATATCATGGCGCAGATGAGGCTGCGCCGTGCTAAACTCGCTGGGCTAGCGACGCCGCAAAACTCCCCGAAGGAAGCACCACCCCGTGATGATTGGGCTGTGCCCACGCAACCCT
Source organism: Przewalskia tangutica (assembly GCA_029844215.1). Taxonomy (NCBI): domain Eukaryota; kingdom Viridiplantae; phylum Streptophyta; class Magnoliopsida; order Solanales; family Solanaceae; genus Przewalskia; species Przewalskia tangutica. The sequence goes on from JAQGDG010000029.1 coordinate 744,482, forward strand.
CCGAACTCTCGCAGCTCCTTAGCGCTTGTCTCCTCCGGGCGGGTTGCCTCACGCGAGGCATAACGATAAGGAAATAATTTCGTCAGAGGGTCCAACTTACAACACGCCTCTAAGGCACGATCTCGAGTGAGAAGAATGAAACCAATCCTAAATACCCTATAGCCTCACGATTATTGGTGTAGTGCGACAATCAACACCGATAATCAAGACTCAAGCGGATACGGTCATAGACACTTTCCGAGGATTAATCGCTCGATACCACTTTTGTCACGACCAACCGGGCGTGGATCGTGCCTTACCCGCACCCAGTAGACATACATCGTAGTAATCAGCGAACATAAAGACAATACATGAAACCATGTAATAAGACAAAGAAATAAGAAAGCAGGCTAACCAAAAGCTGTTACCTTCAAAATATATATAAATAACAACTCTTTCAACATGAACGCTTTAATCTTTTTACAAACCCCGCCAACAAGACTACGCACTTCTAAGAATGATACGACAACAATGGCGGGACAGGCCCCGCCACCCCCGAATGTAAACACTTACGACAGCGATGGACTATACCGATAAGCCTCCGAGAAACGGAGCTTCCCAAACGCTGAAAATCGTGACCACGAGCTAGGATCAACGATCGGTGTACCTCAACTGCGGCGTGAACGCAGCTCCTTCGAGGCCGGGCAACAGTGCAAAGTATGTGAAACTAAAAATCAGAAATGAAATCATAATAGTCTATAAAGCGGGAGACATGTATGATAACCAAACTACGATTCATAATAAGCGATATGTCAAGTCGTGGACTCACGCCTCAAAGTCATCACTGAATATAACTACGGGTCTCAAGCCCATAACATCAATCATGCGTGGAATACCTTCCTCACCGCCATCTATGATAGAAAAGCATCAAGGAATACACATGAACACGTGTCCCACGTGTCCAAATAAAACAATGCAGGGTAAATGCGAAGGCATAGCCGACTACTAACACCAGCAGACTAACAAGGTCATAAATCAGATCGATATCTCGCAGACCATTACATGATCAAAGCCGGTCACTCGCGCGTATCAAATGTGCGCGTCTAGCCCCGAACTTTCGCGACTCCCGCAGGCCAACCTCATAGGCCCGCGAGTATAACCCCGCATCGAGGTAGCTACTCCGGCATCGCCCCGACTCGCAACCGCACGCCACATGCATCGCGTGACCATAAAGGCCGTGCACTAACTCGAACTCCGTAGTTCCGCATGGATCCTCGGACCCGCACAGGTATTCTCGAATCATGGTCCTGCATCGCTCGAGTCTACCCCGCGACGGAGGCGCCTAACCTCGGAAATAAGTCAAGGCGAGTGGTACAATACCAACATAACTACTGATAGTCAAACAACTTTAAGTACAAATGGCGGAAAACCCTTTACACTAACATCACAAGATACTAACACACATAGCATCCTAGCATGTTTACTTATCAATCAACAAGAAAGTATTTACAAGGCTATCACAAACCAACACAATCAAGTTATACACACAAGGTACTTTCTATATGTCAACAAGTTCGGGTTTTTATCCCCAAAGTACTTCATACATTAAATCTTTAAAAGATACGTTACTTTCACAAAAGTCACACAATACCCGTAGTTATGTGAAAATAGAGTGATTATCCTTTTAAGTAAAACAAAACACTTACCTTTGTAAAATCAAGTAACGACATTATTTTCCAAACGTCCAAGTTTGCCTAATTTCAAATGTTCACGCTTTCTTATTTTAGAAAGGTTTCAGAGTTCATAGTCTTATTCATTTAAGAATATAATTCTCTTTTAAACTATCGAGAAACATAAGTCTTACATGTGAGTAGGATATTCTTGTTTATAACAATCTTATTACAGAAATGATCTAGAAATATCATTTTGTCTCATCTTAGCTTCTATGCGGATGGAAGTTTCTAATGGTTTTAATAATACTTAATCACAAAACATTTCCTTTTATTAACGCTACAGTTGGTTTGTCGATACACATTCGATTTCAAATCAAGAAACCATTCTTAAGTCATATACCTAACTTCCCATAAAGCTAGTATAACTCTTGAGTTTTCAAAAACCAAGTATTAATTCTTCTTTCAAAATGATTCAAAATCTTTTGAAATACTTCAAGTTCTTTATTAACACATAACAAGCCATTTATAGTTCAAACCGATTACCTTTTAAAACCACAAGTATCTTCACCAACATAAAGTCGTTATAACCAACTTCCCATAAAGCCGTTATAACACTTTATGTTTTAAACCAATCAAATACATTTAGCACGACGCCTCACCTGCATACATAGTTCACACATATCATGCTAGAAGAGATAGGAAGAGGTTCACATACCTCGCGACGAGTATCGACTAATAGCAAAAGCGCCCAAGTACTTCAAACCGTCACTACTCCTTAGCCATGGACGCGCCATACGTAGTACTTCAACCTATAAGGCCACAAGGCGCTTATTAACATTTAGATCCCTTCAGAGAACATTCTACGTAAAATTAGCTGCCTCCCGCAAGAATGTCAGAAATCTCCTCCTCTATCGGTGCCGCCAAGCCAACCGGTGTGGGTTATACATCTAACCCTAACGTACAATTCTACTTCACGATTACTACACAAGTCTCAGAATACAAACCTACGTAATTACAGATTCAAAGATTCTTCTTTGTATTCAGGCTTAAGTCGCAAGACATTGCCGATAACTATGTTCAGTACTATATATAGCATACTTCAACTATATAGTCTAACAATCATGTAATTTCCAATTACAATAGGGGGACAAGATATTTACCTCGATAAGCCCATAATTATCCGAGTTTAAATGTCGATCCTGAGCAAGGTTTAGCTCTACACCTGCAGTGCGCTCAGGCCATCCAAACAACCCTTGGTAGTTCTAACCAACTTCTACTTAATACTCCAACTAACTATGGAGATTTTCCTTAGGGTTTCGGTTTTGTGACTAAGGAAGTATAATAGTATTTCCGGCTTTTCGTGATAAGTATAACCTTAGAATACTACAAGGTATCTGGCTAAGGTAATTTGGGCATTACAACAATACTTTTGAGAGTATTTCTAACAAGAGTGGGTATTATACGAAGACAACTAGGCTGTGGTACCCCACGGCTAGCACCCCAAGGAGGGGGTGTATACCTCGCCTACCCCACTGGGGGCTCGGCGAGGGGAGGAGGGACTCTCGCTAAGGCCTCTCGAGGGGAGGATTTTTAACACTTAGGAAATATTTGGAATGGATGGAAGTCATCCTGAGGGGTATTTATAGTATAAGCCAAGTCCAACCAACGGCCAAGATCATGCCAAGTGCAAGGCAAGTATAGGGCCAAGATCTTGCCAAGTGCCCCTTAACCAACTAACACACAAATATCCTACCAACTCCATGCCAAAATAGGCACACTTTCGCCACCCTTGACCTAAAGGTGTTCCAATGAGAGGTGACAAGTGTCGCCTCTTGTTGGTCCAAATGTTTCGTCTCTCGAAAAATCCGCAAAAATTAAAAATGACATAGCCGGAAATTCCCTACGAAAGTCGTGGAAAACGTTCGCCGAAAACGACTCTAATCGGGTGTTGTGCACAAATAAATTTCGCCAAGCTACTTTCTCAAGTTCAAATTTTCTACGTCGTCCTTACGTACATACTGAAATACGGTATAACATTTACGTTGGTACTGTTATCGACCTTTCTGGGCCGCGTTCATGCCCGCAGGTATAGGTACTCTGTTTGGTGACCCTCGAGCTTAGGATCCTTGCCCAGCATTTGAGATAGCTCCACTGTTTCGGAGACTGTCATTTTGGTACGGACTTTTGGATTATAGTCTTATGGACATTCTGCAGACGGCCTTGTCTGCCACATTTCATTTACAAACTCTTAGAGGTCTTGTAGACAGGTGTGGGTGGTAAGTGTGTATTTGGACATACATAAGTTGTAATTCATTTTTGGAAAAATTCTATGTACTGTGGCGGCCTTGTCGGCTTGCCTGTTTTATATTATAGGATTTTTATTACGGTTCAGGGGACAGGATCCCTTGTGTTTAAAAAAAAATATATATGAGTTTTCTTAGCTTCCGCTATTTATGTGTAATGTGTAGGTATAAGGGTGCCCTGTAGGTATCGATCGCGCCCGATCGTTGGGTCGTGACAAAGGTGGTATCGAGCGCTTAGTCCTCGTAATGTCTACGCACCACGTGCGATGAGTCTTGGTTATCGATGCATTGTGCACTACACCCATAAAGCGAGGCTACGACATTTAGGATTGGTTTTTATTATTTCATCTCATAGGTCGTGCGATAGAGCTATGTTACTAAGATAATCCCTCTGACGTTGTCAAGACCCGAACCTTGGGCCCGCGACTGGTGCCCTACCTGGGAACCCTTCTATTCATACAACACAATAACCGCGGAAGATAAATAACACTCCATCTTCTTCTTTTTTTCTCTAAACAAAGGCAAAGCCGATAAGGCTGCCATAATATAAATCACCCGAAAGGGTCTACACTGTTCAACAATGTAAATACAACTCTAGCCAGTCCAGCCCACATATGAATACAAACCTCTAAGATTTTGGACAAATACTATGACGGGACAAGGCCCCGCCGTACCTCTGAATATACCTAGCCATAATAACAAGCTCCGAAACATTGGAGCTATCCCAAAATGCTGAACAAAGATCCTAAGCTCGCGGATCCAAAACTGAGTACCTAGACCTGCGAACATGAATGCAGCCCCCAGAAGGAGGTCATTACAACATGTACTAAGTATGGAACGGAAATAAAGTACAACAAATAAGATCATAACTGTACAAAGGAATGACAGGGGCAAGTATGAAAATCAAATACCAGATCCTACCGCGTGATATAAAATCAGAGCCAACTGTATCTTGTATCACTGTACTACTGTAACACCGTACCACTTTCAAATATGAAAGCCATGTCAAAATCCGGGACACCTGCCCTCAACATATAATATCACAGAAGCATGGTCGTGTAATACAACATTACTGTCAGCATGTAACAAGTATAATATACAACCATCATCAGATAAGTGTGCCCGTGGAATTCCCCTATCACTGTCGGCATGTAGTAAGTATAATAATCAACTACCAGTACACTGTTCCTTTTTGACAATGAGAGTAATAAGAGTAAACTCAACCGTTTTAAAATAGGAAGCTTATGATTAATTTAGGGCCGCCCGCCCGTAGTATGATTATGCAATCCCATTCAAGGGACTATTTCACCGGCATAGGTCTTGTGGACCCGCAATGGAGCAATTTGCCCCGCATAGGACTATTTCACCCGCATAGGCCCTAGGACCCGCAATGAGCATATACGCTATACTCGCATCGTGGAGAGCAAATCCACTGATATGTAATGTCCCGGGGATTGACCCCACAATAAATAATATAACACTTGCACTACTAGCTATCATGAACAACATATGCAAGTTAAGTAATCTTTAACTCTCATTAGATCCAAGTGAATGAACCATCATTTAGACGACCAAGGCACTATCATATCTTTTATTTTAAAACAACCAAGGTAAATACCATGCATTTCTTTTAAAATAAAAAAGACAATACCATGCCTTCCTTTCTAAATAACCAAGACAATACCATGCCTTCCTTTCTAAAATGACCAAGACAATACCATCATGCGAGGTACGACATGTCCCGGCCCATTTTTGGAACTTGGTGCAAATATAAAGGACTGTACACATATAGTCATCACAAGAAACTATGTACCATTTAAATCATCTTCAAGTCTCATTAGCACAAATAGAATGAACTATCATTTTTAGAGAAAACAAGACACTAACAAGTCTTTCATTTTATAACACTAAGGCACAATCACATAGTTCATTAAGGTTTAAGATCCATTACAACAATGTACGTCCGCCGTACATTCACTTTATAAACTCAAGGCACTTTCATTTCATGTACTATATTAAGGACTTAATCATGGACATTTTCACATGATTTCCTTATAACCTTTTATACTATCTCTTGACTTTCCACAAACTGTTATAACCAACTTCCCATAAAGCCGTTATAACATCTTTCATTTTAGAAAACTAAAGCACTACCACATCTTTCCTTTTAATACAACCAAGGAATTATCACGTCATGTAAGGGAGTTGAACCCAAAGTACTACGTACATTCACTTCTTTATAAGAAGACTCAAATCATGTAATGTTAGGGGATTAAACCCAAAAGTACTACATACATCTATTCTTTATAAAAAGAATCATTTCATGAAATTTTAGGGAGTTGAACCCCAAGAATACTTTTGCTATCAAAATCAAGTTACTTACACTTTTAAACTTAAGTAACTTATACCTTTAACACCAAGAACTTCTTCTTTCAACCTTAAGTCATTTATTCTCTTTAGATCAATCAAGTAACTTATACCTTTAACACCCAGAACTTCTTCTTTCAACATTAAGTCATTTATTCTCTTTAAATCAATCAAGTAACTTATACCTATAAATCAAGTTACTTCTCTTCTTTAAAATCAAGTAAGCTTGTACTTTTCAAATCAAGTATTATAACTTTCAAAATAAATCAAATCTCTTAACTCTAGAAATCAAGTCCCATAACTTGAAAAATTAAGTCTCATAATCTTTTAAAGAAATCAAGTCTCATAACTTTAAATCAAATCTCTTAACTTTAGAAATCAAGTCCTATAACTTGAAAAATAAAGTCTCATAATCTTTTAAAGAAATCAAGTCTCATAACTTTAAATCAAATCTCTTAACTTTAAAGTAAGTCTAGTAACTTATACATTTCAAACCAAGTCACTCATACTTTCATAATCAAGACTCATATACTTTCAAAATCAATTCATTTACTTCAAATAAATCAAGTCACATAGACTCCCCAAAATCAAGTCACATAGGCTTTCCAAATAATCATGTCAAAGAAGGAAGGATAGTTCACATACCTCGTGACGACTAACCAACACGACAAGTAGCAATACGCTCCAATGTACTTCAACCTTAGCGTCTATTCCACATTCCTAGTAGAATATGCTACACATAGTTCTTCAACCTATAATGACGATAACACTTCTATCAATATCATACTTACTAGTATAAGACTTATACCAAATAATGGCCCTCTAATTCTACGGAAATTTGGGCAGCACTTCCTTGTTTCTACGTACTTTTCCACCTTTTTCCAAGACCCGTATTAAACAACCAACAAGACACATTTAAGGCACAACCAACAGTTACCCAAAGGGGATTACACACCTAACTGGACGTGTAAAATTCTTCCCCACAATTTATCCAAAACAGTCCACAATTTATCCAACATTAAGGGTACGATGTGAAGCCTTTAACACCCTTATTCCTTAGGACTTCCATTAGTCAATTACTACATTAATCATGAATTTTTAGGGGCTGATTTTCCAACATAGAAACACACCAAAACAGTCCATAAAAATGACACGATGACGTCTAACAGTTTTAGGCAGTTTTCGGCCAACACCAACTACAACAATCCAAAGTCCTTTTCCTTAATTCCTTTTAATCCAATTCTCATTCCAACATGTTATATAAGTTATATTAACTATCAACAACAATATTTACTTCATTATATAACATGCAACACGTGTAAATAACGACAATAAAAACCAACGAATCCAATGGCGACAGAAGTGCTATTCTCGGTCAAGACACAAAAAAGTGTCCAAACCATTTTTAATATTCATTATTTTTAGCACATGTTCATATATACATATCAACAATAAGTAATATCCAATTACTTCAAAAGAAGAAGAATCATTACCTCATTTTTTGCCCAAAATAACGTCCAAAACAATCCGGGCTACAATGGTCCGCAGTTTTCGTTTCGCTCCACTTCTTCAAGTTCTAATCACATATATGTGACCCCTATATGCTTATACACAACTTCACTTTTTATTTCACTTCCAAAAAGTCAATGGAACCTTAGGGTTTCCCACCATCTATTATCGGCCAACACCTTGTTCTTGGAGTTTAAGGGGTCATCCTTGCTTAGCACTTCATTAGGGATCTTAGTCTTGAATTTGAGGATTTATCATCACAGGTTGAAGAATTTTTGTCTCCAAAAATGAGCCAAAACCGAGAGCCCTTAAGAGTATAGCAAAATTTGCTGTAGTGAAATATTTCTAAGTGTAGATGAAGTCTTGCAAGCCTCTCATTTGCATAAATAATGTATCCAAGTGCTTGGATGATGACAAGTGTATGACCTAAGTGTAGGAAGACAAGTGGAGTGGGACCCACATGACCCACTTGTCTCTAAAATATCTAGCCAAGTCCTCCAAAAATATCTAAGTCAAGTCTTCCAAGACCAAGACAAGTGGGGGGGGTGTGCCACGTGTCTCCCTCTCATTGGTCTAAAAATATTTCATCTCCCAAAATATCCATAATTGGCCAAAATATTATGGGCCCCACATAACCGTAAAATTTTCCGGTGGCCCCACGTGACCAAATCCGAACTTAAAAATCCATAAATCCAATATATTCCAAAAGTCTCAAATACCAAATTTGAGAACCAAATTCCAATTTATAAACCTTTTCCTTCACGAATTTCCGAGATTTTTCCTTAAGAAAAAGTAATTCTTCTTTCTTTCCAAAATTCAAATTTCATATTCTTAATCACGTTCTCACTTAGGTGCCATGGTATAAAGGCAAGTTCAGTTACACCGCCATCACCTGAGGAGCTTAGAGCAGCTCCAGAGCTTCCGATACCTGAGCCTCCAGTTCCTCAGCCAGGGGCAGAGGATAGGGCCATGAGGGATACAGTCCACCTGCTAACTAGAATAGTAGCAGGACAGACTTACAGACAGGGGCCAGTAGTTGACCCCAGAGCAGATAGTTTGAGGGTCCGGGACTTCTTGAGTTGTAGTCCGCCAGAGTTTTACGGGTCAAGGCCCGAGGATGATCCTCAGGAGTTCATCCGCCAGATACAGCGGACGATGAGGGTGATTAAGGCTTCAGAGACCGAGTCAGTCGTATTGGCTTCATACCGGTTGCGAGATGTAGCTGTTAACTGTTTTGAGTAGTGGGAGCTGTCTAGGGGAGATGGTGCTCCTTCAGCTGTGTGGGATGAGTTCACGGAGGCCTTCCTTGACCACTTCTTGCCTCCTGAGATGAGGAGAGCCAGGGTTGACATGTTCTTGACCTTGAGGCAGAGTGGGAGGACTATTGGAGAGTACAACCTGGAGTTTGACTCATTAGCTCGGTATGCACCCACTAAAATAGTAGACATGGCAGACAGGGTGAACTGCTACGTGATGGGGCTAGACCACTATCATATTAATGGGTGCATGGCTGTAGCCCTTCAGTCGGGCATGTATATTGCTCGTATCCAGGCATATGCACAGGGAGTTGAGGAGAGATATAGAGGGCGCCGGCCAGATAGAAGTCATGATGGGGACCAACATAAGAGGGCCAGGACGGCGGAGTATTCTGGTGAGTTTCGAGGCAGGAAGCCGCAGCAGGTGAGGTATTCATCTCAGCCAGTACGGAGTTCTCCTCTACAGTCTACAGGCAGAAGGTTTGACCACTCGGGGTATTCAGGAGCTGGTCAGAGCCCCAGGGCTTCAGATTCGCCGATATACGAGGGTTCTAGCCATTCAAGGCCACTTTTCCCTTAGTGTTCACACTGTGGCAGGCATCATCCTGGGGAATGCCATTTTGCTATTGGTGCTTGTTATTCTTGCGGCCGCCAAGGCCATTTGATGAGAGGCTGTCCTTCCAAAGGTGGTACAGGGGGATGACTCAGCCTACGGGATCTGTTGTTGCTTCATCACCTTCTATAGTTATGCGCCCCGCAGGGCAGGGTGTTCATATGCCAGCAGACCGTGGTAAAGATCTGTAGTCACTATCAGGAGGCGTCACCAGATGTTGCCACAGGTAATTCCAATCACTATTGGACTTTGTTTTATTAATGAAGGAGAATAGGTGTTATATTGTAGCCATGTGAGGAATATTTGTGTTTATTGAGTATATGTATAGTTAATGGAGACTATGCCGAAATGTTTATAGTTCGAGACCTAGTATGAACAATTCGGGGACGAATGTTTCTAAGGGGGGAAGAATGTTACACCCCATAAGCCCAGGGCATATAAGTGAGAACGTAAGTAAGGAAACAAGATTTGAATGTTGAAAGGAAAGTATGTTTACATTTCTCTATGGAAAAAATTTGGATACAAAAAAATGTGTGACGACGATAATGAATATTAGGATTGAATTCTTTCCAATGGAGTTATGGACTTAGTGTTGAATTATTGAGTCTTGGTGTTGCAAGGGGTATTTCAATTGAGAGTCCATCGAAAATTGGAGGAATTTGGCCAAGTATGGAGCAAATCGCGGCCAAATGTCTTCGTGGCGCAGTGCTTTCAAGACACGCGGCATTAGCCATTAAGCGAGACCACTGCTAAGGCGGAATTTTCCAAAATCAGATATTTTTGAGAAGTGAATACAAGTGTACAAGTGTCCCTCTCCACTCAGGCTATATATACACACCAATACCTACCAAGTCTTCAAGACTTGGAACACACAAAAATCCTCATCCAAAAACCCTTATCTTCCCCCTTCATCTTCAAGCTTTCAACAATCCATGGCTAAATTGTTACACCCCGGAATTTCAGGATATGTTTATAAGAACGTACGTAAGAACTCAAAAATGTTAAGATTAGAGACAAGTAACAATTTATCGGAATTTTTGGAATTTTGTCGGAAAATGAAATATTGCGATGAACGGGAGGGCGACACGTTTCACCCCCCCCCCCCCTTTATGGTCATGGACGAAATGGGGCATGGATATAATGGTCATTGACCATAGTCTTAGATGACAAGTCTTTTAAGTAGTGAGCTTGAGAAAATTGACTTAGTCAAAGGGTCCACAAGGCTTGATATTTAATTGGAACTCATCCAAGCCTCACATTTGTTCACATCTTGACCCTCCATTGGACTATATAGTACTACTAGTAGCAAGACAAGCTCAACACTTAGCCAAATTTTTCAAGAATTTCAAGAACTCCAACATAGAGCTCTCGGGTTCACTACATCAAAAAGGAAAAAAAAATTGTTTCTTGTCCATTAAGATCCACACTTTAAACCAAGGTTCATGAGTGTATTGTAAGTGTATCTCAATAGAAAAATTCCGGGAAAAGATAGTTTTCGTATTAGTCGCAAGGTGAAAACCTAGTTTCTTTTCTAGGTTTTGTTTGGAAGATTGAAGGAAACTTGTTGGTGTTGTTCTAAGGGTCTCAAGAAGCGGATCTAAGTTGCTAAGGAGTGACTTCGGAATTGGAGTTGGATTAAGAATCGTTGAGGAAATAATCTTGGCTCTTAAGTGTTACAAGATTATATATTGTTGTTAGTCTTACATGTTTGCTAGCATGAAGTATATGTATTGAAGTTTTATAAGTATTATGGATTGATTGTAGCCTTAAATCCGAAATGTCATTTAAGCCTTGTGAAGTTGGATTACAATTTGGTCGTTTATTAGAATCGTCGCATGTTACTTACTTGAAGATTATAGCAGTTATAATCGATTGCGACTTGATATCATGTTATGCTAACAACTTGGATTGAAATGGAAATTGGATAAGAATTGGTGTTATTGTGTCTCAATGTGGCCGAATTGGACTAGGAGTTTGTATTAGTTTGATATCTTTTGTGGGGCGGAATTTTACACGTCTAGTAGGCGTGTAATCCCCTATTGTTAATTGCATTGTTTGGACCTTAAATGTGGCGTATTTGGTTATTGAATTCGGCCTTGAAAAAGGTGGCAAAGTATGTAGAAACAAAGGAAGTGCTGCCCGATTTTCCGTAGAATTTAGTGACTTTGCACTTGGAATATTCTACGTTTGAAGTAAGAAGTTAATAGACGTATTATGGTCATTATAGGTTGACTTACTACGTACGGCGAATTGGACTTAGCAAGTGGATTAAACCGAAGAGGTATGTGGAACTTTCTTATCTCTTGAGCATGAATAAGTTGTAAATGTATAGTACGGTAGACGTACAAGATTTTGACAATCTAGGTCCATTTGATATCCTTGGCTTATTTTAAGAATGTCCAAGTTGATTGAGTTAGGGAATTAACTCACTTGTTAAATATTAAGGATATCTTGGTTTTCAAAAGTTAAGAGACTTTAAGTATGTTGAAAGTATTATTGATACTTGTTTTGTTGGAAAGTTAAGTCTCTTGGTTATAAAGAAGTATGTAAGTTGCTAATGTATAAAGCTAGTATAACGACTTTATGGGAAGTTGGTTATAATAGTTTTATGGAAAGATAAAAAGAGTGGTTTACTCTAAGTAATTTAAGTATGTTAAATGACTTGAAATAACGAAAGACAAATTGATTTAAAGGCATCAATTGCTTAAGGTTTTAAAAGAAAGAAGTCACTTGATTTAGAAGCCCGAAAATGTATTTTCTAAAAAGGTATTGTGACTTGTCTTAAAATGTAGTTATGACTTGATACTACGGTTATTAGTATCTTGGAAGTTTATATGAAAATGAGTCTTTTTAAAAGAATAGAAGTACGTAGTACTTTGGGTTAAACTCCCGGATTTATAATGACATGTTAGTGCCTTAAGTAAACAAAAATGAGAGTGTATATGAATAAGACAAATAAGAAGTTAGGGGGATTTCTTAACTTGTTTACTTATTGTATGATAAGCCGGTAGTGCTTATGTTATGTATGATGGCCAGTTGAGATAGGGTAAGAGTATATCTGAGGGGTAAATCCCCAAGATCGTTATACCACATTCTCCAGGGTAAGAATATATCTGAGGGGTAAATCCCCAAGATCGTTATACCACATTCTTTACCACCTTCTCCAGGGTAAGAGTATATCTGAGGGGTAGATCCCCAAGATCGTTATACCACCTGCTTTACCACCTTCTCCAGGGTAAGAGTATATCTGAGGGGTAGAACCCCAAGATCGTTATACCACCTGTTTTACCACCTTCTTCAGGGTAAGAGTATATCTGAAGGGTAGATCCCCAAGATCGTTATACTACCTGCTTCAGGGTAAGAGTATAAATGAGGGGTAAATCCCCAAGATCGTTATACCACCTGTTTCCGTGGATTTGCTACCCATACTTTTGATTACTCTCATTGTTAGTAAGGCACTGTGTACTGTTATTTGAGTTATCATACCTGTCTCCAGTTTTATTATAGACTTATGATTTCATTACAGTACTTTCAGTTTCACATATTTGGTACATGTTGTACTGACCTCCTTCGAAGTGCGTTAAATGCGCAGTAGAAGTGTGTTCGATCCTCGCTCTTAGGATCACTGTTCAGCTGTTGAGAAGCTCTTTTATTCCGGAGGCTTATCCCTGGTATTGTCGGTTGTTGTACATTCAGGGGTATGGCGGGGCCCTGTCCCGCCAGAGTTGTTATTCTTAGAGGTCTGTAGTCACATTGTGGTTTGGGTTGTAAAGTAAAAAAATGTCTTTATTTTATTGTATATTATGGAAGGTGGCCTTATCGGCTAGCCTGTTGTTAATTTATGTTTAAGCATTTTTTTGAAGTTGTGTATGTTCCGCTGCTATTCTCTAATGTATACCGAAAGGGGTGCCAAGGTAGGGCACCAGTCGCGGGCCCGGGGACGGGTCGTGACAAAAGTTGTATCAGAGCAGTTAGTCCTCGGAAAGTGTCTACATACCGTGTCTAGTAGAGTCTTGATTATCGGTGTGTTGTGCACCACATCTATAATCAGGAGGCTGCAGGAAATTTAGGATTGGTTTCCATTCTTCTCACTCTAAGATCGTGCGATAGAGTTGTATGGTTAGGGTCGTCTCTCCCTAACAAGTTATGTTGTTTGCAGCTACGAGAAAGGCAGCAGTGACCCAGGAAAGATTATGTGGATTGCGTATCCAGGTTGGAAATGTTTGTAGTATAGTTGGTATTGGGACATACAACTATACAGATTTATGTATGGGGGTCACGTATGTGTTGCCTAGGATGATTTTAGATTACCAGGATTTGGTAAGGACTAAATAAATACCGGGAAGGTATGAACAGTTAAGGAACTTTCATCAATGTTTTACGTGCTAATTTGAGATAATTAGGTGATGATGAGTTGTGTGAGAATGTAATGGACCCTTAAGAGGTTAATTAAGGGACTTAATGGAAGACTATGTTAATAGATTGAGCTACGTAGTGTGATTTCGAGAATGGTACGGGTGAGATCCGTATGGAGTAAGTATGGTTGTTGTGGACAAGACAACCCGATTATAGTATTTTGAGAAGTTTTTGTACCCATTTACGGGGGACTGATAAGTTAGGCTTGGAGCATGGGAATTGTGAGCCTAGGAATGTTGATAACCACCGAGACCTTAGATATATAAGGCCTTCTCGGGTAGTAAAAAAAGTTAAGATAGACCAAGGAAAAAAGTTAAATACGACGCCGAGTCGGGTTGGGGGACCTATTAAGGGTCGCCCCATAGCTTGAAATGAAATGGGATCAGTTGGTAGTAGTCCCGCTACGTGACAGGGTCACGAGGGTGCAAGGCCCAAGTTTAGTTAATCATTTTACGGGTTCGTGGACGTGTTCCACCGGGACCAGGTTGTGAGAGCCGGAATGGGCCTTATATTGTTTAATTTAGTAACTCCAAAGAGTGGAGGCCAGAATTAGTATGGAATTTATGTATGTATGCTAGTATAAGTTTGGAAGTACGGAAAGAGTACGACCAGTGAAAAAGAGAGCAACCAAGTGTAAAGAAATAAAGCCTGAATCTATGAGAACCTTTCGAGGTGACTACACCCGTGAGTGTTGGGTGGTAGCTGAGCGGGTAGATAATTGCCGGTAACGATACAGTCGTTGGACCCTAGCAGACCTAGAAGAGCTGTTATGACAGACATTGAGGTCATTATGAGTACGGGCTAGTTGGCCTCTTGTTATGCCAACGTTGACTGCAGAGAGAGATTGGCTCGATTCCAGTTTTCTGGTAAGCTGATTATCCAGTGTAAAGGAAGAGAAGTGGTAGTAACCAGTGAATTATCCTTCCTTCTTTGGCATCATTGTTTTTCTTTTAAGTCTGTGTGACTTGTTCACTTGAGGTGAATTGACGCAGAAAGTAAGTAATAATTGAATTTGGAGAATTTATGTTAAGTGCCCTCGAGGTACTTCGAGTTGGTTTGGTGGCGATCGGGGCCACGACCTTCCGGATAATTTCAGGAAAATGTACAAGGCAAGAATAAAATAAGTACGAGTGCTGCCGGCGGAAAGCTGAGGGCATCTTTGGTAGGTTGGAAAAATCTACACTAACTTAAAGGCGGTGCGTGATGATTAGATAATTACTGGACCGCAAGAGGACCCTGTGATTAGGGTTGTGACTCCAAGGAAAGTTTAAGAAAGGGAGATAAGTTCTCTTCCCCACGTAAAAGGACAAGCTTTCGTATTATGGGTTATGTGTACCCATGTTGTTAGACGCAGGATATGAGACTGGTAAGGTCTTCGGTATCGTCATGCCATAGGTTACAGTTATAGATAACCGTGGGAAAAGTGTTGTGTTGGGGTAATTAAGAACGACGTACGAATTGGTCGAGGAAGTATCGTAAAGATATAAATGTAGGTTGTACGCATGTATGAAACTGTACGATTATGAATCAAGACATAAATACTTTTGCTAATAATAAGCCTAAGGTAAGGATATGACCAGAATGATAAAGGAGAATACGGCTATGGTTATGTAAGTTGCACGAGATATGATTACCCCAGACTAGTGTAAGACCATTAGTAAATAATGGGCAGTAAGAACACCTCGAGGAAAGGTGGTAGCATCGGGTTACTACTTGACGAGATCAAGGAAACCTCCCCCCCTAAATTGTGATTGACAGGAAGTCTTAGCCATGGGGCAAGCAAAGGAATCAAATCTAAGTTAGTGACCAAGTTTGGTTGAAACAGAGAAAGGGAAACAAGAACCATGATTGAGATTAAAGATACCCGAATATTTCGCAGGAATGAGAAAGGCTTTCAGTTATTGGAAGATAAATTGACCACGACTACAGTTCTAACCCCTCCTGTGAGACTAGAGGGTTAGGTTATTTTGATAGCACGTTGGGTGTTGGGCTAGGTTGTGTGCTGACGCAACCCGATAAGGTTAGAGCCTATGTTTTTCCGGTAGTTAGGGAAGCAGGAAAGGAAATTACACCACTTCCGATTTAGAGATGGCGGCAGTTAAATCATGCCTTGAAGATTTGGAGGCATGACGTATTTATAGACTTCATGTGGATATTTGTGCAGACCACAAAATCCTCCGGTATATCTGCAGACTGAAGCAGTAGAATTTGTGACAGCGACGGTGGTTAGAGTTATTCAAGGATTGTGATATCGATATCCTATACCACCCAGGGAAAGCCAAGACAGTTAAAGATACTCTTAGCCGCGGATCTAAGGGTAGTATGCGGATAGGCAACGACGGATAGACGGACGTGGTCCGTGAGATTCTTCAGTTACCGAGCCTAGGGGTTCTATTATTTGTTTCCAAGGTTAATGAAGTTTAGATCCGAGAGGTTGCCGAGTCTTCCGTCGTTGAGGAGGTAAAGAGGCTTGATGAGGATCCAGTTATGATACGGTATCGAGATACGGCTCTCCGAGAAGAGAAGAGCCTGTTTGAGTAGCACCGGATGAGGTGTTGTGATGTGAGGATAAATTGTGTGTACCCGGTGCTGCAGGACTAGTCAGCAGGTTTTAGGTTAGGCATACAGTGCTTATTGCTCAAATTGTTCGGGGCCGACTAAGTCGTGTCGTGACCTCAGATGTATGTGTGGGTAAGATAACCGGAAAAGGGACATAACAGAGTTTGTTGCTTAATATCCGAATTAGTAGCAGGTCATGGTTGAACACCAGAAGCCCAGTGGGCTATTACAGGCGATTTAGACCCCGAATTAGACATGGGAGGTAATTAAAATGGATCTTGTTACAGGGTGGCATCGTACTCAGAAGAAGTGCGACTCCGGGGTCATGGTAAATAGGATTTGAAACCAGCCGTGTTCTTCCGGTTAGGACCACTTACTCGGCTGAGGTTCGTGCTAGCTTTTATAGCAGGGGGATTGTGAGACTGCACGGGGTTCCTACATTTATGATGTCAGACAGATGAGCTCGATTACAGATAACTTATGGAGGTTTTTCAGAAGGGTTTTAGGGACACAGGTGAGTCTCAGTGTAGCATTACACCCTCAGACCGATGGAAAGGCAGAGCGTACTATCCAGGCACTTGAGGATAGGTTGCGGGCCTGTGTTCTTGATTTCAGAAATAGCCGGGAGGGTTAATTGCCTCTTGTTGTGTTACGTACGATAACAGATACCCTCCCAGTATTCAGATGGCCCTGTAAGAGGCCTTGTATGTAAGAAAGTGTAGATCGCCGGTTGGATGGTTCCACATAGGCGAGGTTCAGTTATTTGGTCCTGATTTGATTCAGCGGGCTATGGATAAGGCGAAGCTTATCCGGGAAAGATTATTAGTAAGCGTAGAGTCAGCAGAAGCTTTATGCAGATAACCGACGTTGACACATGGGGTTTAGCTTGATATTTTAGTATGAGTATTGTTGTGTGGCCTCGTGTGGTATTATTGGTATGTAGGGGTTGTAAAAGAAGACTATGTCACTATCTTTAAGTTTGACTCCCGAAGAACATTCGGGGACGAATGTTTCTAAGGGGGGAAGAATGTTACACCCTGAAATTTCAGGATATGTTTATAAGAACGTACGTAAGAACTCAAAAATGTTAAGATTACAGACAAGTAACAATTTATCAGAATTTTTGGAATTTTGTCGGAAAACGAAATATTGCGACGAACGGGAGGGCGACACGTGTCACCCCCCCCCTTTATGGTCATGGACGAAATGGGGCATGGATATAATGGTCATTGACCATAGTCTTAGATGACAAGTCTTGCAAGTAGTGAGCTTGAGAAAATTGACTTAGTCAAAGGGTCCACAAGGCTTGATATTTAATTGGAACTCATCCAAGCCTAACATTTGTTCACATCTTGACCCTCCATTGGACTATATAGTACTACTAGTAGCAAGACAAGCTCAACACTTAACCAAAATTTTCAAGAATTTTAAGAACTCCAACATAGAGCTCTCGGGTTCACTACATCAAAAAGGAAAAAAAAAATTGTTTCTTGTCCATTAAGCTCCACACTTTAAACCAAGGTTCATGAGTGTATTGTAAGTGTATCTCAATAGAAAAATCCCGGAAAAAGATAGTTTTCGTATTAGTCGCAAGGTGAAAACCTAGTTGCTTTTCTAGGTTTTGTTTGGAAGATTGAAGGAAACTTGTTGGTGTTGTTCTAAGGGTCTCAAGAAGCGGATTGAAGTGTCTAGAAGAGGCTCTAAGTTGCTAAGAAGCGACTTCGTAATTGGAGTTGGATTAAGAATCGTTGAGGTAATAATCTTGGCTCTTAAGTGTTACAAGATTATATATTGTTGTTAGCCTTACATGTTTACTAGCATGAAGTATATGTATTGAAGTTTTATAAGTATTATGGATTGATTGTAGCCTTAAATCCGAAATGTCATTTAAGCCTTGTGAAGTTGGATTACAATTTGGTCGTTTATTAGAATCGTCGCATGTTACTTACTTGAAGATTATAGTAGTTATAATCGATTGCGACTTGATATCATGTTATGCTAACAACTTGGATTGAAATGGAAATTGGATAAGAATTGGTGTTATTGTGTCTCAACGTGGCGAATTGGACTAGAGTTTGTATTAGTTTGATATCTTTTGTGGGCGAATTTTACACGCCTAGTAGGCGTGTAATCCCTATTGTTAATTGCATTGTTTGGACCTTAAATGTACGTATTTGGTTATTGAATTCGCCTTGAAAAGGTGGCAAAGTATGTAGAAACAAAGGAAGTCTTTTCGATTTTCCGTAGAATTTAGTGACTTTGCACTTGGAATATTCTACGTTTGAAGTAAGAAGTTAATAGACGTATTATGGTCATTATAGGTTGACTTACTACGTACAGCGAATTGGACTTAGCAAGTGGATTAAACCGAAGAGGTGTGTGGAACTTTCTTATCTCTTGAGCATGAATAAGTTGTAAATGTATAGTACGGTAGACGTACAAGATTTTGACAATCTAGGTCCATTTGATATCCTTGGCTTATTTTAAGAATGTCCAAGTTGATTGAGTTAGGGAATTAACTCATTTGTTAAATATTAAGGATATCTTGGTTTTCAAAAGTTAAGAGACTTTAAGTATGTTGAAAGTATTATTGATACTTGTTTTGTTGGAAAGTTAAGTCTCTTGGTTATAAAGAAGTATGTAAGTTGCTAATGTATAAAGCTAGTATAACGGCTTTATGGGAAGTTGGTTATAATAGTTTTATGGAAAGATAAAAAGAGTGGTTTACTCTAAGTAATTTAAGTATGTTAAATGACTTGAAATAACGAAAGACAAATTGATTTAAAGGCATCAATTGCTTAAGGTTTTAAAAGAAAGAAGTCACTTGATTTAGAAGCCCGAAAATGTATTTTCTAAAAAGGTATTGTGACTTGTCTTAAAATGTAGTTATGACTTGATACTACGGTTATTAGTATCTTGGAAGTTTATATGAAAATGAGTCTTTTTAAAAGAATAGAAGTACGTAGTACTTTGGGTTAAACTCCCGGATTTATAATGACATGGTAGTGCCTTAAGTAAAAAAAAATGAGAGTGTATATGAATAAGACTAATAAGAAGTTAGGGGGATTTCTTAACTTGCTTACTTATTGTATGATAAGCCGGTAGTGCTTATGTTATGTATGATGGCCAGTTGAGATAGGGTAAGAGTATATCTGAGGGGTAAATCCCCAAGATCGTTATACCACCTTCTCCAGGGTAAGAGTATATCTGAGGGGTAAATCCCCAAGATCGTTATACCACATGCTTTACCACCTTCTCCAGGGTAAGAGTATATCCGGCGTGGTAGATCCCAAGATCGTTATACCACCGCTTTACCACCTTCTCCAGGTAAGAGTATATCCGGCGGGTAGATCCCCAAGATCGTTATACCACTGGGAGTAAGAGTATAAATGAGGTAAATCCCAAGATCGTTATACCACCTGCTTTAGTGGATTTGCTACCCATACTTTTGATTACTCTCATTGTTAGTAAGACATCGTGTCTCGTTATTTGAGTTATCATACTGTCTCGCTTTATTATAGACTTATGATTTCATTACAGATTTCGGATTTCACATATTTGGTACATGTTGTATCGACTTCCTTCGGGCCGCGTTTCACGCCGCAGTAGTACGGTTCTCGATCCTCGCCTTGAGATCACTGCTCATTGTTGAAGCTCCTATATTCCGGAGGCTTATCCCTGGTATTGTCGGTTGTTGTACATTCACGGGTATGGCGGGGCCCTGTCCCGCCAGAGTGTTATTCTTAGAGGTCTATAGTCACATTGTGGTTTGGGTTTTAAAGAAAAAAAAATGTACTGTTTTATTGCGTATATTGTACGGAAGGTGGCCTTATCGGCTAGTCTGTTGTTATTTTATGTTTAAGCATTTTTTTAAGTTGTGTATGTTCACCGCTATTCTCGATGTATATCAAAGGGTGCCTGTAGGGCACTACCATGGGCTTGGACGGGTCGTGACATAAATGAAGATCAAAGACAACTTATTTTCCAAGATTAAGCCCTCTACCTAAGTTTTAAGCCAAGTTAACTCTCCAAGAAGTCTAAACCACGGATTGGCCGAGAAAGTGTCTTGAAACCCTAGGCTTGAAAAGGAACTTTTTAGAAGGAAAACGTGAAAGGAAGATGGTTACAAGTTTGTGGAGGATACATTCATGTGGTTTTAGCGTGAAGAGGTGATGTGGAAGTGAAGTGTGAGCCGAAAACCTAAGGACT
Source organism: Przewalskia tangutica (assembly GCA_029844215.1). Classification (NCBI taxonomy): domain Eukaryota; kingdom Viridiplantae; phylum Streptophyta; class Magnoliopsida; order Solanales; family Solanaceae; genus Przewalskia; species Przewalskia tangutica. The sequence continues at coordinate 765,366 of JAQGDG010000029.1, forward strand.
ACTTTGGCTAAAGTTGAGGTAAGAGTTCTTCCTCTTAATAAATTATTGGTAGATAATGATGTTGTAGTAAAGGGATGATCCAGCGTTAAGGGAAATGGGGAATAAGAAAGGCATGTGACAGTTTTGGCAAGCTAGTCGATTCTGGGCAGTTTTAGTAATATTGGATTTGTTGGTTATTGAATGTTGTTAATTGAAGGAAATCATGTTACTACGAGTTGAAACTGTTTATATATAAGTGTTGAGACTTGAATTAGATTGTAAAGAATTATGAAAAGGGAAATGGTATTAGGTTTTGTTGGCCGAGATTGTATAAAACTGTGAAATATTGTGGTGCTGTTTTATGGACTGTTTTAATATGGAATATGAGGCTAAATTTATACAAGAAACGGGTGTGTAAATCCCTTTTTGTTGTTGTTTGGGTTGTGCCCTTAATTGGGGCTTGTTTATTGGTGTTATTAGCCTGATTTGGAAGTTGTGGAAATAAGTGTAAATAGGGGGCGTGCTGCCCAAATTTTTATATGAAAGGAGACTCATTTTGTAGTATAGTGTATACTAGTATCATGAAGTTGATAGACGGGTTATTGTTATTATAGGTTGAAGTACTACTTGGTGCGTTTTCTACTTGTCGTGTTGGTACAGTCGATAAGATATGTGAACTATCCCTTCTGTTACACCCCGTTTTTCCAGAGTATGTATGTGAGGACGTACGTACGTTTGTACAAGCCCTAATTAGGTTAAGGATGAGATTGGGAACTTTCGACGGGAAAAGATTCCGAACCTTGTGAAGGAAATTCTACGTTTAATATTTTAACCGACACGGATTTTTCCGAGAGCGAAATATTTTGGACCTGGAGGCATTACGTCACCCTTAGTTGGCATGAGTTGGACGAAAATGTGGCCTAGTGGACAAGTCAATTGGTCAAGTCTTGCAAGATATTTTTGGTTAGTGGGGGTAGGTGGAGTTGGACGGTTTTCTTGTGTTAGTGGAGGCCACATGGCTCTTTGTTGTGGGAACATATGTCCCAATGTTGTGGTGGACATATGTCCCAACATCGGTGGACACTTGGTTGGAAGACCTCATCTTCACATGGATCCAAATCCTCACCCTCCATTTGTTTTAATCTTCGCCTCGAGTGTTCTATAAATACCCCCTTGAGTTGAAGACTTCTTCATCCACTCCACATTTTCTAAGTCTCCCTCTCGAGAAGAGCTAGCCAAACACCCCTTCCCCTTCCTAGTGGTCTCGTTAAAGCCCTCCCCCTTGGTAGAAAATATTCTCCAAGTATTGTTACTATCCCCCAAAATACCCTAGCCAAATACCTTGTAGTATTCCAAAGTCATCTCAATACTAAAAGCCCAGAAATACTACTTTATATCCTTTAAGTCACCAAAACGAAACCCTAGGGAAATCTTCATAGTGGGTTGAAGTATTAAGTAGAAGTTGTTTAGCAACTTCTAAGGGTTTCTTGGAGCTATCGGAGCGTGCAGAATAGGAGCTAAACCTTGCTCAGGATCGACATTTAAACTTGGATAATTTTGGGCTTGTCAAGGTAAATATCTTGTTCTTCTATTGTAATTGGAGATTACATACTGTAGTAGTATAGAAATAAGTATAAGATAACTAGAAGGATGGTATAAAAGAAGACAATTGAACTGTACTTACATAGGACTGTATTTACGAGACTTGTGTAGTTGAGCGGGTAGGGAAGTGCTGCCCGATTTTCCGTAGAATAGAGAACCATCTGCTTAGATTATTCTACAGAGTAGTCTAGACGTTGATAGACGTATTTGCCTATTATAGGTTGATACTCATGCGACATATTCGACTTGGCGGTGGATTTCGCCGGAGGTATGTGATTCTTCCTATCCTCTTGAGCATGATATTTTTAAAAGAATATATATAGTCAGTGACGTCGTGTTAACCTAACGTGGTTTTACTTCGATGTCTGTTGACTTGAGTTTTAAGTAATAAGGATATTGAAGTATTTCAAAAGAATTAAGAATAGTTTTTTAAAGAAGAATAATACTTGGTTTTAAAAGCTTAAGAGTTATACTAGCTTTATGGGAAGTTAGGTATAACGACTTAAGAGAGATAAAAGGAACGGTTTACTTAATCACAGATGAAAGCCTTGTATTGATTTCGGAAATAAGAATAAGTATCGACAAACCATCAAAGCGCTAATAAAGGAAAATGTATTGACTATTTAAGTATTATTAAAACCAGTAGAAACCTCCATCTGCATAGAAGCTAAGATAAGACAAAATTATATTACATTTCCTAGATCATGGCTGCTTTAATAAGATCATTAATAAACAAAGTTTTGATTTTCTTAAAACTTCAAAGTAAGGACTTGATTTATAAAAGACAAAGACTTGAAAATTTGAAGTGTTTAAAAATGAGGCATGCTTTTGTCTTAAGTATGTTTTAAAAGAAGATATGGAAATTGTTTTGGTTTACTTGAAAGATAGTTACCTTATTTTGATACTACGAATACCGTGTGACTTTGTGTGAGTAACTTGACTATGAATTGCTTGTGATAGCCTTGTAATACTTCTTGTTGGTTTGATAAGTAAAACATGTTATGACGCTACGTGCGATAGTATCTTGTGACGTTTGTGTAAAGAGGTTTTCTTGTTGTGCTTATGTAGTTTAACAATAAGCAGTTATGATAGTATTATATCACTTACACCCCTGACATGAAATGCCGAGGACTTGTCACCTCGATGAGGAATACCTCACGCGGTGCGTGACTATGCGAGTCAGGGAGTTCCAGATTGATCATTTGGTGTATTATCCCGACGCGAGGATTGCCTTACGCGGTCGCGTGACTATGCGTATGTGACTATGCGGATCGGAGTCCAGGAGTACCGCGGTTAGCTACCCCGTCGAGGAATACCTCATGCGGGCCTATGTGGCCTATGCGAGTGCGGTAAGTTCGAGATTAGACGCGCACATTGATACCGAGGCGAGTGGCGGCCTTGATCGTGCGGTCTAGAAAGACCTCGTGATACGCTTTATAACATTGTGGTACTGCGGTTTTAGTAGTCGGCTATGCCTTCACTTACCCCGCAGTTTTATTATGACACAGTGGGACTCGTGTTCATGTGTATTCCATGGTTATATTTGAGTGATGACTTTGGCGTGAGTCCCGACTTGACATATTATTTACATATCGTGTATCGAAATTGGTTATCATATATGTCTTCGCTTTATATAGATCGTTATGATTTCATTTACGATATTTTCGCACATACTTGGTACCGTTGTATCGACCTCCTTCGGGGCGTTCATGCCGCAGTAGAGTACACTGGGTCGATCCTCGCTCATAGGATCACAATTCATTTAGGAAACCCCGCTTCTCCGAGGCTTATCTTTCGTATAGTCCCCTGTTGTTGTAGGTACTTACATTCGGGTATGGCGGGCCCCGTCCGTTGTTGTTATAACATTCTTAAGGTCTGTAAATCTTTGTTGTGGTAGTTTGTAAAAGGGATGTAACTTCGGGTTCAAGTTTATATATATATATCGAAAGACAACTTTTCAAATAAATGCTTTCACTTCATATTGTTTTATGTCTTGTTTTATATTCCAGTTTACTCGATGTATGTCTACTTGGTGCCGTAAGGCACTGGGATTCAGCCCGGTTCGGTCGTGACAAAAGTGGTATCGTGAGCGCTTAATCCTCGGAAAATGTCTACAGACCGTATCTAGTAGAGTCTTGATTATCAATGTGTTGTGCACCACACCAATAATCAGGAGGCTATATGATATTTAGGATTGGTTTCCATTTTTCTCACTCTGAGATCGTGCCTTAGAGTTGTGTTATAAGTTGGACCCCTCTAACGTAATTCTTTCCCTTACCGCGATTATGCCTCCGCAGGGCAACCCGCCCGCGGCAAGGCAAAGCGAGCCGCGAGCTGAGTAAATCTGGTTACGAGGCACAGCCCAATCATCACCGAGGTGGTACTCATTCGGGGAGTTCTGCGACGCCACCAAAGCAGAGTTTAGCAGCGGCGATTCCTCTGCGGCCATGATATCCTGGACCTTCGCCCCACGGCGTAGCGAAGTATGGATTGCAAAGAGCGACCACACTAGCTAGGAGTTAGCAACCGAGAGTATATTATGTATCGATTTATCACGTCTTGATGACTATCTAAGAGAGGGTTGTGCAAGAGTAGCTCTTCATCGAGCATGCATGGCTGCGTGCGGGCTTATCGTAGCATGCCAGAAACGTAGGATCGACGGGTTAACCAAGATCAGCAGGAAGGCGATCGGCGGTCCTTTGGTAACTTTCGAGGCGAATCGCCTCAGCTAGATCGATATGCACCTCCGCTCGCTGCAGTGGTCCTCCACATGGTTCAGACGCTCGTACGCAGAGTTGGTCGAGCTCAGGCTTAGTTCACGAATGCGTACACGGTTCCAAACGCCAGATTCAGTTTTCCTCGTTCACGGTGGCAAGGCGCCATCCCGGGAATGTCATCTTTTATTGGTGCTTGTTTTACTCGCGCCGAGGCCATGTGACGAAAGAATGTTCAAGTAGGAGGATGCAAGGAGGACTCACCTACCGCATTAGTTGCGGATTCGGTGGTTCGAGAGGAAGGGTGTTAGCCAGAGGCCACCCCACCCTGTGGGCGCAGGAGATGTCATGTCATTGTGGGGATTTCTTCGACAGCGACGTTATGCTTGCGGCCAGGCCATTTTGGCAGAAATTGTCCGGTGCAGGTGGCGCGGGCGGAGATCACCAGATCAGTGGCTAGTTCATCACCTTCCCTAGCTATGCGCCCAGTAGGGCATGATTGATTAGAACGACAAAGGGGAGTGAAGCAGTAGATACAGGTATATCCTTAACCCTCTAGAGATTAGAATGTGTGATAAGATGAGTTTATTTTAAGTGTTATGTTCAGATAGCACTGTGTTAATTGTGATTAGAAATCATGGTTAGTTAAAAGGGTAAGATTGGGGATAGGGAAAGTGTGAGCCTTAGAGTATTATACATGGAGACCTTAGAGGCGAGACCATCTCGAGTAAAAGATTTATTTTTATGTTTGACCCTTATCGGAGTGCATGGTATGCGTGAGATATGTTTGTGTGATAAGTCCCTGAGTAGTGTGAAATGAAAGAGGGTAGTTGAGCTAAGAAGACCACTATGTTTTCGTGACTTGATTAGTGAGATTGTTCCGGATCGGGGAACAAGAGCTTGGCGCGAGAAGTGGGTCGGGTTGAGGCCATGTCGCGGGTCAACCCGCAGCCCGGTTTAAGTGGGGTCAATTTGTGGTGGTCGCTTTGTGATAAGTCACGAGGGTGTTAGGCCCAAGTTTAGTTAACCATCGCACGAGTTCGTGGATGCGTTCGACCCGATGCTCGGGCCGATGAGGTCACCATCTTGTCTTTCGATCGGGATATTTACTCGGCAGGTTATGCGAGATGTTATATATCGAAGGTTGTAAGGCTACAGGGTTCCTACTTTCACCTTATGACAGTGGAGCCTGTGTTACGGCTATTTCTTTTATGGAGGTTTTACCAGCGGGGTTAGGAACTCGGGTGAGTCTCAAGACGCATTCACCTCGGGCGGTGTTTGGATTTCGTGGTAGCTGCGAGGATTGTTGCCTCTGTTGAGGAGTGTTTTATAGCTACCATTTCAGTATTCGGATATCGCCTTATGACGCCTTGTATGGGCGGAAGTGTAGGTTGCCGATCGATTGGTTCGATGTTGGCAAGGTTCAGATAGTGGGTACATACTTGTTTCAGCAGGATGTGGATAGGGTGAAGCTTATCCAGAAGAAGTTATTGGCAGCTCAGAGTCAACAGAAGTCGTGCGGATAATCGGCATCGACGCTTGGAGTTCAGGTCGACGGTGGGTCTTCTTGAAGGTACCACCCCGGAAAGGGTGTGACGAGTTTTGGAAAACAGGGGAAACTTAACCCAAAGTACTTTTGGGCATTTTCAGATTGTTTGTAGAATAGGCCAGGTTACCTATAAGTTAGCTTTGTCGTCCGACTTAGGAGGCAGTACGTCCGGTCTTTCATGTTGTTATGTTCTAAAAAGTATCGGAGATCCATCCAGAGTGTTCCCAGTTAATGATGACCAAGTTGGAGATAGTAACCCGGAGATTTTGGAAACTGAAGCAATAACAGAAAGGTGGTAAGTTTATGAGAAAGAGCTCGAGTGTACGAGAAGGGTACGACAGTAAGGGAAGAAGCGAGCATGTGTCAAGAGAATAGAAGTGGTCATTTCTTTGGTGAAATGAAGGTGCGAAGAGAATATCTTTTAGACCTTGGGTGGGAGCTTTTGTGATGCTAGAGGTGATTCCTTGTGGACTTGGATTTAAGTATTTTTGCGCGTGTGTTATTTTGTGGCCAGGTTGGCGTTGGCAATTTGTTTAAGTTAAGAGGAACTTCTTCGTTATCTGTTTTGAGAAGGAACATTCGGGACGAATGTTTCTAAGGAGGGGAGAATGTTACACCCCGGTTTTCCAGAGTATGTATGTGTAACACCCCATTTTAACCGGAGTCGGAAACGGGAGTACTACGTATGGTTGATTCCTAGATGTATTTAAAGGAGTCGCCACCTAATTATTTAAGTGAATTAGGACACTTGATTTATTGCAATAAAATCGCAATTAACTGCTATACCCGTATTTCAGTATATGCGTATGGCGTGCGTGAAAGTTTGGACTTTAAAGTTGGCTTGGCCGAAAATTATTTGTTCACAACACCCGATTAGAGTCGTTTTTCGATGAAACGTTTTACACAACTTGCGAAGGGAAAATTCCGGCTATGTCATTTTTAATTTTTGCGGATTTTTCCGAGAGACGAAACATTTTGGACCAACAAGAGGGCGCCACTTGGCACCCTCTCATTGAGCGGGCGTGAGGCGGACATAGGAATTGGACCATCGGGTTGGTAGGATATTTTGTGTGTTGATTGATAAAGTGGGACCCACACATTTGTCCAAATCTTGGCCTACACTTGCACCACACTTGGCTTGATCTTGGCCATTGGTTAGCCATGGCTTGACCTATAAATACCCTTCCCTTTGATGAACTTCTTCATCCAAAATTGTGCTAAGTCTTGAAAGCTCTCCCTCCTCTATAGTTCTCGTCCCCTCCCCGTGAGGTTTTAGCCAGGGTCCCCCTTGGCGAGTTTCCTCCTAGTGGGGTTGGCCGTGGGGTACCCCCCCCTAGCCTAGTTGTCTTCGTATAATACCCCTTTTTTTTGGTATAGAAATACTCTCCAAGTATTGTTGTAATGCCCAAATACCTTGGCCCAAATACCTTGTAGTATTTCCCAAGGTTACACTTTTACAAAAGCCCAGAAAATACTATTATACTTCCCTCAGTCACAAAAACGAAACCCTAAGTAAATCTTCACCCGTAGTTGAAGTTATAAGTAGAAGTTGGTTAGAACTTCTAAGGGTTGTTTGGAGCGGGTCGGAGCGCACGGAGTAGGAGCTAAACCTTGCTCAGGATCGACATTTAAACTCGGATAATTTTGGGCTTATCGAGGTAAACACTCTTGACCTTCTATTGTAATTGGAAATTACATGTTGTTAGAATATATAGTTGAAGTATACTATATATAGAACTGAACATAATTGTGCGGCAATGTCTTTTGACTTAAGCCTGAATTTAAAGAAAATCTTGAATAATTACATGTGTATTCAGATGAGACTTGTGTAGCTTTTACGTGAGGTAGAATTGTGCACGTCAGTTAGGCGTATAACCCCGGTTGGCTTGGTAGTCGGCCCCGATAGAGGAGGAGATTTCTGTTTGTTGCGGGGAGGTCTTTGCCAATTTTACGTAGAATGTTCTCTGAAGAGATCTAGATGTTAATAAGCGCCTTGTGGCCTTATAGGTTGAAGTACTACGTGTGGCGCGATCTACTTGGCAGGAGTAGCCGACGGTTGGAAGTACTTGGAGCGTTTGCTATTAGTCGATACTCGTCGCGAGGTATGTGAACCTCTTCCTATCTCTTCTAGCATGATATGTGTGTAACTATGTAGTACGGTAGACGTCACGTGTGTTAAATGTATTTGATTGTCTAAAACATAAAGTGTTATAACGGCTTTATGGGAAGTTGGTTATAATGACTTTATGTAGGTAAGAAAATACTTGTGGTTTTAAAAGGTAACGATTTGAACTATAACCGGTGGTTATGTGATAATAAAGAACTTGAAGTATTTCAAAAGATTTTTGAATCATTTTGAAAGAAGAGTAATACTTGGTTTTGAAAACTTAAGAGTTATACTAGCTTTATGGGAAGTTAGGTATAACGGCTTAAGAATGTTTCTTGATTTGGAAATCGAATGTGTATCGACAAACCACTGCGGCGTTAATAAAAGGAAATGTTTTGTGATTAAGTATTATTAAAACCAGTAGAAACTTCCATCTGCATAGAAGCTAAGATGAGACGAAATGATATTTCCTAGATCATGGCTGCTGTAATAAGATTGTTATAAACAAGAATATCCTGCTCACATATAAGGCTTATGTTTCTCAGATGGTTTAAAAGAGAATTATATTCTTAAATGAATAAGACTATGAACTACGAAACCTTTCTAAAATCAGAAACGTGAACATTTGAAATTAGGCAAACTTGGACGTTTGGAAAATAATGTTGTTACTTGATTTTACAAAGGTAAGTGTTTTGATTTACTTCAAAAGATAATCACTCTATTTTCATTTACTACGGGTATTGTGTGGTTTTTGTGAAAGTAACGTATCTTTTAAAGAGTTAATATATGAAGTACTTTGGGGATAAAAACCCGATCTTGTTAATCATATAGTGGAAAGTACCTTGTGTATATAACTTGATTGTGTTGGTTTGTGATAGCCTTGTAATACTTTCTTGTTGATTTGTTAAGTAAACATGCTAGGATGCTACGTGTGTTAGTATCTTGTGATGGTTGTGTAAAGGGGTTTTCCTTCCATCGCGCTTTTTAATTTGTTTGACTATCACCGTTATGTTGGTATTGTACCACTCACCTTGACTTGTTTCGGAGGTTGCCCTCCACGCGGTAGACTCGGTGATGCAGGACCATGATTCGAGAATACCTCATGCGGGTCGAGGATCCATGCGGAACTACGAGTTCCGTGTTAGTTTGCGGCCTTTATGGTCATGCGATCTACGTGGCCATGCGACGGCGAAGTCGGGGCGATGCCGGGAGTAGCTACCCTCGTCACGAGGAATACCTCATGCGGGCCTATGAGGTTGGCCTATGCGGAGTCATGCGGAGAGTTCGGGGCTAGACGCGCATTTGATCTGCGAGCGAGTGACCGGCTTTGATTATGTGACGGTGCAGACAGATATCATGATCTGATTTATGACCTTGTTGCTGTAGGTGTTAGTAGTCGGCTATGCCTTCGTGCCTACCTGTCTTGTTTTATTAGGACACAGTGGGACCCGTGTTCATGTATTCTTGGTGCTTTTATATCATAAAGCGCCGGCGATGAAAGGTATTCCACGCATGATTGATGTTGTGGGCGTGAGACCCATTGTTATATTTGAGTGATGACTTGAGGCGTGAGTCCCGACTTGACATGACCGCTTATTTATCATGAATCGTAGTTTGGTTATACATGTCTCTCTGCTTTATATAGACTACTATGATTTCATTTACGATATTTTCGGTTTCACATACTTGGTACATTGTATCGACCTCTCCCGGGGCCGCGTTCATGCCGCGTAAAGGTACACCCGATCGTTGATCCTCGCTCTTGGGTCACAATTCGGCTTTGGGAAGCTCCGTTTCTCGGAGGCTTATCGGTGGTATAGTCCCCGTCGTTGTAGGTATTTACATTCGGGGTATGGCGGGGAACCTGTCCGCCATTATTGTCGTATCATTCGTAGAAGTGCAGTAATCGCTGTGGGCGTAATTTGTAAGAGGATGTAACTGTTCGGTTTTGAAGTTTTTATATATATGCCGAAGGCAAGTTTTCTCGATAAGCTTTACATGTCATATTTTATCATGTCTTGTTTTATGTTCGATTACTCGATGTGTGGCTACTTGGGTGCGGATAAGGCACGATCCACGGGCTGGGTTCGGTCGTGACAAAGGTGGTATCGAGCGATTAATCCTCGGAAAGTGTCTCTGGCCGTATCAGATGCGAGTCTTGATTATCGGTGTGTTGTGCACCACATAATCAAGAGACTATAGGATATTTAGGATTGGTTTCCATTCTTCTCATTCCGAGATCGTTCCTTAGAAAGTGTGATAAGTTGGACCTCTAACGTATTTCTTTCCCTTACCGCTATGCCTCGCGTAGGGCAAACCGGGCGGGAGGGCAAGCGGTAGAGGCTGAGTAAGTCTGAGAGGTTACGGGCACGAGCCCAATCATCATCCGTGGTTCTTCATTCGGGAGTTCTGCGGCGTCTAAGCCCAAAGAGAGTTAGCACCAGCGGCGGATTCCTCTGCGGCCATGATATTTGAACCTTCATTCCACGGCCAGAGCAGAGAATATAGATTGCAAAGAGACAACCACATTAGCTATGGATTTGGCTGCAGTATCTACGATGTCTGCGAGTCTTGATGACTACCTAAGAGAGGTCGTGCGAGTAATTCTTGATTAGGCTTGAGCATGGCTCGTATGCGGGCTTATCGCGCAAGCGGCGAAACGTAGAGATTAGCGAGTTAACGAAGGGCGAGAAGAGGGCGAGCGCAAGGTCCTTTGGTAACTTTCAGCGATCGCCTCGCAAAGTGATTAGATATGCACCTCCACGATGCGAATGGTCTCCACGGATCGGGGCGTTCGAGGTATGCGAGTTGGTCGAGCTCGAGCTTCGGTTCCACAGCTACACGTATGTTCCAACCAGCGGATCCGATTTTCCCGGATTCACAGATGTGAGCGTCATCGGGAATGTCGTCTTTTTGTTGGTACTCGTTGTACCTACGACCGTCAGGGTCTGATGTCGAAAGGGTGTCCTAGTAGGAGGACTTAGCCTTCAGGATCGATGGATAGTCGTCACCTTAGCTATCGCCTACGGGCGGTTGATTAGAACGACTAAGGGGAATGAAGCAGTAGATATAGATATATCCTTAACCCTCTAGAGATCAGTATGTGTGATAAGATGGGTATATCATAAGTGCTATGTTCTAATAGAAGTGTGTTAGTTGTGATTAGAAATCATGGTTAGTAACCGGAAAAGATTGGGGGATAGGAAGTGTAAGCCTTAGAACTTTTTACGTGGAGACCTTAGGGGTAAGACCATCTCGGGTAAAGATTTATTTTATGTTTGACCCTTATCGGAGTGCATAGTGCACGTGAGCTATGTTTTGGGATAAGTCCCTGAGTAGTGTGGAATGAAAGAGGGTAGTTGAGCTAAGAAGACCGCTAGGTTTTCGTAACGTGATTAGTGAGAGTTTTCCTTCGGGGAGCTAGCGTTTTCGCGTTGCATCGGGTTGAGGCCACGTTGCGGGTCAACCCGCGGCATGTATGGTGGTAGAGTCGGTTGTGGTGGTCCCGCCTTGTGGTAAGTCACGAGGTGTTAGGCGAAGTTTAGTTAACATTGTCTGAATTCGTGGATGCGTTCGACCAATAGTCGGGCGAGGTCGGTAGTCTTGTCTTCTAGCAAAGACCGCTACTCGCGATGTTGATTTACTCGAAAGGTTGTAAGGCTGCAGGTTCCTACCTTCACCTTATGATGACAGTGGAGCCAGTGCGGCTGTTTTTGTTTAAGTTTTACCAGCGGGGTTAAGAACTGGTGAGTCTCGAATCGCATTCGCCTCGGGCAGTGTGTGGATTTCGGGGTAGTTGTAGGGATTGTTGTCTCTTGTGGAGGAGTGTTTAAGCTACCATTTCGGTGTTCGGATGTCGCCTTATGAAGCCTTGTAGGGCGGATGTGTAAGTCGCCGGTCGATTGGTTCGATGTTGGCAAGATTCGAATAGTTGGTTGAGCTTGTTCCACGGACCGTGGATAGTGGTAAAGCTTGTCTAGAAGAGGTTACGGCATTTCGGAGAAATCGTGCGGATAATCGGCGACGCTTAGAGTTCAAGTTGGCGGTCTTCTTGGAAGTACCACCGGGTTGGGTGTGGCGAGTTTTGGAAAACAGAGGGAAATAAGCCCGAGTTACTTGGGCCCTTTTGAGTTCATGTGAAGAATAGGCCAGGTTGCCTATATGTTAGCATTTGCCGTCCGACTTAGGAGGCAGTACGTCCGGTCTTTCGTATGGTTATGATCAGGAAAGTATCGGAGATCCATCCAGAGTGTTCCCAGTTAATGATGACCACATTAGAGATAGTAACCCCGAGTTTTGGAAAAGGAAGCGATGTGAAATGTGGTAAGAGTTCAGTGTCTGGCGACCTCAGGGATCGCATGCAGCCCGGTACCATTTGTTGAGTCGCCGGAGTGACACTAGAACCTCGCGGCAAAGTGACAAAAGTGGTATCACGACGAGTAAAGGGAGAAGCGAGCATGTATGGCGAGCATAGATGTGATCATTTCTTTTGTAAGGAGAAGGTGCGAAAGAATTATATTTTAGACCCTTGGGTGGGAGCGTTTGTGATGTTAGAGGTGTTTCCTCGTGGACTTGGATGTAAGAATTTGCGCAGGTGTTTCTGTGGCCAGGTGTGGCAGGATTGTTTTCGTAAGTATAGCAGTGAAGACTATACTGGCGCATGTTTGTTTTGAGACTTAGGAGGAACATTCGGGACGAATGTTTCTAAGGAGGGGAGAATGTTATACCCCGTATTTCAGTATATGCGTGGGGCGTCGTGAAAAGTTTGGACTTTAAAGTTGGCTTGGCCGAAAATTATTTGTTCACAACACCCGATTAGAGTCGTTTTTCGACGAAATGTTTTACACAACTTGCGAAGGGAAAATTCCGGCTATGTCATTTTTAATTTTTGCGGATTTTTCCGAGAGACGAAACGTGTTGGACAGAGGCGCCACTTGGCACCTCTCATTAGCGGGCGTGAGGGCGGACATGAGCGAATTGGACCATTGGGGTTGGTAGGATATTTTGTGTGTTGATTGATAAAGTGGGACCACACACTTGTCCAAATCTTGGCCTACTGCACTTGCACCACTTGGCTTGATCTTGGCCATTAGTTAGCCATGGCTTGACCTATAAATACCCTCCCTTTGATGAACTTCATCCAAAATTGTGCTAAGTCTTGAAAGCTCTCCCTCCCTCTATAGTTCTCGTCCCCTCCCTTGTGAGGTTTTAGCCGAGGTCCCCAGCCGAGAGTTTCCCACTCCTAGTGGGGTTGGCGTGGAGTACCCCACTGCTAGTTGTCTTCGTATAATACCCTTTTTGGTATAGAAATACTCTCCAGTATTGTTGTAATGCCCAAATACTTGGCCCAAATACCTTGTAGTATTTCCCAAGGTTACACTTTACAAAAGCCAGAAAATACTATTATACTTCCTCACCACAAAAACGAAACCCTAAGTAAATCTTCACCGTAGTTGAAGTTATAAGTAGAAGTTGGTTAGAACTTCTAAGGGTTGTTTGGAGCGGTCGGAGCGCACGAGTAGGAGCTAAACCTTGCTCGGGATCGACATTTAAACTCGGATAATTTTGGGCTTATCGAGGTAAACACTCTTGACCTTCTATTGTAATTGGAAATTACATGTTGTTAGAATATATAGTTGAAGTATACTATATATAGAACTGAACATAATTGTGCGGCAATGTCTTTTGACTTAAGCCTGAATTTAAGAAAATCTTGTTGTAATTACATAGGATTCTGATGAGACTTGTGTAGCTTTTACGCGAGGTAGAATTGTGCACGTCCGGATTAGGCGTATAACCCCCTGGTTGGCTTGGTAGTGGCCCGATAGAGGAGGAGATTTCTGCATTGCGGGGGAGGTGCTAGAATTTTCGTAGAATGTTCTCTGAAGAGATCTAGATGTTAATAAAGCGCCTTGTGGCCTTATAGGTTGAAGTACTACGTGTGGCGCGATCTACTTGGCTTAAGGAGTAGCCGACGGTTGGAAGTACTTGAGCGTTTTGCTATTAGTCGATACTCGTCGCGAGGTATGTGAACCTCTTCCTATCTCTTCTAGCATGATATGTGTGTAACTATGTAGTACGGTGACGTCACGTGTTAAATGTATTTGATTGGTCTAAAACATAAAGTGTTATAACGGCTTTATGGGAAGTTGGTTATAACTTGACTTTATGTAGGTAAGAAAATACTTGTGGTTTTTAAAAGGTAAGCGATTTGAACTATAACTGGTGGTTATGTGATAATAAAGAACTTGAAGTATTTCAAAAGATTTTGAATCATTTTGAAAGAAGAGTAATACTTGGTTTTGAAAACTTAAGAGTTATACTAGCTTTATGGGAAGTTAGGTATAACGGCTTAAGAATGTTTCTTGATTTGGAAATCGGAATGTGTATCGACAAACCACTGCGGCGTTAATAAAAGGAAATGTTTTGTGATTAAGTATTATTAAAACCAGAGAAACTTCCATCTGCATAGAAGCTAAGATGAGACAAATGATATTTCCTAGATCATGGTCATTAATAAGATTGTTATAAACAAGAATATCCTGCTCACATATAAGGCTTATGTTTCTCAGATGGTTTAAAAGAGAATTATATTCTTAAATGAATAAGACTATGAACTACGAAACCTTTCTAAAATAAGAAACGTGAACATTTGAAATTAGGCAAACTTGGACGTTTGGAAAATAATGTTGTTACTTGATTTTACAAAGATAAGTGTTTTGATTTACTTCAAAAGATAATCACTCTATTTTCATATACTACGGGTATTGTGTTGTTTTTGTGAAAGTAACGTATCTTTTAAAGAGTTAATATATGAAGTACTTTGGGGATAAAAATCCGATCTTGTTAATCATATAGTGGAAAGTACCTTGTGTATATAACTTGATTGTGTTGGTTTGTGATAGCCTTGTAATACTTTCTTGTTGATTTGTTAAGTAAACATGCTAGGATGCTACGTGTGTTAGTATCTTGTGATGGTTGTGTAAAGGGGTTTTCCTTCCATCGCGCTTAAGTTGTTTGACTATCAGTAGTTATGTTGGTATTGTACCACTCACCTTGACTTGTTTCGGAGGTTAAGGCTGCCTCCGTCGGGGGTAGACTTCGGTGATGCAGGACCATGATTCGAGAATACCTCATGCGGGTCGGGGATCCATGCGGAACTACGGAGTTCGGGTTAGTTTGCGGCCTTTATGGTCATGCGGTCTATGTGGCCGTGCGGACGGCGAGTCGGGGCGATCGGGAGTAGCTACCCTCGTCACGAGAATACCTCATGCGGGCCTATGAGGTTGGCCTATGCGGAGTCGCGGAGTTCCGGGCTAGCGCACATTTGATCTGCGCGCAGTGACCGGCTTTGATCATGTGATGCAGACAGATATCATGATACGATTTATGACCTTGTTGGCCTACTAGGTGTTAGTAGTCGGCTATGCCTTCGTGCTTACCTGTCATGTTTTATTAGGACACGGTGGGACACGGTGTTCATGTATTCCTTGGTG
Source organism: Przewalskia tangutica (assembly GCA_029844215.1). NCBI lineage: Eukaryota > Viridiplantae > Streptophyta > Magnoliopsida > Solanales > Solanaceae > Przewalskia > Przewalskia tangutica. Next base: position 780,813 of record JAQGDG010000029.1, read on the forward strand.
CTTTTATATCATAAAGCTGCCAGCGATGAGAAGGTATTCCACCGCATGATTGATGTTGTGGCGTGAGACCCATTGTTATATTTGAGTGATGACTGAGGCGTGAGTCCACGACTTGACATGATCGCTTATTTATTGTGACGTAGTTTGGTTATCATACATGTCTCTGCTTTATATAGACTACTATGATTTCATTTACGATATTTTCGTTTCACATACTTGGTACTGTTATCGACCTCCTTCGGGGGCGTTCATCTGCGAGTAAAGGTACACGATCGTTGATCCTCGCTCTTAGTGGTCACAATTGACTTTTGGGAAGCTCCGTTTCTCCGAGGCTTATCGGTGGTATAGTCCCCGTCGTTGTAGGTATTTACATTCAGGGTATGGCGGGGCCTGTCCGCCATTGTTGTCGTATCATTCGTAAGTGAGTAATCGCTGTGGGCAGAATTTGTAAGAGGGATGTAACTGTTCGGTTTTGAAGTTTTTATATATATATGCCGAAAGGCAAGTTTTCTCTGATAACTGTTTCACATGTCATATTTTATCATTTCTTGTTTTATGTTCCGCTGATTACTCTGATGTGTGGCTACTTGGGTGCCCGGGATAAGGCACCAGTCACGGGCCCGGGTTCGGGTTTCCATTTAATGGTCTGCGAAATTGATGAGATTCTGGATCAGGGTTCTTTATTATCCTAAAGGGAAGGGGTTAGGCATCCTTTAAGATCCGCTAACTTGCGGTTATCCGTTCAAACCTAGGTTAATTATATTGGCTTTCTATTCTACCTATTTTAAGCATTTTTACATAATTTACAATTAAAATAAAATGCAATATAAAAATAGTAAAACTAAAATTTAAATGAGACACAAGATAAAACTTCGGGACAACTTTAGCCCTTTTTAGGCCTTCTGCACAAGATGATCTCCGGGTACCTGCATAGACACTTAGTAAAAGTGTTAGTAATAAAATAAACAATTTTTAAAGTAATAGCAATAATTAATAAATAAAGCCAAAAATAAATCCGTCTTTTGCACAGGGGAGGCCTTGGAAATCAGACGAAGATTCCTTCATCGGCCAATATAATAAAATAGATAAAACCGTTGGATCCGCGTCAAAACAGTAATAGTTTTAAACACGGAGGGCTCAGATATAAAAATATATAAAGTGGGACAGCCTAAACAAGTGCGGCTGCGAGCGTTCGACTTGCCAGCGCCTGTTGGTTATCCGGTGTAAGTGGAAGAAATCATCCTTGCCCAGAAAGCTTCATTTATTTTATTTTCCGTCTTTGCAACTGTGGAGGCCTAAAAAATGGACGGATAACTTTTTCATCGGCCAAACAAGTGTAGCATCTTGTTCAAATCAGTAAAATACCAACAGTGTAGTCTTTGTTCTAAATCAGTAAACCAGCAAAAAATGTCCAAAATCAATAGCAATATGGCCAAAACCAGTCCAATAATATAGCCAAAACAGCCGAGAGCCATAAAATCGAGTCAAGAACCCAAAATCGAGAACAAGATAGTCAAAAATCAGTCGTAAAATAGTGTAACAATGGTGGTTTAATAAAGCAACATTACAACGCGGCAGAGGAACAACATCAACATAACAATGAAAATGGTCCAAGATCACGTAAAACAACAAAGCTTCGCGAGTTTTACTCGGCATTCCAAACAAGAAATCAAACCAAATTCGCCAACAATGATAGCAGTACGCAATCAATCCAACAAACAACAGTAAACCAGCGAACCCAAAATGACGCAAGACCTAACAAAAAATCAGAAAAATCAGTCCAGTTGAACAAATCTGCACAGATACCAGAAAAATAAAGTCATCAAGATCGCCGGAGTTTTAGAAACTCCGGCAAGATATCATAAAGATGCAGAAAAATCAGTCCAACATAACCAATCAACGCAATGTAAAGGGGAAAGTGGTCGGCGTCGCCTCGTCGGCGAAATGCCGGAGCGACGCCTCCAGGTGGTTTAGAGCAGTGGCGACGGGAGTAGGGGTGTGAGGTTCGACGCAGCAGTGGTATGGGGGTTGCTGGGGGGTTCGCCGGAGAACAGTGGCGGTTCGTCGGTGGTCGACGGTGGTTCAGGGAGAGGGCGACGGCGACGGGAAAGAGGGTGAGGGCAGTGGGCTGCTGAAGTAGGGTCAGGGGAGAGGGTGACGGGAGAAGTGAGAGGAGCAGCGGGTTCGCCGGTGGCGGCGACGATGGGCAGTGGGTGGAAGGGTCTGCGTGAAAGAGAAAGGGTGAGGAGGCAAAGTGGGGGAAGGTTGTATGCGGCTGGCTGTCTGTGAGGGTGTTCACCGGAGTTTGGAGCTCCGGCGAAGGGAGGCGGCGGCGATGAGAAGTAAAGGAAGGAGAGGATTTTTTTAAAAAAATGGAGAATGGGGGAGGGCTCTTGCCTTATGCGGCTGCCCTAATAATGAATGGCTGATTTTTTCTTGTTGTGGGCTGATTTGAGTCCTTTTAATAAATGAGAAAGATAGGGTAGGGGAATAGGGGGATGGGCTTGGTGTGTTGCATAAGGTAAGAAAAAGTATGGGTAGTGTGTTGAAAATGATAAAAGATATGATGGGACTAGATTTGGTGTTTGGGAAAAAATAATAATAAAAAAGTGTTGGATTAGACTGATTCAAATTGGGTCTCGGACTGGACTGGTTTGACAAAAATGCAAGGCTGGTTAATTATTTAAAGAAAAAATTATTTAAAAGATGCAAAATTATTAAAGTGCAAATGCCGACGCAATAATACTAAAATGCAATATTTAAGAAATGTTTAATGCCTGATTAAAAGTAAAAACGCGGTGCCGATTAATTATTTAAAGAGATGCGAATATTATTAAAATAAAACATAATATTAACAAAGACATAATGCTTAATTTTAAAATAAAAAGATGCAATGCGTTTTGAGAGAAAAAAAACATAGAATATTATGTAAAAATGCAAAAAATGCTGATTAAAATGCGGTGTGCTAAAATACTTAAGATTGCACGAAATATACAAAAAACGGGTCAAAATTGGCTGTCAACAGTATGTGAGGACGTACGTACGTTTGTACAAGCCCTAATTAGGTTAAGGATGAGATTGGGAACTTTCGACGGGAAAAGATTCCGAACCTTGTGAAGGAAATTCTACGTTTTTAATATTTTAACCGATTACGGATTTTTCCGAGAGACGAAATATTTTGGACCAATAGGAGGGCGACATGTGTCACCCTTAGTTGGCATGAGTTGGACGAAAATGTGGCCTAGTGGACAAGTCAATTGGTCAAGTCTTGCAAGATATTTTTGGTTAGTGGGGGTAGGTGGAGTTGGACGGTTTTCTTGTGTTAGTGGAGGCCACATGGCTCTTTGTTGTGGGGAACATATGTCCCAATGTTGTGGTGGACATATGTCCCAACATTGTGGTGGACACTTGGTTGGAAGACCTCATCTTTCACATGGATCCAAATCCTCACCCTCCATTTGTTTTAATCTTGGCCCTTGAGTGTTCTATAAATACCCCCCTTGAGTTGAAGACTTCTTCATCCACTCCACATTTTCTAAGTCTCCCCCCCCCCCCTCTTGAGAAGAGCAAGCCAAACACCCCCTTCCCCTTCCTAGTTGTCTCAAAGCCCCCTTGGTAGAAAATATTCTTCAAGTATTGTTACTATCCCCAAAATACCCTAGCCAAATACCTTGTAGTATTCCAAAGTCATCTCTATACTAAAAGCCCGTAAATACTACTTTATATCCTTTAAGTCACCAAACGAAACCACTAGGAAATCTTCATAGTGGGTTGAAGTATTAAGTAGAAGTTGTTTAGCAACTTCTAAGGGTTTCTTGAGCTATCGTGAGCGTGCATAGAGCTAAACCTTGCTCGGGATCGACATTTAAACTTGGATAATTTTGGGCTAGTCAAGGTAAATATCTTGTCCTTCTATTGTAATTGGAGATTACATCGTAGTAGTATAGAAATAAGTATAAGATAACTAGAAGGATGGTATAAAGAAGAGAATTGAACTTTGTTATACCCCGTAGTTCCGTGGTATGTATGTGAGGACATACGTGCATAATCTGACGTAAATTTTGGAAAGAAAGGAAGATGTGATTTTTTTCACGGAAAAGTTTCCGATTTTGTGAAGAAAAGGTTCGTTAATAGGAATTGGATTCCCATTTGGTATTTGGACTTCTTGGATTATATTAGAATTATTGGATTTTATTTTGAGAAATGGTCACGTGGGGCCCACGGGAGAATTTTTACGGTTTTGTGGGGCGCTTTGTTTTTGAGATTTCCTTATTTTGGATATTTTCGAAGACGAAATATTTTGGACGAATCGGGGCGACACGTGTCACCCCATGTAGCACACTTGGTCGAAATTGGTGGGCCAGTGGCTGACCTCATCGCCGATTGGCCTCACACTGGCATAGTTTCGTTTGGCCATGTGGTGTGGTGGCCCACACACACATGGCCCAATCTTGACCATACACTTATATTGATTTTGGCCCTTGACTCTTCTATAAATACCCCTTAGCTTGAAGACATTATATTCATCCACTTGAATACTTTCCAAGGCAAATATTTCCCTCCCTTTGTATGCTTTTCGTCCACCTCTTCCCACTTGAGTAGAAATACTTGGAGTATTATTGTATAATCCCAAATACCTTGGCCTAGTATCCCTAGTAGTATTCCAAAGTTGTTTTAATACTAGGAGCCCGGAAATACTACTTTATCTCAATAGTCGCAAATGAAACCCTAGAAAAATCTTCCTAGCTTGGTGGAAGTATTTTAGAGAAGTTGTTTAGAAACTTCTAAGGGTCTCTTGGAGCGGGTTGGAGCGTAAGGAGTTGGAGCTAAACGTTGCTCAGGATCGACTTCTAAACTTGGATAATTTTGGGCTTATCGAGGTAAATAATCTTGTCCCCCTATTGTAATTGGATATTACATGTTGTAGTAATGTATAGTTGAGTATACTATATGTAGAATGAATATGGATAAGAATTGAACTGTATTTACATAGGACTGTATTTACAGTAGACTTGTAGTATTATTGTGGAGTAGAATTGTACACGTCCGGTTAGACGTGTAACCCCCCCTGGGATTGTTGGTTTGGTAGCAGGCCTCGTTAGAGGAGGAGATTTATGTGGTTGCGGGAGGTCTTTGCGAATTTCGTAGAATAAGGAATCTTGTGTTTAGAATATTCTACGAAGAGAGCTAGAAGTTGATATATATATTGTGGTTGTTATAGGTGGATCTTCTACGCGCGGCATACTTGACTTGGCTTGTGGTTTAAGCTAAAAAGGTATGTGATTATTCATATACTCTTTGAGCATGATTGTTGTGAACTATATAGTACGGTAGACGTACGTGTGTGAAATGAGTTTTGTTTGTTTTAAACATAAGGTGTTATAATGGCTTTATGGGAAGTTAGTTATAACGACCTTATGAAAATAAAAGAAAGATTTGATTTTAAAAGTTAAGAGACTTAATCTTGAAAGATAAGAGACTTGACTTATAACGACTTGTTTTCGGAAAAGGAGAAGTAACTTGATTTAAGTATAGGTTACTTGTTTTGAAAAGAGTAAGTTAATTGGGTTTTAAAAGAGTATACTTGATGTTGTTCTAAAAGAAAAGCCCTTGGTTTAAAAAGTATAGAGTACTTGATTTTAAAAGCCTTGTAAAGATTTTTACGAAGGTGAAGTAATTTGGTTTTAAAAGTAAAACGTGTTTTCTTTATATACTACGAGTATTAGTATCATGTGGCTTTACGTAAAAAGAGGTCTTTTTGAAAGAATGAAAGTATGTAGTATTTTGGGTTTGAAACCCGGATTGTTGGTTAAAATGAATGTATGTTGAACTTGCCTATGCTTGTTGTGATAGTCTTTGATGTGCAAGTGTTTTGTTGATATGCTGTCGTGACTCTCTGGGAGGGTCGGCTATCTGATTGATTGATTGGACATACTGACGTTGGGTGTGTTATACCCCGTATTTCCAGAGTATATACGTAAGGACGTACGTACGACAAATTGAGACTTAAGTTTGGCTAGTTTCGAAATTTTGTGCACAACACCCGACAGAGTCGTTTTCGATAAACGCTTTCTGAACTTGCGAAGGAAAATTCGCTATGTCGTTTTGTATTTTTGATTTTTCCGGCGACGGAACATTTTTGTTAACGAGAGGTGACACTTGTCACCTCAGTGAGCGCTGGGTTAACCATTTGGGTCACGCTCTCGCCGATTGGCCCCTTATTTTGTGCCTTGTTTTGGCCTTGTTTTGTGCCTTGTTTTGTGCCATGTTTTGTGGAGTAGGGGTTAGGGTGCACTTGGCTTGATCAAGGCCTTACACTTGCCTTGCACATGGCTTGATCTTGTCCATTGGTTGGCCCTTGGCTTCCCTATAAATACCTCCCTTGTTGAAGACTTCATCATCCAAATGTGTTCTATGTCTTGCAATCCTTCCCCTCTCCTCTTGTTGTTCTCGTCCTAAGCCTTCCCCCCCTCCCCCTTTGAGTGGCCTTGTGGCCGAGAGGTTCCCCTCCCTCTCCTAGTGGTGTGGCCGAGAGGTACCCTGTTATACCCCGTAGTTCCAGGGTATGTATGTGAGGACGTACGTACGAGAATACGACAGAAATTTTGGAAAGAAAGGAAGATGTGATTTTTTTCGACGGAAAAGTTCCGGTTTTTGTGAAGAAAAGGTTCGTTAATGGGAATTGGATTCCCAGATTTGGTATTTGGACTTCTTGGATTATATTAGAATTTTGAGGTTTTATTTTCAAATGGTCACGTGGGACCCACGGAGAAATTTACGGTTTGTGGGCCCGCTTTGTTTTTGAGATTTCCGGTATTTTGGATATTTTCGAAGACGAAATATTTTGACGAATTGGGGCGACACGTGTCACCCCATGTGGCACTTGGCGAATGGGTGGATGTGGCCAGGCCACTTGTCCCTCGCCGACGGCCTCACACTTGGCACCATTCGTTTGGCCATGTGGTGTGGTGGGACCCACACACACATGGCCCAATCTTGACCCTACACTTATATTGATCTTGGCCCTTGGATTTCTATAAATACCCTTGGCGAAGAGTAAAATCATCCTCACTTGAAAGCTTTCCAAAGCAAATGTTTTCCTCCCTTTGTGTAGATTTCGTCCTCCCTCTTGTGTAGAAAATACTTGGTGTATTGTTGTATAATCCCAAATACCTTGGCCTAGTATCCCTAGTAGTATTCCAAAGTTATTTCAATACTAGAGCCGGAAATACTACTTTATTCCAATACCAGAAACGAAACCCTAGGAAAATCTTCCTAGCTTGGTGGAAGTAGAGAAGTTGTTTAGAAACTTCTAAGGGTCGCTTGGAGCGGGTTGGAGCGTAAGGATTGGAGCTAAACGTTGCTCAGATCGACTTATAACTTGGATAATTTTTGGGCTTATCGAGGTAATGATCTATGTCCCCTATTGTAATTGGATATTACATGTCAGAGTAGTTATACTTGAGTATATTATATTGGAAGGATGATTATAAAGGATTGAATCAGATTTACATTGGACCGCATTTACAAGACTTGTGTAAGTATTATTGTGAAGATATTTGAACACGTCCGTTAGACGTGTAATCCAGGAGTTGTTGGCATGGTAGCGGGCCTGGTTAGGGGAGGAGATTTATGTGATAGCGGGGGGGGAGGTGCTGCCGAAATTTCTGTAGAATAAGGAATCTTGTGTTTAGAATATTCTACGGAGAGTGCTAGAAGTTGATTTATATATTATGGTTGTTATAGGTGGATCTTTCACGCGGCATACTTGACTTGGCTTGTGGTTTAAGCTAAAGGTATGTGATTCTTCCTATACTCTTGAGCATGATTGTTGTGAACTATATAGTACGTAAGACGTACGTGTGTGAAACGATTTTTGTTTGTTTTAAAACATAAAGTGTTATAATGGCTTTATGGGAAGTTAGTTATAACGACTTTATGAAGATAAAAGAAAGATTTGGTTTTGACAGTAAAACGACTTGATTTTGAAAGTTAAGAGACTTGATCTTGAAAGATAAGAGACTTGACTTATAACGACTTGTTTTCGGAAAAGGAGAAGTAACTTGATTTAAGTATAGGTTACTTGTTTTGAAAAGAGTAAGTTAATTGGGTTTTAGAAAGAGTATACTTGATGTTGTTCTAAAAGAAAAGCACTTGGTTTATAAAGTATAGAGTACTTGATTTTAAAAGCCTTGTAAAGATTTTTACGAAGGTGAAGTAATTTGGTTTTAAAAGTAAAACGTGTTTTCTTTATATACTACGAGTATTAGTATCATGGCTTTTACATAGAAAGAGGTCTTTTGAAAGAAGGAAAGTATGTAGTATTTTGGGTTTGAAACCCGATTGTTGATTAAAATGAATGTATGTTAAACTTGCCTATGCTTGTTGTGATAGTCTTTGATGCAAGTGTTTTGTTGATGTCTTGTCGTGACTCTGCAGGAGGGCCGCTATCCGATTGATTGACCGACATAACGACGTTGGGTCCACGAGTACGCGTCCACTTTGAGTATTGACCGTTGTTTCAGATCGTGACTCTCCGAGGGCGGCTATCTGATTTATTTCCTTTGGACATGCTGACGTGATGGATGTTCCACGGGCATGCGTCCAGTAGGATGGTTTCATGGCCATGACTTCGAGGTAAGATGCCGGCACGCGGTCATCATGAGGTTCAGATCGTTAGTCCACGGACCGCTAATCCACGAAGCTTGCCGCGTGACGAGCGATCACGCTTGGTTTGTACGTGTGGTTCGTGCACACTTTAGATACTTGTTCGTCATTTTCGTGTACCGTAGCCTCGGTAGATAGCTTAAGATACTTGCCTCGGCCATATCTTGTGAGACGGTAGGCTATCAGACGTTAGCTTAAGATACTTGCCTCGGCGATTCGTGGCTAGCTTTTGGACCGTAGTTGGCTTCCGCATTTTGCCCGTGACGGGATATGACTAGCTTTTGACCGTAGTTGGCTATTCTACTCGCCCGATCGGTTTTGACGACGCAGCGGATCTAGTGTTCGTGTTCACATACGGGTGTTGTTTTACATCATGCTGCCGATGAGGAATGAGTTCCACGGCATGAGTGGTATTATGGCGTGAGACCCATAATTATGTGCGAGTGATTATTCGGGATATGCGTCCCCTTACTTGACATAATCATACTTATTGCGAAATGGTTTTATAAAATGATGAAATGTGATTTCATTACTGATTTTTCACATACTTGGTACCTGTATCGACCTCCTTCGGGCCGCGTCATGCCGCAGTGAGGTACACCATTGGTTGATCCTCGCTCATAGGATCGCAGTCAGCGTTAGGAAGCTCAGCTTCTCCGAGGCTTATCTTTTGGTATAGTCCGTCATCAGAGTACTTGTACATTCGTGGTATGGCGGCCCCGTCCATAGTTGTTGTATATCTTAAGGTCAGTGCAACCGCTGTGGTGGTTTGTAAAAAGGATAACTGTCGGTTTTATGTATATATACCGGGCAACGGTTGGGTTGGCTGTTTATTTATTTATGTCTTTCATTTCATGTAAAGTTTTTATTTCCTGGTTTTCTCGATGTTGTATCACTAGGGTGCCCGGTAAGGCACTGAAGGCAGCTCGGCGTTACATACCCCTTGGTAGAAAGTTGTCTTCCAAGTATTGTTATAATGCCCAAAATACCTTAGCCTTTACCTTGTTGTATTCCAAAAGTTACCTCTATACGTAGAGCCCGGAAATACTACCTTTTGTCCTTTTAGTCTCAAACCAAAACCCTAAGTAAATCTTCATAGCGAGTTGGAGTATTTAAGTAGAAGTTGGTTAGAACTTCTAGGTTGTTTGGAGATCGAGCGCACGGGTGAGCTAAACCTTGCTCGGGATCGACATTATAACTTGGATAATTTTGGGCTTGTCGAGGTAAATATTCTTGTCCTTATTGTAATTGGAGATTACATGTAGGAACATATAGTTGAAGTATACTATATATAGAATCAACATTATTGTGCGGCAATGTCTTTTGACTTAAGCTTGAATTTAAAGAAGAGAATGAACTATAATTACATAGGATCAGACATGCGACTTGTGTAGCATTCTTGTGTTGTAGAGAATTGTACACGTCCCAAGGCGTGCAAACCCCTGGTTGGCTTGGTAGCCGACCTCGTTAGGAGGAGATTTACGCAAGCGGGGGAAGGTGTTGCCGAATTTTACGTAGAATATGGAACCATACGGTTAGAAGTTAATACGCGTGGCCTTATAGGAAGTACTACGGTGGCGTATTCTACTGAAGAGTGGAAAAGGCTAAGGTTACTGATCTTGGAGCGTTTTGCTTATTGTCGATAATCGTCGCGAGGTATGTGAACCTCTTCCTATCTGTTCTAGCATGATATGTGTATAACTATGTAGTACGGTAGACATACATGTGTTTAATGTATTTGATTGGTTTGAAACATAAAGTGTTATAACGGCTTTATGGGAAGTTGGTTATAACAGCTTTATGTAGGTAAGAAAATGCTTTGTGGTTTCAAAGGGTAACTGATTTGACTTATAACTGACTTGATGTGTGATAATAAAGAACTTGAAGTATTTTAAAAGAATCGTTTTGAAAGAAGAGTAATACTTGGATTTGAAAACATAAGAGTTATACTAGCTTTATGGGAAGTTAGGTATAACGTCTTAAGAAAGGTAAACAGCATGGTTTACTGATTTTTAGAAGTTAAGAGACTTAATCTTAAAAGATAAGAAACTTGACTTAATATGGATGTTTGTGTGAAACCTCATTCGTGAGTAAGGAGTACTTGGTTTTTAAAAGGAATACTGTTTTACTGATTTCGGAAATCAGAATGTGTATCGACAAACCACTGCAGCGTTAATAAAGGGAAATGTTTTGAATAATGAAGTATGGTATTAAAACCAGTAGAAACCTCCATCTGCATAGAAGCTAAGATGAGACAAAATGATATTACATTCCCTTGATCATGGCTGCTTAATAAGATTGATTATAAACAAGAATAACCTACTCACATATAAGACATATGTTTCTCAAAACGTTTAAAGGAGAATTATGTTTTAAAGGATTAAAACTATGAACTACGAAACCTTTTCTAAAATGAGAAACTTGAGCATTGAAATTAGGCAAACTTGAACGTTTGGAAAATAAGGTTGTTACTTGATTTTACAAAGGAAAGCATTTTGGTTTACTTAACAATGTTAGTCACTCTATTTTTTTATACTACGGGTATCGGGTGACCTTTGTAAAAGAAATGGATCTTTAAAAGGAATTTAACGTACGTAGTACTTTAGGGTTAAAACCCGGACTTTGGCATAAAGTGAAAGTACTTTGAGTTGTGTATAACTTGCCTATGCTTGTTGTTGTGAAGCTTGCCTATGCTTGTTGTTGTGAAACTTGCCTATGCTTGTTGTTGTGAAGCTTGCCTATGCTTGTTGTTGTGAAACTTGCCTATGCTTGTTGTGATAGCCTTTGTTGTATTTCTGTACCCCCGCGTCTCTCGATGGAGGGCCGGTTGATTGTTATGAACGATTCTACACCGAGTCCCACGAGATGGGCAGGGACACGTATTTCATTTGATTATACACCGAGTACCACGAGATGGACAGGGACACGTATTCCATCTGATTATACACCGAGTCCCACGAGATGGGCAGGGACACGTATTTCATCTGATTATACACCGAGTCCTACGAGATGGGCAGGGACACGTATTCCATCTGATTATTCACCGAGTCCCACGGGATGGGCCGGGACACGTATTTCATCTGTTTATCATACATGTCTCCTGCTTTATATAGACTATTATGATTTCATTTACTGATCTTTCTGATTTCACATACTTGGTACTGTATGCGACCTCCCGAAGTGCGTTCATGCCGCAGGTGGAAGTACATCGGTTGTGGATCCTCGCTCATAGGATCACAGTTCAGCGTGTCGGGAAGCCCCATTTCTTCGGAGGCTTATCTTTTGGTATGTTACCCTGAGTTTGTAGATTCTTATACATTCAGGGGTATGGCGAAGACCCGTCCGTCATAGCTGATGTAAAAATCTTAGAGGTCCTTTGTTGTGGGCAGGGTTTGTAAAAAGGATAACTGTTCGGGTATTTATGTATATATGCTGAAGGCAACTGTTTTGGTTGGCCTGTTTATTTATCATGTCTCTTAATTTATGTTCATGTTTTTTTATTTCCGCTGATTTTCTCTGATGTTGTATCACTAGGGTGCCCGGGGTAAGGCACCAGTCACGGGCCCGGGTTCGGGTCTTGACAAAGTGGTATCAGAGCAGTTAATCCTCGGAAGGTGTCTACAGACCGTGTCTAGTAGAGTCTTGGTTATCGATGTGTTGTGCACCACATCTATAATCAGGAGGTTATAGGACATTTAGGATTGGTTTCCATTCTTCTCATTCGGAGATCGTGCCTTAGAGCTGTGTGATAAGTTGGACCCCTCTGACGTATTCCTTTCCTTTACCAGTTATGCCTCCGCGTAAGGCAACCTGTGCCCAGCGGGCGAGGCAATGAGGAGCTGCTAGTGGGATACTGAGAGCACGAGGCGCAGCCGGCCAAGACTGAGATTGTGCTTGACGGCGAAGTTTCGACGCCGCCATACGGCAGAGTTTAGAGCCGCAGCAGCGCTTCGAGACTACAATACACGAGCCTCCGGTCCCCACACCGGAGCAGATGAGATGTAGTACAAGGAGATGGCCCGATTCGCCGCGGTCGTGGCGATATGAGATAGGCTAGATGCAGCGGCGATTCCCCAAAGAGCACCGTAGTTCACCCCGAGCGCATTTGAGGCTACGTGACTTTACGAGTTATAGCGCCGATGTTCTATGGATCGAGCCGAGGATGACCTCAAGAGTTTATCCGACAAGCACAATGGATCATAGAGTGATCGAGTCTCGAGGCGAGTCGGTGGTATTGGTTCGCATCACCGCGTGATCTGCAGATTGATCGGTTTGATTCGTAGAGCTGTCCCGGGAAGAGCATGCACTTCCACCGTATGGGACGAGTTCTCAAGGGCTTTTCTTGCACATTTCTTTCCCCACAAATGAGAGGGCTCGGGCGACAGATTTTTGACGTTGAGGTGACGGCGGGCGTTAGAGAGTACAATGTGAGTTCGACTCATTAGCTCGGTATGTTCCTGCCGTGTATGCGTGGAGGATGCAGTACACCGCTACGCCACCGGGCTGGATGATTACTTGGCGAGGCTTGTGCGGTGTAGCTCTTCACCGGGCATGGACATTGCCCGCACGCAAGCTCATGCACTAGGATGCGAGGCACGGAGAGGTCGACGGAATGACCGAGATCGCAGGAAGAGGCCGAAACGGCGAGGTCCTTTGGTAACTTTCGAGGCGGACCGCCTCGCCGATCTAGTTATGTACCTCCACCAAGATGCAGTGGTCCCCGATCGTCGGGGCGTTCGTGGTATTCGAGCTGGTGAGCTCCGAGGCTTCAGTTCACAGATTTACATGGGTTCTAGCCAGTCGGGTTCAGGTTTTCCTCAGTGTGCACGATGTGGCAGACGTCATCCCGGGGAATGTCGTCTTTTTACTGGTGCTTGTTTTTCCTGCGGTCGTCAGGGCCATATGACGAGAAACTGTCCTAGTAGGAAGGATGCAAGCAGAATGACTCAGCCTACCAGGTCAGTGGCAGGTTCATCACCTTCTACGCATACTGCAGGCGTGCTTATGATTAGAGTGGAGCGGTAGATTCAGGTATATCCTTAACCCTCTAGAGTTTTGTATGCTTGTTGATGATGTGTTTAGTGTTATGTTTGGATAACTTCGTGCTAAAATGTGATTCAGAAACGTGGTTAGTTGGAAGGATAAGTATGGGGGCATGGTAAGTGTGAACCTTAGACTATGTCCCGATTGAGACCTTAGAGGTAAGGTCGTCTTGAGTAAAAGATTTATTTCATGTTTGACCCTTATCAGAGTAAGTAGTACGTGGGAATTATTTGTGTGATAAGTCCATGGGTAGTATGAGATGGAAGTGGTAGCTTTCCTGACTTGATTAGGTAAGATTGTTCCGCTTCGGCGAGCAAGTGTCGCGATTGTGGTCGGGTTGATGGCGCTCGCCGGTCGACCCGCAGCCCGGTTTTGGTGGGGTCAGTGCAGGTAGTCGCCGGTGGTAGGGTCACGAGGGTGTTAGGCCCAAGTTTAGACGACCATCGTATGAGTTCGTGGATGTGTTCGACCAGAATCGTTCGTGAAGGCCGGAGATGGCCTTAGGGGATATTACGGCTAGTAAGATGACCAAGTTTGGAGGTAGTGACTCCACAGTTTTGAGAAATGAAGCAATGACTGAAGTATGGCACGTCCTGAGAGACACTAGAACCTCAGGGACCGCATGCAGTTCGGTACCATTTGTTGGGTCGCCGGAGTGACACTAGAACCTCGCGGCAAAGTGACAAAAGTGGTATCGCACGACGAGTAAGGAAGGAAGAGAACATGTGTTATTTTCGTGGCCAAGCTGTGGCGTTGGCAACTTGTTAGAGGAACTTTATCGTTATCCGACTTGAGAAGGAACATTCGGGACGAATGTTTCTAAGGAGGGGAGAATGTTATACCCCGTATTTCCAGAGTATATACGTAAGGACGTACGTACGACAAATTGAGACTTAAGTTTGGCTAGTTTCGAAATTTTGTGCACAACACCCGATTAGAGTCGTTTTTCGACGAAACGTTTTACAGAACTTGCGAAGGGAAAATTCCGGCTATGTCGTTTTGTATTTTTGCGGATTTTTCCGAGCGATTTAAACATTTTGGTTAACGAGAGGGTGACACTTGTCACCCTGCCGACGTTGGGTTGGCCATTTGGGTCACGCCTCTCGCCGATTGGCCCCTTATTTTGTGCCTTGTTTTGGCCTTGTTTTGTGCCTTGTTTTGTGCCATGTTTTGTGGAGTAGGGGTTAGGGTGCACTTGGCTTGATCAAGGCCTTACACTTGCCTTGCACATGGCTTGATCTTGTCCATTGGTTGGCCCTTGGCTTCCCTATAAATACCCCTCCCTTTGTTGAAGACTTCATCATCCAAATGTGTTCTAAGTCTTGCAATCCTTCCCCTCTCCTCTTGTTGTTCTCGTCCTAAGCCTTCCCCTCCCCTTCGAGTGGCCTTGTGGCCGAGAGGTTCCCCTCCCCCTCCTAGTGGTGTGGCCGAGAGGTACCCCCCCCCCTTGGTAGAAAGTTGTCTTCCAAGTATTGTTATAATGCCCAAAATACCTTAGCCTTTACCTTGTTGTATTCCAAAAGTTACCTCTATACGTAGAGCCCGGAAATACTACCTTTTTGTCCTTTTAGTCTCAAACCAAAACCCTAAGTAAATCTTCATAGCGAGTTGGAGTATTTAAGTAGAAGTTGGTTAGAACTTCTAAGGGTTGTTTGGAGCGGATTGGAGCGCACGGAGTAGGAGCTAAACCTTGCTCAGGATCGACATTATAACTTGGATAATTTTGGGCTTGTCGAGGTAAATATTCTTGTCCCCTTATTGTAATTGGAGATTACATGTTGTAGGAACATATAGTTGAAGTATACTATATATAGAACTGAACATTATTGTATACCCCGTATTTCCAGAGTATGTACGTAAAGGAATACGTACAAAAAGTTTGGTCTTAAAGTTAGGCCTTGGACGATTTTTTAGGCACAACTCTCAAAGCGAACAGTTTTCCGACGAAACGTTTCCACGAAATCGTAGGATAAATTCCGGCTATGTCATTTCTAATTTTTGCGGATTTTTCCGAGAGACGTAACACTTTGGACCAACGAGAGGGCGACACTTGCCACCCTCTCATTGGTGGACTTGTCACGGCAATAGGGCCGATTGGATGACCATCCTTGTCATAAAGTTGGTTAGATATTTTGTGTGCAAGTTGGCTAGGTACACTTGCCCTAATCTTGACCTTACACTTGCCTAGCACTTAAATCTTGGCCATTGGTTGGCCATGTCTTGACCTATAAATACCCCTCTTGAGATGAAGAGTTCTTCATCCACAAAAGCTTTCCAAGTCTAAAATCCTTCCCTCTCCCTTTGTGAGCAATTCGTCCAACACACCCCTCCTCGGGAAGCTTGCCGAGGCTACCCCACCCCTAGCCTAGCCTAAACCTACCCCCTCCCTTGGTAGAAAAGTTGCCTTCTTGTATTGTTATAATGCCCAAAATACCCTAGCCCAAATACCTTAGTACTTAGTAGAAGTTGTGAAGAACTTCTAAGGTTTCTCGAGCATACAACTTGTGAGCAAAACCTTGCTCAGGCGCGACTTTTTCTAGGATATTATTGGGCTTACCGAGGTAACTAATCCTAACCCTCTTTTGAATTAGAGAATACTTACTGTTGTAGAATAAGAATAGTATAAATACTTAGAAGATTATCACAGAATAGAATTGAACTGCTATCACAGTAGAAGGGTTTAAAAGAAGAATAATTGAATCAGACAGATAGATTGTTTTCATGATGAGACTCATATAGCTCACCGGGTAGGGTTGTGCTGCCCAACTTTCCATAGAATTGTGAACCCTCTGTTTAGAATGACCCTCAGAGTAGTCTTTGATAGACATCTGTGACTATTATAGGCTGACTCTCTGCGCGCGACATATTCAACTTAAGGTGGTTTTCATGGTAGGTATGTGATTCTTCCTAAAGCATGATATTTTACAATATATATAGTACGGTAGACGCATTACGTGTTAAGCGGATAATAACTATGGCAATGTCTTTGACTTAAGCTCGATAATACTTACGGAATGCCTCACGCTTAAGCCTGAATAATACTTACGAATGCCTCACGCTTAAGCTGAATAATAAAGAATCAAAACATTTCAAAAGACTACTGAATCATATTAACAGAAGAGAACTAATTGGTTTTTAAAAACAGAAGCTTAAGAGTTATACTAGCTTTATGGGAAGTAAGTATAACCACTTAAGATTGATAAAAGAAACAAGTTTGCCTATGTGTTTATAAATGGACTTATATTGTGAAAAGAATAAAAAGATGGTTTGATAAGTAGACATGATATGATGCTATGTGTGTTAGTATCTTGTAACGTTTGTATAGGTGAGTATCCTTGTTGTGCTTATGTTACTTAAAATATAAGTTGTTATGTTAGTATACTATCACTCACCTCTTGAGATGATCTGGGGTTAAGCCTCCGACGCGGTAGACTCGTGATGCAGGACCATGATTCGAGAATACCTGCATGCGGGTCCGGGGGCCTGCGCGGAGCTACGAGTTCCGAGTTAGTATGCGGGTTATGCCTCATGCGTCTATGTGGCCACGCGACAGCGAGTCCAGGATGCCGAGGAGTAGCTACCCTCGATGCGGTTATACCTCACGCGCCCACGTGAGTGGCCTATGCGGACTCGGAGTCGAGATTAGGCTTGCGGGAATGATGATATGGGCGAGTGGCCCTGTTTGATCATTCGCAGCGACAAGACCTATTACGCTTACCTATTGTTGCTCTTGTTTGTGATGTGGCACTACTTGCGGATTCCTTGGTTGTTTCACACATATTTGTAAACTGGTTTTAAAAAATGATATGTTTTCATTTAAGTACTTTACAGTTTCGAATACTTAGTACCTGTTGTACTGACCTCCTTCGGGGGGCTGCGTTCATGCCGCAGGCGGGCAAGCAGTGCTAGATCCGCATCTTAGGATCTCTACGTTGGTGTCGGGAGCTCCATCTCTTGGAGGCTCTACTTTTGGTATGATCTCCTGTTGTAGATAGTTTTTGTATACAGGTATGGCGGGCCCTGTCCCGCCATAGTTGTATATTTCCTTAGAGTGCAGAGTCATGTTATGCGATGTCGGATGTAATCGCTAAAACATGATTATATATATATGCCGAAAGCGATGTTTTCACAAAATGTCTTGTTTTATAAACTGTTTCATGTCTTGCTTTATGTTTCCGCTGACACTGATGTATGACTACTGGGTGCCGGTGAGGCACGATCACGCCCCGAATGGGTCGTGACAAAAGTGGTATCGAGCGATTAATCCTCGGAAAGTGTCTGCATCGTATCTAGTAGAGTCTTGATTATCGTGTTGTGCACCACACCAATAATCGTGAGGCTATAGGATATTTAGGATTGGTTTCGCTCTTCTCATTCCGAGATCGTGCTTTAGAGCTGTGTTATAGGTCGACCCTCTAACGTATTCCTTTCCCCGTATGATTATGCCTCACGTAAGGCAACCCGCCCGAGGCGGCAAGGCAAGCGGCGAGGCGCTAGCAGACACCCAGTCACGAGGGCCCGAGCCCGGTCTATACCGAGACGGCGAGTTCTATGACGCCGCCCCAAAGAGACCACAAGACCCACACCTCGCATCCCACAGGCGGAGGAGTTAGGTCTGAGAGATAGCCCGCCTTTGGCTAAAGTGTGGCCCGACACGAGAAGGCCGAACGCGGCTGGGATTCAGCTCGAAGCTCGGCCGCACCCGTTGTTCACCCGAGGCGAGTTTGAGGCTACGAGACTTCTTGGCTGTAGCCCGGAGTTTTATGGATCGAGGCCGAGGATGATCCGCAGGAGTTCATCCGTCGGCTTCAGAGGATTTTGAGAGTGATCGTATGCGGAGACCGGTCCGTGATCTTTGGTTCACATAGTTGCGTGATACCGCGATCGATTGGTTTGATTCATGGAGTTATCCCGGGAGAGCACGCATCCCGGTACTTGGGATGAGTTCTCGGAGGCTTTCTCGCTCACTTCTTGCCTCCACAGATGAGAGGCGCGGCCGATAGATTTTACCATCGAGGCGAGAGGACGACCGCTGTCGAGTACAATGTCGAGTTTGATTCATTGGCTCGATATGTCCCGTTGGTGCGAATATGGAGGATAGGGTGCACCGCTATGTCACCGCTGAAACGACTATATGGCCGAGTCATGTGGGGGTTTCTCCACCGGGTATGGACATTACCCGCATGCGAGCTCACGCCTGGATGCGGCGAGCGCGGTCGGCGAGTGGGCGAGCGGCAGGTTAAGGCCAGGCGGGAGGGTCTTCTGGTGGTTATCGTGGTGGCGGCCTCGGCAGCCTAGATTCGCACCACGGCCCGGCCAGAGCACTCTCGCACCGCCCTCGCCACGCCACGCTGAGGCGCACTGGGGCCCCGTGGCTTGAGCGTCGAGTGGTAGCGAGATGCGGCGATCGACCACCTCGCCGGTGTGCCGTCGCGTAGATCCCATTACGGGAAGTGTGGTACTACTTTTGGATCTTGTTACGATTGTAGCCAGGTCACTTTGCGGGATCGTCCGGCCGGGCGTACGGTGGTAGGCTCGGCCTTCGAGTTACTTGCCGCCATCATCTCCTACGATTACTCGCCCGGGCGTGGTGCTCATGGGTCACAGGTCGCGGCAGGCCGTGGCTCGTCCCGCCTAGCGGTCCTCGAACCGCATTTATGCTTTGTCCAAACGGCGGATCGAGGCCTCACCGATGTCGCCACAGTACCTTATCGGGCTCGGGTTTGATGTGTATGCTTTGATAGATCCGGTTCTACTGCCCCATATATCTCCCTTGTTGCTAGTAGGATGAGGATAGAGCACGAGTCCATAGACCCTTTCGAGGTAGCTACGCCAGGGTGATTCGGTAGCTCGGCGGTATATGGGGCTTGTCCTGTGACCATTCTGATCGTCCGACCGCCGACTTGGTAGAGTTGGAGATGATTGACCGACGTGATTATGGGGATGGATTGGCTAGCTTGCTATGCCAATGTAGACCGCAGAGAGAGTAATCTGGTTCAGTTTCTGAGGGCCGGTTGTTGAGTGGGAGCACCAGACGCCGGTGGTAGGTTTATTTCTACCTCGAGGCTAGGAAGATGGTGCGAAGGGTATATCTACCATCTCGTTCGGTGTTTGATCTCAAGGCTGCGTGCAGATTTTACGTCGATTCGAGTCAAGTTCCCGCACGTGTTTCGGATGACCTCGGGTATCCCTCACGAGAGGAGATCGAGTTTTGTATAGATGTGTTGCAGATACTCGGCCTATTTCCATTCCGCCATACGAATGGCACCGCCGAGTTGAGAGAGTGAAGGATCGGCTTAGGGATTTGCTAGAGAAGAGGCTTCATTAGGCCTAGTGTTTCTCCACGGGAGCCGGTATTGTTCGTGAAGAAGAAGGGCGGACGCTGCATACATGTGTTGATCTGACCGAACAAGGTGACCATTAAAAGCAGATACCCTTCCTAGGATTGATGATTTGTTCGACCAGATTGCGGTGCGAGATGTTTCTCCAAGATTGATCTGCGATCGGGCTATCATCAGTAGTCGAGAGGTGGATGTCCCTAGATCGCATTCGGACCCAGACGCATTATGAGTTCGGTCATGTCTTTCGGGTTGACCAATGCTCGTGGTATTCATGGATTTGATGAACCGAGTGTTCAAACCATTTTTGGACACGTTTGTGATAGTGTTCATTGATGATATCTTGGTTTATTCTCGCCAGAGCGAGGAGCACGCGAGCATTTGAGGCTGTCTTGTGATTCTCAGGACAGCAGGTTATGCGCCAAGTTTTCCAAATGTGAGTTTTGGTTGACTTGATGGCGTTTCTTGGGCATATTGCCGGGTGATGGCATTCGAGTTGATCGGCCAAGAATCGGCGATCGAGACTTGGCCTAGACCTACTACTCGGCAGGTTCGCGATTTTCTTGGCCTTGCAGGTATTATCGGTTCGTGGAGAAGTTTGCTTATCTACGCACCATTGACTAGGCTGACTCGAAGCGGCCAAGTTTCGGATGGTGATGCTTGTGGCGGGGTTTCGATTCTTTGAAAGAGAGGCGACCGCCCCGTTCTTACTCTTCCGCAGGTCCAGATGGTTATGTTGTGTATTGTGATCGTCGGGCATCGGGTTGGGATGTGTTGATGCAGCATGGCGGGGTTATAGCATATGCATCCGGCAGTTGAAGAAACACGAGAGAACTACCCCACCCATGATTTGGAGTTGGCGGTAGTGATTCACGCTTTGAAGATCTGGAGGCACTATTTGTATGGGGTTCATGTGGATATTTTTACTGGACCACAAGAGCCTCGGTATATCTTCGGCCAGAGGAGTGAACTTACGGCGAGAGCGGTGGTTAGAGTTGCTTAAGGATTACGATGTTGATATCCTGTACCACGGGAAGGCCAATGTTGTGGCGTATGCTCTTAGTCGTAGGTCGATGGGAGCCTATCGGATGTGCAACTAGAGAGGAGGACATGGTTCGTGATTTGCATCGCTTAGCGAGCCTTGGTGTCGTTTGATTGATTCGATAGCAGTGGGGTTAGAGTTCGTGAGGTTGCCGAGTCTTCCATCGTCGAGGAGGTGAAGAGGCAACGATTCGAGACCCGGCTTTGATTCGATATCGTGATACTGACTACGAGAGGGCAAGGGTCCTTGAGGTAGCACTTGATGGGGTGCTAAGGTTCGAGGGCGCATGTGTTCCGGATGTTTGAGACTTGGCGGAGTTCTTGGGGAAGCACACGCAAGCGTTACTACTCCATCCGGTCGACGAAGATGTACCACGACCTTAGATCCGTATTGGTGGGATGGTTTGAAGAGGGACGTTGCGAGTTCGTAGCTCGATGCCCGTGTTGTCGCCAGTGAAGGTAGAGCACCGGATACCGGTGGTTTGTTGCGGCGATAGAGATCCCGACACGGAAGTGGGAGGTAATCAACATGGACTTCATCACGGGATTACCTCGCACTCGGAGGAGACATGATTCTATATGGGTTATCGTCGAGTGGCGATTTAAATCAGCCCACTTTCTTCCCGTCGGGACGACTTTTGGTGAGGATTATGCGGACTTTACATCCGAGAGATCGTCGGTGCATGAGTCCCTACCGATCATATCGCAGAGGAGCCCGGTTCTGGCCAACTTCCGGAGGTCCTTCCGAGGGGTTTAGGACGCAGTGAGCACGATCGCATTTCATCCACGCAGACGGACGAGCAGAGCGCACTATCCGGACTCGAGGATATCTGCGAGCCCGTGTTATTGACTTGATGGTAGTTGGGAGGATCATTTGCCTCTGGTTGAGTTCGCGTATAATAATAGCTACCACTCCGATTCGGATGGCGCCTTATGAGGCCTTGTATGGGAGGAAGTGCGATCGCCTATAGGTTGGTTCGAGGTGGCGAGGTGCGGCTAGTGGGACGATTTGGTACGCACGATGGATAAGGTGAAGCTTATCCGAGGCGGCTATCGACATTTCGAGTCGGCAGTCGTATGCAGATCATCGTCGTCGACATCCGAGTTTGCGATTGATGATTGGGTTTTCTGAAGGTGTCACCCATGAAGGGTGTGATGAGATTCGGGAAGAAGAAAGCTTCAAGGTACATTGGGCCGTTCGATTGTCCGCAGGTAGGCAAGGTGCCTATGAGTTGGATCGTCGTCCGATGCGGAAGCGGTGCATCCGGTGTTTCACGTTTCTATCTTTGAGAGATGTATCGGGGATCCATCTAGTACATCCGATTGACGATGTCGGTGACCGAGGGTTATCGTATGAGGAGATTCCATAGCGATAATCGATCGTCGAGTTAGGCGTCTGCGGACGAAGGGCGTGGCTTCCGTCAAAGTCTTGTGGCGGAGCGAGCTCGAGGAGAGATGGCGTGGGAAGCCGAGGAGGACATGAGGCGAAATTGTCACGACCAAATCGGCCCGTGATCGTGCCTTACCGGGCACCCTAGTGACACAACATCGAGTAATCACGAACATAAACAACAACATGAGATAACGAAATATAAAACAATAATCGAAAACTTGCCGGCATATATATAACCATCACCTCATTTACAAATGAACAACTTAATCCTTTTTACCAACCCTGCCCACAACAGTACTACAGACCTCTAAGAATGATACGACCACAATGGCGGGACAGGGCCCCGCCAAACCCCTGAATGTAAACACTTACTACGACAGGGGACTATACCACTGATAAGCCTCGAGAAGCGGAGCTTCCCAAATGACTGTGACCACGAGAGCTAGGATCAACGATCGATGTACCTCAACTGCGGCGTGAACGCACCCGAAGGAAGTCGATACAACAGTGCAGAGTATGTGAAACTAAAAATAAATCGTAAATGAAATCATAGTAGTCTATACAAAGCGGGAGACATGTATGATAACCAAACTACGATTCACCATAAATAGCGATCATGTCAAGTCGAGGACTCACACCTCAAGTCATCACTCAATTTAACAATGGGTCTCACGCCCACAACATCAATCGTGCCGTGGAATACCTTCCTCACCGCCAGCTTTATGATATACAAGCACCAAGGAATACATATGAACACGAGTCCCACGTGTCCTAATAAACGTGCATGCACGTAAGGCATAGCCGACTACTAACACCCACAGTACCAACAAGGTCATAAACTGTATCATAAGATCTGTCTAGACCGTCACATGATCAAAGCTGGCCACTTGCCCGCAATATCTAATGTGCGCGTCTAGTCACGAACTTCCCGCACTCGCATAGGCCAATCTCATCGGCCGCATGAGGTATTCCCGCATCGGTAGCTACTCCCGGCATCGCCTGGACTTTCGAGTCCGCATGGCCACAGACCGCATGCCCATAAAGGACGCACACTAACACCGAACTCGTAGCTCGCATAGGCCCTCGTGACCCGTGAGGTATTCTCGAATCATGGTCCCGCATCACCGAGTCTACCGCATCGGAGTGGCTTAACGGAATCATCTCGAGATGAATGCCACAATACTATCATAACGACCGATAGTTAATAAGCACAATCAAGAAACCCCTTAACACAAACATCACAAGATACTAACACACGTAGCATCCTAACACGTTTACTTATCAAAGCAACAAGAAAGTATTACAAGGCTATCACAAACCAATACAATCAAGTTATTCACACAGGTACTTTCTACTAACAAGTTCTGCATCTATCCCCAAAGTACTTCACACATTAAAATCTTAAAAAAGATCTGCTTTCTTTCACATAAGTCACACAATACGTAGTATAAAATAGAGTAGTGGCCCTTTTAAGAAAACCAAAACTCTTACCTTTGTAAAATCAAGTAACAACATTATTTTCCAAACGCCCAAGTTTGCCTAATTTCAAATGTTCACGCTTTCTTATTTTAGAAAGGTTTCAATTCATAGTCTTATTCATTTAAGAATATAATTCCTTTAAACAATCTGAGAAACATAAGTCTTATGTGAGTAGGATATTCTTGTTTATAACAATCTTATTACAAAGCCTATGATCTAGAAATATCATTTTGTCTCATCTTAGCTTCTATGCAGATGGAAGTTTCTCGGTTTTAATAATACTTAATTATTCAAAACATTTCCTTTTATTAACGCTGCGATGGTTTGTCGATACACGTTCGATTTCCAAATCAAGAAAGCATTCTTAAGCCGTTATACCTAACTTCCCATAACGCTAGTATAACTCTTAAGTTTTCAAACACCAAGTATTACTTCTCCTTTCAAAATGATTCAAAAATCTTTGAAATACTTCAAGTTCTTTCTTATCATATAACAAGCCGCTTATAGTTCAAATCGATTACCTTTTAAAAACCACATGTATTTTCTTACTAACATAAAGTCGTTATAACCAACTTCCCATAAAGCCGTTATAACACTTTATGTTTTAAACCACTCCAACACATTTAGCACGTGACGTCTACCGCACTACATAGTTCACACATATCATGCTAGAAGAGATAGGAAGAGGTTCACATACCTCGCGAGTATCGACTAATAGCAAAACGCTCCAAACAATGGCTACTCCTTAAGCCGTGGATCATTCCACACGTAGCATTTCAACCTATAAGGCCACAAGTGCGCTTATTAACATCGTAGAACATTCTACGTAAAATTCGCGACTCGCATGGCAACAGAATCTCCTCCTCTAACTGGGCCGCTACGAAGCCAACCGGGGTTATACATCTAACCCGAACGTACAATTCTACTTCACAAGACTACTACACAAGTCTATCAGAATACCCTATGTAAAAACGATTGATTCGATTCTTGAGCTTAAGTCCAAAGACATTGCACAAGCTATGTTGATTATATACATAGTAAACTTCAACTATAATTTCCTACAACATGTGAACATCCAATTACAATAGGACAAGATATTTACCTCGATAAGCCCATAATTATCCGAGTTTAATGTCGATCCCGGCAATCGTTTAGCTCGACTCCGAGCGCTCAACCCGCTTCTAAACCACCCTTAGAAGTTCTAACCAACTTCTACACAATACTCCAACGGACTATGGAGATTTTCCTAGGGTTTCGGTTTGTACCGACGGAAGTATAATAGTATTTCGGCTTTTCAGATAGGTATAACCTTAGAATACAACAAGGTATACTAAGGTAATTTGGGCATTATAACAATACTTTGAGAGTATTTCTACCAAGAGGGGTATTATATGAAAACAAACTAGGCTGTGGGTACCACGCCACACCACAGGAGGGGTGGCTACCCTGCCTACCCCACTGTGGGGAACTCGACGAGGGCCTGCGAAAGGGAGGGAAGGCTCTCAAGACTTAGGCATTTTGGATGAAGAAGTCTTGACCTTAGAGGGTATTTATAGCCTGAAGCCAAGGCCAACCAATGGCCAAGATCTAGCCAAGTGCTAGGCAAGTGTAGGGCAAGATATGCCCAAGTGCCCCTAGTCCCTACTCCTTAAAACCTCACAAATATCTACACAAATATCTACCAACAACTTGCCCACCAATCGCCCTAAGCGCCCACTTGCTTCCAATGTGAGGTGACACATGTCACCCTCCGTTGGTCCAAAATGTTTCGTTTCTCGGAAAAATCCGCAAAAATAAGAAAAGACATAGCCGAATTTTCCCGCAAGTTATGTAAAGCGTTTCGCGAAAAACGACTCTAACCTGTTGTGCACAAAGGCCATTCGGCAAGCCACCTAGGCGGGGTGACACGTGTCACCCTTCTATCGCCCAAAAAAACATCTTCCAAAATATCCACAATGGCCAAAATCTCAAAACAAAGTGGGCCCATAAAATAAATTTCTCCCGTGGGCCCCACGTGACCATTTCAAAATAAAATTCCATAATTCTCTAATATTCCGAAGTCCGAATACCAAATCTGGGAATCCATTCCCATTAACGAACCTTTTTCCTTCACAAAACCGGAAACTTTTCCGGAAAAATCGCTCTTTCTTCCTTTCCAATCTTTCGCCGTATTCTCACGTATGTCCTCGCATACATACCAGGACTACGGTATAATGTAAATATCCTCACTGTTCCCACCTCCGGGTAATTCACTTTCCTACTTGTAAATCTTCATTATCGTTTATACCTAAGTGTTGTTTATGGCCGTGTGGCTTTTGCAAACCGTTTAAGTTTTGAAGAACCTTATCGTTATCTGTCTTGGGAAGGAACATTCGGACGAATGTTTCTAAGGAGGGGAGAATGTTATACCCGTATTTCAGTATGTGCGTAAGGAATACGTCAAAAGTTTGGTCTTAAAGTTAGGCCTTGGACGATTTTTGGCACAACTCTCAAATACGCTTTTTCCCGAAACGTTTCCACGACTTTCGTAGGATAAATTCAGCTATGTCATTTCTAATTTTTGCGGATTTTTCCGAGAGGCGTAACACTTTGGACCAGCGAGGGCGACACTTGCCACCCTCATTGGTGGACTTGTCACCAATAGGGCGATTGGATGACCATCCTTGTCATAAAGTTGGTTAGATATTTTGTGTGCAAGTTGGCTAGGTACACTTGCCCTAATCTTGACCTTACACTTGCCTAGCACTTGGCTAAATCTTGGCCATTGGTTGGTTGGCCATGTCTTGACTTATAAATACCCCTCTTGAGATGAAGAGTTCTTCATCCACAAAAGCTTTCCAAGTCTAAAATCCTTCCTCTCCCTTTGTGAGCAATTCGTCCAACACACCTCCCTCAGAAGCTTGGCCGAGGCTACCCCACTAACTAGCCTAAACCTACCTCCCTTGGTAGAAAAGTTGCCTTCTTGTATTGTTATAATGCCCAAAATACCCTAGCCCAAATACCTTAGTACTTAGTAGAAGTTGTGAAGAACTTCTAAGGTTTCTTAGCATACAACTTAGAGCAAAACCTTGCTCAGTGCGCGACTTTTCTAGGATATTATTGGGCTTACCGAGGTAACTAATCCTAACCCTCTTTTGAATTAGAGAATACTTGTTGTAGAATAAGAATAGTATAAATACTTAGAAGATTATCACGAATAGAATTGAACCGCTATCACGTTAGAAGGGTTTAAAGAAGAATAATTGAATCAGACGCATAGATGTTTTCACTGAGACTCATATAGCTCATGTAGGTTGTCTGCCCAACTTTCCATAGAATTGTGAACCCTCTGCTTAGAATGACCCTCAGAGTAGTCTTTGATGACATCTGTGACTATTATAGTGACTCTCGTGACATATTGACTTGGCGGTGGTTTTCATTAAGGTATGTGATTCTTCCTAAAGCATGATATTTTACAATATATATAGTACGGTGAGACGTACGTGTTAACCGATAATAACTATGGCAATGTCTTTGACTTAAGCTGAATAATACTTACGCATGCCTCACTTAAGCTGAATAATACTTACGGAATGCCTCACGGCTAAGTCGAATAATAAAGAATGAAAACATTTCAAAAGACTACTGAATCATATTAATGTAAGAGAACTAATTGGTTTTTAAAGCGAGCTTAAGAGTTATACTAGCTTTATGGGAAGTAAGTATAACCACTTAAGATTGATAAAAGAAACAAGTTTGCCTATGTGTTTATAATGCACTTATATTGTGAAAAGAATAAAAGATGGTTTGATAAGTAGACATGATATGATGCTATGTGTGTTAGTATCTTGTAACGTTTGTATAGGTGAGTATCCTTGTTGTGCTTATGTTACTTAAAAGATAAGTTGTTATGTTAGTATACTATCACTCACCTCGAGATGATACCGGGTTGCGCCTCCGACGCGGTAGACTCAGGTCAGGACCGTGATTCGAGAATACCTCACGGGTCCAGGGGCCTATGCGAGCTACGAGTTCCGAGTTAGTATGCGGGTTATGCCTCATGCGATTTATGTGGCCATGACAATGTGAGTCCAGGCGATGCGAGGAGTAGCTACCCTCGATGCGGGGTTATACCTCACGCGGGCCCACGTGAGTGGCTATCGCGACTCGGGAGTCGAGATTAGGCTTGCAGAATGATGATATGGCGAGTGGCCTGCTGATCATTCGCCAAAGACAAGACCTATTACGATTACCTATTGTTGCTCTTGTTTGTGATGGCACTACGTGCGTTTCTCGTTGTTTCACATATTTGTAAACCGGTTTTAAAAATGATATGTTTTCATTTTAGTACTTTACTTTCGCATACTTAGTACTGTTATCGACCTCGCCCGAGTGCGTTCATGCCGCAGGGGCAAGTGTGCTAGATCCGCATCCCAGGATCTCTACGTTGGTGTCGAGCTCCATCTCTTCCGAGGCTCTACTTTTGTATAATCTCCCGTTGTAGATAGTTTTTGTACAGTCGGTATGGCGGCCCCGTCCCGCCATAGTTGTATATTTCAGAGGTCTGTAGTTATATGTTTGCGATATGATGCAATCGCTAAAACATGATTATATATATATGCCGAAAGGCGTGTTTTCACAAAATATGTGTCTTGTTTTATAAAATGTTTCATGTCTTGCTTTATGTTTCACGATTACTCGATGTATGACTACTTGGGTGCCCCAGGGCGCTATCACGCCCCTAATGGGTCGTGACAATTATCGCGCAAATGTCTTTGACTTAAGCTCGAATTTAAAGAAGAGAATCGAATCAATTACATAGGATCAGACATGAGACTTGTAGCATTCTTTGTGTTGTAGAATTGTACACGTCCGATAGGATTGCAAACCCCCGTTGGCTTGGTAGCCGCCGTTAGAGGAGATTTACGCTGTTGTGGAGAGTCTTCTGGAATTTTCGTAGAATATGGAACCATACGGTTAGAAGTTAATGAGCGTTTGTGGCCTTATGGGAAGTACTACGAGTAGCGTATTCTACTTGAAGAGTGGAAAAGGCTAGCCACAGGATTCGATCTGGAGCGTTTTGCTTATTGTCGATAATCGTCGCGAGGTATGTGAACCTCTTCCTATCTGTTCTAGCATGATATGTGTATAACTATGTAGTACGGTAGACCTACATGTGTTTAATGTATTTGATTGGTTTGAAACATAAAGTGTTATAACGGCTTTATGGGAAGTTGGTTATAACAACTTTATGTAGGTAAGAAAATGCTTTGTGGTTTCAAAGGATAACTGATTTGACTTATAACTGACTTGATGTGTGATAATAAAGAACTTGAAGTATTTTAAAAGAATCATTTTGAAAGAAGAGTAATACTTGGATTTGAAAACATAAGAGTTATACTAGCTTTACGAAGTTAGGTATAACGTCTTAAGAAAGGTAAAGAATGGTTTCTCGATTTTTAGAAGTTAAGAGACTTAATCTTAAAAGATAAGAGACTTGACTTAATATGGATGTTTGTGTGAAACCTCATTCGTGAGTAAGAGTACTTGGTTTTAAAAGGAATATCGTTTCTTGATTTCGAAATCGAATGTATCGACAAACCACCGCAAAGCGTTAATAAAGGAAATGTTTTGAATAATGAAGTATGGTATTAAAACCAAGAGAAACCTCCATCCGCATAGAAGCTAAGACGACAAAATGATATTACATTCCCTGATCATGGTCGCTTAATAAGATTGATTATAAACAAGAATAACCTACTCATATAAGACATATGTTTCTCAAAACGCTCAAAGGAGAATTATGTTTTAAAGGATTAAAACTATGAACTACGAAACCTTTTCTAAAATGAGAAACTTGAGCATTGAAATTAGGCAAACTTGAACGTTTGGAAAATAAGGTTGTTACTTGATTTTACAAAGGAAAGCATTTTGGTTTACTTAACAATGTTAGTCACTCTATTTTTTTATACTACGGGTATCGGGTGACCTTTGTAAAAGAAATGGATCTTTAAAAGGAATTTAACGTACGTAGTACTTTAGGGTTAAAACCCGGACTTTGGCATAAAGTGAAAGTACTTTGAGTTGTGTATAACTTGCCTTTGTTGTTGTGAAGCTTGCCTATGCTTGTTGTTGTGAAACTTGCCTATGCTTGTTGTTGAAGCTTGCCTATGCTTGTTGTTGTGAAACTTGCCTATGCTTGTTGTGATAGCCTTTGTTATATTTCGCACTCGCCTCTCGATGGAGGGCCATTGATTGTTATGAGCGATTCTACACCGAGTCCCACGACGGGCAGACACGATTTCATTTGATTATACACCGAGTCCCACGAGATGGGCAGGACACGTATTCCATCCGATTATACACCGAGTCCCACGAGATGGGCAGGACACGTATTTCATCGATTATACACCGAGTCACGAGACGGGCGAGGACACGATACATCCGATTATTCACCGAGTCCCACGGATGGGCCGAGCACGTATTTCATCCGCTTATCATACATGTCTCGCTTTATATACTATTATGATTTCATTTACGCCTTTTCTGCCACATACTTGGTACCGTGTTATCGACCTCCGAGTGGCCGTCACGCCGCGCGAAGTACATCGTCAGGATCCTCGCCATAGGATCACAGTCACGTGTCGGGAAGCCCCATTTCTTCTGAGGCTTATCTTTTGGTATGTTACCAGTCCAGATTCTTATACATTCGAGGTATGGCGGGGCCCCGTCATACCACATAAAAATCTTAGGTCCAGAATCACAAGGGCGTGGTTTGTAAAAGGATAACCGTCGTATTTATGTATATATCTTGCGCAACCGCTTTGGCTTTGTTTATTTATCATGTCTCTTAATTTATGTTCATGTTTTTTATTTCCGATTTTCTCGATGTTGTATCACTAGGGTGCCGGGTAAGGCACGATCACGCCCGGTTCGGTCTTGGCAGGTGGTCCACAGTATCGTCCACTTTGAGTATTGGTGGTTGTTTACATGCTGCCGTGACTCTCGGAGGCCGCTTCGATTGATTTCCTTTGGACATGCCGCCACGATGGATGGTCCACGAGCATGGCCCGCAGGATGGTTTCATGGCCATGACTTCCGAGGTGAGATGCCGGGCATGCGGTCATTAAGGTTCAGATTGTTAGTCCACGGACCGCTAATCCATGAAGCTTGCCGCGGTGACGAGCGATCACGCTTGATTTATGCGCGTTCGTGCACACTTTAGATACTTGTTCTGGTCATTTTCTCGTGTACCGGTAGCCTCTGGTAGATAGCTTAAGATACTTTCATTGGTCATATCTTGTGAGACGGTAGGCTATTGTACGTTAGATTAAGATACTTGCCTATGCCAGTTGCGTGGCTAGCTTTGGGGTAGTTGACTTCCGCCTTGCGTGATGGGATATGACTAGCTTTTGGACCGGTAGTTGGCTATTCTACTTGCCCGACGGTTTTGATGACGCAGCGGATCTAGTGTTCGAGTTCACATATGGGTGTTGTTTTACATCATGTACGCCGCAGCGAGGAATGAGTTCCACGCATGAGTGGTATTATGGCGTGAGACCCATAGTTATGTGAGTGATTATTCGGGATATCGTCCTTACTTGACATAATCACACTTATTGCGAAATGGTTTTATAAAATGATGAAATGTGATTTCATTACGCATTTTCGCTTAACATACTTGGTACTGTTAGATCGACCTCCTTGAGCCGCGTTCATGCCGCAGTAGAGGTACATCGGTTGTGGATCCTCGCTCATAGGATCACGCTCAAAGATATCGAAGCTCCGCTTCTCTCGGAGGCTTATCTTTTCGTATGTTTCCCGAGTTGTAGGTTCTGTACATTCGGGGGTATGGGGCCCCGTCCGTCATAGTTGTTATTACACTCTTAGGTCTCGTAGTAACACAGGGGCGGGTTGTAAGGATTGTAACTGTTATATATATATACATGAAGCGGCCGCTTTGGTGGCCTATTTTCTTATGATGTATCTTGTTTCGCTTTAAGTTTTATTTCCGCTGATTTTCTCTCGATGTTGTATCACTAGGTTGCCCGGTAGGCACTACGCCAGGCCCGTCGTGACAAAAGTGGTATCGTGAGCGCTAATCCCTGGAAGGTGTCTACGCATCGTTCTAGTAGTCTTGATTATCGGTGTTGCGCACCACATCTATAATCGGGAGGTCGCAGGACATTTAGGATCGTTTCCATTCTTCTCATTACGAGATTGTGCCTTAGAGTATGACGCCAACCGGGCCATCGTGGTGCCTTACCCGGCACCCTAGTGATACATACATCGAGAAAATCAGCGGAACATAAAACATGAGTCACTAAACAAGAGATATAGTAAATAAACAGCCAACCAAAACAGCTTGCCTTCGATATACATAAAACACGAGCAGTTTAATCCTTTTACAACCCCGCCACACAAAGATTCTGCACCTCTAAGATATACAACAACTATGACGGGACAGTTCGCCATACCTGAATGTACAAGAACCTACAACTCGAAACATACCAAAGATAAGCCTCAAGGAACGAGCTTTCCGACACGGCGAGTGAGATCCTAAGAGCGGGATCCACGACCGATGTACTTACCGCGCGTGAACGCAGCCTCCGAGGTCGATAACAGTACCAAGTATGTGAAATCAGAATATCGCGCTTAAATCATAACAGTCTATATAAAGCAGGAGACATGTATGATAACCAAAATCCAGTACGCAACATAAAAGCAGTCAAGTCAGGGACTCACGCCCTCAAAGTCACCACTCAAATATAACTATGGGTCTCACGCCCACCACATCCATCATGTTCGCATCATGGCCACATGCCCGAATCGTGACGGTAGACATGTCCATGATGCAACAATAACAAGGCCGCGTGGCCACATGCCCCGACATCGCGACGGTGTAGACATGCCATGTAACCTCAATAACAATATATCGTGGTCAACCTGCCGCACGGCCACGCCGGATATCAGACGGTAGACACGCCCATGTTGCGCATAACCATATATCGGTAATCAACTCCGCCGCGTGGCCGCATGCCCCGAATCTTTGCGACGGTGTAGACATGTCCATGTGACATCAACAACAAGACAAGAATCAAAATGGAAACATACCCGCGAATTCTCCATCACCGCCAAGACGCCCAAGTAAGTTCTCAACAAGTCAACCGCCTCTACCGAGAGACGCAACACGTAAATACCACACTTGCACAACCAAGGCTATCATCACAAGCATAGGCAAGTTTCACAACAACAAGCATAGTGTCTCACACAACTCAAAGTACTTTCATTTTATGCCAAAGTCCGGTTTGTAACCCAAAGTACTACATACGTTAAGTTCTTTTAAAAGAGATCCATTACTTTTATAAAAGTCACCCGATACCAGTAGTATTAGAATGACCAACCCACATTCCTTTTCAAAATCAAGTAACAACATTCTTTTCCTAAGTTCCGGTTGCCTAGTTTCATTACTCAAGCTTCTGTTTTCAAATGGTTTCATAGTTCCCAAACTTAATCACTTGATTCCTTTAGAACAATTGAGTAATATATGTCTCACGTGAGTAGGTTATTCTTGTTTACATCATTCTTATTACAAAGAACCATGATCTAGAAAATGTAATATCATTTTGTCTCATCTTAGTTTCTATGCGATGGAGGTTTCTTGGTTTTAATACGATACATCATTATTCAAGACATTTTCCTTTATTAACGCCGCATGGTGCTGTCGATACACATTCGATTTCCAAATCAAGAAACATTATCCTTTTAAATAAAACCAAGTACTCATTACTCACGAATGAGATTTCACACAAACATTCACATTAAAAACAAATAAGTTAAGTCTCTTATCTTATAAGATCAAGTCTCTTAACTTCTAACATCAAGAAACCATTTTCTTTACCTCTTAAGACATTATACCTAACTCCCCAAAAGCTAGTATAACTCTTTTAAAACCTTTAAAACCAAGTGTTACTCTCCTTCAAAACGACTTATAAATCTTTTGAAATACATCAAGTTCTTTATTATAACTAGCGATTATAATTCACACCGATTACCTTTTAAAACCACAAAGTATTTTCTTACCTACATAAAGTCGTTATAACTGACTCCATAAAGCCGTTATAACACTTTATGTTTCAAACCAATCAAATACTTTAAACACGTACGTCTACGTCTTACATAGTTACACGCATATCATGCTAGAAGAGATAGGAAGAGGTTCACATACCTCGCGACGATTTATCGACAATAAGCAAAATGCTCCAAGTACTACCACTGCTAGCCCTTTCCACTCGAGTAGAATACGCTACTCTTAGTACTTTCACCTATAAAGGTCACAAACGCCTATTAACCCCAAAACACAAGTTTCTATCTTCTACGTAAAATTGAAGACCTCCCCGCAACAGTAAATCTCCTCCTTTATCGAATGGCTACCAAGCCAACCAGGGGTTAACACGCCTAACCGGATGCGTATAATTCTACACAAGAATGCTACATAAGTCTCAGAATACAAATCTAGGTAATTACATTTGCTTCTTCTCTTTATTATCCTTCTATGTGATTACCGCTCAATTCTTCGTTCTTGAGCTTAAGTCAAAAGACATTGCCACAATTCTAAGTTCATTATATATAGTATACAACAACTATATATTCAACACTTATGTAATTTCCAATTACAAGAAGATAAGATGTTATCGCCACGACTCCGCTCCGGCAGTGGATCGTGCCTTACCCGCACCAGTAGTCATACATCGAGAACAATCAGCGGAATATAAAACAAGACATGCAACATGATATAACTAGAACATTTTATCTCAAGAAAAGGTTGCCTTTTCATATATACATAAACCAAGTTTTGCGATACATCCCAACTGCATACAGACTACGCACTTAAGGAAAATAACAACTATGGCGGACGGGGCCGCCATACCCTGACTGACAACCTATCTACAACAGGAGATCATACCCAAAAGTAGCCTCCGAGAAGTGGAGCTCCGACACCAACGTAGAGATCCTAAGGATGTGGATCTAGTACCGCTTCCTCTGGAACTCTGCGGCATGAACGCGGCCCGAAGGCGAGGTCGACAACAGTACCAAGTATGTGAAACTATAAAGTACTTTAAATGAAATCAAAGTATTCAAAACCTTTTCACAAATACATTCGGTTCAATTGCACATAGTGCCACATCACAACAATAAGAATAGGAAAAGCAGAATAGTCTAGTCTAGGCCGCGAATGATCGGGCAAGGCCAACCGCCCATAGTATCATTCTCGGCCTAGTCCGGACTTCCGTAGTCCGCATAGGTCACACACTGCACCGCGTGAGGTATTCCCCGCATCGGGTAGCTAGCCCTGCATTCTCCTCGACTTCCGCACCGCGTAGCCTCAAAAGACCGCGTAGTCCCAGGACCGCGTAGGCATCCGCGTCGGGCTAAGCACCGGAATGATCAATCTCGAGCATACCGCAGCTCGCATAGTCTTATAGACGCGTAGGCCGTATAGACCCGCATCAAGGGTGGCAAGCCCTCGGATACTAAGTCGAGGGTAGGTGATACAATAACAAAGACAACGGACTTACTGTTAGCAACGTAAGCACGTGAGAATGACCCCTTTCACAACATTACAAGACAATTAACACATGCGGATCATAGTATGTCTACCTATCAACCAATCTTACTACACTTAACGAAATCAATACAAGGCTTTTATAAACAAACAAGCAAAAGTTCCTTTTATCATTCTTAAGTTGTTATACCTACTTCCCATAAAGCTAGTATAACTCTTAAGCTTTTGTTTTAAAACCAAATATTACTCTTGTAGAAATGATTCATTATTCCTTTGACATACTTCAAGGTTCTTATTATTCAGCTTAAGTCAAAAGACATTGCCGATCATCATGTACGCTCACCGTACTATATATACTTAACATATCATGCTCAAGGGTAAAGGAAGAATCACATACCTTCTCGGCGAAATCCACCTGCCAAGTCGAGTATGTCGCGCGCAGAGAATCAGCCTATAATAGTCACAGACAACTATCAAAGTCTAGACTATTCTGCAGGTCATTCTAAACAGAGGGTCCCCAATTCTACGGAAAGTCGGGCAGCACAACCCTACCCGGTGAGCTATATAAGTCTCATCGTGAAAACAAAATGTAAATCTGATTCAGATATTCTTCTTTTATACCCTTCTAAGGTGTTACAGCTCAATTCTATTCTTAACAAACCTTCTAAGTATTTATACTTATTTCAATACTTCTACAGTATGCATTCTCTAATTACAAAAGAGGGTTAGGATTATTTACCTCGATAAGCCCAATAATATCCAAGTAAAAAGTCGATCCTGAGCGAGGTTTATCTCCTAATCCAAAGCTCCAAGTGCTCGAGAATCCTTAGAAGTTTCTCACAACTTCTACTAAGTACTAAGGGATTTGGGCTAGGTTAAATTGGGCATTATAACAATACTAGAAGGCAACTTTTCTACCAAGGAGGGGGTAGGTTTCGCTAAGCTTCTCAGGAGGGGTGTGTTTGGGCGAAACAACAAGAGAAGAGGAGGTTTGAGACTTAGATAGATTGCTCAATTTAGGATGAAATAACTCTTCAACAAGGGGTATTTATAGGTCAAGACATGGCCAACCAATGGCCAAGATTATGCCAAGTCTTGCGCAAGTGTAGGGTGAGGATTTAGGCAAGTGTCCTTGCCAACTTGCACACAAAATATCTAGCCAACTTTATGACAAGGCTTGGCATTCCAATCGGCCCTAATGCCGTGATACATCCACCAATGAGAGGGTGGAAAGTGTTGCCCTCTCATTGGTCCAAAGTGTTACGTCTCTCGGAAAAATCCGCAAAAATAAGAAATGACATAGTCGGAATTTATCCAATGAAAGCTGTGGAAACGTTTCGTCGGAAAACTATTCGTTTTGTGAGTTGTGCCCAATAATTTTCGTCCAAGCCTAACTTTCAAGGCTAACCTTTTGTACGTATTCCCTTACGTACATACTCTGGAAATACGGGGTATAACAGTTACCTCGATAAGCCCAAAATTATCCAAGTATAAAGTCGATCCTGAGCAACGCTTAGCTCCTACTCCGAGCGCTCCAAACAACCCTTAGAAGTTCTAACCAACTTCTACTTACAACTTCAACAACGGGTGAAGATTTCCTAGGTTTCGTTTTTGTGGCTAAAGGAAGTATAATCGTATTTACAGGCTTTGTATAAGTGTAACCTTGGGAATACTACAAGGTATTTGGGCCAAGGTATTTGGACATTATAACAATACTAGGGGAGTATTTCTATACCACAACAAGGGGTATTATACGAAAACGACTAGGCTAGGGGGGGGGGTACCCCACGGCCAAGGCACCACAAAGGGGGAGGGGGGGGCTCTCGGCCCC
The DNA here is from genome assembly GCA_029844215.1 of Przewalskia tangutica. Classification (NCBI taxonomy): domain Eukaryota; kingdom Viridiplantae; phylum Streptophyta; class Magnoliopsida; order Solanales; family Solanaceae; genus Przewalskia; species Przewalskia tangutica. Next base: position 818,150 of record JAQGDG010000029.1, read on the forward strand.
ACGGCCGCACGAAAAGGGGAGGAGGAAGCTCTGCTAGCACAAGAAGGGAGGAGAGGGTTTCAAGACTTGGAAGTTTTGGAATGGATGAAGTCTTCACACTTAGGGGGTATTTATAGCAAAACCAAAAGCCAACCAATGGCCAAGATCAAGCCATGTGCAAGGCAAGTGTAAGGCCAAGATCAAGCCAAGTGCACCCTAACCCTACTCCACAAAACACTCCACAAAACACTCCACAAAACAAGGCCAAAACAAGGCACAATTCAGGACCAATCGCCAAGGCCAACGGATCCTCTTGACGCCCAATCGTCCAAGTCCTCCACTTGCTACCAATGTGGGGGTGACACATGTCACCCTCCAGTTGGTCCAAAATGTTTCTTCTCTCGGAAAAATCCCCAAAAATTATAAATGACATAGCCGAAATTTTCTACGAAAGTCGTGGAAACGTTAAAAACGACTCTAATCGCACTTGTGCCCAAAATTTCAAACATGCCTAACTTAAGGCTCAAAATTGCACGCACGTCCACACGCATATACCGAAATACGGTATAACATTCTTCCTTAGAAACATTCGCCCCGAATGTTCCTTCAAGGTCTCAAACAAACAGCGTCGATAGTCTTCACCGCTATACGCATGCGAAAACAATCATGCCACACCGCCACAAAAACACACGCTCACTTCTCCTTTCTCGTAGTACTCGCCACGAACACTCGAACTCGTTCTAGTATCCGTACCACACTTCCAACGCCTGCTTTCCAACCCTGGAGTCACTACCTCCACACTTGGTCATCTCACTAACCTTGATTTCCTCTAAGGTCGTTCCCGGCCTCCACGCCCCGCGTCTCGTCGAACATATCCACCAACTCATACGATGGTCATACACACGTGGGCCTAGCATCCTCGTGACCCTACCACCGGAGGACCACCCAGAACCGACCCTACCTTAAGGCTACGGGTTGACCCAGACACGCCCTCAACCCGACCCACAATCGCGTCAAGCCCTTGTTCCCGACACGGAACAATCCTACCTATACAGTCATGAAAGCTACCACTTCCATTTCACACTACCGGTGACTTACCCTTTTCACTAACCGTGTTTCTAAATCATATTTTAGCACAAAGCTATCCAAACATAACACTTAACACATCATTAACATCAATACATACAAGTATCTACGAGGTTAAGGATATACTAAACTAGGCGGTTCAAGGACCGCTAAAGCGAACTTCCACCGCGACCTACCGTGCCCGCAATCGCTTCTAATAGTTCATGCTATCCTACCGCTACCTCGCCTGGACAGTCTCGTCATATGGCCCCGTTGGCCGCAAGAATAACAAGCTCCTCGTACTACGACACTCGAACGCGTCTACTACATCGACCACACCGAGGTAGGGTGATCGATCCGCCAACACCCTACTCCTCAACGTCAAACACAGGAGCCTGCACCGCTTCTGAATATCCTGCGGTCCCGGCGTCGCGGAGGACCACTCGCAATGGCGGAGGTACATAACTAGTTCGCAGGCGGTCCGCCTCGAAAGTCGCCAAAATATCCGCCGCTCGCCTTCTTCTCGCCTGGAAAGCGGTCCACCTGCGTCGATCTGCGCTCGCACCCAAGTGCATGAGCTCGCATGCGGCAATGTCCATGCCCTGAAGAGAAACACCCGCACAACTCTCGCTAGGTAATCATCGAGCCCTCAGAACATATCGCACTCGATCCTCCATACTAGCTACTAATACGGAACATACCGCCAATGAGTCGAACTCACATTGTACTCCAATCAGACGCTCGCTTCGCTCAACATCAAAAACTGTCGCCCGAGCCCTCTCATCTCGCGAGGCAAGAAATGTGCGTGGCCCAAACTCGTCCCAAACGGTGGAAGTGCATTCTCTCCCGACGGCTCCCACGAATCAAACCCGATCGTGGTATCACGCACCGATGCGAACTTAGACCACCGACTCGGTCTCGAAGCCTTGATCACTCACGATCCGTCAGAATCGCTTGATGAACTCTGCGCGATCATCCTCGTGCCTCGACCAGAACTGCGGCGGGCTACATCTCGTAAAGTCTCAGCAGCCTCAAACCGCTCGCCGGGTGAACTACGGTGCTACTGGGCCGGAATCGCGATCCACCTATCCTCATATCTGCCACGACTCGCCAAGAATCGCCATCTCTCTTGTAACTCTTACGCCTGCATCGTGGACGGAGGCTCGTGTATCAGAGTCTCGGCAGCCCATCGCTGCGCTCTAAACTCTCTGCCGGGCGGCGCGAAACCCGCCGGAAGCACTGCCTCAGTCTCGACGCTCGCGCTGCATTTCCTCTGAATCACACTAGCGCCTCTCGCCTTGCCTTCTTCGCCTGGCTGCCTTTCGCAGGCATAATCGTAAAAACGAAACACGTCGGAGGGTCCAACTTACAACACGCTCTAAGGCACGATCTCGGAATGAGAAGAATGGAAACCAATCCTAAATGTCCTATAGCCTCGATTATAGATGTGGTGCACAACACACCGATAATCAAGACTCTACTAGACACGGTGCGTAGACACTTTCCGAGGACTAATCGCTCGATACCACTTGTGACGCCGAACTCGGGCCATCAGTGCCTTACCCGCACCCTAGTGATACATACATCGAGAAAATCAGCGGAACATAAAACATGAGTCACTAAACAAGAGATATAGTAAATAAACAAAGCAACCAAAACGGTTGCCTTCAAGATATACATAAAACACGAACAGTTTAATCTTTTACAACCCCGCCACAACGATTACAGCACTTAAGATATACAACAACTATGACGGACAGGCCCGCCATACCACGAATGTACAAGAACATACAACTCAGGGAAACATACCAAAGATAAGCCTCCGAAGGAACGGAGCTTTCAGACACGCTGAAGTGAGATCATAATAGCGGGGATCCACGACCGATGTACCTCTACCTGCGGCACGAACGCAGCCCCGGGCGAGGTCGATAACAGTACCAAGTATGTGAAATCAGAATATCGCAGCTTAAATCATAACAAATCATATAAAGGTGAGACATGTATGATAACCAAAATCCAAGACGCAACATAAAGCGGTCAAGTCGTGACTCACGCCTCAAAGTCACCACTCAAATATAACTATGGGTCTCACGCCCACCACATCCATCATGTTCGCATCATGGCCACATGCCCCGGAATCTGCGTGACGGTAGACATATCCATGATGCAACAATAATAACAAGGCCGCGTGGCCACATGCCCCGGAATCTTTGCGCCGGTAGACATGCCCATGTAACCTCAATAACAATATATCGTGGTCAACCCCGCCGCACGCCACACGCCCCGAATATCAGACGGTGTAGACACGCCCATGTTGCGCATAACCATATATCGGTAATCAACCCGCCGCGTGGCCGCGTACCGAATCTGCGACGGTGTAGACATGTCCATGTGACATCAACAACAAGACAGTAATCAAAATGGAAACATACCCGTGGAATTCTCCATCACTGCCAGCACGTCCAAGTAAGTTCTCAACAAGTCAACCGGCCCTCTACCGAGAGACGCGGTAACACAGAAATACCACACTTGCACAACCAAGGCTATCATCACAAGCATAGGCAAGTTTCACAACAACAAGCATAGGCAAGTCTCACACAACTCAAAGTACTTTCATTTTATGCCAAAGTCTGGGTTTGTAACCCCAAAGTACTACATACGTTAAGTTCTTTTAAAAGAGATCCATTACTTTTATAAAAGTCACCCGATACCCGTAGTATTAGAATGACCAACCCACATTCCTTTTCAAAATCAAGTAACAACATTCTTTTCCTAAGTTCCGGTTGCCTAGTTTCAATTACTCAAGCTTCTCGTTTTCAAATGGTTTCATAGTTCCCAAACTTAATCACTGATTCCTTTAGAACAATTGAGTAATATATGTCTCACGTGAGAGTAGGTTATTCTTGTTTACATCATTCTTATTACAATGACCATGATCTAGAAAATGTAATATCATTTTGTCTCATCTTAGTTTCTATGCGGATGGAGGTTTCTACCGGTTTTAATACGATACATCATTATTCAAGACATTTTCCTTTATTAACGCCGCAGCTGGTGCAGCCGATACACATTACGATTTCAATCGAAAACATTATCCTTTTAAATAAAACCAAGTACTCATTACTCACGAATGAGATTTCACACAAACATTCACATTAAAAACAAATAAGTTAAGTCTCTTATCTTATAAGATCAAGTCTCTTAACTTCTAACATCAGTAAACCATTTTCTTTACCTCTCTTAAGACATTATACCTAACTCCCCAAAAAGCTAGTATAACTCTTTTTAAAACCTTTAAAACCAAGTGTTACTCTCCCTTCAAAACGACTTATAAATCTTTTGAAATACATCATGTTCTTTATTATAACTAGACTGTTATAATTCACACGTTTTACCTTTTAAAACCTCAAAGTATTTTCTTACATACATCAAGCTTTTATAACCAACTACCCATAAAGCCGTTATAACACTTTATGTTTCAAACCAATCAAATACTTTAAACACATGTACGTCTACCGTACTACATAGTTACACGCATATCATGCTAGAAGAGATAGGAAGAGGTTCACATACCTCGCGACGATTTATCGACAATAAGCAAAATGCTCCAAGTACTACAACCTGCTAGCCCTTTCCACTCCGAGTAGAATACGCTACTCTTAGTACTTTCACCTATAAAGGTCACAAACGTCTATTAACCCCAAAACACAAGTTTCTATCTTCTACAAAATTCAAGACCTTCACAACAGCGTAAATCTCCTCCTATCGGTCGGCTACAGCCAACGACGTGGGGTTAACACGCCTAACCGGATGCGTATAATTCTACTACACAAGAATGCTACATAAGTCTCATCAGAATACGGCTAGGTAATTCGACAGTTCTTCTCTTTATTATCCTTCTATGTGATTACGCTCAATTCTTCGTCTTCAGCTTAAGTCAAAAGACATTGCCACAATTCTAAGTTCATTCTATATATAGTATACAACAACTATATATTCAACACTTATGTAATTTCCAATTACAATAGAAGAGAGTGTTACTCGATAAGCCCAAAATTATCCAAGTATAAAGTCGATCACGAGCAACGCTTAGCTCCTACTCCGAGCGCTCAAACAACCCTTAGAAGTTCTAACCAACTTCTACTTACAACTTCAACAACGGGTGAAGATTTCCTTAGGGTTTCGTTTTGTGGCTAAAGGAAGTATAATCGTATTGGCTTTTGTATAAGTGTAACCTGGGAATACTACAAGGTATTTAGGCCAAGGTATTTGGACATTATAACAATACTAGAGAGTATTTCTATACAACAAGTGGTATTATACTAAAACGACTAGGCAGTGGGGTACCCACTGCCAAGGCACCACAAAGGGAGGGTGCTCTGCCACAAGGCCTCACGGGGGAGGAGGGGAAGCTCTGCTAGCACAACAAGAAGGGAGGAGAGGGTTTCAAGACTTGGAAGTTTTGGAATGGATGAAGTCTTCACACTTGTGGGTATTTATAGCAAAACCAAAGCCAACCAATGGCCAAGATCAAGCCATGTGCAAGGCAAGTGTAAGGCCAAGATCAAGCCAAGTGCACCCTAACCCTACTCCACAAAACACTCCACAAAACACTCCACAAAACAAGTCCAAAACAAGGCACAATTCAAGGACCAATCGCCAAGGCCAACCGATCCTCTTGGGCCTAATCGCCCAAGTCCTCCACTTGCTACCAATGTGGGGTGACACATGTCACCTCCCGTTGGTCCAAAATGTTTCGTCTCTCGGAAAAATCCGCAAAAATTATAAATGACATAGCCTAATTTTCTACGAAAGTGTGGAAACGTTCCGCGAAAAACGACTTAATCGCACTTGTGCCCAAAATTTCAAACATGCCTAACTTAAGGCTCAAAATTCGTACGACGTCCACACACGCATATACCGAAATACGGTATAACAAGAGCCGTGATATAAGTTGGACCTCTCGACGTATTTCGTTTTACCAGTATGCCTCGCCGCAGCGGCAACCCGAGGCAAGGCAGTGGAGCTGCTAGTAGGATACTGAGGAGTACGAGCGCTCGCCAGACTGAGATAGTACTTGACGGCGAAGTTTTGTGACGCCGCCAGTTTAGAAGCGCGTCGCGGTGGCTACAGAAACCACGGTACATGAGCCTCTAGTCCGACAGCCTGGAGCAGAGGAGATGGGTTACAAGGAGATGGCCCAGTTACTGGCCAGGATCGTGGCCAGACATGAGGATAGGCTGGATGCAGCAGCCTGGTTCGATTCCCCGCAGTTCACCCCAGATCGGATAGTTTGAGGCTACGGGATTTTCTGAGTTGTATCCCGCCAGAGTTTTACGGGTCGAGGCCTGAGGATGATCCGCAGGAGTTCATCCGTCAGTTACAGAGGATCATGCGAGTGATCAAGGCTTCGGAGACCGAGTCCGTGATTTTCGGTTCGCATCGGCGTGATACCGTAGTCGATCGTTTGATTCGCGAGCTGTCCCGGGAGCATGCCTCACTGTTTGGGACGAGTTCTCGGAGGCATTTCTCAGCCATTTCTTGCCTCCGCAGATGAGGAGGGCACGGGCCGACAGGTTTCTGATGCTGAGACAGGGAGGACGCACAGTTCGGGAGTACAACGTAGAGTTCGACTCGTTGGCTCGATATGTCCCTGCGTTAGTAGCTAATATGGAGGACCGAGTACACCGCTACGTCACAGGGCTTGATGACTACTTGGCAGAGTCTTGTTCGGTGTATCGCTCAGCCGCATGGACATTGCCCGCACGCAGCTCATGCACTAGGGTGTGAGGCGGAGAGACCGACGGATTGACCAATACCAGCGAAGAAGGCCGCGGCGAGGTCCTTGGTGACTTTCAAGGCGGACGCGCGGCAGACTAGTTATACGCCGCCAAGTCTGCAGTGGTCCTCACTCTTGGCCTCCAAAGCATTCGTGAGCGTCGTGCTCCAAGGGTTCAGTTTTCGCGAGTTGGGGTCTTTGTCAGATAAGCCACCCCGACCTAAGTGTAGCTTGATGTGGTAAACCCCATTCGGGAGTGTCGAGGACTTGTTTTACATGTGAGCGGGAGGCCATTTTGCGGAATTGTCCTACAGGTAGCGCGGATGTTGAGACTCGGCGCCCGGGGATCTGCGGGTTCTTCGCCTTCGATAGCTAAGCAGGTGTTCATATACCGCGAGCGAGGCGGGTCGTGGTGGTAGTTCCCGCCTAGTCCTTGAAACCGCCTATTCTTTTGATATCGGTATATCCTTGACCTCTAGAGACTAGTATGCATTTGTGTTAAGATGAGTATATTTTAATTGTTATGTTCGATAGCATTATGTTGTTGTGATTAGAAAACAAGCGGCGGAGAAAGGGTAAGTCCAGGACGTGAAAGTTTTGAACCTTAGAATATTATACGTTGAGACCTTAGATGTAAGTGCGTCGTGAGTAAAAGATTTTTCGGTTGATATTGGTCAAGTCATGCGTTATATGGTGTATTGGTGTGATAATTCCATGGGTAGTGTAAGATAGAAGTGGTAGCTTTCATGACGTGAATTAGTAAGATTGTTCGGATCGGAACGAGAGTTTGGGCGCGATAGCGAGTCGGGTTGAGCAAGTCGCGGGTCAACCCACGGCCGAATAAGGTGGGTCGATTCGAGGTGGTCCCGGCGGGTAGGTCACGAGGGTGCTAGGCCAAAGTTTAGATAACCATCGTATGAGTTCGTGGATGTGTTCGACCAGAATCGGATCGTGAAGGCCGGAGATAGGCCTTAGAGTAAATTAAAGCTAGTGGAGCATGTGAGATTAGAAATGATTTCCTCATTAGCTTGGATTTGTATGATATACTATGGCCATTGATGGCGTGATTGGTTTCGTAAGTATAGTAGTGAAGACTATACCGGCACACGTTTGTTTGGAGACTTAGAAGGAACATTCGGGACGAATGTTTCTAAGGGGGGAAGAATGTTATACCCCGTAGTTCCAGGGTATGTATGTGAGGACATACGTACGAGTATACGACAGAAATTTTGGAAAGAAAGGAAGATGTGATTTTTTCGACGGAAAAGTTTCCGGTTTTTGTGAAGAAAAAGGTTCGTTAATGGGAATTGGATTCCCAGATTTGGTATTTGGACTTCTTGGATTATATTAGAATTATTGGATTTTATTTTCGGAAATAATCACGTGGGGCCCACGGAGAATTTACGGTTTTGTGGGCCCGCTTTGTTTTTGAGATTTCGTATTTTGGATATTTTCGAAGACTAAATATTTTGGACGATCGGGGCGACACGTGTCACCCCATGTGGGCACACTTGGTCGAAATTGGTGGATGATGGCTAGCCACTTCCGCCGATTGGCCTCACACTTAGCATAGTTTCGTTTGGCCATGTGGTGTGGGGCCCACACACACATGGCCCAATCTTGACCATACACTTATATTGATCTTGGCCCTTGACTCTTCTATAAATACCCCTTAGCTTGAAGACATTATATTCATCCACTTGAATACTTTCCAAGGCAAATATTTCCCTCCCTTTGTATGCTTTTCGTCCACCTCTTCCCACTTGAGTAGAAATACTTGGAGTATTATTGTATAATCCCAAATACCTTGGTCTAGTATCCCTAGTAGTATTCCAAAGTTGTTTTAATACTAGGAGCCCGGAAATACTACTTTATCTCAATAGTCGCAAATGAAACCCTAGAAAAATCTTCCTAGCTTGGTGGAAGTATTTTAGAGAAGTTGTTTAGAAACTTCTAAGGGTCGCTGGCGGGTTGGAGCGTGAGTTGGAGCTAAACGTTGCTCAGATCGACTTCTAAACTTGGATAATTTTGGGCTTATCGAGGTAAATAATCTTGTCCCTATTGTAATTGGATATTACATTTGTAGTAATGTATAGTTGAGTATACTATATGTAGAATGAATATGGATAAGAATTGAACCAGATTTACATAGGACTGTATTCTGATAGACTTGTAGTATTATTGGAGTAGAATTGTACACGTCCGTTAGACGTGTAACCACTGGGATTGTTGGTTTGGTAGAAGGCCTCGTTAGAGGAGATTTATGTCATTTGCGGGAGGTGCTGAATTTTCTGTAGAATAAGGAATCTTGTGTTTAGAATATTCTACGAAGAGAGCTAGAAGTTGATATATATATTGGTTGTTATAGGTGGATCTTCACCGCGTACTTGACTTGGCAGTGGTTTAAGCTAAAAGGTATGTGATTCTTCCTATACTCTTGAGCATGATTGTTGTGAACTATATAGTACGGTAGACGTACGTGTGTGAAATGAGTTTTGTTTGTTTTAAACATAAGGTGTTATAATGGCTTTATGGGAAGTTAGTTATAACGACCTTATGAAAATAAAAGAAAGATTTGATTTTGAAAGTTAAGAGACTTAATCTTGAAAGATAAGAGACTTGACTTATAACGACTTGTTTTCGGAAAAGGAGAAGTAACTTGATTTAAGTATAGGTTACTTGTTTTGAAAAGAGTAAGTTAATTGGGTTTTAAAAGAGTATACTTGATGTTGTTCTAAAAGAAAAGCACTTGGTTTAAAAAGTATAGAGTACTTGATTTTAAAAGCCTTGTAAAGATTTTTACGAAGGTGAAGTAATTTGGTTTTAACAGTATAATGTTTTTTCTTTATATACTAATTGTTTTAGTATCATGTTGCTTTACGTAAAAGAGGTCTTTTGAAAGAATGAAAGTATGTAGTATTTTGGGTTTGAAACCGGATTGTTAATTAAAATGAATGTATGTTGAACTTGCCTATGCTTGTTGTGATAGTCTTTGATGTGCAAGTGTTTTGTTGATATGCTGCCGTGACTCTCTGGGAGGGCCGGCTATCTGATTGATTGATTGGACATACTGACGTTGGGTGGTCCACGAGTATGCGTCCACTTTGAGTATTGACTGGTTGTTTCTGTACTGCCGTGACTCTCTGGGAGGGCCGGCTATCTGATTGATTTCCTTTGGACATGCTGACACGATGGATGGTCCACAAGCATGCGTCCAGTAGGATGGTTTCATGGCCATGACTTCCGAGTTGAGATGCCGGGGCATGCGGTCATTATGAGGTTCAGATTGTTAGTCCATGGACCGCTAATCCATGAAGCTTGCTGCGGTGACGAGCGATCACAGGCTTGATTTGTATGCGTGGTTCGTGCACACTTTAGATACTTGTTCGTCATTTTCTCGTACGTAGCCTCGTAGATAGCTTAAGATACTTACCTCGGTCATATCTTGTGAGAATGTAGGCTATTGTTCGTTAGCTTAAGATACTTGCCTCGCCGATTCGTGGATAGCTTTTGGGGTAGTGGCTTCCGTACCTTGCTCGTGATAGGATATGACTAGCTTTTGGGTAGTAGTTGGCTATTCTACTTGGCCCGATCGGTTTTGATGACGCAGCAGGATCTAGTGTTCAGGTTCACATATGGGTGTTGTTTTACATCATGTACGGCGGTGAGGAATGAGTTCCACTAGCATGGGTGATATTATGGGCCTGAGACCCATAGTTATGTGTGAGTGATTAATCTTGGGATATGAGTCTCCTTACTTGACATAACTCATTACTTATTATAAATGGTTTTATAAAATGATGAAATGTGATTTCATTACAGTATTTTCAGTTTCACATACTTTGTTATACCCCGTAGTTTCAGGGTATGTATGCGAGGACATACGTACGAGAATACGACATTGAAATTGGAATGGAAGAAAGAGGTGATTTTTCCACGGAAAAGTTTCCGGTTTTTGTGAAGGAAAAAGATTCGTTAATGGGAAGTGGATTCCCAGATTTGGAATTCGGACTTCTTGGAATATTAGAGAATTATGGAATTTTATTTTCGGAAATGGTCACGTGGGCCCACGGAGAAAATTTACTGTTTTGTGGGCCCACTTTGTTTTCGAGATTTTGGCTATTGTGGATATTTTCGAAGATGAAATATTTTGGACGCAGGAGGCGACACGTGTCACCCCTAGTTGGCTTGGGCGAATTCCACTTTGTACACAACACCCGCTTAGAGTCGTTTTTTTCGAAACGTTTTACACAACTCGTAGGATAAATTCGCTATGTCATTTCTAATTTTTGCGGATTTTTCCGAGAGACGCAACACGTTGGATCAACGAGAGGGTGACACTTGTCACCCTCTCATCATGGATGTCACACGCAATAGGGCCGATTGGGTTGGCTTATTTTGTCTTGGAGTTGGTAGGATATTTTGTGCAAGTTGGCCAAGGACACTTGCCTAAATCCTCACCCTACACTTGCCTTGCACTGGGCATCATCTTGGCCAGTGGTTGGCCAATGCTTGACCTATAAATCCCCCTCGAGGTTGATGAACGTCTTCATCCAAATATCTTCTCAGTCTTGAAAAATCCCTCCCCGGTCGTGTTGAGTTTTCGTCCAAACACCCTCCCATCTTGCCTTAGAAGTTGGCCGAGCCCCCTCTAAAGCTAGCCTAGCCAAACCTACCCCCTCCCTTGGCTGAAAAGTTGCCTTCTAGTATTGTTATAATGCCCAAAATACCCTAGCCCAAATCCCTTAGTCATTAGTAGAAGTTGTGAAGAACTTCTAAGATTTTCTTGGAGCTACTGAGCGCACAACTGGAGCTAAACCTTGCTCAGTGCGACTTTATCTAGGATATTATTGGGCTTACCGAGGTAAATAACCTTATCTTCCTTTTGTAAATAGAGTGTATATACTGTAAAAGTATAGGAATAAGTATTAAATACTTAGAAAGGTATTGCAGAATAGAATTGAACTGTTATCACAGTAGAAGGGCTTAAAAGAAGAATAATAGAATCAGATTACATAGACTGTTTTCACAATGAGACTTGAGTAGCTCACCGTAGGGAAGTCTGCCAAATGTCCATAGAATAGCGAACCCTCTGTTTAGAGCTTTATACAGTACAGTCTAGACGTTGATAGACATATTTGACTGATATAGGTCGATACTCTGCGCGCGACATATTCAACTTGGCAGGTGGTTTCCGCCGAGAAGGTATGTGATTCTTCCTATCCTCTTGAGCATGATATTTTAAAGAATATGTATATAGTACGGTAGACGTACGTGTGTTAACTGAATAATAATTACGGCAATGTCTTCGGACTTAAGCCTGAATAATAATTACGGCAATGTCTTCGGACTTAAGCCTGAATAATAATTACGGCAATGTCTTCGGACTTAAGCCTGAATAATAAGAATCTGAAGTGGTTCAAAAGAATTAAGAAACCCTTTTTAGAAAGAAGAGTAACACTTGGTTTTAAAAAGCTTAAGAGTCATACTAGCTTTATGGGAAGTTAGGTATAACGGCTTAAGAGTGATAAAAAGGAATAATGTTTTACTGATTTCGGAAATCAGAATGAATGTCGAACAAACCACAGCAGCGCTAATAAAGGGGAAATGTTTTGACTAATAATGTATTTAAAACCAGTAGAAACTTCCATCTGCATAGGATCTAAGATGAGACAAAATGATATTACATTTCCTAGATCATGGCTGCTGTAATAAGATTGTTATGAACAATAATAAACTACTCACACATAAGGTATATGTTTCTCAAATTGTTTTAAAGGATTAAAACTATGAACTACAAACCCTTTCGAAAAATGAGAAACTTGAGTAATTGAAATTAGGCAAACTTGAACGTTAGGAAAAGAATGTTGTTACTTGATTTTACAAGGAGAAGTGTTTTAATGTACTTCAAAGGATAATTACTCTATTTTTATACTACGGGTATTGTGTGACTTTTGTAAAAGAAACGGATCTTTTAAAAGAGTAATACATGAAGTCCTTTGGGGCTAACAACCCGAACTTGTTAACATAATGTAGAAAGTACCTTGTGTGAATAACTTGATTGTATTGATTTGTGATAGTCTTGTAATACTTTCTTGTTGACTTGATAAGTAAACATGTTAGGACGCTACGTGAGTTAGTATCTTGCGATGTTTGTGTAAAGGGGTTTTCCCTTGTTGTGCTTATGTTGTTTAGCAATAAGCGGTTATGTTGATATTATATCATTCATAACTCCGGGGGTTAAGCTGCCTCCGACGCGGTAGACTCAAAGCGGTCGATGGACCTATGATTCGAGAATACCTTATGCGCGGTGCAGATGGCCTATGCGGAATCGCGGGAGTTCCGAGTTAGTGTGCGGCCCGTGGTCATGCGGTCCTTGTGGCGTGCGGACGAGGAGTCTAGGACGCCGCCGGGAGTAGCTACCCTCGATGCGGGTTATACCTCATGCGGGCCTATCTGCTTGGCCTATGCGAGTCGCGGGAAGTTCTGTGACTAGATGCGACATTAGATATCAGCGGCGAGTGGCCTTTGATCATGTGACGGCCAGACAGATCTCATGATACGATTTATGACCTTGTTGGTACTGTGGGTTTTAGTAGTCGGCTATGCCTTCGCATTTACCCCGCACGTTCTATTGTGATGACTTTGAGGCATGAGTCCCCGACTTGACATGACCGCTATTTATTGTGAATCGTAGTTTTGGCTTATCATACATGTCTCCCGCCTTATATAGACTACTATGATTTCATTACGAATTTTCGCCACATACTTGGTACCGTGTGATCGACCTCCTTCTGGGCCGTTCATGCCGCAGTAAAGGTACTCCTACCGCTGATCCTCGCTTAGGATCACCGCTTGCCATTGGGAAAGCTCCATTTCTCCTAAGCTTAGCATTTTGGTATGGTCCCCGTTGTAGATATTTGTATTCAGGGTATGGCGGGCCCCGTCCCGCCATTGTTGTTTTAAACTCTGTGAGGTCCAGACTGTTGTAAGGTTGGGATGTAACTGTTCATTTTGGGTTATTTATATACATTATGCCGAAAGGCAACTTTTTCCAGAAACTGTGTCTTATTTATACTGTTTCATATCTTGGTTGTTTTATATTCCGCTGGTTTTTCTCTGATGTATGACTACTTGGGTGCCCGGGTAAGGCACTACCACGCCCCGAACAGTCGTGACAAAAGTGGTATCAGAGCGATTAATCCTCGGAAAGTGTCTACGCATCGTATCTAGTAGTCTTGATTATTGGTGTGGTGCACAACACACCAATAATCAGGAGGCTATAGGATATTTAGGATTGGTTTCCATTCTTCTCACTCTGAGATCGTGCTTTAGAGCTGTGTTATAAGTTGGACCCCTCTAACGTATTCCTTTCCTTTACCAGTGATGCCTCCGCGCCAGGCAACTCGGGCCCAGAAGGCAAGGAGCCGCGAGTAGAGTAGTAAAATTTAGAAGCGGCACAGCCCAATCATCACCGGGTGATGCTTCACGCGGGAGTTACGAGACGCCGCCGGCAGAAGTTTGGCACACGCAGCAGCCTCATCGCGCCATGACATCGGACTTCGCCCACGACTTGGAGCAGAAAATATGGATTGGAAGGAGACGGCACATTAGCAAAGAACTTCGGCAGAGAGTATTTTATGTTGCAGATACCAAGGATATTGATGCTTATCTAAAGAAGGGTTGCTAGGAGTAGCTCTTGATCGAACGAGCCAGCCTTGCGTTCAGATTATGTGCGTGGCCGAGAGAGGTAGATCGGCAGAGTGACCGAGAGCAAAGCAGAGAGGCCCGATTGGCGGATCATTTGGTAACTCTGAGCGAACCGCCAAGCAGCAGATTAGACATGCGCCTCCGCCGGCAGCAGTGTCCTCCACCAAGTTCGCTTTTTCCTCGTTGTTCGCGATGTGGTGCATCATCCCGGGGATGTCGTCTCTTCACCGGTGCTTGTTTTACTCGCCGTCGAGGGCCGTGTGACGAGGGAATGTTCTATGAGGAAGGAAGCAAGTAGGGACTCACCTACTAGACCCATTGTGGATGCGGTGGTTCGGAGAGAGGAGGTGTTAGCCGGAGAGGCCACCCCACCTCCGCGCCGTGGCGTGGTCGATGTCATCGCGGAGTGTCGTGCTTCGCGTCGCCTTGTTATTTTGCGGCCAGCCGCCATTTTGCGAGGAATTGTCCGACCGGGTGGTGCGAATGTAGAGACTCAGCCTTCGGGATCAGTGGATAGTTCATCACCTTCCCCAGCTATGCGCCCAAGCGGGTTTGATTAGAACGACCTAAGGGAAGTGCCGCGTAGATACAGGTATATCCTTAACCCTTTAGAGATTTATATGTGTAGCGAATATCTTAAGTATTATTTTCAGATAGCATTGTGTTAACTGTGATTGGGAATCATGATTAGTTAATCGGGAAAGATTGGGGGATAGAGAAAGTGGGAGCCTTAGAATGTGTACGTAGAGACCTTAGAGGCGAGGCCATCTTTGGTAAAAGAATTATTTCGTGTTTGACCCTTATTGAGGTGCATAGTATACGTGAGATATTTTGTGGGATGAATCCCTGAGTAATGTGAAATGAAAGAGGGTAGAAGACCGCTAGGTTTTCGTAACGTGATTGGTGAGATTGTTCCGAATCAGGGAGCTAGTGTTTGCGCGTTGCCGGGTTGGGTTGAGGCCATGTGGCGGGTCGACCCGTGGCCTGTATGGTGGTGGGGTCAGTTTATGGTGGTCCCCGGTGGTAGGGTCACTAGGTGTTAGGCCCAAGTTTAGTTAACCAACGTGCGAGTTCGTGGACGATTCGACCGATGAGTCGGGCCGGGAGGTCACCGTCTTGTCTTTCAGCAAAGACCGTGTACTCGCAGGGGTGATTATATCGTAAAGGTTGTAAGGTGCACGGTGCCTACCTTCACCTTATGACGCATGGAGCCAGTGTGGTACCGCTTTTTTGGAAGTTTTACTAGGCGGGGTTAAGAACTCGTAAGTCTCAGATCGCATTCGCCTCTGCGTGTTTGGATTTCGTGAGTAGTTGTGGGATTGTTGTCTCCTGTAGAGGAGTGTTTAAGTTACCATTTTCAGATTCGGATGTCGCCTTAGGAAGCCTTGTAGGGCGGAAGTATAAGTTGCCGATCGATTGGTTCGATGTTGGCGTTCAGATAGTTGGTTCAGGTTTGTTCCAGCAGACTGTGGATAGGGTGTGACGAGTTTTGGAAAACAGAGGAAACTTAGCCGTGTTACTTTGGGCCTTTTTGAGTTCATGTGAAGATTAGGCCAGGTTGCCTATATGATTAGCATTTGCCGTCCGACTTAGGAGGCAGTACGTCCGGTCTTTCGTATTGTTATGTTCGGGAAAGTATCGGAAATCCACCCAGAGTGTTCCCAGTTAATGATGACCACGTTAGAGATAGTAACCCCGAGTTTTGGAAACCGAAGCAGTAACAGAAAGGTGGTAAGAGTTCGAGTGTACAAGAAGTGTACGACATCCTCAGGGATCGCAAGCAGCCCGGTACCATTTCTTGGGTCGTCGGAGCAAGGCTCGCGACAAAGTGACAAAAGTGGTATCACGACGAGTAAGGGAAGAACGAGCATGTATTACGAGCATAGGTGTGATTATTCGTTTGAAAAGAGTAGGGGCGAAGGGAGTATCTTTTTAGATCTCGAGTAGGAGTTTTTGTGTTAGAGGTGATTCCTCGTGGACTTGGAGATAAGTATGTGCGCTTGTTGTGTTGTGACCAAGTGTGGCATGGTTGTTTCCGTAAGTATAGCAGTAAGGACTATACTGGCGCCTGTTTGTCTTGATACCTAGAAGGAACATTCGGGACGAATGTTTCTAAGGAGGGGAGAATGTTATACCCCGTATTTTCAGGGTATGTATGCGAGGGCGACGCATTTGAGAATACGACATTGAAATTGGAATGGAAGAAAGAGGTGATTTTTCCACGGAAAAGTTTCCGGTTTTTGTGAAGGAAAAAGATTCGTTAATGGGAATTGGATTCCCAGATTTGGTATTCGGACTTCTTGGAATATTAGAGAATTATGGAATTTTATTTTCGGAAATGGTCACGTGGGGCCCACGGGAGAAAATTTACGGTTTTGTGGGGCCCACTTTGTTTTCGAGATTTTGGCCATTGTGGATATTTTCGGAAGATGAAATATTTTGGACGAGTAGGAGGGCGACACGTGTCACCCCTAGTTGGCTTGGACGAATTCCACTTTGTACACAACACCCGCTAGAGTCGTTTTGACTAAACGCTTTACACAACTCGCGTAGGATAAATTCCGGCTATGTCATTTCTAATTTTTGTGGATTTTTCCGAGAGACGCAACACGTTGGACCAACGAGAGGCGACACTTGTCACCCTCTCATCGTGGATGTCACACGCAATAGGGCGATTGGGTTGGCTTATTTTGTCTTGGAGTTGGTAGGATATTTTGTGTGCAAGTTGGCCAAGGACACTTGCCTAAATCCTCACCCTACACTTGCCTTGCACTTGGCATCATCTTGGCCATTGGTTGGCCAATGCTTGACCTATAAATACCCCTCTAGGTTGATGAACTTCTTCATCCAAATATTTTCTAAGTCTTGAAAAATCCCTCCCCTTTCTTGTTGAGTTTTCGTCCAAACACCCCCCCTCCCCCTCTTGCCTTAGTGAAGTTGGCCGAGGCCCCCCCCCCTCTAAAGCTAGCCTAGCCGAAACCTACCCCCCTCCCTTGGTTGAAAAGTTGCCTTCTAGTATTGTTATAATGCCCAAAATACCCTAGCCCAAATCCCTTAGTCATTAGTAGAAGTTGTGAAGAACTTCTAAGATTTTTTCTTGGAGCTACCGGAGCGCACAACTTAGGAGCTAAACCTTGCTCAGGCGCGACTTTTATCTAGGATATTATTGGGCTTACCGAGGTAAATAACCTTATCTTCCTTTTGTAAATAGAGTGTATATACTGTAGAAGTATAGGAATAAGAATTAAATACTTGTAAGGGTATCAATAGAATTGAACTGTTATCACAGTAGAAGGGCTTAAAAGAAGAATAATAGAACTGTACTTACATAGGACTGTTTTCACAGTAGACTTGAGTAGGGAAGTGCTGCCCAAATGTCCGGGTAGGGAAGTGCTGCCCAAATGTCCATAGAATAGCGAACCCTCTGTTTAGAGCTTGATACAGTACAGTCTAGACGTTGATAGACATATTTGACTGATATAGGTCGATACTCTGCGCGACATATTCAACTTGGCGGTGGTTTCCAGAAGGTATGTGATTCTTCCTATCCTCTTGAGCATGATATTTTAAAGAATATGTATATAGTACGGTAGACGTACGTGTGTTAACTGAATAATAATTACGGCAATGTCTTCGGACTTAAGCCTGAATAATAATTACGGCAATGTCTTCTGACTTAAGCCTGAATAATAATTACGGCAATGTCTTCTGACTTAAGCCTGAATAACAAGAATCAAGTGGTTCAAAAGAATTAAGAAACCCTTTTTAGAAAGAAGAGTAACACTTGGTTTTAAAAAGCTTAAGAGTCATACTAGCTTTATGGGAAGTTAGGTATAACGGCTTAAGAGTGATAAAAAGGAATAATGTTTTACTGATTTCGGAAATCAGAATGAATGTCGAACAAACCACAGCAGCGCTAATAAAGGGGAAATGTTTTGACTAATTATGTATTTAAAACCAGTAGAAACTTCCATCGGCATAGGATCTAAGATGAGACAAAATGATATTACATTTCCTAAGATCATGGCTGCTGTAATAAGATTGTTATGAACAATAATAAACTACTCACACATAAGGTATATGTTTCTCAAATTGTTTTAAAGGATTAAAACTATGAACTACAAACCCTTTCGAAAATGAGAAACTTGAGTAATTGAAATTAGGCAAACTTGAACGTTAGGAAAAGAATGTTGTTACTTGATTTTACAAGGAGAAGTGTTTTAATGTACTTCAAAGGATAATTACTCTATTTTTATACTACGGGTATTGTGTGACTTTTGTAAAAGAAACGGATCTTTTAAAAGAGTAATACATGAAGTACTTTGGGGCTAACAACCCGAACTTGTTAACATAATGTAGAAAGTACCTTGTGTGAATAACTTGATTGTATTGATTTGTGATAGTCTTGTAATACTTTCTTGTTGACTTGATAAGTAAACATGTTAGGACGCTACGTGAGTTAGTATCTTGCGATGTTTGTGTAAAGGGTTTTCCTTGTCAGGCTTATGTCGTTTAGCAATAAGCGGTTATGTTGATATTATATCATTCATAACTCCGGGTTAAGCCGCCTCCGACGCGGGTAGACTCAAAGCGGGTCGATGGACCTATGATTCGAGAATACCTTATGCGGTGCAGATGGCCTGCGCGGAACTGCGGAGTTCCGTGTTAGTGTCGCGCCCTTGTGGTCATGCGATCTCAGGCGTCGCGACGACGAGTCTAGACGCCGCCGGGAGTAGCTACCGATGCGGGTTATACCTCACGCGCCTATCTGTTTGGCCTATGCGACTGCGGGAAGTTCCGGGACTAGATGCGCACATTAGATATCGCGGCGAGTGGCGGCTTTGATCATGTGACGGCCTAGACAGATCTCATAATACGATTTATGACCTTGTTGGTACCGCTGGTTTTAGTAGTCGGCTATGCCTTCGCATTTACCCCGCAGTTGGTCTATTGTGATGACTTTGAGGCATGAGTCCACGACTTGACATGACCGCTATTTATTGTGAATCGTAGTTTTGGCTTATCATACATGTCTCGCCTTATATAGACTACTATGATTTCATTACAGATTTTCGATTCCACATACTTGGTACTGCCAGATCGACCTCCTTCGGCCGCGTTAAATGCCGCAGTAAAGGTACTCCTACCGTTGATCCTCGTTCTTAGGATCACCGCTTGGCGTGGGAAAGCTCCGCTTCTCCTAAGCTTAGCATTTTGGTATGGTCCCCGTCGTTGTAGATATTTGTATTTAGGGGTATGGCGGGCCCCGTCCCGCCATTGTTGTTTTAAACTCTTAGAGGTCCGTAGACTCATTAAGGTTGGGATGTAACTCGTTCATTTTGGGTTATTTATATACATTATGCCGAAGGCAACTTTTTCCTAAACCGTGTCTTATTTATATTTCATATCTTGGTTGTTTTATATTCCGCCGTTTTTCTCTCGATGTATGACTACTGGTGCGGGTAAGGCACCCACGCCCGTAACGGGTCGTGACATACTCGTACTGTTATCGACCTCCTTCGGGCCGCGTTCATGCCGCAGTAGAGGTACATCGGTTGTGGATCCTCGCCATAGGATCACGGCAAAGATATCGGGAAGCTCCGTTTCTCCGAGGCTTATCTTTTAGTATGTTTCCGAGTTGTAGGTTCTTGTACATCTGGGTATGGCGGGCCCCGCCCCGTCATAGTTGTTATTACACTCTTAGAGTTCTCAGAGTACCACAGGGCGGTTGTAAAGGATTAGAATCGTTTCGGTTATATATATATACATGGCGACCGCTTGGTTGGCCTATTTTCTTATGATGTATCTTGTTTCCTGTTTAAGTTTTTATTTCCGCTGATTTTCTCTGATGTTGTATCACTAGGGTGCCCGGGGTAAGGCACCAGTCACGGGCCCGAGGTCGGGTCGTGACATGTACTTACATAGGACTGTATTTACAGTAGACTTGTGTAGTTTAGCGGGTAGGGAAGTGTTGCCCGATTTTCCGTAGAATAGAGAACCCTCTGCTTAGATTATTCTACAGAGTAGTCTAGACGTTGATAGACTTATTTACCTATTATAGGTTGATACTCTGCGCGTGACATATTCGACTTGGCAGGTGGATTTCGCCGAGGAGGTATGTGATTCTTCCTATCCTCTTGAGCATGATATTTTTAAAAGAATATATATAGTACGGTAGACGTACGTGTGTTAACTGAACGTGGTTTTACTTCGATGTCTGTTGACTTGAGTTTTAAGTAATAAGGATCTTGAAGTATTTCAAAAGAATTAAGAATCGTTTTTTAAAGAAGAATAATACTTGGTTTTAAAAGCTTAAGAGTTATACTAGCTTTATGGGAAGTTAGGTATAACGACTTAAGAGAGATAAAAGGAACGGTTTACTTAATTGTGTATGAAAGCCTTGTATTGATTTCGGAAATAAGAATAAGTATCGAACAAACCACTGCAGCGCTAATAAAGGAAAATGTATTGACTATTTAAGTATTATTAAAACCAGTAGAAACCTCCATCTGCATAGAAGCTAGATAAGACAAAATTGTATTACATTTCCTAGATCATGGCTGCTTTAATAAGATCATTAATAAACAAAGTTTTGATTTTCTTAAAACTTCAAAGTAAGGACTTGATTTATAAAAGACAAAGACTTGAAAATTTGAAGTGTTTAAAAATGAGGCATGCTTTTGTCTTAAGTATGTTTTAAAAGAAGATATGGAAATTGTTTTGGTTTACTTGAAAGATAGTTACCTTATTTTGATACTACGAATACCGTGTGACTTTGTGTGAGTAACTTGACTATGAATTGCTTGTGATAGCCTTGTAATACTTCTTGTTGGTTTGATAAGTAAAACATGTTATGACGCTACGTGCGATAGTATCTTGTGACATTTGTGTAAAGAGGTTTTCTTGTTGTGCTTATGTAGTTTAACAATAAGCAGTTATGATAGTATTATATCACTTACACCCCTGACATGAAATGCCGAGGACTTGTCACCCTCGATGCGAGGAATACCTCATGCGGTCTGTGTGACTATGCGGAGCTGCGGGAGTTCCAGGATTGATCATTTCGGGTGTATTATCCCGATGCGAGGATTGCCTTATGCGGTCGGTGTGACTATGCGGTCTATGTGACTATGCGGATCGGGAGTCCGAGAGGTACCGCGGGTTAGCTACCCCGACGCGAGAATACCTCATGCGGGCCTATGTGGCCTATGCGGAGTCGGTAAGTTCGAGGATTAGACGCGCATTGATACCGAGGCGAGTGGCCGCCGATCATGTGGTGCGGTCTAGAAAGACCTCGTGATACGCTTTTATAGCATTGTTGGTACTGGGTTTTAGTAGTCGGCTATGCCTTCGCATTTACCCGACGGTTTTATTATGACACGGTGGGACACGGTGTTCATGTGTATTCCATGGTTATATTTGAGTGATGACTTTGGGCGTGAGTCTCGACGACATGACATCACATATTGTGTATCGTAAATTGGTTATCATATATGTCTTCTGCTTTATATGATCGTTATGATTTCATTTACGATTTTCGCCACATACTTGGTACCTGTCGACCTCCTTCGGGCTGCGTCACGCCGCAGTAGGTACACCGCCGATCGTCGATCCTCGCCATAGGATCACAATTCAGCGTTTTAGGAAGCCCCGTTTCTCCGAGGCTTATCTTTCGTATAGTCCTGTTGTTGTAGGTACTTACATTCGGGGTATGGCGGACCCGTCGTTGTTGTTATAACATTCTTAGAGGTCTGTAGTACTGTTGTGGGCAGAGTTTGTAAAAGGGATGTAACTGTTCGGGTTCAAGTTTATATATATATATGCCGAAAGACAACTTTTCTCAAATAAACTGTTTCTCACTTCATATTGTTTTATGTCTTGTTTTATATTCCGCTGGTTACTCTGATGTATGTCTACTTGGGTGCCCGGGTAAGGCACCAGTCACGGGCTCGGGTTCGGGTCGTGACACCTTCTTTCTTTGGCATGGTCTTCATAAAGTGAGTGGATTCTAATCCTGGATGATACATGACTTGATTTTATAAAGTAAAAATGGTACGGCAGACGTACTTTATTTTATTGGATCTTAATCCTTAATGATACATTCCATTATAGTACTTTGGGTTTTCTAAAATAGAAGTTATTTATCTATTCCATTGAGTCTACCTTGGCATGACTTTATAAAATGAGTGTACAGTGGTCGTACGTGTTTTAAATAAATCTAGATTTTATGTGGTACATGAGGTAATAGTAACTTGATGGTAAAAGTATACTTGTCTTGATTTAAAAAGAATAAGTGACTTGATTTCGAAAGTGTAAGTTACTCGAGTTTAAAAGTGTAAGTGACTTGATTTTAAAGGTGAAGGTGCCTTGATGCTACAAGTGCTAGTATCTTGGGGTTTTATAAATGAAGGAATGTACGGTGGACATGCATTGTGCTATTGGGTTCAAGTCCCTAATATTACAAGATGTGATAGTGTCTTGGTTTTCTAAAAAAATGAAAGTTCATTAAAACGGTTTTTGGAGAGTCAAAGGGTGATTTTAAATGTCATATGGTTATGTGATACACCGAGTCCCACAAATGGGCCGGGATACGTTATGTGATACATCGAGTCCCACAAATGGGCTGGGATACGTTATGTGATACACCGAGTCCCACAAATGGGCCGGGATACGTTATGTGATACATCGAGTCCCACAAATAGGTCGGGGATACGTTATGTGATACACCGAGTCCCACAAATGGGACGGGATACGTTATGTGATACATCGAGTCCCACAAATGGGTCGGAATACGTTATGTGATACACCGAGTCCCAGTATGGGTCGGGATACGTTATATGGACAGACATCTATCATTTCGAAATGGCTCTCACTTTTAAAAGGTATAGTGGGCTCTATTTTTATATAGCACGGTTGGATCTGGTATTTGATTTTCATAATTGCCCCTGTCATTCTTTGGCCAGTTGTGATCGTAATTATTGTATGTTTACATACTTGGTACCTGTTGTACTGACCCCCTTCGGGGGGCTGCGTTCATGCCCGCAGGTATAGGTACTCAGTTTGGTGACCCTCGAGCTTAGGATCCTTAACCAGCTTTTGAGATAACTCCACTATTCCGGAGACTGTCATTTTAGTACAGACTTTTGGATTATAGTCTTATGGACATTCAGGGGTACGGAGGGGCCTTGTCCCGTCACATTTCATTTACAAACTCTTAGAGGTCTTGTAGACATGTGTGGGTGGTAAGTGTGTATTTGGACATGCATAAGTTGTAATTCGTTTTTGGAAAAATTCTATGTACAGTGGCGGCCTTGTCGGCTTGCTTGTTTTATATTACAGGATTGTTATTACGGTTCAGGGGAAATGATCCCTTGTGTTTTAAAAAATATATATATATGAGTTTCTTAGCTTCCGTTGTTTATGTGTAACGTGTGGGTATAAGGGTGCCCAGGTAGGGTATCAGTTGCGGCCTGGCGGTTCGGGTCGTGACAAAGGTGGTATCCGAGTAGTTAGTCCTTAGAATGTCTACAGTCCATGTGCAGTAGAGTCTTGGTTATCGGTGTGTTGTGCACCACACCCATAAACAGGAGGCTACAGTACATTTAGGATTGGTTTCTATTATTTCACCTCATAGGTCGTGCGATAGAGCTATGATACTAAGATAATCCCTCTGACGTATTATTATGTTTCAGTTATGCCTCGGAAGAAGTAAACAGTGGCCCAGAAGGGCAAATCAGTAGCAAGAGCTACTAGTCGGACGCGGAGAGTTACTAGGGTTCATGCCCAGTCCACGCCAGAGGTGGTAGGCCAGTCGGCAAGTTCAGTTACACCGCCATCACCCGAGGAGCTTAGTGTCACGACCCGACCTCGGGCCCGCAACTGGTGCCTTACCCCGGGCACCCTAGTGATAATACATCAGAGAAAAACCAGCGGAATAAAACTCATAGACATGGCACAATATAAAAGAAGAAACAGGCAAACCAATAAGGTCACCTTTCTGCATATATATATATATAAACTCGAATAGTTACATCCTTTACACACCCAACTTACAACAGGACTACAAACCTCTAAGAGTTTGACATGAAACTATGACGGGACAGGGCCCCGCCATACCCCTGAATGTACAAGAGCCTATAATCTCAGGGAACCATACCAAAAGATAAGCCTCCGGAGAAACGGAGCTTCCCAATACGCAGAACCGTGATCCTATGAGCGAGGATCAACAACCGGTGTACCTCTACCTGCGGCATGAACGCATCCCCGGGCGAGGTCGATAACAGTACCAAGTATGTTAAATCAAAATATCAGAATGAAATCATAACAGTCTATATAAAACAAGAGACATGTATGATAACCAACTACAGTACACAATACATAAGTAGTCATGTCAAGTCAGGGACGCATGCCCTCAAAGTCATCACTCAAATATAACCATGGGTCTCACGCCCACAATATCAATCATGTCCGTGGAATTCCTTCCTCACTGCCGGCAGTCTATGATATTATATAACACCAAAATGAACACCAGGTCCCACCTGTGTCATAAAAACCGTACGGGCCAAGTAGGAAATCCAACCACCAGACCTAGCCTGCATCATAAAACTGACCGGGGCAAGTACGAAGACATAGCTACCAGATCCAGCCTGCGTCATCAACTGACCGGGGAAAGTACGAAAGCCAGCTACCAGATCCATCCTGCCGCCACGAGATATGACCGGGGCAAGTACGGAAGCCATCTACCAGAGCCTACCATACCAACTATGCTATAGAACTGACCGGGGCAAGTACGAAGGCCAACTACTGTTCGCTGCGTCGCGACCGGCCAGGCAAGTACGAGCCAACTACCGATACCTCAGATCAAAACCACATTCCACCTGCGTCACGAAGCTGACCGGGGCGGGTACGAAAGATAACTACCAGATACCGTCTGCGTCACGTCGCTGACCAGGGCAAGTACAAAAGCTAACTACCAGATACCGCCTGCGTCATGAAACTTCATGGGGAACTAGTCCATGGAATAACAATAATAATGGAAGCATACCCGTGGGCCACCCAACGTGTCGGTATGTCCAAGTAAAACAACAAGATAACCGGCCCTCCACCGAGAGACGCGGTACCATAGAAATACAACACTTGCACAACAAAGGCTATCACAACTAGCATATGCAAGTTTAACATACTCTTAGACTTTCATTTTATGACAACAATCCGGGTTTTAACCCCATAGTACTACATACTTCAATTCCCTTAAAAAGATCTCTTTTTACGTAAAAACCACACGATACTAATACCCGTAGTATCAAGACACTTTCATGTTTAAATCAAGTACTTTATACTTTTTAAACCAAGTGGCTTACACTTTTAAAACAACGTCAAGTATACTTTTAAAACTCAAGTAACTCACTCTTTTAAGATCAAGGCACTCACACCTTTTAAAATCAAGCCACTTATACTTTTCCAATCAAGGCAAGTTCAATATTTAAAAACAAGTTACTTAAACTTTTAAACTCAAGTAACTTACTCTTTTCAAAACAAGTAACCTATACTTTTAAATCAAGTTACTTTTCCTTTCCCAAAATCAAGTCGTTTATAAATCAAGTCTCTTATCTTTCAAGATCAAGTCTCTTAACTTTCAAAATCAAGTCTCTTAACTTTCAAAATAAAGTCCATATCTTTTAAAATAATCAAGTCTGTTATCTTCATAAAGTCGCTATAACTAACTTCCCATAAAGCTCTTATAACACTTTATATTTTAAACCAACCAAAGACAACCAAATTCATTTAACACACGTACGTCTACCGTACTATATAGTTCACAACAATCATGCTCAAGAGGATAGGAAGAATCACATACCTCTTCGGCTTAATCCACTAGCCAAGTCGAGTATGCCGCGCATAGAATATCAACCTATAATAATCAAACACGTCTATCAACGTCTAGATCTCTTCGTAAAATATTTCTAAGTATAGGGTCTCTTATTCTACGGAAAATCGGGCAAAGACTTCCTGTTTTACGCATTTTCCACCTTTTTCAAGGCCCGAATTTCAATAACCAACATGCCACATTTAAGGCGCAATAACACAACAATACCAAAGGGGATTACACGCCTAACTGGACGTGTAAAATTCTGCCCCACAAATAAACAAAATGGTCTATTAGCCCAAAGTAAATACAGTCCAATGTAAATACAGTCCAAAGTAAATACAATCCAATTTAAATACAATCCAATGTAAATACAGTCCATTAGTCCATTAGTTGGTGTTCTTGGCCAACTACTGCAATCAAACTTATCCAATTTTCGGCTAGCATGCCGGAATTACTTCTTTAATCTTCCAACTTATATTCCAAACTTTATATAAGTTATAATTACTTTGTTATTAACTGTCAATAGGTAAAATATACGTTTTTACCATTTTAATGGCTAGCATGCCAATTTCTTGATTTTAGCAACTTAACAAGGTCCAATCTTTTCCATCTTCCTTCCATGTATCACCTACTCATTTATATACTTCCAACATATATAATATCCAACTTCACAAAGAGGACAAAGTTCATTACCTCAAAGAGCCCAAAATAATCCAAGAACTAAAAGTTGATCCGTAGCACGTTTAGATCCTATTCCATACGTTCCAATCCGCTCCAAGCAACCCTTAGAAGCTCATAACCAACTCCTCTTCAAGATCCAACTTCAAAAAGTGAAGAACACTTTAGGTTTCAAACCTACAAGTTTGACCAGGAAGTGTTTAGGCTAGGGGTGTGAAATCTTGTCTAACACTTGTTTAACAACCTTCCTAACACATCAAGGAAGAACACTTAAGAGTTTAAGAATTGTTGGACAAATTTAGGTCAAGATATTTCCCTATGGCCGAGAGCACAACACAAGGGAGAAAGCATTTGTTGTCTTAAAATAATTCTAAGTGTGGGAGATTCATCCTACTAGTGTGATGAAATAACACAACCAAGGGCTAGGATTAAAACATGTGTGTGGTTGAGATTAGGGACAAGTGTGTGTGGGTCCCACAAGCCACTTGTCCACACAAATATCTCACAAATATCTAGCACAAGACTTGTCCTACTTGCCACAATTTTCGCCCCACATCGGCCCACTTGGGTTGACACATGTGGCCCTCCTATTGGTCCAAAATATTTCATCTCCCGAAAACATCCATAATGGCCAAAATCTCGAAAATAATGTGGACCCCACAAAACCGTAAATTTCTCCCGTGGGACCCACGTGACCAATTCCGGAAAATAAAATCCATAATTCTCTTAAATTCCAAGAAGTCCAAATACCAAAATTGAGAATTCAATTCCCAATAATAAACCTTTTTCCTTCACGAGGTTCAGAATATTTTCCGTCAGAAATTCAAAATATTCTTCCCTTTCGTACTTAGTGTTATATTCTCGTACGTACGTCCTCACATACATACTCTGGAACTACGGGGTGTAACACTTAGAGCAGCTCCAGAGCTTCTGATACCTAAGCCTCCAGTTCCTCATCCATGGGAAGAGGATAGGGCCATAAGGGATACAGTCCAGCTGCTGGCTAGAATAGTAGCAGGACGGACTTACAGACAGGGGCCGATAGTTGACCCCAGAGCAGATAGTTTGAGGGTCCGGGACTTCTTGAGTAGTAGTCCGCCAGAGTTTTACGGGTCAAGGCCCGAGGATGATCCTCAGTAGTTCATCCGCCAGATACAGCGGACGATGAGGGTGATTAAGGATTCAGAGACCGAGTCGGTCATATTGGTTTCATACCGGTTGCGCGATGTAGTTATTAACTGGTTTAAGTCGTGGAAGCTATCCAGGGGCGAGGGTGTTCCTCCAGCTGTGTGGGATGAGTGCACAGAGGCCTTTCTTGACAACTTCTTACCTCCTGAGATGAGGAGAGCCAGGGTTGACAGGTTCTTGACCTTGAGGCAGAGTGAGAGGACTATTAGAGAGTACAACCTGAAGTTTGACTCATTGTTTCGGTATGCACCCACAATAGTAGCAGACATGGCAGACAGGGTGCACCACTACGAGATGGGGCTAGACCACTATCATATTGATGGGTGCATGGTTGTAGCTCTTCAGCCGGGCATGGATATTGCTCTTATCCAGGCGTATGCACAGGGAGTTGAGGAGAGACATAGAGGGCGCCGACCAAATAGAAGTCATGATGGGGACCAACATAAGAGGGCCAGGACGACGGAGTATTCTGGTGAGTTTCGAGGCAGGAAGCCGCAACAGCAGGTGAGGTATTCATCTCACCGATGCAGTGCTCCTCTGATCTGAGCGAAGGTTTGACCACTGGGGTATTCGGGAGTGGGTCGAGCCCGGGGCTTGGTCTACGATATACGAGGGTCCTAGCCATTCAAGGCCACTTTTCCCTTAGTGTTCACACTACGGCAGGCATCATCCTGGGGAATATCGTTTTGTTATTGGTGCTTGTTATTCTTGCGGCCGCCAAGGCCATATGATGAGAGACTGTCCTTCCAGAGGTGGTACAGGGGGGATGACTCAGCCTACGAGATCAGCTGTTGGTTCATCACCTTCTATAGTTATGCGCCCCGCAGGGCAGGGTGTTCACATGCCAGCAGACCGTGGTAAAGGTCTGTAGTCACTATCAGGAGGCGTCACCAGATGTTGCCATAGGTAATTCCAATCCCTATTGGACTTTTTTTTATTAAGGAAGAAGAATAGGTGTTATATTGTAGCCATGTGAGGCATCTTTGTGTTTATTGAGTATAGGTATAGTTTAGGGAGACTATGCCGAAATACCTAGTATGAACATTCGGGGACGAATGTTTCTAAGGGGGGAAGAATGTTACACCCCATAAGCCCAGGGCATATAAGTGATAACGTAAGTAAGGAAACAAGATTTGAATGTTGAAAGGAAAGTATATTTACAATCTCTATGGAAAAATTTTGGATACAAAACAATGTGTGACGACGAGAATTAATATTAGGATTGAATTCTTTCCAATGGAGTTACGGACTTAGTGTTGAATTATTGAGTATTGGTGTTTCAAGGGTTATTTCAATTGAGAGTCCATCGAAAATTGGAGGAATTTGGCCAAGTATGGAGTAGCACCGCGGTGCCAAATGTACTGAGTGGCCGCAGTGCTTTCAGCACCGCTGTGCCGAGGCTGGATTTTCCAAAATCATATATTTTTGAGAAGTGAAGACAAGTGGACAAGTGTCCCTCTCCACTTGGGTTATATATACACACCAATACCTACCAAGTCTTCAAGACTTGGAACACACAAAAATCCTCATCCAAAAACCCTTATATTCGCTCTTCATCTTCAAGCTTTCAATAATCCATGGCCAAGTGAAGATCAAAGACAACTTATTTTCCAAGATTAAGCCCTCTACCTATGTTTTAAGCCAAGTTAACTCTCCAAGAAGTCTAAACCACGGATTGGCCGAGAAATTGTCTTGAAACCCTAGGATTGGAAAGGAACTTTTTAGAAGGAAAACATGAAAGGAAGATGGTTACAAGTTTGTGGAGGATACGTTCATGTGGTTATAGCGTGAAGAGGTGGTGTGAAAGTGAAGTGTGAGCCGAAAACCTAAGGACTACTTTGGCTAAAGTTGAGGTAAGAGTTATTCCTCTTAATAAGTTATTGGTAGATAATGATGTTGTAGTAAAGGGATGATCCTACGTTAATGGAAATGGAGAATAAGAAAGGCATGTGACAGTTTTGGCAAGCTAACCGATTCTGGACAGTTTTAGTAATATTGGATTTGTTGGTTATTGCATGTTGTTAATTAAAGGAAATCATGTTACTACGAGTTGAAACTGTTTATATATAAGTGTTGAGACTTGAATTAGATTGTAAAGAATTATGAAAAGGGAAATGGTATTAGGTTTTGTTGGCCGAGATTGTATAAAACTGTGAAATATTGTGGTGTTGTTTTATGGACAGTTTTGTGGACTGTTTTAATATGGAATAGGAGGCTAAATTTATACGAGAAACGAGTGTGTAAATCCCCTTTTGTTGTTGTTTGGGTGCCCTTAATTGGGGCTTGGTTATTGGTGTTATTAGCCTCATTTGGAAGTTGTGGAAATGTGTATAAATCGGGGGGCGTGCTGCCCAAATTTTTATATGAAAGGAGACTCATTTTGTAGTATAGTGTATACTAGTATCATGAAGTTGATAGACGGGTTATTGTTATTATAGGTTGAAGTACTACTTGGGGCGTTTTCTACTTGTCGTGTTGGTATAGCCGATAAGGTATGTGAACTGTCTCTTCTTTATTTGGCACGGTCTTTATAAAGTGAGTGGATTCTAATCCTGGATGATACATGACTTGATTTTATAAAGGAATGATGGTACAACGGACGTACATTGTTTTATTGGATCTTAATCCTTAATGATAGATTCCATTGATAGTACTTTGGGTTTTCTAAAATAGAAGTTATTCTATCTATTCCATTGAGTCTACCTTGGCATGACTTTATAAAATGAGTGTACGGTGGCCGTACGTATTTTAAATGAATCTAGATTTCATGTGGTACATGAGGTGATAGTAACTTGATGGTAAAAGTATACTTGTATTGATTTGAAAAGAATGAGTGACTTGATTTCGAAAGTGTAAGTTACTCGAGTTTAAAAGTGTAAGTGACTTGATTTTAGAGGTGAATGTGCCTTGAAGCTACAAGTGCTAGTATCTTGGGGCTTTATAAATGAAGGAATGTATGGTGGACGTGCATTGTGCTATTGGGTTCAAGTCCCTAATATTACAAGATGTGATAGTGCCTTGGTTTTCTAAAAAAATGAAAGTTCATTAAAACGATTTTATGGAGAGTCAAAGGGTTATTTTAAATGTCATATGGTTATGTGATACACTGTGTCACGCCCAACCGGGCCAGGATCGGTGCCCTACCCGCACCCTTCTACCTAACGCATACAAGTAAATCTGGAATTTAAATAACACCTCATTTTTTTAAACCAACGTGACGCAAGGGCAAAGCCATAAGGCTGCCGTATAATATACATAAACAAAAGACACTACACCGCATACGAGTCCAATCCTACATATGACTACTGCACTCTAAGAGTTACGAAATATGGCGGACAAGGCCCCCGTACCCATAACCGTACAAAAGCATGCATCAAGGAACAATACCAAAAGATAAACTCAATGGAGGAGCTATCCAAAACTCGAACGGCGGTCCTACACTGCAGATCACCAAATCACAGTACCTAAACTCGCGTGATGAACGCAAAGACTCAAGGAGGTCACGAAAAATGTACCAAGTATGTGAAGCGATGAAATCAGTAATGAAATCATAACTCTAAACAAAAAGGAGACATGTATGATAGCCAACCTACGATACAATACATAAGCGATTCTCAAGTCGTGGACGCATGCCTCAAAGTCATTACTAAAATATAACCATGGGTCTCACGCCCATAATATCAATCATGCGTGGAATCCTTCCTCATCGCGATCCATGATATAATATAACACCAATAGGCATACATGAACACCAAGTCCTACGTGTCCTAAAAAGCTGCATGCGGGCGAGTAGGAAAACGAACCACCAGATCCATCCTGCATCATAATACTGATGGGGGCAAGTACGAAAGCCAACTACCAGATCTAGCCTGCGTCATCAACTGACGGGGGCAAGTACGAAAGCTAACTACCAGATCTAACATGTCGTCACGAGATATGACCGGGGCAAGTGCGAAAGCTATCTACCGGAGCCTACCGTACCAAACTGTGTGATAGAACTGACGGGGGCAAGTACGAAAGCCAATTACGGATCGGCTGCGTCAACAATCGACGGGAAAGTATCAAAGCTAACTACGGATCCACTGCGTCACTAAAGCTCATGAAGGTCCTATCCATTGAATAAAATATCCCACGTGGTCGCATGCCCCTGAATCCCACATCGTATAAGCATGACCATGGGTTAATACAAACAAATCCGTTAATCTAACCTGCGCAGTCACGTGCCCGAATCCTACATCGTATAAGCATGTCAGGAGTAACACAAATAATGGAAGCATACCCGTGGAATCTCACATCACCGATGCGTCGAGTAAACTTCTGATAAGGCAGTGACCGCCTCAACCAAAGTCGCGGCGTAATAAAACATAATACTTGCACTCAAAGGCTATCACCAACACACATAGGCAAGTTCATAAAATCTTTAGACTTTCATTTTATAAACTCAAGGCACTTATAGAATAATTCTCAATTAAACAAGTCAAAGTACTTATCAAGGCACACATAGAATAATTCTCAATTAAACAAGCCAAAGTACTTATCAAGGCACACATAGAATAATTCTCAATTAAACAAGCCAAAGTACTACGTACGTACATTCTTTTCAAAAGACTCCTTTTTATTTAAAACCCCAAGATACTAACACCAGTAGTATCAAGGTGTGTCTATTTTTCAAAGTAAGTTACTACACTTTTAGAAAACTCATTTCAAAGCTTGAAATCAAGTAACTTCAAATTTTCACAATCTAGGCAACTCATGCCCATTAATCAAAATAGACAACTTTCTTAACCTTCCATAAAGCCGTTATAACCAACTTCCCATAAAGCCGTTATAACCCTTTATGGTTTTAGACATATTCATTCCTTTTATAACCAAGAGACTTATACTTTTAAAACCAAGTATCACATACTTACAAATCAAGTTCTTAACTTTCAAAATACTTCAAGTCTCTTAATTTTTAGAAAACAAGTTTCTTCTACTTTTAAACCTCAAGTAACTCACACCTTTAAAAATAAGTTACTTCTCTTAAATCATGTCATTTCTCCTCTTTTAAATTAATTAAGTAAATCACTCCTTTAACTCCCCTAAAGTCATTACAACAACCCTTAGGTTTTGGAACTAAGGCACTAGCCAAAAGGTTTGGAAACCACTTCCTTTTCAAGACTCTATGTACTTTAAGTAAAATACTTTCACTTTTAAGAATCCAAACTTCACTAAGGAAATGGATTATACAAATTACAATTTAAACATCAAAGTACAATCAAGGGAGTACATAGAACGAATTCTATTTTAGGCAATCCAAATACAACCAAGGAATGGATCATTTAAGGAGTAGGACATACTTTCTTTATCTTAAGGAATCATGCTAGAAGAGGAGATAGTTCACATACCTTTTCGGCTAAATCCACAAGCTAAGCCGAATCGCGTCACGTAGAATTGTCAACCTATAATGGTCACAACATGACTATCAATTTCTAGTTTCTAACGTAGAATAATACTAAGTAAGCGGTCTCTTATTCTACGGAAAATCGGGCAGCACTTCCTTTGTTTCTACATACTTTGCCACCTTTTTCAAGGCCGAATACAATAACCAACACGCCACATTTAAGGCTTAATACAACAACCAACCAAAGGGGATTACACGCCTTACAATACGTGTAAAATTCCGCCCCACAATTCATACCAAGTAGTTTAACAACCAAGCCATTCTCGGCCAACATATAACCAACAACTCAAAGTCTTTTCCAATTCTTTTCCAATTCCAAGTTCTAAGGTCTAACATGTTATATAGCCATAAACAATTTCAACAACTACAATTTCCTTATTTATACAACATGCGACGACTTAAACTAACAATCAACTTGAATTGTAATCTTAAGGGCTAAACATACTAGTTTTCGGATTAGAGTTCCAATAGACAATAAACTTATCAAACCTCATACTAAATACCTCATGCTTGCTAATATCCATAGCTACAACAACAAGTAATCTTAATTACTAAAACGACAAGAATTATACCTTTACAAGCCCTTAAAATTTCCAAGATTCAAAGTCGCTCCTTAGCAATTCTTAGCTCCTTTCCTTATGTTCCAATCCGCTCCAAGCACTCCTTAGAAGCCTATGAAGAACCCATATTCAAGTTCCAACTTCACAGTTGAAGAACTCCTTAAGTTTCCGTCTTGCGACTAACGTAAAAACGTCGTTTTTTTCGAAATCTTTCTATTGAGATATCCTTACAATACCCTTAGGGACCTTGGGTTTAAGTCTTGTGAATAATGGAACAAAATTACAAAATTTTCTTGTGTGGGAATGGTGAACCCGAGAGCATGTCTTGCTAAGCTCATGGGGGGGAGAAGTTTCTCTCACTAAGAAAACGCTCTCAATGTTTCCCTTAGTTGCTCCTTAGGTTTCTTCCTCTTCTTCCCCTTAGATTTTTCGTTTGACTCATTATGGTTTGATTGTTATTGTCCACAATATGAAAAAGTCTAAACATTACACGTTCTAGCAATGATTCGGGAGGTTCAGCAGTTCGGCTAAAGCTAGAACAAAGAAGAAAAAAAGAATGGCGATA
This sequence comes from Przewalskia tangutica, assembly GCA_029844215.1. Lineage (NCBI taxonomy): Eukaryota > Viridiplantae > Streptophyta > Magnoliopsida > Solanales > Solanaceae > Przewalskia > Przewalskia tangutica. The sequence goes on from JAQGDG010000029.1 coordinate 852,986, forward strand.
GTCTAACAATTGCAGGAAAATCTTATTAAACAATCTCGGACCCTTACGTGTTGGTTCATGTTACTCGGACTCGCGCTTTCCTTTAGAAAATGTAGTAGATGATTCTATGCTACAAAAGATACATGAATGGGGCAAAAATATCGAAATTGAAAGCTTGGATATTAGTGAGTTTGAAGGCGAGAACTTAGGCGTGACCATTGATGCCCTAATGCTACTATGGTGGTCGATCATTCCACGGGCCAATTTGTTGGTAAAGGTTCATTTCGGAAGAACTAGGCAATCACTCGGCATTAGTACCCGACACTGCAGAAATTCTCTCGGGTTTGCGGAAAAGGGTTGAAATCTGGGCGGACATTGCATTTGGTGAAGCGAGACACGATGGCATTCTCGAGGTCTAAACCGGTCGGGCGTGGGTCAAAGGTTCTTGGCGGGTCGTGCAGGGTTCATGGGTCCAAGAGTAATCATGTCTTGTTTGATTCAAAGTCGGTTGAAAGCATTGATGGTACTTATCCCCCGAAGTTCAACGCGGATGTCGAGAGCAAACTTCAATGCCAGGAAGCGATGTGACTACTCTGTGCGGTCGGGTCTTGGGTCGAGAAGGCTAAGGCGGGTCACGAGGATAACAATGATACTAGGAATATGCACTCTATGCAAGGATCAAGATCAGATGTGGAATACGAAGGGTTTCTAGCCCCGAGTTTGACGTCACAATTGAAGGCCAGGCGTCAAACTTTAATGCGCGGGTATCAAGTTTACACTCCCAACTTGGGCCTTAATGATGGTCTGATTTCCAAGGCGGGCGGGGATAACCTAGGGACATTAACTACCCCGTTTCTGAGGAGCTAAGTCAATGGTGGGTTCCAACGTTTTGATTGAGGGTGCGGCGTCGCACATTTATGAGGCGGTACCAATGACTCTCTCATTACTCGGTTCTTTATGATGGTATTAGTTCCAAGGCGGATCGGGGATAATCTAGGGCATTGACTACTCACGTTACACGAAGAGCAAGTCAATTGTGAGAAACAAAGCTATTTCTTTGTCGAGAGCCTAGGAACTCCTGACCATCAATATTACGAGGCGAGTCGGCGTTGAATGTGGCGGGTATCAATGACTCTCTAATAACTCGGGACTTTATGATGGTCTTGGTTCCAAGGCGGATCGAGAGGACAATCTAGGGGCATTGACTACTCACGTTACGAAGAGCAAGTCAATTGTGAGAAACAAAGCTATTTCTATGTCGAGGAGCCTAGGAACTCCATAACCATCAATGATCAGAGCCGGGTCAACATTGAATGAGACGGCATTCAAAGTGCCTTCGTGATTCAAGTCAACAACCCCAGATTTCTTTAAGTGTCACCAATGAAGCCTTCCTACTTTAGCTAGTTTGCTAAGTGGAGCCAATCTCAAGAATCACAACACTCCTTTCGTCTTTAACACTTCCTCAGATTCGAGTAGAGTCCTAAACTCCCCCCTCTCTCATCTAATACCACTTCACTACTTCCTGAATTTCACAACACCACACCCCTTCTATCTCCTCTTCCTTCTATTCCTTCAAAACCAACACAAATTCCCTACTCCCAAATGGCACATAATTATCTCTTCTATCGGGCCCAAGCTCACTCCCTTCTACCCTTCCCCTCTGCCTATACCTCGGATATACCTCCCAATGATTTACACACTAATGCACCTTCTAAACCACATCATTTCCCTACCACGGCCACAACTCACAACAATCTTCCCCAAACCATGGCAAAGGTCCTTCCTCCTAAAAAGACTTATCTTTGGAGTCTTTGGGAACTAGGATTGAGGCAAAAGGTATGAAGTTACAATTTATTGAACAACAAGGGAGGAAGTAAATATAGATCTTTGAGGATGAAGTTCCTTTCATAGAAACTTGGGGCTATTGCCTAATAGGTTGCTTGGGTCCTTTCGGGAAGAGAAGCATTGAATACGATTGTGAAAGGATGGGAGTTAAATGCGTATTATACCATATGGCAAAGGCTGGACGGTGTTCAAATTCATGACGGAGGAAGAGCGCACTAATGTACTTCACGGAGGCCCTTATATGGTCTACGGGAAAACCATGATGCTCAAGGCTATCAATAAAGGAGTTCTTATAACGGATGATTTGTTTATGGACATTCCTATTTGGGTCACTTTTTCGGACATTCCCCTTTCTATTTGGAGTGCAACGGGCCTTAGTAAGATTGCTTCACGTGTAGGAAAACCTCTTTACACTGACCAATATACTAAGGAAAGGTCTAAAATGAACTATGCAAGAGTTCTAGTGGAAGTGGATGTTAGCAAGGAGCCGATAATGGACTTTGTCGTCAATCTCCCGATACAGAAAGTATACTCAAAGGGTAAACTATGAGAATTACCGGACTTTTGCTATCATTGTGCGGCTTTTGGACACAACCACTTGAAGTGTAGGAAGGCGAGGATGATGTCAACATTGAAGAAGCTCAAAAGCATGCAATCACGAGGTCCCCTAACAACAAGGATGATTCTATTCATTTGAAGGCCAACAAAGATGCAGGTGGAACCAACCCTCCCCTCATCCACCAACTTCAACATCCGTAGATCTTGATAACTTGATGGACATTGAAGAAACTGTGCACCTGACACCTCGCAGTGCGGAAGCTTGGGAGAAGTATCACGTGCGCGGGTCCTCGGATTGGGTCATTACGGCCCACCATGTTTGCGGGATTCTCTAGCAAAGTCCTCACCGCCTAATTCTCACAATGGCGTTACACAACATGTTAGGATGAGGGGTGAGTCAAAACATTCTGATTACGAGATGCCTATGAACCCGCCACCTTCGTTGGATGAAGTTACATTCAGCGGTGCTACGGAAAAGGCTCGGCTTGTGTCAAATGCGTTAACTTTGAGCGGGGAACATAGCTTGGTACACAAGTTATGGCTTCCAGCAACAAAGATGATGGATGGCAAGAGGTTTTGTCCAAAAAGAATGGGCAGCGATTGGGAAGCGAGCGACTAAGCGCGGAGGTGCTAATAAAACCTCCTTTGTTTCCTTATGAAAATACTTTGTTGGAATGTCCGTGGTCTTTGCGGACAAAGGGATAGGGCTGCCACGCAAGCTCTAGTGTGTAGTATCACAAAACAGCATGATCGGCTATGATTTGTCTATTGGAAACTAAGCTATCTCAACGAGACGAGTCTTTCTCTACTCAAAGATTCAAAGCATGGAAGTTTTGCTCAAATTTGGAATTCATTGGAGGCGGTAGAATGCTATTACTTTGGGATCCATCCAGGGTTTGTTGCGAAGTGCTTGGTATGGACTCTTAGCATATCCATGTCCAGGAAAGTTGCAATATAACACAAGTGTCCTTCCTTGCCACATTTGTGTACCCGGTTTATAGCATCTCGGATAGAAGGATGCTTTGGCATCACCTTTCTCACTGGCGTTGGCATCAATAAGCCTTGGATGATTATGGGAGATTTCAACACTTACTGCAACCCTAATGATAAGGTGGGGGGTCCTCCTCTCACGCCTTATGCACTTAGGGATCTTGGAGATTTCAGGAATTCTCATGGACTAGAAGACGCTCCTTCATCCGGTTCCTTCTACACTTGGACGAATGGTTCGATTTGGTCTAAGCTTGATAGAGTGTTGATGAATCAAAATTGGAGTGATTTGACCTTAGAATGCAAGGCCAATTTCATGCCTATGGAGCCTGTCTCGGACCAGTCATCTGTGATAGCCACGATTATTGCATCCTATAATGTTGGGAAAGCGCTTTCAAGTTCATGAATATGTGGCTTTCTCACCTTTGAGAACATTATGACTTCATGTTGGAGACAAGACATATGGAGTGCTGCTCAATTCGTCCTTGCCTCCAAATTGAAAGCCTTCAAACAACCTTTAAGGGCTTTGACCATAAGTGACTTTGGAGGTATCGAACAAAGAGCAAAAGGGCAAACATAGAGTTCAAGGAGGCTATCAATGCACACATGGAAAATCCCTTTGATGAGAGCTTAAAGCCAAGGTTAAGTCCTCAAGAGCTAGAGCAAACACCTTCTTGGAAAGTGAAAGACACTTCATAAGCGAAGTCAAGATGTACACTTGATTGGAAGTGATAGATGTTCCAAATACTTTCATAGTTTGATCAAAAGGAGTAATGTCAGGAACTCCATTAACTTTCTTGTTAAAGCTAATGGTACTATCACTACATCACCAGAAGAAGTCAGGAAGTTGCTTGTTGAATTTTACAAGGATCTATTAGGTACTTCCCGACCCACTACCAACTTTGATCCTGATGTGTTCAACTATGGCCCAAAGCTGAGTGAAGAAGAGAGATTCTGACTTTGCATTTCATCACCCCAAAGGAGATTTGGGAAGCACTCTCTGATATAGGCAATGACAAGGCACCTGGACCGGATGGTTATACGGCTGCCTTCTTCAAGAATAGATGGAAAGATGTGGGCCACGATGTTGTAAGATGTGTCCAAGAGTTCTTCTCTACTGGAGTTCTTTGAAGCAGGTTAATCATACCATCATTACCCTGCTACCAAAAACTGACCATGATCCCAAGGTAAATGATTTCAGGCCCATCGGATTGACTAATGTGATCTATAAGATCATCACAAAGATTCTAGCTAACAGAATGGCATTGATCCTTCCTTCTCTCATTGACAAATCCCAAGGGCTTTTGTGAAAGGAAGAAACATGATGGACAACGTATATGTGGCACAAGAGCTTGTGAGAGGATTTAATAGAGGCAGTCTCACCAAGATGTATGCTTATGGTGGACCTTCAGTAAAGCATTCGACTGATCTCTTGGAGCTTCCTCGAATTGGTACTAAGAAGTCTAAAATTTCCGACAGATTTACAAGATGGATCATGGAATGTGTTAGCTCAACCTCCTTCTCCTTTCTATCAATGGTGAGCTACATGGATACTTCAAAGGAAAGCGCCCTAAGACAAGGTGATCCTATGTCCCTACTCTCTTTATCTTGTGCATGGAATACCTCTCAAGGCTGCTTAAAATGAAGGCTGAGGCAAGAGCTTTCTCATATTTTCCAAAGTGTAAGAAATTGGGCATTACTCATCTTGCATTCGCGGATGACCTCATGCTTTTTGCCAAAGGAGATATATCTTCAGTTGGGATTCTTATGGATTATGCGGAAGAGTTGGAGGCTGCCTCAGGATTAACTCTTAACCCCGCTAAATCCTCTGTCTACTTAGCGGGAATGCATTCTACAGTTCGGGACTTGATATTGACCAGAGTGGGTTTCGCCATTGGTAGCTTTCCGGTACGATACTTGGGGATCCCTTTGTCCCCAATTTCAGTCTCGGTGGATCAATTTGCCCCATTCACTAGTGCTATTTCGAATTACATTCAGAAATGGGGGCACCACACCCTTTCTTATGCTGGTAAGCTGGAACTAATCAGGTCGGTCGTCCAAGGGGTTGAGAGCTTTTGGTTCCGGGCACTTCCTATCCCGGCCACTATTATCAACAAGGTAAGGTCTGCTTGTATTCAATTCTTATGGGGGGGGGAAACCACCAAGAGTTGCTTGGGATATCATTTGCCTGCCTCAATCTGAAGGTGGCTTGGGTCTTATGAACATCAAGGAATGGAATCATGCCCTGCTATCCAGGACGATTTGGCAAACTCACACGGAAGCTGATTCTCTATGGGTCGATGGATCAATAGCCACTATTTGAGAGATATTACAATTTGGGACTATGAGTACGTCTAGGGACTCCTTTATTCAAAAAGATTTGTAGGATTCGCGACAAATTTGTTTCTATCTTTGGTAGCCATGGTGATGCTATTGACGGCTTTACAAAATGTTGTGCCAACGGTATATTTGATTCAAGCCTCAGATATGATATCTTGCGCACTCATGAGCTAAAAAGCCTTGGATGTCACAAATTTGGAAAGGATTCATTCCTCCCAAATTCTCTTTTACTATGTGGCTAAATTGCAGGAAGCGGTTAGCTACAAAGGATACTCTATCATTTCTCAACTTGGAGGATAAATCTTGCGGATTCTGCAAGCAAGCTAATGAAACAAGGGAACACCTCTTCTTTGATTGCCCCTATACACACATGATTTGGAAGAGCATAAAAGATTGGTTGGGTATTAGAAGAGAGATGACAACTGTTGAAAGCTCCCTTAAATGGATTAAGAAAGAACACCGCGGGACAAGCATCCGAGCCAAAGCTATTTTGCTTACTTTTTGCATAATGGTTTATGAGATTTGGAGGGCAAGAAACACAATGCTCTTTGAAGGCACAAGCTTGCAGTGAAGAGGTCATTCTGAATCAAAACAACATCTTATAGAGTTCTCTATGATTTTATCCCCTCTTGTAGTGGCACCTTTTGAGTGACCACCCCTCCCCTCTATCTCTTCTTGTTTGCATTACGTTGAGGCTTGAGATACCTCAACGACTGATTGTAGCCACTTCCTTTTCGTTATTAGTAATAATATTTGCATTTACCTAAAAAAAAAAAAAAGTTGTCTCAATTTTTCTAAGTGTGGAAGACTAGTCTTGATACTAGTGTGGTATATAAAACACAATGGAGGGCTTATATTGCAACACTTGAGTGGCTAGGATGAAGAACACATGGATAATAGCCAACTGGACAAGTTGACAAGTCAACAATCTCAAGCTTGAAGACTTATCATCCACAATGGTCAAATGACCATTCTAACCTTGCTAAATTTCGTCCAAGGGCATGTGGGGGAGGTGCCACGTGTCGCCCTCACATTCGTCCACAAAATTCCGTAACCTCGTGGCCCATAAACGTAAAATTCCTCGGGTGGGCCCCACGTGACCAAATCCGTAAAAATAAATTTCCATAATGTTAATAAGTTCCATACTCTTCAAATAATGCATTTTGAGAATCCAATTCTCAACAACGAACATTTTTCCTTTTCGGCGTTCGGAAGATTTTCCGTCAGAAAAACAATTCTTCCTTTCGTACCAATTTCTCAAGTCTTATTTCCTTACGTACATTCTCTTATACATGTCCTGGACTTACGGGGTGTAACACACTGAGTCCCACAAATGGGCCGGGATACGTTATGTGATACACCGAGTCCCATAAATGGGCCTGAATACATTATGTGAAATACCGAGTCCCATAAATGGGCCGGGATATGTTATGTGATACACCAAGTCCCATAAATGGGTCGGGATATCTTATGTGATACACCGAGTCCCACAAATGGGTCGGGATACGTTATGTGATACACCGAGTCCCACAAATGGGCCGGGATACGTTATGTGATACCCCAAGTCCCACAAATAGGGGGAATACGTTATGTGATACACCGAGTCCCACAAATGGGCCGGGATACGTTATGTGAAACACCGAGTCCCACAAAAGGGTCGGGATATGTTATTTGTAAAAAGACACTGAGTCCCAGTATGGGCCGGGATATGTTATATTGACAGGCATCTATGATTTTGAAATGACTCTCACTTTTAAAAGGTATAGTGGGCTGTATTTTTATATGGCACGGTTGGATCTGGTATTTGATTTTCATACTTGCCCCTATCATTCTTTGGCCAATTGTGATCGTAATTACTGTACTTTATGTTTACATACTTGGTACCTGTTGTACTGACCCCCTTCGGGGGGCTGCGTTCATGCCCGCAGGTATAGGTACTCAGTTTGGTGACCCTCGAGCTTAGGATCCTTGCCCAGCTTTTGAGATAGCTCCACTGTTCCGGAGACTGTCATTTTGGTACAGACTTTTGGATTATAGTCTTATGGACATTCAGGGGTACAGCGGGGCCTTGTCCCGTCATATTTCCTTTACAAACTCTTAGAGGTCTTGTAGACAGGTGTGGGTGGTAAATGTGTATTTGGACATGCATAAGTTGTAATTCGTTTTTGGAAAAATTCTATGTACAGTGGCGGCCTTGTCGGCTTGCCTGTTTTATATTACGGGATTGTTATTACGGTTCAGGAGACAGGATCCCTTGTGTTTAAAAAACTATATATATATGAGTTTTCTTAGCTTCCGCTATTTATATGTAACGTGTGGGTATAAGGGTGCCCAGATAGGGTATCAGTCGCGGCGCGGTGGTTCGGGTCGTGACAATATGTACACTAAAATATTACAACAATAATACCAAAAATATATGTACAAAACGGGCTGCATATCTTTACAAAACCGAGACCTATTTGGTCACCAACAATAGGTATACACGGTATACCTATTGTATATTTAACACACACTCGCAATCATAGAGGGCGGCCTACGAACGCTGAGACTGTCCCTAAAATCTTCAAAAATGACAGAGGAAAGACCCTTTTGTAAAGACGTCTGCAATCTGATACCTGAAAGGGACATGGTAGACGCGTACTTGGCCACGAGCTACCTTTTTTTGAACAAAGTGAATGTCCATCTTGATATGTTTAGGGCGACGATGTTGAACCGGATTACCAGAAAGGTAGATGACACTAACATTATCACAATGGTAGTTTTCTGAATAGGACAATGAAGCTCTAAAAAAAGATTACGTAACCAAATTTCCTAGTGGAAAAAAGAGTTAGAGAGAAGTTTCTCTCACTAAGGAAAACGCTCTCAACGTTTTCCCTTAGTTGCTCTTTCGGTTTATTCATCCCCCCTAATATTAACCATTGTTTCCCCACGGATTGAAGCTTAATGTTCACAACATGAAAAAGACTAAACGTTACACACGTTCAGCAATGATTCAGGAGGTTCAGGATGATCGACGAAGGCTAGAACCAAGAAAAAGAAAAAGAATGGCGAAAGCCCAACCATAGTTGAAGAAAATTTAATTCCGGCAATTTCAGACCCTACGGTGTTAGTACATGTTACGCCTGATTCGCGTATTCCACTTGAAAATGTGGTAGATGATTCTACGCTGCAAAGGATACATGAATGGGGAAAAAGTATAGAAATCGAGAGCTTGGATATAAGTGAATTCGAAGGTGGAAAGCTTCAAGTTCCGTCAGCCATCAATTCGGAAGTGATCTCTCCTACTACTTCTCCAGAAGAGACCACAATAAGAGACCATAACACTGTCCACAAGCCTTCTGGGAAGAATTCTTCCGAAACTCCCGGCAAGCATATGGAAATTCCGATAGCCATAGATACCTCTTACGCTACTAGGGAGGTCGATTCTATCACGGGTCAATTGGAGAACACCGGGAACATTCCGGAAGAGCATGGTAACCATGGCATCACAAATATCTCCACGGTACCTGGGAACTTACTCAGGCAAGCCGGAAAAGTTAGAAAATCGGGGCCAGGAATTGCAACAGATGAAACTAGGCACGATGGTATACTCGGGTCAAAATCGGGTCAGGGCATGGGTCAGAAGGCCAAGGCGGGTCAGGTGGGAGTCCATGGGTCTAAGAATATTCCCGTTATGCATGGATCAATGACAGTTGGGAGAACCGAAGAGACTTTTATCCCCAAGGAGCCTAGTTACTCTACAAACATTAATATCGCGGGAGCCAAGGAGTCACACTTTAATGCAGCGGGAACCAAAGAGCCATCTCACTTAATGAGACAACACCCTCTGAATTCTTTAAGTGTCACTAATGAGTCCTTTCCTACTTTAGCAAGTTTGCTTAGCGGAATCCAACACAAGAATCTCAACAACCCTTTTGCCTTTACTTCTTCCTTGGGCACGGGAAACGTCAATAACAACCCTCCTCTCTCATCCAATACCTCTTGATGCTCGCGAAATCCATAATGACACACCCCTACTATCCTCCCTACCATCAATACCTCCCGGAATTCATGATAACTTCCCTACCCTTCCAAACGTCACGCGCATCCTCTCTCATAATGCGGGCCCAAGTTCTTTTCCATCTAACCATTTCCCTCTGTCTACACCTCATGTGACACCTTCTAATGACTTGCCCACAAATGAATCTAGAGAACAACATGAATCTCTACCCGTTGATGCAACAAATAATACTTTAACCCCGAATCAAAGCAAAGGTTACATTCCTCCTAAGAAGACGTATGTGGGAGTCTTTGCGGGTACCAGACTTGAAGCAAAGGGTATGAAGTTACAATTCATTGAACAACAAGGAGAATATGTAGAAATAGAAGCTACGGATGAAGTTCCCTTCATTGAAACATGGGGATATTGCCTAATATGATGCTTTACGGGTCCCTTCCCAGGAAGAGAGACATTGAATTCTATTGTAAAGGGATGGGGAGTGAAGTGTCGTATTATCCCGTATGGCAAATGATGGACAGTTTTCAAATTCATGATGGAAGAGGAACACACAAATGTACTCCATGGTGGCCCATATATGGTCTTCGGGAAAACTATGATGCTAAAGCATATTAATAAGGGAGTTCTATTAACAGATGATTTATTCATGGACATTCCAATTTGGGTCACTTTCCATGACATTCCCTGTCACGACCCGACCAAGCTCACATCGTGCCCTACCAGGCACCCTTTTGGTAAACATCGAGAATAGCAATGAACAGACACAACTAACAAAACTACTTAAACATAAGTTAACAAAGGCTGGCCGATAAGGCCACCAGTAAAAATATACTCAAACCGGAAATAGAACAGTACATTTTTTTTTTCTTTACAACCCAATCCACAATGTGACTACAGACCTCTAAGAATAACAACTCTGGCGGGACAGGGCCCCGCCATACCCCTGAATGTAAAATAACCGACAATACCAGGAATAAGCCTCCGGAATAAAGGAGCTTCTCAACAGCTGAACAGTGATCCTAAGAGCGAGGATCAGCAACAGACTTTACTGCGGCGTGACGCGGCCCGAAGGTCGGACAACATGTACCAAATATGTGAAACCGAAATGCGTAATGAAATCATAAGTCTAAAATAAAGCGGAGACATGTATGATAACTCAATTAACGATTTGTGCCTTACTAACAATGAGAGTAAATAGGGTATACTTACAATATAAAGTAGGAAAGCTCACGATCAGCGGGACCACCCGCGCGATGTCATTAAGCAATCCTATTCGGGACTATTTCACCGCGTAGATCCAATGGACCGCGTGAGGTATTCCTCGCGTGGGACTATTTCACCGCATAAGCCCTTACGGACTCGCGTGAGGTATTCCTCGCATAGGTGGACCGCCCGCGTAGGACTATTTCACCGCGCATAAGCCTACGGACTCGCGTGAGGTATTCCTCGCATCGTGGGTAGCAAATCCACGAAATATGCAATGTCACAAACCCGGAATGACCCGCAATTATTCTTGAACTACTAGCACAAATCCGGCTATCACACATAACATAAGCACTACCGCTTATCATACAATATATAAGCAAGTTAAGCAATCCACTAACTTCTTATTATTACATTTCATATACACTCTCATTTTAGTTTACTTAAGGCACTAACATGTTCTTTATAAAAATCCAGGAATTTAACCCAAAGTACTACGTACTTCTATTCTTTCAAAATGACTCATTTAATTATAAAACTTCCAAGATACTAATAACCGTAGTATCAAGTTACAATTTCTTTTCAAGACAAGTCACAATACTTTTAGAAATAAAATTAGGCTTCTAAATCAAGTGACTTCTTCTCGTAAAGCCTTAGGCAATTGATGCCTTTAAATCAAATTGCCTTTCAAATAAATCAAGCCATTTATCTTTCCTTAAAGCCAATATAACCAACTCCCATAAAGTCGTTATATTCACTTTATACCTAAGTCAAGTACAATTTCCTATCCAGGACTTATACGTTTAAAGCGAAACAAGTGTCACATTCTTTAAAACTCTTCAAGTCCTTAACATGCTTAAATTACTTAAGAGTAAACCATTCTCTTATTAACTTTCCATAAAGCTATTATAACTAATTTCCCATAAAGCGTTATACTAGCTTTATACATTAGCAACTTACATACTTCTTTTTAACCAAGAGACTTAAACTTTCCAAGCGAACAAGTATCAAAATACTTTCAACATACTTAAAGTCTCTTAACCTTTGAAACCAAGATATCCTTAATAAATAAACAAGTGAGTTAATTCTCTAACTCAAACAACTGGGCATTCTTAAAATAAGCCAAGGATATCAAATAGACTAGATTGTCAAAATCTTGACGTCTAGTACTATACATTTACAACTTAATCATGCTCAAGAGGTAAGAAAGTTCCACATACCTCTTCGGTTTAATCCACTTGCTAAGTCCAATCGCCGTACGTAGTATGCCAACCTATAATGACCATAGTACGTCCATTAACTTCTAGTTTCAAACGTAGAATATTCCAAGTGCAAGTCACTAAATTCTACGAAAAATCGGACAGCACTTCCTTTGTTTTTACTAACTTTGCCACCTTTTTCAAGGCCGAATACAATAACCAAACCGCCCCAATTGGCTCACCACAATTTATAAGGTAGTTCAATGCAAATGAATAACCAAACAGCCCCAATTGGCTCACCACAAACGATAACAAACTAGTCTAAACTACTAGTCCAATTTCGGCCACAATGTATAAAACAATACCAATTCTTATTCAATTTCCAATTCAATCCAAATTGGTAGCATAATATGATATCAAGCCGCCATTAATTATAGCTACTACATTTTCCAAGTAGGTAACATGCGACAATTCAATTAATCGATCAAATTGGATTTCAATTTCAAATGGCTAAATATGTCATTTTTGGATTTTGAGCTTCCAATTCCATAACACTTATCAAACTTCATAACACATATCACAAGACCACTTATAACTTATCATAACATGAAATCTTCAATTACAAAAGTAAAACGAAGATTATACCTCAATTAGCCCAAATATGATCCAAGAGTACAAGTCGATCTCTAGCACCTTTAGCTCCTCCTTTCGACATTCCAATCCACCCCAAGCCACCCTTAGAAGCTTATGAAAAACTCATCTTCAAGTTTCAACTTCAAAGTTGAATAACCCTTTAGGTTTTCGCCTTGCGACTAATACGAAAAAACACCACATTTCCGGGATCTTTTTATTGAGAAACACTTACTATACCCTTAGGTACCTTGGTTTAAAGTGGGGGAATTATTGGACAACAATTGAATTTTTTTCTTTTCTTGAACCCTCATAGCCGAGAGCTCCTATGAGTTCTTCAAACATTTCTTGAAAAAAAACTAAGTGTGGGAACTAGTCATCCTACTAGTAAGCTTATATAACACAAGGAAGGGTTATGGTTAAAACAAATGGGCGGCTTTGTATGCATTTCACATGGATCAAGCCCAAGTGGCCTTTGACTTAGTCAATCTTATCATGCTACTAGTCTTTGCAAGACTTGGCCATTTAAATTATGGTCAAATGACCATCCTATCCATGAATATTTCGTCCAAGACTAAGCAAAATGGGGGTGACACGTGTCGCCTCCCGTTAAATCGCAATATTTCGTTTCCGACCAATTCCAAAAATTCCGACAAACTAACTCGCCTCAAATCTTAACATTTTTGAGTTCTTACGCACGTCTTATAAACATATCACGGAATTTCCTGGTGTAACATTCTTCCCCTTAGAAACATTCATCCCGAATGTTCTCTCGAGTCAAACTTAAGATAGAGACATAGTCTCCTTACAACCCCTACGTGCAATAATGCCACACTTGGCCGCATAACAATACTCATACTAAAATATCAATCAAACCCACGTGTCAACATCGGTTATCTGCATAAAGCCTGCGACTCTAAGCTTACTACAATCTTCCCCGGATAAGCCTCGCCTTATCCATAGCCCGCTGAGTCAAGTCTGGACCAAATAACTGAACCTCGCCTATGTCGAACCATCCGACCGGCGATCTCCACTTTCTTACACAAGGCCTCGCATCGCCACCAAAACCGAAAGGGCATTCGCATCGTTACGTAATAAGACAAGAGGCAATTAACCTTCCGCTATTCACGAAATCAAAACACCGCCCGCAACCTATCCTCGCGTGCCGGATAGTACGCTCTTGGCCGTCGATGCGGGTGTAATGCAACACTGAGACTCACTTGTGTCCCTAATCCTTTCTGAAAAACCTCCAGAAGTTATCCGTAACTGAGCTCATCTATCTGTAATCATAAACGTAGGAACCTCGTGCAGTCTCACAATCTCTCTGCTTTAGCTAGCATAAACCTCAGTCGAGTAAGTGGTCCCAATCCGAAAGAACACAGCTGGTTTCGCCAGCCTAATTACCATGACCCCGAGTCGCCTTCCTCCGAGTACGATGCCACCTGTAACAAGATCCATATAATTTCCTCTCATATCTAGGTTGGGATTTCAATCGTCGCAATAGCCACTTGGGCTTCGTACACAACCATGACTGCTACTAACTCGGACACTAAGCGGAACTCCGCTATGTCTCTTTTCCTGGTCATCTCACCCATACATACATCCGAGGTCACGACCACGACTTAGTCGGCCCCCAAAAATTAGAGCAATAAGCACTGCGTGCCTCCCTAAAACCTGGCGACTAGTCCTGCAAAGACCGGTACATGCAATCTATCTCATCTCACAAAGACCCCATCCGTGCTACTCAAACATGCTCTTCTTTCCTGAGAGTCGTATTCGATATCAGATCATAACCGGATCCTCATCGACGCCTCCTTACCTCCCAACGACGGAGACTCAAAGAACCTCTCGGATCTAAACTTCGTTAACCTTAGAAACAAATAATCGAACCTCTAGGCTCGGTAACTGAAGGATCTCACAGACCACATCCTGTCTATCTGGCTGCCCATCTGGCAGACTACCCTTAGGTCCACGACAAAGAGTATCTGTAACTGTCTTGGCTTTTCCCCGGATGGTATAGGATATCAATATCACAATCCCTGAGTAACTCTAGCCACCATCATTGCCGCAAATTCTCGCCTCGGCTGCAGATATACCAAGGCTTTTGTGGTGCACAAATATCACATGAAGTCTGTATACGCTATGCCCCCAAATCTTCAAGGTATGATTTAACTGCCGCCAGCTCTAAATCGTGAGTGGCGTAATTTCCTTTCCTGCTTCCCTAACTACCGGAAAAACATAGGCTCTATCCTTATCGGGTTGCGTCAGCACACAACCTAGCCCAACACCCATCGTGTTATCATAATACCTAACCCTCTAGTCTCACAGGAGGGGTTAGAACTGTAGTCGTGGTCAACTTATCTTCCAATAATCGAAAGCCTTTCTCATTCTGCGAAATATTCGTATCCTTAATCTCACTTATGGTTCTGTTTCCCTTTCTTTGTTGCAACCAAACTTGGTCACTAAACTTAGATTTGATTCCTTTGCTTGCCTCACGCCTAAGACTTCATCACAATCACATTTTTGGGGAAGGTTTCCTTGATCTCACAAGTAGTAACCGGATTTCCTTTCCTGGTTGTAGAGCCTATAACTAGGTGTCACCACATTTTCTTGAAATGTTCTTACCGCCCATTATCAACTAATGGTCTTTACACTCGTCTGGGTAATCATGACTCGTGCAACTTACATTTATATCTTTACGATACTTCTCGACCCGGTTAGACGCTGTTTTTATTACTCCAACCCAACACTTTTTCCACGGTTATCCACAATCAGAACCTATGGCATGATGATACCAAGACCTTACTATCTTATATCCTTCATCTAACAACATGGGTACATCGTAATCCCATAATACGCAAACCGTCCTTTTACGTGGGGAAGAGAACTTATCTCCTTACTTAAACTTTCTCGAGTCACAACCCTAATCACGGTCCTCTCGCGGTCCAAGAATTATCTAATCATCACGCAGCCTTAAAGTAGTGTAGATTTTCAAAACCTACCAAAGATGCCCTCGCCTTTCCGTCGTGACACCGTATTTATTTATTCATGCCTTGCACATTTTCCTGAAATTATCTGGAAGGTCGTGGCCCTGACTGCCACACCAAACCAACTCCAAGTACCTTCAAGGGCATTTAACATAAATTCCTTCAAATTCAATTATTACTACTTTCGCCTCAATCCACCTAAAATGAACAAATCACGGACTTAATAAAACAATTTTGCCAAAGAAGGAAGAATAATTCATCGTTACCACCACTTCTCTTCATTTCCACTCGATAACCGCTTATCGGAAAATTGTACCGAAATCAATCTCTCTGTAGTCCACGCTGGCATCACAAGAGGCCAACTAGTCCGCGTCTCATAATGACCTCAACGTCATCATAACAGCTCCGCTAGGTCTGCTAAGGTCCAACGATCGTATCGTTACGGTAATTATTATCTACTCGCTCGCCTACCACCCATCACTCACGCGTGATCACCCCGAAAGCGTTCTCATGGATTCGTGCTTTATTTCTTTACACTTGGTTGCTATCTTTTCATCGGTCGTACTTTTCCGTACTCCCAAACTTATTTTAGCGTCGTCATAGCCTTCATCGATCCGGTCTCAATCTTTGGAGTTACAAAATTAAACAATACAAGGCCCATTCCGGCTCTCGCAACCTGGTTCCGGTGGAATGCGTCCACGAACCCATAAAACGATTAACTAGACTTGGGCCTTGCACCCTCGTGACCCTGTCACGTAGCGGGACTACTACCAACTAATCCCATATCATTTCAAGCTATGAGTCGACCCATAATAGGTCCCCAACCCAACTCAAGGCCGTTTAACTCTTACCTCTATTCGACTTAACTTTACTACCCGAGAAGGCCTTATATACCTAGGGTCTCGACGGTTATCACATTCTCAGGCTCGCAATTTCCATGCTCCAAGCCTAACTTATCAGCCCCCCGCAACCGGGTACAAAAACTTCTCGTAAAATCATAGCCGTGTTGTCTTGACCACAACAACTATACTTTCTTCGTCCGGATCTCGCCCTTACAATTCCCTTAAGCATACCACGAGCTTAAGTTGCTAACATAGTCTTCCACTTAGTCTCTTAATTAACTTCTTAAGGGTCCATTACATTCTCACACAACTCATCATCACCTAATTATCTCAAATTAGCACTTAAAACCTTGATGAGAGTTCCTTAACTGCTCATACCTTCCCGGTATTTATTTAGTCCTTACCCAATCCTGGTAATCTAAAATCATCCTAGGCAACCCACATGTGACCCCCAAACATAAATCCGTATAGTTGTATGTCACAATACCAACTATACTACAAACATTACCAACCGGATACGCAATCCACATAATCCTTCCCGGTCATCACGCCTTTCGTAGGCGCAAACAATCATAACTTGTTAGGGAAAGACGACCCTAACCATACAAATCTATCGCACGATCTTAGAGTGAGAAGAATGAAACTAATCCTAAATGTCCTGCAGCCTCCCGATTATAGATGTGGTGCACAACACACCGATAATCAAGACTACTGTAGACACGGTGCGTAGACACTTTCCGAGGACTAATCGCTCGATACCACTTTTGTCACGACCCGACCGGGCATGATCGTGCCCTACCCGGCACCCTTTTGTAAACATCGAGAATAGCAATGAATATACACAACTAAAAAAATACTTAAACATAAGTTAACAACGGGCTAGCCGATAAGGCCATCTTCCGTAAAAATATACTCAATCCGGAAATAGAAGACATTTTTTTTTCTTTACAACCCAATCCACAATGTGACTACGCACTTAAGAATAATAACTCAAGGGACAGGCCCCGCCATACCACTGAATGTACAATAACCGACAATACCAGAATAAGCCTCCTAATAAAGGAGCTTCTCAACAATGAACAGTGATCCTAAGAGCGAGGATCAAGACAGCACTTTACTCGCGGCGTGAACGCGGCCCGAAGGAGGTCAATAACATGTACCAAATATGTGAAATCAAAGTGAATGAAATCATAAGTCTAAAATAAACTGAGACATGTATGATAACTCAATTAACATTACATCGGCCTTACTAACAATGAGAGTAAATAGGTATACTTACAATATAAAGTAGGAAAGCTCACGATCAAAGCAGACCACCCGCGCGTTGTCATTAAGCAATCCTATTCCCGGGACTATTTCACCCGCATAGATCCAGTGGACCCGCATGAGGTATTCCTCGCATGGGACTATTTCACCCGCATAAGCCCTTACGGACTCGCATGAGGTATTCTCGCGATAGCCGGACGCCCGCGTGGGACTATTTCACCCGCATAAGCCCTACGGACTCGCATGAGGTATTCCTCGCATCGTGGGTAGCAAATCCACTAAATATGCAATGCCACAAACCCGGAACGACCCGCAATTATTACTGAACTACTAGCACAAATCCGGCTATCACACATAACATAAGCACTACCGACTTATCATACAATATATAAGCAAGTTAAGCAATCCCCTAACTTCTTATTATTCTGTTTCATATACACTCTCATTTTAGTTTACTTAAGGCACTAACATGTTCTTTATAAAAATCCGGGAATTTAACCCAAAGTACTACGTACTTCTATTCTTTCAAAATGACTCATTTCATTATAAAACTTCCAAGATACTAATAACCGTAGTATCAAGTTACAATTTCTTTTTCAAGACAAGTCACAATACTTTTAGAAATAAAATTAGGCTTCTAAATCAAGTGACTTCTTCTCTCGTAAAAGCCTTAGGCAATTGATGCATTTAAATCAAATTGCCTTTCAAATAAATCAAGCCATTTATCTTTCCTTAAAGCCAATATAACCAACTCCCCATAAAGTCGTTATATTCACTTTATACCTAAGTCAAGTACAATTTCCTGTCCAAGGGACTTATACGTTTAAAACGAAACAAGTGTCACATTCTTTAAAACTCTTCAAGTCCCTTAACATGCTTAAATTACTTAAGAGTAAACCATTCTCTTATTAACTTTCCATAAAGCTATTATAATCAACTTCCCATAAAGCCGTTATACTAGCTTTATACATTAGCAACTTACATACTTCTTTTTAACCAAGAGACATAAACTTTCCAACAGAACAAGTATCAAAATACTTTCAACATACTTAAAGTCTCTTAACCTTTGAAAACCAAGATATCCTTAATAAATAAACAAGTGAGTTAATTCTCTAACTCAAACAACTGGGGCATTCTTAAAATAAGCCAAGGATATCAAATAGACTAGATTGTCAAAATCTTGACGTCACCGCACTATACATTTACAACTTAATCATGCTCAAGAGGTAAGAAAGTTCCACATACCTCTTCGGTTTAATCCACTTGCTAAGTCCAATCGTCGTACGTAGTATGCCAACCTATAATGACCATAGTACGTCCATTAACTTCTAGTTTCAAACGTAGAATATTCCAAGTGCAAGTCACTAAATTCTACGGAAAATCGGACAGCACTTCCTTTGTTTTTACTAACTTTGCCACCTTTTTCAAGGCCGAATACAATAACCAAACAGCCCCAATTGGCTCACCACAATTTATAAGGTAGTTCAATGCAAATGAATAACCAAACAATTTCAATTGGCTCACCAAACGATAACAAACTAGTCTAAACTACTAGTCCAATTTCGGCCACAATGTATAAAACAATACCAATTCTTATTCAATTTCCAATTCAATCCAAATCGGTAGCATAATATGATATCAAGCCGCCATTAATTATAGCTACTACATTTTCCAAGTAGGTAACATGCGACAATTCAATTAATCGATCAAATTGGATTTCAATTTCAAATGGCTAAATATGTCATTTTTGGATTTTGAGCTTCCAATTCCATAACACTTATCAAACTTCATAACACATATCACAAGACCACTTATAACTTATCATAACATGAAATCTTCAATTACAAAAGTAAAACGAAGATTATACCTCAATTAGCCCAAATATGATCCAAGAGTACAAGTCGATCTCTAGCACCTTTAGCTCCTCCTTTCGACATTCCAATCCACCCCAAGCCACCCTTAGAAGATTATGAAAACTCATCTTCAAGTTTCAACTTCAAAGTTGAATAACCCTTTAGGTTTTCGCCTTGACTAATACGAAACACCACATTTCCTGGATCTTTTATTGAGAAACACTTACTATACCCTTAGGTACCTTGGTTTAAAGTGGGAATTATTGACAACAATTGAATTTTTTTATTTTCAACCCTCATGGCAGAGCTCCTATGAGTTCTTCAAACATTTCTTGAAAAAACTAAGTGTGGGAACTAGTCATCCTACTAGTAAGCTTATATAACACAAGGAAGGGTTATGATTAAAACAAATGGGCGGCTTGGATGCATTTCACATGGATCAAGCCCAAGTGGCCTTTGACTTAGTCAATCTTATCATGCTACTAGTCTTTGCAAGACTTGGCCATTTAAATTATGGTCAAATGACCATCCTATCCATGAATATTTCGTCCAAGACTAAGCAAAGGGGGGGTGACACGTGTCGCCCTCCCGTTCGTCGCAATATTTCGTTTCCGACCAATTCCAAAAATTCCGACAAACTAACTCGTCTCAAATCTTAACATTTTTGAGTTCTTACGTACGTCCTTATAAACATATCCTGGAATTTCCGGGGTGTAACATTCCCCTTTCGATTTGGAGTGCAACGGGCCTTAGCAAGATTGCTTCACGTGTAGGAAAGCCTCTATACACGGATCAATATACTAAGGAGAGGTCAAAAATGAATTATGCAAGAGTCTTAGTGGAAGTAGATGTTAGCAAAGAACCGGTAATGAAATTTGGTGTCAAACTCCCCGACAATAGAAGGTATACTCAAAAGGTGAACTACGAGAACTACCCGGATTTTTGCTATCATTGTGCGGCTTTTGGACATAATCACTTGAAGTGTAGAAAACTGAGGCAAGATACCAACGCTCAAGAAGCTCCAAAAAATCGCAATCCATTGGTACCTCCTAGCAATGGGGAGTTTCTACATGTTTGGATGCCGACAGAGTTACGGGTTAAACTGGTCCTCCTTTCCCTTATCCACCACCTTGTCAACATCCCGTAGATGCTGGAAACCTGATGGACATAGAGAATAGTGAGCAAACACTACCCCATATTCCCGGAAGTGTGGGAGATGCTACGCATGTTGCTATTCCTCCGGTTATGGGTCAACATAGCTCATCAAGTTTACGGGATACACAAGAGGGGTCCTCAAGACTTCACCCCCATCCTGGTATTGTGCAACATGATAGAAGGAGAAATGAGACAAGGCAGACTGATTCTGGAGCACCAATGAACCCGCATTCTTCACTAGAGGGGGGAACCTACAAGAGTGCTACGGAAGACTCTAATCATGCATCACGGTGCATAAATTTTGAACGCGGGGAACATAGCCTGGCTGAGACACATGTATTGTCTTCCAACAACAAGGAAGAGGTATGGAAAGAAGTAATTTCAAGGAAAAATACGCCGAAAGGTAGTAGTATGGCAGTTGTTATAATAGCTTTATGGGAAGTTGTTATGACGACTTAAGAAGAAGTGAAAAGATGGTTTAAAAATGTTATGTAAGGAGAATCACACCGAACCTACAAATAGGTCGGATTACGTTATGAAATACACCGAGCCTACAAATAGGCCGGATTACGTTATGAGATACACCAAGCCTACACATAGGTCGGATTACGCCATATTACCCCGAGCCTACACATAGGCCGGGTTACGTCATCTTACACCGAGCTCCACAGGCGGGCCGGATTATGCTACATGATTCCACAGTACACCGAGCTCCACAGGCGGGCCGGATTATGCTACATGATTCCACAGTACACCGAGCTCCACAGGCGGGCCGGATTATGTCACATGATTCATAAGTACACCGTGTCCCGCAAATGGGCCGGATTACGTTATCACGTATGAATAATCAAAGTTAGCTTCCAAATAAGAAGTCCCTCCATAAAGGGCCGGATTGTGATATGTAAGATATGTAAGTTATGTGGAAAAACTTGATTTAATTCTTAAGTAAGTATGTAAGAAAATGATGTTAAATCTTATTGAAAGAAGGAAAGGAACGGTTAATATACGATTGATTTCAGGAGTTAAAATGACATTCTTTTATACAGTTATGATTTGATTGTTGCACCTTATTTCATTCCATACTGCACTGTTATCTTGACCGCCTTCTTCTGCGTTAAATGCCCGCAGTGTTAGGTACACAGTTGGTGATCCTTGCTCTTAGGATCTCTGCTCAATTTTTGGGAGGAAGCTCCATTCACTCCGAGGCTTATCTTTTGGTACGGTTTCCACGATGTTGTAGATTTATGTACATTCGTGGGTATGGCGGCCCCGTCCCATACGCTTGTAATTCTTAGAGGTTTGTAGTCACATGTGGTGGGTCAGTTTGTAAAAAAAAAAGGGATATAACTGCTGATGTTTATGTATATGTTTATGTGTCCAGGGAGGTAGCCTTATCGGCTAACCTGTTGTTTAAATTCTCGTTGTTTTATTTTATAAGTTTCATGTATGTTCCGCTGATTATCTCTGATGTATACTGTAAGTGCCTGTAGGGCACTGGATGCCCGGCTCGGTCGTGACATATATGCCTTGATAGATCCAGGTTCTACCTTGTCCTATATATCTCCCCATATTGATAGTAGGATAGGGATAGAGCCTGAGTCAATAGACCCTTTTGAGGTAGCTACGCCAGTGCGGGATTCGGTGGTAGCTGAGCGGGTATATAGGGCTTGCCCAATGACTATATGCAGTCGTCAGACCCTAGCCGACTTGATAGAGTTGGATATGACCGATTTTGATGTGATCATGGGTATGAATTGGTTAGCTTCTTGCTACGCCAATGTAGACTGTAGGAAGCGGTTGGTACGGTTCCAGTTTCATGGGGAGCCGGTTATAGAGTGGGAGGGGAACACTGTGTCACCGAGGGGTAAGTTTATTTCTTATCTCAAGGCTATGAAGATGGTTCAGAAGGGGTATATCTACCATCTCATTCGGGTATTTGATACTGAGGCTGTGATACCAGACCTTCATCGGTCCAAGAGTCGCAGTTCCTGCATGTGTTCCCGCACGACCTCCGGTATCCTCCGAGAGGGAGATAGAGTTTTGCATTGATATTCTGCCTGATACTCGACCTATATCCATTCCGCCATACAGAATGACACCTGGCGAGTTGAGAGAGTTGAAGGACCAACTGAGAGATTTGCTGGAGAAGGGCTTTATTAGGCCTAGTGTTTCTCCCTGGGGAGCGCCGGTATTGTTTGTTAAGAAGAAGGATGGGACGCTGCGCATGTGTGTCGATTACAGACAGCTGAACAAGGTGACTATTAAGAACAGATACCCCATTCCCAGGATTGATGACTTGTTCGACCAGTTGCAGGGAGCGAGGTGTTTCTCCAAGATAGACCTACGATCCGTTACCATCAAAGTAGTTAGGGAGACGGATGTCCCTAGGACTGCATTCCGGACCCGGTACGGGCACTATGAGTTCAGGGTCATGTCTTTCGGCTTGACCAATGCTCCGACAGTATTTATGGATTTGATGAACCGAGTGTTCAAGCCATTTTTGGATACGTTTGTGATAGTATTCATTGATGACATCTTGATTTATTCTCGCCGGAGGCGAGCATGCGGAGCATTTGAGGGATCTTGAGAGTTCTCCGACCACGGTTGTATGCCAAGTTTTCAAGTGTGAGTTTTGGTTGGCTTCGTGGCATTTAGGGCACATTGTCGGGCCGATGGTATTCGGTGGATACGGCAAAGATCGAGGCGATCAAGACTTGGCCTGCACCTACTACACCGGCAAGCCAGTGCGCATTTTCGGGCCTTGCAGGTATTATCGGAGGTTCGTGGAGAAGTTTGCTTCTATTTCAAGACCTTGACCAAGTGACTCGTGGCGGCTAAGTTTCAATGGACGGATGCTTGTGAGGAGGGCTTCCATCGAAGGAGAGGTTGACGACCGCTTCTTACTCTTCCGCAGGTCCAGACGGCCATGTGGTTTATTGTGATGCGTCGGGCATCGGCTTGATGTGTGTTGATGCATCAGGCAAGGTTATAGCTTACGATCTCGACGGCCAAGAAGCATGAGAAGAACTACCCACACATGACTTAGAGTTGGCGTGATGATTCACGCCAAGATCCGAGACATTATTTGTATGGAGTTCATGGATATTTACACGCACCACAAGAGCCTCCGATATCTTCACGGAGGAGCCGAACTTGCGGCGAGACGGTGTTTAGAGCAACTCAAGGATTATGATGTCGATATCCTATACAACCCAGGGAAGGCCAATGTAGTGGCAGATGCCCTTAGTCGTAGGTCGATGGGTAGTCTATCAGATATGCAGCCAGAGAGGAGGGGCATGGTCTGCGAGTTACATCAGCTAGCGAGCCTTGGAGTCCGATTGATTGGTTCTGATAATAGTGGGGTTCGTGTTCGAGAGGTTGTCGAGTCTTCCATCGTCGAGGAGGTGAAGGGGCGACAGTATGAGGATCCGATTATGACACGATATCGAGTTACGGCTCTTCGTGAGGGAAAGAGTCCTTTTGAGGTAGCACCTGATGGGGTGCTAAGGTTTGAGGGCAGGTTGTGTGTTCCAGATATTGTAGAACTTCGACAACAGGTTCTAGGGGAAGCACACAGCGCTCGTTACTCTATCCATCCGGGGTCGACAAAGATGTACCACGACCTCGGATCGTGTATTGGTGGGACAAACAAGAGGGCGTTGCGAGTTTGTTGCTCGCCCGAGTTGTCAGCAGGTAAAGGTAGAGCACCAGAGGCCTGGTGGGTTGTTGCAGACGATAGAGATTCTGACATGGAAGTGGGAGGTGATCAATATGGACTTTATTACATGGTTACCTCGCACTCAGAGGAAGCATGATTCTATCCGTTATCGCCGACAGTGTGAAATCAGCCCACTTTCTTCCCGTCAGACGACTTTTTCGGCGAGGATTACGCTAGACTTTACATCCGAGAGATCGTGAGACTACATGGGGTCCCTATATCTATCATATCGCATGCAGGAGCCCGGTTCGCTAACTTCGGAGGTCCTTCCGCGGATTAGGGACGCAGTGAGCCTCGATCGCATTCCATCCTCGAGACCGGACGGCAGAGCGTACCATCCATACACTCGAGGATATCTTTGCGAGCCCGTGTTATTCATTTCGTGGTAGGGAGGATCATTTGCGCTAGTAGAGTTTGTGTATAACAACAACTACCACCAAGATCCGGGATGGCGCCTATGAGGCCTTATACGGGAGGAAGTGCAGTCACCGATAGGCTGGTTTGATGTAGGTGAGGTGCAGTTAGTCGGGCCGGACTTGGTTCAGCAGGCGGTGGATAAGGTGAAGCTTATCCAGGAGCGGTTATTGACAGCTCAGAGTCGACAAAAGTCGTATGCAGATCATCGTCGTCGACATTTGAAGTTTGAAGTTGCTGATTGGGTTTTCCTGAAGGTGTCACCCATGAAGGGTGTGATGAGGTTTGGGAAGAAGGGGAAACTCAGCCCAAGGTACATTGGGCCTTATCAGATTGTCCGTAGGGTAGGCAAGGTTGCCTATGACTTGGATCTGTCGTCCGAGCTGGAGGCAGTACATCCGGTTTTTCATGTTTCTATGCTGAGGAGATGTATCGGAGATCCATATAGAGTGCACCCGATTGATGATGTCCAGGTGACAGATGGGTTATCGTATGAGGAGATTCCCATAGTGATACTCGATCGCCAGGTTAGGAGACTGCGGACAAAGGATGTGGCTTCCGTCAAGGTCTTATGGCGGAACGAGAATAGAGAGGAGATGACGTGGGAAGCAGAGGAGGACATGAGGCAGAAATATCCTCACTTATTCCCCACACCTCCAGGTAACTCACTTTCCTACTGGTTAATTTTAATTGTCATATGTACTTAAGTGTTCTATTGTGGCCATATGTGGCATTTTGCAAATTGTTCAAGTTATGAGGGACTATGTCGTTATCTGAGTTAATTGAATCTAGGAGGAACATTCGGGACGAATGTTTCTAAGGGGGAGGTAATGTTATACCCCGTAGTTCCGGAGTATGTATGTAAGGACGTACGTACGAATGTATAAACCCTAATTAGGGTAAGAATGAAAGAATTGTTTCCGACAGAAAATATTCCAAACCTTGTGAAGGAAATTTTACGTTTTCAATATTTTTTTTCCAATTATGAAATTTTTCCGAGAGATAAAATATTTTGGACCAATAGGAGGGCGACATGTGTCACCCCAAGTGGACATGGGTGGACATTTTTTTCAAGACTAGTGGGCAAGACAAGTGGTCAAAGTCTTGCATGACATTTGTGGGACAAGTGGACAAAGGGACCCACACAAACACATGTCCTCAATCTATACCATACACATGCTTCAATCCTAGCCCTTGGTTGTCCTATATAAACACCTCTAGTTGATGAAATCTTCCACACTTAGAACATTTCAAGACTTGAAAATATTTTCTCTCCCTTTCCTAGTGTTCTCGTCCAAAGCCCCATTTTTTTTTGAGCAATTGTTGTCCAATAATTCTTAAACTTCTAAGTGTTCTTCCTTAATGTATTAGGAAGATTAGTAACCAAGAGTTAGACAAGATTTCACACCCCTAGCCTCAAAAACCCTCCCTTGGCCGAGAGCTTGCAAGAGTGAAACCTAAGTGTTCTTCACTTTTTGGAGTTAATTCTTGAATAGAAGTTGGTTAGGAACTTCTAAGGGTGACTTGTGGTAGTTTGGACCACAAATATTTGGAGCTAAAACTTGCTTAGGAACGACTTTAAGTTCTTGGATATTTTTGGGCTATTTTGAGGTAATGAACCTTAACCTCTTTGTGAAGTTGATTATTATGTATATTGGATATTATACATTTATTGGAAGTATATTATGGAGTATGAGATATAAGGAAATATTTGGATCTTGTTAACTTGTTAAAAGGAGAATTGGCATATTAGCCATTAAAATGGTAAAAATGTATCCATTATTGCTAAAAAGTTAACAATAAAGAAACTATAACTTATATTAAGATTGGAATATAAGTTGGAAGACTAATGAAGTAATTGGATAAGTAAAATTGTAAAAGTTGGCCAAGGACCCCAACTTAAGGACTGTATTTACTTTGGACTGTATTTACTTTGGATTGTATTTACATTGTTGTTAAGGGGAAGATTGTTAATCGTGTTCCATTTGGGCGTGTGATCCCCTTCTTTAATTATTGTTGTTGTTAAGGGGAAGATTGTTAATCGCGTTAGCTTGGCGTGTGATCCCCTTCTTTAATTATTGTTGTTGTTAAGGAAGATTGTTAATCGCGTCCGCTGGGCGTGATCCCCTTCTTTAATTATTGTTGTTGTTAAGGGGAAGATTGTTAATCGCGTTTCGTTTGGGCGTGTGATCCCTTTCTTTAAATTTCGGAATTATTGCGCCTTATTTATGGCATGTTGGTTACTATTATCGGGCCTTGAAAAAGGTGGAGAATTGAGTAGAAATGAGGGAGGTGCTGCCCAATTTTTCGTAGACTAAGAGAAATCTTACTTAGAAGAATCCCACGTAAAACTAGAATTTGATAGGCGTGCTTTGACTATTATAGGTTGACACTCTGCGCGCGACATATCCGACTTGGCAAGTGGATTTAGCCGAGGAGGTATGTGAATCTTCCTATCCATTTGAGCATGATATTTGTGAAATATATATAGTACGGTAGACGTACGTGTGTTAAACTAAATTTGGCTTTACTTTGATGTCTTTGGACTTGAGTTCTAAATAATAAGAATCTTGAATATTTCAAAAAGAGTTATGAATCATTTTTGGAAGAAAAGTAATACTTGGTTTTAAATAAAAAGCTTAAGTGTTATACTAGCTTTATGGGAAGTTAGATATAACGACTTAAGAAAGATAAAAGGAACGTTTTACTTATTTGTTTATAAAAGCCTTGTAATGATTTCTGAAGGTGTGGTAAGTTGGTTTGATAAATAAACATGTTATGATGCTAAGTGTGTTAGTATCTTGTGACGTTTGTGTAAGGGGTTGTTCTTTGTGCTTATGTTGTTTAACGATAAGCCTGTGGTCGATATTATATCACTTACCCCCGACTTGTTACGAGCCTAGGGTTAGCTACCCCCGTCGCGAGAATACCTCACGCGTCCACGTGACCTATGCGGAGTCGCGGAGTTCCGTGATGATCACCCGGCGTGTGTTACGATGCGAGGAATACCTCACGCGTCCATGCGCTACGCGATCGCGGACTCGTGACGATGCCGGTGGTTAGCTACCCCGATGCGAGGAATACCTACGCGCCTGCGGTCATGCGATCGCGAGTTCCAGGATTTGGCTCGCATAATGATACTATGGGCGATTGGCCTTGCTTCGATCATTAGTGGCCTAGAAAAGACCAGTTACGTTATATCTATTCTGCTCTTGTTTATGATGTGGTACTATGGCGTTAAATTAGGTTGTTTCTGCATCTTTGTGAATTGGTTTTAAAATGTTATGGTTTTATATTATTACGATTTTCCAAAGGTTACATACTTGGTACATATTTGTATCGACCCTTTTCTCGGGGTTGCGTTCACGCCGCAGGTGGAAAGAAAGGTGGATCCTCATTCTTAGGATCTTTACTGTGTGTCATGAGCTCCATTTCTCCGAGGCTCGACTTTTGGTACTGCTTCTCCCGGTGTTGTAGATGTTTTGTACATTCGTGGTATGACGGGCCCCGTCGTCATAGTGTTTACACCTTCTTAGAGGTATGTAGTCCTGTTGTAATTTTGGGATGTAACTGTTCACTTTTGGTATTTATATACAGGACGAAAGGCAACCTTTTCTTGATATAACTGTTTCATGTTTGCAAAGTTTATATTCCACTGGTTACTCTGATGTATGTCTACTTGGGTGCCCGGGTAAGGCACCAGTCGCGGGCCCGGGAACGGGTCGTGACAAGAACAAGTCTCTAATCTTGAAGCCTCCAAGAAATTATGTTATGTGATGAATTAGGGATTGTGTCTCCTTTGAAAAATCTGCCCAAAGGGCCTTTTATAGCCTCTCAAAACGTGTCCCACTTTTCCTTCTATGCCTTGGCCCATTCCTTCTCGAATTTGGCAAAATTCCGCTGGGCGCCACAAGACTACTGATCAAGGCCGTGGCGCCAAACTCCTGACTTCTCGACATTGGGAATCATGGCCCCAGAGTCTCGATGGATCGCGCCACGACGCCGCCTGCTGTCCGGATGCCAACTGCCTCTTTTGGCCTGAACCTCATTTTATGCCCTCTTTTTGCTTCTTTTCTCCACGTTGCCTTTTTAAACCACTGTGACTCAAAAGAAAGAAAAATTATCCTAACACGACACATATTTGGACAAAAATGGGTAAAATACTAACTAAAAATGACTCAAAAGACGTATATAAAATATGTCTAACAAACACCCCCAAACTTAACCTTTGCTCGCCCTCGAGTAAAGATAAAAAATAGAAACAAAGACACGAAAGGAAAGAAAAGAAAATAACTGACTCAACGACACTGGTCAACCTGCTGCACAAATGTCACTAGAAAAACATGAAGGTTAGTAGGATAATATGCAGGAACATGTATAACATAGATTTTTAGCATTCTAAACTCTCAAGTCAGATATTTCGCAAACTCAGTTCAATCATGCTCAATGGAAGTAAGAATATTTAACCTATGCATGTCAAATTCAAAACTCTATGGCATGTTCACTTGTTATTCTCCACTAATCATAGATACACATACTAGAGATCTTCAGGAATTTTCAGGGTTGTAATGTAGGCTTAGGCAAGGGTAGGTAAAAATAGACATTTAGTCTAAATTACGTACCATAAGCTCTTTTTCTTTCAACTCTTTTCCTTCCTTTTGATTTCCTTTTCTAACCTCATACCTATCTTTTCCCTCTCTTGTTTTTAGAGAATGAAGTGCATTATGAATAACAAGCACCCACAAACTTTGGCTTTTGCCTATTTATTTTCATTGGGGTGCATAAATTTGTTCACTCTCTTTTTGTATTTTTTTCAACACTTTTCATTCCAAACATCTTCAATTTTTCACTTATGACGCAAACATGGAATTATAGGGTGTCAAAGAAAAGATCTTATTTTAGGCTAAAAGGGGCTGACTAGGGATACAATTTATTGTCAGGGATAGGCAGTGAATGGTAAGAAGGGCTAACAAGGAAATGTATGAGTCATATCCCTAACATGTACATCCTAACTATTTCGCCTCAAATAACAAGCAAGCAGACACATAGGCTTTATCATTAACAATGCATAAATCAAGCACAGATACCCCAAATACTTTGATTTCATGAGTCATTGGCATACCTAACTTAAGCGTTCGGATTTTTCTGCTTCTAATTTCATTACATTATCCCACTTTACTTCACTAGGCGTTTCAAACAACTAAAGCACGCATGATCATAAAAAAAATTAGACTCATATAAAACATTAAAAAAAACAACAAAAAGACTCAAAAATAAACAAATAAACAAAGAACCCCCCAAACTTAAATCACACGTTGTCACGACCCGACCCCGGGCCCGCGACTGGTGCCCTACCTGGGCACCCCTTACAGGTATACATCAGAGAATAGCAGCGGAACATACATAAACTCATAAAATACTTAGACAGTAAATATCAACAGGCTAGCCGATAAGGCCACCTTCCGTGAAATATACATAACCCAAAAAAATAGTTACATCTTTGTTCTTACAACCCAATCCACAAGATATGACTACAGACCTCTAAGAATAACAACTGTGACGGGACAGGGCCCCGCCATACCCCTGAATGTACATAAATCTACAACATCAGGGAAATCGTACCAAAAGACAAGCCTCCGGAGAAATGGAGCTTCTGACAACTGATCAGTGATCCTAAGAGTGAGGATCCACCACCTGCTTACCCCTACATGCGGCATGAACGCATCACCCGAGGAAAGGGGGTCAGTACAACAGATGTACCAAGTATGTAAAACTGAAAGTACTGAAATGAAATCATATAGTCTAAAATAAAGCTGGAGACATGTATGATAACTCAAATAACAGTACAATTTGCCTTACTAATAATGAGAGTAAACAAGAGTATACTTTACTGCATAAAACTAGGAGGCTCATGATCAAAGTAGGGCCACCCGCCCGTAGTATTATTAAGCAATCCTACTACTGGGACTATTTCACCCGCATAGGACTATTTCACCCGCTTAGGCCCGGTGGGCCCGCAATGAGTACAAACGCCGCACTCGCATCATGGGTAGAAAATCTATGGAATAAATAGTAACCCGGGGGTTTACCCCGCAAGAATAACATAACACTAGCACAACCGGCTATCATACATAACATAAGCACCACCGGCTTATCATACATAACATAAGCACCACCGACTTATCATAATTATCATAAGAAAGTTAAGAATTCCCCTAACTTCTTATTAGTCTTAATTATCATGCACTCTCATTTTATATAACTTAAGACACTAACATGTCATTAAAAATCTGGGAATTTAACCCAGAGTACTATGTACCTTTATCCTTTTAAAACATGACTCTTTCTCGTATAAAATCCCCAAGATACTAACACCCGTAGTATCAAGGCTTGTCTACTTTTCAAAACAAGTCACTATACCTTTAGAAATATATTTTTAGGCTTAACTAAGTGACCCTTACTTTAAGACTTTAAGCAATGGATACCTTTAAATCAAATTGCCATTCTTTATTTCAAGTCTTTTATCCTTGCTTACTTTACTAGAATAAACCATTCTTTTAACTTCCCATAAAGTTGTTATAACCAACTTCCCATAAAGCCGTTATATTAACTTTATGCTTTAGAAACTAAGATATCTTTAACCTTTAAAACAAGTGAGTTAATTCTCTAACTCAACCAACTTGGACATTCTTAAAACAAGTCAAGGATACCAAATGAAACTAAATTCATTTAATTCTCGTACGTCTACCGTACTATACATTTACAACTACTCATGCTCAAGAGATAAGAAAAGTTCCACATACCTCTTCGGTTCAATCCACTTGCTAAGTCCAATATGTCGTACGTAGTATGTCAACCTATATTGACCATAATACGTCTATTAACTTCTAGCTTCAAACGTAGAATATTCTAAGTGTAAATTCACTTATTCTACGGAGAATCGGACAACACTTCCTTTGTTTCTACGTACTTTTCCAC
The DNA here is from genome assembly GCA_029844215.1 of Przewalskia tangutica. Lineage (NCBI taxonomy): Eukaryota > Viridiplantae > Streptophyta > Magnoliopsida > Solanales > Solanaceae > Przewalskia > Przewalskia tangutica. The sequence goes on from JAQGDG010000029.1 coordinate 884,937, forward strand.
CTTTTTCAAGGCCCGAATTCAATAACCAAACATGCCATATTTAAGGCTCAACAATGTAGCTAACAAAAAAGGGATTACACGCCTAACAGGACGTGTAAAATTCTGCCCCACAATTGATATCAAACTAGTCCACTAATTTAATGTCATTCTCGGCAATTCAATGTACAACAACACAAAGTCTTTTCCAATTCTTTTTCAATCCAAGTTGTTTAGTCTAACATGTTATATAGCCGCAATCGATAATAACAACTACAATCCTTTCCTTATATGGCATGCGACGACTAAAACTAATAACTAAATCGAATTACAATCTTAAGGTTAAACATACAACTTTCGGATTCCATCCAAATATTCCATAACATTTCAATCTTCAATATATATCTCATGCTTGTTTATATCCATAACTACAACAATATGTAATCTTATAACACTAAGAGAACAAGATTGTTACCTTGACAAACCTTAATCTAACTCCAAGATTCAAAGTCGCTCCTTAGCAACTTAGCTCCTTTATTTCACGTTCCAATCCGCTATTTGAAGCCTATAGAAGTTCACAGACAACTTTCCTTCAATTTCCACACAAAACTATGAAAACGACTTAGGTTTTCACCTTGCGACTAATGTAAAAATGAAACTTTTCCGGGATCTTTCTATTGAGATATCCTTACAATACCCTTAGGAACCTTGGTTTAAAGTATTGTGAATTGTGGACAACAAACGAATTTTTCTCTCTCTTATGGAAGCCCTAACCCGAGAGCCCTCAAGAACAAGAACAAGATTTCTTGATTTTTTTCTAAGTGTGGAAGACTTGTCTTGCTACTAGTGTGCTTATATAATTAAATTGAGGGTCTAGATCAAAACACTTGTGTGGTCTTAGATGAAGGAATTTAAATATCAAGCCAAGTGGGCTCTTTGACTTAGTCAATAATATCAAGATTTGGGCTTGCAAGACTTGATCATCCAAGATTTGGTCAAATGACCTTCCTGTCCTTGGTCTAATTCATCCAAGACCATCCAAGGGGGGTGACACGTGTCACCCTCCCATTCGTCGTAATATTTTGTTTCCCGACATTTCTATAATTCCGATAAATTCTACGAGTCTTAAGTTTTAGCGTCCTGATTTCTTACGTATGTTTTTATATACATGTCCTGGAATTTCGGGGTGTAACATTCTTCCCCCCTTAGAAACATTCGTCCCCGAATGTTCTTTCGGAGTCAATCTAATAGATAGCGACATAGTCTCATTTACAACCCCTACATACCAATTATGCCATACATGGCCACATAATAGCACTTAAGCAAAATACTTCAATTAAAGCTGACAAGTAAGGGAAAAGGATTACCTGAAGGTGTAGGGAATAAGTGAGGATACTTATTCATCATGTCCTCCTCTGCTTCCCAAGTCATCTCCTCTCTATTACCATTCCGCCACAAGACTTTGACGGAAGCCACATCCTTGGTCCGCAGTCGCCTGACCTGGAGATCGAGTATCGCTATGGGAATCTCCTCATACGATAATCCCTCCGTCACCTGTACCTCGCTAGCTGGGAAAACTCTCGATGGATCTCCGATACACTTCCGCAACATAGAAACATGGAAGACCGGATGTACTTCCTTCAAGTAGGATGGCAGTTCCAACTCATAAGCAACCTTGCCTACTCTACGGATGATCTGATAAGGCCCAATGTACCTTGGGCTAAGTTTCCCTTCTTTCTGAACCTCATCACACCCTTCATGGGTGATACCTTCAAGAAGACCCAATTGTCAACCTGAAACTCCAAGTGTCGACGCCGATTATCTGCATATGACTTCTACCGACTCTGAGCTGCTAACAGTCTCTCCTGGATAAGCTTCACCTTATCCACAGCCTACTGAATCAAGTCTGGGCCAACTAACTGAGCCTCGCCCACGTCGAACCAACCAATCTGCTACCTACACTTCCGCCCATACAAAGCCTCATATGGCGCCATCTGAATGCTAGAATGGTAGTTGTTGTTATAAGAAAACTCAACAAGAGGCAAATGATCCTCCCATCTACCCCTGAAATCAATAACACAGGCCCGCAGCATATCCTCAAGTGTCTGGATAGTACGCTATGCCTGTCCGTCGGTCTGAGGATGAAATGCAGTACTGAGACTCACATATGTCCCTAACCCCATCTGGAAAGACCTCCAGAAGTTAGCTATAAACTGGGCTCCTCTATCTGATATAATAGATATAGGAACTCCGTGTCTCACAATCTCCCTGATATACAATCTAGCATAATCCTCAGCCGAATACGTAGTCCTGACTGGAAGAAAGCGGGCTGATTTCGTCAGTCTGTCTACAATAACCCAGATGGAATCACACTTCCTCTGAGTACGAGGTAACCCTGTAACAAAATCCATGTTGATCACCTCCCACTTCCATGTCGGAATATCAATCGCCTGCAATAGCCCACCGGGCTTCTGGTGCGCAACATTGACCTGCTGACAATTCGGACACTGAGCCACAAACCCTGCCACATTCCTCTTCAGGCCATCCCACCAATACATACATCTGAGGTCATGGTACATCTTAGTCGACCCCGGATGAATAGAGTAACGAGCAGGCTTCCTCTGCACCGGCCGACGGTTCTCGCAATATCGTGAACACACACCGCCTCGAATATTAGCACCCCATCAGGCGCTACCTCAAATAAACTCTTCTCCTCTCGATACCGTATCAGAACTGGATCCTCACACTGTCGCTTCTTCACCTCCTCGGCGATGGAAGACTCGGCAACCTCTCGAACCCGTACCCCACTATCATCGGTATCGACCAATCGAACCCCAAGGCTCGCTAGCTGATGGATCTTACGGACCATGTCCTGTCTATCTGGATGTACCTCTGACAAACTCCCCATAGACCTACAACTCAGAGCATCTGAAACCACGTTGTCTTTTCCCGGATGGTATAGGATATCAATATCATAATCCTTCAGCAACTCTAACCACCGTCTCTGTCGCAAGTTCAGCTCCCTCTGCCTGAAGATGTACTGGAGGCTCTTGTGGTCTGTATAAATATCCACATGAACCCCGTATAAATAATGTCTCCGAATCTTCAAGGCATGAATAACTGCGGCCAACTCTAAGTCGTGAGTAGGGTAATTCCTTTCATGCTTCCGTAGCTGCCGGGAAGCATAAGCTATAACCTTGTCGTGCTGCATCAATATGCACCCTAGCTCGATACCCGAGGCATCACAATAAATCACATAGCCCTCTAATCCTCGAAGAGTAAGAATCGAGCCGTCAACTTTTTCTTCAGTAACTGGAAGCCCTTCTCACAAGCTTCTGTCCATTGGAACTTAGCTTCTTTCTGAGTCAGCCTAGTCAATGGTGCTGATATTAAAGCGAACTTCTCCACAAACCTACGATAATAACCTGCCAGCCCTAAGAAGCTACGTACCTCCGTCGGAGTAGTAGGTCTCGGCCAAGTCTTGACCACATCAATCTTTGTCAGACAACTGAACATCGCCAGATAATGTGCCCCAAGAATGCCACTGAGGCTAACCAAAACTCACACTTGGAGAACTTGGCGTACAACTGCCGGCTCCGGAGGACCCCAAGTACCGCCCTCAAGTTATCTGCATGCTCCGTCTCTGTGCGAGAATAAATCAGGATATCATCAATGAATACTATAACAAACGTATCAAAAAATGGCTTGAACACCCGGTTCATCAAATCCATAAATACCGCTGGAGCGTTAGTCAAACCGAAATACATCACCCTGAACTCATAGTGCCCATACCGGGTCCTGAATGCAGTCTTCGGGATATCTGCCTCCCTAATTCGCACCTGATGATAACCGGACCGCAGGTCTATCTTGGAGAAAAACCTCGCTCCCTGCAACTGGTCAAACAAATCATCAATCCTGGGGAGGGGGTATTTATTCTTGATGGTTACCTTATTCAGCTGCCTGTAGTCAACACAAATACGCAGCGTCCCATCCTTATTTTTTACAAACAAAACCGGCGCTCCCTAGGGAGAAATACTAGGCCTAATAAAGCCTTTTTCCAGCAAATCTTTCAGCTGGTCCTTCAACTCCCTCAACTCTGCAGGTGCCATCCGGTACGGCGGAATAGGTATAGGCCGGGTGTCTGGCAGCACATCAATACAAAACTCAATCTCCCTCTCTGGAGGGATACCCGGGAGATCATCTGGGAATACATCCGGAAACTCTCTAACCACCATAAAGCCGTTATAACCAACTTCCCATAAAGCCGTTATAACCCTTTATGGTTTTAGACAAAACTCATTCCTTTTATAACCAAGAGACTTATACTTTTTATTAAAACCAAGTATTATGTATTTTCAAATCAATTCTCTTAACTTTCAAAGTACAATTAGTCTCTTAACCTTTAGAAATCAAGTGACTCCTTTTATTATAAAACCTTAGGCAATTGATGCCTTAAAATCAAGTTGCCTTTTCATTAAAAAAAATCAAGTCATTTATCTTTCCATAAAGAAAATATAGCCAACTCCCCATAAAGTCGTTATATTCACTTTATACCTTAGCCAAATACAATTTCCTATCCAAGGGACTTATACGTTTAAAACGGAACAAGTATCACATACTTCAAAACTCTTCAAGTCCCTTAACTTTAATAAAACATTAGACATCCTTAATACTTTCAAAGAAGTGAGTTAATCTCCTAACTCACCCGACTTGGCTATTCATAAAACTAGTAAAGGATATCAAGGTGTCAGACGCTCACCGTACTACATACGTGCAACTAGTCATGCTCAAAAGATAGGAAAAGTTCTACATAGAGTATATCACACAACTACCTCTTAACTTCATAGAGTAGAAGGAAACATGAAATGATACCACAGGTATATTCCATACATAGAATCATGCCAAAGGAAGGAAGAGGTTCACATACCTCGCGACGATTATCGACAAGTATCAAAATGCTCCAAAGTACTTCAACCTTGATAGCTATTCCATCCTTCAAGTAGGATACGCTATACTTAGTACTTCAACCTATAATGGTCACAATACGTCCATTAACCTCTCACTTCAAACGTAGAATATTCTAAGTGCTAAGTCACTAAATTCTACGAAAATCGGACAAAGACTTCCTTTGTTTCTACTTACTTTGCCACCTTTTCAAGGCCGAATACAATAACCAAACACGCCACATTTAAGGCCCAATCAATGCAATCAACAATAGGGGATTACACGCCTACTAGACGTGTAAAATTCCGCCCCACAATAGATATCAAACTAATACAACTACTAGTCCAATTTCGGCCATATTGAGTACAACAATACCAATTCTTATCCAATTTCCATTTCAATCCAAATTGTTAGCATAACATGATATCAAGTCGCAATCGATTATACTACTATAATCTCCAACTAAGTAACATGCGACGATTCTAGTAAACGACCAAATAGTAATCCAACTTCAAGTGGCTTATATAACATTTCAGATTAGGCTACAAGCAATCCATAATACTTATAAACTTCAACACATACACTTCATGCTAGCAACATGTAAAGCTAACAACAATATAAATAATCTTGTAACACTTTTAAGGGACAAGATTATACGTCAACGAATCTTAATCCAACTCCAAATCCGAAGTCGCTCCTTAGTAACCTAGAGCCTCTTCAAGACGCTTCAATCCGCTAGATGAGACCCTTAGAACAACACCAACAAACTTCCTTCAAATCTCCAAACAAAACCTAGAAAGACAACTAGGTTTTCGCTTTGCGACTAACCCGAAAACTATCTTTTTCCGAGATTTTTCTATTGAGATATGCTTACAATACACTCAAGAACCTTGGTTTAAAGTGTGGAGCTTAAAGAACAAGAAACGAAAATTTTTCTTTCTTTTCCTTCATGAACCCGAGAGCTAAGGCTCTTGTTCATCCAATTCTCTTGAAAATTTTCTAAGTGTTGGGCTCTCTCTTGCTACTAGTAGTATTATATAGGGACATGGAGGGTCAAGATGTGTACAAATGGGTGGCTAGGATGAGGTTCTCTTAAATATCAAGCTTGTGGTCCCATTGACCAAGTCAATTATCTCAAGCTCTACTACTTGCAAGACTTGTCTTCCTAACAAGGGTCAAATGACCCTTGTGCCCTTGTGATTTCGTCCAAGACCTCAATAAGGGGGTGACACGTGTCACCCTCCCATTCGTCATAATATTACGTTTTCCGACAATTCCATAATTCCGATAAATTTTTACAAGTCTCAAATCTTAACACTTGTGAGTTCTTACGTACGTTCTTAAAATATGTCCTGTAAATACGGGCTATAACATTCTTCCCCCCTTAGGAACATTCGTCCCCGAATGTTCTTTCGGAGTCAAACTTATAATTAGCGACATAGTTTCCTTTTTACCACCCCGACATACCAACAATGCCACACATGGCCCTAATACCTCGCACACGCATATCTGTCCATCATAAGCCCAAAAAGGGATTATCTTTTCGTACTTCCAACTCCTTCTAACTTATACACAGCCTCAATATAATCTGTTCATGACACTTAAACATACCACAACTTTATCATGCATACAAGTTTCTAAAGGGCCAAAGACATACCTGAAATCATATAGGCGGTTCAAAGGACCGCTAAAATCGAACTCCCACCACGCTCACACTACCGCCGGCATAAACATCATGCCTAGCTATGGAAGGCGAAGAACCCGCAATCGATCCAAAGAGATCGCGCTATCCCACCACCACCTGCTGGACAGTCTCTCACGAAATGGCCTGCTGGCCGCAAGCATAACAAGTCGTCAGTAGTGCGACATTCCCAAAATGGAATCTACTAGTGACCACACCGGCAAAGGTGGCTTCCTCGCTACTATTCTCTGACATCTGAACTCAGCCCCGAGCCCGACCTACTCCCGAATATCCCGCCGACCAAACCTCCGGCGAAGATCAAAGGAGCACTCGCCGGCCGAGATGTAGACCTAGTTCGGCTGCCCGCCGCCAAAGTTACCTCGAATCCTGCCGCCTCGCCTCGGGCCGGATCAGTCTAGCCGACCTCTCTCTCTCGCCCTCTATCCTCGCGCATAAGCTTGCATCACGGCAATATCCATACAGGCCGGGCGGCCACTCCTGTGCATGCGTAATCATATAACGGTCTAGCCCCATCACATAACGGTGAACTCACCCGCCATATCGGCCACATAGTGTGCGCATACCGCCAACGAAGTCAAACTCGTGTTGTATTCACGATGGTCCTCCCATTCTCGCCTCGATGACAAGAACCTATCAACACGGGCTCTCCTCATTTCGTGAGGCAAAAGTGACCAAGAAGGCCTCCGTGAACTCATCCCAAATCAGGACGAGCACCCACACCTCTCGGCCTCCCAAGACTCAAACCAGTTCAACGTAATATCATGTAACCGGTAAGAAGCTAGCACAACTGACTCTGTCTCCGAGGCCCTAAGCACCTGCATAGTCCGCTGTAGCTGCCGAACGAACTCTTGAGGATCATCCTCAGATCTCGAACCATAAAACTCGGGTGGACTACAACCTAAAAATCCCGAATCCTCAAATTGCTCTGGGGTTAACTACATGCTCCTCGTTTGCCGCCTACCACTATGCTAGTCAATAGTCCGATCTGTTCTCCATAATCTCTAAACTGCCTCGGCCGCGTGGATCGAGGCTCTGCACGAACCTCGAGCTACCGCGCCTCGGCTCCTCTAATACCGCCGCGTGGCTGAGTTTGCCGATCCGCCTACTACCTCGGGCATAGTTGCGCCCGAGTCTCGTAACCTCTCACGTAGCCTGGCCTCTTGCTGCTGCTTGCCCTTCGGGCCTGTCGCCTTCCGCGAGGCATAATCATACATAAGAAGGGGTCGAGAGGATTCAACCTACTAGACAACTCTACGGCACGATCTCAAAGAGAGAAGAATGGAAACCAATCCGAAATGTCCTGCAGCCTCCTGATTATAGCTGTGGTGCACAACACACCGATAATCAAGACTCTACTAGACACGGTCAGACACTTTCCGAGACTAATCGCTCGATACCACTTTTGTCACGACCAGGCTCGCTCGATCGTGCCCTACCCGCACCTACAGTATACATCGAGATAATCACGAACATACATGAAACTATAAAATAAAACAAATGTAAGTAAAACAAGGTTAGCCGACAGTGGCTACCTTCCGACATATAATATACAACCGGCGCTTGCCTTTCGCTTTACAAATCGACCCACAAAATGTGACTACGCACTCAAGAGTTTTAACATAACAATTGTGGCGGGACAGGCCCGCCATACCCCGAATATACATGAATCTACAACCTCGGAAAACTGCACCAAGAGATAAGCCTCCGAGCAAATGGAGCTTTTTCCAAAATGAACCGAGATCCTAAGAGCAAGGATCACCAACCTGGTACCTAAAACTCGGGCATGACGCAGCCCGGGCTGGGCCGACAACAGGTATCGAATATGGAACGAAATAACGTCAAGAAAGATCATAATCGCATAAACGAATGACAGGGACAAGTATAAAAAAAGTACATACCAGATCCAGTCGTGTCATTACCACTTATGAACTTAATCGCACCTTATTATTTTTTCCCATTTTCAATAAAAGTTATAGTCACATTCTTATGCACATGATTAGGAAAAATCATTAAGTTCATTACTATATAACTTACTTATCTTTCAAAACATAATCCGCCCTTGCGAGGGGCGCTATACTACCCGCCTAACTGGGACGCGATCAAGTCACACAAATATCAAAGCGTGCGTGGAATCCCCATCACCGCCGATACCTATAAGTGTAAATTATAATCATGTGACGCGCCCGTGGCATCCCACCTCACTGTCGGCGTACACATACACAACATATATATATATCTCCTGCCCGTGGAATCCCACATCACTGCCGACAACTATAAGTGTAAAATATAACCATGTGACGCGCCCGTGGCATCCCACCTCACTGTCGGCGTACACATACACAACATATATATATATATATATATAACGCGGCCGCATGCCCCGGAATCTCACATCGTATAAGCATGTCCATAATGTGCCTCGGCGTCCTCATCGTAGTGCAGTCTCACGTGGGAGCTAGCCATGGAGTAATAATATAATACGGTCGCATGCCCGAATCCCACATCGTATAAGCATGGCCATGGAGTAATAAAACGTGCGGCATCTAACCCGCATCTCGCCGCACGCCCCATCCTCATCGATAAGCATGGCCAAGATCAATCACAATGGAAGCATACCGTGGAATCCCCATCACCGCCGCAGACGTCAATAAAATGTCCGCATCTCACCCGCATCCCGTCACATGCCCTAATCCCACATCGATAAGCATGTCCAAGGATCAATCATGATGGAAGCATACCCGTGGAATCCCACATCACTGTCGGTACGTCCAAGTAAACTTATAACAAGACAGCCGACCCTCTAACTGAGAGTCACGACAACGTAACATATAATACTTGCACTTAAAGCTATCACAAGCAAATACAGGCAAGTTCATTAAACCTTTAGACATCCATTTTTATAAACTCATGACACTTTCGTTTTACACATCAAAATCCGGGAATTTAACCCCAAGTACTACGTACTTTCATTATTTTCAAAAGATCCCCTTTTCATATAAAACCCCAAGATACTAACACCCGTAGTATCCAGGCTTGTGTACATTTCGCATAAGTCACGATACTTTTAGAAATACATTTCTCGGCTTCTAAATCAAGTGACCCTTACTTTAAAGCTTTAAGCAAGTGATACCTTTAAATCAAATTGCCCTTCCTTAATACAAGTTATTTCTTTGTTTACCTTATTAGAGAAAACCATTCTCTTAACCTTCCATAAAGTCGTTATAACCCTTTATGGTTTTAGACAAAACTCATTCCTTTTATAACCAAGAGACTTATACTTTTTATTAAAACCAAGTATTATATATTTTCAAATCAATTCTCTTAACTTTCAAAGTACAATTAGTCTCTTAACCTTTAGAAATCAAGTGACTCCTTTTATTATAAAACCTTAGGCAATTGATGCCTTAAAATCAAGTTGCCTTTTCATTAAAAAAAATCAAGTCATTTATCTTTCCATAAAGAAAAAATAGCCAACTCCCCATAAAGTCGTTATATTCACTTTATACCTTAGCCAAATACAATTTCCTATCCAAGGGACTTATACGTTTAAAACGGAACAAGTATCACATACTTCAAAACTCTTCAAGTCCCTTAACTTTAATAAAACATTAGACATCCTTAATACTTTCAAAGAAGTGAGTTAATTTCCTAACTCACCCGACTTGGCTATTCATAAAACTAGTAAAGGATATCAAGGTGTTGTACGTCTACCGTACTACATACGTGCAACTAGTCATGCTCAAAAGATAGGAAAAGTTCTACATAGATTAAATCACACAACTACCTCTTAACTTCTAAGAGTAGAAGGAAACATGAAATGATACCACAGGTATATTCCATACATAGAATCATGCCAAAGGAAGGAAGAGGTTCACATACCTCGCGACGATTATCGACAAGTAGCAAAATGCTCCAAAGTACTTCAACCTTGATAGCTATTCCATCCTTCAAGTAGGATATGGTCACAATACGTCCATTAACCTCTCACTTCAAACGTAGAATATTCTAAGTGCTAAGTCACTAAATTCTACGGAAAATCGGACAGCACTTCCTTTGTTTCTACTTACTTTGCCACCTTTTTCAAGGCCGAATACAATAACCAAACACGCCACATTTAAGGCCCAATCAATGCAATCAACAATAGGGGATTACACGCCTACTAGACGTGTAAAATTCCGCCCCACAATAGATATCAAACTAATACAACTACTAGTCCAATTTCGGCCATATTGAGTACAACAATACCAATTCTTATCCAATTTCCATTTCAATCCAAATTGTTAGCATAACATGATATCAAGTCGCAATCGATTATACTACTATAATCTCCAACTAAGTAACATGCGACGATTCTAGTAAACGACCAAATAGTAATCCAACTTCAAGTGGCTTATATAACATTTCGGATTTAAGCTACAAGCAATCCATAATACTTATAAACTTCAACACATACACTTCATGCTAGCAACATGTAAAGCTAACAACAATATAAATAATCTTGTAACACTTTTAAGGGACACGATTATACCTCAACGAATCTTAATCCAACTCCAAATCCGAAGTCGCTCCTTAGTAACCTAGAGTATCTTCAATACGCTTCAATCCGCTAGTTGAGACCCTTAGAACAACACCAACAAACTTCCTTCAAATCTCCAAACAAAACCTAGAAAGACAACTAGGTTTTCGCTTTGCGACTAACCCGAAAACTATCTTTTTCCGAGATTTTTCTATTGAGATATGCTTAAAATACACTCAAGAACCTTGGTATAAAGTGTGGATCTTAAAGAACAAGAAACGAAAAATTTTCTTTCTTTTCCTTCATGAACCCGAGAGCTAAGGCTCTTGTAAATCCAATTCTCTTGAAAATTTTCTAAGTGTTGGGCTCTCTCTTGCTACTAGTAGTATTATATAGGGACATGGAGGGTCAATATGTGTACAAATGGGTGGCTAGGATGAGGTTCTCTTAAATATCAAGCTTGTGGTCCCATTGACTAAGTCAATTATCTCAAGCTCTACTACTTGAAAGACTTGTCTTCCTAACAAGGGTCAAATGACCCTTGTGCCCTTGTGATTTCGTCCAAGACCTCAATAAGGGGGGGTGACACGTGTCACCCTCCCATTCGTCATAATATTACGTTTTCCGACAATTCCATAATTCCGATAAATTTTTACAAGTCTCAAATCTTAACACTTGTGAGTTCTTACGTACGTTCTTAAAATATGTCCTGTAAATACGGGGTGTAACATCAACAATGTAGCTGACAAAAAGGGTATTACACGCCTAACAGGACGTGTAAAATTCTGCCCCACAATTGATATCAAACTAGTCCAATAATTCAATGTCATTCTCGACAATTCAATGTACAACAACACAAAGTCTTTTCCAATTCTTTTTCAATCCAAGTTGTTTAGTCTAACATGTTATATAGCCGCAATCGATAATAACAACTACAATCCTTTCCTTATATGACATGCGACGACTAAAACTAATAACTAAATCGAATTACAATCTTAAGGTTAAACATGCAACTTTCGGATTCCATCCAAATATTCCATAACATTTCAATCTTCAATATATATCTCATACTTGTTTATATCCATAACTACAACAATATGTAATCTTATAACACTAAGAGAACAAGATTGTTACCTTGACAAGCCTTAATCCAACTCCAAGATTCAAGGTCGCTCCTTAGCAACTTAGCTCCTTTCCTTCACACTCCAATCCGCTATTTGAATTTTTCTATGTGTGGAAGACTTGTCTTGCTACTAGTGTGCTTATATAATTAAATGGAGGGTCTAGATTAGAACAAATGTGTGGCTTGGATGAAGTAATTTAAATATCAAGCCAAGTGGGCTCTTTGACTTAGTCAATAATATCAAGCTTTGGGCTTGCAAGACTTGATCATCCAAGCTTTGGTCAAATGACCTTCTTGGTCTAATTCGTCCAAGACCATCCAAGGGGGGTGACATGTGTCACCCTCCCATTCGTCGTAATATTTCATTTCCCGACATTTCCATAATTTCGATAAATTCTACGAGTCTTAAGTTTTAGCGCCTAATTTCTTACGTATGTTCTTATATACATGTCCTGGAGTTTTGGGGTGTAACACACGTTGTCCCCAATGTGTACAAGCCTAAAAAAAAGACGGGACTACTTACAGACTTGTGGTTTAAAATGGTGGCGGTGGCGGCGGCTGATAGTACATGGACCACTGATCGAATCTGGTGCTCAAGTCATCAACACGTTGTGTAAAGTGTTGTTGACCCTGCGCATGGTGTCCAGCCTCTGTATTATCCTCTGCTGGTTCATGAGCATCTGCTCCATCATTGGCACTGGAGGTTTCAAGTCTAAGGGTGGTTGGTGGTTGTTGTCTGCCTCATACTGAGCTCCGTCTCATGCTCGTCTTTTTCCATGGCAGCCTCTGTTGCTTCTGCTGCTGGTGCTGGGGCTCCTCTCCTTCTTGTTGTAGCTAGAGGGACTGGTTCTGGGAAAGAGTGCACTATACCATACGTCACAGGTGGTTGACCCTTCTCATATGTATCAGTAACTAAGGTTGGGACTCCATGCCTATAACATAAGGTGAAAATAAGTGATCCATGTCCCAACCCACCAGTGGTGGCCAACCTGTTGATTTCTCTAATGCTCTGCACTTTTTCCTGCCCAACGTCAATTGTCTTCCCCGCCATGATTCCATATACCATCTTGATTCTATCTGCAGGCACTCTGGTGAAGTGTGTATATGGAATCAGGTGAGACTTACAAAATACGATAACTTGGTCGCTCTATCAATTAACACTGCCGATCCACGCTCCATTCAGCAACCTCATACTCGGCCTCTGGGTAACATAATGTTGCTGCGACGATGTCCCAATTGATGTTGCTGGCATATCTAGACCAACTCTTGAAATGGTGTGGGTTATAGCCTTGTTCCACAACATCCGTTGTCCCCAACATTGTATTCACCACCTCAGAATTTACAGGCACATACCGCCCTCTCATAAAACATCTACAATCTGTCTGCTCTGGATAGTTAGCATAAAATTCTCTCACCATTCGAGTATTCTGTGGTGCAATCCTCTCCGGATTGACGATCTTCTCCACCCATTTGCCTCGATCGTAGCCCGAATTGGCTCATAAGCATCATCATCCTCAAATGGCTCCCTTCTGTACTTCATGCCTCTCTCAGGTATCAAGGTCCTGGTACTGAGCCAGTTATATCTGTCTTCTTCTTCTTTACTAGCAAACCTAGTGATATCATATTCTGGAGCTGAGATGGATGAAAAAGCTCTGGAAGTTCTTTTTCGAGCAGCCATTGGAGAAATTTTGGCAGTGTCTCCTTTGTTTTTGTGAGGTTTCCCAATAACTATCAATCACAACAATCATCCCAACAGCCTAACACAGCAATGCATAGTACAATAATTCAACCCCACACTACACCAAACATACACACAGTACCCACAATACTAGTACAACACCCCACAATGATAATACTCAACAAAATTCTCCCACCCAACAGCACTATCCCCACAATAACATTTACACCACCAAACTTATGAATTGTCTCCCCTATTTGCTTTGAAATTTCAACAAAAATGATGAAGGTTACCTTGGAGGTTGTTCTTCACAAATTTCTTGTTCCTAGTGAAAGAATGAATCCATGGATGGAAAGTGGTTGTTTGTAATGGTGAAGGGTGTAAGGAATTGAAGGAATTAGGTTTGTTTTATGGAAGAATTTGAGTGATAGAGTGTTACACCCCGTAGTTACAGGACATGTGGTAAGAACGTACGTAAGAACTCACGAGTGTTAAGAATTGAGACTTGTAAATATTTATCGGAATTATGGAATTTTCGGAAAAACGTAATTTTGTGACGAATGGGAGGGCGACACTTGTCACCCCCCCTTATAGATGCCTTGGACGAAAATAGGCATGGCCAAAATGGTCATTGACCATAGTCTTAAGATGAAGTCTTCCAATTAATGAGCTTGAGTTTCTTGACCAAAGTCAAAGGTCCCACTAGTCTTGATATTTTATAAGAGATCATCCCAACCACCCAATTGTTTGCATCTTGACCCAACATAGCACTATATAATACTAGTAGTAGTAGACAAGCTTAAACACTTAGAAAAAATTTTTACAAAAAATTGGAAGAACAACATAGTTGCTCTCGGGTTAGGGGTCCTTCAAGGGAGAAAAAATTGTGTTTCTTGTCCAATAAGCTCCACACATTAAACCAAGGTTCTTGAGGGTATAGTAAGTATATCTCAATAGAAAAATCCCGGAAAAAGAGAGTTTTCGTATTAGTCGCAATGTGAAAACCTAGTGGCTTTCTAGGTTTTGGATTGGAAGTTTGAAGGAAAGTTGTTGGTAGGGTTCTAAGGGTCTCAACAAGCGGATTGAAGTGTCTTGGTGAGGCTCTAAACTACTAAGGGCGACTTTGATTTGGAATCGATTAAGGATCGTTAAGGTATAATCTTGTCTTTTAAGGTGTTACAAGATTATATATTTATATTGTTGTTGTTAGCTTTACATGTTGATAGCATAAAGTTGGTATGTTGAAGTTTATAAGTATTATGGATTGCTTGTAGCTTAATCCGAAATGTTGTGCAAGCCACTTGAAAATTGGATTATTAATTGGTCGTTTATTAGAAATCGTCGCATGTTACTTACTTAAGATTATGGTTATTATAATCAAATGCAACTTGATATCATGTTATGCTACCAACTTGGATTGAAATGGAAATTGGATAAGAATTGGTATGGTTGAACTCAAGGTGGCCGAATTTGGACTTTTAGTTTGGTATTCATTTGTATTGGACTACTTTCTAAATTGTGAGCCAATCGGGTGCTTAGTTATTCATTTGTATTGGACTACCTTCTATATTGTTGTGAGCCAATTGGGGCTGTTTGGTTATTGTATTTCGGCCTTGAAAAAGGTGGCAAAGTAAGTAGAAACAAAGGAGGTGATGTCCGATTTTCCGTAGAATTTAGTGACTTAGCACTTAGAATATTCTACGTTTGAAATAAGAGGTTAATGGACGTATGTGACCATTATAGGTTGAAGTACTAAGTATAGCTTATCCTACTTGAAGAATGGAATAGCTCAAGGTTGAAGTACTTTGGAGCATTTTGCTACTTGTCGACAATCATCGCGAGGTATGTGAACCTCTTCCTTCCTTCGCATGATTCTATGTATGGAATATACCGTGGTATCATTTCATGTTTCGTTACTCTTGAAGTTAAGAGGTAGTTGTGTGATCTACTCTATGTAGAACTTTTCCTATCTTTGAGCATGACTAGTTGCACGTATGTAGTACGTAGACGACAACACCTTGATATCCTTTACTAGTTGTGAATAGCAGTCGTGAGTCAGAGATTTACTCACTTCTTTGAAAGATAAGTGACGTCTTAAGTTTTATTAAAGTTAAGGGACTTGAGGAGTTTTAAAGTATGTGATACTTGTTCCGCTTTAAACGTATAAGTCCCTCGATAGGAAATTGTTTTTGGCTAAGGTATAAAGTGAATATAACGGCTTTATGGGAAGTTAGTTATATTTGCTTTATGGAAAGATAAATGACTTGATTTTAGTGAAAAGGCAACTTGTTTTAAGGCATCAATTGCCTAAGGTTTTATAATAAAACGAGTCACTTGCTTCCTAAAGGTTAAGAGACTAATTGTATTTTTGAAAGTTATGAGAATTGATTTGAAAGTATATAATACTTGGTTTCAAAAAGTAAGTCTCTCGTTATAAAAGGAACGATTGGTCTAAACCATAAAGCGGTTATAACGCTTTATGGGAAGTTGGTTATAACGACTTTTATGGAAGGTTAAGAGAATAGTTTTCTAAAGTAATAAAAGAATTAACTTGTGTTAAGGAAGGCAAATTGTTTTAAAGGTACCAATTGCTTAAGGTCGTTAATAAAGAAGTCACTTGATTTAGTTCTTGTATTTCTAAAAAGGTATCGTGACTTGTCTTGAAATGGTGGATAGGACTCGATACTACGTGGTTAGTATCGAAGTTTTATTTGGAAAGGAGTCTTTGAAAAGAATGCACGACGTAGTACTTTGGCTTGTTAAATGAGAATTATTCTAATTGTGCCTTGATTAGTACTTTGGCTTGATTAATCGAGAATTAGTCTAAGTGCCTTGATAAGTACTTTGGCTTGATTAATTGAGAATTAGTCTAAGTGTGCCTTGATAAGTACTTTGGCTTGTTAATTGAGAATTAGCCTATGTGTCCGGTGATAGCCTTTGAGTGCAAGTATTATGTTTTATTACGCTGTCGCGACTTTCGGTGGATGGCTACCGTCTTGTCATAAGTACTGACATACCGACATGATGTGGGATTCCACGCATGCTTCGCTAATTGTAGTACTTGGGTTAAATTCGGATTTTTATAAAAAGACATGTTAGTGCCTTAGGTAAACTAAAATGAGAGTGTATATGAACAAGAATAGTAAGAAGTTAGGGTTTTCTTAACTTGCTTATATATCAGATGATGTTTAGAAGGCTTATGATACGTGCCAGCGGATTTGTGCTAGTGGTATATTATTCGCCATGGTCATTCCCGGGTTTGTGGCATTGCATATTTCGTGGATTTGCTACCCACGATGCGAGAATACCTCACGCGGTCCGTAGGCTTACGCGGGTGAAATAGTCACACGCGGCGTCCACTTATGGAGAATACCTACGCGAGTCCGTAGGGGCTTACGCGGTGAAATAGTCCCATGCGAGAATACCTCATGCGAGTCCGTAAGTGGCTTACGCGGGTGAAATAGTCCCACGCGAGGAATGCCTCACGCGTCCACGCGATCTATGCGGGTGAAATAGTCCCGAATAGATTGCTTAATGATATCTGCGCGGATGGTCCCGCTGATCGTGAGCTTTTCCTACTTTATATTGTAAGTATACCTATTTACTCTCATTGTTAGTAAGGCACAGGTGTCGTTAATCGAGTTATCATACATGTCTCCGCTGTACACGCTTGATATTAGTGTGACTTAATCGCATCCCGCATCGGGTCGTAGTAAATGTGCCCTCCTTTGGCGGCCTGATTATACGTATGAAAGATAAGTAGGTTATATAGAAATGAACTTAATGATTTTCCTAATCACGTATGTAAGAATGTGGCTATAACCTTTATGGAAAATGGGAAAAGATATCGATGTGAAATTAAGTTCATAAGTGGTAATGACACGGCAGATCCGTATGTATTTTTTTATACTTGTCCTTGTCATTCTTTTGTACGCTTATGATTTGTTTATCAGACGTTATTTCTGCTCCATATTGCACTGTTGTAATCGACCTTCTGGCCGTTCATGCCCGCAGTGTTTTAGGTACCCGTGTCGCGATCCTCGCTTAGGATCTCTTGGTTCAATACGGGAAAAAGCTCCATTTGCTCGACTTATCCTCGTACGGTTTTCCCGGCGTGGTAGATTCATGTATTATTCGAGGTATGGCGGGCCCCGCCCGCCACGTTGTTATGTTAAAAACTCTAGAGGTCTGTAGTCACATATCGCTGGTCGGTTGTAAAGGAAAAGAGGCAACCGCTTGCTGTATATATTATGTCGGTGAAGGTAGCCCTACCGCTAACCTCGTTATTTTACTGTTGTTTATTTTTAAAGTTTCATGTATGTTCCGCTGATTTTCTCGATGTTTACTTGCGGTGCCTGTGTAGGGCACCGGCCGCGCCCGGCCGTCGTGACAAAGTGGTATCGAGCGCTTAGTCCTCGGAAAGTGTCTGCATCATGTCTAGTAGAGTCTTGATTATCGGTGTGTTGTGCACCACATCTATAATCGTGAGGCCGCAGACATTTAGGATTAGTTTCCATTCTTCTCACTTTGAGATCGTGCATGTCGTGTGTTGTTGGTCGCCTCTCCTAACGAGTTATGTTGATTGCAGCTACGAGAAGGCGGCGATGACCGGGAAGGACTATGGATTGCGTATCCGTTGGTAATGATTGTAGTATAGTTGGTATCAGGATATACATCTATACGGAGTTATGTACGAGTCGACACGTGTTGCACAGAATGATTTTAGATTACCGTGAATTGGTAAAGACTAACTAGATACCGGAAGGTATGGAATAATTATTGAATTTTCGCCAAGGTTTTGTGTTTTATTTCGAGATAATTGGGAAAGGATGAGTCGTCGATAGGGTGGTGAACCCTTAAGCCATGTTAAGGAACCTAATGTATCGTCATGTAAATGCAGTTAAGCGCGTGGTAGGCTTAAGAAAATTGTACGGATGAAGTGCGTATAGAGTAAGGGTTGTTGTGATCGAGACAACGGGATTATGGTATTACGAGAAGTTTTGTACCGCATCGGGGACTATTAAGGTAGGCTTGGGCATGGAAATTGCGAGCCTAAGAATATTGATTACCGCCGAGACCTTAGGTATATAAGGCTTTCTGCAATAAGATTTTAAGTCGACGGATAAGAGTTAAGTGCGATCTTGAGTCGGGTTGAGGACTGTTACGGTCTCCCATGGCCTCGGAATGGAGTGGGATCAGTTGGTAGTAGTTCCTCTACGTGACAGGTCACGAGGTGCAAGGCCCAGGCTAGTTAATTGTTTTACGTTCGTGGACGTTCCACCGAACCAGTCGTGAAAACCGAATGGCCTTATATTGTTTTATGAGTGACTCCAAAGATTGGAGGCCAACATCTGTATGGAAGTTATGTATACTAGTGTGAGTTGGAAGTCCGGAAAGAGTGCGACCAGTAAGAAAGATAACAACCAAGTGTAAAGGTATAGAGCCTGAATCCATAAGAACCTTTCGAGGTAACTACACCGAGTGTGTGGTGGTAGGCGAGCGGGGATATGAGGTTTTCCTGATGATACGCGTCGACCTAGTAGACCTAATAGAGGATTATGACGGACTTTGAGGTCATTATAAGTATAGGCTAGTTGGCCGTGAGTGCGAAGGTTGACATCTTAGAATAAATATTGTTATGTACGCCGGTGGCATATGTTGTGAGGGTGTAGTATAAGGAGACTATGTCGCGTTAATCGACAGATTCAAAGAACAGTCGCGGACGAATGTTTCTAAGGGGGGAAGAATGTTACACCCCGTAGTTATATGACATGAGGTAAGAACGTACGTAAGAACTCACGAGTGTTAAGCATTGAGACCTGTAAATATTTATCTAATTATGGAATTTTCTAAAAACGTAATTTTGGATTGAATGGGAGGCGACACTTGTCACCCCCTTATAGATGCCTTGGACGAAAATAGGCATGGCCAAAATGGTCATTGACCATAGTCTTAAGATGAAGTCTTCCAATTAATGAGCTTGAGTTTCTTGACCAAAGTCAAAGGTCCCACTAGTCTTGATATTTTATAAGAGATCATCCCAACCACCCAATTGGTTGCATCTTAACCCAACATTGCACTATATAATACTAGTAGTAGTAGACAAACTTAAACACTTAGAAAAAAAATTTACAAAAAATTGGAAGAACAACATAGTTGCTCTCGGGTTAGGGGTCCTTCAAGGGAGAAAAATTTGTGTTTCTCATTCAATAAGCTCCACACTTTAAACCAAGGTTCTTGAGGGTATAGTAAGTATATCTCAATAGAAAAATCCCGGAAAAAGAGAGTTTTCGTATTAGTCGCAAAGTGAAAACCTAGTGGCTTTCTAGGTTTTGGATTGGAAGTTTGAAGGAAAGTTGTTGGTAGGGTTCTAAGGGTCTCAACAATGGATTGAAGTGTCCTGGAGAGGCTCTAAACTACTAAGGAGCGACTTCGGATTTGGAATTGGATTAAGGATCGTTAAGGTATAATCTTGTCTTTTAAGGTGTTACAAGATTATATATTTATATTGTTGTTGTTAGCTTTACATGTTGATAGCATGAAGTTGGTATGTTGAAGTTTATAAGTATTATGGATTGCTTGTAGCTTAATCCGAAATGTTGTGCAAGCCACTTGAAAATTGGATTATTAATTGGTCGTTTATTAGAAATCGCCGCGTTACTTACTTAAGATTATGGTTATTATAATCAAATGCGACTTGATATCATGTTATGCTACCAATTTGGATTGAAATGGAAATTGGATAAGAATTGGTATGGTTGAACTCAAGGTGGCCGAATTTGGACTTTTAGTTTGTTATTCATTTGTATTGGACTACTTTCTAAATTGTGAGCCAATTGGGGCTGTTTAGTTATTCATTTGTATCGACTACCTTCTATATTGTTGTGAGCCAATTGGGGCTGTTTGGTTATTGTATTTCTACTTGAAAAAGGTGGCAAAGTAAGTAGAAACAAAGGAGGTGTTGTCCAGATTTTCCGTAGAATTTAGTGACTTAGCAGTTAGAATATTCTACGTTTGAAATAAGAGGTTAATGGACGTATGTGACCATTATAGGTTGAAGTACTAAGTATAGCGTATCCTACTTGAAGAATGGAATAGCTCAAGGTTGAAGTACTTTGGAGCATTTTGCTACTTGTCGACAATCATCGCGAGGTATGTGAACCTCTTCCTTCCTTTGGCATGATTCTATGTATGGAATATACCTGTGGTATCATTTCATGTTTCCTGTTACTCTTGGAAGTTAAGAGGTAGTTGTGTGATCTACTCTATGTAGAACTTTTCCTATCTTTGAGCATGACTAGTTGCACGATGTAGTACGGTGAGACGTCAACACCTTGATATCCTTTACTAGTTTGTGAATAGCCAAGTCGGGTGAGTTGGAGATTTACTCACTTCTTTGAAAGTATAAGGGATGTCTTAAGTTTTATTAAAGTTAAGGGACTTGAGGAGTTTTAAAGTATGTGATACTTGTTCCGTTTTAAACGTATAAGTCCCTTGGATAGGAAATTGTTTTTGGCTAAGGTATAAAGTGAATATAACGGCTTTATGGGAAGTTAGTTATATTTGCTTTATGGAAAGATAAATGACTTGATTTTAGTGAAAAGGCAACTTGTTTTTAAGGCATCAATTGCCTAAGGTTTTATAATAAAATGAGTCACTTGCTTCCTAAAGGTTAAGAGACTAATTGTATTTTTGAAAGTTATGAGAATTGATTTGAAAGTATATAATACTTGGTTTCAAAAAGTAGAAGTCTCTTGGTTATAAAAGGAACGTATTGGTCTAAACCATAAAGGGTTATAACGGCTTTATGGGAAGTTGGTTATAACGGCTTTTATGGAAGGTTAAGAGAATGGTTTTCTCTAAAGTAATAAAAGAATTAACTTGTGTTAAGGAAGGGCAAATTGTTTTAAAGGTACCAATTGCTTAAGGTCGTTAATAAAGAAGTCACTTGATTTAGAAGCCGGTAATTGTATTTCTAAAAAGGTATTGTGACTTGTCTTGAAATGGTGGATAGGACTTGATACTACGGTGGTTAGTATCGGGGAAGTTTTATTTGGAAAGGAGTCTTTTGAAAAGAATGTACGTACGTAGTACTTTGGCTTGTTAAATGAGAATTATTCTAATTGTGCCTTGATTAGTACTTTGGCTTGATTAATTGAGAATTAGTCTAAGTGTTCCTTGATAAGTACTTTGGCTTGATTAATTGAGAATTAGTCTAAGTGTGCCTTGATAAGTACTTTGGCTTGTTAATTGAGAATTAGCCTATGTGTGCTGGTGATAGCCTTTGAGTGCAAATATTATGTTTTATTACGTTGCCGCGACTCTCGGTGGGAGGGCCGGCTGTCTTGTTGTAAGTACTTGGACATACCGACAGTGATGTGGGATTCCACGGGTATGCTTCCGTTAATTGTAGTACTTGGGTTAAATTCCGTTTTTATAAAAGACATGTTAGTGCCTTAGGTAAACTAAAATGAGTGTATAAGAACAAGAATAGTAAAGGTTAGGGTTTTCTTAACTTGCTTATATATTGTATGATAAGCGGTAGTGCTTATGATATGTATGCTAGCGGATTTGTGCTAGTGGTATATTATTCGTCATGGTCATTCCGGGTTTGTGGCATTGCATATTTCCGTGGATTTGCTACCCACGACGCGAGAATACCTCATGCAGTCCGTAGGGCTTATGCGGTGAAATAGTCCCACGCGGCGTCCAACTACGCGAGAATACCTCGCGTAGTGCGTAAGGGCTTATGCGGGTGAAATAGTCCCATGCGAGGAATACCTCATGCGAGTCCGTAAGGGCTTACGCGGGTGAAATAGTCCCACGCGAGGAATGCCTCATGCGGGTCCACGCGATCTACGCGTGAAATAGTCCGGGAATAGATTGCTTAATGATACTGCGCGGATGGTCCTGCTGATCGTGAGCTTTTCCTACTTTATATTGTAAGTATACCCTATTTACTCTCATTGATAGTAAGGCATTATCGTTAATTGAGTTATCATACAAGTCTCGATTGTACACGCTGATATTAGTGACTTAATCGCCGTCCGATTAGTAGGGTAGTAAATGTGCCCTCCTTTAAGGGCCGGATTATACGTATGAAAGATAAGTAGGTTATATAGAAATGAACTTAATGATTTTTCCTAATCGTACGCGTAAGAATGTGGCTATAACCTTTATGGAAAATGGGAAAAGATATCGATGTGAAATTAAGTTCATAAGTGGTAATGACACGGCAGATCCGTATGTATTTTTTTATACTTGTCCTTGTCATTCTTTTGTACGATTATGATTTGTTTATCACGTTATTTCGTTCCATATTCGCACTGTTGTGATGCCAATTTCTTGGGCCGTTAAATGCCCGCAGTTTTAGGTACCAGGTTGGTGATCCTCGCTCTTAGGATCTCGGCCGATCTATGGGAAAAGCTCCATTTGCTCCGAGGCTTATCCCTTGGCACGGTTTTCCTGAGGTGGTAGATTCATGTATTATTCGTGGTATGGCGGGGCATCATCCCGCCACGATTGTTATGTTAAAAACTCTTGAGGTCCTGTAGTCACATATTGTGGGTCGCTTTGTAAAGGAAAGCGAGGCAACCGCTTGGTTGTATATATTATGTCCGGGAAGGTAGCCTATCGGCTAACCTGTTATTTTACTACATTGTTTATTTTTAAAGTTTCATGTATGTTCTGATTTTCTCGATGTTTACTCGTAAGGGTGCCTGTAGGGCACGGCCGCCCGGGTCGGGTCGTGACATAGAGGGTTTTGTTTCATGGTTTTTTTTAGAGGTTTAGAGAATTGGGTTTTGTGTGGGAGAAGGATTTGAGAGTTAGGGCTTTTTATTTTTCTGAAAACCCGTCGCGGCACCGCGGCCCTGCATTTCGGCGTCGTGGCGCCCAAAGTCCTGCGCCTTCTGATAAATCTGAGCCACGACCAGATTTTACGCCAGGCGCCAAACTCTGCGGGCTCTCTGAACTTTCGGTGCCACAGCCCTGCATCTGGGCGCCGCGGCTCTGAACTAATTTTCTCCCTTCTCTCGTATTTCGTGCTCCACTTTTCAGCCCTGTACCTATCATCACAACACCACAAACAATACCATACGTGAGACTATTCTAACTAAAACTAAATTGCATAATTTAAAAACCTTGGGTTTCCTCCCAAGTTGCGTTGTCTTTAACGTCTCAGATATCGGACGCCTTCCTTATCAAGAATATTGGGGTAATTTAACCCCACAGCCTATCCATTTCAGGATCATTTTTCTTCTCAGCCTTCTATTTTTCTTTTTCTTAGGAGAGGGTTTAGCAATGCTTACCTGCGTTTACGGACTGATCTCCTTGGCTTTGGCCTATGCTGGCTCAGCTGCTTTGTCTGTCGTGCTGACTACGAGACATTTTCTCATGACTTGGGATTCAATGGTAGGTTTAAACACCTTAAATATCATCTCTTCATCCTCAACTCTCAGTTTTAGCTTGCCCTTTTCCACATCTATCAGGGCTCTCCCAGTTGCAAGGAATGTCCTTCCCAAGATGATGGGAATTTCATCATCTTCTTCTATGTCAAGGATGAGGAAGTCTTCTGGAAAGAACAACTTTTCCACCTTAACAAGCACATCTTTGATGATACCTTTGGGATGCACCACTGTTCTGTCAGCCAACTGCAAGTTCACTGTGGTTGGTTTGGCTTCACCTAAACCCAATCTCTTAAATACTGACAGTGGCATAAGGTTGATACTAGCCCCCAAATCACACAGGGCCCTGTTGCATGTCACCCTACCAATAGTGCATGGCAGTGTGAAGCTCCCTGTATCCTTAAGCTTAGGAGGCAGTTTCTTTTGTAAGATGGCACTGCACTCCTCTGTCAATGTCACCGTCTCATAATCAGCCAACTTCCTCTTTTTCCCAAGAACCTTCTTCATGAATTTAAAATAAGTAGGCATTTGCTCCAACGCCTCAATGAAAGGAATGTTTATGTGCAGCTTTTTAAACACTTCCAAAAACTTGGAGAATTGCTTATCAAAGCCTTCTTTTACACCCTCTGAGGGTAGGGTATCTTTTATGTGTATTCCCTCACTAAAACTGGTGGAGCCTTCTCTAAAATAGGGTCGTCATCAGTGACCCCCTCCTTTTCTGTAGCAACTTTCTTCTCAACTCTCTGCTCTATCATAGGCTGGGTGTAGGTTGTTCTAACTGCCTCCCACTTCTCAATGCCACTGCTTGACACTGCTCTCTCGGGTTAACCTCTGTATTGCTCGGAAGAGTGCCCTGTGGCCTGTTATTCGCCATATTGGCCAGCTGTCCAACCTGGGTCTCTAAGTTCCTTATGGAGGACCTTGTTTCTGCCATGAATTGAGTCTGTGAGTTGGTGAGTGTCAACAAGGATGCCCTCAATTCATCTTGTTTTTCGTGTGGGGCAGATGAGTTAAATTGCTGCGAAGATGAGGCCTGATTTAGTGGTGGCTGATTCTGATATTGGCCTCTGAACTGATTCTGCTGCCCTTGGTCACCCCTCCATGAGAAATTTGGGTGATTTCTCTACCCTGGATTATAAGTGTTCGAATAGGGGTTGTTCTGGGCCCTTTGGAAATTTCCTACTGCTTGACACTGTGTGTTACACCCCGTAAATTCAAGGAGTAAGATAAGAACATACCAAGGAATATAAGATTTGAAAGTTGATAGATAAGTTGACAAACATGTGTTGGACGGATTTTGAGTTTGCCTTGGAGTGTTGTACCCCGGTTGTTAAGAATTTCAAGGTGTTAAAGAGCCTAGTGTGTAGTTCGTTAAATCTAGATCCCAACGTAACAAACCGTTCGTCGATAGGACATCGGAGTCAAAAGTTATGGAAGTTTCAAGTTTGGCGCGATCGCAAAGCAGCGATTTCGGTTCGAAGTGCCGCGGCTGGTTTATCTTGGGGTCGCTGGGTTTCAGCGGGCGCCGGAATGCGAGGCGCGCCACGAATGCTGGAACTTTTCTGAGAGTGGGCGCCATGGCGGGGCCGAGGCGGGATTTTTGCGCAGTAAGGGGCAAAAAACAGGGGATATTTTGTTTATAACCTATGGGAGGATGACAAGTGTCCCTCCCATCCTTTTTTATCAGAAAGTGGTCCTATTTTAGGGCCAAGTCTTGGAAGACTTGGCCATTCCTTTTCATTTCATTTGGAAACCCTCCCGAAAACCCTTTCCTTCCTCTAGTTTTGGAAGAAAACCTTGCCTTAGGAGGAATTGTTGGAGCGGCGGCAAGAAGGAAAAGTGTGGGTAAACTTGTGGGAAGCGCTGGTGGGCGATTGTGACGGAAAGAGGTGGAAGAAAAAGGGGCTTTTGTGGGCTATTCCTTAAGGTAAAAGTTTCCCCTTCTCTTGGTTATGAGTTATACTTATTTTAGTAGTTTAGAATTGAGCCTAAGGCTGTTATATTTTAGTAGTTTAGAATTGAGCCTAAGGCTGTTATATTTTAGTAGTTTAGAATTGAGCCTGAGGCTGTTTTATTTTAATAGATTTGGATCTTGTTGTCTTGTTGAAGATGTATAGGGCTAGATATCATGTTAGGCCTAAGAACTTGGATTGGAAAGAGTTGAAAGAGGTTTAGGATTGGTTTATTGTTGGCCAAGAATGACATGGAATTATTGGTTTTTTTTGCATTATTGTGGGAGTTTGGTTATTGAATTCGACCTTGAAAAAGGTGGCAAAGTTAGTAGAAACAAAGGAAGTGCCGTCCAAATTGTCGTAGAATTTAGGGACTTTGCACTTAGTTATTCTACGTTCGAAGCTAGAGTTTGATAGACGTTTTATGACCCTTATAGGATTAAAGTACTACGGTAGCATATTCTACTTAAGGGCGATAATATTGTGGAGCATTTTGCTTATTGTCGACAATCGTCGCGAGGTATGTGATTCTTCCTATCCTCTTCAGCATGACTATTTGTAAAATATATAGTGCGGTAGACGCACGTGTGTTAAAGTAATTTGATTTCCCTTTTGTGTCTTGACTTGATATGAAGTGTTAAGGGCCGTTGTGTGGAAATAGTAGTAAAGTCTTATCCGTTAGTAACGTACTTGGTGGATTAAAGAATGAGCCTATTGGTCTCATAAATGTTTATAGTGGTAATTGGTTGGTTTAAAACATAAAGTGTTATAACGGCTTTATGGGAAGTTTGTTATAACCACTTTATGTAGCTAAAAGAATGGTTTGTTGATTTCAAAAGATAAGAGACGTGACTTGTAATTGACCTAAATGGTGTTGAAAAGTATAAAACCTAATTCGTGAGAAATGAATACTTGGTTTTTAAAAGAATAACGTTACAAATTTCGGAAATGGGAATAAGGATCGAACAAGCCAATGCAAATACGATAAAGGAAAGAAGTAATGACAATTAATCATATTAAAACCAAGTAGAAACCTCCATCCGCATGAAGCTAAGATAAGACAAAATGATATTACATTTCCTAGATCATGGCTGCTCTAATAAGAATTATTGAAATCAAGTTTTGATCTTCTAAAAAAAATTCCAAAGTAAGGAATTCGTTTTCTAAAGGAAAAGAGGCTAAAAAAATTGGAAGTGTTTCGTTTTAAAAGAAAGGCATGATCTTGTCTTGTATTGTTTTAAAGCATAAAGCGTTATAATAGCTTTATGGGAAGTTAATTATAACGACCTTATGGAAAATAAAGAAATGGGTTCATTATTGGATTTAAAATGGTAACTTGATATTTTTGAAAATAAGTAACTTGTTTTCAAATATTGAACTCTTTGTGATGGAAAAACATAAGTGGCTTGATTATAAAAGGTAAGTGATCGCGATCTTAAAGAGGTTAGATACTGGCTTTTCTTTGGAATACTTGCGTTGTGTTGAAGTGTTTAAAGTACCTTGAGTTGTGTAACTCCTATGCTTGTTATGATAGCCTGTTATGCAAGTGTCCGATTGTGTGCTCTGAGTCTCTCGATGGAGGGTAGGCTATCTAGTTGTTTGGACATACTCACACGTTGGGTAGCCGGGTATCGTCCACGATGAGTATTACCGTAGTTGTTTGGACATACTGACACGTTGGGTAGCCAGGTACTGCATGATTTCCGAGTATTGTTTTGTTAGTTGTTTGGACATACCGACATCGTTGGGTAGCCCACGTATGCTTCCGAGGATTGTTATCTTGTTATCTCCTTTGGGCATACCGACACGTTAGATGGTCCACGTATGGGCCCATTCGACGGTTCTAGGGCCATGCTTATACCGAGGGTGAGATCGCCGGCACGCGGCCTTTGTCAAGGTTAAATTCTCGTTGTATTTGAGTGATGATTTCACGCATGAGTCCTATCTTGATATGACCGCTTATATGTCAGGTGTCAGAATTTGGTTATCATACATGTATCCCGCTTTATATAGAATAAAGATGATTTCATTTACGATTTTTCGCCTACATACTTGTACACATTGTAATGACCTCCTTGAGGCCGTTCATGCCGCAGTCAGTACATAGCTATTGATCCGCCTCTTAGGATCGCTGCTCGGTTCTTGAAAGCTCCATATCTCCGAGGCTTGTCACGTGGTACGGTTCCTGAAGTAGTAGACTTTTGTTCATTCAGGGGGCGTGGCGGAGCCCCATTCCGTCATTATGATTTAAAATTCTTAGGTGCAGTAACCATTGTGTAAATTTGAGTTTGTAAGCGATGTAGCTCAAGTTTTAATTTATGTACAAAAACCGTCAGGTTAGCTCGCTTATTTCGCTTTCTTTCATGAGTTTTTATTTGCCGTTTTTCTCGATGTTGTATCACTAGGGTGCCGGTGAGGCACGGCACGCCCGGGTGGTGCTCCGTGACACCGCGGCTTTCAATAGGAATATTGTTGGGGTCAGCTGCTGGGCACCTGTCAAAAGTATGTGGACCCCCACAAATATCACACATCATTGGCATCTGGACTGCGTTTACTGACACATTGTTCTGCTGGAGTTATTTGGTCAGGAGAGCCACTTGTGCATTGAGTGTTGTGATGGCATCTAGCTCATGAACTCATATCAGTTTCCTTCCACCTATCCCCCTCTCATCTGGCAAGTGATTTTTGGTGGCCATATCCTCTAGCAAATCATGAGCCTCATGTGTTGTCTTCCTCATAAAGGTGCCATCTGCAGCTGCATCAATAATGGTTCTCGTGGTCCCAACTAGCCCATTGTAAAAGATATGGACCAAATTCCATTGTTCAATGCCATGATGTGGGCACTTCCTCTGTAGATCCTTAAATATTTCCCAAGCCTCATAAAGTGACTCCCCATCAGTCTGATAGAAATTATTTAGCTCTCCTCTTAGCTTGGCTGCCTTTGATGGTGGGAAGAACTTTGCCATAAACTTATGTGCTAGATCCTGCCATGTGAATATAGAATCTGTTAGCAGCGAATTCAACCAAACCTTTGCTCTATCCCTAAGTGAAAAAGGGAAGAGCCTCAACTGGATGGCGGCGCCATTAAAGCCATTATATTTGAACGTGGCACACAATTTCAGGAAATTTGCAATGTGCATATGTGGGTCTTAAGATGGTAACCCTCCGAACTGGACTGTGTTTTGCACCATGCACAGGATCGCAGGCTTTATCTCAAAATTATTCGCTCCTATTGTTGGGAGCCTTATGCAAGTCTGTGCTCCAGTAACTTTTGGCAGCACATAATCTCTCAGACTCCTCTCTGCCTGGATCTGAACTCTTTCCTCTACATCATTCTGCAACCCTGGGAGTACTCCTTGGTTGGATTGATGATCACCCATCTCTTCATTCATATCAATAGTATTTTGTTGATCCCCCATGGCTATCAATTTAATAATCCGTGTGTTTCTCCTGGTTCACCTTGTCTTTTCAATTTGAGGTTCAAGGGAACGTGTATGCTCCTCTTTGTCTTCGCATAAACGAGATCCCTGAAATAGATCAAAATCAACAAACTGATCACGGCGCACGGTTCCATAAATAAAATAAAATAAAAATAAAAATCAAATTAGAAATTAAGAATAGATAAATTGATATTGAACTACGCCAATCCCCGGCAATGGCGCCAAAAACTTGTTAGCGATTTTTGACACGCTTAACGCAAGTGTACGTATCGTTACAAATAATATAGTCTAGGTAAAACTGAATATCGTCCTCAGAGATTAGTGTTCAATTACCAAACATCTATCCTATGGTATTTATTTGGCTGTCGATATTTTGTTGTGGTTTTTATCTATGAACTACTGAACAATTGTAAAAGTTAACTAAATTACTTTAGTTAAATCAGATATGGTGGAAATAGGTCTTCCAATCTCCTCAAATATCCACTCGCCTTAATCTTTAATGCAACAATAAAGGTTCTTCTTCTATGTTAAGATAGCAGGTTAACTAGACTGTTTTACATTCTGGTTAGGATATATAAACACTCAACCCCGGTGCAGAAATCTTCTATATTTCTATGACAGATTTTACCACATAGGAGGATTAAGAACAATAACCTATAAAACTACACAAGTATCGGGGTACTTTCGTCCACGATTTTAACCTATGTTTATTCAACTATAGCATATTCAAATCTCCCCTTTTGGATTTCGATTCGAAATCATATAAGTGATGATAACTAGTGATCAGTTAATTACCAAGAAATCAAAACAACTATTGAATAAATCTTAACTATATGAAGAAGAAACCAAATTAATGCATTAAGTCATAAAGACGAGGTTCAAGCGATTCGAAAGGAAAGCCCTAAATAAAGTTTAGCTCCTAGCCATAGACATGCTAAGAACCAAAAGATTATCCAACATAAACTGAAAGTAAATAAAGTAAAGAAATAAAAATACTTAAGAACAAGTCTCTAATCTTGAAGCCTCCAAGAAATTATGTTATGTGATGAATTATGGATTGTGTCTCCTTTGAAAAATTTGCCCAAAGGGCCTTTTATAGCCTCCCAAAACGTGTCCCACTTTTCCTTCTATGCCTTGGCCCATTCCTTCTGACGGCAAAATTCAGCGTTGGCGCCACGGCCCGCAGCGGCGAAGTGGTGCCGAAACTCCTGCAGCTTCTCAATACATTGTGCGTCGTGGCCCTGTAGTCTTTGATGGATTGGCGCCACGACGCTGCCCTGTTCTCGTCCGGGATGCCAACTTTCTTCTCTTTTGGCTCGGAAACCTCCTTTTCTGCCCTCTTTTTGCTTCTTTTCTCCACGTTGCCATTTTAAACCACTGTGACTCAAAAGAAAGAAAAACTATCCTAACACGACACATATTTGGACAAAAATGGGTAAAATACTAACTAAAAATTACTCAAAAGACGTATATAAAATATGCCTAACAAAGTATTATTGTCATTATAGGTTGTCATTCTACGGGTGACGTATTCTACTTAGCATGTGGATTAAGCCGAAGAGGTATGTGAACTCTTCCTTTCTTCTTTGAGCATAAACCTTATAAAATGATACTTGATATGATAAGTGTCTTGAATTTCCAAATAAGGCTTTTAAATGAATTCGGATTTCATTGTGGTGTTTACTTGATTTGAAAAGAAAAGGTTACTTGATTTTAAAGGTGTGAGTGCCTTGATTTTAAAAGTGTAAGATACTTGATTTAAAAGTGAAAGTGTCTTGATGCTACAAGTGCTAGTGTCTTGGGGTTTATGAAAGAAAATGATGTGCGGCAGAAATACATGGTTCTAGTTGGTTTGTCTAGAAGGGAAGTGGTTCTATCTATTTCATTAAAAGTACTTTGGGTTTTATAAAATGGAAGTTGTTATATCCATTCTCTTATTAGTACTTTGAGTTTCTAAATAGAGGTTGTTCTATCCATTCTCTTGATAGTACTTTGGTCATTTTAAAAGGAAGGCATGGTATTGTCTTGGTCATTTTAAAAAGGAAGGCATAATATTGTCTTGGTCATTTTAAAAAGGAAGGCATGGTATTACCTTGGTTGTTTTAAAATGAAAGGATGTACGGCGGACGTACATAGTACTTTTGGGTTCAAGTCCCTAATACTATACTTGTGGGTTCAAGTCCGTAATAGTATATGACATAAAAATGCCTTGAGTTTCCTAAAAAGATAGTCCATTCTATGTGTTTTAATGAGAGTCAAAGATTATTTAACTTGTATATGTATGTGGGTTAGAGTCCCATGACATTATATTATTCTCCCGGCGACATTATATATGTATGTGGGTTAGAGTCCCGTGACATTATATCATTCTCCCGGCGACATTATATATGTATGTGGGTTAGAGTCCCATGACATTATATTATTCTCCCGGCGACATTATATATGTATGTGGACTAGAGTCCAAAGACATTATATTATTCTCTCGGCGACATTATATATAGATGTATGTGGGTTAGAGTCCCATGACTATACTATTCCAAGGAATAGATCTCCATGATTTGGGTTCAAATCCCATGTCACTATACATACATATGTGGGTTTGAGTCCCATGATGTTATATACATACATATGCGGGTTCGAGTCCCGTGATGTTATATTCCGAGGGCAGGTGTCCCTGATTTTGGCATGGCTTTCATATCTTGAAAAGGTACAGTTGGTTTCATATCTTGAAATGGTATTGATTTCATAATTTGAAAGAACATGATTGGTCTCACTTTTAAAAGGCATAACTTAAAAGGTAAAGTTGACTATCATTAGTCTCTTTATTTCATAAAGGCACAATTGTACTGGTAGTTTGATTATCATACTTGTGTCCTTTTATACTTGGGACTGTTATGATCTCATTTACAGTACTTATTGTTTCACATACTTGGTACATCTTTCATAATCTGACTCTTCCTTGGGTCGTGTTTCATGCCGCAGTGTAGGTACCACAGCTGGTGATCCTCGCTCTTAGATCTCTGCTCGCTTTTGGAAAGCTCCATTACTTCTAAGCTTATCTTTTGCACGGATCCTCTTATTGTAGGTTTATGTACATTGAGTATGAGGCCCTGTCCCATCATAGTTATTTTTTCCAAACTCTTAAGTGCTATTCATATGTAATGGACTTATGGAGTTATATATATATATATATATATATATATATATATATATTTGGTGATTGGAAATACTATTTTGTCTTTCATACTTTATTTGCCCGTGTGTTAGATGAGGTGTAAGAGGTGAGGGTGCCTGTAGGGCACCGCATGCCCGGGTTCTAGTCGTGACATTTGTCTCCAAAATACTCTGCATGCCCACTAACCTAATTAAAAATTTGGTGTCTGTCCGAAAATTCACCACTAATAATTGAGTTTCTGTTAATTTTGAGCCCTTTGGATTTTATGTGATTGATTTCAAGACGGGGATACCTGTAATACGATGCAATAATGGGTTGTTTCAGGAATTTTGTGATGCTAATGGCATAGTTTTTCATTTTTCTTGTCCTCATAGTCCTCACAAAATGGGAAAGTCGGACGGAAAATTCGTACCATTAATAATATTTTCCGAGCTTTTTTAGCTCATGCTTCCGTACTCCCTTCCTTTTGGCATTATACACTACAAATGTCTACTTACCTCTTGAACGTACTTTCTACCAAATGGTTAGCATATGAATCTCCTATAATAAGAATCATTCGTATTCACATTTTAGGGTCTTTGGGTTTATGCTATCTATTTTTTATGTCAACTACAATTAACAAACTTCAAGCCCGTTCTACCGTTTGTGATTTTTTGGGTTATCCATCTAATAATCGTGGTTACAAATGTTTTAATTTAACCTCTAATAAAATCATAATTAGTCGTCATGTTATTTTTAATGAAACCCAATTTCCATTTGCTAAAGTGAGTAGTCTCGTGCCTAGTTTGTATAATTTTTTTAGATGACGATGTCTCACCATATATTATCCACCATTTATCGGATTTTCCCGTGACCAAAATTGTCACGACCGAATTCCCCTGGGCCACGATCGTGCTCCTACTCCCGCACTTCTGCCTGTACGCACCAGAGAATAGCAATGGAACATACACAACATACAACATGTTTAGACATTAATATCACAAATGCTAGCTGATAAGTGCCGCTTCCATAAAATATGCATAATCAAAAGCAAATCAGCATAATCCTTTGCCTTACAGCCCAAACCACAACATACGTGACTACGCGCACTTCTAGAATAACAATCTGTGGGCGGACAGTGGCCTCGCCATACCTCTCAATGTACATAAATCTACAACATCGTGGGAAAGATCAGACTAAAAAGACTAGCCTCCAGAGAAATTGAGCTCTCCGACGCTCGATAAGTTGATCCTAAGAATGCAGGATCCACCACCGCCACTCCTACCGTGTATTGAACGCAACTCCCCGAGGAAGCGGGCCGCATAACAATATGTACTGGCATAAATCGGGAAAATACCGTAATTACATCATAAGTTTAAAACAAAGCCTGAGATACTGTATTTATAACAAATTACAAAAGACACAAAGGCCTTACTAATCTATGCACGTAGTAACTAATAGTATACGACAACATATAAAATAGGAAGCTCACGATCAAAGCAGGTGACCATCCGCCTACGATTACATTACAATCCTACCTTCGGACTATTTCACCCGCATAGGTCGTGGCGGACCCGCATTTAGGTATTCCTCGCATAGGTCAGACTCCAAGCATCGCACGGACTATTTCACCCGCATAAGCCCATAAGAACTCGCATGAGGTATTCCTCGCATCACGGTAGCAAATCCACTAAACAAAGTGGTATAACGTCTTGGGGTTCACCCTCATTTATACTCTTACCCGGCGGCGTGTATAACGCCTTGGGGATTTAATTCCTCATTTATACTCTTACCCCGAGAACGTGGTATAACGCTCAGTGGCTTACCCTCATTTATACTCTTACCCTATCTCAACCGCCATCATACATAACACATAAGCACTACCATTATTATACAATAAATAAAGAAGTTAAGAAATCCCCCTAACTTCTTATTAGCCTTATTCATATACACTCTCATTTTAGGTTTACTTCTAAGGCACTAGCATATCTTTTATAAAAACCGAATTTAACTCCAAGTACTACATACTTCCAATTTTTTAAAAATGACTCTTTTCAGATAGAACTTCCAAGATACTATTAATCAGAGTATCAAGTCAAAATTACTTTTCAAGACAAGTCACAATACCTTTTTAGAAATAAAGTTAGGTTTTCTAAAATGCTCAGTTTGGACTCCTTTTTCTTATAAAACCTCCAGGCAATCGATGCCTTAAAATCAAATTGCCTTTCATTAAATCAAGTCATTTATCCTCATTTATCTTTCTATAAAGCCATTATAACCAACTTCATAAAGTCGTTATATTCACTTTATACCTTTAGTCAAATACAATTTCCTATCCAAGGACTTATACGCTTAAAACTAAACAAGTATCACATACTTTAAAACCTTCAAGTCCCTTAACTTTAATAAAACTTAAGACATCCTTAATACTTTCAAAGTTAGTGAGTTACCTCCTAAGTCACCCTCGACTTCGCTATTCATAAACTAGTAAAGGATATCAAGGCTTCAGCACGCTCACCGTACTATATACGCAAGCAACTAGTCATGCTCAAAAGATAGGAAAGTTCTACATACCTCTTCGGGTCAAACCACTGTTGCCAAGTACAAAATCCCGCCCGCAGTATGTCAACCTATAATATCCACAATACGCCTAGTTAACGCCTACTTGAAACGAATATTATAAGTGTAAAGTCGCAAATTCTACTGAAATCTGGACAAGACTCTCCTTTGTTTCTACTTACTTTGCCACCTTTTTTCAAGGCCGAATTCAATAACCAAACACGCCTACATTTAAGGCCCAATCAATGCAATTAATCATTGCAGGATTACACGCCTACTGGGACGGTAAAATTCCTACCACACAAACGATATCAAACTAATACAAACTACTAGTCCAATTGTCACAAGATTGAGATGCAACAATACCAATTTATCCGATTTCTTTTCTAATCCAAAGTTGTTAGCATAACATTGATATCAAGTCATAATCGCATTATAATCTACTATAATCTTCAAGTAAGTAATATTTGCGAACATTCTAATAAATCGAACTCAAATTCATAATCCTTAACTTCACACAAGGCTTAAATGACATTTCGGATTTAAGGCTACAATCAATCTATAATACTTATAAAACTTCAATACATATACTTCATGCTAGCAAACATGTGGTGTTGATGACAATATATAATCTTGTGTAACACTTAAGAGACAAGATTATTACCCTCAACGTATTCTTAGTCAAATCCCACCCTCAAGTCGCTTCTGCTAGCAATCTCTTGCAGAGCCTCTTCTAGACACTTCAACTG
The DNA here is from genome assembly GCA_029844215.1 of Przewalskia tangutica. Classification (NCBI taxonomy): domain Eukaryota; kingdom Viridiplantae; phylum Streptophyta; class Magnoliopsida; order Solanales; family Solanaceae; genus Przewalskia; species Przewalskia tangutica. Next base: position 921,136 of record JAQGDG010000029.1, read on the forward strand.
GGCTTACTCGAGACCCTTAGAACAACACAGAAACAACTTTTCTTCAAATCCTCCAAACAAACCAGAAAGCAAATCAGGGTTTTCATCTTGCCATCAACACGAAACTAACTTTTTCTGGATTTTTCCATTGATACACTCATACTACACCTGCATGAACTTGCCGAAAGGGGTGAGCTTAAATGGATAATAAAATAAATTTTTATTTGGTTGCTTGAGCTAGAAAACCCGAGAGCACCTAATATGTGTTCTTCAAATTCTCAAATTTTTCTAAGTGTCGACTTTGTCTTGCTGGGCAAGTACTACTATATGTACACAATTGAGGTCAAGATGGGTACAATGCGAGGCTTCGATGAGTTTTATTAAATATCAAGTGCCATAATCATCACTAAGTCACTTTATCAAGTCTACTACTTGGTAAGACTTGTCATCTTAAGATTACTTGGCCAATGACCATTTCGCCATGTCCCATTCTCGCCCAAGGAAACATAAGGTGACACTGTGACGCCTCCCATTCACACAATATTTGTTTTCCACAATTTGCATAATTCGGCAAATTTTTACAAGTCTCTAATTTAACATTTCGGTTCTGCGCGACGCTCTAATACACGCCCCGTGAAATACGGTGTAACACATAGTCCGGCCTATACAGTATACCGCCCGAACGCAAATCCTTGACGTGCGTCACATAACATAAAGGTATATCGCCTGACCCAAATCATGGACGCGTAAGGCCACATACCGCCCATAGGTATACCGCCTTTACCTAAATCCGACGCGTAGTGGTCACATAGTTCGTCATAAAGGTATACCGCTCACCAACTCGACGCGTAAGTGTCACATAGTTCCGCCGCATAAAGCGTATAATCACCCACCCAAATCACGGGATGCGTATCACATACCGCCATATGATCGCCCGCCTAAACTGGACGCTGTAGCGTCACATACTACTCCATAAAGCGTATACCGCCTACCAACTCCGACGCGGTAAGGTCACATAGTCTTCCCATAAAGGTATACTTCCCGCCTAACCGGGACGCCAGAGTGCTCATAGTCCGCCCATGCGATACCGCCCACCAAACTCGACGCCAGAAGGTCACATAGTACGCCCATAAGGTATACCGCCTTACCCAAATCCTCGACGCGCAGAAAGTCAAGTATAAAACTGAGAATTTAACCAACGTACTAATGCATTCTACCCTTTAAAAATGACTTTTCAAATAATACTTCCAAGATACTAACAATCAGAGATCTCGTCACGACTGACCTGGTTCGCGATCACTGGCTTGATCCCGGCACCCTGCTGATAACATCGTAGAAAATCACTAAATAAAATCCTAAACATAAAACAAGATATACACAAGAAATGCATCAACCAAAACGTGTCACCTTCCTGTATGTATACATAAAACCCGAACAGCTTATATTCTTTACAAACCCTACCACAAATAGCATTTGCTGCACTTCTAAGAATCTTAGAGAACAACAATGACTGACAGTCTCCGCCATACCCCGACGTGTACAAGAACCTACACCGTGAATCATAATTAAAAGATAAGCCCTAGAGAAACGGAGCTTCCCAACGCCGAACTGTGATCCCATGAACAGATCAACAACCGGCAGATTCTACCTCACAGACGAACGCAAAATTTCTCTACGAGGCCGTGACAATTGTACCAAGTAATGTGAAATCGGTGGGCCATTGTAATCAAATCATAAGGTTAGTCTATATATAAACAGAGGATACGTATGATAACCAAACTACAATCCACAATATGGTAAACAAATATAAGCCACGGGCCAGGATCTACGCTCAAGTCACTAATTAAATATAACTACGGGTCTCACGCCCACAACATCAATCATGCCCGAATACCTTCCTCAACGCCTAGCCATGATATAATAACACCAAGGATACGGAACATCAGTCCCACCCGTGTCATAAACCGCACGGAAAGACGGGCGACAGCTACCGTGATCCAACTCGTGATCATCGATCGACCGGGCAAGCACGGTGCCACCACGTAACCTACCGCACTAACAATACTAAAATAACTATATCACAAGTCGACACGCGGGCAAGTGCGAGCACCTCTACCAGATCCTCCTCAAGGCGACGTGAATGACGGCAAGAACTGTGCTAATCCACTGTGACGAATCAGAGTCACGAGACTTCGCTCCAAACACCGACCATAAGCCGACACGCGGCAAAAGTTGGCGATACCTTCTACCAGATCTCCTCCGCGCCACGTGAGGCCGACGGGGAAAGTAACCAAAGCAATCCACCGTGATCACAACCGTAAGTCACTTAGACTTCGCCAAACACCGACACGCGGGCGCTCAAGGAGCAATTTCTACCGTATCCTCCCGCGCCATCGAGCCGACGCGGGCAAGAACTGTGCTAATCCGCCATCACAACCGTATCACGAGACTTTCCACAAACCGCAATCTGTGGCAAGTACGAAAGCCAACTACTGTAACCAACCTCGCATCGCAACGCATCGCGCGACGGCTAGCTACTGTAACCTGTGCCGAATCAAGAAACCCCGCGAGAGCTGTCCACGGAACAACAACCAATGGAATCCATACCCGCCACCCGGACGCGTCAAGAGGTCCAAGGATATAACAAGATAACACTCCTGGGCAAAGATACCCGCTGGGCCACCTAACGCACAAGACGTCTAATCAACTGTGATACCGGCTTCTCCATCGGTAATTTCAGAAGACATAATCAAAACAAGCCAGACAACAAAGCTATCAAGATAGGCAAGTTCAACGTGACTCATAGACTTCTCATTTTATTACAACAAATCCGGGATTTTAACTCCTGGTTGTACCAGTATACTTAACCTTATAAGAATCCATTTCTTTCAATAAAGTCACACGATACCGTGAGTATCAAAATAAGAGTAACTATCTTTTTAAGTAAACCAAACACCTACAATCTTCTTTTTTAAACCATCTTAAGACAAAACTATGCCTTTCTTTTAAACCAAAAACACTCAAATTCCTCAAGTCTCTTTCTTTAGAAAACAAGTTCCTTACTTTTAATTTAAGAAAATCAATACTAAGTTATTAACGATCTTATTAAAGCAAACATGATCTAGAAATGTAATACAATTTGTCTTATCTAGCCAGACGGAGGTTTCTACCGGTTTTAATAATACCACTAGTCAATACATTTTCCTTATTAACGCCGCAAAGGTTTGTTCGATACTTATTCTCATTTCCAAATCAATATAACTTGAAATGTTACGTGTGGCTAACTTGCCTTCTGGCTTAAAGGGCCGAGACGCTTTGAGTACAATGGAGCGCTGTTATTAAGTCGTGAAATCGCCATGAACTATACCTAGTGCTATTCCTATGTAATATAAATACGTATAACTATGTAGCAACAGACGCATACGTGTTTAATGTATTTGATTATTTGAAACATAAAGTGTTATAACGCTTTATGGGTCAAGTTATAACAAAATTTTTATGCAGGTAAGAAAATGCTTGGTTTCAAAGGATAACCGATTTGACTTATAACGGATTTTACGTGTAGTAACAAAGAACTTGAAGTGTTCCAAAATACCTTTTTAAAGAAGAGTAATACTTGGCTTTGAAAACATAAGAGTTGTACTAGCTTTACGGGAAGTTAGGTATAACGCTTAAGAGTGATAAAAAGAATGGTTTACTGATTTTTAGAAGATAAGAGACTTGACTTAATGGTATTAATATGAATTTTGTTAAACTTGTGAAACCTCATTCGTGAGTAATGAGTACTTGGTTTTAAAAGGAATAATGTTTTACTGATTTCGGAAATCAGAATAAGTATCGACAAACCACTACATAATAATAAGGAAAATGTATTGAATAATGAAGTATGGTATTAAAACCAAGAGAAACCTCCATCTCAGCATGGCTAAGATTAGACAAAATGATATTACATTTCCTAGATCATGATCAAGCATAAGATTGTTTATAAACAAGAATAACCTACTCACCTATAAGACATATGTTTCAAAACGCTTAAAGGAGAATTATGTTTAAAGGATTAAAACTATGAACTACGAAACCTTTTCTAAAATGAGAAACTTGAGCATTTGAAATTAGGCAAACTTGAACATTTGGAAAATAAGCGTTGTTATCGATTTTACAAAGGAAAGCATTTTGGTTTACTTAACAATGTTAGTCACTCTATTTTTATACTACTGTATCGTGACCTTGTAAAAGAAATGGATCTTTAAAAGTAATTTAACGCACGTAGTACCTTAGGGTTAAAACCCTGACTTTGGCATAAAATGAAAGTACTTTGAGTCGGGTATAGCTTGCCTATGCTTGTTGTGGAAGCTTGCCTATGCTTGGCTGTCGAACTTGCCTATGCTTGTTGTTGTGAAGCTTGCCTATGCTTGTTGCTGTGAAACTGGGCTCATGCTTGTTGTGATAGCCTTTGTCAGATATTCGCACTCGCGCCTCGCACGAGGGCCGCTGATTTGTTATGAACGATTCTACACCGAGTCCCACGAGACGGGCAGGGACACGATTTCATTTGATTATACACCGCAGTCCCACGAGACGGGCAGGACACGTATTCCATTTGATTATACACCGAGTCCCACGAGACGGGCGTGACACGATTTCATCCGATTTTTACACCGAGTCCCACGACGGCAGTGACACGATTTCATCCGATTTTTACACCGAGTCCCACGAGATGGGCAGGACACGATTTCATCCGATTCTACACCGAGTCCCACGACGGGCAGTGGACACATATTTCATCCGTTATCATACATGTCTCCGCTTATATAGACTATTATGATTTCATTTACTTTGCGCCACATACTGTACCTATCAGATCGACTCTCCTGTCGCTCATGCCGCAGTGGAAGTACATCGACAGGATCCTCGCCATAGGATCACAAATAGTATTCCGAAGCCTCATTTCTTCTGAGGCTTATCTTTTGCATGTTACCTGAGTCAGAGATTCTTATACATTCAGGTAAGTGGCCCCGTCCCACATAGCTGTAAAATCTTAGAGGTCTCAGAGAGTAATCACAAGTGTGGTTTCTAAAAAGGATAAATGATCGGTTATATAAGTATATATGATGAAGGCAACTTTGGTTGGCCTGCTTATTTATCTTGTCTCTTAATTCATGTTCATGTTTTTATTTCAGATTTTCTCGATGTCAGATCACTAGCGCCTGTAGGCACTACCACGGCCCGGTTCGGTCGTGACAAAAGTGGTATCGTGAGCGCTTAGTCTCTGAAAGTCGCCTGCATCGCGGTTCTAGTAGTCTTGATTATCGGTGTGTTGCACCACATCTATAATCGAGGCTATAGGACATTTAGATCGGTTTCCATTCTTCTCATTCCGAGATCGTGCCTCAGAGCCGTGATAAGTCGACCCTCCGACGATTCCTTTCCTTTACCGCCACGCCCGCGTAAGGCAACCTGTGCCTGCATGGGCAAGGCAATGAGAGTTGTTAGTGAGATACAGAGTACGAGGGCGCAGCTGGCCAAGCAGCCGAGATAGCCTGGCTTCCACGACGAAGTTTCGACGCCGCCAAGACCAAAGAGAGAGTTTAGAGCCGCAGCAGTTGGTCACGAGACTACAAGACTGAGCCTCCGCCCCACACCTAGAGCAGATGAGATGGGTACAAGGAGATGGCTCGCCATCGCCGTGGTCGGGCCAAATATGAGCGATAGGTCGACGCACGGCAGCCAAATTTCAAGAAGACCCGTAGTTCACCCCGAGCGCATGGCTTGAGGCTACTGACTTTCCAATCAGAGCCCGCCAAAGTTGTTCTATGGATCAAGAGCCGAGATGACCTCGTGAGTTTATCCGACAGCCAGCCGATCATGAGAGAGTGATCAGAGTTTCAGAGGCGTAGTCGGTGGTATTGGTTCGTGACGCCGCGTGATACCAGCTTGATCGTTTGATTCGCGGAGTTGTCCGGAAGAGCATGCACTTCACCAGATGGACGAAGTTCTCGTGGGCTTTTTGCACATTTCTTGCCCCCACAAATGAGTGAGGGCTCGGCCGGCATTTTTGACGCTGAGGCGTGATCGCGACGGTTAGAGAGTACAATGGAGTTCGACTCATTAGCTCTGTATGTTCCCGTGGTAGCCGAGCATGGAGGACGTGAGTACACCGCCACGCCACCGGCCGGACGATTACTCGCGAGGCTTGTACGGTAGTTCTTCAGCCGCACGGACATTGCCCGCATGCAAGCTCATGACCAGGATGAGGCACGAGAGGTCGCACGAATGACCGAGATCAGCAGGCAGGCTAAGCAGGGTCCTTTGGTAACTTTCGAGGCGGACCGCCTCAGCAGCAGTCTAGTTAAGTACCTCCACCAGTACAGAGTGGTCCCCGCGCCGCCGACGCTCGTATTCGGAGCCGGCCGAGCTCCGTACTTCCGTTCACGTGATATACATAGTTCTAGCCACGTTCAGGTTTTCTCACAGGCACGATGTGGCGTACGCCATCCCGGAATGTCGCTTTTTATCGGTGCTTGTTTTTCCCGCGCCGTGGCCATATGACGAAACCGCCCTAGTAGGAAGGATGCAAATGTAATGACTCAAATTTCCACGACAGCCGCGTTCATCGCTTCTATACTGCATACCCGCAGGCGTGCTTATGATTGAGCGAGCGTAGCCTGTATATCCTTAACCTCTAGAGGCTCAGATGCGTTTTGATGTTATGTTAAGTGTTATGTTATGTTCGATAGCTTTGTGCTAAAATGTGATTTAGGAACCCGTTGGTGAAAAAGGGTAAGCCTGGTGAGAAAATGATTAACCTTAGAATATTACGCTGAGACCTTAGATGTAAGGTCGACAGTACAAGATTTTGCGAGTGATCCTTGTCGAGTGCATTTTATGCCTAGAATGTATCAGGTGATAAGTCCCTGGTTGGGTAAATGAAAGTGGTATCTTTCATGATGTGATTTAGCAAGATTGTTCCGTGTCGGCGAGCAAGAGTCGCGCGATGGTCGGGTCGGGCTATGCTTCGGGCCAACCCGCCGCCCGCTTCGGCGCTGGTCACTGGGCGGTCCCGCTGGCGGTCACGAGGTGCAGGCCCAAGTTTAGATGACCATCGATGAGTTCGTGGATACGCTCGACCAAAATCATGTCACGACCGCGACCGGCCCGTGATCTGGGTGCCTTACCCGCACCCTAGTTGATACAACATCGCAGAAAATCACGAAATAAAACATAATCATGAAACGAGATATTATAAATAAACAGCCAACCAAAACAGGCTTGCCTTTCAACATATATATATAAACGCTTGAACAGCCATAACTTACAACCCCGCCACAAAAGGCTGCACTTAAGATTTTTATAACAACTATGACTGACAGGTTCGCCATACCTCAATGTACAAGAACCTACAGACATCGTGTGGTAACATACCAAAGATAAGCCTCCAAGGAACGGAGCTTCCCAATACGCTGAAAGGTGATCCTAAAAGCGAGGATCGATACCGATGTACTTCTACCATGCAGACGAACGCACTCGGGCGAGGTCAAGATAACAGTACTAAGTATGTGAAATCAGAATACTGAAATGAAATCATAATAGTCTATATAAAGCGGTGAGACATGTATGATAACCAAACTACAAGACACACATATAATAGCTTATATCAAGTCGTGGTCTCACGCCTCCGGTCATTTACTCAAATATAATTACGGGTCTCACGCCCACAACATCGCCATGCCCGTGAATACCTTCTCATCACGCAGCCTATGATATGATAACATCAAGAAGTACACCGAACACCAAGTCCCACCGATGCCAAAGCCGTAATAACAATACAATACAACCAAACCACGGTCGACACGGCGCCGGGCGAGCCGACTACAGATACCAAGGCCGGCCACGAAGGATCGGCAAAGTACGAGGTCACCACCGGTACCAAGCGTCAGACACGACTTCGCCACTACACCGAACGGCAAGTGCGAGGGCTAACTACTGTGTACTAAGGCCGAATCAGCCACGAGACGGCAAGTACGGTATCGACCACCGGTACCAAGGTCCGATCACGACTTCGCCACTACACCGAACGGGCAAGAGGGCTAACTACCAGTACCTAAGGCCGAATCAGCCACGCAGACGGGCAGCACGAAAGCCACCACCAGTACCAAGGCCGAACAATAAGAAACCTCGGAGAGCTAGTCCATGGAATAACACTATCATCGTGAGCATACCCGTGAAATTTTCTGTCACACGCCAGACGCCCAAGTAAGTCCTCAATAAGTCAACCGCCCTCCATCGAGAGACGCGAATATAGAACACAATTCTTGCATAACAAAGGCTATCACAACAAGCATAGGCAAGTTACACAACAACAAGCATAGGCAAGTTACACAACAACAAGCATAAGTGTTATCCACAACTCAAGGTACTTTCATTTTATGTCAAAGTCCGGTTTTAATCCTAAAGTACTACGACGCTAAGTTCCTTTTAAAGATCCATTCCTTTATAAAAGTCACCCGATACCCGTAGCATAAAAATAGAGTGACTTATATCCTTTAAGTAAACCAAAACAACTTCCATACTATCCTTTTTAAAACCAAATTAAGGCAATACCATGCCTTCTTTTTAGACCAAAACACTTCTCTTTTAAAGTCAAGTTACCACATTAAAACCAAGATAAAAACCCTTCTTTGTTTTCATAAAGTCGTTATAACCAACTTCCCATAAGGTCGTTATAACACTTTATGTTTTAAACCATTTTAAGACAACACAATGCCTTTTTACCCTAAAGTTCCAGCTTGCCTAATTTCAATTACGCTACTCTTTTTAGAAAAGTTTCATAGTTCAATGTCTTAATCTCTTTCAAAACAATTGAGTAACATATGCCCTAAAGTAGGTTATTCTTGTTCATAATCAATCTTATTAAGCAAACATGATCTAGAAAATGTAATCTCATTTTGTCTCATCTTAGCTTCTATGTAGATTGAGGTTTCTACCGGTTTTAATAATACTTCATTAGTCATTACATCTTCCTTTATTAGCGCTACAGTTGGTTTGTTCGATACTTATTCCGATTTCAATCAAGAAAACATTATTCCTTTTACAACTGTGTACTCATTACTCACGAACGAGGTTTCACACTAACATCCATATCAAGTCAAGTCTCTTATCTTTAAGGTTAAGTCTCTTAACTTCTAAAAATCAAGAAACTATTCTCTTCTTAAGACGTTATACCTAACTTCCCATAAAGCTAGTATAACTCTTATGTTTTCAAAACCAAGTATTACTCTTCATAAAGATGATTCAAAGATTCTTTGAAATACTTCAAGATTCTTTACTATTACACAACAAGTCATTATAAGTCAAATCGCTTACCTTTTTAAACCCATAAAGCATTTCCTTACCTACATAAAGTCGTTATAACTAACTTCCCATAAAGTCGTGATAACACTTTATGTTTTAAACCAATCAAATACATTTAGCACACGTGACGCTCACCGCATTACATAGTTACACACATATCATGCTAGAAAAGATAGGAAGAGGTTCACATACCTCGCGACGACATCGACTAATAAAGCAAAACGCCCAAGTACCTCAAACCGCCTGGCTACACCTAAGCCAAGTAGACCACGCCACACGCAGATTTCAACCCATAGAGGCCACAAGGCGCCTATTAACATCTTAGATCTCAATGTGAATATTCTACGTAAAATTCGCAAGACCTCCCCGCAACAACAGAAATCTCCTCCTCTAACGAGGCCGCTACCAAGCCAACCGGGGCTTGCACGCCTAACCGGATGTGTACTATTCTACTCACGAATTTACACAAGTCTCATGAATACACCTATGTAATTTATAGCTTCTTTCTTTAAAATTCAGCTTAAGTCAAAAGACATTGCCGCACAATTATAATGTTCAGTTCTATATATAGTATACTTCAACTATATATTTCTACAACATGTAATTTCCAATTACAATAAGGTCAAGAGTGTTTACCTCGATAAGCCCAAAATTATCCGAGTTTATATTGCCGATCCCGAGCAAGGTTTAGCTCCTACCCGGCGCTCCAACCCGCTCCAAACAACCCTTGAAGTTCTAACCAACTTCTACTCAATTACTTCAACTATCAATGAAGATTTCCTTAGGGTTTCGCTTAGTGGCTAAAGGAAGTATAATAGTATTTTCTGGCTTTGTATGTTGTAACTCGGGAAAACTACAAGGTATTTGGGCCAAGGTATTTGGACATTATAACAATACTAGAGAGTATTTCTATACCACAACAAGTGGTATTATACTAAAACAACTAGGCTAGTGGGTACCCCTACCACAACCACTACAAAGGGAAGGAAGCTCTACCAAAGAGCCTTCTCAAAGGGGGATGTGGTGGACGAAAGAACAAGAGGAGAGAGTAATTTGAGACTTAGATAGATTGCTCAAGTGAGGATGAAGAAAGTCTTCAACTTAGAGGTATTTATAGGTCATGGAAGGCCAACCAATGGCCAAGATGAAGACAAGTGCATAGCAAGTGTAAGGCCAAGATTTAGCCACGTGCTACCTTATCCATCTACACAAAATATCCTACCTAACCCTCGACCAAAATTTCAACACCAAAACGTGCCAATGGTCTAGCTTTGCCGCCCACTTGTTTCAATGCGAGGGTGACACTTGTCACCCTCCCGCTGGTCCAAAATGTTTCGCCTCTAAAAATCCGCAAAAATTATTAATGACATAGCCAAATTTTCCCACGTAAGTCGTGGAAACGCTTCATTTAAAAACGACTCTTTTCGCACTTCAGGCCCAATTTCGAACCTTGCCTAATCTTAAGGCTCAAATTCTTATACGCACGCCTCACGCATATACTGAAATACTGGTATAACATTCTCCTCTCCTTAGAAACATTCGTCCCAATGTTCCTTCTCAAGACGGATAACAACGAAGTTCTTCTAACAAGTTGCCAACGCCACACCGCCACTAAATAACACACGCTCTCTTCCTTCCTTACTCGCCGTGTCTCTTCTCGAACACCGCACTCTTCTAGTATACGCATTCACACTTCACCATCGCCATACCTCCCAAAACTTCGAGTCACCACCTCCAAACTCGTCATCTTACTAGCTTCACTTCTCTAAGGCCATTCCCGCCTTCACGATCCGCTCGTCTAACATAACCACGAACTCATACGACGGCCATCTAAACTTGGGCCTAGAACTCGTGACCCTACCACCGCGACCACCTCGATCCGACCACTCATTCCGGCCACGGTTGACACGCAACACGCCCTCAACCCGAGCCTCACACGCCGACTCTCTCGCTGATCCGAACAATCTTATTTATACAGCCATGAAAGCTACCACTTCCATTTACACCACCCAAGGAAATTTTTCCACAATTACACCACGCATACTTACACATTCGACAAAGATCCCCGCAAATCTTGTACTCAAGATGGCCTTACATCTAAGGTCTCAACTGTATTATTCTAAGGTTCATCACTTTCTCACCCCTGTGCTTACTCCTTTTACCTAACTGTGTTTCTAAATCACATTTTAGCACAAGTGCTATCCAACATAACACTAAACACATCATCATAACATCAATACATACAAAACTCTGCAGGTTAAGGATATATCAAAATAGGCGCTCAAAGGACCGCTTAAAATCGAACTCCCACCGCGACTTACCGGTCTCGCCAGTACGAACATCCTCGCTCAAGCATGGCGTGTAGAACCCGTGAATCGCTTTAGTAGTTCAGGTTATCCTACCGCTACCTCGCTCGGACAAGCTTCTGCCGATGGCCCGTTGGCCGCAAGAATAACAATCTCCCAAGTCGCACGACACTCCCTATGAAGTTTTCCACAACGCCACACCGAGACAAGTGGCAACCTCATCCTACGAGCACTTACTCCCAAAATTGAAACTGGAGCCCCGACCGCTTCCCGAATATCCCAAAGGTCCCGGCGCGAGGACCACTCAGACCGCGGAGGCGCATAATCGCTCCGCCAGGCGCTCCGCCTCGAAGTCACCAAAGGACCTCGCTGCTCTCGCCTCTTCACGACTTCGGTCATTCCGCTGATTTATCCGCCTCACATCCAAGTGCATACGCACGCGGCAATGTCCATGCCCATAAGAGCTACACCAACAACTTCGCCAGCGATCATCGAGCCCTCAGAATATATCTGCACTCGATCCTCCATACTAGCTACCAACGCGGACGCATCGCCAATGAAGTCGAACTCACATCAGACTTCAACCGCACGCCTGCTCGCCGCAACACCAAAAATCTGCTTACCGAGCCCTCCTTATCCGCGAGGCAAGAAATGTGCAAGAAAGGCCTCTCGAGAACTCATCCCATAAAGTCGAAGCTGCATGCTCTCCCGACAGCTCCCACGAATCAAACTACCGATCATGGATCACGCACTGATGCGAACTCAGACCACCGACTTGGTCTCCGATGCCTTGATCACTCTATGATCCGTCAGAATCGCTTGATGAACTCCTCGCGATTATCCTCGTGCCTCGACCCATAAAACTCGCGCCTACAACTCGTAAAATCCCGTAGCTCTAACTATCCGATCTAGGTGAATCCATCAGTGCATCGAACCGCCTGGCCCATTTATCCTCAAGTCTGCCACAACCTCGCCATTAACAGGCCCACTTTGTAACTCATCTCCTCTCGCCTGCATCATGGATCGAGGCTCGTGTATCGGGTTCGCCACGCTTACTCGCAACTCCCTATGCCGCTTTGCCCTTCGGGCCCGCCGCTTTACGCGAGGCATAATCGTAAAACGGCGTACGCTGAGGGTCCAATCTATTACACACCTCTAAGGCACGATCTCGTAATGAGAAGAATGGAAACTAACCCTAAATGTCTCCAGCCTCCCGACATAGACGCGTGCACAACACACCGATAATCAAGACTCTACTAGACACGTCTGAGACACTTTCCGAGGACTAATCGCCGATACTACTTTGTCACGCGACCGCCCGCGGATCGTGCCTTACCCCGCACCCTAGTGATACAACATCGTAGAAAATCAATAAATAAAACATAATCATGAAACGAGATATTATAAATAAACAAAGCAACCAAAACAGCTTGCCTTTCAACATATATATATAAACGCTTGAACATTTATAATCCTTACAACCCCGCCACAATAAAGCATGCACTTAAGATTTTTACAACAACTATGATGACAGGCCCGCCATACCCCTGAATGTACAATAACCTACAGTCATCAGGGTAACATACCAAAGATAAGCCTCCGACGGAACGGGGCTTCCCAATACGCTGAAAGGTGATCCTAAAAGCGAGGATCGACAAACATGTACTTCTACTCGCGGCATGAACGCATCCCCGAAAAGAGGTCAAGATAACAGTACTAAGTATGTGAAATCAGAATATCGTAAATGAAATCATAATAGTCTATATAAAGCAGAGACATGTATGATAACTAAACTACAAAGATACACATATAACGCTTATATCAAGTCAGTCTCACGCCTCCGGTCATTTACTCAAATATAATTACGGGTCTCACGCCCACAACATCGGGCCATGCCCGCGGAATACCTTCCTCATCACGCCAGTTTATGATATGATAACATCAAGAAGTACACCAACACCAAGTCCTACTGACGCCAAAGCCGTAATAATAATACAATACAACCAAACCACGGTCGACACGGCAAGCGCGAGAGCTTTACAGATACCAAGGTCGGCCACGAGTGGCGGCAAGTACGAGGCGACTACCGTGAGACTGGCGTCGCCACGAATCGACGGCAAGTACGCAGTGGCCGACCACCGGTACCAAGGTCAGACACGACTTCGCCACTACACTGAACGGGGAAAGTGCGAGGGCTAACTACCAGGTACCAAGGCCGAATCAGCCACGAGACGGGGCAAGTACGAAAGCCGACCACCAGGTACCAAGGCCGAACAATAAGAAACCTCATGGAGAGCTAGTCCATGGAATAACACTATCATCAGGAGCATACCCGTGAAATTTTCCGTCACTGCCGGTACGTCCAAGTAAGTCCTCAACAAGTCAACCGGCCCTCCATTGAGAGACGCGGTAATATAGAACACAATTCTTGCATAACAAAGGCTATCACAACAAGCATAGGCAAGTTACACAACAACAAGCATAGGCAAGTTACACAACAACAAGCATAGGCAAGTTATCCACAACTCAAGGTACTTTCATTTTATGTCAAAGTCCGGGTTTTAATCCTAAAGTACTACGTACGTTAAGTTCCTTTTAAAGATCCATCCCTTTTATAAAAGTCACCCGATACCCGTAGCATAAAAATAGAGTGACTTATATCCTTTAAGTAAACCAAAACAACTTCCATACTATCCTTTTAAAACCAAATTAAGGCAATACCATGCCTTCTTTTTAGACCAAAACACTTCTCTTTTAAAGTCAAGTTACCACATTAAAACCGTGATAAAACCCTTCTTTGTTTTCATAAAGTCGTTATAACCAACTTCCCATAAGGTCGTTATAACACTTTATGTTTTAAACCATTTTAAGACAACACAATGCCTTTTTACCCTAAAGTTCCAGTTGCCTAATTTCAATTACGCCACTCTCTTTTTAGAAAAGTTTCATAGTTCAATGTCTTAATCTCTTTTTAAAACAATTGAGTAACATATGCCCTAAAGTAGTAGGTTATTCTTGTTCATAATCAATCTTATTAAGCAGCCATGATCTAGAAAATGTAATCTCATTTTGTCTCATCTTAGCTTCTATGCATTTTGAGGTTTCACCGTTTTAATAATACTTCATTAGTCATTACATCTTCCTTTATTAGCGCTGCAGTGGTTTGTTCGATACTTATTCTGATTTCCGAATCAGTAAAACATTATTCCTTTTACAACCAGGTACTCATTACTCACGAATGAGGTTTCACACTAACATCCATATCAAGTCAAGTCTCTTATCTTTTAAGGTTAAGTCTCTTAACTTCTAAAAATCAGTAAAACCATTCTCTCTTAAGACGTTATACCTAACTTCCCATAAAGCTAGTATAACTCTTATGTTTTCAAAACCAAGTATTACTCTTCATAAAGATGATTCAAAGATTCTTTGAAATACTTCAAGATTCTTTACTATTACACAACAAGTCAGTTATAAGTCAAATCAGTTACCTTTTTAAACCCATAAAGCATTTCCTTACCTACATAAAGCTGTTATAACCAACTTCCCATAAAGCTGTGATAACACTTTATGTTTTAAACCAATCAAATACATTTAGCACATGTACGCTTCACCGCACTACATAGTTACACACATATCACGCTAGAAAAGATAGGAAGAGGTTCACATACCTCGCGACGACATCGACTAATAGCAAAACGCCCAAGTACTTCAAACCGCTTGGCCACCTTATGCCAAGTGGACCACGCCACACGCAGATTTCAACCTATAGAGGCCACAAGGCGCCTATTAACATCTTAGATCTCAATGTAGAATATTCTACGTAAAATTCGCAAAGACTCTCCCCAACAACAGAAATCTCCTCTCTCTATCGAGGCCGCTACTAAGCCAACCAGTGGGGTTTGCACGCCTAACCTGACGTGTACAATTCTACTCACAATAATTCTACATGTCATCAGAATACACCCTATGTAATTTACGTCATTCTCTTCTTTAAAATTCAGCTTAAGTCAAAAGACATTGCCGCACAATTATAATGTTCAGTTCTATATATAGTATACTTCAACTATATATTTTACAACATATAATTTCCAATTACAATAGAAGGTCAAGAGTGTTTACCTCGATAAGCCCAAAATTATCCGAGTTTATATGTCGATCCCGAGCAAGGTTTAGCTCCCACTGCGGCGCTCCAACCCGCTCCAAACAACCCTTATAAGTTCTAACCAACTTCTACTCAATTACTTCAACTATCAACTAAGATTTCCTTAGGGTTTCGCTAGTGGCTAAAGGAAGTATAATAGTATTTTCCGGCTTTTGTATAAGTGTAACTGGGAAAACTACAAGGTATTTGGGCCAAGGTATTTGGACATTATAACAATACTAGAGAGTATTTCTATACCACAACAAGGGTATTATACTAAACAACTAGGCTAGTGTGGGTACCCTACTGCCAACCACTACAAAGGGAGGGAAGCTCGCCAAAGGGCCTTCTCAAACGGGAGGGTGTGGACGAAAGAACAAGAGGGAGAGAGTATTTTGAGACTTAGATAGATTGCTCAAGTGAGGATGAAGAAAGTCTTCAACTTAGAGGGTATTTATAGGTCAAGTGAAGGCCAACCAATGGCCAAGATGAAGACAAGTGCATAGCAGTGTAAGGCCAAGATTTAGCCACGCTACCTTATCCATCTACACAAAATATCCTACCTAACCCTTGACCAAAATTTCAACACCAAAAACGTACAATGGTCTAGCTTTGCCGCCCACTTGTTTCCAATGTGAGGTGACACTTGTCACCCTCCCGTTGGTCCAAAATGTTTCGCCTCTAAAAATCCGCAAAAATTATTAATGACATAGCCGGAATTTTCCCTACGTAAGTCGTGGAAACGCTTCGCCTGAAAACGACTTTTCGGCACTTGTGCCCAATTTCGAACCTTGCCTAATCTTAAGGCTCAAATTTATACGCACGCCTCACGCATACTGAAATACGGTATAACACCGGGCCAAGACCGAGAATGGCCTTAGAGGAAATCGAGGTTAGTAAGATGACCAAGCTTGGAGGTAGTAACTCCGCGGTTGGAAAACAAAACGCTGATGGGTGGTACGGATACTAGAAAGAGTTCGAGTGTTCGGAAGGGTACAACGAGATAGTGAGAAGTGAACGTGTGTGATCGCTTTGAGAAAGGTGCGAGGGATTATATTTTTAGACTCGCGGAACTTTTGTGAAATGTAGGTGATTCCTTGTCGCTTGGATTTGGCCACAAGATATTATTTGTGTGGCCATGTGTGGCATGTTTGGTTTCGTAAGTATAGTAGTGAAGGCTATACCGGCACGTGTTGTTTTGAGACTGAGAAGGAACATTCGGGACGAATGTTTCTAAGGGCGGAAGAATGTTATACCCCGTATTTCCGCAGTATACGTGAGGCACGATAATAATTTGAGCCTTAAGTTAGGCAAGTTTCGAAATTTGTACACAACACCCGATAGAGTCGCTTTTGACTAAACGCTTTCACAGCCGTAGGAAAATTCCGCTATGGCATTTTTAATTTTTATGATTTTTCCGAGACGAAACATTTTGGATCACCGAGGGTGACATGTCACCCTCACATTGGAAGCACTTGGACGGCAAAGTGAGGCCCTTGGCACGCTTTTTGTGTTGGAATTTTAGTCAGGGTTAGGTAGGATATTTTGTGTAGATGGATAAGGTAGCACATGGCTTAATTCGCCTTACACTTGCCTTGCACTTTGCTTCATCTTCGCCCTTGGTTGGCCTTTGCTTGACCTATAAATACCTCTAAGTTGATGAACTTCTTCATCCAAAATTTCTAAGTGTTAAAAATCCTCCCTCCTCAACCTTGTTCTCGCCCAAACACCAACCCTCTCCCTCTTGATGCCCTATTGAGAACCCCCGTTGGCTTGGTAGCCGCCTGATAGAGGAGGAGATTTACGCTCATGTGGGGAGGTGTCACGAATTTTCTCAGAAGATATTCTACATCGAGATCTAAGATGTTAATAGGCGCCTGGCCTCTATAGGTTGAAATACTACGCGTGGCGGTCTACTGGCTTAAGGTGTAGCCGACGGCTTGAGGTACTGAGCGCTTTGCTATTAGTCTCAGATCGTCAGGTATGTGAACCTCTTCCTATCTGTCTAGCATGATACGTATAACTATGTAGTACTAGACGCATACGTGTTTAATGTATTTGATTATTTGAAACATAAAAGTGTTATAACGCTTTAATGGGAAGTTGGTTATAATACTTTATGTAGGTAAGAAAATGCTTGTGGTTTCAAAGGATAACCGATTTGACTTATAACGGATTTTACGTAGTAACAAAGAACTTCAAGTTCCAAAAGACCCTTTTAAAGAAGAGTAATACTGCTTTGAAAACATAAGAGTTGTACTAGCTTTACGGGAAGTTAGGTATAACGCCTTAAGAGTGATAAAAAGAATGGTTTACTGATTTTTAGAAGATAAGACTTGACATAATGGTATTAATATGAATTTTGTTAAAAGTGTGAAACCTCATTCGTGAGTAATGAGTACTTGGTTTTAAAAGGAATAATGTTTTACCGATTTCGAAATCGTAATAAGTATCGATAAACCACCGCAAATGCTAATAAAGGAAATGTATTGAATAATGAAGTATGGTATTAAAACCAAGAGAAACCTCCATCCGCATAGAAGCTAAGATGAGACAAAATGATATTACATTTCCTAGATCATGATCGCTTAATCAGATTGTTTATAAACAAAAATCACCTACGCACCTCTAAGGCATATGTTTCTCACAACGATTAACGGAGAATTATGTTTAAAGGATTAAAACTATGAACTACGAACCCTTTTCTAAAATGAGAAACTTGAGCATTTGAAATTAGCAAACTTGAACGCTTGGAAAATAAGGTTGTTACTTGATTTTACAAAGGAAAGCATTTTGGTTTACTTAACAATGTTAGTCACTCTATTTTTATACTACTGTATCGTGACCTTTGTAAAAGAAATGGATCTTTAAAAGTAATTTAACGTTTAGTACCTGTGGTTAAAACCGACTTTGCATAAAATGAAAGTACTTTGAGTCAGTATAGCTGCCTATGCTTGTTGTCGTGAAGCTTGCCTATGCTTGTTGTCGCTAAATATGCTTGTTGCCGCGCTTGCCTACGCTTGTTGTTGCGGAAACTTGCATGCTTGTGATAGCCTTTGTTGTATATCTGCACTCGCCTCTCGACGGAGGCCGCTGATTTGTTATGAACGATTCTACACCGAGTCCCACCACGACGGGCAGACACGATTTCATTTGATTATACATCGAGTCCCACGAGACGGGCGTGGACACGATTCCATTTGATTATACACCGAGTCCCACGAGACGGGCAGGACACGCATTTCATCTGATTTTTACACCGAGTCCCACGAGATGGGGTGACACGATTTCATCCGATTTTTACACCGAGTCCCACGAGACGGGCGTGGACACGTATTTCATCTGATTTTACACCGAGTCCCACGAGATGGGCAGGGACACGTATTTCATCTAGTTATCATACATGTCTCCTGCTTTATATAGACTATTATGATTTCATTTACAGTCTTTACAGTTTCACATACTTGGTACCAGATCGACCTCCTTCGGGCCGCTCATGCCGCAGTGGAAGTACATCTTGTGGATCTCGCCATAGATCACGCCAATGGTCGAAGCCCCATTTCTTCTGAGGCTTATCTTTTGGTATGTTACCCGAGTCCGTAGATTCTTATACATCTGGTGGTATGGCGTGCCCGTCCCGCCATAGCCGTAAAATCTTAGAGGTCCAGAGTAATCACAAGGTGTGGTTTGTAAAAAGGATAACTGTCGGTATTTATGTATATACGATGCGCAACTGCTTTGGTTGGCCTGCTTATTTATCTTGTCTAATTCATGTTCATGTTTTTATTTCCGATTTTCTCCGATGTTGTATCACTAGGGTGCCCGGTAGGCACTCACACGCCCGGTTCGGTCGTGACATTTCACCAAGTCATTTATAAGTCAAGTCTCTTATCTTTAAAAAAACTCAACCATTTCTTTACCTACATAAAGTTGTTATAACAAACTTCCCATAAAGCCAAGTTATAACACTTTATGTTTTAAACCAACCAAATTGCTTAGCACACGCACGCTCACCGTACTACATAGTTCACACAATCATGCTAGAAAAGATAGGAAGAGGTTCACATACCGCGACGACATCGACAAAGTATCAGAACTCGCTAGCCTTTTCCACCCTTCAAGTAGAATACGCCACTCGTAGTACTTCCACCTAAAAAGGCCACAAAACGCCTATTAACTTCTACATCCTTCAGAGAATATTTCTAAGTACAAGGTTCCATATTCTACGAAAATTCGCAAAGACTCTCCCGTAACCACATAAATAACCTCCACTATCAAGGCCCGCTACCAAGCCAACAACTCGAGGATTTGTCACGACGATTCCGGCCCGTGATCGTGCCTTACCCCGCACCCTAGTGATACAACATCGAGAAATCAGCGAACATAAAACAATACAAGACATATTATGAAATATGAAACAATAACTGAGAAAACTTGCCTTTCGCATATATATATAAATAACAACTTTTTCCAACATGAACAGTTTTAATCCTTTTTACAAACCCTGCCACAAAGATTACTACACTTAAGAAATGATACGACAACAATGGCGGACAGTTCTCGCCATACCCCGAATGTAAACACTTACAACAACAGGACTATACCACCGATAAGCCTCCGAGAAACGGAGCTTTCCCACACGAATCGTGACCCTAAGAGCGAGGATCAATGATCGAGTACCTTTACTCGCGATGAACGCAGCCTCGGGCGAGGTCAAGATAACAGTATTTAGTGCATGTGAAACTAAAATATCAGAATGAAATCATAATAGTCTATAAAGCAGAGACATGTATGATAACCAAACTACGCTTCATAATAAGCAATATGTCAAGTCGTGACTCATGCCTCAAGTCATCACTCAAATATAACAATGGTCTCACGCCCACAACATCAATCATGCGCGGAATACCTTCCTCATCCGGCAGCTTATGATATAAAAGCACCAAGGAACACACGAACACCAGTCCCACTGCTATAATAACACGCATGGTAAGTACGAAGGCATAGCCGATTACTAACACCTACGCATCAACAAGGTCATGAATCGTATTACAAGATCTCTGCATCGCCACATGATCAAAGCGACCACTCGCAAAGATCTAATGCGCGCTGCCTGAACTTTCCAGCCCGCATAGGCCAATCAGATCGCCCGCATGAGGTATAACCCCGCATCGAGGGTAGCTACTCCCTACAGCTGCCTCGACTCGCCGTCCGCACGCACAAGGACCGCATGACCACAAGGGCCGCATCTCAACTCGAACTCCAGTTCCGCATAGCCTCGACCCGCATGCAGGTAGTCTCGAATCATAGTCCATCGACCGCCGAAGTCTACCCGCAGACGGAGGCGCTAACTCTAATCATCTCAAGAGATGAGTGATGTATAATACTATCATAAACTTATCGTTAAACAACATAAGCACAACAAAGGAAAACCCTTTACACAAACATCACAAGATACTAACACACGTGAAGATCCTAGCATGTTTACTTATCAAATCAACAAGAAAGTATTACAAGGCTATCACAAACCAACACAATCAAGTTATACACACAAGATACTTTCTACTATATGCTAACAAGTTCGGGGTTTTATTCCCAAAGTACTTCATACATTAACTCTTAAAAGATACGCATTTCTACAAAAGTCACACAATGCCCGTAGTATATGAAAATATAGTGATTATCTTTTGAAGTAAATCAAACACTTCTCTCAAAATGATTCAAAACTCTTTTGAAATACTTCAAGTTCTTTATTAACACATAACAAGCGCTTATAGTTCAAATCGCTTACCTTTTAAAACCACATGTATTTTCTTACCAACATAAAGCCGTTATAACCAACTTCCCATAAAGCCGTTATAACACTTTATGTTTTACACCAATCAAATACATTTAGTACATGACGCTCACCGCACTACATAGTTCACACATATCATGCTAAGAGATAGGAAGAGGTTCACGCACGCGACGAGTATCGACTAATAGCAAAACGCCCAAGTACTTCCAACCGCTACTCCTAAGCCAAGTAACGCGCCACACGTAGTACTTCAACCTATAGGGCCACAAGGCGCTTATTAACATCAAGATCTTATCGTAGAACATTCTACAGAAAATTCGGCAAAGACTCTCCCCGCAACAGAAATCTCCTCCTCTAACGCCGCTACCAAGCCAACCAGGGGTTATACATCTAACCCGAACTGTACAATTCTACTCCACAAGATTACTACACAAGTCTACTCATACGGACTCTATGTAATTACGCAGCCTCGCTTCTTCAGCTTAAGTCAAAAGACATTGTCAAAGATTAAGCTTAGTTCTATATATAGTATACTTCAACTATATAATCTAACAACATGTAATTTCCAATTACAATAGAGGACAAGATATTTACCTCGATAAGCCCATAATTATCCAAGTATAAAGTCGATCCCGGCAATCGCTTAGCTCCAACTCCGAGCGCCCAACCCGCTCTAAACCACCCTTAGAAGTTCTAACCAACTTCTACACAATACTCCAACTGACTACGGAGATTTTCCTAGTGGTTTCGGTTGGACCGACGGAAGTATAATAGTATTTCCTGCTTTTCAGATAAGTATAACCTTAGAATACTACAAGGTATACGCTAAGGTAAATTGGGCATTATAACAATACTGAGAGTATTTCCTACCAAGAGTGGGTACCCCACGGACACCACTAGGAGAGTGGCACTCTACCAAGGCCTCTAGGAGTGGTGCACCTCTGCCAAGGCCTCACAGCGAAGAGGAGGACGAAACCAAGCGAGGAGGGAGGTTTTCAAGACTTGGAAATTATGGAACGGATGGAAGTCTTCAGCGGAGGTATTTATAGCCAAGCAAAGGCCAACCAATGGCCAAGATCTAGCCAAGTGGGTGCTGAGGGCCAAGATATGCCCAAGTGCCCCCTAGACCCTACTCCTTAAAACCCTCACAAATATCTACACAAAAAATCAACCAAGACTTGCTCATTCAATCGGCCCTAACGCCCCTTCCAGTCCACCAACGAGAGGGTGCCAAGTGTTGCCCTCTCGCTGGTCCAAAACGCTTGCCCTCTAAAAATCCGCAAAAATACTAAACGACATAGCCGTAATTTACCCTTCGCAAGTTAGGTAGAACGCTTCGCCAAAAACGACTCTAACCGTGTCAGCACAAACATATTTCGCCCGGGTGCCACATTGGGGTGACACGTGTCGCTCGATTCGCCCAAAATATTTCGCCTTCCAAAATATCCATAACGCCAAAATCTCAAAATCAAAGCTGCCCTACAAAACCGTAAATTTCTCCCGTGGCCCCACGTGACCATTTCCAAAATAAAATTCCATAATTCTCTAATATTCCAGAAGTCCGACACCAAACTGGGAATCCACCCCATTAACGAACCTTTTCCTTCACAAAACCTAAACTTTTCCGTGGAAAATTCACCTCTTCCTCCTTTCCAATCTTTCGTCAGATTCTCGCACGCACGCCCTCGCATACATACCCGAACTACGGGTATAACATTCTTCCTTAGAAACATTCGTCCCGAATGTTCCTTCCAAGTCCCAAACATACAAGTCACGATATAGTCTCTACTACTATACTTATGAACAATCCCGCCACACCGCCACGGAAACACCGCAAAGACTTACATCCAAGCCCACGAGAAACACTCTATCTCACCACAAATAATACCACTTTTGTCACTTTGTCGCGAGCCTTGCTCGACGACCCAACAAATGGTACCGGCCGTACGCGATCACCGGTTCGCCGTGACACTAACCCTTACCATTTCTCGACATCGCTTTAGTTTCCAAAACTCGGTTACTATCTCTTTACGTGGGCATCATTAATCGAACATTCCGATGGATCTTCGATACTTTCCTAACATAACAATACGAAGACCGGACGCCCCGCTTCTTAAGTCCGGACGGCAAAGCTAACATATAGCAACCCGCCTATTCTTCACATGAACTCTAAAGGCCCAAAGTAACCCGAGCTAAGTTCCTTCGCTTTCAAACTCACACTCGTCCGGTGGTACTTTCAAGAAGACCGACCAACTCAATCCTGTTGCTGCCGCCGATCATCCGCAGACGATTCTCCGAGCCGCCGTAACTTCTTCTAGAGCTTTACCCTATCCACCGCCTCACGGAACAAGCTCGATCCAACTATCTCAACCTTGCCAACATCGAACCAATCGATCAAGAACTTACACTTCGCCTCTACAAGGCTTCGTAAGGCGACATCCGAACACCAAATGGTAGCTTAAACGCCCTCCACAGAGACAACAATCCTCGCAACTACCCCGAAATCCACACACCGCCCGAGGGCGAACGCGATCTTCAGACTCACCAGTCCTTAACCCCGCCGTAAAACTTCCAAACAAAAACAGCAACTCGGGCTCCACCGTCGCCATAAGGTGAAGGTAGGCACCCGCAGCCTTACAACCTTTCGCTAAATCAACATCGCCGAGTGAACGGTCCGATCAAGAACACGATGGGCTGCTCCCATCGACCGACCACCGGTCGAACGCATCCACGAACTCGCACGCTAGTTAACTAAACTCGAGCCTAACACCTGACCCTACCACAAGGCGCGACCACCACAACCGCACCCCACCACCAAACATGCCGCGGGTTGACCGCAACGCGGCTCAACCCGACCCTAAAGGCGCAAATACTATCTCCCGGCGAACAATCTCAAAACACGCTACGAAACCCAGCGGTCTTCTTAGCTCAACTACCCTCTTTCATTTCATACTACTTAGGACCTATCCTAAACATAGCTCACGGCACTATGCACTCGATAAGGATCAAACATAACACTACACCTTTACTCGAGACGGCCTTACCTCTAAGGTCCAGACGATAACACTCTAAGGCTCACACCTTCTAACCCCCAAAATCTTACTCTGCTAACCCACCATGATTTCTAATCACAACTACCACGCGCTATCGTAACATAGCACTTAAGGTATACTCACCTTGAAAGTTACCGGCGACCTTGCCGCTCGCCCTCTTCTCGCCCTCGTTAACCCGCCGATCTTTACGCTGGCCGCCAGACATAAGCCCGCATACGTGCCATGCTCAAGCCCAATCAAGAATTACTCAGCACAACCTCTCTTAGGTAGTCATCAAGACTCGCGTACATCGGTATAATCTCCGTAGCCAAATCCATAGCTAGTAATGTGGTCGCCTTTGCAATCTATATTCACTGCTTCCTGGCCGTGGAACCGGCGTTCAATATCATGGACGCAGAGGAACCGCCGCCATCGCAGCAAATCTACCAAGCTAGCGACGCCGCAGAAATCCCCGAACGGCACTACCCTAGGTAATGATTGGCTCGCCCTCGCAACCTTCAACTCAACTCGCAGCCTCCTCGGCCGCCCGCCTCCCGGGCCCGGTTGCCCTACGCGAGGCATAACGAGCAAGTGGAATGAATTTCGCCGTAGGTCCAACTTACAACACGCCTCTAAGGCACGATCTCAGAGTGAGAAGAATAGAAACCAATCCTAAATATCCTATAGCCTCCTCGACATCGCGTGGTGCACAACACACCGATAATCAAGACTTCATCGATACGGTTCAGACACTTTCCGAGGATTAATCGCTCGATACCACTTTTGTCACGCACTCGATTCCGGCCCGTGATCGTGCCTTACCCGGCACCCTAGTGATACAACATCGTGAGAAATCACTGAACATAAAACAATACAAGACATATTATGAAATATGAAACAATAACTGAGAAAACTTGCTTTCTGATATATATAAATAACAACTTTTTCCAACATGAACGCTTTAATCCTTTACAAACCCCGCCACAACAAGATTATGCACTTAAGAAATGATACGATAACAATGGCGGACAGTTCCCGCCATACCCCGAATGTAAACACTTACAACAACAGGACTATACCATCGATAAGCCTCCGAGAAACGGAGCTTTCCACGCCGAATCAGACTCCTAAGAGCGAGGATCAATGACTGAGTACCTTTACTCGCATTTAACGCACTTCGAAGGAGGTCAAGATAACAAAAATTTAGTATGTGAAACTAAAAATATCAGAAATGAAATCATAATAGTCTATAAAGCAGAGACATGTATGATAACCAAACTACAGCCACAATACAAGGGCCATGTCAAGTCGTGACTCATGCCCTCAAGTCATCACTAAATATAACAATGGGTCTCACGCCCACAACATCAATCATGCCCGTGGAATACCTTCCTCACCGCAGCTTTATGATATAAAGCACCAAGGAACACACATGAACACCGTGTCCCACTGTGCATAATAACACGCATACGTGCGTAAGTACGAAGGCATAGCCGACAACTAACACCCACAAAGCATCAACAAGCGCCGCGAATCGTATCATAAGATCCGCCTAGACCGCTTACATGATCAGCCACTACTTGCCCGCATTCAATGTGCGCGCTTCAGCCCCTCTCGGAACTTTCCGCCTCCGCGATGCCAATCAGATATCGCCCGCATGCGTATAACCCCGCGACATCGGTAGTTACTCCCCCGGGCAAATGCCCCGCTGGCTAACACCCACACAGCATTCAGGTCATGACGCTATCATAAGATCTGCTCTGCTTGCACTGGCCATACGACAAGCCGACCACTTGCCCGCAAAGATTCAATGCGCAGCCTCGAACCTTCCGCTTCCGCAGCATCCGCATAAAGCAATCGACGTCTACATTTAGGTATAACCCCGCATCGGCGTAGTTACCTCTGCCAGCCGCCTCCGACTCGTCCGCATGGCCACAAGGACCGCATGACCACAAGGGCCGCATCCTAACCCGAACTCCCGCACTCCGCATAGCCCCCGACCCGCACGAGGTAGTCTCGAATCATAGGTCCATCGACCGCTCGAAGTCTACCCCCGTGACGGAGGCGCCTAATCCCTAATCATCTCAAGAGATGAGTGATGTATAATACTATCATAACAGCTTATCGTTAAACAACATAAGCACAACAAAGGAAAAACCCCTTTACACAAACATCACAAGATACTAACACACGTAGCATCCTAGCATGTTTACTTATCAAATCAACAAGAAAGTATTACAAGGCTATCACAAACCAACACAATCAAGTTATACACACAAGGTACTTTCTACTATATGCTAACAAGTTCGGGGTTTTATTCCCAAAGTACTTCATACATTAACTCTTTAAAAGATACGTTACTTTCACAAAAGTCACACAATGCCCGTAGTATATGAAAATATAGTGATTATCTTTTGAAGTAAATCAAACACTTCTCTCAAAATGATTCAAAACTCTTTTGAAATACTTCAAGTTCTTTATTAACACATAACAAGCCAGTTATAGTTCAAATCAGTTACCTTTTAAAAACCACATGTATTTTCTTACCAACATAAAGCCGTTATAACCAACTTCCCATAAAGCCGTTATAACACTTTATGTTTTACACCAATCAAATACATTTAGTACATGTACGCTCACCGCACTACATAGTTCACACATATCATGCTAGAAGAGATAGGAAGAGGTTCACGCACTCGCGACGAGTATCGACTAATAGCAAACGCCCAAGTACTTCCAACCGCTACTCCTAAGCCAAGTAACGCGCCACACGTAGTACTTCAACCTATAGCCACAAGGCGCTTATTAACATCAAGATCTTATCGTAGAACATTCTACGTAAAATTGGCAAAGACCTTCCCCCGCAACAACAGAAATCTCCTCCTCTAATCTGGCCGCTACCAAGCCAACCAGTGGGGTTATACATCTAACCCGAACGGGTACAATTCTACTCCACGATTACTACACAAGTCATCAGAATACGCACTCCATGTAATTACAGCCTTCAGCTTCGCCAGCTTAAGTCAAAAGACATTGCCGCAAAGATTAAGCTTAGTTCTATATATAGTATACTTCAACTATATAATCTAACAACATGTAATTTCCAATTACAATAGAGGACAAGATATTTACCTCGATAAGCCCATAATTATCCAAGTATAAAGTCGATCCCGGCAATCGCTTAGCTCCAACTCCGAGCGCCCAACCCGCTCTAAACCACCCTTAGAAGTTCTAACCAACTACTACACAATAATCCAACGGACAATGGAGATTTTCCTGGGGTTTCGGTGTTGTGACTGACGGGAAGTATAATAGTATTTCCGGCTTTTCAGATAAGTATAACCTTAGAATACTACAAGGTATACTAAGGTAAATTGGGCATTATAACAATACTGAGAGTATTTCCTACCAAGAGTGGGGTACCCCACGGCACACCACTAGAGAGGGGTGTGCACTCTACCAAGGCCTCAGGAGTGGTGCACCTCACCCAAGGCCTCACAAAGGAAGAGGGAGGACGAAACCAACAAGGAGTGAGGAGGTTTTCAAGACTTGAAATTATGGAACGGATGAAGAAGTCTTCAAAGGAGAGGTATTTATAGCCAAGCAAAGGCCAACCAATGGCCAAGATCTAGCCAAGGGGGCAAGTGGAGGCCAAGATATGCCCAAGTGCCCCTAGACCCTACTCCTTAAAACCTCACAAATATCTACACAAAAATCAACCAAGACTTGCTCATTCAATCGCCCTAACGCCTCTTCATCCACCAACGCAGGTGCTGTGTTGCCCTCTCGCTGGTCCAAAACGCTTCGCCTCTCTAAAAATCCGCAAAATACTAAATGACATAGCCGTAATTTACCCTTCGCAGTTAGGTAGAACGCTTTTAAAAACGACTCTAACCGTGTCAGGCACAAACATATTTCGCCCGCGGTGCCACGGGGTGACACGTCGCCCCGATTCGCCCAAAATATTTCGCCTTCCAAAATATCCATAACGGCCAAAATCTCAAAATCAAAGCGCCCTACAAAACCAGAATTTCTCCCGTGGGCCCCACGTGACCATTTCCAAAATAAAATTCCATAATTCTCTAATATTCCGCGAAGTCCGACACCAAACTGGGAATCCAATTCCCATTAACGAACCTTTTCCTTCACAAAACCGAAACTTTTCCGTGGAAAATTCACCTCTTCCTCCTTTCCACCTTTCTCGTCAGATTCTCGCACGCACGCCCTCGCATACATACCTCGAACTACGGTATAACAGATTACACGCCTAACCTGACGTGTACAATTCCGCCCCACAATAATACTACAAGTCTCATCAGAATACAAATTCAATGCAAATACAGTTCAATTCTTATCAATATTCATTCTACATATAGTATACTCAACTATACATTACTACAACATGTAATCTCCAATTACAATAGGGGGACAAAGATCATTACCTCGATAATCCCAAAATTATCCAAGATTTATAAGTCGATCCTGAGCAACGTTTAGCTCCAAATCCTTACGCTCCAACCCGCTCCAAGCAACCCTTAGAAGTTTCTAAACAACTTCTCTTAACACTTCAACTCCAAAAAGTGAAGAACACTAGGCTTTAAAAATGGCCACTTTCGGCCAAGGCAAGGTTTCAAGGCTAGGGGTGTGAAATCTTCTCCAACTCTTGGTACACAATCTTCCTAACACCCTAAGGAAGAACACTTAAAAGTTTAAGAATTTTTGGACAATATTTTGGTCAAGATCTTAGCCAAAAACGAGAGCACTCACTAAAGGGGAGGGAGTATTTTTCAATCTTGGAAATCTCTAAGTGTGGATGAATAAGTCTTGCACTCAAGGGGGTATTTATAGGTCAATCAATGGCCAATATCAAAGAAAGTGTATGGTGAGGATTAGGGACAAGTGTGTGGGTAATTTGCCAACCAAATGTCCACCACAAAAATGGGACAAGTGGCTGCCACTTGTCCACCTAAAAGAACGTCCAAGTGCCCCTACTTTCGCCATAGGCCACATGGTGCCATGTGTCACCCTCCTACTCGCCCAAAATATTTCATCTTCCGAAATATCCGTAATGCCAAAAATTCAAAATAAAGTGGCCCCACAAATCAGAATTTCTCCCGTGGCCCCACGTGACCAATTCCGAAATAAAATTCCATAATTCTCAAATATTCCAAAAGTCCGAATACCAAACTGGGAATCCAATTCCTTTAACGAACATTTTCCTTCACAAAATCCGAAACTTTTCCGCCAAAAGCACATCTTTCTTCCTTTCCAATTTTGTGTCGTATTCTCGCACGCACGCCCTCACATACATACTCGAACTACGGGTGTAACATTCTTCCTTAGAAACATTCGTCCCGAATGTTCCTTCTAAGTCTCCATACGCATGCGCCTGTATAGCCTTCACTACTATACTTACGAAACCAATTATGCCTCCAACGGCCATAATATAACATATGCGCAAAACTCAATCCAAGCCAACGAGGAATCACCTCTAACGTATAACATCACCATAAGCTCCCACCCAAGGTCTAAAGGATACTCCTTCGTGATCTTCACTTCACAACAAAATGATCTCTTTATTCGTTAACACACGCTCACTTCTTTCCTTACTCGTCGCACTTCTCGTACACCCGAACTCTTTCTAGTACACGTACCATACCCGCCATCGCCTGGTTCCAAAACCTTGGAGTCACTACCTCCAAACTTGGTCATTTTACTAGCCTCAAATTCCTTTAAGGCCATTCCCGGCCTTCACGATCAGATTCTGGTCGAACGCATCCACGAACTCGTACAACGGTTACCTAAACTTGGGCCTTACACCTACGTGATCCTACCACCTGGCGGGACCACCTCGAACTGACCCCACCTCCTTCCGGGCTGCGGGTTGACCCGCTATCGCGCCAAACTCTTGTTCCCCGATCCGGAACAATCTTACCAATTCACGTCATGAAAGCTACCACTTCCATCTCACACCACCTATGGAATTATCCCACAATATATTTCATGCATACCAAGTACTTCGACAAAGACCAACCGTAAAATCATCCACTCAAGACGGCCTTGCATCCAAGGTCCTAACTGTTATAAATTCTAAGGCTCACAATCGTCTCGTCTCCAGACTTACCCTTTTTCAACTAACCATGTTTTCTAATTAACACAATGCTATCCGTACCTAGCACTTAACATGTATCCACCATAACAACATAAACCAGTCTCCTAAGGGCTGAAGATATCTCTATAACTACTGCATCACTTTCCCTTTGTCGCTCTAATCATAATCCTGCCCTGCAGGGCGCCTAGCTATATAAGGCGATGAACCAGCCACCGATCCCGAAGGCTGAGTCTCTACATATGTGCTACCTCCGCCTGACAAACTCTCACCAAATGGCCCTGTTGGGCCGCAAGCATACAAGCTCGAAGCAAGCACGACACTCCCATAATGGAGTCTATTACAACGGCCACAACGAGGTAGGGGTGACCTCATCTGACTAACACCCCCTTCTCCCGAACAACTGAACCCGCAACTGACCCGGTAGGCTGAGTCATCCCTCTTGTATCCCTCCTACTTGGACATCCTCCCGTCACATGGCCCTGACAGCCGCAACTATAACAATCTCCCAAACTAGCACGACACCCTGAGGATCATCCTCAGCTCTCTATCCATAGAACTCTGGCGAACTGCAACTCAAGAAATCCCAAGTCTCGCATCATTGGATCTAGGGTGAATCATCGCATACCGCTGGAACCACCGGCTCCCGTCCGTCCTCATTCCCAGCCACCAGCCTAGCTAGTAACTGGGCCATCTCCTTGAACTCATATCCTCGGCTCGGCCGCGCACCGAGGCTCAGTATCGTGGGCCTCGTGAGAAAGCGTTGTCGCTCTAAACTCTGTGGGCTAGCGGCGCCATAAAACTCGCCCTCAAGTACTATCTCGTGTAATGACCAGTTCAGGCTCTCGTAACCCTCAGGTTTCTCTTGCGCCTCCTCGCCGCCTCGCCTATCTGGGCCTGGTTGCTGCATAGGCATAACTGGTACATACGAATACGTCCGAGGGAGTCCAACTTATAACACAGCTCTAAGGAACGATCTCAGAGTGAGAAGAATAGAAACCAATCCTAAATATCATGTAGCCTCCTGATTATAGATGTGGTGCACAACACACCGATAATCAAGACTCTACTAGATACGGTCTGTAGACACTTTCCGAGGATTAACTTCTCTGATACCACTTTTGTCACGACCAGACCTCGGGCCCCGTTACTGGTGCCTTACCCCGGGCACCCTAGTGATACAACATCAGAGAAAATCAGCGGAAATAAAAACTTAAACATGAAACAAGATATATAATAATAAAACAGTTAACCAAAACGGTTACCTTCTCGTATATATACACATCAAAATGGAACAAGAATCCTTTACAAACCACGCCACAACAAGATTACAGACCTCTAAGAATGTAACAACAACTATGATTTTGACAGGCTCCGCCATACCCCTGAATGTACAAGTACCTACAATGACCGGGGACTATACCAAAATATAAGCCTCCGGAGAAACGGAGCTTCCCAAAACGCTGAACTGTGATCCTATGAGCGAGGATCAACAATCGCGTACCTCTACCGCAGATGAACGCAGCCCCCAAGGAGGTCAAGACAACAGGTACCAAGTATGTGAAACTGAAAATACTGTAAATGAAATCATAATAGTCTATATAAAGCAGGAGACATGTATGATAACCAAACTACAATTCACAATATAAATTAACAGTCATGTCAAGTCAGGGACTCACGCCCGTAAAGTCATCACTCAAATATAACCCGAATTTAATCACACGACTCAACCTGCCTGCGTGATCGTGTCTTACCCGGGCACCCAAGTAGACATACATCAGAGTAACCAGCAGAATTTTAAAACAAGACATGAAACAATTCGAAGTGAGAAACAGTTTATCTAAGAAAAGTTGCCTTACGACATGTATATATATATATATAAATGTTTGAACAGTTACATCATTTACAACCCTGCCCACAACAGTGCTACAGACCTCTAAGATTTTTACAACAACTATGACGGGCAGGGCCCCGCCATACCCCTGAATGTACAAGAACTTACAAACTCGGGGAAACATACCAAAAGATAAGCCTCCGGAGAAAACGGAGCTTCCCAATACGCTGAACTGTGATCCTAAGAGTGATCAACAACCGATGTACCTCTACCTGCGGCATGAACGCGCGGCGAGGTCAAGATAACAGTAAGTATGTGAAACTCGAAATATCAGAACGAAATCATAACAGTCTAAAATAAAACAGGAGACATGTATGATAACAAACTACAGTTCACAACATAAAAGCAGTTATGTCAAGTTAGGGACTCACGCCCTCAAGTCATCCCTCATGCCCGTGGAACTCCTTCCTCACTGCCGGCAGTCTAGGATATAAATCGTATAACATGTCTCAGCCCATCCCATAGGGATTGATGTGAAAGCGTGTGGAATACGTGTCCCGACCCATCCCATGGGACTCGGTGAAAGAATCGTATGGAATACATGTCCCGGCCCATCCCATGGGACTCGGTGGAAAGAATCGTATGGAATACATGTCCCGGCCCATCCCATGGGACTCGGTGAAAAGAATCGTATGTAATACATGTCCCGGCCCATCCCATGGGACTCGGTGAAAAGAATCGTATGGAATACATGTCCCGGCCCATCCCATGGGACTCGGTGAAGAATAGTCCATAACATTTAAACCCTCTTTTAAGACAGATTAAGACAGTACCATGCCTTCATTTTAAACCAACACATTTTCCCTTTTTAAGGTCAAGTAACAACATTCTTTTCCAAAGGTTCAAGTTGCATGTTTTTAACATACTTAAGTCTCTTATTTGAAAGATTTCATAGTTCATAGTCCTAATCACTTAACAACGTAATTTCTTCTTTTTAACAAAATTGAGTAACATATATCTTATGTGAGAGTAGTTTATTCTTGTTTATAACAATCTTATTAAAGCAGCCATGATCTAGGAAATGTAATACAATTTTGTCTTATCTTAGCTTCTATGCAGATGGAGGTTTCTACTGGTTTTAATATAATTAATTATTTGTCAATACATTTTCCTTTATTAACGCTGCAGTGGTTCATTCGATACCTATTCTCATTTCCGAAATCAGTAAAACATTATTCTTTAAAAAATCAAGTACTCATTACTCACGAATGAGGTTTCACACCTTTTAACAAAATTCATATCAAGCTTTCCTTTTAAATCAAACTAAGGCAGATAATATGCCCTCCTTTTTAAACCGAAACACTTTCCTTTGTAAAATCAATTCAAGGCTTTCATAAACAATTAAGTAAACCGTTCCTTTTTCTCTCTTAAGTCGTTATACCTAACTTCCCATAAAGCTAGTATAACTCTTAAGCTTTTAAAACTAAGTATTACTCTTCTTTCAAAAACGATTCATACTTCTTTTGAAATACTTCAAGGTTCTTATTATTTAAAACTCAAGTCAAAAGACATCGAAGTAAAACCATGTTCAGTTAACCCACGTACGTCTACCGTACTATATATGTTTATCAAATATATCATGCTCAAGAGGATAGGAAGAATCACATACCTCCTCGGCGAAATCCACCTGCCAAGTCGAATATGTCGCGCGCAGAGTATCAACCTATAATAGGCAAATACGTCTATCAACGTCTAGACTACTCTGAAGAACATTCTAAGCAGAGGGTTCTCTATTCTATGGAAAATCGGGCAGCACTTCCCTACCCGATAACTACACAAGTCTACTGTAAATACAGTCCTATGTAAGTACAGTTCAATCTTCTTTAATATTCTTCTGATGTGATTTCAGTTCACTTCTCTTCTTTTATACCATCCTTCTATATATCTTATACTTATTTCTATACTACTACAGTATGTAATCTCCAATTATAATAGAAGGACAAGATATTTACCTCGGTAAGCCCAAAATTATCCAAGTTTAAATGTCGATCCTGAGCAAGGTTTAGCTCCTATTCTGTACGCTCCAATCCGCTTCAAGAAACCCTTAGAAGTTTCTACACAACTTATACTTAGTACTTCAACAAACTATGAAGATTTTCTCTAGGGTTTCGTTTTGTGACTAAAGGGAATATAGTAGTATTTTCGGGCTCTTAGTATAAAGATAACTTTGGAAATACTACAAGGTATTTGGGCCAAGATATTTTGGAATAGTAACAATACTTGGAGAATACTTTCTACCAAGGGGGGTGGGGGTATTCGGCCGAACAACTAGGAAGGGGGGGGGGGGAGGGGGACCACTAGGCAAGGGGGGAAAGAGGGCTTGGACGAGAACACTACAAGGGAGAGGGAGTTTTTGAGACTTGGAAATTGTGTTTGTGGATGAAGAAGTCTTGCTAGCAAGGGGGGTATTTATAGAACCACCAAGGGCCAAGATGAAAACAAATGGAGGGTGTAGATGTGGTAGCTTGTTCAAGAG
Source organism: Przewalskia tangutica (assembly GCA_029844215.1). Lineage (NCBI taxonomy): Eukaryota > Viridiplantae > Streptophyta > Magnoliopsida > Solanales > Solanaceae > Przewalskia > Przewalskia tangutica. Next base: position 956,221 of record JAQGDG010000029.1, read on the forward strand.
AGGTCTTCCACCAAGTGTCCACCACAAGGTTGGGACATATGTCCACCACAACATTGGGACATATGTCCCCCACAACAATGAGCCAAGTGGCCTCCTACTTGCTCAAGAAAAACGTCCACAATGACTCCTTTTTATGTAATACCCCAAGATACTAACACCCGTAGTATCAAGGTGTGTCTATTTTTCAAAGTAAGTTACTACACTCTTAGAAACTCATTTCAAAGCTTGAAATCAAGTAACTTCAAATTTTCACAATCAAGGCAACTTATGCCCATTAATCAAAATAGACAACTTTCTAAACCTTCCATAAAGCCGTTATAACCAACTTCCCATAAAGCCGTTATAACCCTTTATGGTTTTTAGACAATTTCATTCTTTTTATAACCAAGAGACTTATACTTAAAACCAAGTATCACAAACTTTCAAATCAAGTCTCTTAACTTTCAAAATACTTCGAGTCTCTTAATATGTAGAAAACAATTTTCTTCTACTTTTAAACCTCAAGTAACCTACACCTTTAAAACAAGTTACTTCTCTTAAATCATGTCACTTCTCCTCTTTTAAAACAATTAAGTAAATCACTCCTTTGACTTCCCTAAAGTCATTAAAACGACCATTAGGTTTTGGAAACCACTTCCTTTTCAAGACTCCATGTACTTTAAGCAAAATACTTTCACTTTTAAGAATCCAAACTTCACTAAGCAAATGGATTATACAACTTACAATTTAAACATCAAAGTACAATCAAATGAGTACATAGAACGAATTCTATTTTAGGCAATCCAAATACAACCAAGGAATGAATCATTTAAGGAGTAGGACATACTTTCTTTTATCTTAAGGAATCATGCTAGAAGAGGAGATAGTTCACATACCTTTTCGGCTAAATCCACAAGCTAAGCCGAATATGTCGTACGTATAAGTGTCAACCTATAATGGTCACAACAAGACTATCAACTTCTAGTCTCTAACGTAGAATAATACTAAGTATACGGTCTCTAATTCTACGGAAAATCGCAAAGACTTCCTTTGTTTCTACTCACTTTGCCACCTTTTTCAAAGCCGAATACAATAACCAACACGCCACATTTAAGGCTCAAAACAACAACCAAACAAAGGGGATTACACGCCTTACAATACGTGCAAAATTCCGCCCCATAATTAATACAAAGTAGTTCCATACTCAAGCCATTCTCGGCCAACAACATTACCAACAATTCAAAGTCTTTTCCAATCCTTTTCGAATTCCAAGTTCTAAGGTCTAACATGTTATATAGTCATAACAACTTCAACAACTACAATTTCCTTCTTTCTACAACATGCGACGACTTAAACTAATAATCGACTTGAATTGTAATCTTAAGGCTAACATGCTAGTTTTTCGGATTAGGGTTCCAATAGTCAATAAACTTATCAAACCTTTTACTAAATACCACATGTTTGCTAACATCCATAACTACAACAATAAGTAAACCTTAATTGCTAAAACGACAAGATTATACCTTTACAAGCCCTTAACATTTCCAAGATTCAAAGTCGCGCCTTAGCAATTCTTAGCTCCTTTCCTTAAGTTCCAATCCACTCCAAGCACTCCTTAGAAGCCTATGAAGAACCCATCTTCAAGTTCCAACTTCAAAGTTGAAGAACTCCTTTAGTTTCCGCCTTGCGACTAATACGAAAACGCCGTTTTTCCGAAATCTTTCTATTGAGATATCCTTATAATACCCTTAGGGACATTGGGTTTAAGTCTTGTGAACAAAGGATCAAAACTACAATTTTTTGTGTGGCAAAATGACACAAACCCGAGAGCTATTTGTTGGAAAACAAAGTGTGTGATTTTTTTCTAAGTCTTCAAGACCTTGTCTTGCTACTAGTATGTATTTATAACACATTGGATGGCTTAGACTTAAACAAATGGGTGGCTAAGATGAAAATCACATGGATCAAGCACAAGTGGCAAGTTGACCTTGGTCAACAATCTCAAGCTAGCAAGACTTATCTTCCACCATGGTAAATGACCATTTTACCCTTACACATTTCGACCAAGACCAAGTGTGGGGGTGCCACGAGTCGCTCTCTTATTCGTCCATAAAATTCTGTAACCCTCGTGGGCCCCACAAAACGTAAAATTCCTCGGGTGGGCCCCACATGACCAAATCCGTAAAAATAAATTTTCATAATGTTAATAAGTTTCATACTCTTCAAATAATGCATTTTGAGAATCCAATTCTCAACAACGAACATTTTTCCTTTCCGACGTCCGGAAGATTTTCCGTCGGAAAAACAATTCTTCCTTTCGTACCAATTTCCAAGTCTTGATTCCTTACATACATTCTCTTACACATGTCCTGGACTTACGGGGTGTAACATTCTTCCCCCCTTAGAAACATTCGTCCCCGAATGTTCTTAGTCAGTTGTCAAGTTTTACAAACTCCGGCATAAACTCTATACTATGCCTATCAATCAAAACTGCACAAGACCAACGATGCCACACATGGCCACCACCTAACATACGTAAACACATCAATGGACCTTCAATCCGCGATCCCTTCTCACAAAACTGGAAGGTTACAGTTTTTTAAAACACGGGATCCTTAAAGGTTCCTTTATTTCCTTACTTGTCATTCTTTCTCGTACTTCTAAACTTATTTAGTAAATGTACAACATCTCAAATATTGTTTCTGTTCCCCAATCCTTGGAGTTACTAACCATACTTGGCCATATTGTTACTTACATTCCCGTTAAGGCTCTTCTCGGTCCTTACGACCTAGTTCCGGTGGAACACATCCACGAAATCGTACAACGATTAACTAAACCTGGGCCTTGCATCCTCGTGACCCTATCACATAACGGGACCATTTCTAACTGACATCACCCCATTCCATACTACCGGTTGACCCGAAATGAGTTCATAACCCGACCCATCGTCACACTTAACTTCTCATTCTTATCTGAAATGAATCTTCTCTCTTACCTCAAGGTACTTTTCACCCTATCCCCCTATTCACTAGAGGTTCGTCACATAGGTCAAAGTATTTCTACCGTATATTCTTCCCTATTGGTCTTACACTGTCATGGGGCAATTACTACGTGTGAACTCTACACAACTATAGTCTCAGTTCACTTACCATTCTTGTCAATATTCTTAACTTCTCACTCTACTAATCAAAGTATCCCTACCTCTGGGGTACTATCACTTTACAACTCTAGCAATAAAGGGAAAACATATATGCTAGGGTAAAATCTGAATCTATCAACGCACGTATGATTCAAAAGAATCGAAATATACCTGTAACCCCGTGCGATGTCGCCTCCTGATCCTGCCCAGTAGTCACGTCATCTCTGCGGTTCGAAGGACCGCCAGAACTATAAACTCCACCCTGACCTCTACCACGGCTGGCTGACATCTGAACACCCTGCCCTGGGGAACGCACAGCTGCGGAGGAAAGAGAATCAACCATCTGCCTCATAGGCTGAGCCACCTTACCGGCGCTCTTTCTAACTGGACATTCCCACTTCTTGTGGCCCGGACGGCCACAATAATAACAACCATCTGTGTCATAACGGCATTTCCCCGAATGACGCTTACCACATCTGATACACTGAGGAATAGGTGGCCTCGACCGAGAAAGTCCTCTGCTCCTCTGAGAACCCCGACCCCTGGAGCTTGGACCGGCTCCTAAATACCTTGTGGGGTCATATCTCCCACCTGTGAGCTGCGGGGGTATGTACTGGGTAGGCTGCGACGAATATCTCACTCGTTGCTGAGGCCGCCGCCCAAGAACTCACCGATAACCAACCGGTCTAGCCTCTTACGCCGATCTCCACGCTGCCTCTACCTCTGTACACTGTCTGCATCGGCCGATAACCTCCTGCTGATGAAACTGTAGCACCGCTATCTTGGTCAATAACATAATGGCTTCCTTCATGACCCTATAGTCTTCTCCTAACTGGGAAACTGGAGGCTCTGGTGCTTGGTCTCAAAACTCGCGCAGAACTCGATCGCGGCACAACATCCAGATACCCCGGCATAAGCCCTATCAACTCTCTGAGTCTGACTAGTAGCTCCTGCTACTCCTTTGACCTTCTGGGCGGCTGTTGTCCTCATTGGAGGCATAATTGTAACACAAAATTACGTCAGAGAGGAATTATCTTACTAACACAGCTCTAGGGAACGATCTTAGAGTGAGAAGAATAGAAACCAACTCCTAAATATCCTGTAGCCTCCTGTTTATGGGTGTGGCGCAACACACCGATAATCAAGACTCTACTAGACACTGGTCAGAACATTTCGAGGACCGATCGCCTGATACCACTGTCACGACCGAACTCAAGCGTGGATCGTGCCCTACCCGCACCCTTCTACCTAACAACACAAGTAAATCGCGAAATTAAATAACACCTCATTTTTTTAAACCAACATACGCAAAGCGGCAAAGCCGATAAGGCCGCCATATAATATACATAATAAAAAGACACTACACCGCATACGAGTCCAATCCCACATATGAATACACTTCTAAGAGTTATATCAACTATGACGACAAGGCCCCGCTGCACTCCATAATTGTCAAAAGCTGCATCGAAAGAACTTATACAAAAAAATAAACTCCCAACAAGGAGCTATCCAAAACTCGAGCAGGTCCTACACTGCCGATCACCAAACAAAGGCACCTAAACTCAAGATGAACGCACTTCAAGGAGGTCAAGACGAAGAATGTACCAAGTATGTGAAATGAAGTACTGTAATGAAATCATAACATTTAAACAAACAAAGCGAGACATGTATGATAGCCAACCTACAATACACAATACATAAGCAGTCATATCAAGTCAGGGACGCATGCCCTTAAAGTCACTACTCAAATATAACTATGGGTCTCACGCCCATAATATCAACCATGTCCAAGGAGTATCCCTCGTGGTCACATGCCCCGGAATCCCACATCGTATAAGCATGACCATGGGGTAATACAAACAAATCCGGGAATCTAACCCGACTCCTGGTCACATGCCCCGGAATCCCACATCGTATAAGCATGTCCAAGGAGTATCCCTCGTGGTCGCATGCCCCGGCATCCCACATCGTATAAGAATGACCATAGGGTATCCCTCGCGGTCGCATGCCCCGGTATCCCATATCGTATAAGCATGACCATAGGGTAACACAAACAAATCCGGGCATCTAACCCGACTCCTGGTCACATGCACCGGAATCCCACATCGTATAAGCATGTCTATGGAGTATCCCTCGTGGTCGCATGCCCCGGAATCCCACATCGTATAAGCATGACCATAGGGTAACACAAATAATGGAAGCATACCCGTGGAATCCCACATCACTGTCGGTACGTCCAAGTAATCTTACAACAAGACAGCCGACCCTCCAACCGAGAGTCGCGGCAACGTAATAAAACATAATACTTGTACTCAAATTCTATCACCAGCACACATTGGCAATTCTCAATTAAACAAGCCAAAGTACTTATCAAGGCACACATAGAATAATTCTCAATTAAACAAGCCAAAGTACTTATCGAGGCACACATAGAATAATTCTCAATTAATCAAGCCAAAGTACTTATCAAGGCACACTTAGAATAATTCTCAATTAATCAAGCCAAAGTACTTATCAAGGCACACTTAGAATAATTCTCAATTAATCAAGCCAAAGTACTACGTACGTACATTCTTTTTAAAAGACTCTTTTTTATGTAATACCCCAAGATACTAACACCCGTAGTATCAAGGTGTGTCTATTTTTCAAAGTAAGTTACTACACTCTTAGAAACTCATTTCAAAGCTTGAAATCAAGTAACTTCAAATTTTCACAATCAAGGCAACTTATGCCCATTAATCAAAATAGACAACTTTCTAAACCTTCCATAAAGCCGTTATAACCAACTTCCCATAAAGCCGTTATAACCCTTTATGGTTTTTTGACAATTTCATTCTTTTTATAACCAAGAGACTTATACTTAAAACCAAGTATCACAAACTTTCAAATCAAGTCTCTTAACTTTCAAAATACTTCGAGTCTCTTAATATATAGAAAACAATTTTCTTCTACTTTTAAACCTCAAGTAACTTACACCTTTAAAACAAGTTACTTCTCTTAAATCATGTCATTTCTCCTCTTTTAAAACAATTAAGTAAATCACTCCTTTGACTTCCCTAAAGTCATTAAAACGACCATTAGGTTTTGGAAACCACTTCTTTTTCAAGACTCCATGTACTTTAAGCAAAATACTTTCACTTTTAAGAATCCAAACTTCACTAAGGAAATGGATTATACAACTTACAATTTAAACATCAAAGTACAATCAAAGGAGTACATAGAACGAATTCTATTTTAGGCAATCCAAATACAACCAAGGAATGGATCATTTAAGGAGTAGGACATACTTTCTTTATCTTAAGGAATCATGCTAGAAGAGGAGATAGTTCACATACCTTTTCGGCTAAATCCACAAGCTAAGCCGAATACGCCGTACGTAGAAGTGTCAACCTATAATGGTCACAACAAGACTATCAACTTCTAGTCTCTAACGTAGAATAATACTAAGTATACGGTCTAACTCTATGGAAAATCGGGCAGCACTTCCTTTGTTTCTACTCACTTTGCCACCTTTTTCAAGGCCGAATACAATAACCAACACGCCACATTTAAGGCTCAAAACAACAACCAAACAAAGGGGATTACACGCCTTACAATACGTGCAAAATTCCGCCCCATAATTAATACAAAGTAGTTCCATACTCAAGCCATTCTCGGCCAACAACATTACCAACAATTCAAAGTCTTTTCCAATCCTTTTCGAATTCCAAGTTCTAAGTTCTAACATGTTATATAGTCATAACAACTTCAACAACTACAATTTCCTTCTTTCTACAACATGCGACGACTTAAACTAATAATCGACTTGAATCGTAATCTTAAGGCTAACATGCTAGTTTTTCGGATTAGGGTTCCAATAGTCAATAAACTTATCAAACCTTATACTAAATACCACATGCTTGCTAACATCCATAACTACAACAATAAGTAAACCTTAATTGCTAAAACGACAAGATTATACCTTTACAAGCCCTTAACATTTCCAAGATTCAAAGTCGCGCCTTAGCAATTCTTAGCTCCTTTCCTTAAGTTTCAATCCGCTCCAAGCACTCCTTAGAAGCCTATGAATAACCCATCTTCAAGTTCCAACTTCAAAGTTAAAGAACTCCTTAAGTTTCCGCCTTGCGACTAATACGAAAACGCCGTTTTTCTGAAATCTTTCTATTGAGATATCCTTATAATACCCTTAGGTACATTGGGTTTAAGTCTTGTGAACAAAGGATCAAAACTACAATTTTTTGTGTGGCAAAATGACACAAACCCGAGAGCTATTTGTTGGAGAACAAAGTGTGTGATTTTTTTCTAAGTCTTCAAGACCTTGTCTTGCTACTAGTATGTATTTATAACACATTGGATGGCTTAGACTTAAACAAATGGGTGGCTAAGATGAAAATCACATGGATCAAGCACAAGTGGCAAGTTGACCTTGGTCAACAATCTCAAGCTAGCAAGACTTATCTTCCACCATGGTAAATGACCATTTTACCCTTACACATTTCGACCAAGACCAAGTGTGGGGGTGCCACGTGTCGCCCTCTCATTCGTCCATAAAATTACGAACCTCGTGGGCCCCACAAAACGTAAAATTTCTGTGGGCCCCACATGACCAAATCCAGAAAATAAATTTCCATAATGTTAATAAGTTCCATACTCTTCAAATAATGCATTTTGAGAATCCAATTCTCAACAACGAACATTTTTCCTTTCCGACGTCCTAAGATTTTCCGAAAAAACAATTCTTCCTTTCGTACCAATTTCCAAGTCTTGATTCCTTACATACATTCTCTTACACATGTCCTGGACTTACGGGGTGTAACACAACTTTCCTTCAATCTTCCAAACAAAACCTAGAAAAGCAACTAGGTTTTCATCTTGCGACTAACACGAAACTATCTTTTTCTGGGATTTTTCTATTGAGATACACTTACAATACACTCATGAACCTTGGTTTAAAGTGTGGAGCTTAATGAACAAGAAACAAAAAAAAATTATTTTCTTCTTGGAGTGAACCCGAGAGCACCTCTAGGTGTTCTTGAAATTCTTGAATTTTTTTCTAAGTGTTGGACTTAGTCTTGCTACTAGTACTACTATATAGCAACTGATAGTGTCAAGATGTGTACAAATGTGAGGCTTGGATGAGTTTCAATTAAATATCAAGACTTGTGGACCCTTTGACTAAGTCAATTTTCTCAAGCTCACTACTTGCAAGACTTGTCATCTTAAGACTATGGTCAATGACCATTTTTGCCATGTCCCATTTCGTCCAAGGCAACCAAAAAAGGGGGGGTGACAGGTGTCGCCTTCCCATTCGTCACAATATTCGTTTTCCGACAATTTCATAATTCCGATAAATTTTTACAAGTCTCTAATCTTAACATTAGGAATTCTCACGTACGTTCTTAAAACATGTCCTGTAAATACGGGGTGTAACAAAAATACGCCAGCAGGTCCACTGCCTGCTGGCCCACACAGTCTTGTTACCTATGTTCCGCCTAGTGGGCCAGAAACACGGCTAGTATCGATCTCGGTACTGTTCCAGTGTTCCAGCCCACTCTAGTATCAGATTCCGCCCATGTTTTAGTTATTGGACCAGCATGCCCGATGCCTGCTGGCCAGTCCGTCACCGTCCCGCACATTACCCAAAGTCCACCCAACTGTACCTCGAGTCAAGGACCCGTTACTCGTAGTCAAAGGGGTATTTTAAAACCAAAACAACATTTTAATCACAATTCTAATGTCTCTAAATCCGCACTACCTACTTCCTATCAAAGACTTGACGTATTCATTCCTCCCCTCTTACTATCTTATATAATAACTCATTCGTATTCTCATCTTAGGGTCTTTGGGTGCGTGTGTTATCCAGTTTTTTCGTCCACCTTTATTAACAAACTTCAGGCTCGGTCTGCCCCTTGTGTGATTTTGGGATTTCCGTCTAATCATCGTGGTTACAAATGTTTTGATTTATCGTTTAATAAAATCATCATTAGTCGTCCTCTGATACCATGAATGAAATAATCCCTTGATTATTTTCATTAATGAAAGAGAATATATACAATTTACAATTTCCATAATAGGAAAATTATATTTCTATTCTAATACCAAAATCCTATTCTAGTAGTACAAGAATTCTATAATTATGGTAAGTCTATAAGACTAAATAATGTACATATGTACACTAAAATATTACAACAATAATACCAAAAATATATGTACAAAACGGGTTGCATATCTGTACAAAAACCGAGACCTATTTGGTCACCGACAATAGATATACACGGTATACCTATTGTATATTTAACAATTTCATCGCTGATAAGGAAATTCTTTTGCCGCTTTTCCTTGCCAATACTTTTTCAAATGTTAGATCAAATTCGTGTAGAGCATATTTTTGATACACCCCGTATTTCCAGAGTATGTACGTGAGGACGTACGTAGAAAAGTTCGAAGACTTAAAGTTAGGCAGGTTCGAATTTTGTTCACAACCCCGACAGAGTCGTTTTTACCTAAACGTTTTATAAAACTTGCGAGGGGAAAAATACGACTATGTCATTTATAATTTTTGCGGATTTTTCCGAGAGACGAAATGTTTTGGACCAACGGGAGGGTCACACTTGTCACCCTCTAGTGGGCGGTCAAGTTGGCCGATTGGGTCACGGTTTTTGGCCATGTTTTGTGCCTTATTTTATGCCTTGTTTGGTGCCTTGTTTTGTGGAGTAGGGATGTGGGCACTTGGGCAAATCTTGGCCCTCCACTTGCCCCCCCCATGGCTGGATCGTGGCCATTGATCCTCCTATAAATACCCCCCCCCCCCTTTTTGAAGACTTCTTCATCCATTCCACCAATCTCCAAATCTTGAAAGCCCCTCCCCCATTTTGTGAGGCCCCCTTGGCCAAGAGATAACACCCCCCCCCTCCTTGTGGTGTGGCCGAGACACACCCCCCCTTCCTAGTGGTGCTAAGCCTGGTACCCCTCTTGAGAGTTGTTCTCATAATACACCCCTCTTGGTAGAAATACTCTCCTAGTATTGTTACTATACCAAAATACCTTAGCCTTATATCTTGTAGTATTCCAAAAGTTACCTCTATACGTAGAGCCCAAAAATACTACCTTATGTCCTTTTTGTCTCAAACCGAAACCCTAAGGAAAATCTTCATAGCCGGTTGAAGTATTAAGTAGAAGTTGCGTAGAACTTCTAAGGGTTGTTTGGAGCGGGTTGGAGCGCCCAGAGTAGGAGCTAAACGTTGCTCAGGATCGACATTTTAACTTGGATATTTATGGGCTTATCGAGGTAAATATCTTGTCTCCCTATTGTAATTGAGTTTACATACTATTGAAGTATGAGAATTAAGTATAAGTTATATACAAGGAAGGTATATAAGAAGGGAATTGAACTGTACTTACATAGGACTGTATTTACAGTAGACTTGTGAAGTTTGTCGGGTAAGGAAGTGCTGCCCAATTTTCCGTAGAATCTTGTATCTAGATTTATTCTACCGAGTAGTCTAGACTTTGATAAACTTGTATAACCGTTATAGGTTGAAGTACTACGAGTAGCGTATTCTACTCGGAGGGTGGAAAAGGCTAGCCGGACTACAGTACTTTGGAGCTATTTGCTAATAGTCGATAATCGTCGCGAGGTATGTGATTCTTCCTAAACTCTTGAGCATGATATTTTAAAGGAATATATATAGTACGGTAGACGTACGTGTGGCAATGTCTTTTGACTTAAGCCTGAATAATAAGAATCTGGAAGTATTTTACAAGAATATATATATATAGTACGGTAGACGTACATGTGTTAACTGAATATAGTTTTACGGCAATGTCTTTTGACTTAAGCCTGAATAATAAGAATCTTGAAGTATTTCAAAAGAATTAAGAATCCTTTTTGAAAGAAGAATAATACGTTGTTTGAAAGCTTAAGAGTTATACTAGCTTTATGGAAAGTTAGGTATAACGACTTAAGAGAGATAAAAAGAATGGTTTATTGCTTTTAAGAAGTTAAGAGACTTGATCTTAAAAGATAAGAGACTTGACTTATTTGAATTGATGTGAAAGTTGTTAAGAAGTGTGAAACCTCATTCGTGAGTAATGAGTACTTGGTTTTTAAAGAATAATGTTTCTTGATTTTAAATGAGAATAAGTAAGGAACTTGATTTCTAAAGGAGACTTGAGGAAATTAAAGAGTTTTTGGTTTAAAAGAAAGGCATTGTTTTGTCTTAAAATTGGTTTAAAACATAAAGTGTTATAACAGCTTTATGGGAAGTTAGTTATAACGACTTTATGAAAATGAAAGAATGGTTTTATCATTGGTTTTAAAGTGGGAACTTGACTTTAAAAGGAGAAGTGTTTTGGTCTAAAAAGAAGGCATGGTATTGCCTTAATTTGGTTTTAAAAGGAAAGTATGGAAGTTGTTTTGGTTTACTTAAAAATGTTAATCACTCTACTTTTATAATACGCCATCTATGACCTTTGTAAAAGAAATGGATCCTTTAATAAGAGTTTAACATACTTAGTGCTTTGGGGTTAAAACCTCGACTTTGGCATAAAATGAAAGTACCTTGAGTTGTGTGTAACTTTCCTAGGGTTGTGTATGATAGCCTTGTTGTGCAAAGTGTTGTATTCTTATGTTAACGCGTCTCGAATGGAGGGCGGTCGTGTTATTCTTGATCATTTTGGACATACCGACACGATGGGTGGCCCACGTATGCTTCCACTATGATAGTCCATGGGCATATTGACTCGATGGATGGTCCACGGGTATGCGGCCATGATGAGGGTACGCTTCTGTTGATAGTGTTATTCCATGGACTAGCTCTCCATGAGGTTTTACTGATCGACCTTGGTATCCGTGGTCGGCCAGACTTGCCCCGCCTCGGCTGATTCGGCCTTGGTATCCGTAGTTAGCCCTCGCACTTGCCCCGCTCATTAGTAGTGACGGTCTCGTGACACGCCTGGTACCGTAGTTAGCCCTCGCATTTCCCGCCACCACGTGACACGCCTTGGTATCCGTAGTCGGCTTTCGTACTTGCCCGCGGTCGCCTTCGTGGTTTGGTTGTATAGTATTGTTAGTACGCACTTGGTGTTCATGTACTCGTGGTGTTATTATATCATAGATCGCCGGTGAGGAAGGTATTCCACCGCATGATTGATGTCATGCGTGAGACCCATAGTTATATTTGAGTGATGACTTTGAGGCGTAGTCCACGACTTGACACGATCGCTTATTTATCAGAATCGTAGTTTGGTTATCATACATGTCTCTGCTTTATATAGATCGCTATGATTTCATTTACTGATTTACGCCACATACTTAGTACTGTTATCGACCTCCTTCGGGTCGTTCATGCCGCAGGTAGAGGTACACCGTTGTTGATCCTCGCCTTAGGATCGCAGCAAAGATTTGGGAAGCCCGCTTTCTCCGAGGCTTATCAGCCGTATAGTCCCGTTGTAGGTATTTACATTCAGGTATGGCGCGGCCCCGTCCGCCATTGTTGTCATATCATTCTAGAGGTCCGTAGTAATCGCTTGGGTCGAGTTGTAATGGGATGTAATCGTTTCGGTTTTAAGTTGATTTATATATATGCCAAGAGAAAGTTTTCTCAGACATCGCTTTACACTTATTGATATTCCATGTCTTGTTTTATGTTCGCTGATTTCTCTCGACGATGTCTACTTGGGTGCCCGGTAAGGCACGATCACGCCCGGTTCGGTCGTGACAAAAGTGGTATCGAGCGCTTAATCCTGAAAGTGTCTACGCATCGTATCTAGTAGTTCGATTATCGGTGTGTGCACCACACCAATAATCGTGAGGCTATAGGATATTTAGGATTAGTTTCCATTCTTCTCACTCGAGATCGTGCTTAGAGTCGTGTTATAAGTTGGACCTCTAACATATTTCTTTCCTTACGCTATGTCTCCGCGTAAGGCAACCCGGCCCAGAGGGCAAGGCGGTGAGTCGCGAGTAGAGCACAGAGGGTTACTAGGGCACAGGCCCAATCATCACCTGGGGTGGTGTTTCATTCGGGGAGTTCTGCTACGTCACCAGCCCCAGCAGAGTTTAGCACAGCGGCAGCAGTGCCTACTGCGACCATGATATATGAACCTTCGCCCACGCATCGAACGAGAAAATAGATTGCAAAGAGGCGACCCCATTGCTAGCTGGATTTGGCTACCGCAGAGTACGCCGATGTACCGCGAGTCTTGATGAATATCAAAGAGGGTCGTGCAGAGTAATTCTTCGCTAGGCTCGAGCATGGCTCGTATGCGGGCTTATGCACGCAGCCGAGAAACGTAGAGATCGACGCGTTAACCGGGCGATGTAAGAGGCTGTAACAGCAAGGTCCTTTGGTAACTTTCGAGGCGAACCACCTCAGCAGCAGATTAGATATGCACATCCACCAGTGCAGAGTGGTCCTCCACGGAGTTCAGGACGCCGTACGCCGAGTTGGTCAGCTGTGGCTTCCGGTTCACAATGTGGCAGGCGTCATCCCGGGGAATGTCATCTTTTAGTTGGTACTTGTTTTACCTGCGGCCGTCAGGGCCATGTGTCGAAAGGATGTCCTAGTAGGAGGAATGTTAGTAGGAGGACTCAGCCTTCATGATCAGTGGCTAGTTCGTCACCTTCCCTAAGATATGCGCCCTACGGGGCAGGTTTGATTAGAACGACTAAGGGGAGTGAAGCAGTAGATACATGTATATCCTTAACCCTCTAGAGATTTGTAGGTGTGATAAGATGAGTATCCCTTAAGTGTTATGTCCAGATAGCATTGCGTTAGTTGTGATTAGAAATCATGGTTAGTAAAAGGGTAAGATTGGGGATAAGGTAAGTGTGAGCCTTAGAATTTTATACGTGGAGACCTTAGAGGCAAGGCCATCTCTAGTAAAAGATTTAGTTTATGTTTGACCCTTATCGGAGTGCATAGTGCACGTGAGGTATATTATGTGATAAGTCCCTGAGTAGTGTGAAATGAAAGAGGGTAGTTGAGCTAAGAAGACCGCTAGGTTTTCGTAACTTGATTAGTGAGATTGTTCCGCTCGTGAGCAAGAGTTTTCGCGATAATGGTCGGGTTGGGGACCGATTGCGGGTCAACCCGCGGCCTGTATGGTGGTGGGGTCAATTTGTGGTGTTCCCGCTTTGTGTTAGGGTCATGAGGGTGTTAGGCCCATGTTTAGTTAACCAGCGTGCGAGTTCGTCGATGCATTCGACCAGTAGTCGGGCCGAGGAGGTCAGCCCGTCTTGTCTTTTAGTCAAAACCTTGTACTCGGCAGTAAGTTATGCGAGATGTTTATATCAAGAAGGTTGTAAGGTTGCACGAGGTGCCTGCTTTTACCTTATGACAGACAGTGAAGCCCGTGTTTGGCTACTTTTTCTCGGAAGTTTTACCAGCAGTAGAACTCGGTGAGTCTCGATCGCTGTCGCCTCGAGCCGTTGTTTGGATTTCGTGGTAGTGCGAGGTTGTTGCCTCCGCTGGCGGAGTGCTTTAGCTACCATTTCAATGTTCGGATGTCGCCTTATGAAGCCTTGTAGGGGCGGAAGTGTAAGTTGCCGCCGATTGGTTCGAGGTTGGCGGTGCGTGATTGTCGTTCATACCTGTTTCAGCAGAATGTGGCTAGGGTGTGACGAGTTTTGGAAAACAGAGGAAACTTAGCCCGAGTTACTTTTGGGCATTTACAGATTGTTTGTAGAGTAGGCCGAGTTGCCTATAGGTTAGCATTGTCGTCCGACGTAGGAGGCAGTATGTCCGGTGTTTCATGTTGTTATGTTTGGAGAAGTATCGGAGATCCATCCAGATTGTTCCCAGTAATGATGACCAAGTTGGAGGTAGTAACCTAGAGATTTGGAAACTGAAGCAGTAACAGAAATGTGGTAAGGTATGAGAAAGAGTTCGAGTGTACGAGAAGGGTACGACGAGTAAGGGAAGAAGTGAACATGTGTTAAGAGGATAGATGTGATCATTTATTTTGTAAGTAAAGGTGCGAAGGGAGTATATTTTAGCCTTGGGTGGGAGATTTTGTGAGGTCCAGGTGATTCCTCGTGGACTTGGATTAAGTATTTGCGCGTGTATTATCTTGTGGCCAGGTACGGCATGATTGTTTTCGTAAGTATAGTAGTGAAGACTATACAGGCACTTGTGTGTTTTGAGGCTTAGAAGGAACATTCGGGACGAATGTTTCTAAGGAGGGGAGAATGTTACACCCCGTATTTCCAGAGTATGTACGTGAGGACGTACGTAGAAAAGTTCGAAGACTTAAAGTTAGGCAGGTTCGAATTTTGTTCACAACCCCCGATTAGAGTCGTTTTTCGACGAAACGTTTTATAAAACTTGCGAGGGGAAAAATACGACTATGTCATTTGTAATTTTTGCGGATTTTTCCGAGAGACGAAATGTTTTGGACCAACGGGAGGGTCACACTTGTCACCCTCTAGTGGGCGGTCAAGTTGGCCGATTGGGTCACGGTTTTTGGCCATGTTTTGTGCCTTATTTTATGCCTTGTTTGGTGCCTTGTTTTGTGGAGTAGGGATAGGGGGCACTTGGGCAAATCTTGGCCCTCCACTTGCCCCCCACATGGCTTGATCTTGGCCATTGATCCTCCTATAAATACCCCCCCCCCCCTTTTTGAAGACTTCTTCATCCATTCCACCAATCTCCAAATCTTGAAAGCCCTCCCATTTTGTGAGGCCCTCACAAGAGATAACACCTCCTTGTGGTGTGGCCGAGACACACACCCCCCCTTCCTAGTGGTGCTAAGCCGAGGGGTACCCCCCCTCTTGAGAGTTGTTCTCATAATACACCCCTCTTGGTAGAAATACTCTCCTAGTATTGTTACTATACCAAAATACCTTAGCCTTATACCTTGTAGTATTCCAAAAGTTACCTCTATACGTAGAGCCCGGAAATACTACCTTATGTCCTTTTTGTCTCAAACCGAAACCCTAAGGAAAATCTTCATAGCCGGTTGAAGTATTAAGTAGAAGTTGCGTAGAACTTCTAAGGGTTGTTTGGAGCGGGTTGGAGCGCCCAGAGTAGGAGCTAAACGTTGCTCAGGATCGACATTTTAACTTGGATATTTATGGGCTTATCGAGGTAAATATCTTGTCTCCCTATTGTAATTGAGTTTACATACTATTGAAGTATGAGAATTAAGTATAAGTTATATACAAGGAAGGTATATAAGAAGGGAATTGAACTGTACTTACATAGGACTGTATTTACAGTAGACTTGTGAAGTTTGTCGGGTGCAAGTGTCACGCCAATTTTCCGTAGAATCTTGTATCTAGATTTATTCTACCGAGTAGTCTAGACTTTGATAAACTTGTATAACCGTTATAGGTTGAAGTACTACGAGTAGCGTATTCTACTCGGAGGGTGGAAAAGGCTAGCCGGACTACAGTACTTTGGAGCGATTTGCTAATAGTCGATAATCGTCGCGGTATGTGATTCTTCCTATACTCGAGCATGATATTTTAAAGGAATATATATAGTACGGTAGACGTCGTGTGGCAATGTCTTTTGACTTAAGCCCAATAATAAGAATCGAAGTATTTTACAAGAATATATATATATAGTAGTGACGCATACGTGTTAACTGAATATAGTTTTACGGCAATGTCTTTTGACTTAAGCCTGAATAATAAGAATCTTGAAGTATTTCAAAAGAATTAAGAATCCTTTTTGAAAGAAGAATAATACGTTGTTTGAAAGCTTAAGAGTTATACTAGTTTTATGGAAAGTTAGGTATAACGACTTAAGAGAGATAAAAAGAATGGTTTATTGCTTTTAAGAAGTTAAGAGACTTGATCTTAAAAGATAAGAGACTTGACTTATTTGAGTTGATATGAAAGTTGTTAAGAAGTGTGAAACCTCATTCGTGAGTAATGAGTACTTGGTTTTTAAAATATAATGTTTTACTGATTTCAGAAATGAGAATAAGTAAGGAACTTGATTTCTAAAGGAGACTTGAGGAAATTAAAGAGTTTTTGGTTTAAAAGAAAGGCATTGTTTTGTCTTAAGATTGGTTTAAAACATAAAGTGTTATAACAGCTTTATGGGAAGTTAGTTATAACGACTTTATGAAAATGAAAGAATGGTTTTATCATTGGTTTTAAAGTGGTAACTTGACTTTAAAAGGAGAAGTGTTTTGGTCTAAAAAGAAGGCATGGTATTGCCTTAATTTGGTTTTAAAAGGAAAGTATGGAAGTTGTTTTGGTTTACTTAAAAATGTTAATCACTCTACTTTTATAATACGGCCATCGGGTGACCTTTGTAAAAGAAATGGATCCTTTAATAAGAGTTTAACATACGTAGTGCTTTGGGGTTAAAACCTGGACTTTGGCATAAAATGAAAGTACCTTGAGTTGTGTGTAACTTTCCTATGTTTGTGTATGATAGCCTTGTTGTGCAAAGTGTTGTATTCTTATGTTACCGCGTCTCTCGAATGGAGGGCCGGTCGTGTTATTCTTGATCATTTTGGACATACTGACACGATGGGTGGCCCACGGGTATGCTTCCACTATGATAGTCCATGGGCATACTGACTCGATGGATGGTCCACGGGTATGCGGCCATGATGAGGGTTCGTTTCCCTGTTGATAGTGTTATTCCATGGACTAGCTCTCCATGAGGTTTTACTGATCGACCTTGGTATCCGTGGTCGGCCAGACTTGCCCGCCTCGTGGTCGATTCGGCCTGTACCGGTAGTTAGCCCCAGCACTTGCCCTGCTCGATGTAGTGACGAAGTCTCGTGACACGCCTTGGTACCGGTAGTTAGCCCTCGCATTTCCGGCCAGCTCGTGACACCGCATTGGTATCCGTAGTCGGCCAGACTTGCCCCCGTGTCGCCTTCGTGGTTTGGTTGTATAGTATTGTTAGTACAAACTTGGTGTTCATGTGTACTCGTGGTGTTATTATATCATGATCACGGCGTGAGGAAGGTATTCCACGGGCATGATTGATGTTGCGGCGTGAGACCCATAGTTATATTTGAGTGACGACTGACGGCGCGAGTCCCCGACTTGACATGATCGCTATTTATCGTGAATTGTAGTTTGGTTATCATACATGTCTCTGCTTTATATAGATCGCTATGATTTCATTTACTGAATTACTGATCACATACTTGGTACTGTTATCGACCTCCTTCGGGGGGCTGCGTTCATGCCGCAGGTAGAGGTACACCAGTGTTGATCCTCGCTCTTAGGATCGCAGTTCAGCGTTTTGGGAAGCTCCGTTTCTCCGGAGGCTTATCAGTGGTATAGTCCCCTGTCGTTGTAGGTATTTACATTCAGGGGTATGGCGGCCCCGTCCCGCCATTGTTGTCATATCATTCTTAGAGTGCATGTAGTAAATGTGGCGAGTTGTAATGGGATGTAACTGTTCGGTTTTAAGTTGATTTATATATATGCCGAAGGGCAAGTTTTCTCAGATTACTGTTTTACACTTCTTGATATTCCATGTCTTGTTTTATGTTCCGCTGATTTCTCTGATGTATGTCTACTTGGGTGCCCGGGGTAAGGCACCAGTCACGGGCCCGGGTTCGGGTCGTGACAATTTTCCTTCCACATCTCTGTTATTTTTGCGTCAGATTCTGATGATAAAATGCCCATAAATTTGGGATATCTACACTACGTGGAATAAATACTACACCTTTCTCTTTTCTTTATGTTTATTTCAAAAATTAATTTGACTTAATTTTCTCTTCATTTCATTTCCCAAAGCTAACCTTTTGCATCTCTATTTTTTTCTCTCTATCACTCTACAACCCACCACCATTTTGGCTACCACCTCTCATTTCTTTTATTACTTCTTCTTCTGCGATCTTTATTTATTTTGGCTAAAATTTATAAGAATATATGGAGTTATATATATATATATGTTGGCCCGGATTAAATGTGATCTGCTAATAGGGATGTCAATGGGGCGGGCCGGGGAGGGGGAAGGGTACCCATACCCATATATGCCACCTAAAACTCGACCCCACACCCGCACCACCACCCATCACAGGTAGTAATTCCCCCACTCATACCCGCCCCACTACCAACCAAACCATCCCCAAACCCGACCCAATTGGAGCGGGTGCGGGGCGGTTGTTACACCCCGTATTTCCAAGGCATTAATATGAGAACATACTTAAGGAACTAAGGTTTGAATATTGGAAGGATAGTATGATTACATTTTTTTTATGGAAAATTCCGGAAAAATGTGAAGACGAAAATTTATTAACTCAGAGTTAGATTCCCTAATATGGATTATGGACTTAGTGTGGATTAATTAAGTCTTGACATTGATAAAGTGGGGCACACCGAAAATTTCTCAATTTTAGGGGGGGTTCGAAATTTGGAAGACAAGTGGACAAGTGTGGGAGATATTTGTGAAGGGAAGACAAGTGGACAAGTGTGGGAGATATTTGTGAGACAAGTGGACAAGTGGTGTCCCCCTCCACTTGTGAGATATTCATCTATATAGAAAGGTGATAGCAAGACTTAGACATATTCACATAATATCTCATCTTCCAAGCTTTCTCTTATCTCTTATCTTAGCCTTGTGTCTCAATTTTGCTTCAAGCAAAAAGTGAAGAACAAGAGTTGATTATTCTCCTAGATTAAGCACCCTAATCAAGTTCTAAGCCAAATTAACTCTCCAAGGTTTATCAACCACGGTTTGGCCGAAAGTTGGGTGAAAATCCTAAGCTTGTTTATGAACTTTTTGAAAGTAAAACAAGAAGGAAAGATGGTTACAAGCTTGTAGTGGATACATGTATGTGATTGGAACTTGAAGAATATGAGCTAAGACAAAACTATGGACCGACTTTAAGTGGATTGTTTTGGGCATATTTAAGGTAAGGATTATTCTTCCTCCTGAAGTAATTGGATATTACATGTTGTATTAATTAATAGATGAACTTGTGATTAAGAAGAATGAAGAATAAGAAATACATGTCACAGTTTTGGCATGCTAGCCGAAAACTGGACAGTTTTGGCGTTGTCGGATTCGTTGGTTATTGTCGTTGTTATCATCACCTATTGCATGTTAACATGAAGGAATATTGTTTTTAACAAGTTGATATGACTTATATAAAAGTGTTGGAATGTAAATTGGATTATAAGAAGTTATGGAAATGGCTTTGGTTGTAGTAGTTGGCCGAAAATTACTATATAACTGTTGGATATTGTTGTGCAGTTTTAGTGGACTGTTTTACGTAATTAAGGGGCTGTTTTTACGTGAGAAATAGGTGTGTGAATCACCTTGGTTGTTGTTTTGTTGTGCCCTTAATTGTGGCTTGGTTGTTGTTGAAATTAGCCTTCTTGAAAGGTGGAAAAGTACGTATAAACAGGGGAAGTGCTGCCCAAATTTTTGTAGGAAAAGAGAACCATTACTTGGTATTAACCTACACTAGAAAGCATGAAGTTAATAGAAATGTTATTCTCATTATAGGTTGAAGTACTACTTGTGGCGTATTCTACTTAGCGTGTGGATTAGCCGAAGAGGTATGTGGAACTCTTCCTATCTTTCTTTGAGCATGAACCTTATAAAATAAGTGTACATTGGACGTACGTGTTTTAAATGAATTCGGATTTCATTGTAGAGTTTACTTGATTTGAAAAGTATAAGTTTACTTGATTTGAAAAGTATAAGTTACTTGATTTAAAAGTGAAAGTGACTTGATGCTACAAGTGTTAGTGTCTTGGTTATTCTAAAAAGGAAGACATGGTATTGCCTTGGTTATTCTAAAAAGGAAGGTATGATAGTGCCTTGGTGCTTTCTAAAATGAAAGGTGTGATAGTGCCTTGGTTATTCTAAAAATGATAGTTCATTATATTTGTTCTAATGAGAGTCAAAGATTATTTTTACTTGCACATGTTAGCTCATATAGCCATTCGTACAAGTGTTATATTTCCACATCACCACGTCCCTCACTAGAGGCCGGCAAGATTATCTTTATATTTCATGGATTAGCTCCCATGACGTGAGTTGGTACACACTCATTGCGGGTCTGAAGGATTTATGCGGGTTCAATTCCCGTGATATTATTCTATGGACTAGCTCTCCGTGATGCGGGTATCGTGTACAGATATCCATTGCGGGTCTACAAGATACATGCGGGTTCAAGTCCCATGCGGGTGAAATAGTCTCATGAGTAGGATTGCATAATGATTCTGAGGGCAGGTGTCCCTGATTTTGACATGACTTTCATCTTTTGAAATGGTAATGATTTCATATTTGAAAGGGGTACGATTGATTTCATATTTTGAAATGGTATTGATTTCATAATTTGAAATGACACGGTTTATCTCACTTTTAAAAGACATATTTTAAAAGGTACAGATGACTCTCATTACTTTCATTTTTCATAAGCCACAGTTGTACTGGTAGTTTGATTATCATACTTGTCTCATGTTATCTTTTGGACTGTTATGATCTCATTTACAGTACTTATCGTTCACATACTTGGTACATCTTTCGTACTGACCCCCTTTCCTCGAGGGGCTGCGTTTCATGTCGCAGGTGTAGGTACACAGTTTGTTGATCCTCGATCTTAGAATCTCTACTCAGTTTTTGAGGAAGCTCTATTATTTTAGAGGCTTGTCTTTTTGGTACGGATCCCTGTTATTGTAGGCTTATGTAACTTCAGGGGTATGGCGGAACCCTGTCCCGTCATAGTTTATTGTCCAAAATCCTAGAGGTTTGTATTCATGTGTGGGCTGGACTTGCGGGAGTTGTACTACTGTATTGTCGGGTTATTTTCCCTTTATATATAGCGGCAGTCTCATCGGCTTGCCTTGTTGCTACATAAACAGTTTTTCATTTATTATTTGGTCTATGTCTTGTATAGGATGTGAGGGTATAATAGGGGGGTGCCCAGGTAGGGCACCAGTCACGGGCCCGGGGTTCAGGTCGTGACAAATGTGGTATCGGAGCAGTTTGTCCTCGGAATGTCTATAGACCGTGTCTAGTAGAGTCTTGGGTATGGGTATGTGTGCACCATACTTATACTGTTACACCCCGTAATTCCAGGACATGAATCAGAGAATAGACGCGAGAACACAAGACTTGAAAAGGGTACGAAAGGAAGAATTGTTTTCCGACGAAAATCTTCCGAACGTCGGAAAGGAAAAATGTTCGTTGGTGATAATTAGATTTTCAAAATGCATTAATTGAAAAGTATGGAACTTATTATCATTATGGAAATTTATTTTTACGGATTTGGTCACGTGGGGCCCACCCGAGGAATTTTACGTTTTGTGGGGCCCACGAGGGTTAAGAAATTTTATGGACGAATGGGAGGGCGACACGTGGCACCCCCACATGGTCTTGGACGAAATTAAGACAAGGGTAAAATGGTCATTGACCATTGTGGATGAATAAGTCTTGCTAGCTTGAGAAAATTGACTTAGTCAACTTGTCCACTTGGCTAAATAATTAATGTCCTTCATCCTAGCCACACATATGTTGATATCTTGACCCTCCATTGTGTTATATATACACACTAGTAGCAAGATCAAGTCTTCAACACTTAGAAAATATTAGAGATGCCTTGTTCTTCATGTTGAGCTCTCGGGTTTGCCTATTGTCTTACACAAAAATTTTGCAATTGTGGTTCTTTATTCATAAGACTTTAACCCAAGGTCCCTAAGGGTATTGTAAGGATATCTCAATAGAAAGATCTCGGAAAAACGACGTTTTTACGTTAGTCGCAAGGTGAAACCCTAAGGTGTTCTTCAACTTTGAAGATGGAACTTGAAGAGGAGTTCTTCATGAGCTTCTAAGGAGTGCTTGGAGCGGATTGGAACGTAAGGAAAGGATCTAAGAATTTCTAAGGAGCGACTTTGAATCTTGTATATTAAAAGGGTCTTGTAAAGGTAAAAATCTTGTCGTTTTAGCAATTAAGGATTACTTATTGTTGTAGCTTTGGATATTAGCAAGAATGAGGTATATAGTATGAAGTTTGATAAGTGTATTGGCTATTGGAACCCTAATCCGAAACTAGCATGTTTAGCCCTTAAGATTGCAATTCAATTTGATTATTAGTTTTAGTCGTCACACGTTATATAAAGAAGGAATTATAGTTGTTGAAGTTGTTTATGACTATATAACATGTTAGACCTAAGAACTTGGATTGAAAAAGAATTGGAAAGGACTTTGTGTTGATGTATATTGTTACACCCCGTATTTTCAGGACATGTTTTAAGAACGTACGTGAAAATCCCAAATGTTAAGATTAGAGACTTGTAAAAAATTTATCGGAATTATGGAATTGTCGGAAAACGTAATATTGTGACGAATGGAAGGGCGACACGTGTCACCCCCTTATGTTGTCTTGGATGAAATTTAGCATGGACAAAAGGGTCATTTGACCATTGTTAGGAAGACAAGTCTTGCAAGTTGAAGAGCTTGACAATGTTGACTTAGTCAATGGGACCACAAGTCTTGATATTTAAAAGAACTTCATCCAAGCCACACATTTGTGCACATCTTGACCCTCCATTGAACTATATAGTAGTACTAGTAGCAAGACAAGCTCAACACTTAGCTAAATTTCAAGAAAATTTGAAGACCACAAGAGATAGCTCTCGGGTTCACCTTCACAAGAAAGAAAAAAAAATTGTTTGTTGTCCATTAAGCTCCACACTTTAAACCAAGGTTCATGAGGATATTGTAAGGGTATCTCAATAGAAAAATCTCGGAAAAAGATAGTTTTCGTGTTAGTCGCAAGGTGAAAACCTAGTTGCTTTTCTAGGTTTTGTTTGGAAGATTGAAGGAAAGTTGTTTGTGTTGTTCTAAGGGTCTCATGTGGCGGATTGAAGTGTCAAGAAGAGGCTCTAAGTTGCTAGAGAGCGACTTCAGATTTGAAGTTGGACTAAGACTCGTTGAGGTAATAATCTTGTCTCTTAAAGTGTTACAAGATTATATATTGGTGTTAGCTTTACATGTTTGCTAGCATGAAGTTTATGTGTTGAAGTTTTATAAGTATTATGGATTGTTGTAGCCTTAAATCCGAAATGACATGTAAGCCATTTGAAGTTGGATTATAATTTGGTCGTTAATTAGAATTGTCGCATGTTACTTACTTGAAGATTACAGTGGTTATAATCGATTGCGACTTGATATCATGTTATGCTAACAACTTGGATTGAAATGGAAATTGGATAAGAATTGGTGTTATTGTATCTCAAGTTGCCGAATTGGCCTAGTAGTTTGTATTAGTTTGATATCGTTTGTGGGGTGGAATTTTACACGTCTAGTAGGCGTGTAATCCCCTATTGTTAATTGCATTGATTGGGTCTTAAATGTGGCGTGTTTGGTTATTGAATTCGGCCTTGAAAAAGGTGGAAAAGTATGTAGAAACAAAGGAGGTGTTGTCCGATTTTCCGTAGAATTTAGTGACTTTGCACTTATAATATTCTACGTTTGAAGTAAGACGTTAATAGACGTATTGTGGACATTATAGGTTGACATACTACGGGCGGGATATTGTACTTAGCAAGTGGATTGACCCGAAGAGGTATGTAGAACTTTCCTATCTTTTGAGCATGAATAGTTGTACGTATATAGTACGGTAGACGTACAAAACCTTGATATTTTTTACTTGTTTTAAGAATAGCCAAGTCGGGTGAGTTAGGAGATTAACTCACTTCTTTAAGAGTATTAAGGATGACTTAAGTTTTTTTCAAGTTAAGGGACTTGAAGTGTTTTAAAGTATATGATACTTGTTTCGCTTAAACGATAAGTCCTGGATAGGAAATTGTAATTGGCTAAGGTATAAAGTTAATATAACGACTTTATGGGAAGTTGGTTATATTAGCTTTATGGAAAGATAAATAAGGATAAATGACTTGATTTAATGAAAGGAAATTTGATTTTAAGGCATCAATTGCCTAAGGTTTTAAAAGAAAAGAAGTCACTTGATTTAGAAGCCTAATTATATTTCTAAAGGTATTGTGACTTGTCTTGAAAAGTAATTGTGACTTGATGCTACGATTATTAGTATCTTGGAAGTTTTATAATGAAAAGAGTCATTTTTAAAAGAATAGAAGTACGTAGTACTTTGGGTTAAATTCCCGGATTTTATAATGACATGTTAGTGCCTTAAGTAAACTAAAATGAGAGTGTATATGAATAAGGCTAATAAGAAGTTAGGGGGATTTCTTAACTTGCTTATTTATTGTATAATAAACCGGTAGTGCTTATGTTATGTATGATAAGCGGTAGGGCTTATGTTATGTATGATGGCCATTGAGCTGAGGTAAGAGTATAAATGAGGGTAAACTCCCAAGACGTTATACCACCTTCTCCAGTAAGAGTATAAATGAGGGTAAACCCCAAGACGTTATACCACCCGCCGTGGTAAGAGTATAAACGGCGGGTAAACCCCAAGACGTTATACCACCGCTTCCGGATTTGCTACCCATGACGCGAGGAATACCTCATGCGAGTCCTTATGGGCTTACGCGGTGAAATAGTCCCACGCGCGGTACACCTATGCGAGGAATACCTCACGCGGTCCACAAGACCTATGCGCGGTGAAATAGTCCCGGTGAGTAGGATTGCTTAATGATACTACGCGAGAGACCTGCTTTGATCACGAGCCTCCTATTTTATGCAAAGAAAGTTTATACTTGATACTCTCATTGTTAGTAAGGCACGATTAATCAGATTTGATTTTTCATCCATGACTCAAATTTTATTTTAGACTATGATATTATTACGATTTTCCGCTTTACATACTTAGTACATATCAGGTATCGACCCTTCCTGGGGTTGCGTTCATCGCCGCAGTAGGTAAGCAGTAGTGGATCCTCATTCTGTGATCACTGATCAGACGTCAGAAGCTCCATTTCTCCGGAGGCTTGTCTTTTTGGTACAGTCTTTCCCTGATGTTGTAGATTTATGTACATTCAGGGGTATGGCGGGGCCCTGTCCCGCCACAGTTGTTATTCCTAGAGGTCTGTAGTCACATGTTGTGGTTTGGGTTGTAAGAACAGAGTTATACTGTTTTACTGTTGATTATGTATTTTATGGAAGGCGGCCTTATCGGTTAGCCTGTGATGTTTATTGTCTAAACATGTTTTTATGTTGTGTATGTTCCGCTGCTATTCTCTGATGTATACCTGAACGGGGTGCCCAGGTAGGGCACCGCCGCGCGGCCGGGTCGTGGCAAAAGTGGTATCGTGAGCGCTTAGTCCTCGGAAAGTGTCTACGCATCGTGTCTAGTAGAGTCTTGATTATCGGTGTGTTGTGCACCACATCTATAATCGTGAGGTCGCAGGACATTTAGGATTGTTTTCAATTCTTCTCTCCGAGATCGCAGCAGAGCCGTCTTATTAGGTTGAATCCTCTCTGACCTATTCTTATGAAACAGTTATGCCTCCACGGAGGCGACTGTGGCCTGAGAGGGCAAGGCAGCAGCAGGAGCTGCTAGCGATACTCAGAGGGTTACTCGGACTCAGGCACAGACTATGCCTGAGGTAGTAGGCGGGTCGGCGAGTTCAGCCACGCCGGCAGTATTAGAAGAGCTGAGAACGACAGTAGCTCCAGAGGTTCCTGCACTGAGCCTCCACCCCACACAGAGCCGAGTATAAAGACTACGGGAGCGATCCGGTTATTGACCAAGATAGTAGCAGGCGACGACAGAGCAGCAGCCTAACCCTGTGAGCCGACAGCCATGGATTCGGGATTTTCGGGTTGTCATACACCCAGTTTTATGGTTCGAGGTCCGGCGAGGATCCGCAGGAGTTCATTCGGCGATACAAATGACTATGCAGTTCTTAGGGCTTCGAGACAGAGTCTGCTATACTAGCCTCTACCGTTACGCGATATCAGGTTGAACTGGTTGAGCCACGGAGCTGTCGAGAGCGAGGATGCTCTTCCAAATTGCTGGGAGGAGTTCACAGAGGCCTTCATGGATCACTTTTTGCCTCCTGAGATGAGGAGAGCCCGCGTAGATAGATTCTTGACATTGAGGCAGAATGGGAGGACTATCAGAGAGTACAGCCTGGAGTTTGACTCTTTGGCCAGGCATGCGCACACCATTGTAGCTGACATGGCGGACAGAGTTCATCGTTATGTGATGGGGCTAGACCGTCATATAATTATTGTATGCTTGGGGGTGGCTCTTCAGCCCGGTATGGATATTGCCAGGATGCAGGCGTATACGCAGGGGATAGAGGATAGAGAGAGGGAGGATCAGATTAACTCAGGCTAGCCAAAGAGGGCCAGGACAGCAGGGTCTCAGGGCAGTTTTCGAGGCGGACAGCCTCAACAGCAGACTAGGTCCACATTCTAGCCAGCACAGAGTGCTCCTTCACGGCCGCGAGGTCCGATCACCAGTCATTCGAGAGCAGGTCAGGGCTTCAGGACTTTGGGGTTTCAGGGAGGCATAAACCGTCACCGATCGAGACTACTCACATCTCAGTGTGCTCGATGCGGTAGGTCTCACCCGGGCGAGTGTCGCATGGCTCCGGGAGCTTGTTACTCTTGTGGCCAACAGGGCCATTTGAGGAGAGATTGTCCTTCTAGAGGCAGCATGGGTGGTACGGTGCAGCCAGATCGATTGTTGGGTCTTCTCTTCTTCGTGGTTACGCCCGAGGCGTGGTGTTCACGACCGCAGCCGCGCAGCAGGTCGTGGTGGTGGTTCCAGTTCTAGCGGTCCACAGAACCGCATTTATTCCTTAGCCAGCCTCCAGGATCAGGAGGCTTCCCCTAACGTCGTCACAAGTACATTATCGATTTCATGCTATGACGTATATGCTTTGATAAATCCAGGTTCTACCTTGTCCTATGTGTCCCCTCTTATTGCGGGTAGAATCAGGATAGCGCCGGTGTCGATAGAGCCTTTTGAGGTAGCTACGCCAGTGGATGATTCGGTGTTAGCTGAGCGGGTGTATAGAGGTTGTCCGGTGTTTATTTACAGTCCTCAGACCCTTGCAGACTTGATAAAGTTGGAGATGACAGATTTTGATGTCATTATGGGTATGTCATCGTCGCTTCTTGTTATGCCAACGCTGACCGTAGAGGCGTGAGTTGGTTCGGTTCCAGCCGCGAGCCGCTTATCGAGTGGAATGGCAACACAACGCCGGAGGTAGGTTTATTTCTTACCTCAAGGCTAGGAAGATGGTGCAAAAGCGGTACATCTATCATCCGTTCGTATTTGATACGAGGTTGAGTGCGCTCTTCAATGCGCAAATGGTTAGAGAGTTTCGGATGTGTTCCCGCACGATCTTCCGTATCCTCCCGAGAGGAGATTGATTTTTGTATTGATACGCTGCCGCACACTGACCTATTTCTATTCCGCCATACAGATGGCACCCGCCGAGTCGAGGCTGTCAAGGACCACCAAAGATTTGCCGGAAAAATGCTTTATCGTGCCTAGTGTTTCTCCCCGGGAGCGCCGATTTTGTTTGTGAAGAAGAAGAATGGGACGCCAGGTACGTGTGTTGATTACAGTGCAATCGAATAAGGTAACCATCAAGAATAAAATTTCTCCGCAGGATTGATGATTTGTTTGACCGGGCAGGTGCGAGGTGTTTCTCCAAGATAGACCCGTGGTCCGTTATCATCAAAGCGAGCGAGAGGCGATATCCCAAAGATCGCATTCAGACCCGGTATGGGCACTATGAGTTCGTGGTTATGTCTTTCTTTGACTAACGCTCCAATGTATTTATGGATTTGATGAACCGTGTTCAAGCCATTTTTGGATACATTTGTGATAGTATTCATTGATGACATCCTGGTTTATTCGCGAGCAGCGAGCATGCGCAGATCACGAGGACGGTGATTGGGTCCTCCGAGCCGCAGCTTATTCGCCAAGTTCTCCAAGTATGAGTTTTGTGGCCTCAGTGGCATTCCCGGGCACATTATCGGGTTGATGGTGTTCAGTGGATACCGCAAAGATCGAGGCGATCAAGTCTTGCCGAGACCTACTACTCCGACCGAGTGCGCAGCTTAGTATCGCAAAGTTATTATCATAGGTTTGTGGAGCGCTTGCTTCGATTTCAAAGACCGCTGACTAGGTCGACTCGGCGCACCAAGTTCCAGCGACGAGGTCTTGCGAAGGGTTTCCGATTCTGAAGGAAAGGTTGACTACGGCCCGCCTTACTCTTCCGCAGGGTTGACGGCACGTGATTTATTGTGATGCCTGCATCGGGCTAGGTGTGTTTTGATGCAAAGACGACAAGTTATAGCCTATGCTTCCGGCGATTCTAAGCATGAGAGAAATTACCCTACCCACGACTTAGAGTTGGGCAGCTTATTCATGCCTCAAGATTTGGAGACATTATTTGTAATGGGTTCATGTGGATATTTATACAGACCACAAGAGCCTCCAGATATCTTCGTGCAGAGGAGCCGAACTCATGGCGAGACGGTGGTTAGAATTGTTGAAAGATTATGATGTTGATATTCTATACCATCCGGGGAAAGCCAACGTGGTTGCTGATGCCTTGAGTCGTAGATCGACGGGAGTCCGTCGAGGTACACCAGAGAGACAGATACGGTCCGTCGGATCCACCAACAGCGAGCCTTGGGGTTCGCTTTGATCGATACCGACGATAGTAGGGTACGGTTCGTGAGGTTGCCGAGTCTTCCATCGTTGATGAGGTGAAGAGGCGATATGAGGACCCAATGTTGGTACGAGATCGAGACGCAGCTCTTCTGAGGAGAAGAGTCTATTCGAGGTAGCGCTGACGGGTGCTCGATTTGAGGGCCGATTGGTGTTCCGATGTGGACAGACTTCGCCCAGATTCTCGGGAGGCACACGGCTCGTTATTCTATTTATCCGGTCGACCAAGATGTACCATGACCTCGGATGTTTGTATTGGTGGGATGGCACGAAGAGGATGTGGCGTTTTGTTGCACGATGTCCTAATTGCCACAGGTCAAGGTCGAGCACCGTGAGGCCCAGGATTATCAGCTATTGAGATTCCGACTGGAAGTGGGAGGTGATCAACATGGACTTTGTTACAGGTTACCTCGCACTGCAGGAAGCACGACTCCATTTGGGTTATTGTTGACAGTCGACGAAATCAGCCCATTTCCTTCCAAAGACGACGCTTACCGAGGACTATGCCGATTGTACATCGAGAGATTGTGAGGTCGCACGCGTCCCCGTGTCGATTATATCGATAGAGGAGCCCAATTTACGCTAACTTCCGGAGGTCTTTCCGGAAGGGATTAGGACACGTGAGTCTCAAGACAACGTTTCATCCTCGATCGACGGCAGCAGAGCGCACTATCCGTACACTTCGAGGATATGTCGCGAGCCTGCGTGATTGATTTCGTGGTAGCCGGAGGATCATTTGCCTCTTGGAGTTTGCTTATAACAACGCCTACCATTCCAAGAAATGGATGGCGCCATACGAGGCTTTATATGCGCGAAACGTAGTCGCCGATTGGTTGGTTCGACGCGGCGAGGTGCGATTGGCCCGCACTTGGTTCAAGAGTCGTGGATAAGGTGAAGCTTATCCAGAGAGACCGTATGGCGCTCGTAGCCTGAAGTCATACGCGGATAATCGTGTCGCATTTGGAGTTTCGTATAAGATTGGGTTTTTGAAGGTGTCACCCACGGCGGTGTGATGAGATTCGGAAAGAAGGGAAACTCATCCCAAGGTACATCGGGCCCTACCAGATCGTCGCCGAGTAGGCAAGGTTGCCTATGAGTTGGATCTGCCATCAGAGTTAGAGGCGGTACATCCGGTCTTCCATGTTTCTATGTTGTGGAAGTGTATCGGAGATCCAGCGAGAGTTTTCCGTGCTAGTGAGGTCCAGGTGATAGAGGGGTTATCGTATGAGGAGAGTCCCATAGCGATACTCGATCGCCAGTCGCGATCGCGACCCGATGTGGCTTCCGTCAAAGTCTTGTGGAGGAATGATAACCGGGAGGAGATGAGTTGGGAAGCGGAGGAGGACATGTTGAGGAAGTATCCTCACTTATTCCCTACACCTTCAGGTAATTCATTTTCCCCTCACTTGTCAAGTTTTAATTGAAGCATTTTGTTTAAGTGTTATTATGTCGCTAATTATAAGTTTGACTCCGAAAGAATATTCGGGGACGAATGTTTCTAAGGGGGGAAGAATGTTACACCCCGTATTTTCAGGACATGTTTTAAGAACGTACGTGAAAATCTCAAATGTTAAGATTAGAGACTTGTAAAAAATTTATCGGAATTATGGAATTGTCGGAAAACGTAATATTGTGACGAATGGGAGGGCGACACGTGTCACCCCCCTTATGTTGTCTTGGATGAAATTTAGCATGGACAAAAGGGTCATTTGACCATTTTTAGGAAGACAATTCTTGCAAGTTGAAGAGCTTGACAATGTTGACTTAGTCAATGGGACCACAAGTCTTGATATTTAAAAGAACTTCATCCAAGCCACACATTTGTGCACATCTTGACCATCCATTGAACTATATAGGGGTACTAGTAGCAAGACAAGCTCAACACTTAGCTAAATTTCTGTCACGACCCGTTCCGGGGCCCGTGACTGGTGCCTTACCCGGGCACCCAAGTAGTCACACATCAGAGTAACCAGCGGAATATAAAAACAAGACATGAAACAATACGAAATGAGAAACAGTTTATCTGAGAAAAAGTTGCCTTTCGGCATGTATATACCATCAAAAGTGAACAGTTACATCCCAACTTTACAACAGGACTACAGATCTCTAAGGAAGTAAACAACTATGGCGGGACAGGGCCCCGCCATACCCTGAATGTACAAAACTGTTATACCCCGTATTTCCAGAGTATGTACGCAGGGACGTACGTGGGAAATTTCGAACTTCAGTAGGCTTGGCCGATTTAATTTTGTGCACAACACCCTGCTAGAGTCGCTTTCTGCCAAACGCTTTTCCACTTCGTAGGGAATTTCCGCTATGCCATATTTTATTTTTGCGGATTTTTCCGAGAGACGAAACATTTTGGACAACAAGAGGCTTACACTTGTCACCCTCTCATTGGAACACCTCGACGGCATTATGGACGATTTGGGCTTATGAGTAGGTAGATATTTTGTGTTGGTTGGTGTGGTAGATGGATAAGGTGTACTTGGGTGAATCTTGGCCTTACACTTGTGTAGCACTTGGCTCAATCTTGGCCATTGGTTGGCCTTCACTTGGCCTATAAATACCCATCCCTTTGAAGACTTATTCATCCATTCCTAAATGTTCCTAAGTGTTAAAATCCCTCTCTCTCCCCTCTTGTTGACTCTCGTCCAAGAGCCTCTCTCCCCCTTTGAAAGGCCCCCTTGGCCGAGAGCCCTCTCCCCCCCTCCTAGTAGTGTGGCCGTGGGGTACCTCCCCCCCCCTAGCCTAGTTGCTTTCGTATAATACCCCCCTCTCTTGGTAGAAATACTCTCAAAAGTATGGTTATCAGGCCCACATTAACTTAGCCATATACCTTGTAGTATTCTAAGGTTATACCTATACTAAAAGCCCCGAACGACTATTCTACTTCCCGTCTGTCACACAACCGAAACCCTAGGAAAATCTTCATAGTCCGTTGAGTATTGTGTGTTGGTTAGAACTTCTAAGGGTGGTTTAGAGCTGGTTGAGCGCCTGAGTCGAGCTAAACGATTGCCCAAGATCGACTTTATACTTGGATAATTATGGGCTTATCGAGGTAAATATCTTGTCCTCTATTGTAATTGGAAATTACATGATTGTTAGACTATAGTTGAAGTATACTATATGTAGAATCGAACGTTGTTATCGGCAATGTCTTTTGACTTAAGCCCAATAATAAGAAACCTTTTCAAAGAAGAGTATCGAATCAGATTTACATAGACCGTATTACATGAGACTTGTGTAGCTTTTCGCGAGGTAGAATTGTGCACGCCCTGTTAGATGTATGAACCCCCTCGTTGGCTTGATAGCCGCCCGATAGAGGAGAGAGAGATTTACGCCATGTGTGTGGGAGGTGCTGCCGAATTTTCGTAGAATGTTCTACGGCGGATCTAAATGTTAAGCGCCTTGTGGCCTTATAGGTTGAAGTACTACGTGTGGCGCGATCTACTTGGCTTGAAGGAGTAGCCGACAGTTGGAAGTACTTGGAGCGTTTTGCTATTAGTCGATAATCGTCGCGAGGTATGTGAACCTCTTCCTATCTCTTCTAGCATGATATGTGTGAACTATGTAGTACGGTAGACGTACATGTGCTAAATGTATTTGATTGGTTTAAAACATAAAGTGTTATAACGGCTTTATGGGAAGTTGGTTATAACAGCTTTATGTTGGTAAGAAAATACTTGTGGTTTTTAAAAGGTAACTGATCTGAACTATAACTGGCTTGTTATGTGTTAATAAAGAACTTGAAGTATTTCAAAAGATTTTTGAATCATTTCGAAAGAAGAAGTAATACTTGGTTTTTGAAAACTTAAGAGTTATACTAGCTTTATGGGAAGTTAGGTAATAACGGCTTAAGAATGTTTTACTGATTTCGGAAATCGTAACGTATCGACAAACCATCGCAAATACTAATAAAAGGAAATGTTTTGACAGATTTAGTATTATTAAAATCAAGAGAAACTTCCATCCGCATAAGCTAAGATGAGACAAAATGATGTTTCCTAGATCATGGTCATTGAATAAGATTGCTATAAACAAGAATATCCTACTCACATATAAGACTTATATTTCTGATAGTTTAAAGGAGAATTGTATTCTTAAACGAATAAGACTATGAACTACGAAACCTTTCTAGAATAAGAAACGTGAACATTTGAAATTAGGCAAACTCGACGCTTGGATAATAATGTTGTTACTTGATTTTACAAAGATAAGTGTTTTGATTCACTTCAAAAGATAATCACTCTATTTTCATATACTACGTATTGTGTGACTTTTGTGAAAGTAACGATCTTTTAAAAAAAGGTTAATGTATGAAGTACTTTGGGGATAGAAACCCAACATGTTGACATATAGTAGAAAGTACCTTGTGTGTATAACTTGATTGTGTTGGTTTGTGATAGCCTTGTAATACCTTCGTGATGCTTTGATAAGTAATCATATTAGGACGCTACGTGTTATTATTCGCGACGCTGTGTAAAGCGGTTTTCCTCGATTGGCTTACGTTGTTTAAACGATAAACCGTTATGTTGGTATTATACCACTCACCGTGTTTCCGGGTTAAGCCGCCTCCGACGCGGGTAGACTCAGCGTCCAGGACCATGATTCGAGAATACCTCACGCGGTCCCGGGGCCTACGCGAGCTACGAGAGTTCCGTGTTAGCGCGGCCTTTATGGTCACGCGTCTACGTGGCCATGCGATCGCGAGTCCGTGATCGATGCCGGAGTAGCTACCGACGCGGTTATACCTCACGCGCCTATGAGACGCCTATGCGCGAGTCGCGGAGTTCGTGGCTAGACGCGCACATTTGATATTGCGCGCGAAATGACCGCCTTTGATCATGTGACGGTTCAGACGGATATCATGATACATTTTATGACCTTGTTAGTACCGCTGGTGTTAGTAGTCGGCTATGCCTTCGCATTTACCCCGCATCGTTTAATTGACACAGCGGACCCGTTGTTCATATGTATTCCTTGGTGCTTTTCTATCATCGATCACGGCAGCGGGAAGGTATTCCGGGCATGATTGATGTCGCGGGCGTGAGACCCATTGTTATATCGAGTGATGACTTCGGGGCGTGAGTCCCCGACTTGATATGACCGCTTATTTGTCTGGAATCGTAGTTTGCTATCATACATGTCTCCCGCTTTATATAGACTACTATGATTTCATTTACGATTTTCGCCACATACTCTGCACTGTCAGATCGACCTCCTCGGCCGCGCTCATGCCGCAGTAAAGGTACGCCGCCGCTGATCCTCGCCTAGGGTCACAAGCCAGTTGGGGAAAGCTCCGCTTCTCCGAGGCTTATCTCGTATAGTCCCCGCCGTTGTAGGTATTTACATTCGTGGTATGGCGGGCCCCGTCCCGCCATCATTGTCATATCATTTCTGAGGTCCGTAGTACCGCTGTGGCGTGGTTTGTAAAAAGGATTAAACTGTTCATTTGTAAGAGTTGTTATTTATATATATGCCGAAAGGCAAGTTTTCCTCAGATCGCTGGTTTGTACTTCATTTGTTTCATGTATGTGTTTATGTTCCGCTGATTACTCTGATGTTGTATCACTAGGGTGCCCGGTAAGGCACCGCCACGCCCAGTTCGGTCGTGACAAAAGTGGTATCGAGCGCTTAATCCTCTGGAAAGTGTCTACGCATCGTATCCGCAAGAGTCTTGATTATCGGTGTTGCGCACCACACCAATAATCAGAGGCTATAGGTATTTAGGATTGGTTTCTATTCTTCTCACTCGAGATCGTGCCTTAGAGCCGTGTTGTTAGTTCGACCTCCGACAAATTATTTCCTTATCGCTATGCCTCCGCGTAGTGGCAACCCGCCCAGAGGCGCGCAATGGCGGAGCCGCGAGTAGAGTTCGAGGTGGCGAGGCACAGCCAAATCATTACCTAGGATAGTGCTTCATCCGGGAGTTCTCGCGACGCCACTAGCCCCAGAAAGTTTAGCACGGCGGCGGCGCCTCGCGGCCATGATATTTGAACCTTCGCCCACGACTGTGAACAGGAATATGGATTGCAAAGAGGCGACTCGTTACTAGCTATGGATTTAACTACCGCAGAGTATACCAATGTACCGCGAGTCTTGACGACAATCTAAGAGAGGTTGCAAGAGTAATTCTTCGCTTAGGCTTGAGCATGGCCGTATGCGGGCTTTGCGCAGAGCCGAGACGGTAGAGATCGACGTTAACGGGCGATGAGAAGAGGCCAGAGCAGCAAGGTCCTTTGGTAACTTTCGGCGTAGTCGCCACCAGAGATTAGATTATGCACATCCACCAAGCAGGTCCTCCACAAATTTCGTGACGCTCGGGTACGCAGGAGTTGGTCGAGCCCGCATCTTCCGGTTCACAGGATGCACGCCATCCCGGGAATGTCGCTTTTAGTCGTACTTGTTGCACTCTATGACCGCCGGTCGTTGTCGAAAGAGTGTCCTTGTAGGAGGACTTAGCCTTCAGATCGATGGGTAGTCGCCACCTTCCTTAGCTACGCGCCTACGGCAGTTTGATTAGAACGACTAAGGAGTGAAGCGAGAGATATAGATATATCCTTAACCTCTGTAGATCTCAGATGTGTGATAAGGTGAGTATACCTTAAGTGCTATGTTCGATAGCGTGAGTTAGTTGTGATTAGAAATCATGGTGGGTTAACCGAGTAAGATTTTGGGGATGAAGGTGCGAGCCTTAGAGTTTTATACGTAGAGACCTTAGAGGTAAGGCCATCTCGAGTAAAAGATGTATTGTTTATGTTTGACCCTTATAGGAGTGCTTAGTGCACGTGAGTTATGTTGGTGGGATTAGTCCCTGAGTAGTGTGGAATGAAAGAGGGTAGTTGAGCTAAGAAGACCGCTCGGTTTTCGTAACGTGATTAGTGAGATTGTTCCGTCGGGAGCTAGTATGACGCGCGCTGGGTCGCCGAGGCTTGAGGCCATGCGTCAACCCGCCGCAGCGGGTGGTGGTCCCGCTTTGGGTTGGGGTTACGAGGGTGTTAGGCCCGAGTTTAGTTAACCAACGTACGAGTTCGTGGATGCGTTCGACCAGTGGTCGGGCCGAGGCGGTCAGCCGTCTTGTCTTCTAGCAAAGACAGTTTACTCGCGCAGGTTACGCGATGATGTATGAGAAAAGTTGTAAGGCTGCACGGTGCCTACCTTCACCTTATGGCGCATGCTGGAGCCCAGTGGTACCGCTTTTGTTTCGGAAGTTTTACCAAGCAGGTTAAGAACTCAAAGCAGTCTCGACCGCATTCGCCTCGCCGCTGTTTGGATTTCGAGGTAGTTGTGGGGATTGTTGTCTCTGGAGAGGGAAATGTTTTAACTACCATTTCGTGTTCGGATGTCGCCTTACGAAGCCTTGTGGCGAAGTGTAAGTTGCCGGTCGATTGGTTCGATGTTGGCAAGGTTCAGACAGTTGGTTCAGGCTTGTTCCAGCAGACTGTGGTTAGTGAGAAGCTTGTCTAGAAGAAGTTCTGGCAGCTCAGAGGAAATCGTACGGATAATCGGCGACGACGCTTAGAGTTCAGGTGGACGGTCGGTCTTCATGTACCACCCGGGTGTGACGAGTTTTGGAAACAGAGGAACTTAGCCCGAGTTGTTTGGGCCCTTGAGTTCATGTGAAGGATAGGCCAGCTGCCTATATGTTAGCTTTGCCGTCCGACTTAGGAGGCGATGTCCGATCTTTCGTATTGTTATGTTCGGAAAGTATCGAGATCCATCCGCAGTGTTCCCGCTAATGATGACCGTTAGAGATAGTAACCCCGAAGTTTCGGAACCGCGAAGATCAAGAGTTTGGGTGTACGGCACCGCAGTGATCACACGCACCGTACCATTTGTTGGTCGCTCGAGAAGGTTTATGCCTCGCAAAGTGACAAAAGTGGTATCATGTGGTAAGAATTCGAGTGTACGAGAAGCGGTGCGACCCGTAAGTGGAAGCGGCGTGTGGCGAGCGATGTGATCATTTCTTTGTGTGGAGAAAGTGCGAAGAAATTATATTTTAGACCCTTGATGGGAGCGTTTGTGATGTTAGAGGTGTGTCCTCGTGGACTTGAAGGTAAGTACTTTGCTCGAGTTGGTTCCGTGGCCACGCGTGGCGTGATTGTTTTCGTAAGTATAGCGGTGAGGACTATACCGCAAGGCTTGTTTTGAGATTCTTAGAAGGAACATTCGACGAATGTTTCTACGAGGGAGAATGTTATACCCCGTATTTCCGCAGTATGACGCAGGACGCACGTGGGAAATTTCGAACTCGAGGCTGGCCGATTTAATTTTGCACAACACCCTGTTAGAGTCGCTTTTTGGCGAAACGCTTTCACTTTCGTAGGGAATTTCCGGCTATGCCATATTTTATTTTTATGATTTTTCCGAGAGACTAAACATTTTGGATCAACAAGAGGCGACACTTGTCACCCTCTCATTGGAACACCTTGGACGACATTATGGACGATTTGGGCTTGGAGTAGGTAGGATATTTTGTGTTGGTTGGTGGTAGATGGATAAGGTGTACTTGGGTGAATCTTGGCCTTACACTTGTAGCACTTGGCTCAATCTTGGCCATTGGTTGGCCTTCACTTGGCCTATAAATACCCATCCCTTCAAGACTTATTCATCCATTCCTAAATGTTCCTAAGTGTTAAAATCCCTCCTCTCCCCTCTTGACTCTCGCCCAAGAGCCCTCTCCCTTTGAAAGGCCCTGGCCGAGAGCCCTCTCCCCTCCTAGTAGTGGCCGTAGGGTACCCTCCCCTAGCCTAGTTGCTTTCGTATAATACCCCTCTCTGGTAGAAATACTCTCAAAAGTATTGTTATAATGCCCAAATTACCTTAGCCATATACCTTGTAGTATTCTAAGGTTATACCTATACGAAAGCCCGTAAATACTATTATACTTCCCGTCACACAAAACCGAAACCCTAGGAAAATCTCCATAGTCCGTTGAGTATTGTGTGAAGTTGGTTAGAACTTCTAAGGGTGGTTTAGAGCGGTTGGGCGCTCGGAGTCGAGCTAAACGATTGCCCAGATCGACTTTATACTTGGATAATTATGGGCTTATAGAGGTAAATATCTTGTCCTCTATTGTAATTGGAAATTACATGATTGTTAGACTATAGTTGAAGTATACTATATGTAGAATCGAACGTTGTTATCGGCAATGTCTTTTGACTTAAGCTCAATAATAAGAAACCTTTTCGAAAGAAGAATCAATCAGATTTACATAGGGTATCACATGAGACTTGTGTAGCTTTTCGCGAGGTAGAATTGTGCACGTCCGTTAGATGTATGAACCCCCGTTGGCTTGATAGCCGCCGATAGAGAGGAGATTTACGCTGTCATGGGGGAGGTCTTGCCAATTTTCTCAGAGAATGTTCTACGGCGGATCTAAATGTTAATAAGCGCCTTGTGTCCTTATAGGTTGAAGTACTACGTGTGGCGCGATCTACTTGGCTTGAAGGAGTAGCCGACTTGGAAGTACTTGAGCGCTTTGCTATTAGTCGATAATCGTCGCGAGGTATGTGAACCTCTTCCTATCTCTTCTAGCATGATATGTGTGAACTATGTAGTGCGGTAGACGCATACGTGTGCTAAATGTATTTGATTGGTTTAAAACATAAAGTGTTATAACGGCTTTATGGGAAGTTGGTTATAACATGACTTTATGTTGGTAAGAAAATACTTGTGGTTTTTAAAAGGTAACTGATCTGAACTATAACTGGCTTGTTATGTGTTAATAAAGAACTTGAAGTATTTCAAACGATTATTGAATCATTTCGAACGAAGAAGTACTACTTGGTTTGTGAGAACTTAAGAGTTATACTAGCTTTATGGGAAGTTAGGTAATAACGGCTTAAGAATGTTTTACTGATTTCGGAAATCAGAATGTGTATCGACAAACCACTGCAGCGTTAATAAAAGGAAATGTTTTGACAGATTTAGTATTATTAAAATCGAGAAACTTCCATCCGCATGTAAGCTAAGATGAGACAAAATGATGTTTCCTAGATCATGGTCACGTAATAAGATTGCTATAAACAAGAATATCCTACTCACATATAAGACTTATGTTTCTCAGATAGTTTAAAGGAGAATTGTATTCTTAAATGAATAAGACTATGAACTACGAAACCTTTCTAGAATAAGAAACGTGAACATTTGAAATTAGGCAAACTTGGACGTTTGGATAATAATGTTGTTACTTGATTTTACAAAGATAAGTGTTTTGATTCACTTCAAAAGATAATCACTCTATTTTCATATACTACGGGTATTGTGTGACTTTTGTGAAAGTAACGTATCTTTTAAAAAAAGGTTAATGTATGAAGTACTTTGGGGATAGAAACCCGAACATGTTGACATATAGTAGAAAGTACCTTGTGTGTATAACTTGATTGTGTTGGTTTGTGATAGCCTTGTAATACCTTCGTGATGCTTTGATAAGTAATCATATTAGGATGCTACGTGTGTTATTATTCTGTGACGTTGGTGTAAAGGGGTTTTCCCTTGATTGTGCTTATGTTGTTTAAACGATAAACTGTTATGTTGGTATTATACCACTCACCGTGTTTCCGGGTTGCGCCCTCCGTCGGGGTAGACTCGGTGATGCAGGACCATGATTGAGAATACCTCATGCGGGTCACGGGGGCCTATCGGAGCTACGAGTTCGTGTTAGTGTGCGGCCTTTATGGTCATGCGGTCTATGTGGCGTGCGGATCGCGAGTCGGGGCGATCTTGGGAGTAGCTACCCTCGATGCGGGGTTATACCTCATGCGGGCCTATGAGGCGGGCCTATGCGGAGTGCGGGGAGTTCGTGGCTAGACGCGCATTTGATATTGCGGGCGGCGACCGGCTTTGATCATGTGGCCAGTCAGCGGATATCATGATACATTTTATGACCTTGTTAGTCCGTAGGTGTTAGTAGTCGGCTATGCCTTCGCACTTACCGTCTTCGCTTTAATTGGACACAGTGGGACACATTGTTCATATGTATACCTTGGTGCTTTTCTATCATTGATCGCCGGTGAGGAAGGTATTCCGGGCATGATTGATGTTGTGGGCGTGAGACCCATTGTTATATTGGATTGATGAGTTCGATGGCGTGAGTACATGACTTGATATGACTGCTTATTTGTTGTGAACTTTAGTTTGGTTATCATACATGTCTCATGATTTATATAGACTAGTATGATTTCATTTACAGTATTTTCAGTTTCACATACTCACTGTTGTCTTGACCTCCTTGGGTGCGTTCATGCCGCAGTAAAGGTACGCCGATCGTTGATCCTCGCCTTAGGGTCACATTCAGCGTTTGGGAAAGCTCCGTTTCTCGGAGGCTTATCTTCGTATAGTCCCTGTCGTTGTAGGTATTTACATTCGGGGTATGGCGGCCTGTCCGCCATTGTTGTCATATCATTTCTTAAGTGCATGTAATCTGTTGTGGGCAGGGTTTGTAAAAAAGGATTAAACTGTTCATTTGTAAGAGTTATTATTTATATATATGCCGAAAGGCAAGTTTTCCTCAGATTACTGTTTTGTACTTCATTTGTTTCATGTATGTGTTTATGTTCCGCTGATTACTCTGATGTTGTATCACTAGGGTGCCCGGGGTAAGGCACCAGTCACGGGCCCAGGTTCGGGTCGTGACAAAAACTATCTACAACAACAGGGAGATCATACCCAAAAGTCGAGCCTCCGGAGAAATGGAGCTCCTGACACCAGAGAAAAGATCCTAAAACTGAGGATCCGCTACTTCCCTTTACTGCGGCATGAACGCAGCCTTCGAAGGAGGTCGATAACAGTACCAAGTATGTGAAACTGTAAAGTACTTTAAATGAAATCATATCATTTTAAAACCAATTTTACAAATAGGTACGAAACAACCAATGTAACCGCACATAGTGCCACATCACAAACAAAAGCAATAATAGGTAAATCATGTGTCTTTTCTAGGCCGCGAATGATCGGCAAGGCCAATCGCCATAGTATCATTATGCATGCCTAATCCGACTCCGCAGTCCGCATAGGCCACCTAGGCCCGCGTGAGGTAATCCCGCATTGAGGTAGCTACTCGCCGGCATCGCCCCGACTCGTAGTCCGCATGGCCACATAGACCGCATGAGGTATTCCCCCGCACACTAACCTGGAACTCTCGTAGCTCCGCATAGGTCCCCTGGACCCGCATGAGGCATCCCTCGCATCGGGGGGCAGCTTAACCCCCGGTATAACATGTCAAGAGGTGAGTGGTATAATACTAACATAACGGCTTATCGTTAAACAACATAAGCATAATAAGAATAACCTCTTTATACAAACGTTACAAGATACTAACACACATAGCATCATAATATGTCTACTCATCAAACCATCTTACTATACTTTCCAGAAATCAATACAAGTCTTTCATAAACACATAAGTAAACCGTTCCTTTTATCTTTCTTAAGTCGTTATACCTAACTTCTCATAAAGCTAGTATACCTCTTAAGCTTTTTGTTTTAAAACCAAGTATTACTCTTCTTTCAAAAATGATTCATAATTCTTTTGAAATACTTCAAGATTCTTATTATTTAGACTCAAGTCAAAAGACGACAAGTAAAACCATGTTCAGTTAACACACGTACGTCTACCGTACTATATATATATTTTAAAATATCATGCTCAAGAGGATAGGAAGAATCACATACCTCCTCGGCGAAATCCACCTGCCAAGTCGAATATGTCGCGCGCAGAGTATCAACCTATAATAGTCAAATACGTCTCTCAACGTCTAGACTACTCTGTAGAATATTCTGCGTAAGGTTCTTAATTCTACGGAAAATTGGGCAGCACTTCCCTACCCGTCATACTACACAAGTCTACTGTAAATACAGTCCTATGTAAGTACAGTTCAATCTTCTTTAATATCCTTCTATATCTTATACTCAAATCTAAACTACTCTTATATGTAATCTCCAATTACAATAGAAGGACAAGAGTATTTACCTCTATAAGCCCAAAATTATCCAAGTTTAAATGTCGATCCTGAGCAAGGTTTAGCTCCTAATTTGCACGCTCCGATAGCTCCAAGAAACCCTTAGAAGTTGCTAAACAACTTCTACTTACTACTTCAACCAACTATGAAGATTTCCCCAGGGTTTCGTTTAGTGACTAATGGATATAAGATAGTATTTTTGGGCTTTTAGTATAGAGGTGACTTTGGAATACTACAAGGTATTTGGCTAAGGTATTTTGGAATAGTAACTATACTTGAAGACAACTTTTCTACCAAGGGGGTGTTTGGCTAGAACACTTTCGAGGGAGATGGTGTTGAATGAGCTTCTCCAAAGGGGAAGTTTTGAGACTTGGAAAATGATTTGTGGATGAAGAATTCTTGCAACTTAGGGGGCTATTTATAAGCCCTTCAAAGGCAAGATCAAAGCAAGTGGATGGTGGAGATTTGGGCAAGTGTAACCTTATCCATCTACTCCATAAATATCACAAAATATCCTACCTAACCTTGACCAATGTTTAAGGCCTTTTCTTGACAAAAAGCGTGCCAAGAATTGCCCAATGTCACTCGAGGTGACAAGTGTCGCCTCTCGTTGGTCCAAAATATTTTATCTCTCGGAAAAATCCGCAAAAATTAAATTATTGAACACGCAAAATTCCCTTACAAGGTTCGAAAAATTTTTCGTCGTAAAAACAATCTTTTTCGCTAGTTGTGCACAATTTCGTCCCTTATGCCTAATTAAGGCTTGAACTTTTTATGCGTCGTCCTCACATACATACTGGAAATACTTGGGTATAACATTCTCCTCCTTAGAAACATTCGTCCGAATGTTCCTTCCCACGACAGATAACGATAAGGTTCCTCATAACTTAAACAGTTTGCAAATGCCACACATGGCCACAAAACAACACTTAAGCATATAATTCAATTTAATCAACAAGTAGGAAAGTGAGTAAACTGGAGGTGTGGGGAATAAGTGAGGATACCTCTGCCTCATGTCCTCCTCTGTTTCCCACGTCATCTCCTCCCTGTTCTCGTTCCGCCATAAGACCTTGACGGAAGCCACATCCTTCGTCCGCAACCGCCTAACCTGACGATCGAGTATCTCTATGGGACTCTCCTCATACGATAACCCCTCGGTCACCTGGACATCGTCAATCGGGTGTACCCTAGATGGATCCCCGATACATCTCCTCAGCATAGAAACATGAAAAACCGGATGCACTGCCTCCAGATCGGACGGCAGATCCAACTCATAGGCAACCTTGCCTACCCTGCGGACAATCTGATAAGGCCCAATGTACCTTGGGCTGAGCTTCCCTTTCTTCCCAAACCTCATCACACCCTTCATGGGTGACACCTTCAGGAAAACCCAATCATCAACCTCAAACTCCAGATGCCGATGACGATGATCTGCATATGACTTCTGTCGACTCTGAGCTATCAATAACCGCGTCTGGATAAGCTTCACCTTATCCACCGCTGACAAGTCCGCCCAACCAATCACCTCGCCATCGTCAAACCAGCCTATCGGGCGATCTGCACTTCTCATACAAGGCCTGCATAAGGCGTCTGAATCTTTGGAGTGGTAGCTATTATTATATGCAAACTCAACTAGAGGAAAATGATCCTCCCAGCTACCCCTGAAGTTAATAACACAGGCTCGGAGCATATCCTCAAGTGTCTGGATAGTACGCTCCGCCTGTCCGTCGTCGAGGTGGAATGCGATCGAGGCTCACTGCGTCCTAATCCCTTC
Organism: Przewalskia tangutica; assembly: GCA_029844215.1. Lineage (NCBI taxonomy): Eukaryota > Viridiplantae > Streptophyta > Magnoliopsida > Solanales > Solanaceae > Przewalskia > Przewalskia tangutica. The sequence goes on from JAQGDG010000029.1 coordinate 1,000,637, forward strand.
GGAAAGACCTCGAAGTTAGCGAACTGGGCTCCTCGGTCAGATATGATAGAAATAGGGACCCCATGCAGCCTCACGATCTCTCGGATGTAAAGTCTGGCATAATCCTCGGCCGAGAAAGTCGTCCTGACTGGAAGAAAGTGGGCTGATTTCGTCAGCCTGTCGACGATAACCCAAATAGAATCATGTTTCCTCGGAGTGCGAGGTAATCCTGTGATAAAGTCCATGTTGATCACCTCCACTTCGGTCGGGATCTCTATAAATGCGCAACAACCCACGTGCCTGCGGTGCTCTACCTTCACTCGGACAACACGGCACCGAGCCACAAACTGCAACGTCCTCTTCAAGCCATCCCACCAATATCTGATCGAGGTCATGGTACATCTTTGTCGCACCCGGATGGATAGAGTAACGCTGCCGTGTGCTTCCCAGAACCTCCGCCAAGTCTGCGCAATGTCTGGAACACACAACCGCCTCAAACCTTAGCGCCCATCAAAGCTACTCAAAAGGACCCTTCCTCACGAAGAGCCGTATCACGATACCGTGTCAAAACTGGATCCTCAAACTGTTGCCTCTTCACCTCCTCGACGATGGAAGACTCGGCAACCTCTCGAACTCGAACCCCACTACTATCAGAATCAATCAATCGGACTCCAAGGCTCGCTAGCTGATGTAAATCGCGAACCATGCCCCTCCTCTCTGGCTGCACATCTGATAGGCTACCCATCGACCTACGACTAAGGGCATCTGCCACAACATTGTCTTCCCTGGGTGGTACAGGATATCGACATCGTAATCCTTGAGTAACTCTAACCACCGTCTCTGTCGTAAGTTCAGCTCCCTTTGGCTGAAGATATACTGGAGGCTCTTGTGGTCTGTGTAAATGTCCACATGAACTCCATACAAATAGTGCCTCCAAATCTTCAAAGCGTGAATCACCGCTGCCAACTCCAAATCATGGGTAGGGTAGTTCCTCTCATGCTTCTTGAGCTGTCGAGATGTGTACGCTATGACCTTGCCCTGCTGCATCAACACACACCCAAGACCGATGCCCGACGCATCACAATAAACTACGTATCCGTCTGGACCCTCTGAAAGAGTAAGAACGGGCGGCCGTCGGTCTCCTTAATCGGAAACCCCGCCACAAGCATCAATCCATCAAACTTAGTGCTTTACGAGTCGGCTAGTCAATGGTGCAGAGATAGAAGCAAACTTCTCCACGAACCGCCGATAATAACCTGCGAGGCCCAGAAAACTGCGCACCTCTGTCGGTGTAGTAGGTCTAGGCCAAGTCCTGACTGCCTCGATCTTAGCCGTATCCACCTGAATACCATCGGCCCCGACAATGTGCCCAAGAAAAGCCACCGAAGTTAACCAAAACTCACATTTGGAAAACTCATGGCGTAATCAAGGTCTTGGAGAACTCTCGGCCTGATCGCCAAATGCTCGCGTGCTCCGCTCAGAGCGAGAATAAACCAAGATGTCATCGATGAATACTATCACAAACGTATCCAAAAATGGCTTGAACACTCGGTTCATCAAATCCATAAATACCGCCGGAGCATTGGTCAAACCGAAAGACATACCCTGAACTCATAGTGCGTCATCGTCCGAATGCGATCCTAGGGACATCCGCCTCTCGACTCAGACTTTTGATGATAGCCCGATCGTGATCAATCTTGGAGAAACATCTCGCACTGCAACCGGTCGAACAAATCATCAATCACAGGAAGGGGTTTACGTTCTTAATGGTCACCTTGTTCACCGCTGTAATCAACACGCGTGCAAGGCGTCGTCCTTCTTCTTCACGAACAATCTGCGCTCCCGCGGAGAAACACTAGGTCGATGAAGCCTTTCTCCAAGAAATCTCTCGGTGGTCCTTCAACTCTCTCAACTCGGCGGGTGCCATTCGTATGGCGGAATGGAAATAGGCGAGTGTCCGCAACACATCTATACAAAACTCAATCTCACTCGGGAGGATACCCGGAGGTCGTCTGAAACACATGCGGGAACTCTCGACTCTCGGGCCATCAAGATCTCGTACTGCACCTCGATGTCGAATACCCGAATGAGATGGTAGATATACCCTTCGCACCATCTTCCTAGCCTTTAGTTAGAAATAAACCTACCACTCGGCGACGTTGTTCCTCCCACTCAATAACCGGCTCCCAAGAAACTTGAACCGTACCACTCTCTCCTGCGGTCTACATTGGCGTGGCGAGCCAGCCAATCCATACCATGATCACATCGAAATCGGTCATGTCCAACTCTATCAAGTCGGCTAGGTCGACGATCGCATAAAGTCACCGGGCAAGCCCTATATACTCGCCGAGCTACCACCGAATCACCAGGCGTAGCTACCTCGAAAGTGTCTATGGACTCGTGCTCTATCCCTATCCTACTAGCAATAAGGGGATATATGGGCGAGTAGAACCGGATCTATCAAGGCATACACATCACAGCAACCGATAAAGTACTGTGGCGACATCGTGGCGCCTCCCGGTCCTGCCGGGTGGACAAGGCATAAATGTGGTTACGAGGACCGCTAGAATCGGGACCGCGCCACGACCTGCGCGACCTGCTGGCCATGAGTACCACGCCTCGGGCGAGTAATCGTAGAAGATGAAGACCGGCAGACCACTCAGGCGGACTCTACCATCTGCGCGCGCCCGGTGGACGTTCTCGCAAAGTGACCTGCTGGCGCAAGTAAAACAAACTCCGTAGCGATACCACAATTCCGTAATGGGATCTACATCGGCCACACCGAGGTGGTCCGTCGATTAGCACTCTGCTACTCGACGTCCCAAGTCACAGGGCCCGTCGCCTCGAAGACGGTGTAAGAGTGCTCTGAGCTGGCTGTGGTGCAAATCTAGACTGCTGCTGAGGCCGTCCACCCTGAGAGCTACCAAAATACCCTGTCGTCCTGGCCTTTTTTTGCTGCTGTCTGTCAACCCGTCGGCCTCTACGCTCCTCGCATCCAAGTGCATGAGCCTGCATGCGGGAAATGTCCATGCTCGGCTGAAGAGCTACACCCGCGCAAGACTCTGCCATATAATCATCTAGCCGGGTGATGTAGCGGTGCACCCTGTCCTCCATATCTGCTACCAACGTAGGGACATATCGAGCCAACGAGTCGAACTCCACGTTGTACTCCCTAACTGTGCCCCCTCTCTGTCTCAACATTAAAAACTTGTCGGCCCGTGCTCTCCTCATCTGTGGTGGCAAGAAATGAGTGAGAAATGCCTCAGAGAACTCGTCCCATACTGCTGGAGGCGCATGCTCTCCTCGGGATAGCTCCCACGAATCAAACCAATCGACTGTGGTATCACGCAGCCGTCTGAACCAAGATCATGGACTCGGTCTCGGCCTTGATCACTCGCATGATCCTCAGAATCGACGGATGAACTCCTGCGGATCATCCTCGTGCCTCGACCGTAGAACTCGCGGGCTACAACTCACTCGTAAAATCCGTAGCCTCAAACTATCCGATCTCGGGTGAACCGCAGTCTTCTTTGGGCTGGGCTGCTGCATCGCCTATCGCCGTTCGCCATGATCTCGCCAATAATCGGGCCATCTCTGCACCTCATCTCTCCTGCTCCGGTGTGGGGTGGAGGTGCAGTCTTGTGGTCTCATCGACCCATCTGCGGCTCTAAACCTGCTGGGGCGGCGTCGTGGAACTGCCGTCGTGCAGTGCTCGCGTGTATAGACTGATCTGGGCCTCGTGACCTGTGTCCTACTAGCGCCTCCTCGGCTGCCTTGCCATTCGGGCGAGTTGCCTGCACGGAGGCATAACTGCGTAAAAGAAATACGTTAGAGGGGTCCAACTTATAACACAGCTCTAAGGCACGATCTCAGAGTGAGAAGAATGGAAACCAATCCTAAATATCCTATAGCCTCCTGATTATTGGTGGGGTGCACAACACACCGATAATCAAGATTCTACTAGATACGGTCTGTAGATACTTTTTGAGGATTAACTGCTCTGATACCACTTTTGTCACGACCCGTTCCGGGGCCCGTGACTGGTGCCTTACCCGGGCACCCAAGTAGTCATACATCAGAGTAACCAGCGGAATATAAAAACAAGACATGAAACAATACGAAATGAGAAACAGTTTATCTGAGAAAAAGTTGCATTTCGGCATGTATATACACATCAAAAGTGAACAGTTACATCCCAACTTTACAACAGGACTACAGACCTCTAAGGAAGTAAACAACTATGGCGGGACAGGGCCCCGCCATACCCTGAATGTACAAAACTATCTACAACAACAGGGAGATCATACCCAAAAGTCGAGCCTCCGAGAAATGGAGCTCACGACACGCAGAAAAGATCCTAAAATCGAGGATCTGCACTGCTTCCCTTTACTGCGGCATGACGCGGCCCCCGAAGGAGGTCGAGACAACAGTACCAAGTATGTGAAATCAGAAAGTACTTTAAATGAAATCATATCATTTTAAAACCAATTTTACAAATATATGCAAACAACCAATGTAACGTACATAGTGCCACATCACAAACAAGAGCAATAATAGGTAACCGTAATGGTCTTTTCTAGGCCGCGAATGATCGAAGCAAGGCCAATCACCCATAGTATCATTATGCATGCCTAATCCTGGACTCCCGCAGTCCGCATAGGCCACCTAGGCCCGCATGAGGTAATCCCCGCATCGAGGGTAGCTACTCCTCGGTATCGTCCTAGACTCTCGTAGTCCGCATGGCCACATATACCGCATGAGGTATTCCCCCGCACACTAACCTGGAACTCTCGTAGCTCCACATAGGTCCCCTGGACCCGCATGAGGCATCCCTCGCATCGGGGGGAAGCTTAACCCCCGGTATAACATGTCAAGAGGTGAGTGGTATAATACTAACATAACGGCTTATCGTTAAACAACATAAGCACAATAAGAATAACCTCTTTATACAAACGTTACAAGATACTAACACACATAGCATCATAATATGTCTACTCATCAAACCATCTTACTATACTTTCCAGAAATCAATACAAGTCTTTCATAAACACATAAGTAAACTGTTCCTTTTATCTTTCTTAAGTCGTTATACATAACTTCCCATAAAGCTAGTATACCTCTTAAGCTTTTTGTTTTAAAACCAAGTATTACTCTTCTTTCAAAAATGATTCATAATTCTTTTGAAATACTTCAAGATTCTTATTATTTAGACTCAAGTCAAAAGACGTCAAGTAAAACCATGTTCAGTTAACACACGTACGTCTACCGTACTATATATATATTTTAAAATATCATGCTCAAGAGGATAGGAAGAATCACATACCTCCTCGGCGAAATCCACTTGCCAAGTCGAATATGTCGCGCGCAGAGTATCAACCTATAATAGTCAAATACATCTATCAACGTCTAGACTACTCTGTAGAATATTCTAAGCAGAAGGTTCTTAATTCTACGGAAAATTGGGCAGCACTTCCCTACCTAACCTTGACCAATGTTTAAGGCCTTTTTCTTGACAAAAACGTGCCAAGAATTGCCCACAATGCCGTCCACTTGAGGGTGACAAGTGTCGCCCTCTCGTTGGTCCAAAATATTTTATCTCTCGGAAAAATCCGCAAAAATTAAATTATTGAACACGCAAAATTCCCTTACAAGGTTCGGAAAATTTTTCGTCGGAAAAACAATCTTTTTCGCTAGTTGTGCACAATTTCGTCCCTTATGCCTAATTAAGGCTTGAACTTTTGTACGTACGTCCTCACATACATACTCTGGAAATACGGGGTATAACAATTTCAAGAAAATTTGAAGACCACAAGAGATAGCTCTCGGGTTCACCTTCACAAGAAAGAAAAAAAAAATTGTTTGTTGTCCATTAAGCTCCATACTTTAAACCAAGGTTCATGAGGATATTGTAAGGGTTCTCAATAGAAAAATCCCGGAAAAATATAGTTTTCTTGTTAGTCGCAAGGTGAAAACCTAGTTGCTTTTCTAGGTTTTGTTTGGAAGATTGAAGGAAAGTTGTTTGTGTTGTTCTAAGGGTCTCATGTGGCGGATTGAAGTGTCAAGAAGAGGCTCTAAGTTTCTAGGGAGCGACTTCGGATTTGAAGTTGGACTAAGACTCGTTGAGGTAATAATCTTGTCTCTTAAAGTGTTACAAGATTATATATTGTTGTTAGCTTTACATGTTTGCTAGCATGAAGTTTATGTGTTGAATTTCTATAAGTATTATGGATTGTTGTAGCCTTAAATCCGAAATGACATGTAAGCCATTTGAAGTTGGATTACAATTTGGTCGTTAATTAGAATCGTCGCATGTTACTTACTTGAAGATTATAGTAGTTATAATCGATTGCGACTTGATATCATGTTATGCTAACAACTTGGATTGAAATGGAAATTGGATAAGAATTGGTGTTATTGTATCTCAAGTTGCCGAATTGGCCTAGTAGTTTGTATTAGTTTGATATCGTTTGTGGGGTGGAATTTTACACGTCTAGTAGGCGTGTAATCCCCTATTGTTAATTGCATTGATTGGGCCTTAAATGTGGCGTGTTTGGTTATTGAATTCGGCCTTGAAAAAGGTGGCAATGTATGTAGAAACAAAGGAGGTGTTGTCCGATTTTCCGTAGAATTTAGTGACTTTGCACTTATAATATTCTACGTTTGAAGTAAGACGTTAATAGACGTATTGTGGACATTATAGGTTGACATACTACGGGCGGGATATTGTACTTAGCAAGTGGATTGACCCGAAGAGGTATGTAGAACTTTCCTATCTTTTGAGCATGAATAGTTGTACGTATATAGTACGGTAGACGTACAAAACCTTGATATTCTTTACTTGTTTTAAGAATAGTCAAGTCGGGTGTGTTAGGAGATTAACTCACTTCTTTAAGAGTATTAAGGATGTCTTAAGTTTTTTTCAAGTTAAGGGACTTGAAGTGTTTTAAGTATATGATACTTGTTTCGTTTTAAACGTATAAGTCCCTTGGATAGGAAATTGTAATTGGCTAAGGTATAAAGTTATTATAACGACTTTATGGGAAGTTGGTTATATTAGCTTTATGGAAAGATAAATAATGATAAATGACTTGATTTAATGAAAGGCAATTTGATTTTAAGGCATCAATTGCCTAAGGTTTTAAAAGAAAAGAAGTCACTTGATTTAGAAGCCTAATTATATTTCTAAAGGTATTGTGACTTGTCTTGAAAAGTAATTGTGACTTGATGCTACGGTTATTAGTATCTTGGAAGTTTTATAATGAAAAGAGTCATTTTTAAAAGAATAGAAGTACGTATTACTTTGGGTTAAATTCCCGGATTTTATAATGACATGTTAGTGCCTTAAGTAAACTAAAATGAGACTGTATATGAATAAGGCTAATAAGAAGTTAGGGGGATTTCTTAACTTGCTTATTTATTGTATAATAAGCCGGTAGTGCTTATGTTATGTATGATAAGCCGGTAGGGATTATGTTATGTATGATGGCCGGTTGAGCTAGGGTAAGAGTATAAATGAGGGGTAAACCCCCAAGACGTTATACCACCTTCTCCAGGGTAAGAGTATAAATGAGGGTAAACCCCAAGACGTTATACCACCTTCTCCAGTAAGAGTATAAATGAGGGTAAACCCCAAGACGTTATACCACCGCCTGTGGGTAAGAGTATAAATGAGGGGTAAACCCCCAAGACGTTATACCACCTGTTTCCGTGGATTTGCTACCCATGATGCGAGGAATACCTCATGCGAGTCCTTATGGGCTTATGCGGGTGAAATAGTCCCATGCGGACGGGTACAGCCTATGCGAGGAATACCTCATGCGGGTACACAGGACCTATGCGGGTGAAATAGTCCCAGGAGTAGGATTGCTTAATGATACTACGGGCGAGAGACCCTGTTTTGATCATGAGCCTCCTATTTTATGCAGTAAAGTTTATACTTGATACTCTCATTGTTAGTAAGGCACAAGATTAATCGTATTTGATTTTTCATCCATGACTCAAATTATTTTAGACTATGATATTATTACAGATTTTCCAGCTTTACATACTTAGTACATATGTGTCGACCCTTCCTGGGGCTGCGTTCATCCGCAGGTAGGGTAGCAGGTGGTGGATCCTCATTCTTAGGATCACTGATCAGGCGTCAGAAGCTCCATTTCTCCGGAGGCTTGTCTTTTTGGTACAGTCTTTCCCTGATGTTGTAGATTTATGTACATTCAGGGGTATGGCGGGGTCCTGTCCCGCCACAGTTGTTATTCCTAGAGGTCTGTAGTCACATGTTGTGGTTTGGGGTTGTAAGAACAGAGTTATACTGTTTTACTGTGGATTATGTATTTTATGGAATGAGGCCTTATCGGTTAGCCTGTGATGTTTATTGTCTAAACATGTTTTTATGTTGTGTATGTTCCGCTGCTATTCTCTGATGTATACCTGAATGGGGTGCCCAGGTAGGGCACCAGTCGCGGCCCGGGGTCGGGTCGTGACATATATGTTAGCCGAGAATGGCTTTGGATATTAAACTACTTCGTATGAATTGTGGGGCAGAATTTTACACGTATTCTAAGGCGTGTAATCCCCTTTGATTGGTTGTTGTATTGAGCCTTAAATGTGGCATGTTGGTTATTGATTATCGGGCCTTGAAAAAGGTGGAAATGTATGTAGAAACAAAGGAGGTGTTGCCCGATTTTCTGTAGAATAAGAGTCCTTATACTTAGTATGATTCTACGTTTAAAAAGGGATGAGTTGATAGACATGTTATGATTAATATAGGTTGAAGTACTACGAGTAGCGTTTTCTACTTAAAGGATGGAATAGCTCAAGGTTGAAGTACTTTGGAGCATTTTGCTACTTGTTGATAATCATCGTGAGGTATGTGAACCTCTTCCTTCTTTTGGCATGATTCTATGTATGGAATAGACATGTGGTACTATTTCATGATTCTTTCTACTCTTAGAAGTTAAGATGTATGTATGTTGATTTACTCTATGTAAAAGTTACGTCTAAGTTATCCTAAGTTCTTACCAAGTCTTATGGGGGATGTTGGTAAGAGTCGTTAGGAAGTATTTGGAGTCGAGTTGACTTTGCAAATTTACTGCACGAATGAGAAAAAATATCGAACAAGCCATTGCAGCGTTAATAAAGGAAAATGTATCGATAATCAATTATATTAAAATGAGTAGAATTCTCCATCTGCATAGAAACTAAGATAAGACAAAATTGTATTACATTTTCTAGATCATGGCTGCTTTAATAAGATCGTTATAAACGAGTATAACCTATTCAAAACGCGTAAAGTATATGTACTTAATTTAAAGAGTTTAAATTATGAAGTTTTAAGATTATGAACCTTAAACTCTTAAAAGGTTGAGAGACTTTATTTTCAAGTAATGAAACTTGATTCTTAAAGGAAGAAATGACATGATTTAAGGGAAGTAACTTGTTTTAAAAGGTGTAAGTTACTTGAGATTTAAAAGGTAAGAAACTTGATTTCTAAAGTTAAGAGACTTGAAGTATTTTGAAAGTTAAGAAAATTGTTTTGAAAGTATATGATACTTGGTTTTAAAAAGTATAAGTCTCTTGGTTATAAAAGGAATGAAATTGTCTAAAATCATAAAGGGTTATAACGGCTTTATGGGAAGTTGGTTATAACGGCATTATGGAAGGTTAAGAGAATGGTTTTCTCTAATAATGTAAACAAAGAAATAACTTGAAATAAGGAAGGGCAATTTGATTTAAAGGTATCACTTGCTTAAAGTTTTAAAGTAAGGGTCACTTGATTTAGAAGCCGAGAAATGTATTTCTAAAAGTGTAGTGACTTATGTGAAATGTAAACAAGCCTTTATACTACGGGTGTTAGTATCTTGGGGTTTTATATGAAAAGGAATCTTTTGAAAAGAATGGAAGTACGTAGTACTTTGGGTTAAATTCCCGGATTTTTATGTGAAACGAAAAGTGTCTTGAGTATATAAAATGAAAGTCTAAAGATTTTTTTTATGAACTTGCGTATGCTTGTTAGGGATAGCCATGAGTGCAAGAATTATATGTTTACGTTGTCGTGACTCTCAGTTGGAGGGCCGGCTGTCTTGTTGTAAGTTTACTTGGACGTACCGACGGTGATGTGGGATTCCACGGGTATGCTTCCATTATGATTGATCCTTGGACATGCTTATACGATGTGGGATTCCGGGGCATGCGACCAGGATGCGGGTTAGATTCCCGGATTTGTTTTATTACCCCATGGCCATGCTTATACGATGAGGGATTCCAAGGCATGCGACCATGTTATGTACGATTATTACTCCATGGACTAGCTCCCCATGAAGACATGTACCCGAGATGAGGGATTCCACGGGCATGTTTTATATGATTCTTACCCTATGGTGATGCTTATACGATGAGGGATTCCGGGGCATGTGACCATGTTATGTACGATTATTACTCCATGGATTAGCTGTCCATGAAGACATGTACCCGAGATGAGGGATTCCATGGGCATGTTATATATGATTATTACCCCATGGATTAGCTCTCCATGAAGTCATGTGTCACGACCCGACCCCGGGCCCGCGACTGGTGCCTTACCCCGGGCACCCTAGTGATACAACATCAGAGGAAATCAGCGGAAATAAAAACATACACATGAAACAAGATATACGATAATGAAATAAGAAAAACAGGCTAACCAAAACGGTTACCTTTTTGAATATATAAAAAAAACTTGAACCCGAACAGTTACATCCCTTTTACAAACTCGCCAACAAGATTTTAACCTAAGAATGTTATAACAACGACGGGACAGGTCCCGCCATACCCGAATATAAGTACTACAACGATGGGACTATACAAAGATAAGCCTCGAGAAACGGAGCTTCCCAAAACGCTGATCATGGCGAGGATCGGCGAGGATCGACCTCTGCGTGTACCTCGACATAAACGCGGCCGAAGGAGGTCGATCGGGTACCAATTATGTGAAATGAAATACAGTAAATGAAATCATAATAGTCTATATAAAGCAAGACATATATGATAACAATTTACGGTACCTGCAATATGTGATCGCATGTCAAGTCGTGGACGCCACGCTTAAAGTCATCACTCAAATATAACCATAGGTCATGCCCACAATATCAATCATGCCCATGGAATTCCTTCCTCACTGCCGCGATCCATGATATAAAAGCACGGAATACACATGAACACGTGTCACACGTGTCATAATAAAACCGTGCGGTACGAAATAAGGCATAGCCGATTACTAAAACCCACGATACCCAACAATGCTATAAAAGCGTATCGAGGTCTTTCTGGGCACCACGTGTCCGAAGCGGCCACTCGCCCTCGGTATCAATGTGCGTCTAATCCGGAACTTACCGCGACTCGCGTAGCCACCAGGCCCGCGTGAGGTATTCCCGCATCGGTAGCTACTCGCCGGCATCGCCCGGACTCTCGTAGTCCATTGCCCACATAGACGCGTGAGGTATTCCCGCGACACTAACACGGAACTCGTGGCTCGCATAGGTCCCATGGACCCGCGTGAGGCATCCTCGCATCGGGGGCAGCTTAACCCGGTATAACATGTCGAGGTGGTGGTACAATACTAACATAACGGCTTATCGTTAAACAACATAAGCACAACAAGGGAAACCGCTTTACACAAACATCACAAGACACTAACACACGAGCATCCTAACATGTCACAATACTTATCAAACCATCTTACTACACTTTCCAAATCAATACAAGACTTTCATAAAAAAATAAGTAAACTGTTTCATACATCTTCCTTAAGTCGTTATACCTAACTTCCCATAAAGCTAGTATAACACTTAAGCTTTTAAAACCAAGTATTTCTTTTCTTTCAAAAATGGTTAATAACTCTTTTGAAATGCTTCCAGATTCTTATTATTTAAACTCAAGTCAAAAGACATCAAAGTAAAACCAAAACAATTTCCATACCTTCTTTTAAAACAAAGGCACTTCTCCTTTAAAAGGCAAGTAGCAATATACTTTTTAAACCAAGTGTCTTACTCTTTTAAAAACAATTAACCTATACCTTTAAATCAAGTTACTTCTCCTTTCCCAAAATCAAGTTGTTTATAAGTCAAGTTATCATTTTAAATCCAATGATAAAACCATTCTTATTTTCGAATCAAGATAACTTTATTCTTTAAAGACCACACACCCATTACTCATGAGTGAGATTTTCTGACTTTTAACATAATTCAGGTCCATAATGTTTCATAACAAGTCACTTAACTTTGGAATCAAGTCAAGGACACAAAAGGAAAATCAACTTCCTTTAAACACACGTGCATCTACCGCACTAAATATATTTCACAAATATCATGCTAGAAAGGATAGGAAGAGGTTCACATACCTCGCGACGATTATCGACAATTAGCAAAACGCTCCAAAGTACTCTAACCTTGCTCGCCTTTTCCACCCTTCAAGTAGAATACACTACTCGTAGTACTTCAACCTATAAAGGCCACAAAACGTCTATCAACCTCTAGATCTCTTCAGAGAATAATTCTAGATACAAGATTCCTTATTCTACGGAAAATTCGCGGACCTCCCCACACATGACCACATAAAACTCCTCGCCAAAGCGAGGCCTGCTACCAAACCAACAATTCGGGGTTACACGTCTAACCTGACGTCTACAATTCTACTCACAATAATACTACAAGTCTAATGCAAATACGGTCAATGTAAATACGGTTCAATTCCTTATAATTATACTTCCAATATATCTTATACTCAATGATTAACTACAACATGTAATTTCCAATTACAATAGGGGACATAAATCATTACCTCGATAAGCCCAAAATTATCCAAGATTATAAGTCGATCTGAGAAGCGTTTAGCTCCATTCTGACGCTCAACCGCTCCAAGCAACCCTTAGAAGTTTCCAAATAACTTCTCTTAACACTTCATCTAAGCTATGAAGATTTTTCTAGGGCTTCGTTTTTCGACTAAAGGAATAAAGTAGAATTTCCGGGCTCCTAGTATTGAAATAACTTGGAATACAACTAGGGATACTAGGCTAAGGTTTTTGGGATTTTTCAATAATACTTAAAGTATTTCTCTACACCAAGAGGGAGGGGGGACGAGAACAAGGCTAAATGGAGGGGGGGTATTTTTGCCTTGGAAGACATAAGTGTGGATGATATGAAGTCTTCAACTAAGGGGGGGTATATATAGAAGAATCAAGGGTCAAGATTAATGCAAGTGTGTGGTGAGGATGGGTACATGTGTGTGGGTAGTTGGTCAACCAAGTGTCCACCACAAAAATAGGACAAGTGGCTTGCCACGTCCTCTGCCTAGTCGAGGCGAGTGTCCTCATCAATTCGGCCACTTGCCACGTAGGGGTGACACGTGTCGCCCCTACTCGTCCAAAATATTTCATCTTCCGAAAATACGTAATGCCAAAAATCCGAAAATAAAGTGGGCCCACAAACGTAAATTCTCCGTGGGCCCACGTGACTAATTCGGAAATAAAATTCCATAATTCTCAAATATTCCAAAAGTCCGAATACCAAATCTGGGAAACCAATTCCATTAACTAACATTTTCCTTCTCAAAATTGGAAACTTTTAAATCGAAAAAATCACATATTTCTTCCTTTCCAATTTTAATGTCGTATTTACGTACGTACGTCCTCATATACATACACTGGAACTACGGGGTGTAACATCATGTACCCACGATGAGGGATTCCACCTGCATGATATATATATATATATATATATATATATATATATATTGTATATGTCTGTAACGGTGAGGTAGGATGCCACGGGCGCGTCACACGGTTATATTTTTACATTTACGGTTGTCGGCAGTGATGGAGGATTCCACGGGCAGGAGATATATATATGTATTGTATATGTGTACGCCGACAGTGAGGTGGGATGCCACGGGCGCGTCACATGGTTATAGTTTACAACATAGTTTATGGCGGTGATGGGGATTCCACGCACGCTTTGATATTTGTGGGCTTGAGACCCTTCGTACTATGTGATGATATTTGAGGGCTTGTGTCCATAGCCCGTGTGACTATTGTTCATGTGTTGAAATAGTGCAGATAAGGTAAAGCGACTTTCATTACTTTCATTTGATGAAGCGCGATGTCATTATTTTGGTTATCATACATGTCTCGACTTTATATAGTGTTATGATTTCATTATAGTATTTTGATTTCACATACTTGGTACATATTTAAATCGACCCCGCCGGCGGCGTTCATGCCGCAGGTCGAGGTACATAGCTTGCTGATCCTCATTCTTAGGATCACTGTTCAGCGGGTTGGAAAGCTCCATTATTTCTGAGGTTGTAGATTTATGTACATTCAGGGGTATGGCGGGGCCCTGTCCCGTCACAGTTGTTATGTCAAAACTCTTAGAGGTCTGTAGTCATATCTTGTGAGTCGCTTTGTAAAAAAAAAAAAAAAGGTAACTGCTTTTGGTTTTACATATTTATATGTATCCAGGAAGGTAGCCTTATCGGCTAACCTATTATTTATTTCTTGTTAAGTTTATGTATGTTCCGCTGATTATCTCTGATGTATACCTGTAAGGGTGCCCAGGTAGGGCACCAGTCGCGGCCCGGGGTCGGGTCGTGACAAAAGTGGTATCAGAGCAGTTAGTCCTCGGAAAGTGTCTACAGACCGTGTCTAGTAGAGTCTTGATTATCGGTGTGTTGTGCACCACATCTATAATCAGGAGGCTGCAGGACATTTAGGATTGGTTTCCATTCTTCTCACTCTGAGATCGTGCGATAGAGCTGTGTTGTTAGGGTCGTCTCTCCCTAACGAGTTATGTTGATTGCGGTATGAAATGCAGACGACCAGAAGGACTATGTGAATTGCGTATCCAGGTTGGTAATGATTATAGTATAGTTGGTATTATGACATACAGCTATACAGAGTTATGTATAAAGTCGGGCAGCGTCTTTGCCTAGAATGATTTTAGATTACCAGGATTTGGTAAGGACTAAATAGATACCGGGAAGGTATGAAACAGTTAATGAATTCTCGCCAAGGTCTTATGTTTTATTTTGAGATAATTAGGAAATGATGAGCTGTCTGATAGGGTAGTGAACTCTTAAGAAGTCATGTTAAGGAACTTAATGGAATGTCATGATAATAGATTAAGCTACGTGGTAGGCTTATGAGAATTGAATGGATGAGATCCGTATGGAGTAAGAAATGATTGTTGTGACCAAGACAACCTATTTATGGGATTATGAGAAGTTTTTGTACCCGTTTACGGGGGGACTGATAAGGTAGGCTGGGAGCATGGAAAATGCGAGCCTAATAATATTTGATAACCGCCGAGACCTTAGGTATATAAGGCCTTCTCGAACAATAAGATTTTATTCAGACTAAGGGTAAGAGTTAAGTGCGACGGTGGGTCGGGGTGAGGACCTATTACGGGTCGCCTCATAGTTTGAAATGGAGTGGGATCTGTTGGTAGTAGTTTCGCTACGTGACAGGGTCACGAGGGTATAAGGCCCAAGTCTAGTTAATTATTTTACGGGTTCGTGGACGCGTTCCACCGGAACCAGGTCGTGAGAGCCGGAAATGGCCTTATATTGTTTTATAGAGTGACTCCAAAGATTGGAGGCCAGGATCGGTATGTAATTTATGTATGTATGCTAGTATGAGTTGAAAGTACGGAAAGAGTACGACCATTAAGAAAGATAACAACTGTCACACCCCGAATCCGGGCCCGTGACTGGTGCCTTACCCCGGGCTCCCTAGTGATACAATCATCAGAGAAAATCAGCGGAAAGTAAAACATGAACATGAAATGAGAGATATTAAAAATAAAGCAGGCCAAGCAGTTGCCTTTCAACATATATATATAAAGACATTTGAATAAGCGATAATCCTTACAACCGCACTTGCAAAGATTACTCTGGACCTCTAAGATTTATAAACAACTATGACGGACGGGGCCGCCATACCCACGCGTACAAGAACTTACGGACTGTGGTAACATACCAAAGATAAGCCTCGGCGGAACGGAGCTTCCCAAAACGCTGAAATGAGATCCTAAACGCGGGGATCGACGGTAGATGTACTTCTACTGCGGCGTGACGCAGCCGAAGGAGGTCGATAACAGTACCAAGTATGTGAAGCGTAAATCAGTAAATGAAATCATAATAGTCTACATAAAGCGAGAGACATGTATGATGACCAAACTACTGATACATAACATATAACCAGTTACATCAAGTCAGGGACTCACGCCCTCCAAATTATCACTCGTGCCCGTGGAATTTCTTCCTCACTGCCGGCCGTTTATGATCTAACAATCCCAAGGAGTATACATGAACACGAGTCCCACTGTCATAAAAACCGTCTGAGACAAGTCTGACTACCGGATCGGCCGTACCAATAATACAATGCAACCACAAACACGGTTGACACGGGGCAAGTCAGAGCCGACTACGGATACGAAGGCGGTCACGCGTGGTACCGGCGGCAATCGGTGACCACCGGGTACCAGGCGTATCACGAGACCGTCACTACTGAGCAGGGCAAGTCGAGGGCTAACTACGGTACTAAGGCGAATCAGCCACGAGGCGGGGCAAGTCTGGCCGACCACCGGGTACCAAGGCCGAACAGTAAGAAACCTCATGGAGAGCTAGTCCATGGAATAACACTATCAACAGGAGCATACCCGTGGAATTTTCCGTCACTGCCGGTACGTCCAAGTAAGTCCTCAACCAGTCAACCGGCACTCCATTGAGAGACGCGGTTATATAGAACACCATGTGCATAACAAAGGCTATCACCACAAGCATAAGCAAGCTACACAACAACAAGCATAGGCAAGTTACCTGACTCAAGGTACTTTCATTTTATGCCAAAGTCCGGGTTTTAACCTAAAGTACTACGACGTTAAATTCCTTTTAAAGAGATCCATTCCTTTTATAAAAGTCACCCGATACCCGTAGTATAAAAATAGAGTGACTTACATCTTTTAAGCAAACAAAAACAACTTCTCTTATTAAAGCCAAGTTTCCACATTTAAAACCAATGATAAAAACCCTTCTTTTGTTCTCATAAAGTCGTTATAACCAACTTCCCATAAAGCTGTTATAACACTTTAAGTTTTAAAACATTTTAAGACAACACAATGCCTTTCTTTTCCCTAAAGTTCCAGTTTGCCTAATATTCATTACACAAGTCTCTTTTTAGAAAAGTTTCATAGTTCAATGTCTTAATCCCTTTTTAAAACTATTGAGTAACATATGCCTTATATGAGTGTAGGTTATTCTTATTCATAATCAATCTTATTAAGCAGCCATGATCTAGGAAATGTAATATCATTTTGTCTTATCTTAGCTTCTATGCAGATGGAGGTTTTCACTGGTTTTAATAATACTTCATTAGTCAATACATTTTCCTTTTATTAACGCTGCAGTGGTTTGTCGATACACATTCTGATTTCCGAAATCAGTAAAACATTCTTAAGCCGTTATACCTAACTTCCCTTAAAGCTAGTATAACTCTTAAGCTTTCAAAAACCAAGTACTACTCATTCTTTCAAAACGATTCAAGAATCTTTTGAAATACTTCAAGTTCTTTATTAACACATATCAAGTCAGTTACCTTTTAAAACCACAAAGCATTTTCTTACCTACATAAGGCTGTTATAACCAACTTCCCATAAAGCCGTTATAACACCTTATGTTTCAAACCAATCAAATACAGTTAACACATGTACGTCTAACGTACTACATAGTTATACACATATCATGCTAGAACAGATAGGAAGAGGTTCACATACCTCGACGATTATCGACAATAAGCAAAAGCTCCAAGTACTACAACCTTGCTAGCCACTCCTCGAGTAGAATACGCTACTCTTAGTACTTTCACCTATAAAGGCCACAAACGTCTATTAAATCTTAAACACAAGTTCCCATCTTCCTACGAAAATTCAAGACACCTCCCCCGCCACAGCGTAAATCTCCTCCTCTATCGAGGCCGGCTACTGCCAACCGGGGGTTTACACGTCTAACCGGTCGTGTACAACTCTACTCGATAATACTACAAGTCTCTTGCAATACACCCATGTAATTCTGATTCGGTTCTTTATTCTTGAGCTTAAGTCAAAAGACATTGCCACAATACTACGTTGATTCTATATAGTATACTTCAACTATATATTCTAACATGTAATTTCCAATTACAATAGAAGAAGATGAGTGTTTACCTCGATAAGCCCAAAATTATCCAAGTATAAAGTCGATCCTGAGCAACGCTTAGCTCCTACTCCGAGCGCTCCAAACAACCCTTAGAAGTTCTAACCAACTTCTACTTACAACTTCAACAACGGGTGCAGATTTCCTTAGGGTTTCGTTTTTGTGGCTAAAGGAAGTATAATCGTATTTTCTGGGCTTTTGTATAAGTGTAACCTTGGGAATACTACAAGGTATTTGGGCCAAGGTATTTGGACATTATAACAATACTAGGAGAGTATTTCTATACCACAACAAGGGGTATAATACGAAAATAACTAGGCTAGGGGGGGGTACCCCACGGCGATGCACCTGAGGGGAGGGTGGCCTCTCGCCAAAGCTCCACAAAGGGGAGGAGGGCTTTGGACGAATCACAAGCAAGAGGGAGAGGAGGGTTTTCAAGACTTGGAAGTTTTGGAATGGATGAAGTCTTCACACTTAAGTATTTATAGCAAAACTAAAGGCCAACCGAGGCAAGATCCTTCCAAGTGTATAGCAAGTGTAAGGACAAGATTAAGCCAAGTGCACCCTAAACCCTACTCCACAAAACACTCCACAAACAAGCCACAAAGCAAGGCACAAATCAAGGGCCAATCGGCAAGGCCAACCCACCTTGACCGCCCCTCCAAATCGTCAACGAGGGTGACAAGTGTCACCTCCCGTTGTCCAAAATGTTTCGCTCTCGGAAAAATCCGCAAAAAATATAAATGACATAGCCGAATTTTCCCAACGTAAGCTGGAAACGTTTGTGAAAAACGACTCAAATCGGCACTTGTGCCCAAAATGAATTCGGCCAAGCCTAATGAAGTTCGAAAATTTCTACGTACGTCCCCCACGTACATACTCTGGAAATACGGGGTATAACAACAACCAAGTGTAAATGAATAGAGCCTGAGTCCATAAGAACCTTTCGAGGTAACTACACCCGTGAGTGTTTAGGGTGGTAGCTGAGCGGGTATATGAGATTCGCCCAGGTAATGATAAAGTCGTCAGACCCTAGTAGACCTAGTAGAGATGATTACGACAGACTTTGAGGTCATTATGAGTATGGACTAGTTGGCTTCGTGAGTGCCAAGGTTGACATTTTAGTATAAGTATTGTTATATGGCCAAGGGTGGCATATTCTGTATGAAGGGTGTAGAAAAATGAGACTATGTCACTATCTAATTAGAATGGACTCTGAGAGAACATTCGGGGACGAATGTTTCTAAGGGGGAAAGAATGTTACACCCCGTAATTGTCACGACCGAACTGGGCGTGGTGGTGCCTTACCCTGCACCTAGTGATACAACATCAGAGTAATCAACGGAACATAAAACATATACATAAAACAAATGAAGTACAAAACAGTAATCTGAGGAAAACTTGCCTTTCGGCATATATAAATAACAACTTTTACAAATGAACAGTTTAATACTTTTTACAAACCCGCCACAAGATTACAGACCTCTACGAAAGATATGACAACAACGGGACGGGGCCGTCGCCATACCCCGAATGTAAACACCTACAACAACAGGACTATACCAAGATAAGCCTCGGAGGAACTGAGCTTCCAACGCTGAATCGTGACCACTAGAGCGAGGATCAACGGCGTGTACCTTTACCTGCGGCATGAACGCAGCCCAAGGAGGTCGATACAACATGTGCCGGTATGTGAATCAAAATCAGTAAATGAAATCATATAGTCTATATAAAGCGGGAGACATGTATGATAACCAAACTACGATTCACAATAATTAAGCGATATCAAGTCGTGACTCACGCCGAAGTCATCACTAATATAACAATGGGTCTCACGCCCACAACATCAATCATGCCGTGGAATACCTTCCTCACCGGCCATCGATGATAGAAAAGCACCGAGGAACACACATGAACAACAGTCCCACTGTGCCCAAATAAAATAGTGCGAGGTAAATGCGAAGGCATAGCCGACTACTAACACCCACGGTACTAACAAGGTCGTAAATCGAATAATGATATCTGCAGACCGCATGATCAAAGCCGGTCACTCGCCATGATATCAAATGTGCGCGTCTAGCCTGGAACTCCCGCACTCCGCGTAGGCCAATCTCATAGGCCCGCATGAGGTATAACCCGCATCGAGGGTAGCTACTCCGGCGTCGCCCCGACTCGCGATCCGCGTAGCCACATGACCGCGTGACCATAAAGGCGCACTAACACCGGAACTCGTAGCTCCGCATAGGCCCCCGGGACCCGCATGAGGTATTCTCGAATCATGGTCCCAGACCGCCTGAGTCTACCCCGCATCGGAGGGCAGCTTAACCCCCGGAACACGGTGAGTGGTATAATACCAACATAACAGTTTATCGTTTAAACAACATAAGCACAATCAAGGAAAATCCTTTACACAAACATCACAATACTAACACACGTAGCGTCCTAATATGATTACTTATCAAATCAACACGAAGGTATTACAAGGCTATCACAAACCAACACAATCGATTATACACACAAGGTACATTCTATTGTATGATTAACAAGATCGGTATCTACTACAAAGTACTTCATACATTATCTTTTAAAAGATACGTTACGTTTACAAAAGTCACACAATACGTAGTATATGAAAACTAGAGTGATTATCTTTTGAAGTAAAGCAAAACACTTCTCTTTGTAAAATCAAGTAACAACATTATTTCTCAAACGTCAAGTTTGCCTAATTTCAAATGTTCACGTTTCTTACTTTAGAAAGGTTTAGTAGTTCATAGTCTTATTCATTTAAGAATATAATTCTCTTTTAAACTATCTCGAGAAACATAAGCCTTATATGTGAGTAGGATATTCTTGTTTATAACAATCTTATTACAATGACCATGATCTAGGAAATATCATTTTATCTCATCTTAGCTTCTATGCGGATGGAAGTTTCTCTTGGTTTTAATAATACTTAATCTGTCAAAACATTTCCTTTTATTAACGCAGCGATGGTTTGTCGATACACTTTACGATTTCCAAATCAAGAAACATTTTTAAGCCGTTATACCTAACTTCCCATAAAGCTAGTATAACTCTTAAGTTTTCAAAACCAAGTATTACTTCTTTCGAAATGATTCAAAATCTTTTGAAAAACTTCAAGTTCTTTATTAACACATAACAAGCCGTTATAGTTCAAATCGATTACCTTTTTAAAACCACAAGTATTTTCTTACCAACGTAAAGTCATTATAACCAACTTCCCATAAAGCCGTTATAACACTTTATGTTTTAAACCAATCAAATACATTTAGCATATATGCGTCTCGTACTACATAGTTCACACATATCATGCTAGAAGAGATAGGAAGAGGTTCGCATACCTCGCGACAGTATCGACTAATAGCAAACGCTCCAAGTACTTTCAACCGTCGGCTACTCCTTGCCAAGTAGATCGCGCCACGCGTAGTACTCAACCTATAAGGCCACAAGCGCTTATTAATATTTAGATCCCTTCGTGAAACGTTCTACGAAAATTCGCCCTCACGCCACATGGCGTAAATCTCCTCGCTTTATCGAGTAGCTACCAAGCCAACCGAGGGGTTATACATCTAACCCGAACGGGTACAATTCTACTCCACGAAAAGCTACACAAGTCTATCAGTAATACCCTATGTAAATCTGATTCAATACTCTTCTTTCAAAAGGTTTCTTATTATTCAGCTTAAGTCAAAAGACATTGCCGATAACTACGTTGATTATATATATATAGTATACTTGACTATAAAGTCTAACAACATGTAATTTCCAATTACAATAGAGGACAAGATATTTACCTCGATAAGCCCATAATTATCCTAGTTAAAGTCGATCCGGCAATCGTTTAGCTCGACTCAGAGCGCTCGACTCGCTCTAAACCACCCTTGAAGTTCTAACCAACTTCACAATACTCCAATGACTATGGAGATTTTCCTAGGGTTTCGGTTTTGTGACTGACGGAAGTATAATAGTATTTCTGGGCATTTTCGTATAAGTATAACCTTAGAATACTACAAGGTATACGGCTAAGGTAATTTGGGCATTATAACAATACTTTTGAGAGTATTTCTAACAAGATGGGGGGGGGGGTAGAATAAGAAAACAACTAGGCTGGGGTACCCACGGCTAGCACCCCAAGGAGGGGGGGGTGGCTACCCCTCGGCCTACCCCACTGGGAAACTCTGCCGAGGGCCTCACGAAATGGGAGGAGCTCTCAAGACTTAGAGATTTTTGGATGAAGAAGTCTTCAAAGGAAGGGGTATTTATAGGTCAAGTGAATGCCTACCAATGGCCAAGATCTTGCCAAGTGCAAGGCAAGTGTAGTGCCAAGATTAACGCATGTGTCCTTTACCAAATAACACACAAAATATCCTACCAACTACACCTCCATTTCGTCCAAACCGAGCTCACGTCCGCTGATGGGAGGTGCCATGTGGCGCCCTTTTGTTGGCCCAACACTTTTGGTCTCTCGTAAAAATCCGCAAAAATTAAAAATCACATCGCCGTAAATTCCCCTACTAATGGTGTGAAAAGGTTTGGTCGAAAAACGACTCTAAACGGGTGTTGTGAACAAAATTAATTCGGCCAAGCCTTAGTACAAGTTTCAAATTTTCTACGTACGTCCTTACGTACATACTCTGAAAATACGGGGTATAACAGTAATTCCAGGACATGAATAAGAGAATAGACGCGAGAACACAAGACTTGAAAAGGGTACGAAAGGAAGAATTGTTTTCCGACGAAAATCTTCCGAACGTCGGAAAGGAAAAATGTTCGTTGGTGAGAATTAGATTCTCAAAATGCATTAATTGAAGAGTATGGAACTTATTATCATTATGAAAATTTATTTTTACGGATTTGGTCACGTGGGGCACACCCGAGGAATTTTACATTTTGTGGGGCCCACGAGGGTTACAAAATTTTATAGACCAATGGGAGGGCGACACATGGCACCCCCCCACGTGGTCTTGGACGAAATTAAGACAAGGGTAAAATGGTCATTGACCATTGTGGATGAATAAGTCTTGCTAGCTTGAGAAAATTGACCTAGTCAACTTGTCCACTTGGCTAAATAATTAATGTCCTTCATCCTAGCCACACATATGTTGATATCTTGACCCTCCATTGTGTTATATATACACACTAGTAGCAAGACCAAGTCTTCAACAATTAGAAAAAATTAGAGATGCCTTGTTCTTCATGTTGAGCTCTCGGGTTTGCCTATTGTCCCGCACAAAAAATTTGCAATTGTGGTTCTTTATTCACAAGAAATTAACCCAAGGTCCCTAAGGGTATTGTAAGGATATCTCAATAGAAAGATCTCGGAAAAACGTCGTTTACGTTAGTCGCAAGGCGAAACCCTAAGGTGTTCTTCAACTTTGAAGATGGAACTTGAAGAGGAGTTCTTCATGAGCTTCTAAGGAGTGCTTGGAGTGGATTGGAACATAAGGAAAGGAGCTAAGAATTTCTAAGGAGCGACTTTGAATCTTGGATATTAAAAGGGTCTTGTAAAGGTAAAAATCTTGTCGTTTTAGCAATTAAGGATTCTTATTGTTGTAGCTTTGGTTATTAGCAAGCATGAGTTATATAGTATGAAGTTTGATAAGTGTATTGGCTATTGGAACCCTAATCCGAAACTAGCATGTTTAGCCCTTAAGATTGCAATTCAATTTGATTATTAGTTTTAGTCGTCACACGTTATATAAAGAAGGAATTATAGTTGTTGAAGTTGTTTATGACTATATAACATGTTAGACCTAAGAACTTGGATTGAAAAAGAATTGGAAAGGACTTTGTGTTGTTGTATATGTTAGCCGAGAAAGGCTTTGAATATTAAACTACTTCGTATGAATTGTGGGGCAGAATTTTACACGTATTGTAAGGCGTGTAATCCCCTTTGATTGGTTGTTGTATTGAGCCTTAAATGTGGCATGTTGGTTATTGATTATCGGGCCTTGAAAAAGGTGGAAAAGTATGTAGAAACAAAGGAGGTGCTGCCCCATTTTCCGTAGAATAAGAGTCCTTATACTTAGTATGATTCTACGTTTAAAAAGGGAGGAGTTGATAGACATGTTATGATTAATATAGGTTGACGTACTACGAGTAGCGTTTTCTACTTAAAGGATGAAATAGCTCAAGGTTGAAGTTCTTTGGAGCATTTTGCTACTTGTCGATAATCGTCGCGAGGTATGTGAACATCTTCCTTCTTTTGGCATGATTCTATGTACGGAATAGACATGTGGTACTATTTCATGATTCTTTCTATTCTTAGAAGTTAAGAGGTATGTATGTTGATTTACTCTATGTAAAAGTTACGTCTAAGTTATCCTAAGTTCTTACCAAGTCTTATGGGGGATGTTGGTAAGAGTCGTTAGGAAGTATTTGGAGTCGAGTTGACTTTGCAAATTTACTGCACGAATGAGAATAAGTATCGAACAAGCCATTACAGCGTTAATAAAGGAAAATGTATCGACAATCAATTATATTAAAATGAGTAGAATTCTCCATCTGCATAGAAACTAAGATAAGACAAAATTGTATTACATTTTCTAGATCATGGCTGCTTTAATAAGATCGTTATAAACGAGTATAACCTATTCACAACGCGTAAAGTATATGTACTTAATTTAAAGAGTTTACATTATGAAGTTTTAAGATTATGAACCTTAAACTCTTAAAAGGTTGAGAGACTTTATTTTCAAGTAATGAAACTTGATTCTTAAAGGAAGAAATGACATGATTTAAGGGAAGTAACTTGTTTTAAAAGGTGTAAGTTACTTGAGATTTAAAAGGTAAGAAACTTGATTTCTAAAGTTAAGAGACTTGAAGTATTTTGAAAGTTAAGAAAATTGTTTTGAAAGTATATGATACTTGGTTTTAAAAAGTATAAGTCTCTTGGTTATAAAAGGAATGAAATTGTCTAAAACCATAAAGGGTTATAACGGCTTTATGGGAAGTTGGTTATAACGGCATTATGGAAGGTTAAGAGAATGGTTTTCTCTAATAATGTAAACAAAGAAATAACTTGAAATAAGGAAGGGCAATTTGATTTAAAGGTATCACTTGCTTAAAGTTTTAAAGTAAGGGTCACTTGATTTAGAAGCCGAGAAATGTATTTCTAAAAGTGTAGTGACTTATGTGAAATGTAAACAAGCCTTGATACTACGGGTGTTAGTATCTTGGGGTTTTATATGAAAAGGAATCTTTTGAAAAGAATGGAAGTACGTAGTACTTTGGGTTAAATTCCCGGATTTTTATGTGAAACGAAAAGTGCCTTGAGTATATAAAATGAAAGTCTAAAGATTTTTTTTTATGAACTTGCCTATACTTGTTAGGGATAGCCTTGAGTGCAAGAATTATATGTTTACGATGTCGTGACTCTCAGTTGGAGGGCCGGCTGTCTTGTTGTAAGTTTACTTGGACGTACCGACGGTGATGTGGGATTCCACGGGTATGCTTCCATTATGATTGATCCTTGGACATGCTTATACGATGTGGGATTCCGGGGCATGCGACCAGGATGCGGGTTAGATTCCCGGATTTGTTTTATTACCCCATGGCCATGCTTATACAATGAGGGATTCCGAGGTATGCGACCATGTTATGTACGATTATTACTCCACGACTAGCTCCCGTGAAGACATGTACGAGATGAGGATTCCACGGGCATGTTATATATGATTATTACCCATGGTCATGCTTATACGATGAGGATTCCGGCATGCGACCATGTTATGTCGATTATTACTCCATGGATTAGCTCTCCATGAAGACATGTACCGAGATGAGGATTCCACGCATGTTATATACGATTATTACCTCGTGGATTAGCTCTCCGTGAAGTGATTGTCACGCCCGAACCGGGCGTGGTAGTGCCTACACAGGCACCCTTCTACCTTAACAACTAAGTAAACTGCGGAAATTAAATAACACCTCATTTTTTTTTCAAACCAACGTACGTGCAAGGGCAAAGCCGACAAGGCTGCCATATAATATACATAATCAAAAGACACTACACTGTACATGAGTCCAATCCCACATATGAATACAGACCTCTAAGAGTTTTACTGAAATATGACGGGACAAGGCCCCGCCGTACCCACAACTGTACAAAAGCCTGTATTGAAGGAACTATACCAAAATGATAACTCCTGAACAAATGGAGCTATCTAAAAACTCACGGCGGTCCTACACTGCAGATCACCAAGCTAGCATTACCTAAACTCGCGGCATGAACGCAACCCCGAAGGAGGTCGATCTGAAGAATGTACCAAGTATGTGGCGAAAATCTGAAATGAAATCATAACGATCTATACAAAGCGAGACATGTATGATAGCGACTACGATACCAATACATAAGCGATCATATCAAGTCGGGGACGCGTGCCTCAAAGTCACTACTCAAATATAACTATCGGTCACACGCCCATAATCAATCAATCATGCGTGGAATCCTTCCTCACCGTGGCGATCCATGATATAATATAACGCAATAAGCATACATGAACACAAGTCCCACCTGTGTCCTAAAATTGTGCGGGCGAGTAGGAAAAGCGAACCACGGATCCGGCTGCATCATAAAATCGGCAGGGCAAGTCTGAAGCCAACTACGAGATCCGGCTGCGTCGTCAATCGAGCCGGGGCAAATAAAGCTAACTACGAGATCCGACCTATCGTCACGAGATATGGCGGCAAGTGCGAAAGCTATCTACCGAGCCTCTGTACCAAATCGTGCAATAGAACGGGGGCAAGTACGAAAGCCAACTACGGATCCGGCTGCGTCGTCAATGGCAAGGGCAAATGCAGCTAATCGCGGATCCAAGGCTGCGTCATCAAAATCTCATGGAGGGCTAATCCATGGAATAAAAATATCACGTGGTCGCGTGCCGGAATCCCACATCGTATAAGCATGACCGTGGGGTAATACAAATAAATCCGAATCTAACGCCTCGCAGTCACATGCCGGAATCCCACATCTTATAAGCATGTCGAGGAGTAATACAAATAATGGAAGCATACGTGGAATCCCACATCCGTCGATGCGTCAAGTAAACTTACAACAAGACAAATGGCCCTCCGGAAAGTCGCGTAAAAATATAATACTTGCACTCACAAAGCTATCACGGACACATAGCAAGTTCATAAAATCTTTAGACTTTCATTTTATAAACTAAAGGCACATAGAATAATTCTCAATTAAACAAGCCAAAGTACTTATCAAGGCACACATAGAATAATTCTCAATTAAACAAGCCAAAGTACTACGTACGTACATTCTTTTCAAAAGACTCTTTTTTATGTAAAACCCCAAGATACTAACACCCGTAGTATCAAGGTGTGTCTATTTTTCAAAGTAAGTTACTACACTTTTAGAAAACTCATTTCAAAGCTTGAAATCAAGTAACTTCAAATTTTCACAATCTAGGCAACTTATGCCCATTAATCAAAATAGACAACTTTCTTAACCTTCCATAAAGCCGTTATAACCAACTTCCCATAAAGCCGTTATAACCCTTTATGGTTTTAGACATATTCATTCCTTTTATAACCAAAAGACTTATACTTTTAAAACCAAGTATCACATACTTACAAATCAAGTTCTTAACATTCAAAATACTTCAAGTCTCTTAATATTTAGAAAACAAGTTTCTTCTACTTTTAAACCTCAAGTAACTCACACCTTTAAAACAAGTTACTTCTCTTAAATCATGTCATTTCTCCTCTTTTAAACCAATTAAGTAAATCACTCTTTTAACTCCCCTAAAGTCATTATAACAACCCTTAGGTTTTGGAACTAAGGCACTAGCCAAAAGGTTTGGAAACCACTTCCTTTTCAAGACTCTATGTACTTTAAGTAAAATACTTTCACTCTTAAGAATCCAAACTTCACTAAGGCAATGGATTATACAACTTACAATTTAAACATCAAAGTACAATCAAGGAAGTACATAGAACAAATTCTATTTTAGGTAATCCAAATACAACCAAGGAATGGATAATTTAAGGAGTAGGACATACTTTCTTTATCTTAAGGAATCATGCTAGAAGAGGAGATAGTTCACATACCTTTTCGGCTTAATCCACAAGCTAAGTTGAATCGCGCACGTAGAAGTGTCAACCTATAATGGTCACAACATGACTATCAACTTCTAGTCTCTAACGTAGAATAATACTAAGTACACGATCTTTTATTCTACGGAAAATCTGCAAGACTTCCTTTGTTTCTACATACTTTGCCACCTTTTTCAAGGCCGAATTCAATAACCAAACATGCCACATTTAAGGCTCAACATACCAACCAATCAAAGGGGATTACACGCCTTACAATACGTGTAAAATTCCGCCCCACAATTCATACGAAGTAGTTCCATATTTAAAGCCATTCTCGGCTATATAAACAACAACTCAAAGTCTTTTCCAATCCTTTTCCAATTCCAAGTTCTAAGGTCTAACATGTTATATAGTCATAAACAACTTCAACAACTACAATTTCCTTCTTTATACAACATGCGACGACTTAAACTAATAATCAACTTGAATTGTAATCTTAAGGGCTAAACATACTAGTTTTCGGATTAGGTTTCCAATAGTCAATACACTTATCAAACTTCATACTACGTATCTCATGCTTGCTAATATCCATAACTACAATGACAAGTAATCTTAATTACTAAAACGACAAGAATTATACCTTTACAAGCCCTTAAAATTTCCAAGATTCAAAGTCGCTCCTTAGCAATTCTTAGCTCCTTTCCTTTACGCTCCAATCCGCTATTTGAAGCCTTTAGAAGTTCACAACCAACTTCTCTTCCATTTCCAATCCAAACTTGTGAAAATGACTTAGGTTTTCGCCTTGCGACTAACGTGAAAACGTCATTTTTTCGAAATATTTCTATTGAGATATCCTTACAATACCCTTAGGGACCTAGGGTTAAAGTCTTGTGAATAATGGATCAAAACTACAAAAAAAAATTGTGGCAAAATAGGTGAACCCGAGAGCTCAATGAAGAACAAGAAATGTTGTGATTTTTTTCTAAGTGTTGCAAGACCTTGTCTTGCTACTAGTGTGTATATATAACACAATGGAGGGTCAAGATTGCAACACTTGAGTGGCTAGGATGAAGAACACTTGGATAATAGCCAAGTGGACAAGTTGACAAGTCAACAATCTCAAGCTTGAAGACTTATCATCCGCAATGTTCAAATGACCATTCTAACCTTGCATTTTCGTGCAAGACCATGTGGGGGAGGTGCCACATGTCGCCCTCTCATTCGTCCATAAAATTCTGTAACCCTCGTGGGCCCCGCAAAACGTAAAATTCCTCGAGTGGGCCCCACATGACCAAATCCGTAAAAATAAATTTCCATAATGTTAATAAGTTCCATACTCTTCAAATAATGCATTTTGAGAATCTAATTCTCCTCAACGAACATTTTTCCTTTCCGACGTTCGGAAGATTTTCCGTCGGAAAAACAATTCTTCCTTTCGTACCAATTTCAAGTCTTGTGTTCCTTACGTAATTTCTCTTATACATGTCCTGGACTTACGGGATGTAACATTCTTCCCCCCTTAGAAACATTCATCCCCGAATGTTCTTAGTCGGTTGTCAAGCTATACAAACTCCGGCACAGTCTCTATACTATGCCTAACAGTCAATACTCCACAAGACCAACGATGCCACACATGGCCACCACCTAACATACGTAAACATATCAATGTACCTTCCGTCCGCGACCCCTTCTCACAAAACTCGAAGGTTACAGTCTTCTAAAACACGGGATCCTTAGAGGTTCCTTTATTTTCTTACTTGTCATTCTTTCTCGTACTTCTAAACTTATTTAGTAAACGTACAACATCTCAAATATTGTTTCTGTTCCTCAATCCTTGGAGTTACTAACCAAACTTGGCCATATTGTTACTTACATTCCCGTTAAGGCTCTTCTCGGTCCTTACGACCTAGTTCCGGTGGAGCAACGTCCACGAACTCGTCTAACGATTAACTAAACTTGGGCCTTGCATCGCTGGACCCTATCACATAACGGGACCATTTCTAACTGACATCACCCCATTCCATACTACCGGTTGACCCGAAATGAGTCCATAACCCGACTCATCGTCACACTTAACTTCTCATTCTTAGTCTGAAATAAATTTCTCTCTTATCTCAAGGTACTTCTCACCCTATCCCCCTATTCACTAGAGGTTCGTCACATAGGCCGAAGTATTTCTACTGTACATCCTTCCCTCTCAGTCTTATTCTTATTATGGGGTAACTATAACTTGTGAACTCTACACAACTATAGTCTTCGCTCACTTTATTAATCAAAGTATCCCTACCTCTGGGGGTACTATCACTTTACAACTACTAGCAATAAAGGGGAAAACATATATGCTAGGGCGAAATCTGAATCTATCAATGCACGTATGATTCAAAAGAATCGAGATATACCTGTAACCCCATGCGATGTTGCCTCCTGATCCTGCACCGTAGTCACATCATCTATGCGGTTCGAAGGACCGCCAGAACCATAAACTCCACCCTGACCTCTACCACGGTGGTGACATCCAACACCACCTTGCAGGGGCCTTGGTTGTGGAGGAAAGGGAATCAACCATCGGCCTCATAGGTGAGCCACCTTAGGTGCTCTTTCTAACAGACATTCCCATCGCCAGTGGCGGACGGCCAGTCACAATAATAACAAACACTTGTGCCATGACGGCATTTCCCAAATGACGCTTACTACAATGGAAACATCGAGGAATAGGTGGCCTCGAGAAAATCCTCTGCTCCTCTGAGAACCTCGACCCCTGGAGCTCGGACCGGCTCCTAAATACCTTGTGGGATCAAATCTCCCACCTGTGAGCTGTGGGGGTATGTACTGGGTAGGCTGGGACAAATATATCACTCGCTGCTGAGGCTGCTCGTCCAAAAACTCACCGGGATAACCAACCGGTCTAGCCTCTTACCGATTTCGCGTTGGCTCTCTACCCCTTTGTACACTGCTGTCTTGGCCGAATAACCTCCTCGCGATGAAACTATAGTACCGCTTATCTTGGTCAATAACATAACTGCTTCCCTTATGACCATATAGTCTTCCCCTAACTGAGAAACTGGAGGCTCTGGTGCTGGGGCCTCAAAACCTGGCGCAGAACTTCACCGCATCAGACAATATCCGTATACCCGGTATGATCCCTATCAACTCTGAGTCATTTGGTAGCTCTCGATACTCTTTTGCCCTTCAGGCGATCATGTTCTCCTTGGAGGCATAGGCAGAATAATAATACGTCGAGAGGAATTATCTTAACAACACACGGCTACATGGCACGATCTCGAGTGAGAAGAATGAAACCAACTCCTAAATGCCATGTAGCCTCCTGTTTATGGGTGTGGCGCGCAACACACCGATAATCAAGACTCTACTAGACACGGTCTGTAGACATTCAGGACTAATCGCTCGATACCACTCATCACGCTGAACCCGGTCGTGGATCGTGCCTACCCAGGCACCTTCTACTTTAACAACTAAGTAAACTGCGGAAATTAAATAACACCTCTTTTTTTTTTCAAACCAACGTATGTGCAAGGGCAAAGCCGACAAGGCTGCCATATAATATACATAATCAAAAGACACTACACTGTACATGAGTCCAATCCCACATATGAATACAGACCTCTAAGAGTTATACTGAACTATGACGGGACAAGGCCCCGCCGTACCCACAACTGTACAAAAGCCTGTATTGAAGGAACTATACCAAAATGATAAACTCCTGAACAAATAGAGCTATCCAAAAACTCTGAGCAGGGTCCTACACCTGCAGATCACCAAACTGCGTACCTAAACCTGCGGCATGAACGCAGCCCGAAGAGTCGACGGAAGAATGTACCAAGTATGTGGCCCGAAAATATTGTAATGAAATCATATGATATACAAAACAAAAGACATGTATGATAGCGACTACGATACCAATACATAGCAATCATATCAAGTCGGTGACGCGTGCCTCAAAGTCACTACTCAAATATAACTATCGGTCACACGCCCATAATATCAATCATGCGTGGAATCCTTCCTCACCGCCGTGATCCATGATATAATATAACACCAATAAGCATACATGAACACCAAGTCCCACGTGTCCTAAAAATTATGCGGGCAGTAGGAAAAGCGAACCACGTGATCCATCCCGCATTATAAAGCGGCCGGCAAATCGAAAGCCAACTACGAATCGGCTGCGTCGTCAATCGAAGCGGGGCAAGTACGAAGCTAACTACGAGATCCACTGTCGTCACGAGATATGGCCAGGCAAGTCGAAGCTATCTCTAGGATCCTACTGTACTAAATCGTGTAATAGGCGACGGGGCAAGTACGAAAGCTAACTACGATTCGGCTGCGTCGTCAATCGAAAGGGCAAGTACAGCTAACTACGATTCCACTGCGTCACGAGATATGACCGGCAAGTCAGCTATCTACCGAGCCTCGTACAAATCAGGTAATAGAACTGCGGGGGCAATCGAAAGCCAACTACGAGATCGACCTACGCTATCAATCGACCGGCAAGTAATAGCTAATCGGATCAGATGCGTCATCAAAATCTCATGAGGGCTAATCCATGGAATAAAAATATCCCACGTGGTCGCATGCCCCGGAATCCCACATCGTATAAGCATGACCATGGGGTAATACAAACAAATCCGGGAATCTAACCCGCCTCCTGGTCACATGCCCCCCAATCCAACATCTTATAAGCATGTCCAAGGAGTAAAACAAATAAAGGAAGCATACCCGTGGAATCCCACATCACCGCTTGTGCGTCAAGTAAACTTACAACAAGACAACCCTCCAACCGAGAGTCGCGGCAGCGTAAAAATATAATACTTGCACTCACAGGCTATCACTAGCACACATAGGCAAGTTCATAAAATCTTTAGACTTTCATTTTATAAACTCAAGGCACTTATAGAATAATTCTCAATTAAAAAGCCAAAGTACTTATCAAGGCACACATAGAATAATTCTCAATTAAACAAGCCAAAGTACTACGTCGACATTCTTTTCAAAAGACTCCTTTTATGTAAAACCCAAGATACTAACACCAGTAGTATCAAGGTGTGTCTATTTTGCAAAGTAAGTTACTACACTTTTAGAAAACTCATTTCAAAGCTTGAAATCAAGTAACTTCAAATTTTCACAATCTAGGCAACTTATGCCCATTAATCAAAATAGACAACTTTCTTAACCTTCCATAAAGCCGTTATAACCAACTTCCCATAAAGCCGTTAAAACCCTTTATGGTTTTAGACATATTCATTCCTTTTATAACCAAGAGACTTATACTTTTAAAACCAAGTATCACATACTTACAAATCAAGTTCTTAACTTTCAAAATACTTCAAGTCTCTTAATATTTAGAAAACAAGTTTCTTCTACTTTTAAACCTCAAGTAACTCACACCTTTAAAACAAGTTACTTCTCTTAAATCATGTCATTTCTCCTCTTTTAAACCAATTAAGTAGATCACTCTTTTAACTCCCCTAAAGTCATTATTACAACCCTTAGGTTTTGGAACTAAGGCACTAGCCAAAAGGTTTGGAAACCACTTCCTTTTCAAGACTCTATGTACTTTAAGTAAAATACTTTCACTCTTAATAATCCAAACTTCACTAAGGCAATGGATTATACAACTTACAATTTAAACATCAAAGTACAATCAAGGAAGTACATAGAACAAATTCTATTTTAGGTAATCCAAATACAACCAAGGAATGGATCATTTAAGGAGTAGGAAATACTTTCTTTATCTTAAGGAATCATGCTGGAAGAGGAGATAGTTCACATACCTTTTCGGCTTAATCCACAAGCTAAGTTGAATACGCCGCACGTAGAAGTGTCAACCTATAATGGTCACAACATGACTATCAACTTCTATTCTCTAACGTAGAATAATACTAAGTACACGGTCTCTTATTCTACGGAAAATC
The DNA here is from genome assembly GCA_029844215.1 of Przewalskia tangutica. Classification (NCBI taxonomy): domain Eukaryota; kingdom Viridiplantae; phylum Streptophyta; class Magnoliopsida; order Solanales; family Solanaceae; genus Przewalskia; species Przewalskia tangutica. Next base: position 1,034,839 of record JAQGDG010000029.1, read on the forward strand.
GGGCAGCACTTCCTTTGTTTCTACATACTTTGCCACCTTTTTCAAGGCCGAATTCAATAACCAAACATGCCACATTTAAGGCTCAACATACCAACCAATCAAAGGGGATTACACGCCTTACAATACGTGTAAAATTCCGCCCCACAATTCATACGAAGTAGTTCCATATTTAAAGCCATTCTCGGCTATATAAACAACAACTCAAAGTCTTTTCCAATCCTTTTCCAATTCCAAGTTCTAAGGTCTAACATGTTATATAGTCATAAACAACTTCAACAACTACAATTTCCTTCTTTATACAACATGCGACGACTTAAACTAATAATCAACTTGAATTGTAATCTTAAGGGCTAAACATACTAGTTTTCGGATTAGGGTGACAATAGTCAATACACTTATCAAACTTCATACTACGTATCTCATACTTGCTAATATCCATAATTACATTTACAAGTAATCTTAATTACTAAAACGACAAGAATTACACCTTTACAAGCCCTTAAAATTTCCAAGATTCAAAGTCGCTCCTTAGCAATTCTTAGCTCATTTCCTTTACGCTCCAATCCGCTATTTGAAGCCTTTAGAAGTTCACAACCAACTTCTCTTCCATTTCCAATCCAAACTTGTGAAAATGACTTAGGTTTTCGCCTTGCGACTAACGTGAAAACGTCATTTTTTCGAAATCTTTCTATTGAGATATCCTTACAATACCCTTAGGTACCTAGGGTTAAAGTCTTGTGAATAATTGATCAAAACTACAAAATTTTCTTGTGGCAAAATAGGTGAACCCGAGAGCTCAATGAAGAACAAGAAATGTTGTGATTTTTTTTAAAGTGTTGGAAGACCTTGTCTTGCTACTAGTGTGTATATATAACACAATGGAGGGTCAAGATTGCAACACTTGAGTGGCTAGGATGAAGAACACTTGGATAATAGCCAAGTGGACAAGTTGACAAGTCAACAATCTCAAGCTTGAAGACTTATCATCCACAATGGTCAAATGACCATTCTAACCCTTGAATTTTCGTGCAAGACCATGTGGGGGAGGTGCCACATGTCGCCCTCTCATTCGTCCATAAAATTTTATAACCCTCGTGGGCCCCGCAAAACGTAAAATTCCTCGGGTGGGCCCCACATGACCAAATCCGTAAAAATAAATTTCCATAATGTTATTAAGTTCCATACTCTTCAAATAATGCATTTTGAGAATCTAATTCTCCTCAACGAACATTTTTCCTTTCCGACGTTCGGAAGATTTTCCGTCGGGAAAACAATTCTTCCTTTCGTACCAATTTCAAGTCGTGTGTTCCTTACGTACTTTCTCTTATACATGTCCTGGACTTACGGGGTGTAACAATTATGTACCTGAGATGAGGTATTCCACGGGCATGAGATATATATATATATATATATATATATATATATGTATCAGTGTAAATGGTGAGGTAGGATGCCACTAGCGCGTCACTGGTTATATTTTTACATTTACTACTGCGCGGTGATGGGGATTCCACGGGCAGGAGAGATATATATATGTAGGGTGTATGTGTACGCCGACAAATGAGGTGGATGCCGCACGCCACATGGTTATAGTTTACACTTATAAATTGGTAGTGATGGGGATTCCACTGCACGCTTTGATATTTGTGGGCTTGAGACCATCGACTATGTGATGATATTTGAGGGTTTGTGTCCATAGCCCCGTGTGACTATTGTTCATGTGTTGAAATAGTCAGATAAGGTAAACGACTTTCATTACTTCATTTCGCAGAAGCGCAGAATCGTTATTTTGGTTATCATACATGTCTCGACTTTATATAGATCGTTATGATTTCATTACGCATTTTCAATTTCACATACTTGGTACATATTTCAGATCGACTTCTAGTGCGTTCATGCATGGTCGAGGTACATAGCTTCGATCCTCATTCTGGATCACCGTCATGGGTGGAAAGCTCCATTATTTCGGAGGCTCTGTAGTTTGGTATAGTTCCCTGAGGTTGTATATTTATGTACATTCAGGGGTATGGCGGGGCCCTATCCCATCACAGTTGTTATGTCAAAACTCTTAGAGGTCTGTAGTCATATCTTGTGGGTCGCTTTGTAAAAAAAAAAAAAAAAAAAAGAGGTAACTGTTTTTTGGTTTTACATATTTATATGTATCCAGGAAGGTAGCCTTATCGGCTAACCTATTATTTATTTCTTGTTAAGTTTATGTATGTTCCGCTGATTATCTCTGATGTATACCTGTAAGGGTGCCCAGGTAGGGCACCAGTCGCGGCCCGGGGTCGGGTCGTGACATATACGCATGAGGCTACATGATATTTATGATTTGGTTTTTATTCTTCTCACTCTGAGATCGTGCAATAGAGCTGTGTTATTAGGATGATCCCTCTCTAACATATTATTGTGCTTTCAGTTATGCCTCTGCGGAAGGCGACTCGGCCCGGAAGGGCAAATCAGCAGCACGAGCTGCTAGTCAGACTTAGAGAGTTACTAGGGCACGTGCCCGATCGATGCTCGAGGATGTCGCCGACGGCTAGTTATGTTACGTCACAGAGGAGCTAGAGCAAAGAGCTCAGAGGCTTCGACACTTGAGCCTCTAGTTCCTCAGCCAGGGGTAGAGAATAGGGATATGAGGGATACAGTCCAACTGCTGGCTAGGATAGTAGTAGGACAAACTTACAGACAGGAGCCGGTAGTTAACCCCAGAGCAGATAATTTGAGGGCCGGGACTTCTTAAGCTGTAGTCCGCCAGAGTTTTACGGGTCGAGGCCCGAGGATAATTCACAGGAGTTCATCTACCAGATATAGTGGATGATGAGGGTGATTAAGGCTTCGGAGACCGAGTCGGTCGTATTGGCTTCATACCGGTTGCGCGATGTAGCAGTTAACTGATTTGAGTCGTGGGAGCTATCCAGGGGCGAGGGTGCTCCTCCAGCGGTGTGGGACGAGTTCACGGAGGCCTTTCTTGACCACTTGTTGCCTCCTGAGATGAGGAGAGCCAGGGTTGACAGGTTCTTGACCTTGAGGCAGAGATGAAGGACTTTTAGAGAGTACAACCTGGAGTTTGACTCATTGTCTCGGTTTGCATCCACTATAGTAGCGGACATGGCAGACAGGGCACCGCTACGTAATGGGGCTATATCACTATCTGATTGATGGGTGCATGGCAGTAGATCTTCAGTCGGGCATGGATATTGCTCATATCCATGCGTATGCACAGGGAGTTGAGGAGCGACATAGACGGCCACGGCCAGACAGAGGCCAGGATAGGGACCAGCCTAAGAGGGCCAAGACAGCTAGGTTTTCGGGTGAGTTTCTAGGCGGGCAGCCTCGATAGCAGGTGAGGTATTCATCTCACGACAGAGTACTCATCCACGCCTCTGTAGAGATTTGACCGTCCGGTATTCGGATCGGTCGAGTTTGAGGATTCTGTTCGTGGAATAGGGGTCCTAGCTAGGCAAAGCCACCTTTGCCTCGGTGTGCTCGATGCGGTAGGTCGCATTTTGGAGAGTGTTATTTTTCTCCGGGAGCCTGTTATTTTTGCAGCCATCAGGGCCATTTGAAGAGGGAGTGTCCGTATAGAGATGGCATAGGTAGTATGGCTTAGCCTACATGGTCAGTTGCTGGATCGACATCTTCTATAGCTATGTGCCCGGCAGGGCAGGGTGTTCACGGGCCAACAGGCCGTGGTAGAGGTCGTGGCAGAGGTTCTAGTTCTGGTGGTCCTCCAAACCGCATTTATGCCTTGGCCAGTAGACATGATCAGGAGTCTTCGCCGGATGTCGTCACAGGTATATTATTGATTTCTCTCTGTGACGTATATGCTTTGATAAATCCAGGTTCTACTTTGTCCTATATATCTCCTCTTGTTGCTGGTAGAATAGGAATAGAACCTGAGTTGATATAACCATTCGAGGTAGCTACAGCGGTAGGAGATTCGGTGGTAGATAAACGGGTATATAAGGATTGTTCGGTGATTATATACAGTCGTCATACCCTAGCAGACTTGATAGAGTTAGAGATGACTGAATTTGATGTCATTATAGGTATGGACTGGTTGGCTTCCTGTTTTGCCAATGTTGACTGTAGAGAGAAGTTGGTTCGATTCCAGTTTCCCAGGGAGCCGATTATAGAGTGGAAAGAGAACACGGCATCGCCGAGGGGTAGGTTTATTTCATACCTCAAGGCAAGAAAGATGGTTAGAAAGGGGTATATCTATCACCTGGTTCGGGTGTTTGATACGGAAGCTGAGATACCAGCTCTTCATGCGGCCAGGTTGTTAGTGAATTCCTGATGTATTCCCCGATGATCTCCTGTATTCCTCGAGCGGAGATAGAGTTCTCAGATAGATGTTACGCCAACACCACCGATATTCGTTCCTCTGTATAGAATAGCACCTGCATAGTTGAGGGAGTTGAAGGACCAGCTGAAGGAATTGCTGGAAAAAGGCTTCATTACGCCTAGTACATCTCCTTGGGGAGCACCGGTGTTATTTGTAAGAAAGAAGGATGGATCGCTGCGAATGTGTATTGACTATAGGCAGTTGAATTGTTATACCCCGTATTTCCAGAGTATGTACGTGAGGGCGTACGTAGAAAAGTTTGAGCCTTAAGATAGGCAATGGTCGAAATTTTGTTCACAACCCCTGAAAAGAATCGTTTTTCGACGAAACGTTTTACAAAACTTGCGAAGGGAAAATTACGGCTATGTCATTTATTATTTTTGCGGATTTTTCCGAGAGACGAAATATTTTGGACCAACGAGAGGGCGACACTTGTCACCCTCAAGTGGACGGTTGTGGTGGCCGAGAATGTGCACGTTTTGTGCCTAAATCATGGGTCAATGTTTGTGAGGTATTTGTGGAGTGGGGTTAGGGTGCACTTGGGCAAATCTTGACCATCCACTTGCCCCCCACTTGGCTTGATCTTAGCCATTGGTTTCCCTATAAATACCCCCCTTTGTGAAGACTTCTTCATCCTCACAATGTTTTCTAAGTCTTGAAAGCCCTCTCCCTTAGTGTAGTGTTTTCGCCCAAGACTCTCCCCTCCCTTGTGAGGACTTTTGGCCGAGAGGTACCTCCTCCTAGTGGTGTTGGCCGAGGTACACCCCTACCTTGAGTTGTTCTCGTAAATACACCCCTTGGTAGAAAAGTATTCTCCAAGTATTGTTACTATTCCAAAATACCTTAGCCTTATACCTTGTCGTATTCCAAAGTTACCTCTATACGTAGAGCCCGGAAATACTATCTTATATTCCCTTCAGTCGCAAAAACGAAACCCTAAGGAAAATCTTCATAGCCGGGTGAAGTATTAAGAAGAAGTTAGTAGAACTTCTAAGGGTTGTTTGGAGCGGTTGGAGCGCCAGTAGAGCTAAACGTTGCTCAGATCGACATTTAAACTTGGATAATTTTGGGCTTATCGAGGTAAATATCTTGTCTCCCTATTGTAATTGAGTTTATATACTATTCAAGTATAAGAATTAAGTATAAGTTATATACCGGAAGGTATATAAGAAGGGAATTGAATCAGATTACATAGGAAGTATTTGATGAGACTTGTGAAGTTTGACGGGTGGGAAGTGCTGCCCAATTTTCCGTAGAATCTTGTATCTAGATTTATTCTACCGAGTAGTCTAGACTTTGATAGACTTGTATAACCGTTATAGGTTGAAGTACTGCGAGTAGCGCATTCTACTCAAGGGTGGAAAGGATAGGATTACAAGATTTGGAGCTATTTGCTAATAGTCGGTAATCGTCGCGAGGTATGTGATTCTTCCTATCCTCTTGAGCATGATATTTTAAAAGAATATATTTAGTACGGTAGACGTACGTGTGTTAACTGAATGTAGTTTTACGGCAATGTCTTTTGACTTAAGCCTGAATAATAAGAATCTTGAAGTATTTCAAAAGAATTAAGAAACCTTTTTGAAAGAAGAGTAATGCTTGGTCTTAAAAGCTTAAGAGTTATACTAGCTTTATGGGAAGTTAGGCATAACGACTTAAGAGAGATAAAAAGAATGGTTTATTGATTTTAGAAGTTAAGAGACTTGATCTTAAAAGATAAGAGACTTGACTTAATTGAATTGATATGAATTTTGTTAAAAAGTGTGAAACCTCATTCGTGAGTAATGAGTACTTGATTTTTAAAAGGAATAATGTTTTACTGATCTCAGAAATCAGAATGAGTATCGAACGAACCACTGCAGCGTTAATAAAGGGAAATGTTTTGACTAATAAAGTATTATTAAAACCAGAGAAACCTCCATCCGCATGAAGCTAAGATGAGACAAAATGATAGTACATTTCCTAGATCATGGTCGCTTAATAAGATTGTTATGAACAAGAATAACCTACTCACACATAAGGCATATGTTTCTCAAATTGTTTTAAAAGAGAATTATATTCTTAAGTGATTAAGACTATGAACTACGAAACCTTTCGAAAATGAGAAAGTTGAGCATTTGAAATTAGGAAAACTTGAACGTTTGGAAAATAATGTTGTTACTTGATTTTACAAAAGGAAGTGTTTTGGTTTACTTAAAAGGATAGTCACTCTATTTTTATACTACGGGTATTGCGTGACTTTTGTGAAAGAAACGGATCTTTTAAAAGAGTTATTGTATGAAGTACTTTGGGGATAAAAACCCGAACTTGCTAACATAAAGTAGAAAGTACCTTGTGTGAATAACTTGACTATGTTGGTTTGTGATAGCCTTGTAAATACTTTCTTGTTGGTTTGATAAATAAACATGTTAGGATGCTACGTGTGATAGTGTCTTGTAATGTTGTGTAAGGGGGTTTCCTCGATCGTGCTTATGTTGTTTAACGATAAGCCGTTATGTTAGTATCATATCACCACCTCGACTTGATCCCGGTTGTCGCCTCCGATTCGGTAGACTCAAAGTGGTCTGTGTGACCTATGATTCGAGAATACCTCACGCGGTCCAGGTGGACCTATGCGGAGCTACGAGAGTTCCGTGTTAGTGCGGGGTTATACCTCACGCGGTCTATGTGGCTACGCGGATCGCGAGTCCGTGACGCCGCCGGGAGAGCTACCGACGCGGGAATACCATGCGGCCATCGAGTGGCCTGCGGAGTCGCGGAAGTTCGGACTAGACGCACATTAGATATCGCGCGAGTGGCGGCTTTGATCATGTGGCGGTCTAGACAGATCTCATGATACAGTTTATGACCTTGTTGGTACTGTGGGTTTTAGTAGTCGGTTATGCCTTCGTACTTATCCCGTATGGTTTTATTATGACACAGGTGGGACATGGTGTTCATGTATATTCCTTGGTGCTTTTATATCATAGATCGCCAAGCTGAGGAAGGTATTCCACTGCATGATTGATGTTGTGGCGTGAGACCCATAGTTATATTTGAGTGATGACTTTGAGGCGTGAGTCCCCGACTTGACATATCGCTATATTGTTGTGAATCGTAGTTTGGTTATCATACATGTCTCTGCTTTATATAGACTACTATGATTTCATTTACGTTGTTTTTCGCCACATACTTGGTACATGTTATCGACCTCCTTCGGGCCGCGTTCATGCCGCAGTGAGGTACACCACCGCCGATCCTCGCCTCTTAGGATCACAAGGGGCGTTTGGGAAGCTCCATTTCTCGAGGCTTATCTGGTATAATCTCGCATCGTTGTAGGTATTTACATTCGGTATGGCGGGCCCTGTCCCGCCATTGTTGTCATATCATTCTTAGAGGTTTGTAATGCAAGGCGAGTTTGTAAAAGGGATGTAACTGTTCGGATTTAAGTTTTTATATTTATGTGCCGTAAGGCAACTTTTCGCAGAAAAAATGTTTTACACTTCATATTATTTCATGTCATGTTTTATATTCCGCTGATTTCTCTTATGTATGTCTACTTGGGTGCCCGGGGTAAGGCACCAGTCACGGGCCCGGGTTCGGGTCGTGACATGAATAAAGTAACCATCAAGAATAAGTATCCCCTCCCCAGGATTGATGATTTGTTTGACCAATTGCAGGGTGCTAAGTGTTACACCCCGTATTTACAGGACATGTTTTAAGAACGTACGTGAGAATCCCAAATGTTAAGATTAGAGACTTGTTAAAATTTATCGGAATTATGGAATTTTCGGAAAACGTAATATTGTGACGAATGGGAGGGCGACACGTGTCACACCCCCTTAAGTAGCCTTGGACGAAAATAGCATGGCCAAAAGGGTCATTTGACCATTGTTTAGAAGACCAAGTCTTGCAAATAATAAAGCTTGATATATTTGACTTAGTCAATGGGACCACTAGCTTGATATTTAGAAGAGCTTCATCCAAACCACACATTTGTGCTAATCTCAACCCTCCAAGTTACTATATAGTAGTACTAGTAGCAAGACAAGAGTTCTACACTTGGAAAATTTTCAAGAAAAGTTGATGAACTAAGCCATTGCTCTCGGGTTCACTAGGGAGAAAAGGAAAAAAAAATTGTTTGTTGTCCAATAATCTCCCCACTTTAAACCAAGGTTCCTAAGTGTATTGTAAGGGTATCTCAATAGAAAAAATCGCGAAAAAAGATAGTTTTCGTAGTAGTCGCAAGATGAAAACCTAGTTGCTTTTCTAGGTTTTGATTGGAAGATTTAAGGGAAGTGCTTTGTTATATTCTAAGGGTCTCAAGTGGTGGATTGAAGTGTCAAGTAGAGGCTCTAAGTGCTAAGGAGTGACTTTGGATTTGAAGTTGGACTTAGAATCGTTGAGGTAATAATCTTGTCTCTTAAGTGTTACAAGATTTTATATTGTTGTTAGCCTTACATTTTACTAGCATGAAGTATATGTGTTGAAGTTTTATAAGTGTTATGGATTGTTGTAGCCAAAAATCCAAAATGACATATTAGCCTTTTGAAGTTGGATTACAATTTGGTCGTATTTAGAATCGTCGCATGTTACTTACTTGAAGATTATAGTAGTTATAATCGATTGCGACTTGATATCATGTCATGCTAACAACTTGGATTGAAAAGGAAATTGGATAAGAATTGGTATTGTTGTATCCCAGATTAGGACGGGCAGTATACCTTTATGGGCAGACTATATGACATTACCGCGTCCCAGTAATAGGCCGGGAAGTATAACTTTATGGGCAGACTATGTGACCTTACCGCGTCCCAGATTGGGCCGAGCAGTATACCTTTATGGGCAGACTACATGACTTTACCGCGTCCCAGGAATGGGCCGGGCAGTATACCTTTATGGGCAGACTATATGGCTTTACCGCGTCCCGATTGGTCGGCAAGATACCTTATGGGCGACTATATGACATTACCGCGTCAGAATGGGCCGCAAGATACCTTTATGGGCGACTATGTGACCTACCGCCCCAGATTGGGCGGGCAAGATACCTTTATGGCGCATACGTGACCTTACCGCCCCAGACGGGCCGGAAGTATACCTTTATGGGCGAACTATATGACATTACCGCGTCCAGAATGGGCCGCAAGATACCTTTATGGGCGACTATGTGACCTTACCGCGCCCCGATTGGTCGGGCAAGATACCTTATGGGCGAACTATATGACATTACCACGCCCCAGAACGGGCCGGGCAAGATACCTTACGGGCGTACTATGACTTACCGCCTCGAGGTGGGCAAGATACCTTTATTGGGCATACTATGTGACCTTACCGCGTCCCTGGATTGGGGCGGGCAGTATACCTTTATGGGCGACTATATGACATTATCGTCCCAGAATGAGCCGAGCAGATACCTTTATGGCAGACTATGTGATTTACGCGCCCCGACAAGGCCGGCAAGATACCTTTATGGAAGACTATATGACATTACCGCGTCCCGTGAATGGGCCGCAATATACCTTATGGGCAGACTATGATTTACGCGTCCCAGTTGGGCCGGCAAGATACCTTATGGGCGACTATATGACATTACGCGCCCCAGAATGGGCGGCAGTATACCTTTATGGGCAGACTATGTGACTTTATCGCGTCCCAGATTGGGCCGGGCAGTATAGGCGTCCCTCCATAAATGGCCGGATTATGTTATGTAAGGTAAGTAAGTTATATGGTAATGAACTTGATGATTTTCCTAAGTATGTACGTTAGAAAGTGACTATAACTTTTATTGAAAAATGGGAAATGATAATAAGGTACGATTAAGTTCACGAGATGGTAATGACATGGTAGGTTCAGGTATTTACCTTTTTTTACTCTTACCTCTGTCATGTTTTTATACAGATATGTTTTAATTGTTGTACCTTACTTCCATTCCATATTCGGTACCTGTTGTACTGACCCCCTTCGGGGGGCTATGTTCATGCCCGCAGGTATTAGGTGCACAGGTTGGTGATCCTTGCTCTTAGGATCTCGGTTCAGTTTTTGGGAAAAAGCTCCATTTGCTCCGGAGGCTTATCTCTTGGTACGGTTTCCCCTGAGGTTGTAGATTCATGTATATTCGTGGGTATGGCGGGGCCGCCATACCGTTGTTATGTAAAAACTCTTAGAGGTCTGTAGTCACATATTGTGGGTCAGTTTGTAAAGGAAATGAGGCGACTGCTTTGGTTGCATATGTATGTCCAGGAAGGTAGCCCCATCGGCTAACCTGTTGTTTTATTTCTTGTTACACCCCGGTAATTTCAGGATATGTTTCTAAGAACGTACATAAGAACTCAAATGTTAAGATTTGAGACGAGTAAAAATTTATCGGAATTTTGGAATTTGTCAGAAAATGAAATATCGCGATTTAGCGGGAGGCGACACGTGTCACCCCCTTAATACTCTTGGACGAAATTGACATGGGGGAAATGGTCATTTGACCACAATTTAAAAGATCAAGTCTTGCAAAGGCAAGAGCTTGACATTGTTGACCAAGTCAATGCCACTTGGCTTGATCCTTGTGAAGTGCATCCTAACCACCCATTTGTTCTAATCTTGACCCTTCATCTTGTTATATATGTATACTAGTGCAAGACAAGGCAAAACACTTAGACAAATTTTTACAAAAATTTTGAAGAACTCAATAGAGGCTCTCGGCTTAGGCTTAGGGTTTGAAGGGAAATTTTTTGTTTGTTGTCCAATAATCTCCCCACTTTAAACCAAGGTACCTAAGGGTATTATAAGTGTTTCTCAATAGAAAGATTCCGGAAAAATGGTGTTTTCGTATTAGTCGCAAGGCGAAAACCTAAGGGGTTATTCAACTTTGAAGTTGAAACTTGAAGATGAGTTTTTCATAAGCTTCTAAGGGTGGCTTGGGGTGGATTGGAATGTCGAAAGGAGGAGCTAAAGGTGCTAGAGATCGACTTGTACTCTTGGATCATATTTGGGCTAATTGAGGTATAATCTTCGTTTTACTTTTGTAATTGAAGATTTCATGTTATGATAAGTTATAAGTGGTCATGTGATATGTGTTTTGAAGTTTGATAAGTGTTATGGAATTGGAAGCTCAAAATCCGAAAATGACATATTTAGCCATTTGAAATTGAAATCCAATTTGATCGATAAATTGAATTGTCGCATGTTACCTACTTGGAAAATGTAGTAGCTATAGTTAATGGCGCTTGATATCATATTATGCTACCAATTTGGATTGAATTGGAAATTGAATAAGAATTGGTATTGTTATATACATTGTGGAAATTGGACTAGTAGTTGTATTAGTTTGTTATCGTTTGTGGGGCGGAATTTTACACGCCTAGTAGGCGTGTAATCCTATTGATTAATTGCTTGGATTGTGCCTTAAATGTGGCGTGTTTGGTTATTGTATTCGCCTTGAAAAGGTGGTAAAGTGAGTAGAAACAAAGGAAGTGATGTCCGATTTTCCGTAGAATTTAGTGACTTGCACTTGGAATATTCTACGCTTGAAACTAGAAGTTAATAGGCGTACTATGGTCATTATAGGTTGACATACTACGTCGCGATTGGACTTAGCAAGTGGATTAAACCAAGAGGTATGTGGAACTTTCTTATCTCTTGAGCATGATCAAGTGTAAATGTATAGTACGGTAGACGTCAAGATTTTGACAATCTAGTTTATTTGATATCCTTGGCTTATTTTAAGAATGCCCAAGTTGTTTGAGTTAGGAATTAACTCACTTGTTTAAATATTAAGGATATCTTGGTTTTCAAAAGCTAAGAGATATTAAGTATGTTGAAAGTATCTTGATACTTGTTGTTATGGAAAGTTTAAAGAGTGGTTTACTCTAAGTAATTTAAGCATGTTAAGGGAATTGAAGAGTTTTAAAGTATTGTGATACTTGTTTCGTTTTAAACGTATAAGTCTCTTGGATAGGAAATTGTACTTGACTAAGGTATAAAGTGAATATAACGACTTTATGGGGAGTTGGTTATATTGGCTTTATGGAAAGATAAATGGCTTGATTTAATGGAAGGCAATTCGATTTTAAGGCATCAATTGCCTAAAGTTTTATAAGAAAAGGAGTCACTTGATTTAGAAACCTAACTTTATTTCTAAGAGTATTGTGACTTGTCTTGAAAAGAAATTGTAACTTGATACTACGGTTATTAGTGTCTTGGAAGGTTTATAATGAAATGAGTCATTTTAAAAAGAATAGAAGTCGTAGTACTTTGGGTTAAATTCTGGATTTTTATAAAAGACATGATAGTGCCTTAGGTAAACTAAAATGAGAGTGTATATATGTATAACAAGAATAATAAGAAGTTAGGGATTTCTTAACTTGCTTATGTATTGTATGATAAGTTTGTAGTGCTTATGTTATTTGTGATAGCCGGATTTGTGCTAGTAATATATTAGTCGATCGGGTCATTCCCGTGTTTGTGGCATTGCATATTTCCGTGGATTTGCTACCCACGATGCGAGGAATACCTCACGCGAGTCCGTAGGGCTTATCGCGGTGAAATAGTCCCACGCGCGGGTCCGACCTATGCAAGGAATACCTCACGCGAGTCCGTAAGGGCTTACGGGTGAAATAGTCTCATGCGAGGAATACCTCACGCGGTCCACCGGATCTACGGGTGAAATAGTCCCGAATAGGATTGCTTAATGACATCGCGCGGGTGGTCCCGCTTTGATCGTGAGCTTTCCTACTTTATATTGTAAGTATACCCCTATTTACTCTCATTGTTAGTAAGTAAGGCACGATTATCGTTAATTGAGTTATCATACATGTCTCCGCTTTATTTTAGACTTATGATTTCATAACAAGATTTCTGGCCACATATTTGGTACATGTCAGATCGACCTCCTTCGGGGCCGCGCTCACGCCGCAGTAAAGTGCAGGCTGATCCTCGCCTTAGGATCACCGTCACCGTTGAGAAACTCCTTTATTCCGAGGCTTATCCCCGGTATTGTCGGTTATTGTACATTCGGTGGTATGGCGGGGCCCCGTCCCGCCGTAGTTGTTATTCTTAGAGGTCCAGAGTCACATTGTGGATTGGGTTGTAAAGAAAAAATGCATCGTTTCTATTTCTCGGATTGAGTATATTTTTACGGAAGGTGGCCTTATCGGCTAGCTTTGTTGTTAATTTATGTTTAAGTATTTTTTTAGTTGTGTATGTTCCTCTGCTATTCTCTGATGTTTACCAAAGGGTGCCTGTGTAGGCACCGCGCCATGCCCGGTCGGGTCGTGACAAAAGTGGTATCAAAGCGCTTAGTCCTCTGAAAGTGTCTACGCACCGTGTACAGTAGAGTCTTGATTATCGGTGTGTTGTGCACCACATCTATAATCAGGAGGCCGCAGGACATTTAGGATTGGTTTCCATTCTTCTCACTCTAAGATCGTGCGATAGAGCTGTATGGTTAGGGTCGTCTCTCCCTAACAAGTTATGATTGTTTGCAGCTACGAGAAAGGCAGCAGTGACCCAGGAAGGATTATGTGGATTGCGTATCCAGGTTGGTAATGTTTGTAGTATAGTTGGTATTGTGATATACAACTATACGGATTTATGTTTGGGGGTCACATGTGTGTTGCCTAGGATGATTTTAGATTACCAGGATTGGGTATGGACTAATAAATACCGGGGAGATATGAGCAGTTAAGGAACTCTCATCAAGGTTTTACGTGCTAATTTGAGATAATTATGTGATGATGAGTTGTGTGAGAATGTAATGGACCCTTAAGAAGTTAATTAAGAGACTAAGTGGAAGACTATGTTAGCAACTTAAGCTACGTGGTATGCTTAAGGGAATTGTACGGGCGAGATCCGGACGAAGAAAGTATGGTTGTTGTGGTCAAGACAACACGACTATGATTTTACGAGAAGTTTTTGTACCCGGTTACGGGGGGCTGATAAGTTAGGCTTGGAGCATGGAAATTGCGAGCCTGAGAATGTGATAACCGTCGAGACCTTAGGTATATAAGGCCTTCTCGGGTAGTAAAGTTAAGTCAGACCAAAGGTAAGAGTTAAGTGCGACGCCGAGTCGAGTTGAGGACCTATTAAGGGTCGCCCCATAGCTTGAAATGAAATGGGATCAGTTGGTAGTAGTCCCGCTACGTGACAGGGTCACGAGGGTGTAAGGCCCAAGTCTAGTTAATCGTTTTACGGGTTCGTGGACGCATTCCACCGGAACCGTGTCATGCGAGCCGAATCGCCTTATGTTGTTTAATTTTGTAACTCCAAAGAGTGGAGGCCAGAGTTAGTATGGAATTTATGTATGTAAGCTGGAATAAGTTTGGAAGTACAGAAAGAGTGCGACCAGTGAAAAAGAGAGCAACCAAGTGTAAAGAAATAAAGCCTGAATCCATGAGAACCTTTCGAGGTGACTACACCCGTGAGTGTTGGGTGGTAGCCGGGTGTAGATAATAATTGCCAGAACGATAAAGTCGTTGGACCAAAGCAGAGCTGTTATGAAATGCATGAGGTCATTATGAGTTCGGCTAGTGGGCCTCTTGTTATGCCAACGCTGATCGCAGAGAGATTGACTCGATTCCGGTTTTCTCGTAAGTGATTTTCCAGGTGAAAAGGAGAGAAGTGGTAGTAACGATGAATTATCCTTCCTTCTTTGGCATCGTTGTTTTTTTAAGTCCGCGTGACTTGTTCACTTGGGGTAAATTGACGCAGAAGTATGTGATAAATGAATTTGAAGGAATTTATGTTAAGTGCCCTTGGAAGTACTTGAGTTAGTGCGCAGGGTGGCGGTCAGGGCCACGACCTTCCGGATAATTTCAGGAAAATGTGCAAGGCAAGAAAGAAATAAGTACGAGTGCTGCCGGCGGAAAGCTGAGGGCATCTTTGGTAGGTTGGAAAATCTACACGAACTTAAAGCGCGTGCGTGATGATTAGATACTTATTGGACCGCAAGAGGACCCTGTGATTAGGGTTGTGACTCTAAGGAAAGTTTAAGTAAGGGAGATAAGTTCTCTTCCCCACGTAAAAGGACAGTTTTGCGTATTGTGGGGTTACGTGTACCCATGTTGTTAGACGAAGGATATAAGACTGGTAAGGTCTTCGGTATCGTCATGCCATATGTTACGATTGTGGATAACCGTGGAAAAAGTGTTGGGTTGGATTAATAACGACGCATTTAATTGGTCGAGGAAGTATTGTAAAGATATAAATGTAAGTTGCACGAGTCATGATTACCCCAGACGAGTGTAAAGACCATTAGTAGATAATGGGCAGTAAGAACGCTTCGAGGAAATGTGGTAACACCTGTACTGACAAGAAAGATAGTAAGAAGTTACGGAGGGATAGGGGATCCCAGGACAACGTGAAATAACTTACAGGAGAGACGAGTAGACACTCGAACGATAGGAAATCTTGACAAGTCATTGGAGTATGCAATTCCGTGAATTGAGGTTGAATACCTGACTATAAGCTCTGCGAGCTGGGAGAAAATAATCGGGTTACTACTTGACGAAATCAAGGAAATCTCCCCCCCTAAATTGTGTTTGACTGTAAGTCTTAGCCATGAGGCAAGCAAAGGAATTAAGTCTAAGTTAATGACCAAGTTTGGTTGCAACAGAGAAAAGGAAACAAGAACCATATTTGAAATTAATGACACCCGAATATTTCGCAAGAATGAGAAAGGTTTCCAGTTATGGGAAGATAAGTTGATTCGACTATAGTTATAACCCCTCATGTGAGACTAGAGGGTTAAATTATTATGATAACACGTTGGGTATCAATAGGTTGTGTCTTGACGCAACCCGATAAGGATAGAACCTATGTTTTCCTTGAGTTAGGAAGCAGGAAAGGAAATTGCGCCACTCACGATTTAGAGCTGGCGGCAGTTAAATCATGCCTTGAAGATTTTGGGGCATGACGTATATACAGACTTTATGTGGATACTTGTGCAGACCACAAAAGCCTCCGGTATATCTGCAGACTGAGGCAGTAGAATTTGCGACACCGATGGTGGTTAGAGTTACTCAAGGATTGTGTTATTGATATCCTATACCATCCGGGAAAGCCAAGACGATTCTGAATACTCTTTGTGGTGGACTGGGTAGTCCGCCAGACGGGGCAGCGACAGATGTGATGTAGTCCAGAAGATTCTTGATTACCAAGCCTAAGGGTTCGATTATTTGTTTCCAAGGTTAATGAAGTTCTGATCCGAGAGGTTTCAGAGTCTTCCATCGTTGAGGAAGTAAAGAGGAGACATAATGAGGATCCAGTTATGATACGGTATCGAGATACTACTCTCCGAGGAGAGAAGAGCATTTGAGTAGCACCGGATAAGTCTTTGTGAGATGAGGATAGCATGTACCCGGTGTTGCAGACTAGTCGCGGAGTTTTAGAGGCATACAAAGGCTTATTGCTCGACCGCTCGAGTTCGACTAAGTTGTGTCGTGACCTCAGATGTATGTATGGGTAAGATGACCGGAAAAAAAAGGGACATAGCGGAGATTACTGCTTAGTGTCCGAATTAGTAGCAGGTCATGGTTGTGTACCAGAAGCCCAGCTGGCTATTGCGAGCGATTGAAATCCCAACCTAGATTTGAGAGGTAATTAATATGGATCTTGTTACAGGGTGGCATCGTACTCGGAGGAAGTGTGACTCCCTGGGGGTCATGGTAATTAGGCTGGCGAAACCAGCCGTGTTCTTTCGGATTGGGATCACTTACTCGGCTGAGGTTTATGCTAGCATGTATAGCAGGGGGGATTGTGAGACTGCACGGGGTCCCTACGTTTATGATGTCCGACAGATGAGCTCGACATGTATAACTTCGAGGTTTTTCGTAAGGGTTTTAGGGACACAGGTGAGTCTCAGTGGTGCATTACACCCTCAGACCGACGGTCAGGCAGAGCGTACTATCCAGGCACTTGAGGATAGGTTGCGGGCCTGTGTTTTTGATTTCAGGAATAGCCGGGAAGGTTAATTGCCTCTTGTCTTGTTACGCATTTACAACGATATACCCTTCCGATTTTAGATGGCCTGTAGGAGGCCTTGTATGTAAGTGTAGATCGCGGTTGGATGGTTCGACATAGGCGAGGTTCGATTATTTGGTCGCACTTGATTCGGGCTGTGGATAAGGCGAAGCTTATCCGGGAAAGATTATTAGTAAGCTTAGAGTTAGCAGAAGCTTTATGCAGATAATCGACATTGACACATGGGGTTCAGCTTGACATTTTAGTATGAGTATTGTTATGAGGCCTCGTGTGGTATTATTGGTATGTAGGGGTTGTAAAAGAAGACTGTGTCGCTATCTTTAAGTTGACTCCCGAAAGAACATTCGGGGACGAATGTTTCTAAGGGGGGAAGAATGTTACACCCCGGAAATTTCAGGATATGTTTCTAAGAACGTACATAAGAACTCAAATGTTAAGATTTGAGACGAGTAAAAATTTATCGGAATTTTGGAATTTGTCGGAAAATGAAATATCGCGATGAACGGGAGGGAGACACGTGTCACCCCCCCTCCCCCTTAATACTCTTGGACGAAATTGACATGGGGGAAATGGTCATTTGACCATAATTTAAAAGATCAAGTCTTGCAAAGGCAAGAGCTTGACATTGTTGACCAAGTCAATGCCACTTGGCTTGATCCTTGTGAAGTGCATCCTAACCACCCATTTGTTCTAATCTTGACCCTCCATCTTGTTATATATGTATACTAGTGCAAGACAAGGCAAAACACTTAGACAAAATTTTACAAAATTTTTTTTTTTTTTTTAGGTAAATGCAAATATTATTACTAATAACGAAAAAAAGAAGTGGCTACAATCAATCATTGAGGTATCTCAAGCCTCAACGTAATGCAAACAAGAAGTGATAGAGGGGAGGGGTGGTCACTCAAAAGGTGCCATTACAAGAGGGGATAAAATCATAGAGAACTCTATAAGATGTTGTTTTGATTCTTGCAATGACCACTTCTACCGGAAAGCTTGTGCCTTCAAAGAGCATTGTGTTTCTTGCCCTCCAAATCTCATAAACCATTATGCAAAAAGTAAGCAAAATAGCTTTGGCTCGGATGCTTGTCCCGCGGTGTTCTTTCTTAATCCATTTAAGGGAGCTTTCAATAGTTGTCATCTCTCTTCTAATACCCAACCAATCTTTTATGCTCTTCCAAATCATGTTTGTATAGGGGCAGTCAAAGAAGAGGTGTTCCCTTGTTTCGTCAGCTTGCTTGCAGAACCCGCAAGATTTATCCTCCAAGTTGAGAAATGATAAAGTATCCTTTGTAGCTAACCGCTTTCTGCAAATCAGCCACATATTAAAAGAGAATTTGGGAGGAATGAAGCCTTTCCAAATTTGTGACATCCAAGGCTTTTTAGCTTGCGGAGTGCGCAAGATATCATACACGAGGCTTGAATCAAATATACCGTTGGCACAACATTTTGTAAAGCCGTCAATAGCATCACCATGGCTACCAAAGATAGAAAAGAATTTGTCGCGAATCCCACAAATCTTTTTGAATAAGGGGGAGTCCCTAGGACGTACCTCATAGTCCCAGATTGTAATACCTCTCAAATAGTGGCTATTGATCCATTGGACCCAAAGAGAATCAGCTTCCGTGAGTTTGCCAAATCGTCACGGATAGCAAGGCATGATTCCATTCCTTGATGTTCAGACGCCCCAAGCCACCTTCAGAGTGAGGCAAGCACCTGCTATCCCAAGCAACTCTGGGTGGTTTCCCTCCCCATCAGAACTAACTACAAGCAGACCGTATCTTGTTGATTATAGTGGCCGGGATAGGAAGAGCTCGGAACCAAAAGCTCTCAACCCTCGACAACCGACCTAATTAGTTCCACTACCAAAGATAAGAAAGTGTGATGCCCCATTTTTGAATGTAATTCGAAACAAGACTAATGAAAGGGCAAATTGATCCATCGAGATCAAATTGGGGACAAAGGAATCCCAAGTATCGCATCGAAAGCTTCCAAAGGCGAAACCCACTCTGGACAATATCAAGTCCCGAACTGTAGAATGCATTCCTGCTAAGTAGACAGAGGATTTAGCAGGGTTAAGAGTTAATCCTGAGGCAGCCTCCAACTCTTCCAGACAATTCATAAGAATCCCAACTGAAGATATATCTCCTTTGGCAAAAAGCATGAGGTCATCCGCGAATGCCAGATGAGTAATGCCCAATTTCTTACACTTTGGAAAATATGAGAAAGTACTTGACTCAGCCTTCATTCTAAGCATCCTTGAGAGGTATTCCATGCACAAGATGAAGAGAGTAGGGGACATGGGATCACCTTGTCTTAGGCCGCGCTTTCCTTTGAAGTATCCATGTAGCTCACCATTGATAGAAAGGGAGAAGGAGGTTGAGCTAACACATTCCATGATCCATCCTGTAAATCTGTCTGGAAATTTTAGACTTCTTAGTACCAATTGAGGAAGCTCCAAGAGATCAGACGAATGCTTTACGAAGGTCCACCATAAGCATACATCTTGGCGAGACTCTGGCTCTATTAAATCCTCTCACAAGCTCTTGTGCCACATATACGTTGTCCATCATATTTCTTCCCTTCACAAAAGCCCCTTGGGATTTGTCGATGAGAGAAGGAAGGATCAATGCCATTCTGTTAGCTAGAATCTTTGTGATGATCTTATAGATCACATTAGTCAATCCGATGGGCCCAAATCATTTACCTTGGGATCATGATCAGTCTTTGGTAGCAGGTAATGATGGTATGATTTACCGCTTCAAAAGAACTCCAGAGAAGAACTCCCGACACATCTTACAACATCATGGCCCACATCTTTCCATCTATTCTTGAAGAAAGCGGCCGTATAACCATCCGGTCCAGTGCCTTGTCATTGCCTATATCCGAGAGAGCTTCCCAAATCTCCTTTGGGGTGATGAAATGCAAAGTCAGAATCTCTCTCTTCACTCACTTTGGGCCATAGTTGAACACCTCAGATCAAAGTTGGTAGTGGGTCGGGAAGTACCTAATAGATCCTTGTAAAATTCAACAAGCAACTTCCTAACTTCTTCTGGTGATGTAGTGATAGTACCATTAGCTTTAACAAGAAAGTTAATGGAGTTCCTGACATTACTCCTTTTTATCAAGCTATGAAAGTATTTGGAACATCTATCACTTCCAATCAAGTGCTTCTGTCTTGACTTCTGCCTTATGAAGTGTCTTTCAGCTTCCAGTAAGGTGTTTGCTCTAGCTCTTGAGGACTTAACCTTGGCTTTAAGCACCTCATCAAAGGGATTTTCCATGTGTGCATTGATAGCCTCCTTGAACTCTATGTTTGCCCCTTTTGCTCTTTGTTCGATACCTCCAAAGTCATTTATGTTCAAAGCCCTTAGAGGTTGCTTCAAGGCTTTCAATTTGGAGGCAAGGACGAATTGAGCAGTTCCCAATATGTCTTGTCTCCAACATGAAGTCATAATGTTCTCAAAGGTCAAAGTGAAAGCCACATATTCATGAACTTGAAAGGGCGTTTCCCAACATTATAGGATGCAATAATCGTGGCTATCACAGGACAGTGGTCTGAGACAGGTTCCATAGGCATGAAATTGGCCGTGCATTCTAGGTTCAAATCACTCCAATTTTGATTCATCAACACTCTATCAAGCTTAGACCAAATCGAACCATTCGTCCAAGTGTAGGAACCTAAGAAGGAGCGTCTTCTAGTCCATGAGAATTCCTGAAATCTCCAAGATCCCTAAGTGCATAAGGCGTGAGAGGTGGACCCCCCACCTTATCATTAGGGCTGCAGTAAGTGTTGAAATCTCCCATAATCATCCAAGGCTTAGTGATGCTAACGCCCAAGTGAGAAAGGTGATGCCAAAGCATCCTTCTATCCGAGATGCTATAAACCGGGTACACAAAAGTGGCAAGGAAGGACACTTGTGTTATATTGCAACTTGCCTGGACATGGATATGCTGAGAGTCCATACCAAGCACTTCGCAACAAATCCTGGAAGGATCCCAAAGTAATAGCATTCTACCGCCTCCAATGAATTCCAGATTAGAGCAAAACTTCCACCCTTTGAATCTTTGAGTAGAGAAAGATTCTGTCCTTGGCCGAGATAGCTTAGTTTCCAATAGACAAATCATAGCCGCGTCATGCTGCTTTGTGATACTACACACTAGAGCTTGCGTGGCAGCCCTATCCCTTTGTCCGCAAAGACCACGGACATTCCAACAAAGTATTTTCATTAGGAAACAAAGGAGGTTTTATTAGCACCTCCGCGCTTAGTCGCCGCTGTCCCACTACTTTTCGGCCCATTCTTTTTGGGCAAAACCTCTTGCCATCCATCATCCTTGTTGCTGGAAGCCATAACTTGTGTACCAGCCAAGCTATGCTCCCCTCGTTCAAAGTTAACGTTACTTGACACAAGCTGAGCCTTATCCGTAGCACCGTTGTATGTAACTTCCTCCAATGAAGGTGGCGGGTTCATAGGCATTTCAGAATCAGAATGTTTTGACTTACCCATCATCCTAACATGTTGTGAACTGCCATTGTGAGAATTAGGCGGAGGACTTAGCAAGAGAATCCCGCAAACATGATGGGCCGAATGACCCAAACCGAGGACCCGGCATGTGATACTTCTCCCAAGCTTCCGCATCGCGAGGTGTTGTGTGCTCAGTTTGTTCAATGTCCATCAAGTTATCAGCATCTACGGGATGTTGAGAAGTTGGTGGATGAGGGGGAGGAGGGTTGGTTCCACCCGTACCTTTGTTGACCTTCAAACGAGTAGAATCATCGTTGTTGTTAGGGGGTACCTCAGTATTGCGTGTTTTTGGAGCTTCTTCATTGTTGACATCATCCCTCAGCTTCCTACACTTCAAATGGTTGTGTCCGAAAGCCGCACAATGATAGCAAAAGTCCGGGTAATTCTCATAGTTAACCATTTGAGTATACTTTCTGTTATCGGGGAGTTTGACGACAAAATCCATTATCGGCCTCGCTAACATCCACTTCACTGTAACTCTTGCATAGTTCATTTTAGACCTTTCCTTAGTATATTGGTCAGTGTAAAGAGGTTTTCCTACACGTGAAGCAATCTTACTAAGGCCCGTGGCACTCCAAATAGAAAGGGGAATGTCCGGGAAAGTGACCCAAATAGGAATGTCCATAAACAAATCATCCGTTATAAGAACTCCTTTATTGATAGCCTTAAGCATCATGGTTTTCCCGTAGACCATATAAGGGCCTCCGTGAAGTACATTAGTGCGCTCCTCCTCCGTCATGAATTTGAACACTGTCCAGCCTTTGCCATATGGTATAATACGGCATTTAACTCCCCATCCTTTCACAATCGTATTCAATGCTTCTCTTCCCGGGAAAGGACCCGTGAAGCATCCTATTAAGCAATAGCCCCAAGTTTCTATGAAAGGGACTTCATCCTCAGCTTCTATATCTACTTCCGCCCCTTGTTGTTCAATAAATTGTAACTTCATGCCTTTAGCCTCAATCCTGGTTCCCGCAAAGACTCCAGCATAAGTCCTTTTGGGAGGGAGGGTACCTTTGCCATGGTTTGGGGGAAGGTTGTTGTGGGTTGTAGCCGTGGTAGGAATATGATGTGGTTTAGAAGATGCATTAGTGTGTAAATCATTGGTGGGTATTTCTGGAGGTATAGGCAGATGGGGATGGGTAGAAGGAAAAGAGCTAGTGCCCGCGATAGGAGGGATGATTCGCGTGCCATTTGGAAGGGAAGGGAAGTTGTGTTGGGTTTCTGGGGGAAAAGAAGGAAGAGTAGATAGAAGGGGTGAAGTGTTTTGTTTTCCAGAAAGTAGTGAAGTGTTACTAGATGAGAGAGGGGGTAAGTTAAAGACTTTACTCGAATCTGGGGGAGTATTAAAGACGAAAGGCTTATTTTGGTTCTTGAGATTGACTCCACTTAGCAAACTAGCTAAAGTAGGGAAGGCTTCATTTGTGACATTAAAAGGAATCAGAGGTTGTTGTCTTAATACACGAGAGGACTCTTGGGTGCCCGCATCATTCAAGGCAGACCCCTCGGTTCTTGCGTTATTAATGGCCATGTAGTTCCTAGGCACCTTGAAATAGACTTAGCTTTGTTTCTCACAATTGACTTGGCTCCTTGTATAACGAGAATATTCAATGTCCCTTGGTTATTCCCCTGGCCCGTCTTGGCAATCAGACCATCATAAAGTCCCGTGCTAGTGAGTGAATCATTGGTACCCGCAGCATTAATGAGTGACGCCTCGGCACCCTCAATAATAACGTTAGAACTCTCAACTGGCTTGACTCTTTGTATAACGGGAGTAGTTAATGTCCCTAGGTTATCCCCCTGTCCCGTCTTGGAAATTAGGCCATCATAAAGGCCCGTGGTTGTGAGTGAATCCTTGGTACCCGCCACATTAATGTAAGACACCTCGGCTCCTTCAACAATAACGTTAGAGTCCTTGGGTGTAGAAACCCCTTGGTAACCCACGTCTGACCTAGATCCATGCATAGAGTTCATATTCCTAGTGTCATTGATATCCTCCCGACCCGCCATGTCCATCCGACCCAAGCCCCACCCGCACAGAGGAGTCTCATCGCTTCCTGACATTAAAGTTTCCTTTCGACACCCGCGTTAAACTTCTTGGGTATAGGACTACCTTCAAAGCTTTCAACAGACTTTGAATCAGGCAAGACTTGATTACTCTTGGACCCATGAACACCTGCCCGACCCGCCATGAACTCGACCCACGCCCCGACCGGTTTATGTCACGACCAACTCGGGCCCGTGGATCGTGCCTTACCCCGGCACCCTAGTGACACAACATCGTAGTAATCAGGAACATAAAGACAATACATGAAACCAATGTAATATGACAAAGGAAATAAGAAGACAAAGCTAACTAAAACGGTTACCTTCTATATATATAAATAGCAATTTGAATAGCGATAACCCTCTTACAAATTCTGCCCACAACAAGATTACATGCACTCTACGAATAATATGACAACAACGACGACAGGCCCGTCATACCCTGAATGTAAGCACCTACCACAACAGGGACTATACTAAGATAAGCCTCCGAGAAACGGAGCTTTCCCAAACGCTGAATCGTGACTCCTAAGAGCGAGGATCAACGATCGTGTACCTTTACTCGCGCATGAACGCAGCCCCGGCGAGGTCGATAACAAAAATTTAGTATGTGAAATCAAATAAATCATCAGAAATGAAATCATAGTAGTCTATATAAAGCAGAGACATGTATGATAACCAAACTACGATTCACAATAAATAAACAAATATGTCAAGTCGTGACTCACGCCTCAAGTCATCACAATAACCGCACGGTAAGTACGAAGGCATAGCCGACTACTAAGACCCGCAGACAAACCAAATACCATAAAGCGCATCACGAGGTCTTTCTAGACCGCACTACATGATCGGCCGCCACTCGCCCGCAGATCAATGCACGCCTATCCTCGAACTACCGCAGCTCCGCATAGGTCACACACGCACCGCATGAGGTATTCCTCGAATCATGGTCCTGCATCACCGAGGTATACCGCATCGAGGGCGTTAACCCCAGATCCACCTAGGCTCCGCAGCCCGCATAGTCCCTCAAAGACCGCATAGTCCTCAAAGACCGCATAGGGCATCCCCGTGATCAGGCTAAACACCCGAATGATCAATCCCGAGCTCCCGCAACTCCGCGATAGTCACAAGGATCTGCATAGCCGTATAGACCCGCATCAAGGGTGGCAAGCCCTCGTATAACAAGTCGAGGGTATGTGATATAATAACAAGATAACGGGCTTAACGCTTGACAACGTAAGCACAACAAGAGTGACCCTTACATAATAATCACAAGATACTAACACACGTAGCATCCTAACATGTTTACTTATCAAATCAACAAGAAAGTATTACAAGGCTATCACAAACCAATACAATCAAGTTATTCACACAAGGTACTTTCTACTAACAAGTTCGTACCTATCCCCAAAGTACTTCACACATTAAATCTTTAAAAGAACTGTTTGTTCACATAAGTCACACAATACCCGTAGTATAAATAGAGTGACTGCCTTTTAAGTAATCAAAATACTTACCTTTGTAAAATCAAGTAACAACATTATTTTTCCAAACGTCCAAGTTTGCCTAATTTCAAGTGTTTACGTTTCTTATTTTAGAAAGGTTTCGTAGTTCATAGTCTTATTTATTTAGGAATATAATTCTCTTTTAACAATCTGAAAAACATAAACCTTATGTGTGAGTAGGACATTCTTGTTTATAACAATCTTATTACAGCAGCCATGATCTAGGAAATATCATTTTGTCTCATCTTAGCTTCTATGCAGATGGAAGTTTCTACTGGTTTTAATAATACTTAATCTGTCAAAACATTTCCTTTTATTAACGCTGCAGTGGTTTGTCGATACACATTCTGATTTCCGAAATCAGTAGAACATTCTTAAGCCGTTATACCTAACTTCCCATAAAGCTAGTATAACTCTTAAGTTTTTTAAAAACCAAGTATTACTTCTTCTTTCAAAATGATTCAAAAATCTTTTGAAATACTTCAAGTTCTTTATTATCACATAACCAGCCAGTTATAGTTCAAATCAGTTACCTTTTAAAAACCACAAGTATTTTCTTACCTACATAAAGCTGTTATAACCAACTTCCCATAAAGCCGTTATAACACTTTTATGTTTTAAACCAATCAAATACATTTAGCACATGTACGTCTACCGTACTAAATAGTTCACACATATCATGCTAGAAGAGATAGGAAGAGGTTCACATACCTCGCGACGATTATCGACTAATAGCAAAACGCTCCAAGTACCTCAAACCGTCGGCTACTCCTTAAGCCGAGTAGATCGCGCCACGCATTGTACATCAACCTATAAGGCCACAAGGCGCTTATTAACATCTAGGTCTTATCGTAGAACATTCTACAGAAAA
Organism: Przewalskia tangutica; assembly: GCA_029844215.1. Lineage (NCBI taxonomy): Eukaryota > Viridiplantae > Streptophyta > Magnoliopsida > Solanales > Solanaceae > Przewalskia > Przewalskia tangutica. Next base: position 1,061,083 of record JAQGDG010000029.1, read on the forward strand.
TTCGGCAGCACCTCCCCCCCCGCAACAGCGTAAATCTCCTCCTCTATCGAGGCCGGCTTCAAGCCAACCGAGAGGTTTTGCGCCTAACCGGACGTGTACGATTCTACTACACAAAGAATGCTACACAAGTCTCATCAGAATACACCTATGTAATTACGATTCGATTCTCTTCTTTAAATTGTGCTTAAGTCAAAAGACATTGCCGCACAATTATGTTCATTCTATATATAGTATACTTCAACTATATATTCCTACAACATGTAATTTCCAATTACAATAGAAGGTCAAGAGTGTTTACCTCGATAAGCCCAAAATTATCCCAGTTTAAATGTCGATCCTGAGCAACGTTTAGCTCCAACTCCGTGCGCTCCAACCCGCTCTAAACCACCCTTAGAAGTTCTAACCCACTTCTACATACTACTCCAACTAACTATGGAGATTTTCCTTAGGGTTCGGTTTTGTATTGTGACGGAAGTATAATAGTATAACTGGCTTTTTGTAAAGGTATAACCTTAGAATACTCTTGTCACGACCCGATCCGGGCCCGTGGATCGTGCCTTACCCGGCACCCTAGTGATACAACATCGGAGAAAATCAGGAAATAAAAACTAAAACATGAGACAAGTCATAAAGCATGAACTAGGCTAACCAAAACGGTCACCTTCCTGAAATATATACATATATATATCAACCTGAACAGTTAAATCCTTTTACAACTCTGCCCACAACAGTACTACAGACCTCTAAGAATGTAACCATAACTATGACGGGACAGGGCCCCGCCATACCACGGATGTACAAGTAACTACACCGAGGACTATACCAAAGATAAGCCTCCGGAGAAACGGAGCTTCCCAAAAAGCTGAACTGTGATCCTAAGAGCGCGGATCCACAACCGATGTACCTCTACCTGCGGCATGAACGCAGCCCCCCGAAGGAGGTCAGTACAACAGGTACCAAGTATGTGAAACTTGTAAAAATACTGTAAATGAAATCATAATAGTCTATATAAAGCAGGAGACATGTATGATAACCAAACTACATCCACAATACATAAATAGTCTGTTAAGTCGTGACTCATGCCCTCAAAGTCATTACTCAAATATAACAACGGGTCTCACGCCCACAACATCACTCATGCGTGGAATACCTTCCTCATGCGGCGATCCATGATATAAAACATTCAAAGTACACATGAACACGGGTCCCACGTGTCATAATAAAACCGTCTGGGGTAAATGCGAAGGCATAGCCGACTACTAACACCCATAGTACTAACAAGGTCATAAATCGTATCATGAGATATGTCTGCGTCACATGATCAAAAGCGGTCACACGCCGCGCAGATCAATGTGCGCGTCTAGCCACAGAACTCCTCGCACTCCGCATAGGCCAACCTCGTAGGCCGCATGAGGTATAACCCGCATCGAGGGTAGCTACTCCCGGCATCCGCTCGACTCGCGATCCGCGTAGCCCACATAGCGTGACCATAAAGGCCGCACTAACTCGAACTCGTAGCTCCGCGTAGGTCCCCTGGACCCGCATGAGGTATTCTCGAATCACGGTCCTGCATCCGCGAGTCTACCCCGCGTCGGAGGCGCCTTAACCTCCTAAACATGTCAAGGTGGCGGTACAATACCAACATAACGGTGATAGTTAAACAACTTAAGCGCGATCGAAACCCCTTTACACAAACATCACAAGATACTAACACACGTAGCATCCTAGCATGTTTACTTAACAAATCAACAAGAAAGTATTACAAGGCTATCACAAACCAACACAATCAAGTTATACACACAAGGTACTTTCTACTATATGATTAACAAGATCGGGTTTTTATCCCCAAAGTACTTTATACATTAACTCTTTAAAAGATACGTTACTTTCACAAAAGTCACACAATACCCGTAGTATAAGAAAATAAAGTGACTAATATTTTAATTAAACCAAAACAACGTCGCACTTTCCTTTTTAAACCAAATTAAGACAATAACATGCCTTCCTTTTAGACCAAAACACTTCTCCTTTAAAGTCAAATTACCATTTTAAAACCAATGATAAAACCATTCCTTTGTTTTCATAAAGTCGTTATAACTAACTTCCCATAAAGCTGTTATAACACTTTATGTTCTAAACCAAAAACTCTTCAATTCTACAAGTCTCTTTCCTTTTAAAACAACCATAAGTATTCTTTTAAAACCCAAATAATGTACTCTTTTCAAAATAAGTAACCTATACTTAAAATCAAGTTACTTCTCTTTTTCCGAAAACAAGTCGTTATAAGTCAAGTCTCTTATCTTTGAAGATCAAGTCTATTAACTTTCAAAATCAAGTCGTCTATAAGTCAAGTCTCTTATCTTTGAAGATCAAGTCTCTTAACTTTCAGAATCAATAAACCATTATTTTACCTACATAAAGTCGTTATAACTAACTTCCCATAAAGCTATTATAACACCCTATGTTTAAACCAACCAAAACACTTAGCACATGTACGTCTACCGTACTACATAGTTTACAAAACATCATGCTAGAAAGGATAGGAAGAGGTTCGCATACCTCGCGACGATTATCGACAATAAGCAAAACGCTCCACAGTACTGTAACCCTGCTAGCCTTTTCCACTCATCAAGTAGAATATGCTACTCGTAGTACTTCCACCTATATAGGCCACAAACGTCTATTAACTTCTAAACACGGTTCCATTTTCTCTGAGAAAATTCGGCAGACCTCCCGAAATCACATAAATCTCCTCCTCACAAGGCCCGCTACGCCAATAACTCCCAGGATTACACGCCTAACCTGGCGTGTTCAAATCTGCTTCACAATAATACAACACATCAGTATATACAGCCCTATGTAAATACATTCAATACTCATTCTAAATATAGTATACTCAACTATACATTACTACAACATGTAATATCCAATTACAATGATAGGGGCATAAATCATTACCTCGATAAGCCCAAAATTATCCAAGATTAAATGTCGATCCTGAGCAACGTTTAGCTCCAAGTCCTTACGCTCCAACCCGCTCCAAGCGACCCTTAGAAGTTTCTAAACAACTTCTCTAAACACTTCAACCAAGCTATGAAGGTTTTCTAGGGTTTCATTTGCGACTTTGAATAAAGTAGGATTTCCTGCTCCTAGTATTTAAACAACTTTGGAATACTACTAGGGATACTAGGCTAGTGTATTTGGAATTATACCACAATACACCAAGTATTCTACACAAGGGGAGGGTGGGACGAAACAATACAAAGGGAGGAAGTATTTTGCTCTTGGAAGCTTTCACGTGAGATGAACTTATTCATCAACCAAGGGGTCTATTTATAGAACAATGGAGGGTCAAGATCCATCTAAGTGTATGGCCAAGATTGGGCCATGTGTGTGTGGGTCCCACCACACCACATGGCCAACGAAATTGGGTGCCAAGTGTAAGGCCATTTCGGCCGGTGAGTAGGTGACAAGTGGCTAGCCACTTGTCACACCATTTCCATCACATGGCCACACAAGTGGTGACACGTGTCGCCACGATTAAATCAAAATATTACGTCTTCCAAAATATCCAAAAAGCGGAAACCTCAAAAACAAAGCGGGCCCCACAAAACCGTAAATTTCTCCGTGGGCCCACGTGGCCATTTCCAAAATAAAATCTCAAAATTCTAATATAATCAGAAGTTCAAATACCAAATCTGGGAATCCAATTCCCATTAACGAACCTTTTCTTCACAAAACCGGAAACTTTTCCGTCGAAAAAATCACATCTTCCTTTCTTTCCAATATTTACGTCAGATTCTCGCACGTATGTCCTCGCATACATACCTCGAACTACGGTATAACATTCTTCCCCCTTAGAAACATTCGTCGAATGTTCCTTCTAAGTCTCTAAACATACATATGCCGGTGTAGTCTCCACTACTACACTTACAAACCGATCATGCCACCAATGGCGAATATAACATGTGCGCAAAACTCCATTTCATGCTAACGAGGAATCACCTCAATCATCTCAAAAGCTCTCACCCATGATCAAACGATACTCCTTTCGCATCTTCACAACAGAATGACCACTTCCGCTCTCATAACATATGTTCACTTCTTCCCTTACTCGTCGCACCTCCTCGTAACTCGAACTCCTCCTAATAAACGTACCACGCTTCGCTGACTCGAGCTGCTAACAATTTCCTCCGATAAGCTTCACCCTATCCACATCTGGTGAAACAAGTAGGGACCAACTATCTGAACCTTGCCAACCTTGAACCAATCGATCGACAACCTACACTTCCGCTATACAAGGCTTCATAAGGCGACATCCGAATCAGAAAGGTAGCTATCATAAAACTCACTTACCCAAGAGGCACACAATCCTCACGGCTACCCCCAAATCAAAACATCGGCCCGCAACCTATTCTTAACTATCTGGGTAAAACGCCCGTTCTTCACCGGCCAGGGTGAATGCACATCGAGACTCACCCGAGTTCCAACCCCGCTCGTAACACCTTGGACACAAAAGACATAGCCGAAAAATTGGGCTCCACGCTGTCATAAAAGTAGGAATCCCTGCAGCCTTACAACCTTCCCGATATATAACATATCGCCACCTCCGCCGAGTAAATAGTCTGCTGAAAGACGAGATGGGTGACCTCATCACCGACTCATTGGTCGAACGCGCCTCGAACTCGTCGATGGTTAACTAACCTTGGACCTAACACCCTCGTAATCCTATCACAAAGCGGGACCACCACAAATTGACCACATCTCCTTTCGCCGCGGGTTGACCCGCGAAACGGTCCTCAACCCGACCCATAATCGCACCAAACTCTTGTTCCCGATCCGAACAATCTTACCTATCAAGTCATGAAAGCTACCACTTTCACCTTACACATCCTAAGGAAAATATCCTCAAAACATTTCACGCATACCAAGTGTTTCACAAAGATTAACCGTAAATCCTTTTCTCAAGACGGCCTTACATCTAAGGTCTCAACGTGTACTATTCTAAGGTTCACACCTTCCATGACCCCATACTTATCCTTTCAACTAACCATGTTTTCTAATTCACACTTAACACAATGCTATCCGTACATAGCACCTAACATGTACCCACCATAATATCATAAACAAAATCTCCTAAGGGCTAAAGATATCTCTGCAACTCTTGCCTCACTTTCCTTTGCCGTTCTAATCATAATCACTGCCTGAGCCTAGCTATATAAGGTGTTGAACCACCATTGATCCCGGCGTCGAGGCTCTACATCTGTACTACCTCAGTCGACAAACTCTCACCAAATTGCCCTATTGGCCGCAAACACAAAAGTCGCCGGCATGACGACACTCCTCATAATGGAGTCTACTACTATGGCCGAAACGAGGTAGGGGTGACCTCATCTGACTAACACCCCCTTCTCCCGAACAACTGAACCCGCGACTGACCCGGCAGGCTGAGTCATCCCTCTGGTAACCCTCCTACCTGGACATCCTCCCATCACATGGCCCTGACGGCCACAGGTATAACAATCTCCCAACAAGTACGACACCCTGAGGATCATCCTCAGATCTCTATCCATAGAATTCTGGCGAACTGCAACTCAAGAAATCCCTAAGTCTCAGACTATCGGATCTAGGGGGAATCACTGATACTGCCGGAACCACCGGCTCCCGTCCGTCCTCATTCCCAGCCACTAGCCTAGCTAGTAACTGGGCTATCACCTTGAATTCATATCCTCGGCTCCTGGCCGTGGAACTGGAGGCTCAGGTATCGTGGCCTCAATAGAAACTGCTGCCGCTCTAACTCTGCTGGGCTAGCGGCATCATAAAAACTCGTCGTCTGAAGTACTATCTCAGGTAAGAACTGTGCCCGTGCCTCGTAACCCTCTGTGTTCAACTCGTAGCTCCCTCTGCTGCCTTGCTCATCTGGGCCCTGGTTGCCTTGCGCGGAGGCATAACGGGTACATAAGAATACGCCAGAGGGAGTCCAACTTACAACACAGCTCTAAGGCACGATCTCAGAATGAGAAGAATGGAAACCAATCCTAAATGTCCTGCAGCCTCCTGATTATAGATGTGGTGCACAACACACCGATAATCAAGACTCTACTGGATACGGTGCAGACACTTTCCGAGGACTAATCGCTCGATACCACTTTTGTCACGACCGATCCGGGCGTGGTCGTGCCTTACCCTGCACCCTAGTGATACAACATCAGAGAAAATCAGAGGAAATAAAAACTAAAACATGAGACAAGTCATAAAGCATGAACTAGGCTAACCAAAATGGTCACCTTCCTGAAATATATACATATATATATCAACCTGAACAGTTAAATCATTTTACAACCACACTTGCAAGATTACGGACTTCTAAGAATGTAACCATAACTATGACGGACGGGGCCCGCCATACCACGGATGTACAAGTAACTACACCGACAGGACTATACCAAAGACAAGCCTCCGAGAAACGGAGCTTCCCAAAAGTGAATCGTGATCCTAATAGCGCGGATCCACAACCGATGTACCTCTACTGCGGCATGAACGGCCCGGGCGAGGTCAAGACAACAGTACCAAGTATGTGAAACTTGTAAAAATCGTAAATGAAATCATAATAGTCTATATAAAGCGGGAGACATATATGATAACCAAACTACGATCCAATACATAAATAGTCTGTTAAGTCGTGACTCATGCCTCAAAGTCATTACTCAAATATAACAATGGGTCTCACGCCCACAACATCACTCGTGCGTGGAATACCTTCCTCCGGCGATCCATGATATAAAACATTCAAGGAGTACACATGAACACGTGTCCCACTGTGTCATAATAAAACCGTCTGTGGTAATGCGAAGGCATAGCCGACTACTAACACCCATAGTACTAACAAGGTCATAAATCGTATCATGAGATATGTCTAGGCGTCACATGATCAAAGTTGGTCACACGCCCGCAGATATCAATGTGCGCGTCAGCCACCGAACTCCTCGCACTCGCATAGGCCAACCTCGTAGGCCCGCATGAGGTATAACCCGCATCGAGGGTAGCTACTCCGGCATCCGCTGGACTCGCATCGCGCATGGCCACATGCATCGCATGACCATAAAGGCCGCACACTAACGGAACTCGTAGCTCGCATAGGTCCCCGGACCCGCATGAGGTATTCTCGAATCATGGTCCTGCATCACTGAGTCTACCCGCGTCGGAGGGCATCTTAACCTCCTAAACATGTCAAGGTGAAGCGGTACAATACCAATATAACTACTGATAGTTAAACAACTTAAGCGCGATCGAGGAAACCCCTTTACACAAACATCACAAGATACTAACACACGTAGCATCCTAGCATGTTTACTTAACAAATCAACAAGGAAGTATTACAAGGCTATCACAAACCAACACAATCAAGTTATACACACAAGGTACTTTCTACTATATGATTAACAAGATCGGGTTTTATCCCCAAAGTACTTTATACATTAACTCTTTAAAAGATACGTTACTTTCACAAAAGTCACACAATACCGTAGTATAAGAAAATAAAGTGACTAATATTTTAATTAAACCAAAACAACGTCGGACTTTCCTTTTTAAACCAAATTAAGACAATAACATGCCTTCCTTTTAGACCAAAACACTTCTCCTTTAAAGTCAAATTACCATTTTAAAACCAATGATAAAACCATTCCTTTGTTTTCATAAAGTCGTTATAACTAACTTCCCATAAAGTCGTTATAACACTTTATGTTCTAAACAAAACTCTTCAATTCTACAAGTCTCTTTCCTTTTAAAACAACCATAAGTATTCTTTTAAAACCCAAATAATGTACTCTTTTCAAAATAAGTAACCTATACTTAAAATCAAGTTACTTCTCTTTTTCCAAAACAAGTCGTTATAAGTCAAGTCTCTTATCTTTGAAGATCAAGTCTCTTAACTTTCAAAATCAAGTCGTCTATAAGTCAAGTCTCTTATCTTTGAAGATCAAGTCTCTTAACTTTCAGAATCAATAAACCATTCTTTTACCTACATAAAGTCGTTATAACTAACTTCTCATAAAGCTATTATAACACCCTATGTTTAAACCAACCAAAACACTTAGCACATGTACGTCACCGCATTACATAGTTTACAAAACATCATGCTAGAAAGGATAGGAAGAGGTTCGCATACCTCGCGACGATTATCGATAATAAGCAAAACGCTCCACAAGATCAGAACCTGCTAGCCTTTTCCACTCATCAAGTAGAATACGCTACTCGTAGTACTTCCACCTATATAGGCCACAAACGTCTATTAACTTCTAAACACACGGTTCCATTTTCTACAGAAAATTCGGCAGCACCTCCCCCCCCGAAATCACATAAATCTCCTCCCCTAACAAGGCCCGCTACCAGGCCAATAACTCCCAGGGGATTACACGTCTAACCGGACGTGTTCAAATCGCTTCACAATAATACAAATACCATCAGATATACAACCTATGTAAATACAAATCAATACTCATTCTAAATATAGTATACTCAACTATACATTACTACAACATGTAATATCCAATTACAATAGGGGGGGGCATAAATCATTACCTCGATAAGCCCAAAATTATCCAAGATTAAATGTCGATCCTGAGCAACGTTTAGCTCCAAGTCCTTACGCTCCAACCCGCTCCAAGCGACCCTTAGAAGTTTCTAAACAACTTCTCTAAACACTTCAACCAAGCTATGAAGGTTTTTCTAGGGTTTCATTTTGCGACTTTCGGAATAAAGTAGGATTTCCGGCTCCTAGTATTTAAACAACTTTGGAATACTACTAGGGATACTAGGCTAGTGTATTTGGAATTATACCACAATACATAAAGTATTCTACACAAGGGGAGGGTGGGACGAAACAATACAAAGGGAGGGAAGTATTTTGCTCTTGGAAGCTTTCAAGTGAGATGAACTTATTCATCAACCAAGGGGTCTATTTATAGAACAATGGAGGGTCAAGATCCATCTAAGTGTATGGCCAAGATTGGGCCATGTGTGTGTGGGTCCCACCACACCACATGGCCAACGAATTTGGGTGCCAAGTGGAAGGCCATTTCGGCCAGGTGAGTAGGTGACAAGTGGCTGGCCACTTGTCACACCATTCGCCCACATGGCCACACAAGGGGTGACACGTGTCGCCCTCGATTCGCCCAAATATTACGTCTTCCCAAAATATCCAAAAAGCCGAAACCTCAAAAACAAAGCGGGCCCACAAAACGTAAATTTCTCTGGGCCCACGTGGCCATTCAAAAATAAAATCTCAAAATTCTAATATAATCCGAGAAGTTCAAATACCAAACTGGGAATCCAATTCCCATTAACGAACCTTTTCTTCACAAAACCGAAACTTTTCCGTCGAAAAAAATCACATCTTCCTTTCTTTCCAATATTTCTGTCGTATTCTCGTACGTATGTCCTCGCATACATACCCTGGAACTACGGGGTATAACAACTACAAGGTATACGGCTAAGGTAATTTGGGCATTATAACAATACTTTTGAGAGTATTTCTACCAAGAGGGGGGGTATTTATACGAGACAACACAACAAGGGGGGGTGTATACCCTCTACCACCCCACTGTGGGGTACTCTGCCAAGGGGAGAAGGGCTCGCCAAGGCCGACAAGGGGGAGGGACGAGAACTATACTACAAGGGAGGGAGGAATTTTAGACTTAGGAAATTATTGGACGAAGAAGTCTTCAAAGGGAGAGGTATTTATAGACAAGCCAAGGCCAACCAATGGCCAAGATCTTGCCAAGTGCAAGGCAAGTAGGCCAAGATCTTGCCAAGTGCACCCTAACCAACTAACACACAAAATATCCTACCAACCTTGACCACAATGGCCATACTTTCGCCACCACTATTACCGCCCAAGGTGTTCCAATGAGAGGGTGACAAGTGTCACCCTCTCGTTGGTCCAAAATGTTTCGTCTCTCGGAAAAATCCGCAAAAATTAAAAATGACATAGCCGGAATTTTCCCTACGAAAGCTGTGGAAACGTTTCGTCAAAAAACGACTCTAATCGGGTGTTGTGAACAAAGTTAATTCGGCCAAGCCAAATCTTCAAGTTCAAATTTTTTACGTACGTCCTTACGTACATACTCTGAAAAATACGGGGTATAACATTCTCCCCTCCTTAGAAACATTCGTCCCGAATGTTCCTTCTAAGTCTCAAAAACCAACGTGCGCCAGTATAGTCTTCACTACTATACTTACGAAACAATCCTTGCCACACATGGCCACAGAAACACCTGCGCAAAAATACCTCCATCCAAGTCCACGAGGAAACACCTCTAACATTACCACAAACACCTCTCTCCGGGGTTTAAAATATACTTCCTTCGCATCTTCTCCTTACAAAAGAAATGATCACATCTATGCTCGCCATACATGCTCGCTTCTCCCTTTACTCGTCGTGATACCACTTTTGTCACTTTGCCGCGAGGTTCTAGTGTCACTCCGGCGACCCTACAAATGGTACCGGGCTGCATGCGATCCCTGAGGATGTCGTACACTCGGACTCTTACCACGTTTCTTGTTATACCCCGTATTTCCAGAGTATGTACGTAAGGGAATACGTACAAAAAGTTTGGCCTTAAAGTTAGCCTTGGACGTTTTTTTTTTGTACACAACTCACTAAAAGAATCGTTTTCCGACGAAACGTTTCCACAACTTTCGTAGGGAAAATTCCGGCTATGCCATTACTAATTTTTATGGATTTTTCCGAGAGACGCCACATATGGGACCAACGGGAGGGCGACACTTGGCACCCTCCCATTGGTGGACTTGAATCGTCCATTTGGACGAATTGGAATGCCTTGGCACGTTTTTTGTGCCTTGTGCACAAGTCAAGGAGTTGGTAGGATATTTGTGTATAGTTAATCCTCACCCTACACTTGCCTTGAACTTGTCTTCATCTTGGCCATTGGTTGGCCAAGGCTTGAGCTATAAATACCCCCTTAGAGATGAAGAGTTCTTCATCCACAAAGTTATCTTCCAAGTCTTGAAAAAAATCCTCTCCTCTCCCTTAGCCTTTCGTCCAACACCTCCCCCCCCCCCTTGAGTGAGTTTGGCCGAGGGCCTACCCCCCCTAGCCTAGCCGAAATCTACCCCCCCTCCCTTGGTAGAAAAGTTGTCTTCTAGTATTGTTATAATGCCCAAAATACCCTAGCCCAAATCCCTTAGTACTTAGTAGAAGTGAAGAACTTCTAAGGTTTCTGAGCTACCGAGCGCATAAACTTAGGAGCTAAACCTTGCTCAGGCGCGACTTTATCTAGGATATTTTTGGGCTTACCGAGGTAACTAATCCTAACCCTCTTTGAATTAGAGAATACATACTGTAGTAGTATTAGAATAAGTATTAAATACTTAGAAGAATATCACAGAATAGAATTGAACTGCTACCACAAAGGAAGGGTTTAAAGAAGAATAATCAAATCAGACTTACATAGGACTGTTTTCACATGAGACTTATATAGCTCACCGGTAGGGAGGTACGCCCGACTTTCCGTAATTGTGAACCCTCTGCTTAGAATGACCTTGAGTAGTCTTTGATAGATGTCTGTGACTATTATAGTCGACTCTCACGCATACATATTCAACTTGGCAGGTGGTTTTCGCTGAGAAGGTATGTGATTCTTCCTAAAGCATGATATTTTACAATATATAGTACGGTAGACGTACATTTGTTAACTGAATAATAACTACGGCAATGTCTTTGACTTAAGCCTGAATAATACTTATGGCAATGCCTCACGACTTAAGCCTGAATAATACTTACGGCAATGACTCACGGCTTAAGCCTGAATAACAAAGAACTGAAAGCATTTCAAAGGAATACTGAATCATCTTTTTTTTACAGAAGATAAATATTTGGTTTTTAAAACAAAAGCTTAAGAGTTATACTAGCTTTATGGGAAGTTAGGTATAACAACTTAAGAAAGATAAAAAGGAACTGTTTACTTGTTTGTTTATAAAAGCCTTGTATTGATTTCTGTTAAGTGTAGTAAGATTTGTGTGATAAGTAGACATATTATGATGCTACCTGGGTTAGTGTCTTGAAATGCTGTGTAAGGGGGTCATTCTTGCTGTGCTTACGCTATAACCTAAGTCCGTTGTATCGTTATTGTATCACCTACCCTCGATCGTTATACCGAGGGCTTGCCCTCGACGCGGTCTATACGGCCTATGCGGTCTGTGAGACTACGCGAGCAGCGTATGCTCCGTGATTGATCATTCCGGTGTTTAGCCTGACGCGGGGATTCCTATGCGTCCGCTGAGACTACGCGTCTCGAGGCTATGCGGCCGCGGAGCCTAGGCGACGCCGGGTTGGCTGCCCCGATGCGAGGAATACCTCATGCGGTCCGCGTGTGACCTATGCGGGTTGCGGAAGTCCGTGACTAGGCACGCATGATACTACGGGCGATTGGCCTTGCTTCGATCATTCGCGCCTGAATAGACCTGTTACGCTTTTCCTATTATCGTTGTTGTTGTGATGTGGCACTATGTGCAATTGAACCGATTGTATTTGTGAAAAGGTTTTAAATACTTTGATTTCATTTCGTTCTTTATAGTTTCACATACTTGGTACTGTTGTATTGACCTCTCGGGGCCGCGCTCACGCCGCAGTAAAGGCAAGGTGCTAGATCCGCATCCTTAGAATCTTTTGCGTTGGTGTCGTGAGCTCCATCTTCTCCGAGGCTCTACTTTTGGGTATGATCTCCGTTGTAGATAGTTTTGTATCGTTGTGGTATGGCGGGCCCCGTCCCGCCATAGTTGTATATTTCCTTAGAGGTCTGTAGTCATGTTGTACGCTTTGGGATGAATCACAACCATGATTATTTATATATGCCGAAGGCGACGTTTTCTTACATAAGTCGTGGTCTTATTTTATAAACTGCTTTCGCCTTGGTTTATATTTCCGCCGTTACTCGATGTATGGCTACTGGGTGCCTTGCAGCACCATCCACGCCCCGAACGGTCGTGACAAAAGTGGTATCGAGCGATTAATCCTCGGAAGGTGTCTACAGACCGTATCTAGTAGTCTTGATTATCGCGTGTGTTGTGCACCACACCAATAATCGTGAGGCTATAGGATATTTAGGATTGGTTTCCATTCTTCTCATTCCGAGATCGTGCTTTGTAGCCGTGTTATAGGTTGGACCCTCTAACGTATTCCTTTCCTCGTAATGATTATGCCTCCACGTAAGGCAACCCGCCCGTGGCGGCAAGGCAAATGAGGAGTCGCTAGCAGACACCCAGTCACGAGGGCTCGTGCCCGCCTATACCGAGACGGCGAAGTTCTATGACGCCGCCCCAAAGAGACCACGCACCACACCTCCCGTCCCCACACCGGGCGGATGAGTTAGGTACAAGGAGACGGCCCAACTATTGGCTGAGTTGTGGCCCGACACGAGGAGAGGCCGGACGCGCAGCCTCAGCTCCAGCTCGGCCGCACCCGTAGGCACCCGAGGCGTATAGTTTGAGACTACGGATTTCTTAGTCAGAGCCTCCGAGTTTTACTGTCGAGGCCGAGGATGATCCGCAGGAGTTCATCCGTCACCGCAGAGGATTACGCGGTGATCGTGGCTTCGAGATCGAGTGCGTGACATTCGGTCAGACGGCCGCGTGATACCGCAATGATTGGTTTGATTCATGGGAGCTTTCCCGGAGAGCATGCACTCCAGCAGATGGGATGAGTTTTGAGGCTTTTTCACACACTTCGCCTCCGCAGATGAGGAGGGCACGAGCCGATAGATTCTTGTTGCCGAGACAGCGGACGCATGCCGAGGGAGTACAATGTCGAGTTTGATTCTTTGGCTCGATATGTCCTCGCACCGTAGCGTAGATGGAGGACCGTGCATCGCTATGTCACCGGGCTAGATGATTACATGGACGAAGTCTTGTGCGGTGTGTCCTTCACCAGCATGGACATAACCCGTGATGCAGCTCACGCACTAGATGCGAGGAGCGTAGACACCGGCAGAGCGATATCGCCAGCAGGTTAAGGCCAAGACGACCGGTTCTTTTGGTGGTTCTCGTGGTGGGCGTGATCGCCAGAAGTCCAGATTTGCACCACGCCAGCCGCGCAGAGCGCTCCTACCTCATTTTCGATACAGAGCAATGGGGCGTCGTGGCCCCAGACTTCGGATTTGCGGTAGCGGTGCTAACTGCTCGAGGTCCGCTTCGCGTGCCCGCTGTGGTAGATACCATTCTGAGTCAGACCGAGCTCGCTATACTTGTGGCCGCAGGTCATTTCGCGAGTTTGTCCGACCGAGCGGCGCCGGGTAGTAGGCCTACCATGTGGTCTGCCGCTTCTTCATCCTCGACAGCTACTCGCCCGAGGGCAAGGTACTCATGGACCAGCGGTCGCGGCAGCAGGTCGTGGCGCTGGTCCCAGCTTCTAGCGGTCCTCGTAACCGCATTTAGGCTTTGTCCACCGACAGATCGTGAGGCCTCACCGATGTCGCCACGTACCTTATCGCTCGGGTTTGATGTGTATGCTTTGATAGATCCGGTTCTACTGGCCCTATATATCTCCCTTGTTGCTAGTAGGATAGGATAGAGCCCGAGTCCATAGACCCTTTCGAGGTAGCTACGCCAGCGGTGATTCGGTGGTAGCTCACGGGTATATAGAGCTTGTCCCGTGACTATTTACGTCGCCGGACCTCAGCCGACTTGATAGAGTCGAGATGATTGACTTCGACGTGATCACGGGACGGATTGGCTAGCTTCGCTATGCCAATGTAGACCGCAGAGATAGTAGTACGGTTCCGTTTCTCGGCGAGCCATTGTCGAGTGGGAGGAGCACCAGACGCCGGTGGTAGGTTTATTTCCTACCTCAAGGCTAGGAAGATGGTACGTGGCGGTATATCTACCATCTCGCTCGTGTTTGATACTAAAGTCGCGGTACCATATTTTCCGGGCCCAGTGGTCGAGAGTTCCCGCACGTGTTTCCGCACGACCTCCCGTATCCTCCCGAGAGGAGATTGAGTTTTGTATTGACATATTGCGCACACTCGCCTATTTCCATTCCGCCATACGTAATGGCACCCGCCGAGTTGAGAGAGTCAAGGATCGCCAGAGATTTGCCGGAGAAGCGGCTTCATCAGCCTAGTGTTTCTCCCCGGGAGCGCCGGTATTGTTCGTGAAGAAGAAGGACGGACGCCGCGCATGTGTTGATTACAGCAATGAACAATGTGACCATTAAGAACATATACACCCTTCCCATGATTGATGATTTGTTCGACCACCGCAGGCGCGAGATGTTTCTCCAAGATTGATCCGTTCGCTATCATCGAGTTCGTGTTAGAGAGCGGATGTCCCTAGGATCGCATTCCGACCCAGACGGCATTATGAGTTCGTGGTCATGTCTTTGGTTGACCAATGCTCCGCGGTATTCATGGATTTGATGAACCGAGTGTTCAAACCATTTTGGACACGCTTGTGATAGTGTTCATTGATGATATCTTGGTTTATTCTCGCCAGAGCGTGAGCATGCGAGCATTTGGCGATCGGCCGATAGCTTCTCCGACCAGAAACAGACGCCAAGTTTTCAAAATGTTAGTTTTTGTTGACTTCAGTGGCGTTTCTTGGTCATATTTTAGTGTCTGATGGCATTCGAGTTTATACGGCCAATATCGAGGCAGTCAGGACTTGGCCTAGACATACTACTCCGACAGAGGTTCGCAGCTCGGGCCTTGCAGATATTATCGCGGTTCGTGGAGAAGTTTGCTTCTATCTTCGCACCATTGACTAGGCCGACTCGTAAGGCGCCAAGTTTCGGGATCGATGCTTGTGAGCGTGGTTTCCAGCTGTCGAAAGAGACCGACGACCGCCCCGCTTCTTACTCTTCCGGAGGGTCCGGATGGTTATGTCGTATTGTGATGCGCCGCATCGGGTTGGGGTGTGTGTTGACGCAGATGGCAGGTTATAGCATATGCATCCCGACACCAAGAAACACGAGAGGAACTACCCCACCCATGATTTGAGTCGGGCATGTGATTCACGCCAAGATCTGGAGGCACTATTTGTATGGGGTTCACGTGGATATTTTTACGCACCACAAGAGCCTCCAAGATATCTTCACCAGAGGAGTCGAACTTACGATGCAGACTGGTTATAGTTGCTTAAGGATTACGATGTTGATATCCTGTACCACCCGGAAGGCCAATGTCAGGCGTATGCCTAGTCGTAGGTCGACGGAGCCTATCGATATGCAGCTAGAGAAGAGGACATGGTTCGTGATTTGCATCGCTTATGAGCGAGCTTGGTGTCCGCTTGATTGATTCTGATAGCGGGGTTAGAGTTCGTGAGGTTGCCGAGTCTTCCATCGTCGAGGAGGTGAAGAGGCAACAGCCGAGAATCCGCTTTGATTCGATATCGTGATACGCCTCTTCGTGAGGCGCGGTCCTTTGAGGTAGCACCATGGGGTGCTAAGGTTCGAGGGCGATTGTGTGTTCCATGTTTAAGGACTTCGCAGCAGTTCTGGGAAGCACACAGCTGCGTTACTATCCATCCGGGTCGACCAAGATGTACCACGACCTTAGATCTGTGTATCGTGGATGGCTTGAGGACGCTGGCAGTTCGTAGCTCGCCCGTGTTGTCGCAGCGAAGGTAGAGCACCGAGGCCGTGGTTTGTTGCAGCGATAGAGATCCCGACTGAAGTGGGAGGTAATCAACATGGACTTCATCACAGGATTACCTCGCACTCGCAGGAGACATGATTCTATTTGGGTTATCGCCGACAGTCGACGAAATCAGCCCACTTTCTTCCCGTCAGACGACTTTTCTACCGAGGATTATGCCGCACTTTACATCCGAGAGATCGCCGATCGCATGGAGTCCCTACTGATCATATCGCATGCAGGAGCCCGCCACGGCTAACTTCCTGAGGTCCTTCCAGAGGGTTTAGGACGCAGCGTGAGCTCGAATCGCATTTCATCCACGCATGCACGGACAGCGTAACGCACTATCCGCACTCTCGAGGATATGCCGCGAGTCCGTGTTATTGACTTCGGGTAGTTGGGAGGATCATTTGCCTCTAGTTGAGTTTCGTGATAATAATAGCTACCACTCCAAAGATTCGATGGCGCCTTACGAGGCCTTGTACGGAGGAAGTGCAGACGCCTATAGGTTGGTTCGACGTGGGCGAAATGCAATGGGACCAGACGGTGCAGCAGAGTGGATAAGGTGAAGCTTATCCGAGCGGCTTTTGATACCGTAGTCGATGTGGTCACAGATCATCGCCGCCGCATCTTGAGTTCGAGGTTCATGATTGGTTTTCCTAGCGTGTCACCCATGGCGGTGTGATGAGATTCGGGAAGAAGGGGAAACTCAGCCCAAGGTACATTGGGCCATTTCAGATTGTCCGTGTCACGACCCATTCCGGGGCCCGTGACTGGTGCCTTACCCGGGCACCCAAGTAGTCATACATCAGAGAACAATCAGCGGAATATAAAACAAGACATGCAACATGATATAACTAGAACATTTTATCTCAAGAAAAGGTTGCTTTTCGCATATATATATAAACCAAGTTTTGCGCTACATCCCAACTGCATAACATGACTACTGCACTCTAAGGAAAATAACAACTATGGCGACAGGCCCCGCCATACCCTCGATCGCACAAACTATCTGCAACAGGAGATCATACCCAAAAAGTAGAGCCTCCGAGAGAGCGAGCTCCCGACACCAACGTAGATCCTAAGGACGTGGATCTAGCACTGCCGCTCTTACCGCGCATGAACGCAGCCCCGGCGAGGTCGCATAACAGTACTAAGTATGCGAAATCAGAAAGTACTTAAATGAAACATATCATTTTTTTAAAACCAGTTTACAAGATGTATGAAACAACCAAGGAAACCGCATATAGTGCCACATCACAAACAAGAGCAACAATAGTAATCAGAATGAGTCTTGTCTAGGCCGCGAATGATCGAAACAGGCCACTCGCCTCATCATCATTCTCGCAAGCCTAATCTCGACTCCCGAGTCCGCATAGGCCACTCACGGGCCCGCATGAGGTATAACCCCGCATCGAGGGTAGCTACTCCCGGCATCGCCCCGACTCGCTGTCCGCACGGCCACACGCACCGCATGAGGTATAACCCCGCATACTAACTCGAACTCTCAGAGCTCGCATAGGCCCCTCGACCCGCATGAGGTATTCTCGAATCACGGTCCTGCATCACCGAAGTCTACCCCGCATCGGAGGGCAGCTTAACCCCCGGTATCATCTCAAGAGGTGAGTGATAGTATACTAACATAACAACTTACCTTTAAGTAACACAAGCACAACAAGGATACTCACCTATACCAACGTTACAAGATACTAACACACATAGCATCATATCATGTCTACCTATCAAACCATCTTCTTATTCACAATATAAGTCTGTTATAAACACATAGGCAAACTTGTTTCTTTTATCAATCTTAAGTGGTTATACTTACTTCCCATAAAGCTAGTATAACTCTTAAGCTTCTGTTTAAAAACCAATTAGTTCTCTTCATAATAAATGGTTCAAGAGTCCTTTGAAATGTTTTCGCTTCTTATTATTTAGGCTTAAGCCGTGAGGCATTGCCGTAAGTATTATTCAGGCTTAAGTGAGGCATTGCCGTAAGTATTATTCGCTAACACATGTACGCTCACCGTACTATATACATATTGTAAAATATCATGCTTTAGGAAGAATCACATACCTTCTCGCTAAATCCACCGCCAAGTCGAGTATGTCGCGCAGAGAATCAGCCTATAATAGTCACAGATATCTATCAAGGTCTAGACTATTCTGTAGGTCATTCTAAACAGAGGGTCCTCAATTCTACGGAAAGTCGGGCAAGACAACCCTACCCTGAGTTATATAAGTTCATCAGAAAACAAATTCTATGTAAGTACAGCTTTGATTATTCTTCTTTAAACCCTTCTAAGTGATTAACACTTCAATTCTATTCTGTGATATACTTCTAAGTATTTATACTATTCTTATTCTACAACAAGAAGTATTCTTTAATTCAAAAGAGGGTTAGGATTAGTTACCCTGTAAGCCCAATAATATCCTAGAAAAGTCGCCGAGCAAGGTTTTGCTCCTAAGTTGTATGCTCCATGAAACCTTAGAAGTTCTTCACAACTTCTACTAAGTGCTAAGGTATTTGGGCTGTGGTATTTTGGGCATTATAACAATACAAGAAGGCAACTTTTCTACCAAGGGAGGGGGTAGGTTTCCCAGCTAGTGGGGTAGCCTCGCCAAGCTTCTCAAGGAGGGTGTGTTTGGACGAAACAACAAGAGGGAGAGGGAGGATTTGAGACTTAGATAGATTGCTCAATTTAGGATGAAATAACTCTTCAACAAGTGGTATTTATAGGTCAAGACATGGCCAACCAATGGCCAAGATTATGCCAAGTGCAAGGCAAGTGTAGGTGAGGATTTAGGCAAGTGTCCTTGGCCAACTTGCACACAAAATATCTAGCCAACTTTATGACAAGGCTTGGCATTCCAATCGCCCTAATGCCGTGATAGTCCACCAACGAGAGGTGGAAAGTGTCGCCTCTCATTGGTCCAAAGTGTTACGCCTCTAAAAATCCGCAAAAATAAGAAATGACATAGCCGAATTTATCCTATGAAAGCGTGGAAACGCTTCGCCGAAAACCGTTCGCTTGTGAGTTGTGCCTAAAAATCGCCCAAGGCCTAACTTTAAGACCAAAACTTTTTAGACGTATTCCTTTACGCATACCCGGAAATACGGTATAACATTCTCCCTTAGAAACATTCGTCCCGAATGTTCCTTCCCAAGACAGATAACTAAAAGGTTCTTCATAACTTAAACAGCTGCAAATGCCACACACGCCACAAAACAACATTTAGGCAAAACGATAACGAAAATTATAAGTAGGAAAGTGAGTTACCCGGAGGTGGGAATAGGTGAGGTACTCGCCTCATGTCCTCCTCGCTTCCCACGCCATCTCCTCCCTAAGCTCGCTCCGCCACAGACTTGACGGCCACGCCCTTCGTCCGCAGACGCCTAACCCGACGATCGATTATCGCTATGGGAACCTCTCATACGATAACCCCTGGCCACCGACATCGCCAATCGGATGTACTCGATGGATCCCCGATACATTTCCTCAAAGATAGAAACGTGAAACACCGGATGCACCGCTCCGGACGGACGGCAGATTCAACTCATAGCAACCTTGCTTACCTCGCGACAATCAAACGCCCAATGTACCTTGGGCCGAAGTTTCTTCTTCCCGAATCTCATCACACCCTTCATGGGTGACACCTTCAGAAAACCCAATCATCAATCGCGAACTCCGGATGTCGACGCCGATGATCCGTGATACGACTTGCCGACTCGAGTCGCCAATAGCCGCCTTGATAAGCTTCACCTTATCCATCGCGCTGCACTAAGTCCGTCCCACTAACTGCACTCGCCCACATCGAACCATGCTATCCGCGACCGCACTTCCTCCCATACAAAGCCTCATAAGGCGCCATCCGAATACCGAGTGGTAGCTATTATTATACGCGAACTCAACCAGAGGCAAATGATCCTCCCAACTACCATCGGTCAATAACACAAAGCTCGCAGATATCCTCGAGTCCGATAGTGCGCTCGCTCGTCCGCTCGCTCGTGGATGAAATGCAAGATCGTGCTCACCAAGGCCCCTAAACCCTTCTCGGAAGGACCTCCGGTTGGCCGTAAACCGGGCTCCTCGTCGATATGATCGGGCAGGACTCCATGCATCGACGATCTCTGATGTAAAGTCCGCATAATCCTCACCAAAAGTCGCCCCGACGGAAGAAAGTGGGCTGATTTCACACCGCCGACGATAACCCATATAGAATCATGTCCTCCGAGCGAGGTAATCCCGTGATGAAGTCCATGTTGATTACCTCCCACTTCCGTGCTCGGGATCTCTATCGCTCAGAATAAACCACCGTGCCTCCGTGCTCTACCTTCACCGGCCGACAACACGCACCGAGCTACGAACTCGCAACGCCCCTCTTCAAGCCATCCCACCAATACACGATCTAAGGTCGTGGTACATCTTGGTCGACTTCGATGGATAGAATAACGCTACCAGTGTGCTTCCCCAAGAACTCACAAGTCCCAAATATCCG
Organism: Przewalskia tangutica; assembly: GCA_029844215.1. Lineage (NCBI taxonomy): Eukaryota > Viridiplantae > Streptophyta > Magnoliopsida > Solanales > Solanaceae > Przewalskia > Przewalskia tangutica. Next base: position 1,082,238 of record JAQGDG010000029.1, read on the forward strand.
AACACACAACTCGCCTCAAATCTTAGCACCCCATCGTGCTAAAAGGACCCTTGCCCTCACGAAGAGTCAGATCACGATATCGAATCAAAGCCGATCCTCGAATCTGCCTCTTCACCTCCTCAACGATGGAAGACTCGGCAACCTCACGAATTCTAACCCCATTGCTATCGTAATCAATCAAACGGACACCAAGGCTCGCTAATCGTGCAAATTACGAACCATGTCCCTTCTCTCTAGCCGCACATCCGATAGGCTCCCATCGACCCACGACTCGCGGCATCCGCCACAACATCGCCTTGCCCGTGGTACAGATGTCCACATCGTAATCCTTAAGCAACTCTAACCACCGCTCTCGCCGTAAGTTCAGCTCCTCCGTCGAAGATGTACCGAGGCTCTTGTGGTCTGTAAAATATCCACGTGAACCCCATACAAATAGTGCCTCCATCTTCAAAGCGTGAATCACACCGCCAACTCCAAATCACGCGGGTAGTTCCTCGTGTTTCTTCACCGCCGATGCATATGCTATAACTCGCCATGCTGCATCAACACACATCCCAACCCGATGCTCGACGATCACAATACACGCATATAACCCTCCGACCTCCGAAGAGTAAGAACGGGCGGTCGCCATCTCTTTCAAAGAATCGAAACCCCGCCACAAGCATCACCATCAAACTGGCCGCTTTCGAGTCACCTAGTCAATGGTGCAGATAGAAGCAAACTTCTACGAACCGCCGATAATATCCTCGCAAGGCCCGTAAAACTACGAACCTCGTCGGAGTAAGAGTTCAGGCCAAGTCCTAATCGCCGATCTTGGCCAGATCAACTCGAATGCCATCACCATAATATGCCCAAGAAACGCCATCAAGTCAACCAAAACTCACATTTGGAAAACTTGGCGCATAATCACGGTCCCGAGAATCACAAGATTCTCAAATGCTCCGCACGCTCCCGCTCGAGCGAGAATAAACCAAGATATCATCAATGAAAACTATCACAAACTAGTCCAAAAATGGTTTGAACACTCGGTTCATCAAATCCATGAATACCACGAGCATTGGTCAACCCAAAAGACATGACTCGAACTCATAATGCCCGCACGTCCGGAATGCAGTCCTAGGGACATCCACCTCTCTGACTCGCACCTGATGATAGCCCGATCGCAGATCAATCTTGGAGAAACATCTCGCACCCTGCAACTGGTCGAACAAATCATCAATCCTGGGAAGGGGTATCTGTTCTTAATGGTCACCTTGTTCACCGTCAGATCGACACATGCGCAGCTGGCCCCGCCCTTCTTCTTCACGAACAATACGGCCTTCCTGTGGAGAAACACTAGGCCTAATGAAGCCCTTCTCTAGCAAATCCCTAAGCCGATCCTTCAACTCTCAACTCGGCAAGCCATTCTCAGATGGCGGAATGGAAATAAGCCGAGTATCCGCAACACATCTATACAAAACTCGATCTCCTCTCGTGAGGATACCCGAGGTCATCCGAAACACGCCCGGGAACTCACGACTATCGAATCGACGGAAAATCTGGTACCGCAGCCTCGTGATCAAACACCCGAACTAGATGGTAGATATACCCTTCGCACCATCTTCCTAGCCTCGAGGTAGGAAATAAACCTACCCTCGGCGATACCGCGTGCTCCTTCCCACTCAACAACCGCCTCAGAAACCGAACTGCATTACTACTCTCTCTCAGCCTACATTGGCATAGCAAGAGGCTAGCCAATCCATCCCCATAATCACGTCAAAGTCAATCATCTCCAACTCTATCAAGTCGCCAGGTCCGACGATCAGAATGGTCACGTGGCAAGCCCTATATACCCGCCGAGCTACCACCGAATCACCCATCGCGTAGCTACCTCGAACTGCCCATGGACTCGTGCTCTATCCCTATCCTACTAGCAACAAGGGAGATATATAGGACAGAGTAGAACCCGGATCTATCAAGGCATAAATATCAAACCCGACCGATAAGGTACCTGACGACATCGTGAGGCCTCCGATCCTCGCTTACCGACAAAGCATAAATGCGTTCTCGAGGACCGCTAGAATCGGGACTCGAGCCACGACCTCCGCGACACTGCCGACCCACGAGCACCTCGCGCCCGGCGGGTAATCGTAGGAGATGATGAAGCGCAATGTAACCTCAAGGCCGAGCTCTTCCACCGCCACGCTTCGGCCGACAGCCGCAAAGTGACTCGCCGCTACAATCGTAATAAGATCCAAAAGTAGTACCACACTTCCCGTAATGGGATCTACCGCGACGCCACACTGGTGGTCCCAGCGCCGCACTCGCTACCCGACGCCCGCCCCGGGCCCCGGCCCGCCGAAATCGTGGCCGTGGCTGAGGACGCGCAGAGTGCTCAGGCCGCCGTGGTGCGATCTAGATCAGCCGAGGCCGCCACCACGATAACCACCGTAAGACCCTCCCGCCCCGGCCTTCTTCTCGCCGTCGCCCACTCGCCGACCAAGCGCCTCGCATCCAAGGGCGTGAGCTCGCACGCGGTAATGTCCATACCCGGTGGAGAGAAACCCCGCACAAGACTCGCCATATAGTCGCTCAGCCCGGTGACATAGCGGTGCACCCTATCCTCCATATCTGCTACAATGCCGGGACATATCGAGCCAATGAATCAAACTCGACATTGTACTCCCGACAAAGGCCCTCTCCGCTCGCAGTAAAAATCTATCACCGCGCCTCCTCATCCGCGAGGCAAGAAGTGAGCGAGAAAGCCTCCGAGAACTCATCCCAAGTACTGGGACGCGTGCTCTCCCGATAACTCCCATGAATCAAACCAATCGATCGCGGTGTCACGCACTTATGTGGAACCAAAGATCACGACTCGGTCTCCGACGCCCGATCACTCTCAAAATCCTTCCGACCGACGGATGAACTCGCGGATCATCCTCCCGCCGACCCATAAAACTCCGCGGCTACAACTCAAGAAGTCTCGTAGCCTCAAACTCTCGCCTCGGGTGAACAACGGCACGACCGAGCTGAGCCGAACCGCCGTGATCCAAATCTCTCTCGACGCCACAACTTTAGCCAAAAGTCCATCTCTCAGATTCTAACTCCTCCGCCCCAGCCGCGGGATGCGAGGCGGTACCGTGGTTCGTGGCTGGCCGGCGGCGCCATAGAACTCGCCGCCTCGTATAGATCGGGCCCGAGCCCTCGTGACTGGGTGTCTCGCTAGCGCCTCCTGCCGCTTGCCCTTCTCGGGCCCGTGCCTTTACGCGAGGCATAATCAGCATAGAAAGGAATACGTTAGAGGTCCAACCTATAACACACTTCTAAAGCACGATCTCGTAATGAGAAGAATGGAAACCAATCCTAAATATCCTATAGCCTCTCGATTATTGGTGTGGTGCACAACACACCGATAATCAAGACTCTACTAGATACGGTCTCAGACACTTTCCGAGGATTAATCGCTTCGATACCACTTTTGTCACGACCCATTCCGGCCCGTGGATCGTGCCTTACCCGCACCCAAGTAGTCATACATCGAGAACAATCGGAATATAAAACAAGACATGCAACATGATATAACTAGAACATTTTATCTCAAGAAAAGGTTGCCTTTCTAGATATATATATAAACCAAGTTTTGCGCTACATCCCAACCGCATAAACACGACTATGCACTTCTAAGGAAAATAACAACTATGGCGGGACAGGCCCGCCATACCTCGATCGCATAAAACTATCTACAACAGAGATCATACCAAAAGTAGAGCCTCCTGAGAGAGCTGAGCTCCCGACACCAACGTAGAGATCCTAAGGACGTGGATCTAGCACCGCCGCCTTACCGCGCATGAACGCAGCCCAAGGAGGTCAAGCATAACAGTACTAAGTATGCGAATCAGAAAGTACTTAAATGAAACATATCATTTTTTTAAAACCGCTTACAAGTATGTATGAAACAACCAAGAAACCGCATATAGTGCCACATCACAAACAAGAGCAACAATAGTAATCAGAATGAGTCTTGTCTAGGCCGCGAATGATCGAAACAGGCCACTCGCCTCATCATCATTCCGCAGCCTAATCTCGACTCCCGAGTCCGCATAGGCCACTCACACGGGCCCGCATGAGGTATAACCCCGCATCGAGGGTAGCTACTCGCATCGCCCCGACTCGCCGTCCGCATGGCCACGCATCGCATGAGGTATAACCCCGCATACTAACCTCGAACTCGTAGCCCGCATAGGCCCCCGACCCGCATGAGGTATTCTCGAATCACGGTCCTGCATCACTCGAGTCTACCCCCGCATCGGAGGGCGCTTAACCCCTGTGATCATCTCAAGAGGTGAGTGATAGTATACTAACATAACAACTTACCTTTAAGTAACACAAGCACAAGGATACTCACCTATACCAACGTTACAAGATACTAACACACATAGCATCATATCATGTCTACCTATCAAACCATCTTCTTATTCACAATATAAGTCCGTTATAAACACATAGGCAAACTTGTTTCTTTTATCAATCTTAAGTGGTTATACTTACTTCCCATAAAGCTAGTATAACTCTTAAGCTTCGCTTAAAAACCAATTAGTTCTCTTCATTAATAAATGGTTCAAGAGTCCTTTGAAATGTTTTCGCTTCTTTATTATTTAGGCTTAAGCCGAGGCATTGCCGTATTATTCGTGCTTAAGCCAGGCATTGCCGTAAGTATTATTCAGTTAACACATGCACGTCACCGCACTATATACATATTGTAAAATATCATGCTTTAGGAAGAATCACATACCTTCTACAAATCCACCGCCAAGTCGAGTATGTCGCGCAGCAGAATCACCTATAATAGTCACGATATCTATCAAGGTCTAGACTATTCTCAGAGGTCATTCTAAACAGAGGGTCCTCAATTTACGGAAAGTCGGGCAGACAACCCTACCCTGAGTTATATAAGTTCATCAGTGAAAACAAATTCTATGTAAGTACAGCTTGATTATTCTTCTTTTAAACCCTTCTAAGTGATTAACACTTCAATTCTATTCTCGTGATATACTTCTAAGTATTTATACTATTCTTATTCTACAACAAAGAAGTATTCTTTAATTCAAAAGAGGGTTAGGATTAGTTACCCTGTAAGCCCAATAATATCCTAGAAAAGTCGCTACTGAGCAAGGTTTTGCTCCTAAGTTGTATGTCCAAGGAAACCTTAGAAGTTCTTCACAACTTCTACTAAGTGCTAAGGTATTTGGGCTAGGTATTTTGGGCATTATAACAATACAAGAAGGCAACTTTTCTACCAAGGAGGGGGTAGGTTTCGCCAGGCTAGGTGGGGTAGCCTCTACCAAGCTTCTCAAGGGAGGTGTGTTTGGACGAAACAACAAGAGGGAGAGGAGGGATTTGAGACTTAGATAGATTGCTCAATTTAGGATGAAATAACTCTTCAACAAGGGGGTATTTATAGGTCAAGACATGGCCAACCAATGGCCAAGATTATGCCAAGTGCAAGGCAAGTGTAGGGTGAGGATTTAGGCAAGTGTCCTTGGCCAACTTGCACACAAAATATCTAGCCAACTTTATGACAAGGCTTGGCATTCCAATCGCCCTAATGCCGTGATAAGTCCACCAATGAGAGGGTGGAAAGTGTCGCCTCTCATTGGTCCAAAGTGTTACGCCTCTGAAAAATCCGCAAAAATAAGAAATGACATAGCCGAATTTATCCTATGAAAGCCGTGGAAACGCTTCGCCGGAAAACCGTCACTTGTGAGTTGTGCCTAAAAATCGCCCAAGGCCTAACTTTAAGACCAAAACTTTTTGTACGTATTCCTTTACGCATATACCTCGAAATACGGTATAATAGTCCGCAGGTAGGTACGGTTGCTTACGAGTCGATCTCGCCGTCCGACCGAGGCAAAGGCATCCGGTTTTTCACGATCTATGCCGAGGAGATGTATCGGGATCCATCTAGTGGTACACCCGATTGACGATGTCCGTGTGACCTAGGGGTTATCGTATGGCGAGATTCCCATAGCGATAGTCGATCGTCGTTAAGCGCCCCATGACGGCGACGTGGCTTCCACAAAGTCTGTGGCGGAACGAGCTCGGGGAGGAGATGACGCGGAAGCCGAGGACATGAGGCGTATATCCTCACCTATTCCCCACACCTCCGTGTAATTCACTTTCCTACTTGTAAATTTCCATTATCATTTATGCCTAAGTGTTATTTTGTGGCCATGTGGCACTTACAAACCGCTTAAGCTTCATCGATAATCGTTTGAGAAGGAACATTCGACGAATGTTTCTAGGAGGGAGAATGTTATACCCTCGTATTTCCAGAGTATGTACGTAAGGGAATACGCATAAAAGTTTGGCCTTAAAGTTAGCCTCGACGTTTTTTTGTACACAACTCACTAAAAGAATCGCTTTCCGACTAAACGCTTCCACGCCTTCGTAGGGAAAATTCCGCTATGCCATTACTAATTTTTGCGGATTTTTCCGAGAGATTTAAACATTTTGGACCAACGGAGGGCTTACACTTGGCACCCTCCCATCGTGGACTTGAATCGTCCATTTGGACGAATTGGAATGCCTTGGAACGCTTTTTGTGCCTTGTGCACAAGTCAGCGAGTTGGTAGGATATTTGTGTATAGTTAATCCTCACCCTACACTTGCCTTGCACTTGTCTTCATCTTCGCCATTGGTTGGCCAAGGCTTGAGCTATAAATACTTAGAGACGAAGAGTTCTTCATCCACAAAGTTATCTTCCAAGTCTTGAAAATCCTCCTCTCCCTTAGCCTTTCGTCCAACACCTCCCTCGAGTGAGCTGGCCGAGGCCTACCCCCTAGCCTAGCCGAAATCTACCCCCTCCTTGGTAGAAAAGTTGTCTTCTAGTATTGTTATAATGCCCAAAATACCCTAGCCCAAATCCCTTAGTACTTAGTAGAAGTTGTGAAGAACTTCTAAGGTTTCGAGCTACCTGAGCGCATAACTTAGAGCTAAACCTTGCTCAAAGCGCGACTTTATCTAGGATATTTTGGGCTACCGAGGTAACTAATCCTAACCTCTTTTGAATTAGAGAATACATACCGTAGTAGTATTAGAATAAGTATTAAATACTTAGAAGAATATCACGTATTAGAATTGAACTGCTACCACAGCTGGAAGGGTTTAAAAGAAGAATAATCAAATCATTTTACATAGACTGCTTTCACAAAGACTTATATAGCTCACCTGCAGTGAGGTAATCGACTTTACGAGAATCGTGAACCCTCTGCTTAGAATGACCTTCAGAGTAGTCTTTGATAGATGTCCGTGACTATTATAGTCGACTCATACGCGACATATTCATTCAACTCGGTGTGGTTTTCACGGTAAGGTATGTGATTCTTCCTAAAGCATGATATTTTACAATATATAGTACTAGAGACGCATACGTGTTAACTGAATAATAACTACGCAATGTCTTTGACTTAAGCTCGAATAATACTTATGGCAATGCCTCACGGCTTAAGCTCGAATAATACTTACTGCAATGCCTCACGCCTTAAGCCCGAATAACAAAGAATCAAAGCATTTCAAAGGAATATCAATCATCTTTTTTACTGAAGATAAATATTTGGTTTTTAAACAAAAGCTTAAGAGTTATACTAGCTTTATGGGAAGTTAGGTATAACAACTTAAGAAAGATAAAAGGAATCACATTTGTTTTTTTATAAAAGCCTTGTATCGATTGAAGTGTAGTAAGATTTGTGTGATAAGTAGACATATTATGACGCTACCGGTTAGTGTCTTGAAACGCCGTAGCGGGTCATTCTCACTGCGCTTATGTTGTTAACCTAAGTCCGCTGCATCGTTATTGTATCACCTACCCTCGATCGTTATACCGGTGGCTTCGCTTCTCGACGCGGTCTATACGCCTACGCGTTCGCGAGACTACGCGAGCAGCCGTATGCTCCGTGATTGATCATTCCGGTGTTTAGCCCGACGCGGGGATTCCTTACGCGGGTCCGCTGAGACTATGCGGTTTGAGGCTATGCGTCGCGAGCCCAGCGGACGCCGGGTCACGCCCCGGCGCGAGGAATACCTCACGCGGTCCAGGCGTGACCTATGCTGGCCGCGAAGTCCAGACTAGGCACGCAGAATGATACTACGGGCGATTGGCCTTGCTTCGATCATTCGCGCCTAGAATAGACTCCATAGCGCTTTTCCTATTATCGTTGTTGTCAGGATGTGGCACTATGTGCAATTGAACCGATTGTATTTGTGAAAAGGTTTTAAATACTTTGATTTCATTTCAGCTTTATAGTTTCACATACTTGGTACCGTTGTAATCGACTTTCGGGGCCGCCTCATGCCGCAGTAAAGGCAAGCAGTGCTAGATCCGCATCCTTAGGATCTTTGCGTTGGTGTCGAGCTCCATCTTCTCCGAGGCTCTACTTTCGTATGATCTCCCTGTAGATAGTTTTGTATCGCCAGGTATGGGCGGGCCCTCGTCCCGCCATAGTTGTATATTTCCTTAGAGGTCGTTGTCACGACCCGATTCGGCCCGTGGATCGTGCCTACCCCGGCACCCTAGTGATACAACATCGAGTAATCACGAACATAAACAATACAAGACATATTATGAAATATGAAACAATAACTGAGAAAACTTGCTTTCGATAAATATAAATAACGACTTTTTCCAACATGAACAGCTTAATCCTTTACAAACCCCGCCACAACAAGCATTTCATGCACTTCTAAGAAATTTTACGATAACAATGGCGGGACAGGCCCCGCCATACCCTGAATGTAAACACCTACAACAACAGTGGAACTATACCACCGATAAGCCTCCTGAGCAACGGAGCTTTACCAAATGTCGAATCAGGACCAAGAGCGAGGATCAATGATCGTGTACTTTACCGCGGCATGAACGCACTTCAAGGAGGTCAAGATAACAGTACCGAGTATGTGAAACTAAAAATATCAGAATGAAATCATAATAGTCTATAAAGCAGAGACATGTATGATAACCAAACTACAGCCACAATAATAAGCCATATGTCAAGTCGTGGACTCACGCCTCAAGTCATCACTCAAATATAACAATGGGTCTCACGCCACAACATCAATCATGCCCGTGGAATACCTTCCTCACCGCAGCTTTATGATATAAAAGCACCAAGGAACACACATGAACACCGTGTCCCACTGTGCTATAATAACACGCATGTGGTAAGTACAAGGCATAGCCGACTACTAACACCTACGCACTAACAAGGTCATGAATCAGATTATAAGATCTGCTTGACCATTACATGATCAAAGCTCACTTGCCCGCAGATCTAATGCGCGCCTAGCCTCGAACTTTCCGCACCCGCATAGGCCAATCAGATCGCCCGCATGAGGTATAACCCCGCATCGAGGGTAGCTACTCCCGGCTGCCCCGACTCGCCGTCCGCATGGCCACAAGCGACCGCATGACCACAAGCGGCCGCATCCTAACTCGAACTCCCGCAGCTCCGCGATAGCCCTCGACCCGCATGAGGTAGTCTCAATCATAGGTCCATCGACCACCGAAGTCTACCCCGCGACGGAGGCGCTTAACTCCTAATCATCTCAAGAGATGAGTGATGTATAATACTATCATAACAAATTATCGTTAAACAACATAAGCACAACAAAGGAAAACCCTTTACACAAACATCACAAGATACTAACACACGTAGCATCCTAGCATGTTTACTTATCAATCAACAAGAAAGTATTACAAGGCTATCACAAACCAACACAATCAAGTTATACACACAAGGTACTTTCTACTATACGCTAACAAGTTCGGGTTTTATCCCCAAAGTACTTCATACATTAACTCTTTAAAAGATACGCATTTCACAAAAGTCACACAATACCGTAGTATATGAAAATATAGTGATTATCTTTTGAAGTAAATCAAAACACTTCTCTTTGTAAAACTCAAGTAACAACATTATTTTCCAAACGCCCAAGTTTGCCTAATTTCAAATGTTCATGTTTCTTATTTAGAAAGGTTTCGTAGTTCATAGTCTTATTCATTTAAGAATATAATTTCTTTAAACTATCCGAGAAACATAAGTCTTATATGAGTAGGATATTCTTGTTTACAACAATCTTATTACAAAGAATTTATGATCTAGAAATATCATTTTGTCTCATCTTAGCTTCTATGCAGATGGAAGTTTCTACCGTTTTAATAATACTTAATCACAAAACATTTCCTTTTATTAACGCCGCAGTTGGTTTGTCGATACACATTCTCGATTTCCAAAATCAAGAAACATTCTTAAGACGTTATACCTAACTTTCCATAAAGCTAGTATAACTCTTAAGTTTTCAAAACAAATCAAGTATTACTTCTTCTCAAAATGATTCAAAACTCTTTTGAAATACTTCAAGTTCTTTATTAACACATAACAAGCCGCTTATAGTTCAAATCGCTTACCTTTAAAACCACATGTATTTTCTTACCAACATAAAGTCGTTATAACCAACTTCCCATAAAGCCGTTATAACACTTTATGTTTTACACCAATCAAATACATTTAGTACACGTGACGCTCACCGCACTACATAGTTCACACATATCATGCTAGAAGAGATAAGAGGTTCACATACCTCGCGACGAGTATCGACTAATAGCAAAACGCCCAAGTACTCCCAACCGCCTGGCCTCCTGCCAAGTAGAACGCGCCACACGTAGTACTTCAACCTCGATAAGCCCATAATTATCCAAGTATAAAGTCGATCCCGGCAATCGCTTAGCTCCAACTCAAGCGCTCCAACCCGCTTAAACCACCCTTGTAGTTCTAACCAACTTCTACACAATACTCCAACTGACTATGGAGATTTTCCTAGGGTTTCGCTTTTGTGACCGACGGAAGTATAATAGTATTTCGCTTTTCAGATAGGTATAACCTTAGAATACAACAAGGTATACTACTAAGGTAATTGGGCATTATAACAATACTTTAGAGAGTATTTCTACACCACAAAGGGGGTATCATACGAAAGCAACTAGGCTAGGGGTACACTCTCGCTAGCACCCTGAGGGGTGCTCTCTACCACACATGGGAGGCCCTTGGCCGAACTCAACACAAGGGGAGGGAGAAGGAGAGCTTTCAAGACTTAGGCAAATTTATGGATGAAGAAGTTCATCAAAGGGAGGGGTATTTATACTACAAGTGTTATACCCCGTAGTTCCAGGGTATGTATATGAGGACGACGCATTTAGAATACGCTGTAAAGATCGAAAGAAAGAGGTGAATTTTCCACTAAAAGTTTCCGGTTTTGAAGGAAAAGGTTCGTTAATGGGAATCGATTCCATATTTGGTTTTGGACTTAGATTATATTAGAATTATGGAATTTTATTTTCTGAATGGTCACGCTGGGCCCACGGAGAAATTTACGCTTTAGGCCCGCTTGATTTTGAGATTTTGGCGTTATAGATATTTTCTAAGACGAAATATTTTGATTTAATCGGGGCGACACGTGTCACCCCATGTGGCACCCGTCGTAAATACGTTTGTGCACAACACCCTACAGTCGCCGACGAAACGCTCTACCTAACTTACGGGCGGTAAATTACGCTATGTCATTTAGTATTTTTGGCGGATTTTTCCGAGAGACGAACGCTTGACCAACGAGGGCAACACTTGGCACCCTCTCGCCATGACTTGAAGGGCGTTAGGCCGATTGAACGAGCAAGTCTTGGCTGATTTTTGTGTAGATATTTCGCAGGTTTTAAGGAGTAGGGTCTAGGGGCACTGTGAATCTTGGCCTTACACTTGCTATACACTTGGCTAGATCTTGGCCATTGGTTGGCCTTGGCTTGTGCTATAAATACCCTCTCCTTTGATGAACTTCTTCATCCTAAATATTTCCTAAGTGTTAGAATCCTCCTCCCTTCCTTATGGTTTCGTCCCTCCTCTTCCTTTGCGAGGCCTCGGAGGCGCACCCTCCTGAGGCCTGGCCGAGGGTACACCCTCCTAGTAGTGGCGCGGGTACCCCTAGCCTAGTTGCTTTGATAATACCCCTTTCATGTAGAAATACTCAAGTATCATATAATGCCCAAATTACCTTAGCCAGATACCTTGTAGTATTCTAAGGTTATACCTATACTAAAGCCCGTAAATACTATTATACTTCCCAATACACAAACCGAAACCCCAGGAAAATCTCCATAAATCCGTTGGAGTATCAGGTGAAGTTGGTTAGAACTTCTAAGGGTGGTTTAGATGGTTGAGCGCCTGAGTCGAGCTAAACGATTGCCCGTGATCGACATTAAACTCGATAATTATGGGCTTATCGAGGTAAATATCTTGTCCTCTATTTGTAATTGGAAATTACATGTCGTTAGATTATATAGTCAAGTATACTATATATATATAATCAACATACTGTGGCAATGTCCTTGGACTTAAGCTCAAGAATCGAATCGAATCAGAATTACACGGGACCGTAGACAAAGAGACTTCGTAGTAGTACCGAGTAGAATTGCACTGCTAGTGTTAGATATGTAACCCCCGGTTGGCTTCGCCGGCCTCGTTAGAGGAGGAGCTTTACGCTGTCATGGGGAGGCGTCAATTTTCTAGAATGTTCTACGATGAGATCTAAATGTTAATAAGCGCAGTGGCCTTATAGGTCACGTACTACGCTGGGCGCGATCTACGTGGCTTGGGTAGCCGACGTCAGCACTTGAGCGCTTTGCTATGAGTCGATACTGGCCGCGAGGTACGTGAACCTCTTCCTATCTCTTCTAGCATGATATGTGTGAAACTATGTAGTACCAAGAGACGCACGCTAAATGTGTTCGAGTGGTTTAAAACATAAAGTGTTATAACGCTTTATGGGAAGTTGGTTATAATGTTTATGTTAGTAAGAAAATACATGGGTTTTAAAAGGTAATCGATTTGAACTATAATCGCTTGTTATATGATAAGAAAGAACTTGAAGTATTTCAAAGATTTTTGAATCATTTTGAAAGGAGAAGTAATACTTGGTGTTTGAAAACTTAAGAGTTATACTAGCTTTAAGGAAGTTAGGTATAACGGCTTAAGAATGCTTTACCGATTTCTAAATCGTAATGTGTATCGACAAACCATCGCAAATTAATAAAAGGAAATGTTTTGAATAATTAAGTATTATTAAAACCAAGAGAAACTTCCATCCGCATAAGCTAAGATGAGACAAAATGATATTTCCTAGATCATGGTCATTGTAATAAGATTGTTATAAACAAGAATATCCTACTCACATATAAGGCTTATGTTTCTCATTGTTTAAAAGAGAATTATATTCTTAAATGAATAAGACTATGAACTACTAAACCTTTCTAAAATAAGAAACGTGAACATTTGAAATTAGGCAAACTTGGACGCTTGGAAAATAATGTTACTTGATTTTACAAAGGTAAGAGTTTTGGTTTTCTTAAAAGGATACCACTCTATTTTATACTACGTATTGTGTGACTTATGTGAAAGAAATGATCTTTTTTAGATTTTAATGTGTGAAGTACTTGGGATAACGAACTTGTTAGTAGAAAGTACCTTGTGTGAATAACTTGATTGTATTGGTTTGTGATAGCCTTGTAATACTTTCTTGTTGCCTTGATAAGTAAACGTGTTAGGATGCTACGTGTGTTAGATTCGCGATGTTTGTGTGCGGGTTTCGATTGTGCTTATTAACTATCGCCGTTATGATAGTATTGTGGCATTCATCTCGAGATGATTCCGGTTGCCGCCTCCGACGCGGGTAGACTCAGCGATCCGGGACCATGATTCGAGAATACCTCACGCGGGTCCCGGGGCCTACGCGAGCTACGAGTTCCGTGTTAGCGTATGCCTTATGGGCATGCGTCGCGGCTGGGCGCGACTCGAAAGTCCGGTGATCGACGCCGGAGTAGCTACCGATGCGGGAATACCTCACGCGGCCGATGATTGGCCTACGCGAGTCATGGAGTTCCAGACTAGACGCGCACATTAGATATCGCGCAAGTGGCCGCCTTTGATCATGTGACGGTTCAGACAGATCTTATGATACGCTTTATGACCTTGTTGGTATCATGCAGTAGTCGGCCAGCCTTCAGATTTACCTCGCATGCTTTATTAGGACACTGTGGGACTCGTGTTCATATGTATTCCTTAGTGCTTGTATATCATAACCGCCAGCATGAGGAAGGTATTCCACGCACGATTGATGTGGGCGTGAGACCCATTGTTAAATCGAGTGACGACTGAGGTGTGAGTCCCCGACTTGACACGCATCGCTATTTATGGTGAATCGTAGTTTGGTTATCATACACGTCTCCCGCTTTGTATAGACTACTATGATTTCATTTACAAGATTTATCTTTATTTTCACATACTGCACCGTTGTAATCGACCTCCTTCGGCCGCGCTCATGCCGCAGTCGAGGCACATCGCCGCCGATCCTAGCCTCGTGGTCACAATTTGGGAAGCTCCGCTTCTCCGAGGCTTATCACGTATAGTCCTCGTCGCCGTAAGTTTACATTCGGGTTTGGCGGGCCCCCGCCATTGTGGTCGATCATTCTTAGAGGTCCAGAGTACCGCGGGCGGTTGGTAAAGGATTAAGCCGCTCATTTGTAAAAGAGTTGATGGTTATATATATGCCGAAGGCAAGTTTTCGCAGATTATTGTTTTATATTTCGTTATCTCATGTTGTTGTTTTACGTTCCGCCGACACTGATGTTGTGTCACCAGGGTGCCCTAGGCACCACCACACGCCCAGCTGGTCGTGACAAAAGTGGTATCGAGCGCGAATCCTCTGAAAGTGTCTACTGCATCAGATTCAGAGTCTGATTATCGCGTGTTGTACACCACACCAATAATCGTGAGGCTATAAGATATTTAGGATTGGTTTCATTCTTCTCACTCGAGATCGTGCCTTAGAGCCGTGGTTGTAAGTTGGACCCTCCGACGTAAATTCATTCCTTATCGCTATGCCTCCGCGCAGGCAACCCGCCTGTGAGGCGTGGCACCGGCGGAGCCGCGAGTTGAGTTCGGCGTCATGAGGGCACAGGCCCAATCATTACCTAGGTAGTGCTTCATTCGGGATTTCGCGACGCCACTAGCCCCGCAGAGTTTAGCACTGACGGCAGCCTCATCGCGCCCACGATATTTGAACCTTCCTAACGACGAATGGTGAATATAGATTGCAAAGAGGCGACTGTTATTAGCTATAGATTTGGCTACCGTGAGATTATACCGATGTACCACGAGTCTTGACGACTACCTAAGAGAGGGTTGTGCAAGAGTAATTCTTCATTGGTTTGAGCATGGCCTGTACGGGCTTATGTACAGCAGCCGAAAACGTAGATTGACGTTAACCAAGGACGCAGAAGAGTGAGCAGCAAGGTCCTTCGTAACTTTCGTGAGTATACCTTAAGTGCTATGTTCGAGCAGATGGTAGTTGTGATGAGAAATCATGGTGGGTTAACCGAGTAAGATTTTGGGGAATAGAGAAGGTGTGAGCCTTAGAGTGTTATACGCATGCACCTTAGGTAAGGCCATCTCGAGTAAAGGTGTAGTGTTATGTTTGATTCTTATCGGAGTGCATAGTGCACGTGGAGCTATGTTTGGGATAGGTCCCTAAGTGGTATGAAATGAAAGAGGGTAGTTGAGCTAAGAAGACCGTTAGGTTTTCGTAACGCGTTTAGTGAGATTGTTCTTCCGGGAGCTAGTGTTTTGCGCAATGCCGGTCGGGTTGAGGCATGTTGGCGTCAACCCGCGGCATGTTTGGTGAAGCGGGTCCGTGGTGGTCCCGCCTTGTTGTGGTCACGAGGGTGTTAGGCCCAAGTTTAGTTGACCAGTGACGAAGTTCGTGGACGCGTTCACCCGGGTCGGTCGATGAGGGCAGCCATCGTGTTCTTCGGTCGACCGCTCACTCAGCGTTGATTTGTCGAAAGGTTGTAAGGCTGCACGGTGCCTACCTTCACCTTATGGCGCATATGGAGCCCGTGTTACTACTGCTTTTGTTTCTCGAAGTTTTACCAGCAGGTTAAGGACTCAGCAGTCTCGACCGCATTCGCCTCGCCGCGGTGGATTTCGCGGAAGTTGCGAGATTGTTGTCTCTGTGGAGGGAGCGCTTAAGCTACCATTTCAAGTTCGGATGTCGCCACGAAGCCTTGTCAGGCGAAGTGTAAGTCACGGTCGATTGGTTCGATGTTGGTGGTTCAGATAGTTGGATCAGCTTGTTCCAGCAGACCGGATAGTGGTAAAGCTCGTCTAGAAGAAGTTCGCACTCGGAATCGTGCGGATGATCGCGACGACGCTTAGAGTTCGTGCTGACGGTCGGTCTTCTTGAAAGTACCACCGGCCGGTGTGACGAAGTTTTGGAAACAAGGAACTTAGCCCAGTTACTTTGGGCCCTTAAGAGTTCATGAAGAATAGGCCAGCCTATATGTTAGCTTTTGCCGTCCGACTTAGAGGCAGACGTCCGTCTTTCAGATTGTTATGTTCGGAAAGTATCGAAGATCCATCCATGTTCCCGCTAATGATGCCCACGAAAGAGATAGTAACCGAGTTTTGGAAACTAAAGCGACGTAAATGTGGTAAGGGTTCGAGCGCACGATGCCTTCGTGATCGACGCAGCCTGCACATTTGTTGGGTCGCCGAGCAAGGCTCGCGACAAAGTGACAAAAGTGGTATTATTTGTGGTGATGTTAGAGGTGTTTCGTAGACTTGGATATAAGTATGTTGCGCAGTATTTCGTGGCTGTATGGCAGATTGTTTCGTAAGTATAAGAGTGAAGACTATACTTGGCGCACGCTTGTTTTGAGACTTAGAAGGAACATTCGGACGAATGTTTCTGGAGGAAGAATGTTATACCGTAGTTCCGTGGTATGTATGCGAGGACGCACGCATTTGAGAATACGGCGTAAAGATTGGAAAGGAAGAAAGAGGTGAATTTTCCACGAAAAGTTTCCGCTTTGTGAAGGAAAAAGGTTCGTTAATGGGAATTGGATTCCCATATTTGGTTTTTGGACTTCTTAGATTATATTAGAATTATGGAATTTTATTTTCTAAATGGTCACGTGGGCCCACGGAGAAATTCTACGATTTGTAGGCCCGCTTGATTTTGAGATTTTGGCCGTTATAGATATTTTCAAGACGAAATATTTTGATTTAATCGGGGCGACCACGTGTCACCCCATGTGGCACCTCGGGCCGAAATATGTTTGTGCACAACACCCTGTTAGAGTCGCCGATTTAAACGCTCTACCTAACTACGGGCGGTAAATTACGCTATGTCATTTCGTATTTGTGCGGATTTGTCCGAGAGACGACACGGTTTGGACCAACGAGAGGGCAACACTTGGCACCCTCTCGGTGGTGGACTTGCAGGGGCGGTAGGGCCGATTGAATGAGCCAGTCTTGGTTGATTTTTTGTGTAGATATTTAGGGTTTTAAGGAGTAGGGTCTAGGGGCACTTGGGTGAATCTTGGCCTTACACTTGCTATACACTTGGCTAGATCTTGGCCATTGGTTGGCCTTGGCTTGTGCTATAAATACCCTCTCCTTTGATGAACTTCTTCATCCTAAATATTTCCTAAGTGTTAGAATCCTCCTCCCTTCCTTATGGTTTCGTCCCTCCTCTTCCTTTGTGAGGCCTTGGCCGAGGTGCACCCTCCTGAGGCCTTGGCCGGCGGGTACACCCTCCTAGAGTGTGGCCGGGCACCCCCAGCCTAGTTGCTTTAAGATAATACCCCCTTTGTGGTGTAGAAATACTCTCAAGTATCATATAATGCCCAAATTACCTTAGCCAGATACCTTGTAGTATTCTAAGGTTATACCTATAATAAAAGCCCGTAAATACTATTATACTTCCCACACTACAAAACCAAACCCTAGAAAATCTCCATAGTCAGTTTGAGTATTGTGTAGAAGTTGGTTAGAACTTCTAAGAATTGGTTTAGAGCGGGTTGAGCGCCTGAGTCGAGCTAAACGATTGCCCAGATCGACATTAAACTCGGATAATTATGGGCTTATCGAGGTAAATATCTTGTCCTCTATTTGTAATTGGAAATTACATGTCGTTAGATTATATAGTTGAAGTATACTATATATATAATCAACATAGCTTGTGGCAATGTCTCGACTTAAGCTCAAGAATCGAATCAATCAGAATTACATGGGATCAGACATGAGACTTGTGTAGTAGTACCGTGGAGTAGAATTGTGCAGTTAGGTTAGATGTATAACCCACGGTTGGCTTGGTAGCCTACCAGAGAGGAGGTTTACGCTGTTATGGGAGAGTACGAATTTTCTGAGAATGTTCTACGATGAGATCTAAATGTTAAGCGCCAGGGCCTTATAGGTTGATGTACTACGTGTGGCGCGATCTACGTGGCTTGGCGGTAGCCGACGTTTGGAAGTACTTGAGCGCTTTGCTGTAGTCGATACTCGTCGCGAGGTATGTGAACCTCTTCCTATCTCTTCTAGCATGATATGTGTGAAACTATGTAGTGCAGTAGACGCATGTGCTAAATGTGTTTGAGTGGTTTAAAACATAAAGTGTTATAACGGCTTTATGGGAAGTTGGTTATACGCTTTATGTTAGTAAGAAAATACATGTGGTTTTTAAAAGGTAATCGATTTGAACTATAATCGCTTGTTATATGATAAGAAAGAACTTGAAGTATTTCAAAAGATTTTGAATCATTTTGAAAGGAGAAGTAATACTTGGTGTTTGAAAACTTAAGAGTTATACTAGCTTTATGGGAAGTTAGGTATAACGGCTTAAGAATGCTTTCTCGATTTCGAAATCGAATGTGTATCGACAAACCACCGGCGTTAATAAAAGGAAATGTTTTGAATAATTAAGTATTATTAAAACTAAGAGAAACTTCCATCCGCATGTAGCTAAGATGAGACAAAATGATATTTCCTAGATCATGGTCAGTAATAAGATTGTTATAAACAAGAATATCCTACTCACATATAAGGCTTATGTTTCTCGATTGTTTAAAAGAGAATTATATTCTTAAATGAATAAGACTATGAACTACTGAAACCTTTCTAAAATAAGAAACGTGAACATTTGAAATTAGGCAAACTTGGGCGTTTGGAAAATAATGTTGTTACTTGATTTTACAAAGGTAAGAGTTTTAGTTTAAAAGGACAAATACTCTATTTTATACTACGTATTGTGTGACTTATGTGAAAGAAACAGATCTTTTTTAGATTTTAATGTGAAGTACTTTGGGGATAGATACGAACTTGTTAGTAGAAAGTACCTTGTGTGAATAACTTGATTGTATTGGTTTGTGATAGCCTTGTAATACTTTCTTGTTGCCTTGATAAGTAAACGTGTTAGGATGCTACGTGTGTTAGTATCTTGTGATGTTTGTGTAAGGGTTTCTTGATTGTGCTTATTAACTATCGTTATGATAGTATTGTGGCATTCATCTCGAGATGATTCCGGGTTAAGCCGCCTCCGACGCGGGTAGACTCAGCGGTGCAGGACCATGATTCGAGAATACCTCATGCGGGTCTCGGGGCCTATGAGCTACGAGTTCCGTGTTAGTGTCGTCCTTTATGGGCATGCGTCCTTGTGGCTACGCGACTCGAAAGTCCGTGATGATGCCGGAGTAGCTACTCGACGCGGAATACCTCATGCGGCCGATGAGATTGGCCTATGCGAGTCGCGGAAGTTCAGGACTAGACGCCGCATTAGATACTGCGGCAAGTGGCCGCTTTGATCATGTGGACGGTCTAGACAGATCTTATGATACGCTTTATGACCTTGTTGGTACTGCTGGTGTTAGTAGTCGGCTAGGCCTTCGTCTTTACCCTGCATAGTTTTATTAGGACACAGTGGGACTCGTGTTCATATGTATTCCTTGGTGCTTGTATATCATAAATCACCAGCTGGCGTGAGAAGGTATTCCACGCACGATTGATGTTGGGCGTGAGACCCATTGTTAAATTGAGTGATGACTTGAGGTGCGAGTCCACGACTTGACATGATCGCTTATTTATGGTGAATCGTAGTTTGGTTATCATACATGTCTCCTGCTTGTATAGACTACTATGATTTCATTTACGATTTATCTTTAGTTTCACATACTGCAAATGCTGTTATCGACCTCCTTCGGGGCTGCGTTCATGCCGCAGTTGAGGCACATCGCCGTTGATCCTAGCTCGTGGTCAGCGTCAATATGGGAAGCTCCGTTTCTCCGAGGCTTATCAGTGGTATAGTCCCGTCGCCGTAAGTGTTTACATTCGGGGTTTGGGCCCCGCCCCGCCATTGTGGTCGTATCATTCTGAGGTCTGTAGTAATCGCTGTGGCGTGGTTGGTAAAAAGGATTAAGCCGTTCATTTGTAAAAGAGTTGATGGTTATATATATGCCGAAAGGCAAGTTTTCACAGATTATTGTTTTATATTTCGTTATCTCACGTTGTTGTTTTATGTTCCACTGACACTGCGATGTTGTGTCACTAGGGTGCCCGCTAAGGCACCACCACGCCCGCCGGTCGACAACAAGCCAAGGCCAACCAATGGCCAAGATCTAGCCAAGTGCTACACAAGTGTAGGCCAAGATATGCCCAAGTGCCCCTAGTCCCTACTCCTTAAAACCTCACAAATATCTACCAAAATATCTACCACTGACACCCCCAAATCGTCTAAGTGCGCCACTTTGCCCACCAATGAGGTGCCAAGTGCCGCCTCTCGTTGGTCCAAAATGTTCGTCTCTCGGAAAAATCTGCAAAAATAAGAAAAGACATAGCGGAATTTTCCTCTCGCAGTTATGTAAAACGTTTGAAACGACTCTAACCGGTGTTGTGCACAAATGCCATTCGGCCAAGCCAGGCGGGGTGACACGTGTCATCCTCCTATTGGCCCAAAATAAAACATCTTCCTAAAATATCCACAATGGCCAAAATCTCAAACAAAGTGGGCTACAAAATCAGTAAATTTCTCCCGTGGCCCCACGTGACCATTTCCAAAATAAAATTCCATATTTTTCTAATATTCCAGAAGTCCGATACCAAACTGGGAATCCACCCCATTAACGAACCTTTTTCCTTCAAAAACCGGAAACTTTTCCGTGGAAAAATCACCTCTTTCTTCCTTTCCAATCTTTCTCGTCGTATTCTCGCACGCACGCCCTCGCATACATACCGTGAACTACGAGGTATAACATCCGTAGTCATGTTGTACGCTTTGGGATGTAAATCACAACCATGATTATTTATATATGCCGAAGGCGACGCTTTACATAAGTCGTGGTCTTATTTTATAAACCGCTCGCCTCGCTTATATTTCCGGTTACTCGATGTATGGTTACTGGGTGCCCTGAGGCACATCACGCCCCTAACGGTCGTGACATTTCCGATATCGTCAGTTTCCAAAACTCGGTTACTATCTCTAACGTGGTCATCATTAATCGGGAACACTTTGATGGATTTGATACTTTCCAACATAACAACACGAAAGACGGACGTCTCGCCTCCTAAGTCGGATCGCAATTGCTAACATATAGGCAACCGGCTTATTCTTCACATGAACTAAAAGGCCCAAAGTAACTCGGGCTAAGTTTCTCGCTTTCCAAAACTCGTCACACCCAACCCGGTGGTACTTTCAAAAAGACCGACCGTCAACTCAACTCTGCGCGTCGCATGATAATCCGCACGATTCCTCCGAGCTACCAAAAACCTCTCTCGATAAGCTTCACCCTATCCACATCCTCACGAGCACGATGAACCAACTATTCGAACCTTGCCAACGCCGAACCAATCGACCGAACTTACACTTCCGCCCCTACAAGGCGCGCAGGCGATATCCGAACACCGAAATGGTAGCTATAAAACACTTCCCAACAGAGATAACAATCCTCACAACTACCCCAAATCCAATCACCGGCCCGAGGCGAACGCGATTCGAGACTCACCGAGTCCTTAACCTGCTCGTACAACTTAGAAACGAAACAGCTGCACTGGCTCCACTGTCGTCATAAGGCGAAGGTAGGCACCTGCAGCCTTACAACCTTTCGATAACTCAACACGCCGAGTAAACGGCCCCGAAAAACACGGCTGGCTGCCCCATCGCCCGACCATCGGTCGAACGCGCCCACGAACTCAGACGCGGTTAACTAAACTTGGGCCTAACACCTCGTGACCCTATCACAAGCGCGACCACCACAACCGACCCACCACCAAACATGCCGCGGTTTGACCCGCAATGTGGCCTCAACCCGCCGAAGCGCAAAATACTATCTCCCGTAGGAAAATCTCACTAAACACGCTTTAAAACCTAGCGGTCTTCTTAGCTCAACTACCCTCTTCCATTTCATACTACTTAGGACCTATCCCAAACATAGCTCACGTGCACTATGCACCGATAAGGATCAAACATAAACACTACACCTTTTACTCGAGATGGCCTTACCTCTAAGGTCTCTACGTATAAAACTCTAAGGCTCACACTTTTCTATCCCCAAATCTTACTTGGTTAACTAACCAAGATTTCTAATTACAATTTACATACTGCTATCAGAACATAGCACTTATGATATACCCATCTTCGCATACATACTGATCTCTAGAGGGTTAAGGAGATATCTAAATCCATCGCTCACTCCCTTAGTCGTTCTAATCAAACTCGCCTGTAAGGCGATAGCTAAGGAAGATGACAAACTACCCACCGATCTCGAAGGCTAAGTCCTCCTACAAGGACACTTTTCGACACTGCACTGACGGCCATAGTACAACAAGTACCAACTAAAAGACGACATTCCCGGATGGCGTGCATCCACTGTGCGAACCGAAGCCCCGAGCTCGACCAACTCCCGCATACCCCGAACGCCCCGAATTCGTGGAGGACCACTGCACCGTGGATGTGCATAACCTAATCTCCGTGAGGCGACTTGCCTCAAAGTTACCAAAGGACCTTATTGCTCGCCCTCTTACGCCCCGTTAACCCGCCGATCTCTACGCTGCTGCTCATTGCATAAGCCCGACCACGTGCCATGCTCAAGCCCAATCAAGAATTACTCTTGCACAACCTCTCTAAGATATTCATCAAGACTCGCAGACATCCAGATACTCTCCGTAGCCAAATCCATAGCTAGTAATGTGGTCGCCTTTGCAATCTATATTCATCGCTTCTCGGCCGTGGAAGGTTCAAATATCATGGCCGCAGAGGAATCCGCCGCCGCTAAACTCACTGGGCCGTGACGTAGCATAACTCCCCGAACGGGCACCTAACTCAGTGATGGTTGGGCCTGTGCCTCGTAACCTCCTCAACTCTACTCGCAGCCTCCTGGCCGCTTGCCTCCCGCCCGGGTTTGCCTACGCGAGGCATATCTGCAGTGGAAAGAAATACGTTAGAGGGTCCAACTTATCACACGCCTCTAAGGCACGATCTCGTAATGAGAAGAATGGAAACCAATCCTAAATATCCTATAGCCTCACGATTATTGGTGTACAACACACCGATAATCAAGACTCTATCGGATACGGCTCAGACACCTTCCGAGGATTAATCGCTTCGATACCACTTTTGTCACGACCGAACTGGGCGTGATCGTGCCTTACCCCGCACCCTAGTGACACAACATCGTAGTAATCGGAACATAAAGACAATACATGAAACCAATGTAATATGACAAGAAATAAGAAGACAAAGCTAACTAAAACTTACCTTCGTATATATATAAATAGCAATTTGAATAGCATAACCTCTTACAAATTCTGCCTACAACAAGATTACAGCACTCTACGAATAATATGACAACAACGACGGACGTGGCCCGTCATACCCCGAATGTAAGCACCTACCACAACAGGGACTATACCAAGATAAGCCTCCGAGAAACGGAGCTTTCCCAAACGCTGAATCGTGACCCTAAGAGCGAGGATCAACGATCGGTGTACCTTACTGGCAGATGAACGCGGCCTCAAGGAGGTCGATAACAGTAATTTAGTATGTGAAATCAAATAAATCAGAAATGAAATCATAGTAGTCTATATAAAGCAGAGACATGTATGATAACCAAACTACGCTTCACAATAAATAAACAAATATGTCAAGTCGTGACTCACGCCCTCAAGTCATCACAGAAGAACCGTGCGCGGTAAGTACGAAGGCATAGCCGACTACTCAGACCCGCAGTACAAACAACATACCATAATCTGTATCACGAGGTCGTTCTAGACCGCACAACATGATCGGCCGCCACTCGCCCGCAGATCAATGCACGCTTATCCTCGAACTACCGCAGCCCGCATAGGTCACACATGCACCGCATGAGTTATTCCTCGAATCATGGTCCTGCATCACCGAGGTATACCTCGCGTCGAGGGCGCCTTAACCCCGTATCCACCTAGGCTCCGCACCGCATAGTCCTCAAAGACCGCATAGTCCTCAAAGACCGCATAGGGCATCCCCGCGTCGTGCTAAACACCCGAATGATCAATCCGGAGCTCCCGCACTCCGCATAGTCACAAGGATCGTGATAGCCGTATAGACTGCATCAAGGGTGGCAAGCCCTCGGTATAACAAGTCAGGGGTATGTGATATAATAATAAGATAACGGGCTTAACGCTTGACAACGTAAGCACAACAAGAGTGACCCCTTACATAATAATCACAAGATACTAACACACGTAGCATCCTAACATGTTTACTTATCAAATCAACAAGAAAGTATTACAAGGCTATCACAAACCAATACAATCAAGTTATTCACACAAGGTACTTTCTACTAACAAGTTCGGGTACCTATCCCCAAAGTACTTCACACATTAAATCTTTAAAAGAACCGTTTCGTTCACATAAGTCACACAATACCCGTAGTATAAATAGAGTGACTGTCTTTTTAAGTAATCAAAATACTTACCTTTGTAAAATCAAGTAACAACATTATTTTTCCAAACGTCCAAGTTTGCCTAATTTCAAGTGTTTACGTTTCTTATTTTAGAAAGGTTTCGTAGTTCATAGTCTTATTTATTTAGGAATATAATTCTCTTTTAACAATCTGAAAAACATAAACCTTATGTGTGAGTAGGACATTCTTGTTTATAACAATCTTATTACAGCAGCCATGATCTAGGAAATATCATTTTGTCTCATCTTAGCTTCTATGCAGATGGAAGTTTCTACTGGTTTTAATAATACTTAATCACAAAACATTTCCTTTATTAACGCCGCAGTTGGTTTGTCGATACACATTCGATTTCAATCGTGAGAACATTCTTAAGCCGTTATACCTAACTTCCCATAAAGCTAGTATAACTCTTAAGTTTTTTAAAAACCAAGTATTACTTCTTCTTTCAAAATGATTCAAAAATCTTTTGAAATACTTCAAGTTCTTTATTATCACATAACCAGCCAGTTATAGTTCAAATCGCTACCTTTTAAAACCACAAGTATTTTCTTACCTACATAAAGTCGTTATAACCAACTTCCCATAAAGCCGTTATAACACTTTTATGTTTTAAACCAATCAAATACATTTAGCACATGTACGTCTCACCGCATCTAAATAGTTCACACATATCATGCTAGAAGATATAGGAAGAGGTTCACATACCTCGCGACGATTATCGACTAATAGCAAAACGCCCAAGTACCTCAAACCGCTTCTACTCCTTAAGCCGAGTAGATCGCGCCACGCATTGTACATCAACCTATAAGGCCACAAGGCGCTTATTAACATCTAGGTCTTATCGTAGAACATTCTACGTAAAATTCGCAAAGACCTCCCCACAAACAGAAATCTCCTCCTCTATCGAGGCCGGCTATCAAGCCAACCAGGGGGTTTGCACGCCTAACCTGACGTGTATGATTCTACTACACAAAGAATGCTACACAAGTCTCATGTAATACACCCTATGTAATTACGTCAGCTTCTCTACTTTAAATTCAGGCTTAAGTCAAAAGACATTGCCGCACAATTATGTTCAGTTCTATATATAGTATACTTCAACTATATATTCCTACAACATGTAATTTCCAATTACAATAGAAGGTCAAGAGTGTTTACCTCGATAAGCCCAAAATTATCCAAGTTTAAATGTCGATCCTGAGCAACGTTTAGCTCCAACTCCGTGCGCTCCAACCCGCTCTAAACCACCCTTAGAAGTTCTAACCAACTGCTACATACTACTCCAACTAACTATGGAGATTTTCCTTAGGGTTCGGTTTGGACTGACGGGAAGTATAATAGTATAACTGGTCTTTTTGTAAATGTATAACCTTAGAATACTACAATGTATACGACTAAGGTTATTTGGGAATTACAAAATTACTTTTGTGAGTATTTCTACCAAGAGGGGGGGTATTTATACGAGACAACACCACAAGTGGTGTATACCCTCGGCCTACCCCACTGGTACTCTCGCGAGGGGAGAAGGGCTCTCGGCCAAGGCCTCACAAGGGGGAGGGGGACGAGAACTATACTACAAGGGAGGGAGGAATTTTAGACTTAGGAAATTATTTGGATGAAGAAGTCTTCAAAGGGAAAGGGTATTTATAGGACAAGCCAAGGCCAACCAATGGCCAAGATCTTGCCAAGTGCAAGGCAAGTGTAGGGCCAAGATCTTGCCAAGTGAACCCTAACCAACTAACACACAAAATATCCTACCAACCCTTGACCACAATGGCCATACTTTCGGCCACCACTATTACCGCCCAAGGTGTTCCAATGAGAGGGTGACAAGTGTCGCCCTCTTGTTGGTCCAAAATGTTTCGTCTCTCGGAAAAATCCGCAAAAATTAAAAATGACATAGCCGGAATTTTCCCTACCAAAGCTGTGGAAACGTTTCGTCAAAAAACGACTCTAATCGGGTGTTGTGAACAAAGTTAATTCGGCCAAGCCAAATCTTCAAGTTCAAATTTTCTACGTACGTCCTTACGTACATACACTGAAAAATACGGGGTATAACAGTTTAGACCCAAGAATGCCATCGTACCTTGTTCCTCCAACAACAATGTCAGGCCCAGAATTAAGCCCTTTTCCGGCTAACCTGAGTGAATTTCCAGGTAATGACGGGGTACTAATGCTAGAGTGACTATTTTGTTTTTCCGAAATGATCCCATTACCAACTAATTGGCCCGTGGAATGGTCGATCACCATAGAAGCATTAGAGGCGTCAATGGCTATCGGAAAAAGACACTGCTTGCCGGAAGTTTTGCCTTCAAATTCACTAATGTCCAAGCTTTCAATTTCTATATTTTTGCCCCATTCATGTATCCTTTGTAGCATAGAATCATCTACTACATTATCTAATGGAAATCGCGAGTCTGGCGTGACATGAACCAAGACAGACGGGTCCGAGATTGCTTAATAAGATTTTCCTCAATTGTTGCCCACTCTTTTTTTTCTTCCTTGTTCTAGTTTTAGCCGAACTGCCTGAGCCTCCTGAATCATTGCTAGAACGTGTGTAGCGTTTAGACTTCTTCATATTGTGAACAATAACAATTAAACCATTGTGAAACAAACGAAAATCTAAGGGGAAGAAGAGGAAAAACCGAAGGAGCAACTAAGGGGAAACGTTGAGAGCGTTTTCTTAGTGAGAGAAACTTCTCTCTAACTCCTTTTTTTATTTTTTATTTTTTTTTACAAAAATTTTGAAGAACTCAATAGAGGCTCTCGGCTTAGGCTTAGGGTTTGAAGGGAAAAAATTTGTTTGTTGTCCAATAATCTCCCCACTTTAAACCAAGGTACCTAAGGGTATTATAAGTGTTTCTCAATAGAAAGATTCCGGAAAAATGGTGTTTTCGTATTAGTCGCAAGGCGAAAACCTAAGGGGTTATTCAACTTTGAAGTTGAAACTTGAAGATGAGTTTTTCATAAGCTTCTAAGGGTGGCTTGGGGTGGATTGGAATGTCGAAAGGAGGAGCTAAAGGTTCTAGAGATCGACTTGTACTCTTGGATCATATTTGGGCTAATTGAGGTATAATCTTCGTTTTACTTTTGTAATTGAAGATTTCATGTTATGATAAGTTATAAGTGGTCATGTGATATGTGTTTTGAAGTTTGATAAGTGTTATGGAATTGGAAGCTCAAAATCCGAAAATGACATATTTAGCCATTTGAAATTGAAATCCAATTTGATCGATAAATTGAATTGTCGCATGTTACCTACTTGGAAAATGTAGTAGCTATAATTAATGGCGGCTTGATATCATATTATGCTACCAATTTGGATTGAATTGGAAATTGAATAAGAATTGGTATTGTTATATACATTGTGGCCGAAATTGGACTAGTAGTTGTATTAGTTTGTTATCGTTTGTGGGGCGGAATTTTACACGTCTAGTAGGCGTGTAATCCCCTATTGATTAATTGCTTGGATTGTTCCTTAAATGTGGCGTGTTTGGTTATTGTATTCGGCCTTGAAAAAGGTGGCAAAGTGAGTAGAAACAAAGGAAGTGATGTCCGATTTTCCGTAGAATTTAGTGACTTGCACTTGGAATATTCTACGTTTGAAACTAGAAGTTAATAGACGTACTATGGTCATTATAGGTTGACATACTACGTACGACGATTGGACTTAGCAAGTGGATTTAACTGAAGAGGTATGTGGAACTTTCTTATCTCTTGAGCATGATCAGTGTAAATGTATAGTCTGGTAGACGTACAAGATTTTGACAATCTAGTTTATTTGATATCCTTGGCTTATTTTAAGAATGCCCAAGTTGTTTGAGTTAGGGAATTAACTCACTTGTTTAAATATTAAGGATATCTTGGTTTTCAAAAGCTAAGAGATATTAAGTATGTTGAAAGTATCTTGATACTTGTTGTTATGGAAAGTTTAAAGAGTGGTTTACTCTAAGTAATTTAAGCATGTTAAGGGAATTGAAGAGTTTTAAAGTATTGTGATACTTGTTTCGTTTTAAACGTATAAGTCTCTTGGATAGGAAATTGTACTTGACTAAGGTATAAAGTGAATATAACGACTTTATGGGGAGTTGGTTATATTGGCTTTATGGAAAGATAAATGGCTTGATTTAATGGAAGGCAATTCAATTTTAAGGCATCAATTGCCTAAAGTTTTATAAAAAAATGAGTCACTTGATTTAGAAACCTAACTTTATTTCTAAGAGTATTGTGACTTGTCTTGAAAAGAAATTGTAACTTGATACTACGGTTATTAGTGTCTTGGAAGGTTTATAATGAAATGAGTCATTTTAAAAAAGAATAGAAGTACGTAGTACTTTGTGTTAAATTCCCGGATTTTTTATAAAAGACATGATAGTGCCTTAGGTAAACTAAAATGAGAGTGTATATATGTATAACAAGAATAATAAGAAGTTAGGGGATTTCTTAACTTGCTTATGTATTGTATGATAAGCCGGTAGTGCTTATGTTATTTGTGATAGCCGGATTTGTGCTAGTAATATATTAGTCGATGCGGGGTCATTCCCCGGGTTTGTGGCATTGCATATTTCCGTGGATTTGCTACCCACGATGCGAGGAATACCTCATGCGAGTCCGTAGGGCTTATGCGGTGAAATAGTCCCACGCGGCGTCCGGCTATGCGAGGAATACCTCATGCGAGTCCGTAAGGGCTTACGCGGTGAAATAGTCCCGTGCGAGGAATACCTCACGCGTCCACCGGATCTACGCGTGAAATAGTCCCGAATAGATTGCTTAATGACACCGCGGGTGGTCCTGCTGATCGTGAGCTTTCCTACTTTATATTGTAAGTATACCCCTATTTACTCTCATTGTTAGTAAGGCACAGTGTACTGTTAATTGAGTTATCATACATGTCTCCAGTTTTATTTTAGACTTATGATTTCATAACAATGCATTTCTGGTTCACATATTTGGTACATGTTGTCTTGACCTCGCTTCGGGCCGTTCATGCCGCAGTAAATGCAGATTCTTGATCCTCGCTCTAGGATCAGCGTTCACCGTTGAGAAGCTCCTTTATTCCGAGGCTTATCCACAGTATTGTCGGTTATTGTACATTCGGGGTATGGCGAGGCCCTGTCACGCCGAGTTGTTATTCTTAAGGTCCGTAGTCACATTGTGGATTGGGTTGTAAAGAAAAAAATGTCTTGTTCTATTTACGGATTGAGTATATTTTTACGGAAGGTGGCCTTATCGGCTAGCCCGTTGTTAATTTATGTTTAAGTATTTTTTTAGTTGTGTATGTTCACGCTATTCTCTCGATGTTTACGGGGTGCCTGTAGGGCACGATCGCGAGCCCGGTCGGTCGTGACATTTCTGTTGAGTTATTTTATAAGTTTCATGTATGTTCATTGATTATCTCTCGATGTATACGTAAGGGTGCCAGTAGGGCACCGATCAGCGGCCCGGATCGGTCGTGACACTAAGTATTTCTCGAAGATAGACATGCGGTCCGGTTATCATCAGGTGCGGGTTAGAGAGACAGATATCCCGAAGACTGCATTCAGGACCTAGTATGGGCATTATGAGTTTAGGATGATGTCTTTTGGGTTGACTAATGCTCCAGTGGTGTTTATGGATTTAATGAACCGGGTGTTCAAGCCATTTTGGATACGTTTGTTATAGTATTCATTGATGACATCTGGTTTATTCTCGCTCGAGCGAGCATGCGCAACCGTTTGAGAACAAGATTGAGTCCTCGGCCTGGCGATTGTATGACAAGTTTTCGAAGTGTGAGTTCTGGTTGGCCTCAGTGGCATTCTTGGGGCATATTATCGGGGCCGATGGTATTCGGGTGAATACTCAGAAGATTGAGGCGGTGAATACATGGCGGACCTCTACACCCACCGAGTGCGCGATTTTTCAGGGCTCGCAGGTATTCTGGGAGGTTTGTGGAGGAGTTCGCCTCGATCTCGGCGCTTTGACTGGGTGACTCGGAGCGGCTAAGTTTCAATGGACGGATGCTTGTGAGAAGGGCTTCCAGTTATTGAAGGATAAGTTGACGACGGCTCCAGTTCTTACTCTTACTGAGGGACTAGAGGGTTATGTTGTTTATTGTGATGCTTTAGGTATTGGGCTAGGTTATGTGTTTGTTATACCCCGTATTTCCAGAGTATGCACGTGAGGACGTACGTACGTTTGTACAAACCCTAATTAGGTTAAGAGTGAGATTGTAAGCTTTCGACGGAAAAGATTCCGAACCTTGTGAAGGAAATTCTACGTTTTTAATATTTTAACCGATTACGGATTTTTCCGAGAGAAGAAATATTTTGGACCATTAGGAGGGCGACATGTGTCACCCTTAGTTGGCTTTGGTTGGACGAATTGGGGGGCCTAGTGGGAAAGTCAAATGGTCGAGTCTTGCAAGTTGATTTGGTAGTGGGGGTAGGTAAATTGTGGGCGTTTTTGTGAGATAGTGGAGTCCACGTGGCTCATTGTGGTGGGCATGTGTTCCAATATTGTGGTGGACATATGTCCTAATATTGTGGAGACACTTGGTTGGAAGACCTCACCTTTCACATGGATCCTAATCCCAACCTCCACTTGTTTTAATCTTGTCACTTGAGTGTTCTATAAATACCCCCTCGAGTGAAGACTTCTTCATCCACTCCACACTTTCTAAGTCTCAAAATCCTCTCACCGTAGTAGTGTTCTCGTCCCAACTCCCCTTCCTAGTGGCCGGCGAAACCCCACTCTTTGTAGAAAGTTGCCTTCTAGTATAGTTACTATTCCAAAATACCTAGCCCCAAATCCCTTATAGTATTTAAGTAGAATTTGTTTAGAAACTTCTAAGGGTTTCTGGAGCTTTGAGCGTGCAATTAGGAGCTAAACCTTGCTCAGGATCGACATTTAACTTGGATAATTTTGGGCTTATCGAGGTAAACACGTTTGTCCTTCTATTGTAATTGGAGATTACATATAAGAATAGTTAAGAGTCGAGTATAAGATATAGAAGGATATTAAAGAATAGAATTGTTGTAATCACGGTAGAAGGGTATAAAAGAAGAAGAATTGAACTGTACTTACATGATGTATTTACTGATGAACTTGAGTAGTTTGTGGGGAAATGCTGCCCAATTTTCCGTAGAATAGAACCTTCTCGCTTAGAATATTCTACATAGTCTGAGCGTTGATAGGCGTGTTGACTATTATAGGTTGATACTCTGCGCGCGACATATTCGACTTGGCAGGTGGATTTCGCCAAGGAGGTATGTGATTCTTCCTATCCTCTTGAGCACGATATTTTAAAATATATATATATAGTACGGTAGACGTACGTGTGTTAACTGAACATGGTTTTACTTTACGTCTTTCGACTTGAGTCTAAATAATAAAAACCTTGAAGTATTTCAAAAGAATTATGAATTATTTTTGAAAGAAGAGTAATACTTGATTTTTAAACAGGAAGCTTAAGAGTTATACTAGCTTTATGGGAAGCTAGGTATAACGACTTAAGAAAGATAAAAGGAACGGTTTTACTTATTTGTTTATGAAAATCTTGTATTGATTTCTGCAAAGTGTAGTAAGATGGTTTGATAAGTAAACATGTTATGCCACGCGTGTTAGTGTCTTGTGATGTTGTGTAAGGGGTTATTCTTGTTGTGCTTACGTTGTTAAGCGTTAAGACCATTTATCGTTATTATATCACATACCCCCCGACTTGTTATACCAGGGCTTGCCACCCTTGACGCGGTCTCTACGGCTATGCGATCTGTGTGACTATGCGTGTTATACCGTATTTCAGTATGTGCGGGGACGACGTGAAAAGTTTGAACTTTAAAGTAGGCTTGGCGAATTATTTTTGTGCACAACACCCGATTAGAGTCGTTTTTACCCGAAGCGTTTTACAAAACTTGCGAAGGAAAATTCGGCTATGTCATTTTTAATTTTATGGATTTTTCGAGAGGCGAAACATTTTAGACCAACGAGGGCGACACTTGTCACCTCCAATTGTGGACGTATGGGCGGATATGGGACGAGTTGTTTGGCCTTTTTGTCAAGGAGTTGGTAGGATATTTTATGTGTAGTAGATAGAGTGGACACTTGCCTAACTCCTCACCCTACACTTGCCTTGCACTTGGCATGATCTTGGCCATTGGTTGGCCCTTGCTTGACCTATAAATACCCTCCCATTTGAAGACTTCTTCATCCATCCTCACTTAAGTCTTGAAAGCCCTCCCCATTTCGTGAGGCCCCAGCAGAGTTAGCACCCTCCTTATGGTGTGGCCGAGACCCACCCCTTCCTAGTAGGGCTAAGCCGTGGGGTACCCCCCCTTGCCTAGTTGTTCTCATAAAATACACCCCCCCTTGGTAGAAATACTCTCCAAGAATTGTTACTATGCCCAAAATACCTTAGTCGTATACCTTGTAGTATTCCAAAGATACCTCTATACGTAGAGCCCGGAAATACTACCTTATGTCCTTTTTGTCTCAAACCGAAACTGTCACGACCGAACTGGGCGTGGATCGTGCCTACCGGGCACCCTGGTGATACAACATCGAGTGTCAATGGAACATAAAACACATCATGAAACAAATGAAGTACAAAACGATGTCGAGGAAAACTTGCCTTTCGGCATATATAAATAACAACTCTTACAAATGAGCAGTTTAATCCTTTTACAAACCACGCCACAACAAGATTACTGCACTTAAGAAAATGATACGACAACAATGGCGATGTGGCCCCGCCATACCCCTGAATGTAAATACCTACAACGATAGGGGACTATACCAAGATAAGCCTCCGGAGAAACGGAGCTTTCCCAAACGCTGAACTGTGACCCTAAGAGCGAGGATCAACTGTTATACCCCGTATTTCCAGAGTATGTACGTAGGGACTTACGTAGAAAATTCGAACTTCAAATAGGCTTGGCCGAATTATTTTTGTTCACAACACCCGGTTAGAGTTTTTGTAGCGTTTTCCACGATTTTCGTAGGGAAAATTCCTGCTATGTCATTTCTAATTTTTGCGGATTTTTCCGAGAGACGAAACATTTTGGACCAACAAGAGGCCGACACTTGGCACCCTCTCATTGGTGGGCTTTGGGGCGGCAAGTTGGAAGATTGCTTGACATTTTTGTCAAGTAGTAGGTAGGATATTTTTGTGGTAGATGGATAAGGTGCACTTGGCATGATCTTGGCCCTACACTTGCACCACACTTGGCTTGATCTTGGCCATTGGTTGGCCTTTGCTAGACCTATAAATACCCTCCCTTTGATGAACTTCTTCATCCAAAATCTCTAAGTCTTGAAAGCCTCTTCCTCCCTTAGTGTAGTGTCTTGGCGAGAGCCCTCTTCCCCTTGGCGAGAGTTCCCCTGCTGGGGTAGGGAGGTATGCACCCCCTCGGGGTGCTAGTGGGTACCCCACTGCTAGTTGTTTTCGTATAATACCCTCTTGGTAGAAATACTCTCAAAGTATTGTTATAATGCCCAAATTACCTTAGCCGTATACCTTGTAGTATTCCAAGGGTATACTTATACGAAAAGCCCAGCCATACTATTATACTTCCCTGCAGTCACCAAACCGAAACCCTCAGGACAATCTCCATAGTGAGTTGGAGTAATATGTAGAAGTTGGTTAGAACTTCTAAGGGTTGTTTGGCCAGTCGGGCCTGAGTAAGGAGCTAAACCTTGCTCGTGATCGACATTTAAACTTGGATAATTATGGGCTTATCGAGGTAAATATCTTGTCCTCTATTGTAATTGGAAATTACATGATTGTTAGACTATATAGTTGAAGTATACTATATATAGAACTGAGCGTTGTTATCGTGATGTCTTTTGACTTAAGCTGAATAATAAGAAACCTTTTCGAAAGAAGAGAATCAGATTTACATAGGGTTCATTCATGAGACTTGTGTAGCTTTTACGTGGAGTAGAATTGTACCTCGGGTTAGATGTATAACCCCTGGTTGGCTTGGTAGCCATCGGTAAAGGAGGAGATTTACGCCATGCGGGAGGAGGTCTTCCGAATTTTCGGTAGAATGTTCTACGATGAGGTCTAAATGTTAATAAGCCTTGTGGCCTTATAGGTTGAAGTACTACGTGTGGCGCGATCTACTTGGCTTAGGAGTAGCCGACGGTTGGAAGTACTTGAGCGTTTTGCTATTAGTCGATACTGCGTCGCGAGGTATGTGAACCTCTTCCTATCTCTTCTAGCATGATATGTGAACTATGTAGTACGAGACGTACGTGTGCTAAATGTATTTGATTGGTTTAAAACATAAAGTGTTATAACGGCTTTATGGAAAGTTAGTTATAACGACTTTATGTTGGTAAGAATATACTTGTGGTTTTAAAAGGTAAGCGATTTGAACTATAAGCGGCTTGTTATGTGTTAATAAAGAATCGAAGTATTTCAAAAGATTTTTGAATCATTTTGAAAGAAGAAGTAATACTTGGTTTTTGAAAACTTAAGAGTTATACTAGCTTTATGGGAAGTTAGGTAATAACGGCTTAAGAATGTTTTACTGATTTCGGAAATCAGAATGTGTATCGACAAACCACTGCAGCGTTAATAAAAGGAAATGTTTGATTAAGTATTATTAAAACCAGAGAAACTTCCATCTGCATAGAAGCTAAGATGAGACAAAATGATATTTCCTAGATCATGGCTGCTGTAATAAGATTGTTATAAACAAGAATATCCTACTCACATATAAGGCTTATGTTTCTCAGATAGTTTAAAAAGAGAATTATATTCTTAAATGAATAAGACTATGAACTACGAAACCTTTCTAAAATAAGAAACGTGAACATTTGAAATTAGGCAAACTTGGACGTTTGGATAATAATGTTGTTACTTGATTTTACAAAGATAAGTGTTTGATTCACTTCAAAAGATAATCACTCTATTTTCATATACTACGGGTATTGTGTGACTTTTGTGAAAGTAACGTATCTTTTAAAAAGTTAATGTATGAAGTACTTTGGGGATAGAAACCCGAACATGTTGACATAGAGTAGAAAGTACCTTGTGTGTATAACTTGATTGTGTTGGTTTGTGATAGCCTTGTAATACTTTCTTGTTGATTGATAAGTAAATGTGCTAGGATCTACGTGTGTTAGTATCTTGTGATGTTTGTGTAAGGGTTCCCTTGATTGTGAACTATCGTCGTTATGATAGTATTGTACCATTCATCTTGACTTATTTCCGAGGTTAAGTCGCCTCCGGAGGTAGACTCAGCGGGTCTAGTGACCTATGATTCGAGAATACCTGCGGATCCGTGATCCATGCGGAGCTACGAGTTCGGGTTAGTGTGCGTCCTTACGGGCATGCGGTCCGTGTGGCTACGCGCGATCGCGGGCGTGACGATGCCGGAGTAATACCCGATGCGGGAATACCTCATGCGGGCGATGAGATTGGCCTATCGCGAGTCGGAGTTCGGGGCTAGACGCGCGCATTAGATCTGCGCGGCAAGTGGCGGCTTTGATCATGTGACGATGCCAGACAGATCTTATGATACGATTCATGACCTTGTTGCGTAGGTGTTAGTAGTCGGCTATGCCTTCGCACTTACCCCGCACGGTTTTATTATGGCACAGTGGGACACGGTGTTCATGCGCTGTTCCTTGGTGCTTTTATATCATAAACTACAGCGGTGAGAAAGGTATTCCACGCACGATTGATGTTATGGGCGTGAGACCCATTGTTATGTTTGAGTGATGACTTGAGGCGTGAGTCACGGCGTGATATATTTGTTTATTTATTGTGAATCTTAGTTTGGTTATCATACATGTCTCCGCTTTATATAGACTACTATGATTTCATTTACGATTTTTCGATTTCACATACTTGGTACTGTTATCTTGACCTCCTTGAGGGCCGCGTCATGCCGCAGTAAAGGTACACCGATCGTTGATCCTCGCTCTTAGGGTCACATTCGGCGTTGGGAAGCTCGCCTCGGAGGCTTATTCGTATAGTCCTTGTTGTAGGTGCTACGTTCGGGTATGACCGGAGCCCTGTCCGTCGTTGTTGTCATATCATTCGTAGAGGTGCATGTAAATGCGTGGGCGAAATTGTAGAGGGTTTGTAAAAAGGATTAATCTGTTCATGTTGAAAGAGTTGTTGTATATATATATGCCGAAGGCAACTTTCTTCGTATATCGTGTCTCAATTTATCTTGTTTCATATCTTGGTTATTTTATGTTCGATTACTCGATGTATGACTCTTGGGGTGCGAGTAGGCACGATCTGGCCGAACGGGTCGTGACATCAACGACCGTGTACCTTTACTGCGG
Source organism: Przewalskia tangutica (assembly GCA_029844215.1). NCBI lineage: Eukaryota > Viridiplantae > Streptophyta > Magnoliopsida > Solanales > Solanaceae > Przewalskia > Przewalskia tangutica. The sequence goes on from JAQGDG010000029.1 coordinate 1,119,364, forward strand.
CATGAACGCAGCCCCGAAGCCGTGCAACAGTACCAAGTATGTGAAACATGAAGATCTTGCATAAGAAATCATAGTAGTCTATAAAGCGCGAGACGTGTATGATAAGCAAACTACGATTCGCGATGAATAAGCGATATGTCTAGTCGTGACTCACGCCTCAAAGTCGTCACTCGATATAACAATGGGTCTCGCGCCCGCAACATCAATCATGCGTGGAATACCTTCCCACCGTCGATCGATGATAGAAAAGCACCGAGGAATACACGAACGGCGGTCCCACCGTGTCCAAATAAAACAAGATGGTAGGCACGAAGGCATAGCCGATGTTATACCCGTATTTCAAGAGTATGCGTGCCAGCGTCGTATTATAATTTGAGCCTTAAAGTTAGGCTAAGTTCGAAAATTTTGTGCACAAGTACCGAAAGGAGTCGTTTTCGACTAAACGTTTCCACTTTCGTAGGGAAAATTCCGGCTATGTCATTTATTATTTTTGCGGATTTTTCCGAGAGACGAAACATTTTGGACCAACGGGAGGGTGACACTTGTCACCCAAGTGGACGGTTTGGTTGAGCTTTCTTTGGCACGTTTTTTGTGCTATTTTTTGGTCAAGGGTTAGGTAGGATATTTTTGTGTAGATGGATAAGGTAGCACATGGCTAAATCTTGGCCTTACACTTGCTATGCACTTGTCTTCATCTTGGCCATTGGTTGGCCTTCACTTGACCTATAAATACCCCCTTAGTTGATGAACTTTCTTCATCCAAAAATTGAGCAATCTACCTAAGTCTCAAAATACTCCCTCCCTCTTGTGGTTCTCGTCCAAAGCCTCCTCCTCCTAGTGGCCTTTGGCCGAGAGCTTCCCCTTTGTGGTGTTTCTTGGTGGGGTACCCCCAGCCTAGTTGTCTCGTATAAATACCCCATTTGTGGTATAGAAATACTCTCCTAGTATTGTTATTATGTCCAAATACCTTAGCCCAAATACCTTGTAGTATTCTCAAGGTTACACTTATACTAGCCCGTAAAATACCGTTATACTTTCCTCATCACTAAAACGAAACCCTAAGTAAATCTTCACCCGTAGTTGAAGTTATAAGTAGAAGTTGGTTAGAACTTCTAAGGGTTGGTTGGAGCGGCCTGAGCACTCGGAGTAGGAGCTAAACCTTGCTCAGGAGCGACATTAAACTTGGATAATTTTGGGCTTATCGAGGTAAACACTCTTGACCTTCTGTTGTAATTGGAAATTACATGTTGTTGGAATATATAGTTAAAGTATACTATATATAGAATTGAACATAATAGTGCGGCAATGTCTTTTGACTTAAGCCTGAATAATACTTACGGCAATGTGCGACTTAAGCCCAATTTAAATAAGAGAATCAATCAGAATTACATAGGGCGTATTCGATGAGACTTGTGTAGTATTACTGTGAGTAGAATTGTACACGTCCGATTAGACGTGCAAACCCCCCCCCCTGGTTGGCTTGGTAGCCGGCCTCGATAGAGGAGGAGATTTACGCTGTTGCGGGGGGGGGAGGTGCTGCCGAATTTTCTGTAGAATATGGAACGATGAGATCTATATGTTAATAAAGCGCTTGTGGCCTTATAGGTTGAAGTACTACGTGTGGTGCGATCTACGTGGCTTAAGCGAGAGCGGTTTGAAGTACTTGGAGCGTTTTGCTATTAGTCGATAATCGTCGCGAGGTATGTGAACCTCTTCCCATCTTTTCTAGCATGACATGTGTGTAACTATGTAGTGCGGTAGACGTCACGTGCTAAATGTATTTGATTAGTTTGAGACATAAAGTGTTATAACGGCTTTATGGGAGGTTGGTTATAATGACTTTATGTAGATAAGAAAATGCTTTGTGATTGTTAAAAGGTAATCGATTTGACTTATAATCGACTTGATGTGTGATAATAAAGCATTTGAAGTATGTCATTAAGAAACCGTTTTGAAAGAAGAGTAATACTTGGTTTTGAAAACATAAGAGTTATACTAGCTTTATGGGAAGTTAGGTATAACGTCTTAAGAGACTTGACTGATATGGATGTTAGTGTGAAACCTCGTTCGTGAGTAATGAGTACTTGATTTTAAAAGGAATAATGTTTTCTTGATTCGAAATCGAATAAGTATTTAACAAACCATCGCAGTCGCTAATAAAGGAAAATGTAATGACTAACGAAGTATTATTAAAACCAAGAAACCTCCATCCGCATGAAGCTAAGATGAGACAAAATGATATTACATTTTCTAGATCATGGCCGCTTAATAAGATTGATTATGATCAAGCATAACCTACTCGCCAGTGGGCATATGTTACTCAATTGTTTTAAAAGAGATTAAGACATTGAACTATGAAACTTTTCTAAAAAGAGACTTGCGTAATTGAAATTAGGCAACCGAACTTTAGGGTAAAAGAAAGGCATTGTGTTATCTTAAAATGGTTTAAAACATAACGTGTTATAACAGCCTTATGGGAAGTTGGTTATAACGACGTTATGAAAACAAAAGAAGGTTTTATCACTGGTTTTAATGTGGTAACTTGACAAAAAAAAAAGAGAAGTGTTTTGGTCTAAAAAGAAGGAATGGTGTTGCCTTAATTTGGTTTTAAAAAGGATAGTATGGAAGTTGTTTTGGGTTACTTAAAAGATATAAGTCACTCTATTTTATACTACGAGTATCGGGTGACTTTTATAAAAGTGGAATGGATCTTTAAAAGGAACTTAACGACGTAGTACTTTAGGATTAAAACCGGACTTTGGCATAAATGAAAGTACCTCGAGTTGTGTATAGCTTGCCTATCTTGTTGTTGTGTAACTTGCCTATGCTTGTTGTTGTGTGACTTGCCTATGCTTGTTGTGATAGCCCTTGTCGTCAAGAATTGTGTTCTATATTACCGCGCCCTCGATGGAGGGCCGGTTGACTAAATGGAGGACTTACTTGGGCGTCTGCGGTGACGAGAACTCCGCGCACGCGCTCGCCGACATTGTTCCATGGACTAGCTCTCCACGAGGTTTACCGATTCGGCCTTGGTATCCGTGGTGGCCAGACTTGCCCCGCCTCGTGGCTGATTCGGCCTGGTACTGGTAGTTAGCCCTCGCACTTGCCCCGCTCGGTGTAGTGATGAAGTCTCGTGATCGGCGCGGTACTGGTGGTCACCGTGATTGCCGGCCGCCACGTGACCGCCGTATCTGGTAGTCGGCTCGCGCTTGCCCGCGTCGCCTTCGTGGTTTGGTTGTATTGTATTGGTATTACGCTTTGGCATCGTAGGACTTGGTGTTCAAGTGTACTTCGATGTTATCATATCATGACCGCGGCAGCGGAAGGTATTCCACGGGCATGACTGATGTTGTGGCGTGAGTCCCTGACTTGATGTAACTAGTTATATGTTATGTACTGTAGTTTGGTCATCATTCATGTCTCCTGCTTTATATAGACTATTATGATTTCATTTACAGTATTCTGATTTACGCCACATACTTGGTACTGTTATGATCGACCTCCTTCGAAGCTGCGTTCACGCTGCAGTAGAAAGTACATCATTGTCGATCGCTTTAGGATCACCTTTCGATTGGGAAGCTCCGTTCCTTGAGGCTTATCTTTGGTATGTTACCCGATGTCTCAGAGGTTCTTGTACATCTGGGGTATGGCGGGCCACGTCCGTCATAGTTGTTGTAAAAATCTTAGAAGTCAGTTGTTGTTGCAAGGCGGTGTAGGATTATGAATCGTTCAAATGTCTTTATATATATATGTTGAAAGGCAAATTATTTTGGTTGCTTTGTTTATTTATAATATCTCTCATTTCATGTTCATGTTTTATTTTCCGCTGATTTTCTCTCGATGATTGTATCACTAGGGTGCGGGTAAGGCACGATCACGCCCGATTCGGTCGTGACAAAAGTGATATCGAAGCGATTAGTCTCTGAAAGTGTCTACGCATCGTGTCTAGTAGTCTTGATTATCGATGTGTTGTGCACCACATCTATAATCAGGAGGCTGCAGGACATTTAGGATTGGTTTCCATTCTTCTCATTCTGAGATCGTGCCTTAAAGCTGTGTGATAAGATGGACCTCCGACATACTTCGTTTTACGATTATGCCTCCGTAAGGCAACCCGCCCGAGAAGGCAAAGCGAGAGGAGTCGAGTAAGCGCAGAGACCACAATACTGAGCCTCAGTCCGCACCGAGCAGAGGAGATGAGTTACAAGGAGCCGGGGCGATTAATGGCCGTGGTCAGGCTGACTTGAGGATAGGCTGGACGCAGCAGTTCCAGTAGCACCAGTGGTTCACCCTCGATCAGATAGTTCGAGGCTACGGGATTTTCTGAGTTGTAGGCGCGAGTTTTATGGGTCGAGGCACGAGGATGATCCGCGAGTTCATCAAGCGATTCTGACGGATCATGAAAGTGATCAAGGCATCGGAGACCGAGTCGGTGGTCTAGGTTCGCATCACCGCGTGATACCGCAATGATCGTTTGATTCGCGGAGCTGTCCCGGGAGAGCATGCACTTCCACTTTATGGGACGAGTTCTCGAGGCCTTTCTTGCACATTTCTTGCCTCGCGGATGGAGAGGGCTCGCGCAGATTTTTGGTGTTGCGGCGAGCGCGGCGTGCGGGAGTACAATGTGGAGTTCGACTCATTGGCGACGTCCCCGTTGGTAGCTAGTATGGAGGATCGAGTGCATCGATATGTTACGAGCTCGATGATCGCTGGCGAAGTTGTTGGTGTAGCTCTTGGCCGCATGGACATTGCCGCGTGCAGCGTATGCACTTGGATGTGAGGAACGGATAAATCGGCGGAATGACCAGGTCGCGAAGAGGCGAGCAGCGAGGTCGCTTTGGTGACTTTCGAGGCGGACCGCCTCGTGGCGAGCGATTATGCGCCCTCCAAGACAGAGTGGTCCTCCGCGGCCGGGACCTTCGAGATATTGAGAGCGGTCGGGGCTCCCGAGTTTCAGATTTTCGGGAGCAGAGTGCTCGCGGATAAGGTTGCCCTTGTCTCGGTGTGGCGTTGTGGAAAACTTCATAAGGAGAGTGTCGCATCGACTCGGAGATTGTTATTTTGCGCCAACAGGCCATCCGGCAAGAGATCGTCCGACGGGGTAGCACGGTAGGATAGCATGGACTACTAGAGCGATTCGGGTTCTTCACCTTCCATACCAGCAGATGTTCGTCCGGCGAGCCCCAGAGGTCGCGGGGAGTTCTCAGCTTTAGCGGTCCTTTGAACCGCCTATTGTCAGTATATCCTTAACCTCTGAGACTTATATGGTATTGATGTTGATGATGTGTTTAGTGTTATGTTCGGATAGCTTTGTGCTAAAATGTGATTTAGAAACCAGTCGAAGAAAAGGGTAAGCACAGGGGTGAGAAAGTGATGAACCTTAGAATATTACGTTGAGACCTTAGATGTAAGGCCATCTGAGTACAAGATTTTTGCGGGGATCTTTGTCCGAATGTGTAAGTATCGTGGTGTATTTGTGGAAGAATTTCCTTGGATGGTGTAAATGGAAGTGGTAGCTTTCATGACTGTATAGGTAAGATTGTTCCGGATCGAGAAGCGAGAGAGTGGCGTGGCAGGCTCGGGTTGAGGGCGTGTTGCGTGTCAACCCGTGGCGGTTGAGGTAGGTCGGATCGAGGTGGTCCCGCCAGTGGTAGGGTCACGGGTGCTAGGCCAGTTTAGATGGCCGTCGTATGAGTTCGTGGTTATGTTCGACCGAGCGGATCGTGAAGGCCGGAATGGCCTTAGGAAGATTGAGGCTAGTAAGATGACCAAGTTTGGGAGTGATGACTCCAAGGTTTTGAAAATCAAGCAATGATCAAGTATGTGCGCGATACTGAAGGGTTCAAGTGTTCGGCGAGGCACGGCGAGTAAGGAAGAAGAGAACGTGTGTTAGTTCGTGGCGGCGTGGCGTTGGCAACTTGTTAGAAGATCTTCATCATAATCCGCTTGAGAAGGAACATTCGGACGAATGTTTCTGCGAGGGGAGAATGTTATACCAAGTATTTCAAGAGTATGTACGCGAGCGTCAGACGTGTTATAATTTGAGCCTTAAAGTTAGGCTAAGTTCAAAAATTTTGTGCACAAGTACAGAAAGGAGTCGTTTTTCGACGAACGTTTCCACGATTTTCGTAGGGAAAATTCGCTATGTCATTTATTATTTTTATGATTTTTCCGAGAGACGAAACATTTTGGACCAACGGAGGGTGACACTTGTCACCCAAGTGGACAGTTTGGTTGAGCTTTCTTTGTACGTTTTTGTGCTATTTTTGGTCAAGGGTTAGGTAGGATATTTTTGTGTAGATGGATAAGGTAGCACATGGCTAAATCTTGGCCTTACACTTGCTATGCACTTGTCTTCATCTTGGCCATTGGTTGGCCTTCACTTGACCTATAAATACCCCTTAGTTGATGAACTTTCTTCATCCAAAATTGAGCAATCTACCTAAGTCTCAAAATACTCCTCCCTCTTGTGGTTCTCGCCCAAAGCCTCTCCCCTCCCTCCTAGTGGCCTTTGGCCGAGAGCTTCCCCTCATGGTGTTTCCACGGGTACCCCTAGCCGAGTTGTCTCGGATAAATACCCCATGGGGTGGTATAGAAATACAATCCAAGTATTGTAATTATGTCAAAATACCTTGGCCCAAATACCTTGTAGTATTCTCGAGGTTACACTTATACTAGCCTGAAAAATACCGTTATACTTTCCCTCACACTAAACGAAACCCTAAGTAAATCTTCACCGTAGTTGAAGTTATAAGTAGAAGTTGGTTAGAACTTCTAAGGGTTGGTTGGAGCGGTCGAGCACTCGAGTAGAGCTAAACCTTGCTCGGAGCGACATTAAACTTGGATAATTTTGGGCTTATCGAGGTAAACACTCTTGACCTTCTGTTGTAATTGGAAATTACATGTTGTTGGAATATATAGTTAAAGTATACTATATATAGAATTGAACATAATAGTGCGGCAATGTCTTTTGACTTAAGCCTGAATAATACTTACGGCAATGTCTTGCGACTTAAGCACGAATTTAAATAAGAGAACCGAATCAGTAATTACATAGGATCAGACATGAGACTTGTGTAGTATTCTCGTGAGTAGAATTGTACACGTCCGATTAGGCGTGCAAACCCCCCAGGTTGGCTTGGTAGCGCCTCGATAGAGAGAGGAGATTTACGCTGTTGCGGGAGGTGCCTAATTTTCGTAGAATATGGAACGATGAGATCTATATGTTAATAAGCGCCTTGTGGCCTTATAGGTTGAAGTACTACGTGTGGTGCGATCTACGTGGCTTAAGGAGTAGCCGACGGTTTGAAGTACTTGGAGCGTTTTGCTATTAGTCGATAATCGTCGCGAGGTATGTGAACCTCTTCCTATCTTTTCTAGCATGACATGTGTGTAACTATGTAGTACGGTAGACGTACATGTGCTAAATGTATTTGATTAGTTTGAGACATAAAGTGTTATAACGGCTTTATGGGAGGTTGGTTATAACAGCTTTATGTAGATAAGAAAATGCTTTGTGATTGTTAAAAGGTAAGCGGTTGACTTATAACTGACTTGATGTGTGATAATAAAGCATTTGAAGTATGTCATTAAGAAACCGTTTTGAAAGAAGAGTAATACTTGGTTTTGAAAACATAAGAGTTATACTAGCTTTATGGGAAGTTAGGTATAACGTCTTAAGAGACTTGACCTGATATGGATGTTAGTGTGAAACCTCATTCGTGAGTAATGAGTACTTGATTTTAAAAGGAATAATGTTTTACTGATTCGGAAATCAGAATAAGTATCGAACAAACCACTGCAGCGCTAATAAAGGAAAATGTAATGACTAACGGTATTATTAAAACCGAGAAACCTCCATCTGCATGAAGCTAATGAGACAAAATGATATTACATTTTCTAGATCATGGCTGCTTAATAAGATTGATTATGATCAAGCATAACCTACTCGCCTAGGGCATATGTTACTCAATTGTTTTAAAAGAGATTAAGACATTGAACTATGAAACTTTTCTAAAAAGAGACTTGCGTATTGAAATTAGGCAAACCGAACTTTAGGGTAAAGAAAGGCATTGTGTTGTCTTAAAATGGTTTAAAACATAACGTGTTATAAATGTTTATGGGAAGTTGGTTATAACGACGTTATGAAAACAAAAGAAGGTTTTATCACTGGTTTTAATGTGGTAACTTGACTTTAAAAAAAGAGAAGTGTTTTGGTCTAAAAAGAAGGAATGGTGTTGCCTTAATTTGGTTTTAAAAAGGATAGTATGGAAGTTGTTTTGGGTTACTTAAAAGATATAAGTCACTCTATTTTATACTACGAGTATCGGGTGACTTTTATAAAAGGGAATGGATCTTTAAAAGGAACTTAACGTACGTAGTACTTTAGGATTAAAACCCGGACTTTGGCATAAATTGAAAGTACCTTGAGTTGTGTATAGCTTGCCTATGCTTGTTGTTGTGTAACTTGCCTATGCTTGTTGTTGTGTGACTTGCCTATGCTTGTTGTGATAGCCCTGTCGTGCAGAATTGTGTTCTATATTACCGCTGTCCTCGATGGAGGCGGTTGACTCGTGGAGGACTTACTTGGGCGCACCGCGGTGACGAGAACTCCACGCACGCCTCGCCGGCGATTGTTCCATGGACTAGCTCTCCATGAGGTTTACTGATTCGGCCTTGGTATCTGGTGGTCGGCTTTCGTACTTGCCCCGTCTCGTGGCTGATTCGGCCTTGGTACCGGTAGTTAGCCCTCGTGACTTGCCCGTTCAGTAGTGACGAAGTCTCGTGATACGCCTTGGTACACAGTGGTCACCAGACTTGCCCGGCCCTACGTGACCGGCCTTGGTATCTGGTAGTCGGCTCTCGCACTTGCCCCGTGTCAGCTTCGTGGATTGGTTGTATTGTATTGGTATTACGGCTTTGGCATCGTGTAGGACTTGGTGTTGAGTGTACTTGATGTTATCATATCATGATCGCCGTGATGAGGAAGGTATTCCACGGGCATGGTGATGTGTGGCGTGAGTCCACGACTTGATGTAACTAGTTATATGTTATGTATCGTAGTTTGGTCATCATTCATGTCTCCCGCTATATAGACTATTATGATTTCATTTACTGATTTACAGATTTCACATACTTGGTACTGTTATCTTGACCTCCTTCGGCCGCGTTCATCCGCAGTGTATACATCGGCCGTCGATCCCCGCTTTAGGATCACCTTCAGATTGGGAAGCTCCGTTCCTTCTTGAGGCTTATCTTTGTATGTTACTCGATGTCTGTAGGTTCTTGTACATTCGGGGGTATGGCGGCCACCCGTCATAGTTGTTAAAAATCTTAGAGGTCCAGCACTTGTAGCCGGGGTTGTAAGGATTATGAATCGTCAAATGTCTTTATATATATATGTTGAAAGGCAAATTGCTTTTGGCCTGTTTATTTATAATATCTCTCATTTCATGTTCATGTTTTATTTTCCGCCGATTTTCTCGATGATTGTATCACTAGGGTGCCGGGTAAGGCACCATCCACGCCCGATTCGGTCGTGACACCGACTACTAACACCCACAGTACTAACAAGGTCATAAACTGTATCATGATATCTGTCTAGACCGTCGCATGATCAAAGCTGGTCGCTCGCCCGCAATATCAAATGTGCGCGTCTAGCCCTGGAACTCCCCGCAGCTCCGCATAGGCCAATCTCATAGGCCCGCATGAGGTATAACCCAGCATCGAGGGTAGCTACTCCGGCGTAAGATCACGGACTCGCGATCGCGTAGCCACGTAGACCGCGTGACCATAAAGGCCGCACACTAACACGGAACTCGTAGCTCCGCATAGGCCCGGACCCGCGCAGGTATTCTCGAATCACGGTCCTGCATCACCGAGTCTACCCCGCATCGGAGGGCAGCTTAACCCCCGGAAACACGGTGAGTGGTATAATACCAACATAACATTTTATCGTTTAAACAACATAAGCACAATCAAGGGAAAAATCCCTTTACACAAACATCACGAATACTAACACACGTAGCGTCCTAATATGATTACTTATCAAATCAACACGAAGGTATTACAAGGCTATCACAAACCAATACAATCAAGTTATTCACACATAAGGTACTTTCTACTATATGATTAAGCTATACCCGTAGTTGCGGTATGTATGTGAGGACGCACGTCACGAGTAATGCAGAAATTTTGAAAAGAAAGAAAGATGTGAGTTTTTAATGGAAAAGTTTCCGTTATTTGTGAAGAAAATGTTCGTTAATGGGAATTGGATTCCCAGATTTGGTATTGGACTTCATTGATTATATTAGAATTTTGAGATTTTATTTTGAAATGGTCACGTGGGGCCCACGGGAGAAATTTACTGGCCAGAGCCCACGTTGTGTTCGAGATTTTGGCCAGTGTGGATATTTTTTCGGAAGGCGTTTTTTGAGGGCCAATAGGAGGGTGACACGTGTCACCCCGCCGTGGCTTGGCCGAATGACATTTGTGCCTAACACCCGTTAGAGTCGTTTTTTGACAAACGTTTTACATAACTGCGAAGGGAAAATTCCGCTATGTCGTTTTGTATTTTTGCGGATTTTTCCGAGAGACGAAACATTTTGGACCAGCGGGAGGTGACACTTGTCACCCTCATTGGACGGTAAAGAGGGCCACGGCTAGGAGGGTTTTGAGGCCCTTTTCTTGGGTCTTTGTTTTGTGAGGGATTTAAGGAGTAGGTTAGGGTGCACTTGTGCCAATCTTGGCCATCCACTTGCCCCCCACATGGCTTGATCTTGTCCGTTGGTGCCCCTATAAATACCCCCTTGCTTGAAGGTTTTTCTTCATCCCTCAATTCATTCTAAGTCTTGAAAACTCTTTCCCCTTCAGTTTGTTCTCGTCCTAGCCTCTCCCCTCCCCTTGTGGCCTGGTGGCCGAGAGCCTCCTCCCCTGTGGTGCTAATGGGTACCCCTAGCCTAGTTGTTTTCGTATAATACCCTCCTCGTGGCGTTGAAATACTTCTCCAAGTATTGTTATAATGCCCAAAATACCTTAGCCTCACTTGTAGTATTCCAAAGATACCTCTATACGTAGAGTCCGAAATACTACCTTTGTCCTTTAGTCTCAAACCAAACCCTAAGGAAATCTTCATAGTTGGTTGAAGTATTTGAGTAAGTTGGTTAGAACTTCTGGGTTGTTTGGGCGCACGGAGTAGGAGCTAAACCTTGCTCGGGATCGACATTATAACTTGGATAATTTTGGGCTTATCGAGGTAATTATCTTGTCCTCTATTGTAATTGGAAATTACATGTTTGTTAGAATATATAGTTGAAGTATACTATATATGGAACTATACTTAGTATTCGGCAATGTCTTTTGACTTAAGCTGAAGAATAAAGAAGCGAATCGAATCAGATACATGTGTATCAGCGATGAGACTTGTGTAGTATTCTTGAGTAGAATTGTACACGCCCCAGGTTAGGCGTGTAAACCCCCGGTTGGCTTGGTAGCCTCGATAGAGAGAGATTTCTGTTGATGTGGGAGGTCTTCTTAGAATTTTACGTAGAAAAATAGTAACTTGTGTTTTGGGGTTAATAGACGTTGTGACCTTTATAGGTGAAAGTACTAAGAGTAGCGTATTCTACTCGAGGAGTGGAAAGGGCTAGCGGTTGTAGTACTTGGAGCATTTTGCTTATTGTCGATAAATCGTCGCGAGGTATGTGAACCTCTTCCTATCTCTTCTAGCATGATATGTGTGAACTATGTAGTACGGAGACGCGTACGTGTTAATCTTGTGTTTGATTGTTCTTAAAACATAAAGTGTTATAACGGCTTTATGGGAAGTCGGTTATAATGACTTTATGTAGGTAAGAAAATATTGTGTGGTTTTAAATCGATGTGAATTATAAGCGCTAAGTCATAATAAAGAACTTGATGTATTTCAAAAGATTTATAAATCGTTTTGAAGGGAGAGTAACACTTGGTTTTATTTAAAGGGATAATGTTTTACTGATTTCGGAAATCAGAATGTGTATCGACAGGACCCACCGCATGTTAATAAAGGAAAATGTATTGAATAATGATGTATCGTATTAAAACCGCAGAAACCTCCATCTGCATAGAAACTAAGATGAGACAAAATGATATTACATTTTCTAGATCATGATTAAGTAATAAGAATGTTGTAAACAAGAATAACCTACTCCCACGTGAGACATATATTACTCAATTGTTCTAAAAAGGAATCAAGTGATTAAGTTTGGGAACTATGAAACCATTTGAAAATGAGAAGCTTGAGTAATTGAAACTAGGCAAACGGGAACTTAGGAAAAGAATGTTGTTACTTGATTTTGAAAAGGAATGTGGGTTGTTCATTCTAATACTACGTGTATCGGGTGACTTTTATAATAGTAATGGACCTCTTTAAAAGAACTTAACGTATGTAGTACTTTGGGGTTAAAACCAGACTTTGGCATAAAATGAAAGTACCTTGAGTTGTGTGAAACTTGCCTATGCTTGTTGTTGTGAAACTTGCCTATGCTTGTTGTTGTCAAACTTGCCTATGCTTGTGATGATAGCCTTTGTTGTGCAAGTGTGGTATTTACGTTACTGCGTCTCTCGATAGAGGCGGTCGACTTGTTGAGAACTTACTTGGGCGTCTTTGGCGTGATGGAGAATTCCATGGGTATGTTTCCATTTTGATTCTCGTCTTGTTGTTGATGTCACGTGGACATGTCTACACCGATGCAAGATTCCGGCATGCGTTACGGTCGTTGATTACCCGATATATTGTTATTATGGTTACATGGACATGTCTACACCGAGGTAGAATTCCGGCATGTGGCCACGCGGGGTTGATCACCCAAGTATATTATTGTTGATGTCACATGGGCGTGTCACCGGTAGAATTCCGGCATGTGGCCGGGCATTGGTATTATTGTTGCATCATGGGCATATCTACACCGTCTGCAAATTAGGGCATGCGCCGTGACGCTAACATGATTGATATTGTGGCGCGAGACCCATAGTTATATTTGAGTGATGACTTGAGGCGTGAGTCCCCGATCGACATGATTGTTTTATGTTGTGAGCGTAGTTTGGTTATCATACATGTCTCTGCTTTATATAGACTAGTATGATTTCATTACGATTTTTTCTGCCACATACTGTACTGCTTGACCTCGCCCGTGGCTGCGTTCACGCCGCAGTAGAGGTACATCGGTCGTGGATCCTCGCTCTAGGATCTCGATTCGTTTAGGAAGCTCCGTTCTCGGAGGCTTATCTTTTGTATGTGTTCCACTGAGTTGTAGGTTCTTGTACATTCGGGGTATGGCGGGCCCTGTCCGTCATAGTTGTGGTAAATCTTAAGTGCAGAGTACTGTTGTTGTGGCGGGGTTTGTAAAAAGGATTAAACTGACCGTTTTGTAAGAGTTGTATTTATATATGTTATTGGAAGGTAACCGTTGGCACGCCTTATGATCATATCTTGTTTCTTGTTTAAAGTTTTATTTTCGATGGTTCTCTCGATGTTGTGTCACTAGGGTGCGGGATAAGGCACGAAAGAACGCCCCGGACGTCGTTACAAAGTGGTATCAAAGCAGTTAATCCTCGGAAAGTGTCTACAGAACGTGTCTAGTAGAGTCTTGATTATCGATGTGTTGTGCACCACATCTATAATCGTGAGGCTGAGACATTTAGGATTAGTTTCCATTCTTCTCATTAGAGATCGTGCCTAGAGTCATGTTGTAAGTTGGACCCTCCAGCGTATCTCGTTTTACCGATTATGCCTCCGCGCAGGCAACCAGCCCAGAAGGCAAGGCGTAGGGAGCTGCTAGTGGGATCTGAGGAGTACGAGGCGCAGCCCGAGCGATGCACTGGGTTGTGCTTCAGACGCCGGGTTTTGTGACGCCGCCAGCCCCAGCAGAGGTTAGAGCCGCGGCAATGGCTGCTGAGACCGCAGTACCTGAGCCTCCGCCCCACGACCGAGGCAGGAGATGGGTTACAAGAGATGGCCCGATGGCTGCCGTGGTCGTGGGCCGATATGAGGATAGGCTGATGCAGCAGCCTGGGTTCGATGCACCAGATGTTCACCCCGAGCGGATGGTTTGAGGTCGCGGACTTTACGAGTTGTAGCCCGAGTTTTATGGGTCGAGGCACGAGGATGATCCGCAGGAGTTCATCCGGCGATTCTGGCCGATCATGCGGTGATCAAGGCTTCGTGAGACCGAAGTCTGTGACCTTTGTTCAGATCGCCGCGTGATACCGCAGCCGATTGGTTTGATTCATAGAGCTTTCCGGGAGAGCATGCACTCCAGCAGATGGGATGAGTTTTCGGGGCTTTCTCACGCACTTCTTGCCTCCGCGGATGAGAGGGCACGGCCGGCGATTTTTGATGCTTAGACGAGCGGGGCGTCTGTTCGGAGTCACGTGAGTTCGACTCATCGTTGGCGACGCCCCAGCGTTGGTAGCTAGTATGGAGGATCGAGTGAACCGATATGTTACAGGCTCGATGATTACATGTCGAGGCATGTTCAGAGTAGCTCTTCACCGCACGACATTGCCCGCACGCAGCTCATGCACCAGGATGTGAGGCACGGAGAGGTCGGCGGAATGACCAAGATCGCAAGAGGCCGAACAACAGGTCCTTTGGTGACTTTCGAGGCGGACCGCCTCGAGATACTAGTTTTGTACCTCGCCCGCAGAGTGGTCCTCCACAACCTTGAGTATTCGGAGCGGTCGGGCTCCGAGGTTGAGTTTCGGAAGTAAGGTGTTGGCGGACGGTCACCTGCCTCGGTGTGGTCGATGGTAGACCGCATTTCGGAGTGTCGTGGTGCCAGGGGAGCTTGTTATTTTTGGCGCCAGCGGGCCATTTTGCGAGGAACCGTCCACTGCGGTAGCACGGATGTTACGACTCACCTTACCGGATCGATGGTGGTTCATCGCCTTTCATAGCATGCGCCGCAGGCGTGCCTATGATTAGAGTGGAGGTGGCTTGGTATATCCTTAACCCTCTAGAGTTTTGGTATGCTTGTTATGATGGTCTCATTATTATGTGCTATGTACGAATAGCGTTGTGTTAATTGTGAGTTAGAAAACATGCTTAGTTGGGAGGATACGATGGGGGTATGGTAAGTGTGAACCTTAGACTATGTCACGATCGAGACCTTAGGGGTAAGGTCGTCTTGAGTTAAAGATTTATTTTATGTTTGACCCTTTTCAGAGTAGTGGTATACGTGGGATTTATTTGTGTGATAAGTCCGTGGGTAGCGTGAGATGGAAGTGGTAGCTTTCATGATGTGAGTTAGTAAGATTGTTCAGGATCGGGGAATAAGAGTTTGGCGCGGTTGGGGTCGGGTTGAGGACCAGTGCGGGTCAACCCAGAACCCGGTTTGGGGTCGGTCTCGGTGGTCCCGCCGGTGGTAGGGTCACGAGGATGCTAGGCCCAGTTTGTATGACCATCGTATGAGTTGGTGGATATGTTCGACCGAGCGGATCGTGGAGGCCGGAATGGCCTTAGCGAGATTGAAGTTAGTATGATGACCAAGTTTGGAGGTAGTAACTCCAAAGGTTGGAAATGAAGCATTGATGAAGTGTGTACGGATACTAGAAAGAGTTCGAGTGTTCGGTAGAGGTACAACGAGTTAGGGAGAAGAGAACGTGTGTTAGTTCGTGGCGGTTGGCGTCGACAACTTGTTAGAGGAACTTTATCGTTATCCGATTGAGAAGGAACATTCGGGACGAATGTTTCGCGAGGGGAGAATGTTATACCCGTAGTTGCGTGGTATGTATGTGAGGACGCATTTGCAGTGCGAAATTTTGAAAAGAAAGAAAGATGTGAGTTTTCACTAAAAGTTTCCTGTTATTTGTGAAGAAAAGGTTCGTTAACGGAATTGGATTCCCAAATTTGGTATTGGACTTCATTGATTATATTAGAATTTTGAGATTTTATTTTGGAAATGGTCACGTGGGCCCACGGAGAAATTTACGCTTGTAGGGCCCACTTTGTTTTCGAGATTTTGGCCATTGTGGATATTTTTCTAAGACGCGTTTTTGAGGGCCAATAGGAGGGTGACACGTGTCACCCCGCCAGTGGCTTGGCCGAATGACATTTGTGCACAACACCCTTGTAGTCGTTTT
The DNA here is from genome assembly GCA_029844215.1 of Przewalskia tangutica. Lineage (NCBI taxonomy): Eukaryota > Viridiplantae > Streptophyta > Magnoliopsida > Solanales > Solanaceae > Przewalskia > Przewalskia tangutica. Next base: position 1,135,483 of record JAQGDG010000029.1, read on the forward strand.
TGGCGAAACGCTTTATAACTTGCGAAGGGAAAATTCGCTATGTCGTTTTGTATTTTTGGATTTTTCCGAGAGGCGAAACATTTTTGGACCAACGAGGTGACACTTGTCACCCTCATCGACAGTAAAGAGGCCACGGTAGGAGGTTTTGAGGCCCTTTTCGGGTCTTTGTTTTGTGAGGATTTAAGGAGTAGGTTAGGGTGCACTTGTGCCAATCTTGGCCATCCACTTGCCCCCCACATGGCTTGATCTTGTCCGTTGGTGCCCCTATAAATACCCCCTTGCTTGAAGGTTTTTCTTCATCCCTCAATTCATTCTAAGTCTTGAAAACTCTTTCCCCCCGTTGTGTTGTTCTCGGCCTAGCCTCTCCTCCCCTTGTGGCCTTGTGGCCGAGAGCCTCCTCCCACTTTGTGGTGCTAGCCGTGGGGTACCCCCCCTAGCCTAGTTGTTTTCGTATAATACCCCTCCCTTGTGGCATTGAAATACTTCTCCTAGTATTGTTATAATGCCCAAAATACCTTAGCCTTGTACCTTGTAGTATTCCAAAGATACCTCTATACGTAGAGTCCGGAAATACTACCTTTTGTCCTTTTAGTCTCAAACCGAAACCCTAAGGAAATCTTCATAGTTGGTGAAGTATTTGAGTAGAAGTTAGTTAGAACTTCTAAGGGTTGTTTGGAGCGCACGGAGGTGAGCTAAACCTTGCTCGGGATCGACATTATAACTTGGATAATTTTGGGCTTATCGAGGTAATTATCTTGTCCTCTATTGTAATTGGAAATTACATGTTTGTTAGAATATATAGTTGAAGTATACTATATATGGAACTATACTTAGTATTCGCAATGTCTTTTGACTTAAGCCCAAGAATAAAGAATGAATCGAATCTGTATTTACATAGGTGTATTTGCGATGAACTTGTGTAGTATTCTTGAGTAAAATTGTACACGTCCGGTTAGGCGTGTAAACCCCCACGTTGGCTTGGTAGCCGGCCTCGATAGAGGAGAGATTTACGCGGGAGGTGTCTTCAATTTTCAGTAGAAAAATAGTAACGTGTGTTTTGGGGTTAATAGACGGGGTGACCTGTATAGGTGAAAGTACTAAGAGTAGCGTATTCTACTCGAGGAGTGGAAAGGGCTAGCGCGTTGTAGTACTTGGAGCATTTTGCTTATTGTCGATAAATCGTCGCGGTATGTGAACCTCTTCCTATCTCTTCTAGCATGATATGTGTGAACTATGTAGTACGGTAGGCGTACGTGTTAAGCGTGTTTGATTGTTCTTAAACATAAAGTGTTATAACGGCTTTATGGGAAGTCGTTATAACGACTTTATGTAGGTAAGAAAATAATGTGTGGTTTTAAACTGATGTGAATTATAACTGGCTAAGTCATAATAAAGAACTTGATGAAATTCAAAAAATTTATAAATCGTTTTGAAGGGAGAGTAACACTTGGTTTTATTTAAAGGGATAATGTTTCTTGATTTCGAAATCGAATGTGTATCGACAGCACCATCGCAAATGCGTTAATAAAGGAAAATGTATTGAATAATGATGTATCGTATTAAAACCAAGAGAAACCTACATCTGCATAGAAACTAAGATGAGACAAAATGATATTACATTTTCTAGATCATGGCTGCCGTAATAAGAATGTTGTAAACAAGAATAACCTACTCTCACGTGAGACATATATTACTCAATTGTTCTAAAAAGGAATCAAGTGATTAAGTTTGGGAACTATGAAACCATTTGAAAATGAGAAGCTTGAGTAATTGAAACTAGGCAAACGGGAACTTAGGAAAAGAATGTTGTTACTTGATTTTGAAAAGGAATGTGGGTTGGTCATTCTAATACTACGGGTATCGGGTGACTTTTATAATAGTAATGGACCTCTTTTAAAAGAACTTAACGTATGTAGTACTTTGGGGTTAAAAACCCGGACTTTGGCATAAAATGAAAGTACCTTGAGTTGTGTGAAACTTGCCTATGCTTGTTGTTGTGAAACTTGCCTATGCTTGTTGTTGTGAAACTTGCCTATGCTTGTGATGATAGCCTTTGTTGTGCAAGTGTGGTATTTCTGTGTTACCGCGTCTCTCGATAGAGGGCCGGTCGACTTGTTGAGAACTTACTTGGACGTCTTTGGCGGTGATGGAGAATTCCACGTATGTTTCCATTTTGATTCTTGTCTTGTTGTTGATGTCACATGGACATGTCTACACCGTCGCAGATTCCGGCACGCGTTACGTACGGTGGGTTGATTACCCGATATATTGTTATTATGGTTACATGGACATGTCTACACCGAGGTAGAATTCGGGGCACGTGGCTACGCGGCGGGTTGATCACCCAAGATATTATTGTTGATGTCACATGGGCGTGTCTACACCGAGGTAGAATTCCGGGGCATGGCGCCAGGGCATTGGTATTATTGTTGCATCATGGACATGTCTACACCGATGCAGAATTCGGGGCACGCGCCATGATGCGAACATGATTGATGTTGTGGCGCGAGACCCATAGTTATATTTGAGTGATGACTGAGGCGAGTCCACGATCGACATGACTGCTTTTATGTTGTGAACTGTAGTTTGGTTATCATACATGTCTCCTGCTTTATATAGACTAGTATGATTTCATTACAGTATTTTTACAGTTTCACATACTTGGTACCGTTGATCGACCTTGGGCCGCGTTCATGCCGCAGGTAGAGGTACATCGGTCGTGGATCCTCGCTCTTAGGATCTCAGTTCAGCGTTTTGGGAAGCTCCGTTCTCCGGAGGCTTATCTTTTGGTATGTGTTCCCTGAGTTGTAGGTTCTTGTACATTCAAGGGTCTGGCGCGCCCGTCTGGTCATAGTTGTGAAGTAAATCTTAAGTCAGAGTAATCTTTGTGGGCAGGGTTTGTAAAAAAGGATTAAACTGTTCGTTTTGTAAGAGTTGTATTTATATATGTTATTGGAAGGTAACCGTTGGGTTGGCCTGCCTTATGATCGTATCTTGTTTCTTGTTTAAAGTTTTATTTTCCGCTGGTTCTCTCTGATGTTGTGTCACTAGGGTGCCCGGGATAAGGCACCAGTAACGGGCCCCGGGACGGGTCGTTACATTAACGAGATCGGGTTTTTATCCCCAAAGTACTTTATACAATAACTCTTTAAAGATATGTTACTTTCACAAAAGTCACACAATACCCGTAGTATATAACAATAGAGTGATTATCTTTTGAAGTAAATCAAAACACTTCTCTTTGTAAAACCAAGTAACAACATTCTTTTTCAAACGCCCAAGTTTGCCTAATTTCAAATGTTCACGTTTCTTATTTTAGAAAGGATTCGTAGTTCCTAGCCTTATTCATTTAAGAATATAATTCTCTTTTAAACCATCTGAGAAACATAAACCTTATATGTGAGTAGGATATTCTTGTTTATAACAATCTTATTACAATGATCATGACCTAGAAATATCATTTTGTCTCATCTTAGCTTCTATGCGGATGGAAGTTTCTCTTGGTTTTAATAATACTTAATCAAAACATTTCCTTTTATTACGCTGCGATGGTTTGTCGATGCACATTCGATTTCGAAATCAAGAAACATTCTTAAGCCGTTATTACCTAACTTCCCATAAAGCTAGTATAACTCTTAAGTTTTCAAAACCAAGTATTACTTCTTCTTTGAAATGATTCAAAATCTTTTGAAATACTTCAAGTTCTTTATTAACACATAACAAGCCGCTTATAGTTGAATCATTTACCTTTTAAAACCACAAGTATTTTCTTACCAACATAAAGTCGTTATAACCAACTTCCCATAAAGCCGTTATAACACTTTATGTTTTAAACCAATCAAATACATTTAGCACACGTATCGTCTACCGTACTACATAGTCCACACATATCATGCTAGAAGAGATAGGAAGAGGTTCACATACCTCGCGACGAGTATCGACTAATAGCAAAACGCTCAGTACCTCCAACCGTCGGCTACTCCTAAGTCAAGTAGATCGCGCCATACGTAGTACTTCAACCTATAAGGCCACAAGGCGCTTATTAACATTTAGGTCTAATCGTAGAACATTCTACGAAAATTCGCAAAGACCTCCCGCAATAAACAGAATCTCTCCTCTATCGGCCGCTACCAAGCCAACCAGAGGGGTTATACGTCTAATCCGGACGCACAATTCTACCTCACGTAAAAGCTACACAAGTCTCTCAGAAATACCCTATGTAAATACATTCAAGACTCTTCTTTCAAAAGGTTTCTTATAATTCGGGCTTAAGTCAAAAGACATCACGATAACAACGTTCAAGACTATATATAGTATACTTCAACTATATAATCTAACAACATGTAATTTCCAATTACAATAGGGAAAGATAATTACCTCGATAAGCCCATAATTATCCGAGTTTAAATGTCGATCTGAGCAAGGTTTAGCTCCTACTCACAAGGCTCCGACTCCTCCAAACAACCCTTAGAAGTTCTAACCAACTTCTACCTATAACTTCAACTACGGGTGAAGATTTACTTAGGTCTTGTAGACGGGAAGTATAATAGTATAAGCGGGCTTTTTAAAGGTATAACCTTAGAATACTACAAGGTATACGGCTAAGGTAATTTGGGCATTATAACAATACTTTGAGAGTATTTCTACCAAGAGGGGGTATTATACGAAGACAACTAGGCTGGGGGTACCCACAGCTAGCACCACAAGGAGGGGGTGTATACCCATACTACCCCCACTGGGGGACTCGGCCAAGGGGAAGGGCTCTCGCCAAGGCCTCACAAGGGAGGACGAACTATACTACAAGGGAGGGAGGACTTTTAGACTTCGGAAATTATTTGGATGAAGAAGTCTTCAAAGGGAGAGGTATTTATAGGACAAGCCAAGGCCAACCAATGGCCAAGATCTTGCCAAGTGCAAGGCAAGTGTAGGCCAAGATCTTGCCAAGCACACTAGCCAACTAACACAAAAATATCCTACCAACCTTGACCACAAAGGCCACACTTTCGCCACCACTATTACCGCCTACAGGTTCCAATGAGAGGGTGACAAGTGTCGCTCTTGTTGGTCCAAAATGTTTCGCCTCTCGAAAAATCCGCAAAAATTAAAAATGACATAGCCGGAAATTCCCCTAAAGTCGTGGAAACGTTTCAGTAAAAACGACTCTAAACGGGTGTTGTGAACAAAATAATTCGCCAAGCCACTTTAAACTTCAAAATTTTCTACGCACGCCCCACGCATATACTGGAAATACGGGTATAACAGAAACCCTAGGAAAATCTCCATAGTTGGTTGGAGTATTAAGAAGGTTGCGTAGAACTTCTGGTTGTTTGGGCGGGTTGGAGCACCGGAGTAGGAGCTAAACGTTGCTCGGGATCGACATTATACTTGGATAATTATGGGCTTATCGAGGTAAATATCTTGTCCCCGTTGTAATTGGAAATTTCATCTTTGTAGTAATATGGAAATGAATATAAGATTCATAGAAGAGAATTGAACCGTAATAGAAGGATATTACGTAAAAGACTTGGAATCAAATCACATCGTAAGATTAACTGCGAGTAGTCTAGACTTTGATAGACTTGTATAACCGTTATAGGTTGAAGCATCGCGAGGCGTATTCTACTCGGAGGGTGGAAAGGCTAGCCGCATCACAATGCGTTGGAGCGTTTTGCTAATAGTCGATAAATCGTCACGAGGTATGTGATTCTTCCTATACTCGAGCATGATATTTTAAAGTATATATAGTACGGTAGACGACGCGTGTGTTAACCAATAATAATTACGGCAATGTCTTTTGACTTAAGCCCGAATAATAATTACGGCAATGTCTTTTGACTTAAGCTGAATAATAATTACGATGTCTTTTGACTTAAGCCTGAATAATAATTACGCAATGTCTTTTGATTTAAGCTGAATAAAAAGAATCCAAGTATTTCAAAAGAATTAAGAAACCTTTTGAAAGAAGAGTAACACTTGGTTTTAAAAGCTAAGAGTTATACTAGCTTTATGGGAAGTTAGGTATAACGGCTTAACAGAGATAAAAAGAATGATTTATTGATTTAAGAAGTTAAGAGACTTGATCTTAAAAGATAAGAGACTTGACTTAATTATATTAATGTGAATTTTGTTAAAAAGTGTGAAACCTCATTCGTGAGTGATGAGTATTTTGGTTTTCAAAAGGAATGATGTTTCTTGATTTCGGAAATCAGAATAAATGTCGAACAAACCACAGCAGCGCTAATAAAAGGAAATGTATTAACTAATAAAGAATTATTAATAACCAGTAGAAGCCTCCATCTGCATAGAAGATAAGATGAGACAAAATGATATTACATTTCCTAGATCATGGCTGCTTTAATAAGATTGTTATAAACAAGAATAACCTACTCACGTATCAGACATATGTTTCTCAAATTGCTTTCAAAGAGAATTATATCATTAAGTGATTAATACTATGAACTACGAAACCTTTCGAAAATGAGAAACTTGAGTAATTGAAATTAGGCAAACTTGAACGTTTGGAAAAAGAATGTTGTTACTTGATTTTACAAAAAGAAGTGTTTTGGTTTACTTCAAAAGATAATCACTCTATTTTTATACTACGGGTATTGTGTGACTTTTGTGAAAGAAACGGATCTTTTAAAAAAGAGTTAATGTATGAAGTACTTTGGGGATAAAAACCCGATCTTGTTAATCATAAAGTAGAAAGTATCTTGTGTGAATAACTTGATTGTGTTGGTTTGTGATAGCCTTGTAATACTCTCTTGTTGGTTTGATAAGTAAACATGCTAGGATGCTACGTGTGTTAAATATCTTGTGATGTTTGTGTAAAGGGGTTTTCCCTCGATCGCGCTTATGTTGTTTAACTATCAGCCGTTATGTTGGTATTGTACCACTCACCTTGACATGATCCCGGGGGTTAAGCTGCCCTCCGATGCGGGGTATTTCTCAGGCGGTCTGGGACCATGATTCGAGAATACCTCATGCGGGTCCAGGGGACCTATCGCGAGCTACGAGTTCCGTGTTAGTGTGCGCCTTTATGGTCACGCGTCTATGTGGCCATGCGGATCGCGAGTCCAGGCGTATGCCGAGTAGCTACCCTACGCGGAATACATGCGGGCCATTGGGTGGCCTATGCGGAGTCGCGGAAGTTCCGGGGCTGAGACGCGCATTAGATATATGGCGAGTGGCGGCTTTGATCATGTGACGGTGACAGATCTCATGATACAATTTATGACCTTGTTTATGCAGTGGTTTTAGTAGTCGGCTATGCCTTCGTGACTTACCCCGTGCGGTTTTATGATGACAACTGTAGGACCTGGTGTTCATTTGTATTGCTTGGTGCTTTTCTATCTTAGACTTGCGGTAGTGAGGAAGGTATTCGACGGGCTTGATTGATGTTGTGGTCGTGTGAGGCATTGTTATATTTGAGTGATGACTTTGAGGGCGTGAGTCCACGACTGACGATTGCTTATTTATCAGGAATCGTAGTTTGGTTATCATACATGTCTCGCTTTATATAGACCGCTATGATTTCATTTACTGATTTTCGATTTCACATACTTGGTACATGTTATCGACTTCTCGGCCGCGTTCATGCCGCAGTTGAGGTACACGATCGTTGATCCTAGCTCTTAGGGGTCACGATTCGGTGTTGGAAGCTCCGTTTCTCGGAGGCTTATCGATGGTATAGTCCCTGTCGTAGTAGTGCTTACATTCGTGGTACGGGGCCTGCTCCGCCATTGTTGTCATGTCACTCTTAGGGTCATGTAATGTTGTAGGCAAAGTTGTAAGTGGGATGTAACCGTCGCTTAAGTTTTCATATATACAGCCGAAAGGCAATTTTTCTCGACATCGTTTCTTACTTCATGTTATTTCATGTTATTGTTTTATATTCCACGATTTATCGATGTTGTATCACTAGGTGCCCGGGTACCACCACGATCACGCCCGGTTCGGTCGTGACAATGCGAGTCGGGAGTTCCAGGATTGATCATTCCGTGTATTATCCCGACGAGAGTGCCTTATGTGGTCTCGTGTGACTACGCGTCTATGTGACTATGCGATCGCGAAGTCGGAGGATACTGCTGGAGCTACCCCGATGCGAGAATACCTCATGCGGTGCGTGTGTGACTATGCGGATGCGGAAGTCGGGATTAGCACGCATAATGATACTATGGGCGATTGGCCTTGCTTCGATCATTAGCCTAGAAAAGACCAGTTACAGTATATCTATTTTGCTCTTGTTTATGTTGTGACACTATATGCAGTTTAACTGATTGTATTTACAAATGGTTTTAAACACTTGATTTCATTTGATGCTTCTGATTCATACTTGGTACTGTTGTATCGACCTCCGGGGCTGCGTTCATGCCGCAGGCGGGAAAGCAGTGCTAGATCCACATCCTTAGGATCTCTACTGGTGTCGTGAGCCCCATCTTCTCCGAGGCTCGACTTTTGGTATGGTTCTCCACAGTGTTGTAGATATATGTACATTCAGGTATGGCGGGCCCTGTCCCGCCATAGTTGTCTACTTTCTTAGGTGCAGATGCATTTGTAAAATTGGGATATTCTTGCCAAACTTGATGTATTTATATATGCCGAAAGGCGACGTTTCGAGACAAACTGTCTCATTTTACATTTGTTTCATGTCTTGTTTTTATATTCCATTGATTACACGATGTACTACTTGGGTGCACAGGTAAGGCACCACGCCCAGAACGTCGTGACAAAAGTGGTATCGAGCGATTAATCCTCGGAAAGTGTCTGAACCGTATCTAGAGTCTTGATTATCGGTGTTGTGCACCACACCAATAATCGTGAGGCTATAGGATATTTAGGATTGGTTTCCATTCTTCTCACTCTGAGATCGTGCTTTAGAGCCGTGTTATAAGTTGGACCTCTAACGTATTCCTTTGTACTGCCATGCCTCGCGGCAACCCGGCCCGGGCGGCAAGGCAAATGGCGGAGCTGCTAGTATGACATAGGGTCACGAGGCACGCCCGATTCTTACCCGAGGCGATACCTCGACGGCGAGTTCCATGACGCCGCCGGCCCCGAAGACCACGATACCCGCACCACCGGGCCTGACTGAGGCGAGGAGTTAAGTACAAGAGATGGCGATTGCGCCATCGCCGATCGTGGTCGATGAGATAGGCCGATTCGATTCAGTTCAGCGATTACCGGTTCACCCGAGATCGGATTTGAGGCTACGAGATTTTACGAGTTGTAGCCTTGAGTTCTACGGTCGAGGCACGAGGATGATCCGCAGGAGTTCATCCGTCGATTCTGAAGAGATCGCGAGTGATCAAGGCTTCGAGACCGAGTCTGTGATCTTGATTCGCCTCGCTACTGCGTGATACCGCATGATCGTGGTTTGATTCAGGAGCTATCGGAGAGCATGCCTCGGCAGATGGAACGAGTTCTCGGAGGCTTTCTAACTCACCGCTTGCCTCGCAGATGAGGAGGCACGCCGACAAGTTTTGTTCTTGAGGCAGAGGCGCATGATTAGAGTACAACGTCGAGTTCGATTCTTTGGCTCGATATGTCCCTGCGCTAATAGCGAGATATGGAGGACCGAGTGCACTACGTCACCGTTAGATGATTATATGGCGAGTCTTGCGCAGTAGCTCTTGATCGGGCATGAACATTGCGCGACGCAGCTCATGCACTGGATGCGAGGCGTAGAGACCGACGGGTCGGCCGATATCGGCAGGTTAGGAAGCGAAGGCGGATCTATTGGTAGCTCGGGGTGGGCGGCCTCAGACGTCTAGATGCGCCACACCCGGCTCGAGCACTCTACATCGTTTGCATGCAGAGTATTCGGAGGCGGTCGGGGCCCCGACTTGGACTTCGGGGGTAGCAAGTAGCGCTAACGATCGAGGTCCGCCAGCTGTCGATGTGGTAGATTTGTCACACCCCGAAAATCGGGCGTGGATCGTGCCTTACCGGGCACCCTAGTGATACATACATCGGAGAAAATCGTGAACATAAACATGAGTCATTTAACAAGAGATATAATAAATGAATAGGCCAACCAAAAGTTGCCTTAGTATATACATAAAACTCAACAGTTTAATCCTTTTACAACCACTCGCCACAACGATTACACTCTAAGATATCTGATGACTATGACGGACAGGCCCCGCCATACCCGAATGTACAAGAACCTACAACTCGTGGAACACATGCAAAAGATAAGCCTCGGAGAAACGGAGCTTCACAATGCACGAATGTGATCCATGGCGAGGATCCACGGCCGATGTACCTCTACTCGCGGCATGAACGCAGCCCCGGCGAGGTCGATGCAGTACCAAGTATGTGAAAGCGCATAATCTCAGTAAATGAAATCATAACAGTCTATACAAAGAAGGAGACATGTATGATAGCCAAACTGCAGTACACAACATATAACAGTTATACCAAGTCAGGGTCTCACGCCCACAACATCAATCATGCCCGTGGAATACCTTCCTCACTGCCGGCAGTCTATGATATGATAACAACAAGACATCAATCCAAATGGAAGCATACCCGTGCGCTACGCATCGTGTCAGTATGTCCAAAGGGAAACAATAGGACAGCATTCCAAATGGACGCATACCCGTGCGCTACGCATCGTGTCAGTATGTCCAAAAGGAAACAACAAGGCGATAATCAAATGGAAACATACCCGCGCGCCACGATCGTGTCGATATCCAAAGCGATTAACCACAAGACATCAACCAAAATGGAAGCACCCGCGCTACGCGTCGTGTCGGTATATCCAAAGTGATTAAAAGTAACATCACAACGAACGCGTGCGGAATTTCTCCGCACGCGTGTCAAGTAAGTTCTCAACAAGTCAACCGACCTCCATCGAGACGCCAGAGTATAGAAACACAATTCTTGCACAACAAAGGCTATCATAACAAGCATAGGCAAGTTTCACAACAACAAGCATAGGCAAGTTATACACAACTCAAAGTACTTTCATTTTATGACAAAAATCCGGGTTTTTAACCCTAAAGTACTATGTCGTCAAACCCTTATTAAAAGATCCGCTTCTTTCCCATAAGTCACGCATACCGTAGTATAAAAATAGTGACTATCTTTCTAAGTAAACAAAACATTTCCCCCTTTTTGCCAAGTAACAACATTATTTTCCAAACGTTCAAGTTTGCCTAATTTCAAATGCTCAAGTTACTTATTTTAGAAAGGTTTCATAACTCATAGTCTTAATCTCTTTTAAAACAATTGAGTAACATATGCCATATATGTAAGTAGGTTATTCTTGTTTATAACGATCTTATTACAAACCGTGATCTAGAAAATGTAATATCATTTTGTCTTATCTTAGCTTCTAGATGGAGGTTTCTACCGGTTTTAATACAACACATCATTATTCAATACATTTTCCTTTATTAACGCCGCAGGTGGTGCAGCCGATACACATTCGATTCCCAAATCGGTAAAACATTATCCCTTTAAAAACCAAGTACTCATTACTCACGAATGAGGTTTCACACAAACATCCACATTAAAACAAATAAGTTAAGTCTCTTATCTTATAAGATCAAGTCTCTTAACTTCTAATATCGATAAACCATTTTCACTACATAAGGTCGTTATAACTAACTTCCCATAAAGCTATTATAACACCCTATGTTTTAAACCAACCAACTCATTTAGCACATGCGCTCACCGTACTACATAGTTTACAAAACATCATGCTCAAGGATAGGAAGAGGTTCACATACCTCGCGACGGTATCGACAATGATAAGCAAAATGCTCCAGTAACTACAACCTTGCTAGCCCTTTCCACTCCTCAAGTAGAATACGCTACTTAGTACTTTCACCTAAAAAGGTCACAAACGTCTATTAACTTCAAAACACAAAGTTCCATTTCTCTACGTAAAATTCGACAAGACTCCCCGCAACATACAGAATCTCCTCCTCTATCGAGGCCGCTACCAAGCCAACTGGGGTTTACACGCCTAACCTGACGTGTACAATTCTACTTCACAACAATGCTACACAAGTCTATCAGATACACCATGTAATTACAGTTGATTCTTTCTTTAAATTGAGCTTAAGTCAAAAGACATCACGCACAATAATGTTCATTCTATATATAGTATACCTCAACTATATATTCCTACAATATGTAATCTCCAATTACAATAAGGAACAAGAATATTTACCTCGACAAGCCCAAAATTATCCAAGTTATAATGTCGATCCTGAGCAAGGTTTAGCTCCACTCCGTGCGCTCAATCCGCCTCCAAACAACCCTTAGAAGTTCTAACCAACTTCCACTCAAATACTTCAACCAACTGAAGATTTCCTTAGGGTTTCGGTTTGAGACTAAAGGACAAAAGGTAGTATTCCTGCTCTACGTATAGAGGTATCTTTGGAATACTACAAGGTACAAGGCTAAGGTATTTTTGGGCATTACAACAATACTTGGAAGACAACTTTCTACCAAGGGGGTAGGCTCGGCTGCACCACTAGGAGGAGGAACCTCTCGCCACAAGGCCACTCAAAGGAGGGTTTCGCCAGGGCCTTTACTAGGAGGGGGCTCTTGGACGAGTCAAACAAGAGGAGAGGAAGGATAGCAAGACTTGGAACATTTTGGATGAATGAAGTCTTGAGCCGGGTATTTATAGAAAAACCAAAAGCCAACCAATGGCCAAGATCAAGCCATGTGCAAGGCAAGTGTAAGGCCAAGATCAAGCCAAGTGCACCCTAACCCTACTCCACAAATCCTCACAAATATCTACACAAATATCTACCACAACTTGCCCATCCATTCTACTAATTCCGCCTCAAGTCCACCAACGAGGTGCCAAGTGTTGCCTCTCGTTGGTCCAAAACATTTCGTCTCTCGGAAAAATCCGCAAAAATACTAAATGACATAGCCGAATTTTCCTTCGCAGCTACGCAAAACGCTTCACAAAACGACTCTAACCAGGGTGTTGTGCACAAATGTCATTTCGCCAAGCCACAGGCGGGGTGACACGTGTCACCCTCCTATTGGCCCAAAATAAAACATCTTCCTAAAAATCCACAATGGCCAAAATCTCAAAACAAAGTGGGCCCACAAAACCAGAATTTCTCCCGTGGCCCCACGTGACCATTTCCAAAATAAAATTCCATAATTCTCTAATATTCCGAAGTCCGAATACCAAATCGGGAATCCACCCCATTAACGAACCTTTTTCCTTCACAAAACCTAAACTTTTCCGTGGAAAAATCACCTCTTTCTTCCTTTCCAATCTTTCTCAGATTCTCGCACGCACGCCCTCGCATACATACTGGAAATATGGGGTATAACATTCTCCTCTCTTAGAAACATTCGTCCGAATGTTCCTTCACAAGACGGATATCGATGAAGCTCTTCTAACAAATTGCCAACGCCACGCGCCACGAAATAACACACGTTCTCCTCCTTCCTTACTCGTGCTTCTCGAACACATGAACTCTTCTAGTATACGTACCACACTTTAGTCATCGCTTCCATTTCCAAAACTTTGGAGTCACCACCTCCAAACTTGGTCGCCTTACTAGCCGTATCCACAAGGCCATTCTGCCTTCACGAACGATTCGGTCGAACACATCCACAAACTCATCGATGGTCGTCTAAACTCGCCTAGCACCCTCGTGACCCTACCACCGGCGGGACCACCCGAACTGACCCACCAAACCTGCGGGTCGACCGCGGCGCCATCAACCCGACCCACAATCGCCAACACTGTTCCGACACTAACAATCTTACCCATTTCAAATCATGAAAGCTACCACTTCCATCTCACACTACCCATGGACTTATCACACAAATAAAATCCCACGTATACTACGCACTCTGATAAAGGTCAAATATAAAACGAATCTTTTACACAAGACGACCTTACCTCTAAGGTCTTAATCGTGACATAGTCTAGGGTTCACACTTACCATGCCCCCATACTTATCCTCCTAACTAACCATGTTTCTAACTCAAAATTAACACAACGCTATTCGTACATAGCACATAATAATGAGATCATCATAACAGCATACCAAAACTCTAGGTAAGGATATACCAAGCTACACTCACTCTAATCATAGGCACACTGCATGGCGCATACAGAAAGGTGATGAACCGTGCACAGATCCTGGTCGAGTAACATCCGCGCTTCCTTGGTCGGACACTCGAAAAATGGCCTCACTGGCCGCATGCAAAACAAACTCCCAATTTAGCACGACACTCTCGAATGGAGTCTACCACAACGGCCACAACGAGGTAGAGGTGGCTTCACCGTTAACACCTCTTGTTATACCGTATTTCCGCATATGCGTATGGACGCACGTCAAATTTGAGCCTTAAGTTAGGCATTGGATTCGAAATTTGGGCACAAGTGCCGATTAAGTCGTTTCGACGAACGTTTCCACGACCACGTTGGAAAAATTCCGCTATGTCATTTAGTATTTTTGCGGATTTTTCCGAGCGACGGAACATTTTTGGACCAACGGGAGGTGACACTTGTCACCTCATTGACGGCAAAGGAGGCTTGGCCTTGGCCGATTGGTCCCTCCTTTGTGCCTTGCTTTGTGGCTTGTTTGTGGAGTGTTTTGTGGAGTGTTTTGTGGGTGCACTGGCTTGATCTTGGCCTTACACTTGCCTTGCACATGGCTTGATCTTGGCCATTGGTTGGCCTTTGGTTTTGCTATAAATACCCCTCTCTTTGAAGACTTCTTCATCCACTCTTCACTTGCCTAAGTCTTGAGAACCCTCCTCTTGTTGACTCTCGTCCAAGAGCCCTCTCCCTTGTGAAGGCCTTTGGCCAAACCTTCCCTTTGTGAGCTAAGCCGAGAACACCCCTCCCTTAGGGTGTTGTTCTCGTGTGGTACCCTTTGTGGTATTGAAATACTCCTCCAAGTATTGTTATAATGCCCAAAATACCTTAGCCTTATACCTTGTAGTATTCCAAAGTTACCTCTATACGTAGAGTCCGGAATACTACCTTTTGTCCTTTAGTCTCAAACCGAAACCCTAAGGAAACCTTCACCGTTGGTTGAAGTTTTGGAGAAGTTAGTTAGAACTTCTAAGGGTTGTTTGGAGCGGATTGGAGCACTCGGGTAGGAGCTAAACCTTGCTCGTGCGACTTTAAACTCGGATAATTTTTGGGCTTATCGAGGTAAATATCTTGTCCCTATTGTAATTGGAAATTACATAAGTGTTGAATATATAGTATTATGGCAATGTCTTTTGACTTAAGCTCAAGAATGAAGAATTGAGCGAGAATCACATAGTAGGATAATAAAGAAGAAGCGAATCAGTAATTACCTAGGGTTGTATTCTGATGAACTTATGTAGCATTACCGTAGTAGAATTGTACGCGTCAGGTTAGGCGTGTTAACCCCGGTTGGCTTGGTAGCCGACCTCGATAGAGGAGATTTCTGTTGTGCGGGGAGGTCTTCGAATTTTCTCGTAGAATATGGAACGATGAGATCTAGATGTTAATAAAGCGCGTGGCCTTATAGGTTGAAGTACTACGTGTGGTGCGATCTACGTGGCTTAAGGAGTAGCCACGGTTTGAGGTACTCGGGCGTTTGCTATTAGTCGATAATCGTCGCGAGGTATGTGAACCTCCTCCTATCTCTTCTAGCATGATATGTGTGAACTATGTAGTGAAGACGGTAGTACGTGTTAATGTTTGATTGTCTTAAAACATAAAGTGTTATAACGCTTTATGGGAAGTTGGTTATAACGGCTTTATGTAGGTAAGAAAATACTTTGTGGTTTTAAAAGGTAATCGATGTGAATTATAACCGCTTGTTATAATAAAGAACTTGATGTATTTCAAAAGATTTATAATCGTTTTGAAGGAAGAGTAACACTTGGTTTTAAAGGTTTTAAAAAGAGTTATACTAGCTTTATGGGGAGTTAGGTATAATGTCTTAAGAGAGGTAAAGAAAATGGTTTACTAATGTTAGAAGTTAAGAGACTTGATCTTATAAGATAAGAGACTTAACTTATTTGTTTTAATGTGAATGTTTGTGAAACCTCATTCGTGAGTAATGAGTACTTGGTTTTATTTAAAGGATAATGTTTTTGATTTGAAATCGTAATGTGTATCGACAGACGGCTGCGGCGTTAATAAAGGAAAATGTATTGAATAATGATGAATTGTATTAAAACCAGTAGAAACCTCCATCTGCATAGAAACTAAGATGAGACAAAATGATATTACATTTTCTAGATCATGGCTGCTGTAATAAGAATGTTGTAAACAAGAATAACCTACTCTCACGTGAGACATATATTACTCAATTGTTCTAAAACGGAACCAAGTGATTAAGTTTATGAACTATGAAACCATTTGAAAATGAGAAGCTTGAGTAATTGAAACTAGGCAAACTGGAACTTAGGAAAAGAATGTTGTTACTTGATTTTGAAAAGGAATGTGGGTTGGTCATTCTAATACTACGGGTATCGGGTGACTTTGATAAGTAATGGATCTCTTTTAAAGAATTTAACGTACGTAGTACTTTAGGGTTAAAACCCGGACTTTGGCATAAAATGAAGGTACTTTGAGTGATGTGAAACTTGCCTATGCTTGTTGTGGTGAAGCTTGCCTATGCTTGTTGTTGTGAAACTTGCCTATGCTTGTGATGATAGCCTTTGTTGTGCAAGTGTGGTGTTTCTGTGTTACCGCGTCTCTCGATAGAGGGCCGGTTGACTGGTTGAGGTTTCTTACTGTTCGGCCAGGTATCCGTGGTCGACCGACTCGTGCCCGCCTCGTGGTGATTCGGCCTTGGTATCCGGTAGTCACCGTGACTTGCCCCGTTCAGTATAGTGACGAAGTTTCGTGATACGGCCTTGGTCCCTGGTGGTCAGCCCTCGTACTTGCCCCGGTCAGCTGCGTGACCGGCCTTGGTATCCGGTAGTCGGCTCTCGCACTTGCCCCGTATCAGCTTCGTGGTTGTGGTTGCATTGTATTATTGGCACGGTCGGATCCGGTAGTTGTACTTGTCCTGTACGGTTTTTATGACACAGGTGGGACACGTGTTCATGTATACTCCTTGGTATTGTTATATCATAAAGCTGCCGGTGAGGAAGAAATTCCACGCACGAGTGATAATTTGGAGCGTGAGTCCTGTCTTGACGTATCGTTATATGTTATATACTGTAGTTTGGTCATCATACATGTCTCCTGCTTTATATAGACTATATGATTTCATTCTGATGTTGTGATTTCACATACTTAGTACTGTTATCTTGACTCTCTTCTGGGTGCGTTCATGCCGCAGTAAAAGGTACATCGGTATCGATCCCCGCTTTTAGGATCACCTTTGGCGTATTGAAAGCTCCGTTCCTTCGAGGCTTATCTTTGGTATGTTACCCCGAGTCCAGATGCTTATACATTCGGGGTATGGCGGCCCTGTCCGTCATAGTTGTTGTAAATCTTAAGTGCATGCCTTTTTGTGCGCGGGGTTGTAAAAGGATTAAACTGTTCGGTTTTATGTATATCACCAAGGCAAGCTGTTTTGGTTGGCTGTTTATTTATTATATCTCTTGTTTCATGATTCATGTTTTATTTTTCCGCCGTTTTCTCCGATGTTGTATCACTAGGGTGCCGGGTAAGGCACCGAACGCCCGGTTCGGGCGTTACAAAGTGGTATCGAGCGATTAATCCTCGGAAAGTGTCTACGCACGTGTCTAGTAAGTCTGGATTATCGGTGTGTTGTGCACCACATCTATAATCGTGAGGCTATAGGACATTTAGGATTGGTTTCCATTCTTCTCATTCGAGATCGTGCCTTAGAGGTGTGATAAGATTGGACCCTCCGGCGTGTTTCGTTTTACCATTTATGCCTGCGAAAGGCAACGCCGGGCGAAGGCAAAGCGTGAAGAGGATCTGCGAGTAGAGCGTGGCGAGACCACAAGCACGAGCCTCGATCCGCATGCAGGAGCAGAGAGATGAGTTACAAGAGTGGCCCGATTAATGGCCGGGTTGTGGCGACTTGAGATAGGCTGGGCAGCAGCCCAATGCGCACCGATGGTTCACCCTAGATCGATAGTTCGAGGCTACGGATTTTACGAGTTAGGCCGCGAGTTTTATGGGTCGAGGCGAGGATGATCCGCAGGAGTTCATCCGCGATTCTGGATCATGAGAGTGATCAAGGCATCGGAGATCGAGTCGGTGGCCCTAGGTTCACATCAATCGCGTGATACCGCAGCCGATCGTTTGATTCTCGAGCTGTCGGGGAGAGCATGCACTTCAGCGTATGGAACGAGTTCTCGAGGCCTTTCTTGCACATTTCTTGCCTCCCGGATGAGGAGGGCTCGCCGCGATTTTTGGTGTTCTGGCAGATCCGCGCACGGTTGGAGTACAATGTGAGTTCGACTCATTGGCGACGCCCCCGCGTTAGTAGCTAGTATGGAGGATCGAGTGCACCGATATGTTACAGGCTCGATGATTGCCTTGCGAGAGTTGTTGGTGTAGCTCTTCAGTGGGCATGGACATTGCCGCACGCAGCGTATACACTTGGATGTGAGGAGCGGATAAATCGGCGGAATGACCAAAGTCGCAGAAGAGGGCGAACAGCGAGGTCCTTTGGTGACTTTCGAGGCGGACCGCCTCGGCCGAACTAGTTATGTACCTCCGTCGATGCAGTGGTCCTCCCGCCTTCGACCTTCCGGGATATTCGTGAGCGGTCGGGGCTCCTGTGTTTCAGATTTTCGAGGAGCGGAGTGCTCGCCGGATGAGTTGCCCTTGTCTCGGTGTGGCTGTTGTGGAAAGCTCCATAAGGGAGAGTGTCGTACTAACTCGGGAGATTGTTATTTTTGCGCCAACAGGCCATCCGGCAAGAGATCGTCCGACTGTGGGTAGCGGTAGGATAGCATGGACTACTGAGCGATTCGGGTTCTTCACCTTCCATAGCCAGCAGATGTTAGTACACGGAAGGCCGGTAGAGGTCGCGGTGGGAGTTCCGCTTTAGCGGTCCTGAACCGCCTAGTTTCAGTATATCCTTAAACCTCTAGAGTTTTGTTGTATTGATGTTGTTGATGTGTTTAATGTAATGTTTGGATAGCTTTGTGCTAAAAATGTGATTTAGAAACACAGTTAGTGAAAAGGGTAAGTCCACAGGTAGTGTGAGATGGAAGTGGTAGCTTTCGTGATGTGAAATAGTAAGATTGTTCGGATCGGGAACAAGAGTTGGCGCGTTGGGGTCGGGTTGAGGACC
The DNA here is from genome assembly GCA_029844215.1 of Przewalskia tangutica. Classification (NCBI taxonomy): domain Eukaryota; kingdom Viridiplantae; phylum Streptophyta; class Magnoliopsida; order Solanales; family Solanaceae; genus Przewalskia; species Przewalskia tangutica. Next base: position 1,154,697 of record JAQGDG010000029.1, read on the forward strand.
ATTTGCGGGTCAACCCAGAACCCGGCCAGGGGTCGGTCGGGTGGTCCCGCCGGTGGTAGGGTCACGAGGGTGCTAGCCCAAGTTTAGATGACCATCGTGAGTTCGTGGATGCGTTCGATCAGAATCAGTTCGAAGGCCGGAATGGCCTTAGAAATCGAGGTTAGGAGATGACCAAGTTTGAGGTAGTGACTCGGGTTGGAAACGGCGTTGGCGAAGTGTGCGGTACGGATACTAGAACGAGTTCGAGTGTTCGTGGCGAGTACTACGAAAGGGGAGAAGTGAACGCGTGTTTTTGTGGCGGTGTGGCATGATTATTTTAAATGCGTATAAGGTGAAGACTATCCGACGCCGCTTGTTTGAGACCTAGAAGGAACATTCGACGAATGTTTCTGGGGAAGAATGTTATACCGTATTTCCGGTATGCGTATGGACGTCGCATTTAAATTTGAGCCTTAAGTTAGGCATTGGATTCGAAATTTGGGCACAAGTGCCGATTAGAGTCGTTTTCGGCGAAACGTTTTCCACACTTACGTTGGAAAAATTCCGGCTATGTCATTTAGTATTTTGCGGATTTTTCCGGCGACGAACATTTTTGGACCAACGGAGGGTGACACTTGTCACCTCATCGACGGCAAAGAGGAGGCTTGGCCTTGGCGATTGGTCCTCCTTTTGTGCCTTGCTTTGTGGCTTGTTTGTGGAGTGTTTTGTGGAGTGTTTTGTGGGTGCACTTGGCTTGATCTTGGCCTTACACTTGCCTTGCACATGGCTTGATCTTGGCCGTTGGTTGGCCTTTGGTTTTGCTATAAATACCCTCTCTTTGAAGACTTCTTCATCCACTCTTCACTTGCCTAAGTCTTGAGAACCCCTCCTCCCTCTTGTTGACTCTCGTCCAAGAGCCCTCTCCCCATTGAAGGCCTTTTGGCCAAACCTTCCCTTTGTGAGTTTAAAGCCGAGAACACCCCCCCCTCCCTTAGGGTGTTGTTCTCGTGTGGTACCCCCCTTTTGTGGTATTGAAATACTCCTCCAAGGATTGTTATAATGCCCAAAATACCTTAGCCTTATACCTTGTAGTATTCCAAAGTTACCTCTATACGTGAGTCCTAAATACTACCTTTGTCCTTTTAGTCTCAAACCGAAACCCTAAGGAAACCTTCACCGTTGGTTGAAGTTTTGGAGTAAGTTAGTTAGAACTTCTAAGGGTTGTTTGGAGCGGATTGGAGCACTCGAGTAGGAGCTAAACCTTGCTCGAGCGACTTTAAACTCGGATAATTTTGGGCTTATCGAGGTAAATATCTTGTCCCTATTGTAATTGGAAATTACATAAGTGTTGAATATATAGTATTATGGCAATGTCTTTTGACTTAAGCCTGAAGAATGAAGAATTGAACAGTAATCACATAGTAGGATAATAAAGAGAAGAACTGAACTGTAATTACCTAGGGTTGTATTCATGAGACTTATGTAGCATTCTTGTAGTAGAATTATGCCGTCAGGTTAGGCGTGTTAACCCCGGTTGGCTTGGCTTGGTAGCCGACCGATAGAGGAGGAGATTTACGCTTGCGGGGAGGTCTTGAATTTTACGTAGAATATGGAGCGATGAGATCTAGATGTTAATAAGCGCCTTGTGGCCTTATAGGTTGAAGTACTACGTGTGGTGCGATCTACGTGGCTTAAGGAGTAGCCGACGGTTTGAGGTACTCGGGCGTTTTGCTATTAGTCGATAATCGTCGCGAGGTATGTGAACCTCCTCCTATCTCTTCAGCATGATATGTGTGAACTATGTAAGACGGTAGGCGTACGTGTTAAGCGTGTTTGATTGTCTTAAAACATAAAGTGTTATAACGGCTTTATGGGAAGTTGGTTATAACGGCTTTATGTAGGTAAGAAAATACTTTGTGGTTTTAAAAGGTAATCGATGTGAATTATAAGCGGCTTGTTATAATAAAGAACTTGATGTATTTCAAAAGATTTATAATCGTTTTGAAGGAAGAGTAACACTTGGTTTTAAAGGTTTTAAAAAGAGTTATACTAGCTTTATGGGAGTTAGGTATAATGTCTTAAGAGAGTTAAAGAAACTGGTTTACTAATGTTAGAAGTTAAGAGACTTGATCTTATAAGATAAGAGACTTAACTTATTTGTTTTAATGTGAATGTTTGTGTGAAAACTCATTCGTGAGTAATGAGTACTTGGTTTTATTTAAAGGATAATGTTTCTTGATTTGGAAATCGAATGTGTATCGACAGGACCGCTGCGGCGTTAATAAAGGAAAATGTATTGAATAATGATGAATTGTATTAAAACCAGAGAAACCTCCATCTGCATAGAAACTAAGATGAGACAAAATGATATTACATTTTCTAGATCATGGTCAGTAATAAGAATGTTGTAAACAAGAATAACCTACTCTCACGTGAGACATATATTACTCAATTGTTCTAAAAGCGGAACCAAGTGATTAAGTTTATGAACTATGAAACCATTTGAAAATGAGAAGCTTGAGTAATTGAAACTAGGCAAACCGGAACTTAGGAAAAGAATGTTGTTACTTGATTTTGAAAAGGAATGTGGGTTGGTCATTCTAATACTACGTATCGGGTGACTTTGATAAGTAATGGATCTCTTTAAAGAATTTAACGACGTAGTACTTTAGGAGTTAAAACCGGACTTTGGCATAAAATGAAGGTACTTTGAGTGATGTGAAACTTGCCTATGCTTGTGGTGAAGCTTGCCTATGCTTGTTGTTGTGAAACTTGCCTATGCTTGTGATGATAGCCTTTGTTGTGCAAGTGTGGTGTTTCGTTACCGCGTCTCTCGATAGAGGCGGTTGGTCGTTGAGGTTTCTTACCGTTCGCACAGGTATCCGTGGTCGGCTCTGCCCTTGCCGTCTCGTGATCGATTCGGCCTTGGTATCGGTAGTCACCGTGACTTGCCCTGCTCGATTATAGTGACGAAGTCTCGTGATCTGACCTTGGTCCCAGTGGTCACCAGACTTGCCCCGGCCACCAGTGGCCGCCTTGATATCCGATGAGTCGGCTCTCGCGACTTGCCCCGATCGACCGTGGTTGTGGTTGCATTGTATTATTAACACGGTCGGATCCGTAGTTGTACTTGTCTGTCACGGTTTTATGACACGAGTGGGACACAGTGTTCATGTATACTCCTTGGTATTGTTATATCATAAAGCTGCCGTGATGAGGAAGAAATTCCACGCACGAGTGATAATTTGGAGGCGAGTCCTGTCTTGATGAATCGTTATATGTTATATACTGTAGTTTGGTCATCATACATGTCTCCTGCTTTATATAGACTATATGATTTCATTTCTGATGTTGTGATTTCACATACTTAACTGTTGTCTCGACCTCCTTGGGGCTGCGTTACGCTGCAGTAAAAGGTACATCTACTGTCGATCCCCGCTTAGGATCACCTTTCAACGTATTGAAAGCTCGTTCCTTCGAGGCTTATCTTTTGGTATGTTACCACAGTGCATAGATGCTTATACATTCGGGGTATGGCGGGCCCTGTCGTCATAGTTGTTGTAAATCTTAGAGTGCAGAGTAATCGCGGTGGTTGTAAAAGGATTAAACTGTTCGGGTTTTATGTATATACTGAAGGCAACTGTTTTGGTTGGCCTGTTTATTTATTATATCTCTTGTTTCATGATTCATGTTTTATTTTTCCGCTGGTTTTCTCTGATGTTGTATCACTAGGGTGCCCGGTAAGGCACGAATGCTGGCCGGGTTCGGGCGTTACAAAGTGGTATCGAGCGATTAATCCTCGGAAAGTGTCTGCATCGTGTCTAGTAGTGCGGATTATCGGTGTGTGCACCACATCTATGTCGGAGGCTATAGGACATTTAGGATTGGTTTCCATTCTTCTCATTACGAGATCGTGCCTTAGAGGCAGGTGATAAGATTGGACCCTCCGGCGTGTTTCGTTTTACCATTTATGCCTCTGCGAAAGGCAACCCGCCCGTGGCGGCAAGGCAAAGCGTGAGAGGATCTGCGAGTAAACGCGGCGAGACCACAAGACTGAGCCTCGATCCCGCACCGGAGCGAGGAGATGAGTTACAAGGAGTGGGCCCGATTAATGGCGAGGTTGTGGCAGACTTGAGGATAAATGGGCCGACGCAGCGGTTCGATGCACGATGGTTCACCCTAGATCGAGATAGTTCGAGGCTACGGATTTTACGAGTTGTAGGCGCGAGTTTTATGGGTCGAGGCACGAGGATGATCCGCAGGAGTTCATCCGCCAGTTACAGCGGATCATGAGAGTGATCAAGGCATCGGAGATCGAGTCGGTGGCCCTAGGTTCACATCAACTGCTTGATACCCGCAGTCTCGTGGTTTGATTCTTGGGAGCTGTCGGGGAGAGCATGCACTTCCGGTATGGAACGAGTTCTCGAGGCCTTTCTTGCACATTTCTTGCCTCCCGGATGAGGAGGGCTCGGGCCGATGATTTTTGGTGTTCTGGCAGAATCCGCGACGGTTCGAGTACAATGTGGAGTTCGACTCATTGGCGTGCGTCCAGCGTTAGTAGCTAGAAAGTAGGATCGAGTGCACCGATATGTTACAGGGCTCGATGATTGCCTTGCAGAGAGTTGTTCGGGTGTAGCTCTTCAGCCGGGCATGGACATTGCCCGCATGCAGGCGTATACACTTGGATGTGAGGAGCGGATAAATCGACGGAATGACGAAAGTCGCGAAGAGGCGAGCAGCCGAGGTCCTTTGGTGACTTTCGAGGCGGACCGCCTCAGCAGACTAGTTATGTACCTCCGTCAGTACAGAGTGGTCCTCCCCAGCTTTCGGGACCTTCGGGATATTCAGGAGCAGGTCGGGGCTCCCAGGTTTCAGATTTTCAGGGGAGCAGGAGTGCTCGCCGGATGAGGTTGCCCTTGTCTCAGTGTGGCTGTTGTGGAAAGCTCCATAAGGGAGAGTGTCGTACTAACTCGGGAGATTGTTATTTTTGCGGCCAACAGGGCCATCTGGCAAGAGACTGTCCGACCAGGGGTAGCACTGGTAGGATAGCATGGACTACTAGAGCAGTTGCGGGTTCTTCACCTTCCATAGCCAGGCAGGATGTTAGTACACCGGAAGGCCCCGGTAGAGGTCGCGGTGGGAGTTCCCAGTTTTAGCGGTCCTTGAACCGCCTAGTTTCAGGTATATCCTTAACCCTCTAGAGTTTTGTTGTATTGATGTTGTTGATGTGTTTAATGTTATGTTTGGATAGCTTTGTGCTAAAAATGTGATTTAGAAACCTGGTTAGTGAAAAGGGTAAGTCCCTGGGTAGTGTGAGATGGAAGTGGTAGCTTTCATGATGTGAAATAGTAAGATTGTTCCGGATCGGGGAACAAGAGTTGGCGCGGTTGGGGGTCGGGTTGAGGACCATTTGCGGGTCAACCCGTAACCCGGTTTGGGGTGGGGTCTGGGTGGTCAGCGGTGGTAGGTCACGAGGTGCTAGGCCCAAGTTTAGATGACCATCGTATGAGTTCGTGGATGCGTTCGATCGAATCGGTTCGTGAAGGCGGGAATGGCCTTAGGGAAATCGAGGTTAGGGAGATGACCAAGTTTGGAGGTAGTGACTCGAGGGTTGGAAACGAGCGTTGGCGAAGTGTGGTGCGGATACTAGAGCGAGTTCAGTGTTCGTGGCGAGTACTACGAAAGGGAGAAGTGAGCGTGTGTTTTGTGGCGGTGTGGCATGATTATTTTAAATGCGTATAGCGGTGAAGACTATCGGCGCTGTTTGTTTTGAGACCTAGAAGGAACATTCGGAACGAATGTTTCTAAGGAAGAATGTTATACCCGTATTTCGCAGTATGCGTATGGGCGTGCGTCTGAAATTTGAGCCTTAAGTTAGGCATTGGATTCGAAATTTGGGCACAGTGCGGATTAAGTCGTTTTTACGAAAGCGTTTCCGACTACGTTGGAAAAATTCGGCTATGTCATTTAGTATTTTTGCGGATTTTTCCGGCGACGGAACATTTTTGGACCAGCGGGAGGGTGACACTTGTCACCCTCGTTGACTGGCAAAGAGGAGGCTTGGCTGGCCGATTAGTCCTCGCTTTTGTGCCTTGCTTTGGGGCTTGTTTTCTGGAGTGTTTTGTGGAGTTTTTTGTGGGTTCACTTGGATTGATCTTGTAATTACACTTGCCTTGCACATGGCTTTATCTTGGACATTGGTTGGCCTTTGGTTTTGCTATAAATACCCCTCTCTTTGAAGACTTCTTCATCCACTCTTCACTTGCCTAAGTCTTGAGAACCCTCCTCCTCTTGTTGACTCTCGTCCAAGAGCCCTCTCCCCTTGTGAAGGCCTTTTGGCCGAAACCTTCCCTGTGAGCTAAAGCCGAGAACACCCCCTCCCAGGGTGTTGTTCTCGTGGTACCACTTTTGTGGTATTGAAATACTCCTCCAAGTATTGTTATAATGCCCAAAATACCTTAGCCTTATACCTTGTAGTATTCCAAAGTTACCTCTATCGTAGAGTCAGGAAATACTACCTTTTGTCCTTTAGTCTCAAACCGAAACCCTAAGGAAACCTTCACTGTTGGTTGAAGTTTTGGAGTAGAAGTTGGTTAGAACTTCTAAGGGTTGTTTGGAGCGGATTGGAGCACTCGGAGTAGGAGCTAAACCTTGCTCAGAAGCGACTTTAAACTCGGATAATTTTTGGGCTTATCGAGGTAAATATCTTGTCCCCCTATTGTAATTGGAAATTACATAAGTGTTGAATATATAGTATTATGGCAATGTCTTTTGACTTAAGCCTGAAGAATGAAGAATTGAGCAAGAATCACATAGTAGGATAATAAAGAGAAGAAGCGAATGTAATTACCTAGGGTTGTATTGATGAACTTATGTAGCATTCTTGTGTAGTAGAATTATGCAGCGTCGGTTAGGCGTGTTAACCCCCTGGTTGGCTTGGTAGCCACCTCGATGAAGAGAGGAGATTTCTGTTTGCGGGGAAGTCTTTGCCGAATTTTCTGTAGAATATGGAACGATGAGATCTAGATGTTAATAAGCGCCTTGTGGCCTTATAGGTTGAAGTACTACGTGTGGTGCGATCTACGTGGCTTAAGGAGTAGCCGACGGTTTGAGGTACTCGGAGCGTTTTGCTATTAGTCGATAATCGTCGCGAGGTATGTGAACCTCCTCCTATCTCTTCTAGCATGATATGTGTGAACTATGTGATGCGGTAGACGTCGTGTTAAGCGTGTTTGATTGTCTTAAAACATAAAGTGTTATAACGGCTTTATGGGAAGTTGGTTATAACGGCTTTATGTAGGTAAGAAAATACTTTGTGGTTTTAAAAGGTAACTGATGTGAATTATAACTGGCTTGTTATAATAAAGAACTTGATGTATTTCAAAAGATTTATAATCGTTTTGAAGGAAGAGTAACACTTGGTTTTAAAGGTTTTAAAAAGAGTTATACTAGCTTTATGGGGAGTTAGGTATAATGTCTTAAGAGAGGTAAAGAAAATGGTTTACTAATGTTAGAAGTTAAGAGACTTGATCTTATAAGATAAGAGACTTAACTTATTTGTTTTAATGTGAATGTTTGTGTGAAACCTCATTCGTGAGTAATGAGTACTTGGTTTTATTTAAAGGATAATGTTTCTTGATTTGAAATCGAATGTGTATCGACAGGACCACTGCGGCGTTAATAAAGGAAAATGTATTGAATAATGATGAATTGTATTAAAACCAAGAGAAACCTCCATCTGCATAGAAACTAAGATGAGACAAAATGATATTACATTTTCTAGATCATGGTCTTTGTAATAAGAATGTTGTAAACAAGAATAACCTACTCTCACGTGAGACATATATTACTCAATTGTTCTAAAACGGAACCAAGTGATTAAGTTTATGAACTATGAAACCATTTGAAAATGAGAAGCTTGAGTAATTGAAACTAGGCAAACTGGAACTTAGGAAAAGAATGTTGTTACTTGATTTTGAAAAGGAATGTGGGTTGGTCATTCTAATACTACGGTATAGGGTGTCTTTTATATGTAATGGATCTCTTTTAAATAATTTTACGTACGTAGTTCTTTAGGGTTTATACCATGACTTTTGCATAAAATGAAGGTACTTTGAGTGATGTGAATCTTGCCTATGCTTGTTGTGGTGAAGCTTGCCTATGCTTGTTGTGAAACTTGCCTATGCTTGTGATGATAGCCTTTGTTGTGCAAGTGTGGTGTTTACGTGTTCCGCCTCTCGATAGAGGCGGTTGGGAGGTTTCTTCTTGTTCGGCTGGGTATCGGTGGTCGGCTCGTACTTGCCGCCTCGTGGTGATTCGGCCTTGGTATCGGTAGTCGACCCTGACTTGCCCGTTCGATAGTGGCGAAGTCTCGTGATCTGACCTTGGTCCTGGTGGTCGACCCTCGTACTTGCCGGTCATACGTGACCGCCTTGGTATCCGATGATCGGCTCTCGCACTTGCCGTCCGACGCCGTGGTTGTGGTTGCGTTGTATTATTAGCACGGTCGGATCCGTAGTTACTTGTCTGTCACGGTTTTTATGACAGGTGGGACTGGTGTTCATGTATACTCCTTGGTATTGTTATATCATAAATCGCCGCGGTGAGGAAGAAATTCCACGCACAGTGATAATTTGGAGGCGTGAGTCCACTGTCTTGATGAATCGGTTATATGTTATATATCGTAGTTTGGTCATCATACATGTCTCTGCTTTATATAGACTATATGATTTCATTCTGATGTTGTGATTTCACATACTTAGTACTGTTATCGACCTCCTTCCGAAGTGCGTTAATCTGCCGAGTAAAAGGTACATTTGTCGATCCAGCTTTTAGGATCACCTTTCGTATTGAAAGCTCCGTTCCTTCGAGGCTTATCTTTTGGTATGTTACCCCGAGTCTGTAGATGCTTATACATTCAGGGGTATGGCGGGGCCCTGTCCCGTCATAGTTGTTGTAAATCTTAGAGTGCATGAATTGTTGTGGCGGGGTTGTAAAAGGATTAAAGCTGTCGGGTTTTATGTATATACCGAAGGCAAGCGTTTTGGTTGGCTGTTTATTTATTATATCTCTTGTTTCATGATTCATGTTTTATTTTTCCGCTGGTTTTCTCTGATGTTGTATCACTAGGGTGCGGGTAAGGCACGATGCGGCCGGGTTCGGGCGTTACACCGCTCTGCCGAAAATCTGAACCTTGGAGCCACGACCGCTCCTCAAGGCGGTGGAGGACCACTCTGTCGCGGGGGTATATAACTAGCTTCTTGGCGGTCCGCCTCGAAAGTCACCAGGACCTGCCGTCACGGCCTCTTGGCTGATCCGTGTCATTCCGTCGACCCTCCGTGCCTCACATCCAGTGCATGAGCTGCGCGGGCAATGTCCATGCCCGGTGAAGAGAAACACCGCGCAAGACTCGGCCATATAATCATCTAGGTGGCGTAGCGATGCACCCTATCCTCCATATCGCAACTAAGCGCAGGACATATCGAGCCAAAGAATCGAACTCGACATTGTACTCCCGACGGTCGCCTCTGTCTCGATAACAAGAATCACCGGCCCGTGCCCTCGCAAATCCGCGGAGGCAAGAAGTGCGTGAGAAAGCCCCGAAAACTCATCCCATCTGCTGGAGGTCGTGCTCTCCCGGAAAGCTCACGAATCAAACCAATCGACGGCGGTATCACGGCCGATGCGAACCAAGAGTCACAGACTTCGGTCTCAAGCCTTGATCACCCGCGTGATCCGGTCAGAATCGCCGGATGAACTCCTGCGGATCATCCTCGAGCCTCGACCAGAAACTCGCGGGCTACAACTCGAAAGTCCCGTAGCCTCAAACTATCGCTCGGGGTGAACCATCGGTGCTCAGGCTGAACTGCGTATCCGGCCTATCTCATATCTGCCACGACCGCCAGCAATCGCCATCTCGCGTAACCCGTCTCCGCCTGCATCGCGGGATGGAGGCTCTGTATTGTGGTCTCAGCGACCGCTGCGCTCTAAACTCTGCTGGGTGGCGGCGTACAAAACCCGCCGTCAAGCACAACTCAGTCTTGTCCGGCTGCGCCTCGTACTCCTCAGTATCTCACTAGCGGCACCTCACGCCTTGCCTCTCGGGCTCACGGTTGCCTTGCGCGGAGGCATAACTGGTAAAAAACGAGATTCGTCAGAGGGGTTCAACTTACAACACATCTCTAAGGCACGATCTCAGTATGAGAAGAATGGAAACGAATCCTAAATGTCCTGCAGCCTCGTGATTATAGATGTGCACAACACACCGATAATCAAGACTACTACTAGACGGTGCAGACACTTTCCGAGGACTAATCGCTCGATACCACTATGTCACACCCCGAAAATCGGGCGTGGTCGTGCCTTACCCGGCACCCTAGTGATACATACATCGAGAAAATCAGCGGAACATAAAACATGAGTCATTTAACAAGAGATATAATAAATGAATAGGCAACCAAAGCGATTTGCCTTAGTATATACATAAAACTCAGCAGTTTAATCCTTTTACAACCCCGCCACAACAAGTACTGCACTTAAGATATACAATGACTATGACGGGACAGGCCGCCATACCACGAATGTACAAGAACCTACAACTCGGGAACACATACTAAAAGATAAGCCTCCGAGAAACGGAGCTTCAATGCGTCTGAATCGTGATCCTATGGCGAGGATCCACGGCCGATGTACCTCTACTGCGGCATGAACGCAGCCTCAAGCGAGTCGGTACAACAGTACCAAGTATGTGAAATATAATATCAGAAATGAAATCATAACGATACAAAGTGGAGACATGTATGATAGCCAAACCGCGATACAACATATAACAGCTTATACTAAGTCGGTCTCACGCCACAACATCAATCATGCCCGTGGAATACCTTCTCATCGCGGCGATCTATGATATGATAACAACAAGACAAAGAATCCAAATGGAAGCATACCCGCGCGCATCGTGTCGGTATGTCGAAAGGGAAACAATAGACAGCATTCCAAATGGACGATACCCGCGCGCTACGATCGTGTGTCAGTATGTCCAAAAGGAAACAACAAGGCGATAATCAAAATGGAAACATACCCGTGCGCTACGCATCGTGTCAGTATATCCAAAGCGATTAACCACAAGACATCAACCAAATTGGAAGCATACCCGCAGCGCTACGATCGTGTCGAGATATCCAAAGTGATTAAAAGTAACATCACAATGCGAGAGCGTGCGGTGGAATTTCTCCGCCATCACCGCATGTCCAAGTAAGTTCTCAACAAGTCAACCGACCCTCCATCGAGAGACGCGGTAGTATAGAAACACAATTCTTGCACAACAAAGGCTATCATAACAAGCATAGGCAAGTTTCACAACAACAAGCATAGGCAAGTTATACACAACTCAAAGTACTTTCATTTTATGACAAAAATCCGGGTTTTTAACCCTAAAGTACTACGTACGTCAAACCCTTATTAAAAGATCCGTTTCTTTCCCATAAGTCACGCAATACCCGTAGTATAAAAATAGTGACTATCTTTCTAAGTAAACAAAACACTTCCCCCTTTTTGCCAAGTAACAACATTATTTTCCAAACGTTCAAGTTTGCCTAATTTCAAATGCTCAAGTTACTTATTTTAGAAAGGTTTCATAACTCATAGTCTTAATCTCTTTTAAAAACAATTGAGTAACATATGCCATATATGTAAGTAGGTTATTCTTGTTTATAACGATCTTATTACAGCAGCCATGATCTAGAAAATGTAATATCATTTTGTCTTATCTTAGCTTCTATGCAGATGGAGGTTTCTACCGGTTTAATACAAATACATCATTATTCAATACATTTTCCTTTATTAACGCTGCAGTTGGTCCTGTCGATACACATTCCGATTCCCAAATCGAAGAAACATGATCCCTTTAACAACCAAGTACTCATTACTCACGAATGAGGTTTCACACAAACATCCACATTAAAACAAATAAGTTAAGTCTCTTATCTTATAAGATCAAGTCTCTTAACTTCTAATATCAGTAAACCATTTTCACCTACATAAGGTCGTTATAACTAACTTCCCATAAAGCTATTATAACACCCTATGTTTTAAACCAACCAACTCATTTAGCACATGACGCCTACCGCACTACATAGTTTACAAAACATCATGCTCGAAGGATAGGAAGAGGTTCACATACCTCGCGACGAGTATCGACAATAAGCAAAATGCTCCAAGTAACTACAACCTTGCTAGCCCTTTCCACTCCTCAAGTAGAATACGCTACTCTTAGTACTTTCACCTAAAAAGGTCACAAACGTCTATTAACTTCAAAACACAAAGTTCCATTTCTACGTAAAATTCGACAAAGACTTCCCCGCAACATGACAGAATCTCCTCCTCTATCGAGGCCGCTACCAAGCCAACCGTGGGGTTTACACGCCTAACCTGACGTGTACAATTCTACTTCACAACAATGCTACACAAGTTCATCAGAATACAAATTCCCATGTAATTACATTCAGCTTTTCTTTAAATTCGTGCTTAAGTCAAAAGACATTGCCGCACAATAATGTTCATTCTATATATAGTATACCTCAACTATATATTCCTACAATATGTAATCTCCAATTACAATAAGGGAACAAGAATATTTACCTCGATAAGCCCAAAATTATCCAAGTTATAATGTCGATCCTGAGCAAGGTTTAGCTCCACTTGCGCGCTCCAATCCGCCTCCAAACAACCCTTAAGTTCTAACTAACTTCCACTCAAATACTTCAACCAACTATGAAGATTTCCTTAGGGTTTCGGTTTGAGACTAAAAGGACAAAAGGTAGTATTTCCTGCTCTACGTATAGAGGTATCTTTGGAATACTACAAGGTACAAGGCTAAGGTATTTTGGGCATTACAACAATACTTGGAAGACAACTTTCTACCAAGGGGTAGGCTCGGCCACACCACTAGGAGGAGGAACCTCTCGCCACAAGGCCACCCAAAGGGAGGGTTTCGCCAAGGGCCTTTACTAGGAGGGGCTCTTGGGCGAGAGTCAAACAAGAGGAGAGGGAAGGATAGCAAGACTTGGAACATTTTGATGAATGAAGTCTTCTGCCAAGGGGTATTTATAGCAAAACCAAAAGCCAACCAATGGCCAAGATCAAGCCATGTGCAAGGCAAGTGTAAGGCGAAGATCAAGCCAAGTGCACCCTAACCCTACTCCACAAATCCTCACAAATATCTACACAAATATCTACCACAACTTGCCCATCCATTCTACCCTAATTCCGCTCAAGTCCACCAACGAGAGGTGCCAAGTTGCCCTCTCGTTGGTCCAAAACATTTCGTCTCTCGGAAAAATCCGCAAAATACTAAATGACATAGCCGAATTTTCCTTCGCAGTTACGCAAACGCTTCTAAAAACGACTTAACCGGTGTTGTGCCAGACAATGTCATTTCGCCAAGCCACCAGGCGGGGTGACACGTGTCACCCTCCTATTGGCCCAAAATAAAACATCTTCCAAAAATCCACAATGGCCAAAATCTAAAACAAAGTGGTCCCTACAAAATCAGAATTTCTCCCGTGGCCCCACGTGACCATTTCCAAAATAAAATTCCATAATTCTCTAATATTCCAGAAGTCTGAATACCAAATCTGGGAATCCAATTCCCATTAACGAACCTTTTTCCTTCACAAAACCGGAAACTTTTCCGTGGAAAAATCACCTCTTTCTTCCTTTCCAATCTTTCTGCCGTATTCTCGTACGTACGTCCTCGCATACATACTCTGGAAATACGGGGTATAACAAGATTCCATTCAGGGGGTTGTGGTACTACTTCGGGAGTTTGCTACACTTGTGGCCAGCAGGGTCATTATGCGAGAGCCTGTCCGACTGCGGCAGCGCGATGGTAGGGTCACCAGTGGTCATTGCTGGGTCTTCATCTCCTACAGTTACTCGCCCCGGAGGGCAGGGTACTCATGGACCAGCAGGTCGGCAGAGGTCGGGCGCTGGTCCCGATTCTAGCGGTCCTCAAAACGCATTTATGCCTTGTCCACCGGCAGACTAGGGCGTCGTCGACGTCGTCACGTGTACTTTATCGCTATGGTTATGATGTATGCCTTGATAGATCCAGGTTCTACTCTGTCCTATATATCTCCCCTTATTGCTAGTAGGATAGGGATAGAGCCTGAGTCCATAGACCCTTTTGAGGTAGCTACGCCAATGGGTGATTCGGTAGTAGCTCGGCGGATATATAGGGCTTGCCAAAGGACTTTATGCGATCGTCGGACCAGCCGACTTGATAGAGTTGGACATGACCGATTTCGATGTGATCATGGGAATGGATTGGCTAGCTTCCGCTACGCCAATGTAGACCGCAGGAGAGAGTGTACGGTCAGCTTCGGGAGCCGGTTATTAAGTGGGAGGGAACACTGTCGCCGAGGTAGGTTTATTTCTTACCTCAAGGCTAGGAAGATGGTGCGAAGGTACATCTACCATCTCATTCGGTATTCGACATCGAGGCGGCGTACGGATCTTCATCGCGAGAGTCGAGTTCCCGATGTGTTTCAGACGACCTCGGGTATCCTCCCGAGGAGATGAGTTTTGTATCGATGTGTTGCGACACCGGCCTATTTCCATTCCGCCATACGAATGGCACCCGCCGAGTTGAGAGAGTTGAAGGACCACCGAGATTTCTTTGGAGAAGTGCTTCATCGAGCCTAGTGTTTCTCCCCGGGAGCGCCTATTATTCGTGAAGAAGAAGGATGGGACGCTGCGCGCATGTGTTGATTACAGCGGTGAACAAGGTGACCATTAAGAATGATACCCTCTTCCTGATTGATAATTTGTTCGACTGCGCAGGGTGCGAGATGTTTCTCCAAGATTGATCTGCGATCGCTATCATCAGTACGCAGTCGAGGCGGATGTCCCTAGATCGCATTCGGACGTGCGACACTATGAGTTCGTGGTTATGTCGTCGGTTTGAACAATGCTCGTGATTTTATGGATTTGATGAACCGAGTGTTCAAACCATTTTGGATACGTTTGTGATAGTATTCATCGATGACATCTTGGTTTATTCTCGCCCGGCGGAGCATGCGAGCATTTGGCGATCGGCCGAGTTCTCCAGACAGCATTATGCGCCAAGTTTTCGGTGAGTTCCTTGACTTGGTGGCTTTTCTTGGGCATATTGTGGGCCGATGGTATTCGTGTGGATACGCCAAGATCGAGGCGATCGAGTTGGCCTAGACCTACTACTCCGATAGAGGCAGCGATTTTACGGGCCTCGCAGTTATTATCGGCGTTCGGAGAAGTTTGCTTCTATCTCGCACCATTGACTAGCCGACTCGTAAGGCACTAAGTTTCAGCCGATGCTTGTGGCGTGGTTTCCGATTAAAGGAGATCGACCGCCTCGTTCTTACTCTTCCGAGGTCCAGACGGCTATGTCGATCGACGCGCGCATCGGGTTGGGATGTGTGTTGATGCAGCAGGCAAGGTTATAACGCACGCATCCCGACTTAAGAAGCATGAGAGGAGCTACCCCACCCATGATTTGGAGTCGCGGTGATTCACGCCAAGATCGGAGGCACTATTTGTACGAGTTCATGTGATATTTATACGTACCACAAGAGCCTCCAAGTATATCTTCACCAGGAGCCGAACTTACGGCAGACGGTGGTTAGAGTTGCTTAAGGATTATGATGTCGATATCTGTACCACGGGAAGGCGAATGTGGCGTATGCCCTTGCGTAGGTCGATGGGTATCCTATCGGATGCGCAGCGAGAGGAGGGCATGGTTCGCGATTTACATCGCTTAGCGAGCCTTGGAGTCCGATTGATTGATTCTCGATAGCTGGGTTCGAGTTCGAGAGGTTGCGAGTCTTCCATCGCCGGTGAGGTGAAGAGGCAACTTTAGGATCCGTTTTGACGCGGTATCGTGATACGCTCTTCGTGAGGAAGGGTCGCTGAGGTAGCACCGATGGGGTGCTAAGGTTTGAGGGCGGTTGTGTTCCGGATATTGCGGACTTCGCAAAGAGTTCTGGGAAGCACCGCGTAGCGCGTTACTCTATCCATCCGGTCGACAAAGATGTACCACGACCTCGATCGATGTATTGGTGGGATGGCGAAGAGGACGTTGCGAGTTTGTGGCTCATGCCCGTGTTGTCGCAGTGAAGGTAGAGCACCGCAGGCCCGTGGTTTGCTGCGACGATAGAGATCCCGACCGGAAGTGGGAGGTGATCAACATGGACTTTATCACGGTTACCTCGCACTCCGAGGAAACATGATTCTATTTGGGTTATCGTCGACGGTGTGAAATCAGCCCACTTTCTTCCCGTCAGACGACTTTTTCTACCGAGGATTATGCGACTTTACATCCGAGATCGCATCGCATGGGGTCCCTATTTCTATCATATCAGACAGAGGAGCACAGTTTACGGCTAACTTCTGGAGGTCTTTCCAGAAGGGATTAGAGACGCAGGTGAGCCTCGATCGCATTCCATCCTCGCATGCACGGACAGCAGCACTATCCGCACTGGAGGATATGCGCGAGCTTCCGTTATTGACTTCAGAGGTAGCCGAGGATCATTTGCCTCTAGTTGAGTTTGCGTATAATAATAGCTACCACTCCAAAGATTCGATGGCGCCTATGAGGCCTTGTATGGGAGGAAGTGCGATCGCCGATAGGCTGGTTTGATGTAAGCGGTGCGATTAGTGGACCCGACCGTTCACAGCGATGGATAAGGTGAAGCTTATCCAGAGTGGCTATTGACAGTCGTAGTCGGCGTGTCGTCACGCAGATCATCGCCGTCGGCATCTGAGTTTGAGGTTGATGATTGGGTTTCCTAAAGGTGTCACCCATGAAGGTGTGATGAGATTTGGCGAGAGGAAGCTCACCCAGGTACATTGGGCCTTATCGATTGTCCGCGGGGTGGGCAAGGTCGCCACTGAGTTGGATCTGCCGTCCGATCCGAGGCGATCATCCGATTTTCCATGTTTCTATCTTTGAGGAGATGTATCGAGGATCCATCTAAAGTACACCCGATTGACGATGTCCAGTGAGGGGTTATCGTATGAGAGAGTCTCATAGCGATACTCGATCGTCGTTAGGAGGTTGCGGACGAAGGACGTGGCTTCCGCGTCCTATGGCGGAACGAGAACAGAGAGATGACGTGGGAAGCGAGAGGACATGAGGCAGGTACCTCACTTATTCCCACACCTCGGGTAACTTACTTTCCTACTTGCGGTTTTAACTATCATATTTGCTTAAGTGTTGTATTGTGGCCATGTGTGGCATTTGCAAACCGTTAAGTTGTGAGGACCTATATCGTTATCTGTCTTGAGAAGGAACATTCGACGAATGTTTCTAGGAGGAGAATGTTGTCACGACCGAACTGCCGTGATCGTGCCTTACCCGCACCCAAGTAGTCATATATCGAGTAATCACGAACATAAAACAATACATGAAACAAAATGTGAAATGAGACACATTTACCGAGAGAAAATCGCTTTCGGCATATATATAAATAATTACAAAATTGAACAGCTTTAATCCTTACAACCCCGCCACAACAAAGCATGCACTTAAGATTTATACAACAACTATGACGAACAGGGCCCCGCCATACCCTTGAATGTACAAGAACCTACAGACTCAGGGTAACATACCAAAAGATAAGCCTCCGAAGGAACGGAGCTTCCCAATACGCTGAAATGTGATCCTAAACGCGGGGATCGACAATCGATGTACCTCACTGCGGCGTGAACGCACTTCGGAGGTCGATAACAGTACCAAGTATGTGAAATCAGAATATCGTAAATGAAATTATAATAGTCTATATAAAGCAGGAGACATGTATGATAACCAAACTACAGTACACACATATAACAGTTATATCAAGTCAGGGACTCACGCCCTCCAAGTCATTACTCAAATATAACGATGGGTCTCACGCCCATAGCATCAATCATGCCCGTGGAATACCTTCCTCACCAAGACTATGATATGATAACACCAAGTACACCAACACCAAGTCCTACCGATGCCAAAGCCATACTAACAATACAATACAACCAAACCACGGGCGACACGGGCAAGCACGAAGCCGACTACCAGATACTGCCGACCACGTGGTGACGGCAAGTACGAGGCTAACTACCGGTACCAAGCGTATCACGAGACCTCACACTAATCGAACGGCAAGTGTGAGGGCTAACTACCGTACAGGCGAATCAGCCACGAGACGGGCAAATGCGAAAGACGACCACCGTGTACCAAGGCGAACAGCAGAAACCCCACGGAGAGCTAGTCCATGGAATAACACTATCAACGGGAGCGCACTGCGGAATTCTCCGTCAGCAGACGCCCAAGTAAGTTCTCAACAAGTCAACCGCCTCCATCGAGAGACGCGGTAGTATAGAAACACAATTCTTGCACAACAAAGGCTATCACAACAAGCATAGGCAAGTTTCACAACAACAAGCATAGGCAATTTATACAACAACAAGCATAGGCAAGTTATACACAACTCAAGGTACTTTCATTTTATGTCAAAGTCCGGGTTTTAACCCTAAAGTACTACGTACGTTAAATTCCTTTTAAGAGATCCATTTCTTTTATAAAAGTCACCCGATACCCTTAGTATAAAAATAGAGTGACTTACATCTTTTTAAGTAAACCAAAACAACTTCCATACTTTCCTTTTTAAAACCAAATTAAGGCAATATCATGCCTTCTTTTTGGACCAAAACACTTCTCTTTTTAAAGTCAAGTTACCACATTAAAACCAATGATAAAACCCTTCGTTTGTTCTCATAAAGTCGTTATAACTAACTTCCCATAAAGCTGTTATAACACTTTATGTTTTAAACCAATTTAAGACAAAACAATGCCTTTCTTTTCCCTAAAGTTCCAGTTTGCCAAATTTCAATGCTCAAGTTTCTCATTTTCGAAAAGGTTTCGTAGTTCATAGTTTTAATCCTTTAAAACATAATTCTCTTTTAAACAATTTGAGAAACATATGCCTTATATGAGTAGGTTATTCTTCTTTATGATCAATCTTATTAAGCAGCCATGATCTAGGAAATGTAATATCATTTTGTCTCATCTTAGTTTCTATGCAGATGGAGGTTTCTACTGGTTTTAATAATACTTCATTATTCAATACATTTTCCTTATTAACGCTGCAGTGGTTTGTCGATACTCATTCTGATTTCCGAAATCAGTAAAACATTTCTCCTTTTTTAAAAACCAAGTACTCATTACTCACGAATGAGGTTTCACACAAAATTCATATTAATTCATTCAAGTCAAGTCTCTTATCTTTTAAGATCAAGTCTCTTAACTTCTAAAAATCAGTAAACCATTCTCTTTACCACTCTTAAGACGTTATACCTAACTTCCCATAAAGCTAGTATAACTCTTATGTTTTCAAAACCAAGTATTACTCTTCTTTCAAAACGGTTTCTTAATCTTTGAAATACTTCAAGATTCTTTATTATTCAGGCTTAAGTCAAAAGACATTGCCGTAACACTACATTCAGTTAACACACGTACGTCTACCGTACTATATATATATTCCTTTAAAATACTTCAAGATTCTTATTATTCAGGCTTAAGTCAAAAGACATTGCCACACGTACGTCTACCGTACTATATATATTCTTTTAAAATACTACATGCTCAAGAGTATATGAAGAATCACATACCTTGCGACGATTATCGACTAAAAGAAAAACGCTCCACGGCTATAACCCGGTTAGCCTTGTCCACCTTCCAAGTAGTACATGCTACTCGCGAGCATTCAACCAATAAAGGTTATTAGTGCATCAAATACGGTCTATGTAAGTACAGATTAATCTTCTACTTATATTCTTCTGATGTGATTTCAGTTCAAGTCTTTTCTATAATATCCTTCTATTACAGTTCAATTCTCTTCTATGAATCTTATATTCATTTCAATACTACTACGATGTAATTTCCAATTACACTAGAAGGATAGGATTATTTACCTCGATAAGCCCAAAATTATCCAAGTATAAATGTCGATCTGGCGACGTTTAGCTCCTACACTGGGCGCTCCAACCCGCTCCAAACAACCCTTAGAAGTTCTACGCAACTTCTACTTAACACTTCAACCGACTATGAAGGTTTTCCTTAGGGTTTCGTTTTTTGCGACTGAGGGAAAGTATAATAGTATTTTCGGGCTCTACGTATAGAGGTAACTTTGGAAAGTACTACAAGGTATTTGGGCTAAAGTATTTAGGGCATTATAACAATACTTGGAGAGTATTTCTCAACCAAGGGGGGGTATTTCTCGAAAACAAATAGGCTAGGGGGGGTGTGCTCGGCCGAGGGCCTTTCTCAAAGGGGAGGGGGGGATGGCTTTGGACGAAACCTCAAGAGGGATGGAGTATTTTAAGACTTAGAAAAATGCTCAAGTTTGGATGAAGAAAGTCTTCAACTTAGAGGGGTATTTATAGGTCAAGCAATGGCCAAACAATGGCCAAGATCAATCCAAGTGTTAGGCAAGTGTAGGGCTAGGATTTAACCATGTGGACCTTATCCATCTACCACCAAAATATCACAAAATATCCTACCAACTCCATGACCCAATCGTCACTACAGCCACAATTCCTTCCAATATGAGGGTGAGACATGTCACCCTCCCGTTGGTCCAAAATGTTTCGTCTCTTGGAAAAATCCGCAAAAATTAAAAATGACATAGCCGGAATTTTCCCTTCGCAAGTCTTGTAAAACGTTTCGTCGAAAAACGATTATTTTCGGCACTTGTGCCCAAATTTCGATCCTTGCCAATCCTTAAGGCTTAAATTATTATACACGCTTCACGCACATACTGCGGAAATACGGTATAACAAATGTTATACCGTATTTCCGCAGTATCGCGAGACGACGCACGTTGTACAAACCCTAATTAGGTTAAGAGTGAGATTGTAAGCTTTCGACGGAAAAGATTCCGAACCTTGTGAAGGAAATTCTACGTTTTTAATATTTTAACCGATTACGGATTTTTCCGAGAGACGAAATATTTTGAACCGTTAGGGCGACATGTGTCACCCTTAGTTAACTTTGGTTGGGAATTGGGGCCTAGTGGCAAGTCAAATGGTCAAGTCTTGCAAGTTGATTTTGGTAGTGGGGTAGGTAAATTGTGGACGTTTTTGTGAGATAGTGGAGTCCACATGGCTCATTGTTGTGGTGGGCATGTGTTCCAATATTGTGATGGACATATGTCCTAATATTGTGGGAGACACTTGGTTGGAAGACCTCACCTTTCACATGGATCCTAATCCCAACCCTCCACTTGTTTTAATCTTGTCCCTTAAGTGTTCTATAAATACCTCCCTTGAGTGAAGACTTCTTCATCCACTCCACACTTTCTAAGTCTCAAAATCCTCTCCTTGTAGTAGTGTTCTCGTCCAACTCCTCCCCTTCCTAGTGGCTTGGCCAAACCCCTTTGTAGAAAGTTGCCTTCTAGTATAGTTACTATTCCAAAATACCCTAGCCCCAAATCCCTTATAGTATTTAAGTAGAAGTTGTTTAGAAACTTCTAAGGGTTTCTTGGAGCTTTCAGAGCGTGCAATTAAGAGTTAAACCTTGCTCAGGATCGACATTTAACTTGGATAATTTTGGGCTTATCGAGGTAAACACTTTTGTCCTTCTATTGTAATTGGAGATTACATATAAGAATAGTTAAGAGTCGAGTATAAGATATGAAGGATATTAAAGAATAGAATTGAACTGTAATCACGATGAAGGGTATAAAGAAGAAGAATTGAAGCTGTACTTACATGGGATTGTATTTACTGAGACTTGAGTAGTTTGTGGTAGGAAATCTTGCCCAATTTTCCGTAGAATAGAACCATCCGCTTAGAATATTCTACAAGATAGTCTAGACGTTGATAGATTTGACTATTATAGGTTGATACTCTGCGCGCGACATATTCGACTTGGCGGTGGATTTCGGAGGTATGTGATTCTTCTTATCCTCTTGAGCATGATATTTTAAAATATATATATAGTACGGTGAGACGTGCGTGTTAACTGAACATGGTTTTACTTGGCGTCTTTCGACTTGAGTCTAAATAATAAGAACCTTAAGTATTTCAAAAGAATTATGAATTATTTTTAAAAGAGTAATACTTGATTTTTAAATGAAGCTTAAGAGTTATACTAGCTTTATGGGAAGTTAGGTATAACGACTTAAGAAAGATAAAAGGAACGGTTTTACTTATTTGTTTATGAAAATCTTGTATTGATTTACGCAAAGTGTAGTAAGATGGTTTGATAAGTAAACATGTTATGATGCTACGCGTGTTAGTGTCTTGTGATGTTGTGTAAGGGGTTATTCTTGTTGTGCTTACGT
The DNA here is from genome assembly GCA_029844215.1 of Przewalskia tangutica. Classification (NCBI taxonomy): domain Eukaryota; kingdom Viridiplantae; phylum Streptophyta; class Magnoliopsida; order Solanales; family Solanaceae; genus Przewalskia; species Przewalskia tangutica. The sequence continues at coordinate 1,177,037 of JAQGDG010000029.1, forward strand.
TGTTAAGCGTTAAGACCGATCTCAGATTATTATATCACATACCTCGACTTGTTATACAGGGCTTGCCACCCTTGACGCGGTCTACGCCTATGCGGTCTGTGTGACTATGCGGAGTCGGAGTTCAGGATTGATCATTCACCGTGTATTATCCGTCACGAGGAGTGCACTTATGCGATGCGTGACTATGCGATCTATGTGACTATGCGGACGCGAGTCCGGAGGATACGCGGGCTAGCTACCCCGATCGAGAATACCTCATGCGGTGCATGTGTGACCTATGCGGTGCGGAAGTCGAGATTAGGCACGCATAATGATACTATGGGCGATTGCCTTGCTTCGATCATTAGCGGCCTAGAAAAGACCGGTTACATTATATCTATTTTGCTCTTGTTTATGTTGTGACACTATGCGCCGAACTGGTTGTATTTGAAAATGGTTTTAAACACTTGATTTCATTTCGATTTTTACGATTTCACATACTTGGTACATGTTGTACTGACCTCCTTCGGGGGGCTACGTTCATGCCGCAGGTAAGGGAAAGCAGGTGCTAGATCCATATCCTTAGGATCTCTGCTTTGGTGTCAGGAGCTCCATCTTCTCCGGAGGCTCGACTTTTGGTATGGTTCTCCCTGGTGTTGTAGATATATGTACATTCAGGGTATGGCGGCCTGTCCGCCATAGTTGTCTACTTTCTTAAGGTCAGTCTGTTGTAAAATTGGGATGTAACTGCCAAACTTGATGTATTTATATATATGCCGAAAGGCGACGTTTTCTCAGACAAACTGTGTCTCATTTTACATTTGTTTCATGTCTTGTTTTTATATTCCGCTGATTACTATGATGTATGACTACTTGGGTGCCCGGGTAAGGCACCAATCACGGGCCCCGGAACGGGTCGTGACAGTGTTGATGCAGCACGGTAAGGTTATAGCCTATGCTCCCCGACAGCTCCGGAAGCATGAGAAAAATTACCCTACCCATGATTTAGAATTGGCGGCTGTGATTCATGCCTTGAAGATTTGGAGGCATTACTTATATGGAGTTCATGTGGATATTTATACAGATCACAAGAGTCTCCAGTATATCTTCAAACAGAAGGAGTTGAACTTACGGCAGAGACGGTGGTTAGAGTTACTTAAGGACTATGATGTTGATATTCTATATCACCCAAGGAAAGCCAATGTGGTTGCAGATGCTCTTAGTCGTAGATCTATGGGTAGTCTGACAGATGTGCAGCCAAACATAAGGGAAATGGTTCGTGAGATACATCAGCTAGCGAGCCTTGGGATCCAGTTGGTTGATTCCGGTGACAGTGGAGTTCGGGTTCGAGAGGTTGCCGAGTCCTCCATCGTAGAAGAGGTAAAGAGGCACCAGTATGAGGATCCAGTTCTGGTACGGTATAGAGATGCAGCTCTTCGAAAAGATAAGACGTTATTTGAGGTTGCACCTGATAGGGTGCTAAGGTATGAAGGTAGATTATGTATACCCAATGTTGCAGGGCTTCGACAGCATGTTATGGGAGAGGCACACAATGCTCATTATTCTATTCATCCGGGGTTGACGAAGATGTACCATGACCTCAGATGTGTGTATTGGTGGGATGGCACGAAAGGGGCGTGGCGGTGTAACGACCCGGGGGCGTTCGGTGCCTTACCCCGGGCACCCTAGTGACACAACATCAGAGAAAACCAGCGGAAAATAAAACTTTAAACAAGAAACAAGATATATGATCATAAAACAGGCCAACCCAATGGTTACCTTCCAATAACATATATAAATACAACTCTTTCAAAACGAACATTTTAATCCTTTTTACAAACCCTGCCCACAACAAGATTCTGCACTTAAGATTTACAACAACTATGACGGACAGGCCCGCCATACCCACGAATGTACAAGAACCTACAACTCGGGGAACACATACCAAAAGATAAGCCTCGGAGAAAGCGGAGCTTCCCAAAACGCTGAATCGAGATCCTAGGCGAGGATCCACGGCCGATGTACCTCTACCGCGGCATGAACGCGGCCGGGAGAGGTCGATAACAGTACCAAGTATGTGAAATCAAAAATATCGTAAATGAAATCATAATGGTCTATAAGAACAGAGACATGTATGATAACAAAACTACGATCACAACATAAAAGCGATCGTGTCAAGTCGTGACTCACGCCTCAAGTCATCACTCAAATATAACTATGGGTCTCACGCCCACAACATCAATCGTGTTCGCGCCGGAATTCTGCAGTGTAGACATGCCCATGATGCAACAATAATAACAATGCCCCATGGCCACGTGCCCCGAATTCTACATCGGTTTAGACACGTACATGTGACATCAACAATATATCTTTGGTGATCAACCCCGCCGCGTAGCCACGTACCGAATTCTACCTCGGCGTAGACATGTCCATGTGACATCAACAATAAGACAGTAATAAAAATGGTAACAGACCATTGGAATTCTCCACATCGACAAAGACGTCAAGTAAGTTCTCAACAAGTCAACCTCTATCGAGACGCGGTAACACGTAAATACAACACTTGTACAACAAAGGCTATCATCACGCATAGGCAAGTTTCACACAACTCAAAGTACTTTCACATAAGTCACACAATACGTAGTATAAAAATCGTGACTATCTTTTAAGTAAACAAGACACTTCCCTTTCGTAAAATCAAGTAACAACATTATTTTCCAAACGTTCAAATTTGCCTAATTTCAAATGCTCAAGTCACTTATTTTAGAAAGGTTTCATAACTCATAGTCTTAATCTCTTTTAAAACAATTGAGTAACATATGTCATATATGTGAGTAGTTTATTCTTGTTTATAACAATCTTATTACAGCAGCCATGATCTAGAAAATGTAATATCATTTTGTCTCATCTTAGCTTCATGCATGGAGGTTTCTACCGGTTTTAATACAATACATCATTATTCAATACATTTTCCTTTATTAACGCCGCAGGTGGTCCTGTCGATACACATTCTGATTTCAAATCAAGAAACATTATCCTTTTAAAAACCAAGTACTCATTACTCACGAATGAGGTTTCACACAAACATCCACATTAAAACAAATAAGTTAAGTCTCTTATCTTATAAGATCAAGTCTCTTAACTTCTAACATCAGTAAACCATTTTCTTACCTACATAAAGTTGTTATAACCAACTTCCCATAAAGCCGTTATAACACTTTATGTTTAAACCAAACAAATACACTTAGCAACTGTACGTCCACCGTACTACATAGTTACACACATATCATGCTAGAACAGATAGGAAGAGGTTCACATACCTCGCGACGAGTATCGACAATAAGCAAAGTGCTCCAAGTACTACAACCTTGCTAGCCCTTTCCACAACTCAAGTAAAATACGCCACTCTTAGTACTTCCACCTATAAGGCCACAAACGTCTATTAACTTCTAACCGCACGGTTCCATATTCTACAGAAAATTGGCAAAGACTCTCCCGCAACAAACAGAATCTCCTCTTTATCGAGGCGGCTACTGCCGACTGCGGGTTTTACACGTCTAACCGGACGTGTACAATTCTACTCAGTAATACTACACAAGTCTCATCGCAATACGATCTATAAATACATTCGATTCTTTTCTTTAAATTGGGCTTAAGTCAAAAGACATTGCACAATAATGTTCGATTCTACATATAGTATACTTCAACTATATATTCCTACAACATGTAATCTCCAATTACAATAAGGGACAAGAATATTTACCTCGACAAGCCCAAAATTATCCAAGTTATAATGTCGATCCCGAGCAAGGTTGAGCTCCTACTCCGTGCGCTCCAATCCGCTCCAACCAACCCTTAGAAGGTCTAACCAACTTCTACTCAAATACTTCAACCAACTATGAAGATTTCCTTCGGGGTTCGGGTTGAGACTACAAGGACCAAAGGTAGCATTCTGGCTCTACGATAGAGGTAACTTTTGGAATACAACAAGGTAAAGGCTAAGGTATTTTGGGCATTATAACAATACTTGGAGAAGTATTTCAATACCACAAGGAGGGTATTATACGAAAACAACTAGGCTAGTGGGTACCCCACTGGTAGCACCACAGGGGAAGGGAAGCCTCTCGGCCAAAGCCCACACGAACAGGGGGAGGGGGAAGGCTCTCGCCAGAGCTCAAAAGGGGAGGAGAGGGTTTCAAGACTTGGAAGTTTTGATGAATGAAGTCTTCAAGCTTAGGGTATTTATAGCAAAACCAAAACCCAACCAATGGCCAAGATCAAGCCATGTGCAAGGCAAGTGTAAGGCCTTGATCAAGCCAAGTGCACCCTAGCCCTACTCCACCAAACATGGCACAAAACAAGCCACAAACAAGCCAAGAATAAGGGACCGATCGGCGAGGCCAACCACCTCGACCGCCCCTAAACTCGCTCGATAGGGTGACAAGTGTCACCTCCCGTTGGTCCAAAATGTTTCGTCTCTAAAAATCCGCAAAAATATAAATGACATACCCGGATTTTTCCCTACGAAAGTCGGAAACGCGTTTATAAACGACTCTAATCGGCACTTGTGCCCAAAGGTAATTCGGCCAAGCCACCTAGGGGGGGGGTGACACGTGTCGCCCTCCTACTTGTCCAAAATAATTCATCTTCCGAAAATATCCAAAATGGCCAAAATCTCAAAATCAAAGCGGGCCCCACAAAACCGTAAATTTCCCCCGTGGGCCCCACGTGACCATTTCTGAAAATAAAATCTCAAAATTCTAATATAATCTAAGAAGCCCAAATTCCAAATCTGGGAACCCAATTCCCTTCAACGAACATTTTTCCTTACAAAAACCGGAATCTTTTTCCGTGGAAGAATCACCTCTTTCTTCCTTTCCAATTTTTCTGTCGTGCTCTCGTACGTACGTCCTCGCATACATACCCTGAGAATACGGGGTATAACACAGGGTTTGTTGCTCAGTGCCCGAATTATCAGCAGGTTAAGGTCGAGCACCAGAAGCTTGGTGGGTTACTACAGGCGATAGAGATCCCGACTTGGAAGTGGGAGGTGATCAATATGGATTTCGTTACAGGATTACCTCGTACTCAGAGGAAGTGTGACTCAGTTTGGGTTATAGTAGATAGGCTGACGAAATTAGCCTATTTTCTTCCGGTCAGGACTACTTACTCGGCTGAGAACTATGCTAGGTTATATATTAGGGAGATAGTGAGACTGCACGGGGTTCCCACATCGATTATATCAGACAGATGAGCTCAGTTTATAGATAACTTATGGAGGTCATTCCAGAAGGGATTGGGGACACAGGTGAGTCTCAGTACATTATTTTATCCTCAGGCCGATGGACAGGCAGAGTGTACTATCCAGAAACTTGAGGATATGCTGAGGGCCTGTATTATTTATTTCAGGGGTAGCTGGGAGGATCATTTGCCACTCGTGGAGTTTGCATATAACAACAGCTACCATTCTAGTATTCAGATGGCCCTGTATGAGCCTTATATGGAAGGAAGTGCAGGTCACCGATTGGTTGGTTTGATGTTGGCGAGGCTAGATTAGTCGGTCCGGACTTGGTTCAGTAAGCTTTGGATAAGGTAAAGCTTATCCAGGATAGATTATTAGTAGCCCAGAGTCGACAGAAGTCTTATGCGGATAATCGACATCGACACTTGGAATTTCAGCTGGAAGATTGGGTATTCTTGAAGGTATCACCCATGAAGGGTGTGATGAGGTTTGGTAAGAAAGGAAAGCTTAGCCCGAGGTACATTGGGCCTTACCAGATTGTTCATAGGGTAGGCAAGGTTGCCTATGAGTTGGATCTACAATCTGATTTGAGAGCGGTACATCCGGTCTTCCACATATCGATGTTACGTAAGTGTGTTGGTGATCCTTCTAGAGTCTTTCCAGTAGATGATGTCCAAGTGACAGATGAGTTATCTTATGAGGAGAGCCCTATAGCCATACTTGATCGCCAGGTCAGACGATTGCGGACTAAGGACGTGGCTTCCGTCAAGGTCTTGTGGAGGAATAATAATAGAGAGGAGATGACTTGGGAAGCAGAAGAGGAAATGATAAAGAAATATCTTCACTTGTTCCCTACGCCTACAGGTAATTCGATTCCCTGCTTGCCTATATTGATTGATGTATATGCATGTGTGATAGATTGTGGCCATGTGTTGCATATTTGGTTTTGTTGGGTATAGTTAAAGGGTACTATGCAATATCTGTTTAGCTTGAACCTATTGTGAACATTCGGGACGAATGTTTCTAAGGGGGAAGGATGTTACACCCCATATTTCCAAGGCATTAATATGAGAACGTACTTAAGGAACTAAGGTTTGAATATTGGAAGATTTCACAATTTGATAAAGTAAAGGGGTTGTTTTACGTAATTAAGGTTACACCCCGTATTTCTAAGGCATTAATATGAGAACGTAATTAAGGGGTTGTTTTACATAATTAAGGGGCTGTTTTTACGTGAGAAATAGGTGTGTGAATCACTTTGGTTGCTGTTTTGTTGTGCCCTTAATTGTGGCTTGGTTGTTGTTGAAATTGGTCTTCTTGAAAGGTGGAAAAGTATGTATAAACAGGGGAAGTGCTGCCCAAATTTTTGTAGGAAAAGAGAACCATTATTTGGTATTAACCTACACTAGAAAGCATGAAGTTAATAGAAGTGTTATTCTCATTATAGGTTGAAGTACTACTTGTGGCGTATTCTACTTAGCGTGTGGATTAGCCGAAGAGGTATGTGGAACTCTTCCTATCTTTCTTTGATCATGAACCTTATAAAATAAGTGTACGGTGGACGTACGTGTTTTAAATGAATTCAAATTTCATTATAGTGTTTACTTGATTATAAAAGTATAAGTTCACTTGATTTAAAAAGTGTAAGTTACTTGATTTAAAAGTGAAAGTGCCTTAATGCTACAAGTGTTAGTGTCTTGGTTATTCTAAAAAGGAAGGCATGGTATTGCCTTGGTTATTCTAAAAAGGAAGGAATGGTATTGCCTTGGTTATTCTAAAAATGAAGGCATGGTATTATCTTGGTTTTTCTAAAAAGAAAGGTATGATAGTGCATTGGATTTTCTAAAAGGAAAGTATGATAGTGCCTTGGTGTTTTCTAAAATGAAAGGTGTCACGACCCGAACTCGGGCCCGTGACTGGTGCCTTACCCCGGGCACCCAAGTAGACATACATCAGAGTAATCAGCGGAATATAAAACAAGACATGAAATAATAAGAAGTGCTAAAGCTTTATCCGAGGAAAATTGCCCTTCATATATATATAAAAACTTAAATCCGAGCAGCTACATCCTTTTACAAACTACGCCAAAGATTCATGCACCTCTAAGAATGATATGACAACAATGGCGGGACGGGGCCGCCATACCTGAATGTAAGTACCTACAACGACAGGGGACTATACCTGATAAGCCTCCGAGAAACGGAGCTTCCCAAACGCCGAATCGTGATCCTAAGGCGAGGATCGACGATCGTGTACTTCTTCTGCGGCATGAACGCGGCCCAAGGAGGCGCGATAACAGTACCAAGTATGTGAAACTGAAATCTTCAGTAAATGAAATCATAGTAGTCTATATAAAGCGAGACATGTATGATAACTAAACTACGATTCACGATAAATAAGCGATGCGTGTCAAGTCAGGACTCGCGCCTCAAAGTCATCATTCAAATACAACTATGGGTCTCACGCCCACAACATCAATCATGCGTGGAATACCTTCCTCACCGCGGCATCATGATATAAAAGCACCAAGGAACACACATGAACACGGGTCCCACTGTGTCATAATAAAACCGTCTGGGGTAAATGCGAAGGCATAGCCGACTACTAAAACCCACGCACCAACAAGGTTATAAAGCGTATCATGAGATCTGTCTAGACCGCCACATGATCGAAGCCGCCACTCGCCGCAGTATCTAATGTGCGCGTCTAGTCCTCGAACTTCCGCACTCCGCATAGGCCACTCGATGGCCCGCGTGAGGTATTTCCTCGCATCGGGGTAGCTACTCCCGGCAACGCCCTGGACTCGCGATCCGCGTGGCCACATAGACCGCATGACCATAAAGGCCGCGCACTAACTCGAACTCTCGTAGCTCCGCATAGGTCACAGACCCATGAGGTATTCTCGAATCATAAGTCACACAGACCCGCCTGAGTCTACCCCGCATCGGAGGGCAGCTTAACCCCCGGAATCATGTCAAGAGGTGAGTGATATAATACTAACATAACAGCTTATCGTTAAACAACATAAGCACAACAAGGGAAACCCCTTTACACAAACATCACAAGATACTTAACACACGTAGCATCCTAACATGTTTACTTATCAAATCAACAAGAAAGTATTACAAGGCTATCACAAACCAACACAATCAAGTTAATCACACAAGGTACTTTCTACTTTATGTTAGCAAGTTCGGATTTTTATCCCCAAAGTACTTCATACATTAACTCTTTAGAAGATCCGTTTCTTTCACAAAAGTCACACAATACCCGTAGTATAAAAATAGAGTGACTATCTTTTTAAGTAAACCAAAACACTTCCCTTTGTAAAATCAAGTAACAACATTATTTTCCAAACGTTCCAGTTTGCCTAATTTCAAATGCTCAAGTTTCTCATTTTCGAAAGGTTTCGTAGTTCATAGTTTTAATCACTTAATGATGTAATTCTCCTTTAAAACAATTTGAGAAACATATGCCTTATATGTGAGTAGGTTATTCTTGTTTATAACAATCTTATTAAAGCAGCCATGATCTAGGAAATGTAATATCATTTTGTCTCATCTTAGCTTCTATGCAGATGGGGTTTCTATTGGTTTTAATAATACTTAATTAGTCAATACATTTCCCTTATTAACGCTGATGGTTTGTTTGATACTTATTCGATTTCCAAATCAAGAAACATTATTCCTTTTAAAACCAAGTACTCATTACTCACGAATGAGGTTTCACACTTTTAACAAAACTCATATTAATTTAATTAAGTCAAGTCTCTTATCTTTTAAGATCAAGTCTCTTAACTTCTAAAATCAATAAATCATTCTTTTATCTCTCTTAAGCCGTTATACCTAACTTCCCATAAAGCTAGTATAACTCTTAAGCTTTAAAACCAAGTATTACTCTTTCAAAAGGTTTCTTAATTCTCTTGAAATACTTCAAGATTCTTATTATTCGGGCTTAAGTCAAAAGACATTGCCGTAAAACTACGTTCGATTAACACACGTCGTCTGTACTATATATATATTCTTTAAAATATCATGCTCAAGAGGATAGGAAGAATCACATACCTCGACGATTATCGACTATTAGCAAAGCGCTTCACCGCTTATTACCAGACTAGCCTTGTCCACCTTTCAAGTAGATCACGCTACTCGCGATTTGACCTATAACGGTTATATAAGTCTATCAATGTCTAGACTACCTTTGTAGAACATTCTAAACAGAGGCTTCTCTACTACGGAAAATTGGGCGGACTTCCTACGTTAAGCTACAAGTCTCAGTAAATACGGTCACATGTAAATACAGTTTAATCTCTTCTTTAATATTCTTACGATGCGATTTGGTTTAACACTCTTACGTAATATCCTTCTATTACAGTTAAATTCTCTTCTATGAGTCTTAAATTCATTTCAATACTACGACAATATGTAATTCCCAATTACAATAGAAGGTCAAGAGTATTTACCTCGATAAGCCCAAAATTATCCAAGTTTAAATGTCGATCTGGCGACGTTTAGCTCTACTCTGGCGCTCAACCCGCTCCAAACAACCCTTAGAAGTTCTACGCAACTTCTTCATAATACTTCAACCGACTATGAAGATTTTCCTTAGGGTTTCGTTTTTGTGACTGAAGGAAAGTATAATAGTATTTCTGGGATTTTAGTATAGGGATAACCTTGGAATACTACAAGGTATTTGGGCTAAGGTATTTTGGAATAGTAACTATACTTGGAGAATACTTTTCTACCAAGGGGAGGTGTATTTGGACGAGAGCAACTTAAGGTAGGGGGGTACCTCTCGGCCAAAGCCTCACAAGGGGGAGGACGAAAACTATAGAGAGGGGGGAGAGGGGGGTATTTATAGGCCAACCAATGGCCAAGATCAAGACAAGTGGTGGGCAAGTGTAGGGTCAAGATTTGGACAAGTGTTTGTGGGTCCCACTTGTTCATCAACTACACAAAATATCTACAAAATATCCTACCTAACCCTTGACTAAAACTTCAACACAAAAAACGTGCCAAGCTAGCCCTTTGCCGTCCACTTTTGAGGGTGACACGTGTCACCCTCCCGTTGGTCCAAAATATTTCATCTCTCGGAAAAATCCGCAAAAATAATAAATGACATAGCCGAAATTTTCCCGTCGCAAAGTTTGGAAAACGTTTCGTCGGAAAACGATTCTAATCGGGGGTTGTGCATAAATTTTCGTTCCTAGCCTAACTTAAGGCTCAAACTTGTATACGTACGCCCTCACGTACATACTCTGGAAATATGGGGTATAACATTCTCCCCTCCTTAGAAACATTCGTCCCGAATGTTCCTTCTCAAGACGGATAACGATGAAGTTCCTCTTAACTTAAACAAGTTGCCAATGCCACATATGGCCACAAAATAACACACGCTCAATACTTTAACCCAAGTCACGAGGAATCACCTCCATTACTACAAAAGCTCCCACTCGATGTCTAAAATACACTCCGCCTTCACTTTACAAAAGAAATGATCACATCTATGCTCGTAACACGTGTTCGCTTCTTCCCTTACTCGTCGTGCCTTTCGTACACTCGAACTCTTTCTCATAACTTACCACATTTTATTCTGCCGGTTTCCAAATCTGGGTTACTTCCTCCAACTTGGTCATCATTAGCGGGAACACTGGATGGATCTCGATACTTTTCGAACATAACAACATGAAAGACCGGACGTCTTGCTCCTACGTCGGATGGCAATGTCAACTTATAGCAACCTCCTATACTCCAAAGGATCCAACGCCCAAGTACCTCGGGCTAAGTTTCCTCTGTTTTCCAAAACTTGTCACACTTTCCGGTGGTACCTTGAAAATCCTACCAACTGAACTCCAAGTGTCGATGCCGATTATCCGTACGACTTACGTTGACTCGAAGTCAATAACTTCATGGATAAGCTTCACCTATCCGCATCCTGAAACAATTTTGAACCAACTATCTCCCGAACCTTGCCAACATCGAATCAATCGGCCAACCTACTTCCGCCTACAAGGCGTCATAAGGCGATATCAGAATCTGAAATGGTAGCTATAAAAACACTCCTCAATAGGAGGCAACAATCCTCACAACTACCCCTAAAATCCAAACACCGTCAGAGGCGAATGTGATCGAGACTCACTTTGAGTTCCTAACCCGCTGGTAAAACTTCGTAAAAAAATAGCGTAACACAGGCTCCATGCACATCATAAGGTGGAAGTAGGCACCTCGTGCAACCTTACAACCTTCCTAATATAACATCTCGCATAACCTGCGAGTAGGCGGTCTGATCGAAAGACAAGATGGGCTGACCTCGCCCGACTCTTTAGTCGAACGCATCCGTGAACTCGTCGTTGGTTAACTAAACTTGGGCCTAACACCCCGTGACCCCACCACCTGGCGGGACCACCTCGAATCGACCACCACAATGCAGCGGGTTGACCGCGATCGGTCCTCAACCCGACCATTATCGCGCAAAACTCTTGTTTCCGATCCGAACAATCTCACCATCGAGTCACGAAAAACCTAGTGGTCTTCTTAGCTCAACTACCCTCTTTCATTTCATACCACTCGGGGCTTATCACAAACATATCTCACGTGTACTATGCACTCAGATAAGGGTTAAACATAAATATAATCTTTTACTCGATATGGCCTTACCTCTAAGGTCTCTACGTATAAAACTCTAAGGCTCACACCTTCCCTAACCCCAATCTTACCCTTTTAACTAATCATGAATTCTAATCCCAATTAACACCATGCTATCATAGCACTTAAGATACACTCGTTTTGTCACACATATCTCAGAGGTTAAGGATATACCCGTATCTACGCTTCATTCCTCTGTCGTTTCAATCAATCCTGCCGGTGGCATGCAAAACAAGTTGTCGAAGTATGACACTCCCACAATGACATCTACCACAATGCACACCCGAGGGTGGGGTGGCCTCTCCTGACTAACAACCTTCCTCTCAGAGCCACCGAATCCGCAACTAATCGGTGGCGAGTCCTCCTACTAGGACATCTTTTCGACATGGCATGTACGGCCGCAGTAAAACAAGCACCAACAACAATATGACATTCCGGGATGGCGCTGTCACACTGTGAACGGGAAAAATCGAACGGTGGCTAGAACTACGTATAGGCTGTGAATCGGGAGCCACTGAGTTCGACCAACTCGGCATACCGAGCGTCCCGAAGTGCAGGAGGACCACTGCTGCTGGCGGAGGTGCATATCGATCTGCTGAGGCGATCCGCCTCGAAAGTTACCAAAGGACCTGCGATTACGGCCTCTTACGCGATCTTGGTTAACCGTCGATCCTCACGTTTCGGCTGTTGTGCATGGCTTTGTCGCGAGCCATGCTCATCGACCGACGAGCTACTCTTGCACCCCTTTATTAGATATTCATCAAGGCGCGATAAATCGATACATAAAATACTCTGGTTGCTAAATCCATAGCTAGAAAGCGGTCGTCTCTTTGCAATCCATACCTCCGCTCTTGGTGCATTAGGCGAAGGTTCAAATATCATGGCCGATGAGGCTGTGCGCTGCTAAACTCTGCTGGGTGGTGACGTGTGAGCTCCCGAATGAAGCACCACCTAGGTGATGATTGGGCTGTGCCTCGTAACCCTCTGTACTCTGCTCGCGACTCCTGGTGCGCCTTGCCCTTCTAGGCGGGTTGCCTTACGCGGAGGCATAGCGGTGGAAAGAATTACGTTAGAGGTCGACTTATAACACGACTCTAAGGCACGATCTCGGAGTGAGAAGAATGGAAACCAATCCTAAATATCCTATAGCCTCACGATTATTGGTGTGGTGCACAACACACCGATAATCAAGACTCTTATCTGATGCTCGTAGACACTTTCAGAGATTAAGCGCTCGATACCACTTTGTCACGACCGAACTTCGGGCAGTGGCCCTACCGGGCACCCAGTAGACATACATCAGTAATCGGAATATAAAACAAGACATGAAATAATAAGTGCGAAGCAGTTTATAAGAAAAATTGCCGCCCGGCATATATATATAAAAACTTAAATCGAGCGATTACATCCTTTTTACAAACTCGCCCATGGCGATTACTCTGCACCTCTAGAATGATATGACAACAATGGCGGGCGGGCCGCCATACCTGAATGTAGTACCTACAACGAGGACTATACCATCGATAAGCCTCGGAGAAGCGGAGCTTCCCAACGCTGTGATCCTAAGAGCGAGGATCGGCGGTATGTACTTCTGCGGCATGAGCGGCCGAAGTCGATACGGTACCAAGTATGTGGCCCAGAAATCTTGTAAATGAAATCATAGTAGTCTATATAAAGCAGAGACATGTATGATAACTAAACTACGATTCCTGATAAATAGCGATCGTGTCAAGTCGAGGACTCGCTCAAAGTCATCACTCAAATACAACTATGGGTCTCACGCCCACAACATCAATCATGCGTGGAATACCTTCCTCATGGCGATCTATGATATAAAAGCACCAAGGAACACATGAACACGAGTCCCACTGTGTCATAATAAACCGTCTGGGGTAAATGCGAAGGCATAGCGACTACTAAAACCACAGTACCAACAAGGTTATAAAGCGTATCATGAGATCTGTCTGGCGCCACATGATCGCCGCCACTCGCCCGCGATATCTAATGTGCGCGTCTAGTCACGGAACTTCCGCGACTCCGCATGCCACTCCAATGGCGCGTGAGGTATTCCCGCATCGAGGGTAGCTACTCCCGGCGGCGTCACGGACTCGCGATCGCGTGGCCACATAGACCGCATGACCATAAAGGCGCACACTAACTCGAACTCGTAGCTCCGCATAGGTCACTGCACCCGTGAGGTATTCTCGAATCATAAGTCACACAGACACTTTGAGTCTACCCGCGTGGAGCGGCTTAACCGGAATCATGTCAAGAGGTGAGTGATATAATACTAACATAACGACTTATCGTTAAACAACATAAGCCTGACAAGGAAACCCCTTTACACAAACATCACAAGATACTTAACACACGTAGCATCCTAACATGTTTACTTATCAAATCAACAAGAAAGTATTACAAGGCTATCACAAACCAACAATCAAGTTAATCACACAAGGTACTTTCTACTTTATGTTAGCAAGTTGGATTTTTATCCCCAAAGTACTTCATACATTAACTCTTTAGAAGATCCGTTTCTTTCACAAAAGTCACACAATACCGTAGTATAAAAATAGAGTGACTATCTTTTAAGTAAACCAAAACACTTCCTTTGTAAAATCAAGTAACAAATATTATTTTCCAAGCGTTCGGTTGCCTAATTTCAAATGCTCAAGTTTCTCATTTTGAAAGGTTTAGTAGTTCATAGTTTTAATCACTTAATGATGTAATTCTCCTTTAAAACAATTTGAGAAACATATGCCTTATATGTGAGTAGGTTATTCTTGTTTATAACAATCTTATTAAGCGACCATGGTCTAGGAAATGTAATATCATTTTGTCTCATCTTAGCTTCTATGCGGATGGGGTTTCTCTTGGTTTTAATAATACTTAATTAGTCAATACATTTCCCTTATTAACGCTATTTGCGGTGGTTTGTTCGATACTTATTCGATTTCGAAATCGAAGAAACATTATTCCTTTTAAAAACCAAGTACTCATTACTCACGAATGAGGTTTCACACTTTAACAAAACTCATATTAATTTAATTAAGTCAAGTCTCTTATCTTTTAAGATCAAGTCTCTTAACTTCTAAAATCAATAAATCATTCTTTTGTTATACCCGTATTTCCAGTATGTGCGTAAGGGCGTGCGTGGAGAATTTGAGCCTTAAGTTAGGCTTTGGTTGAAATTTGGGCACAAGTGCGAATAGAGTCGTTTTCAGGCGAAAGCGTTTCCCACTTACGTTGGGAAAATTCTGGCTATGTCATTTAGTATTTTTGCGAATTTTTAGAGGCGAAATGTTTTGGACCAACGGGAGGTGACACTTGTCACCCTCAGTGGCGTTGGGTTGGCCCGATTGGGTCACGTTTACATGGCCTATTGGCTCCTTGTTTTGGCCTTGTTTGTGGCTTGTTTGGTGCCATGTTTTGTGCCTTGTTTTGTGGAGTAGGGTTTAGGGTGCACTTGGCTTAATCTTGTCCTTACACTTGCTATACACTTGGAAGGATCTTGGCCCTTGGTTGGCCTTTGGTTTTGCTATAAATACCCACAAATGTGAAGACTTCATCCATTCCAAAAAATTCCAAGTATTGAAACCCTCTCCTCACCCTTTTTGATCTCTAAACCGACATCCGTCCCCCTCACCCTTTTCCTGTGGCCTTTGGCCGAGAACACCCCTCCACAGCCTAGTGTGCTAGGAGCCTACCCACTTGGTAGAAAGTTGTCTTCCAAGTATTGTTATAATGCCCAAAATACCTTAGCCTTGTACCTTGTAGTATTCCAAGATACCTCTATCGTAGAGCAGAAAATACTACCCTTTTATCCCTTTAGTCTCAAACCGAAACCCTAAGAAAATCTTCATTTAATGATTGAAGTATTTAACAAGAACTTGGTTAGAACTTCTAACGGTTGTTTGGAGCGGGATTGAGCAGAATGAGTTGGAGCTAATCGTTGCTAATGATCGACATTTAACTTTGATATTTATGTGCTTATCGATGTTATTATCTTGTACCTCTAATTGTATTTGGAAATTTCATGTTATTAGAATATATAGTTGAAGTATACTATATATAGAACTAAGCAATCTTTGTGGCAATGTCTTTTGACTTAAGCTGAAGAATAAAGAAAAGAAGCGCCTTTGTATTTACATAGGGGTGTATTGCGATGGACTTGTGTAGTATTCTTGAGTAGAATTGTACACGTCAGGTTAGGCGTGTAAACCCCACGGTTGGCTTGATGGCGGCCTCGATAGAGGAGGAGATTTCTGTTGTTGCGGGGAAGGTCTTCTGAATTTTACGTAGAGAAATGGAACCTTGTGTTTTGAAGTTAATAGGCGTTTGTGACCTTTCTAGGTGAAAGTACTAAGAGTAGCGTATTCTACTTGAGGAGTGGAAAGGGCTAGCAAGGTTGTAGTACTTGGAGCATTTTGCTTATTGTCGATACTCGTCGCGAGGTATGTGAACCTCTTCCTATCTGTTCTAGCATGATATGTGTGTAGCTATGTATGTAATGCGGTGGGCGTCACAGTGCTAAGTGTATTTGTTTGGTTTAAACATAAAGTGTTATAACGGCTTTATGGGAAGTTGGTTATAACGACTTTATGTAGGTAAGAAAATGGTTTCTTGATGTTAGAAGTTAAGAGACTTGATCTTATAAGATAAGAGACTTAACTTATTTGTTTTAATGTGGATGTTTGTGTGAAACCTCATTCGTGAGTAATGAGTACTTGGTTTTAAAGGGATAATGTTTCTTGATTTGGAAATCGAGAATGTGTATCGACAGGACCACTGCGGCGTTAATAAAGGAAAATGTATTGAATAATGATGTGTTGTATTAAAACCGGTAGAAACCTCCATCTGCATAGAAGCTAAGATGAGACAAAATGATATTACATTTTCTAGATCATGGCTCTTTGTAATAAGATCGTTATAAACAAGAATAAACTACTCATATATGACATATGTTACTCAATTGTTTTAAAAGAGATTAAGACTATGAGTTATGAAACCTTTCTAAAATAAGTGACTTGAGCATTTGAAAATGAGAAGCTTGAGTAATTGAAACTAGGCAAAGCTGGAACTTAGGAAAAGAATGTTGTTACTTGATTTTGAAAAGGAATGTGGGTTGGTCATTCTAATACTACGGGTATAGGGTGACTTTTATAAAAGTAATGGATCTCTTTTAAAAGAATTTAACGTATGTAGTACTTTGGGGTTAAAAACCCGGACTTTGGCATAAAATGAAAGTACTGTGAGTTGTGTGAAACTTGCCTATGCTTGTTGTTGTGAAACTTGCCTATGCTTGTTGTTGTGAAACTTGCCTATGCTTGTGATGATAGCCTTTGTTGTGCAAGTGTGGTATTTACGTATTCTGGCGTCTCTCGATAGAGGTAGGTCGACTTATTGAGAACTTACTTGGGCGTCTTTGGCGGTGATGGAGAATTCCACGGGTATGTTTCCATTTTGATTCTTGTCTTGTTGTTGATGTCACATGGACATGTCTACTGCCGATCACGATGTTAGGGGGCATCGGCCGTGCGGCGGGTTGATTACCGATATATTGTTATTGTGGTTACATGGACATGTCTACACCGAGGTAGAATTCGGGGCATGTGGCCGTGCGGCGAGTTGATCACCCGATATATTATTGTTGATGTCACATGGGCGTGTCTACAGAGGTAGAATTAGGGGCATGTGGCCGTGGGGCATTGGTATTATTGTTGCATCATGGACATGTATCTGCCGTCTGGTCGGGGCATGCGGCCGTGATGCGAACATGATTGATGTTGTGGGCGTGAGACCCATAGTTATATTTGAGTGATGACTTGAGGCGTGAGTCACATTTGAACATATTTGCTTTTATGTTGTGAAGCGTAGTTTGGTTATCATACATGTCTCTGCTTTATATAGACTAGTATGATTTCATTCTGATATTTTCTGATTTCACATACTTGGTACTGTTGTCTTGACCTCGCTTCGAAGTGCGTTCATCTGCGGTAGAGTACATCGGTCGTGGATCCTCGCTCTTAGGATCTCGGTTCAGCGTTTTGGGAAGCTCCGTTTCTCGGAGGCTTATCTTTTGGTATGTGTTCCACGAGTTGTAGGTTCTTGTACATTCGGGGTATGGCGGGGCCTGTCCGTCATAGTTGTTGTAAATCTTAAGTGCATGAAATCTTGTTGTGGCGGGGTTTGTAAAAAAGGATTAAGCATTCGTTTTGTAAGAGTTGTATTTATATATGTTATTGGAAGGTAGCAGTTGGGTTGCTTTGTTTTATGATCATATATCTTGTTTCTTGTTTAAAGTTTTATTTTCCTTGGTTTTCTCGATGTTGTGTCACTAGGGTGCAGGATAAGGCACGATGCGGGCCGGGGCGAGTCGTTACAAAAGTGGTATCGAAGCGATTAATCCTCGGAAAGTGTCTACGCACCGTGTCTAGTAGAGTCTTGATTATCGATGTGTTGTGCACCACATCTATAATCGAGGAGGCTGAGACATTTAGGATTAGTTTCCATTCTTCTCATTACGAGATCGTGCCTTAGAGAGTGTGTTGTAAGTTGGACCCTCCGGCGTATCTCGTTTTTACGATTATGCCTCCGCGCAAAGCAACGAGCCACGAAGGGCAAGACAGCGAGGAACCGCTAGTGAGATCTGAGAGAATGCAGCGCGAGCGAGCATTACGAGTTGTGCTTGAGGCAGCGGGTTTTGTGGCCGCCCGGCCCAGCGAGAGGTTAGAGCGCGGCAATAGGCTGCGAGACGCGATACTGAGCCTCGATCCGCGATGCAGGCGGAGAGATGGGTTACAAGGAGATGGCGATTCTTGGCGAGTCGTGGCAGATATGAGATAAATTTGGATCACGTGATTCGATTCGATAGCACGATGGTTCACCCCGGCGAGATAGTTTGAGGCTACGGGACTTTACGAGTTGTAGCGCTTGAGTTTTATGGGTCGAGGCACGAGGATGATCGCGAGGAGTTCATCCGGCGATTCTGACCGGATCATGCGGGTGATCAAGGCTTGAGACCGAGTCGTGACCTTTGGTTCGCATCGGCTGCGTGATCCGCATGATCGATTGGTTTGATTCATGGGAGCTTTCGGGAGAGCATGCACCTCGGCAGTATGGGATGAGTTTTGGGGCTTTCCTCGCTCACTTCTTGCCTCCGCGGATGAGGAGAACGCGGTAAACAGTTTTGATGCTTAGACAGGCGGGCGTGCGGTTGGGAGTACAATGTGAGTTCGACTCATTGGCGTGCGTCAGCGTTGGTAGCTAGTATGGAGGATCGAGTGCACCGATATGTTCTGAGGCTCGATGATTACATGTCGAGGCATGTTCGGGAGTAGCTCTTGGTAGGCATGGACATTGCCGCGTGCGAGCTCATGCTGGGATGTGAGGCACGGAGAGGTCGACGGAATGACGAATCAGCGAAGAGGCGAGAACGAGGTCCTTTGGTGACTTTCGAGGCGGACCGCCTCAATGACATACTAGTTTTGTACCTCGCCCGGTCGCAGTGGTCCTCCACAACCTTCAGAGTATTCGGGGCGGTCGGGCTCGAGGTTGAGTTTCGAGGAAGTAAGTGTTGGCGGATCACGGTCACCCTACCTCGGTGTGGTCGATGTGGTAGCCGCATTTGAAGTGTCGTGGTGCGGGGAGCTTGTTATTTTGCGGCCGGCGGGGCCATTTGCGAAGGCTGTCAGGCAAGGGTAGCACGGATGTTACGACTCGACCTCTGGATCGATGGGTGGTTCATCGCCTACGATTATGCGCCTGCGGTGGCCTATGATTAGAGTGGAGCGGTAGCTTGGTATATCCTTAACCCTCTAGAGTTTTGGTATGCTTGTTATGATGGTCTCATTATTATGTGCTATGTGCGAATAGCGTTGTGTTAATTGTGAGTTAGAAAACATGCTTAGTTGGGAGGATACGTATGGGGGCATGGTAAGTGTGAACCTTAGACTATGTCACGGCCCGAGACCTTAGGGGTAAGGTCGTCTTGAGTTAAAGATTTATTTTATGTTTGACCCTTATCGAGTAGTAGTATCGTGGGATTTATTTGTGTGATAAGTCAGTGGGTAGTGTGAGATGGAAGTGGTAGCTTTCATGATGTGAATTAGTAAGATTGTTCGGATCGGGAACAAGAGTTTGGCGCGATTGGGGGTCGGGTTGAGGACCATTTGCGGGTCAACCGTAACCGGTTTGGGGTGGGGTCGATTCAGGTGGTCCTCCGGTGGTAGGGTCACGAGGATGCTAGGCCCAAGTTTGTTTGACCATCGTATGAGTTGGTGGATATGTTCGACCGAGCGGATCGTGGGAGGCGGAGCGGCCTTAGAAAAGATCGAAGTTAGTAAGATGACCAAGTTTGGAGGTAGTGACTCCGAGGGTTGGAAAGCGAGCGTTGTGGAAGTGTGGTACGGATACTAGAAAGAGTTTGAGTATTCGAGAAAGGTAGAACAAGATAGGGGTAAAGTGAGCGTGTGTGATCGTTTCTTTTGTGAAATGAAGGTGTGAAGGAGTATATTTTAGACCTCGGGTAAGGGGTTTTGTGATGATTAGAGGTGTTTCCTCGTTGACACAGGTTTAAGTATTGGTGCGTTTGTTATTTTTATGGCGGTGTGGCATGATTGTTTTCGTGCGTATAGCGATGAAGGCTATACTAAGCGCGTGTTTGTGTTGAGACTTGAGAAGGAACATTCGGGACGAATGTTTCTAAGGAGGAGAATGTTATACCGTATTTCCGGTATATGCGTGGGGCGTGCGTGGAGAATTTGAGCCTTAAGTTAGGCTTTGGTTCGAAATTTGGGCACAAGTGCGAATAAGTCGTTTTTCCGACGAAGCGTTTCCACGACTACGTTGGGAAAATTCCGGCTATGTCATTTAGTATTTTGCGAATTTTTAGAGAGGCGAAATGTTTTGGACCAACGGGAGGTGACACTTGTCACCTCAGTGGCGTTGGGTTGGCGATTGGGTCACGTTTCTATGGCCTATTGGCTCCTTGTTTTGGCCTTGTTTTGTGGCTTGTTTGGTGCCATGTTTTGTGCCTTGTTTTGTGGAGTAGGGTTTAGGGTGCACTTGGCTTAATCTTGTCCTTACACTTGCTATACACTTGGAAGGATCTTGGCCCTTGGTTGGCCTTTGGTTTGCTATAAATACCCCACAAATGTGAAGACTTCATCCATTCAAAAACTTCCAAGTCTTGAAACCCTCTCCTCCCCTTTGTGAGCTCTTAGCAGAGCCTTCCTCCCACTTTCGTGTGGCCTTTGGCGAGAACACTCCCACAGCCTAGTGTGCTAGCCGAGCCTACCCCACTTGGTAGAAAGTTGTCTTCCAAGTATTGTTATAATGCCCAAAATACCTTAGCCTTGTACCTTGTAGTATTCCAAAGATACCTCTATCGTAGAGCAGAAAATACTACCCTTTTTTCCCTTTAGTCTCAAACCGAAACCCTAAGAAAATCTTCGTTGATTGATTGAAGTATTTAAGTAGAAGTTGGTTAGAACTTCTAAGGGTTGTTTGGAGCGGGATGGAGCACCGGAGTTGGAGCTAAGCGTTGCTAAGGATCGACATTTAACTTGGATAATTATGGGCTTATCGAGGTAATTATCTTGTCCTCTATTTGTAATTGGAAATTACATGTTATTAGAATATATAGTTGAAGTATACTATATATAGAACTAAGCTTAATCTTTGCGGCAATGTCTTTTGACTTAAGCTGAAGAATAAAGAAAAGAAGCGCCTTTGTATTTACATAGGTGTATTGCGGTAGACTTGTGTAGTATTCTTGAGTAGAATTGTACACGTCAGGTTAGGCGTGTAAACCCCACTGGTTGGCTTGATGGCGGCCTCGATAGAGGAGGAGATTTCTGTTGCGGGAAGGTCTTCTTGAATTTTACGTAGAGAAATGGAACCTTGTGTTTTGAAGTTAATAGACGTTTGTGACCTTTCTAGGTGAAAGTACTAAGAGTAGCGTATTCTACTTGAGAGTGGAAAGGGCTAGCAAGGTTGTAGTACTTGGAGCATTTTGCTTATTATCGATACTCGTCGCGGTATGTGAACCTCTTCCTATCTGTTCTAGCATGATATGTGTGTAGCTATGTAATGCGGTGGGCGTGCAGTGCTAAGTGTATTTGTTTGGTTTAAACATAAAGTGTTATAACGGCTTTATGGGAAGTTGGTTATAATGACTTTATGTAGGTAAGAAAATGGTTTCTTGATGTTAGAAGTTAAGAGACTTGATCTTATAAGATAAGAGACTTAACTTATTTGTTTTAATGTGGATGTTTGTGTGAAACCTCATTCGTGAGTAATGAGTACTTGGTTTTAAAGGGATAATGTTTCTTGATTTGGAAATCGAATGTGTATCGACAGGACCACTGCGGCGTTAATAAAGGAAAATGTATTGAATAATGATGTGTTGTATTAAAACCGGTAGAAACCTCCATCTGCATAGAAGCTAAGATGAGACAAAATGATATTACATTTTCTAGATCATGGTCTTTGTAATAAGATCGTTATAAACAAGAATAAACTACTCACATATATGACATATGTTACTCGATTGTTTTAAAAGAGATTAAGACTATGAGTTATGAAACCTTTCTAAAATAAGTGACTTGAGCATTTGAAAATGAGAAGCTTGAGTAATTGAAACTAGGCAAAGCGGAACTTAGGAAAGAATGTTGTTACTTGATTTTGAAAAGGAATGTGGGTTGGTCATTCTAATACTACGGGTATAGGGTGACTTTTATAAAAGTAATGGATCTCTTTTAAAGAACTTAACGTATGTAGTACTTTGGGGTTAAAAACCGGACTTTGGCATAAAATGAAAGTACTTTGAGTTGTGTGAAACTTGCCTATGCTTGTTGTTGTGAAACTTGCCTATGCTTGTTGTTGTGAAACTTGCCTATGCTTGTGATGATAGCCTTTGTTGTGCAAGTGTGGTATTTACGTATTCTGGCGTCTCGATAGAGGCGGTCGACTTGTTGAGAACTTACTTGGGCGTCTTTGGCGGTGATGGAGAATTCCACGGGTATGTTTCCATTTTGATTCTTGTCTTGTTGTTGATGTCACATGGACATGTCTACACCGTCTGATGTCCGGGGCATGCGGCGTGCGGAGTTGATTACCGATATATTGTTATTGTAGTTACATGGACATGTCTACACGGTAGAATTCGGGCATGTGGCCGTGCGGCGGGTTGATCACCCGATATATTATTGTTGATGTCACGTGGGCGTGTCTGCCGAGGTAGAATTAGGGCATGTGGCCGTGGGGCATGGTATTATTGTTGCATCATGGACATGTCTGCCGTCACAGAATTAGGGCATGCGGCCATGATGCGAACATGATTGATGTTGTGGGCGTGAGACCCATAGTTATATTTGAGTGATGACTTGAGGCGTGAGTCACATTGGACATGGCTTTTATGTTGTGAGCGTAGTTTGGTTATCATACATGTCTCTGCTTTATATAGACTAGTATGATTTCATTCTGATATTTTCTGATTTCACATACTTGGTACTGTTATCTTGACCTCCTTCGGGGCTGCGTTCATCTGCGGTAGAGGTACATCGGTCGTGGATCCTCGCTCTTAGGATCTCGATTCGGCGTTTTGGGAAGCTCCGTTTCTCGGAGGCTTATCTTTTGGTATGTGTTCCACTGAGTTGTAGGTTCTTGTACATTCGGGGTATGGCGAGCCCTGTCCGTCATAGTTGTTGTAAATCTTAAGTGCATGTAATCTTGTTGTGGCGGGGTTTGTAAAAAGGATTAAAGCATTCGTTTTGTAAGAGTTGTATTTATATATGTTATTGGAAGGTAACCGTTGGGTTGGCTTTGTTTATGATCATATATCTTGTTTCTTGTTTAAAGTTTTATTTTCCGCTGGTTTTCTCGATGTTGTGTCACTAGGGTGCCGGGATAAGGCACGATGCTTGAACCGGGGCCAGTCGTTACACTTTTATCTCTCTTAAGTCGTTATACCTAACTTCCCATAAAGCTAGTATAACTCTTAAGCTTTAAAACCAAGTATTACTCTTCTTTCAAAAGGTTTCTTAATTCTCTTGAAATACTTCAAGATTCTTATTATTCGGGCTTAAGTCAAAAGACATTGCCGTAAAACTACGTTCGATTAACACGTCGTCTGGTACTATATATATATTCTTTAAAATATCATGCTCGAGGATAGGAAGAATCACATACCTCGCGACGATTATCGACTATTAGCAAAACGCTCCACCGCTATTACCCGGCTAGCCTTGTCCACCTTTCAAGTAGATCACGCTACTCGCAGTACTTCAACCTATAACGGTTATATAAGTCTATCAATGTCTAGACTACCGTAGAACATTCTAAGCGAGGCTTCTCTATTCTACGGAAAATTGGGCGTGACTTCCTGCGTTAAGCTACACAAGTCTACTGTAAATACAGTCCTATGTAAGTACAGTTTAATCTCTTCTTTAATATTCTTCTGATGCGATTTCAGTTTAACACTCTTCTGTAATATCCTTCTATTACAGTTCAATTCTCTTCTATGAATCTTAAATTCATTTCAATACTACGACAATATGTAATTCCCAATTACAATAGAAGGTCAAGAGTATTTACCTCGATAAGCCCAAAATTATCCAAGTTTAAATATCGATCCTGAGCGACGTTTAGCTCCTACTCTGGGCGCTCCAACCCGCTCCAAACAACCCTTAGAAGTTCTACGCAACTTCTTCATAATACTTCAACCGACTATGAAGATTTTCCTTAGGGTTTCGTTTTTGTGACTGAAGGAAAGTATAATAGTATTTCTGGGCTTTTAGTATAGGGATAACCTTGGAATACTACAAGGTATTTGGGCCAAGGTATTTTGGAATAGTAACTATACTTGGAGAATACTTTTCTACCAAGGGGAGGTGTATTTAGACGAGAGCAACTCAAGGTAGGGGTACCTCTCCAAAGCCTCATGAGGAGGGCGAAAACTATAGAGAGGGAGAGGGATTTCAAGACTTCGAAACATTTTGTGGATGAAGAAGTCTTCAACAAAGGGGGGGGGTATTTATAGGCCAACCAATGGCCAAGATCAAGACAAGTGGTGGGCAAGTGTAGGGTCAAGATTTGGACAAGTGTTTGTGGGTCCCACTTGTTCATCAACTACACAAAATATCTACAAAATATCCTACCTAACCCTTGACTAAAACTTCAACACAAAAAACGTGCCAAGCTAGCCCTTTGCCGTCCACTTTTTAGGGTGACACGTGTCACCCTCCCGTTGGTCCAAAATATTTCATCTCTCGGAAAAATCCGCAAAAATAATAAATGACATAGCCGAAATTTTCCCCTCGCAAAGTTTGGAAAACGTTTCGTCGGAAAACGATTCTAATCGGGGGTTGTGCACAAATTTTCGTTCCTAGCCTAACTTAAGGCTCAAACTTGTATACGTACGCCCTCACGTACATACTCTGAAAATACGGGGTATAACAAAAGGTGTGATAGTGCCTTGGTTTTTTCTAAAAATGATAGTTCATTCTATTTGTTTTAATGAGAGTCAAAGATTATTTTTACTTGCATATGTTTGCTCATATAGCCATTCGTGCAAGTGTTATATTTCCACATCACCGCGTCCCTCACTAGAGGGCCGGCAACATTATCTATATATTTCATGGATTAGCTCTCATTACGTGAGTTGGTACACACTCATTGCGGGTCTGAAGGACTCATGCAGGTTCAATTCCCAATATATTATTCTATGGACTAGCTCTCCGTGATGCGGGTATCGTGTACAGATATCCATTGCGGGTCTACAAGATCCATGCGGGTTCGAGTCCCATATGGGTGAAATAGTCCCATGAGTAGGATTGCATAATGATTCTGAGGGAATGTGTCCCTGATTTTGACATGGCTTTCATCTTTTGAAATGGTAATGATTTCATATTTGAAAAGGGTACAGTTGATTTCATATTTTGAAATGAATTGATTTCATAATTTGAAATGACACGGTTGATCTCACTTTTAAAAGGCATATTTTAAAGGTACAGATGACTCTCATTAATTTCATTTTTCATAAGGCACAGTTGTACTGGTAGTTTGATTATCATACTTTTCTCCTGTTATCTTCTGGACTGTTATGATCTCATTTACAATACTTATCGTTCACATACTTGGTACATCTTTCGTACTGACCCCCTTTCCTAGGGGGGCTGCGTTTCATGCCGCAGATGTAGGTACATAGTTTGTTAATCCTCGATCTTAGGATCTCTACTCAGTATTTTAGGAAGCTCCATTATTTCGGAGGCTTGTCTTTTTGGTACGGATCCCTGTTATTGTAGGCTTATATACATTCAGGGGTATGGCGGGACCCTGTCCCATCATATTTTATTGTCCAAACACCTAGAGGTATATATTCATGTCTGGGTTGGACTTGCGGGAGTTGTACTACTGTATTGTCGGGTTAGTTTCCTTTATATATAGCGGTAGTCTCATAGGCTTGCCTTGTTGCTATATAAACAATTTTTCATTTATTATTTGGTCTATGTCTTGTATGGGATGTGAGGGTATAAGAGGGGGGTGCCCTGGTAGGGCACCAGTCGCGGGCCCGGGGTTCGGGTCTTGACAGCGGTAACCACATTTACCCGCCCCAAAGTACAATAGTCAAAACCAAAACCTTTGTCTTTTACGCACAAAAATAACAAACCCAGGATCATCTGCAACTAGCATTTAATTTTACTAACTCCACTCTAATTAATTACAACCTTAATTTGTCTCATTTCCTCTTTAATTGACAAAAATCATCATATTATTAAACAAAATTAATTAAGTACTAGAATAAATACTTTAACTTTAGAAAGAGAGACGAGATTTACATGAATAATGCAAAAACTGAAGAAGTAGGAGAAAATAATGAAAAATAATTAATAAGAAGAAGACCTAACAAAGAATGAAAAAAATAGGAAAAAATAAATATGGGATTTACCTTGAATAGAAAGAGATGAAGATGGTATCAAGGATTAATGGCAGCCGCATGGTAGTTTCGTTTTTTGAGTTTGGCTTTAGGAATTAGGAATTTAGGTTGGCTTTTGATTTTCTTCATGGGAAGCTTTTGGTTTTGAGTTTTGGGATTCCTGAAATTTCGCAAGATGGGTTATACATGTATGGTGTATGTGAGAAACTGAGAATGTTTATTTATTTATTTATTTATTTTTACTTTCTTCACTTTTAAACCATATTTGGACTTTGAGCTAAGGAAACAAGTTGCAGGCTCATTATTTAGGCAGTGCGAGTAGGAGTGGTACGGGTACGGGTGGTGCGGATACCGGGTGCGACGCGGGTACGGTGCGAGTCTTATATGAAATCCACCCCGCCCCACTACCCATGGCGGGTAGCACTTTTGATACTCGCGCCACGCGGCACACCGCCACTGAACCATCCCGTACGATCATTTGGAGTGGGTGCGGGGTGGTACCCATATTTACCCGCCCCACTGACATCCCTATCTGCTATGGTTTAAAGTTATATAGGCCTAATTAGACACATTGTAAAGTATGAAGCTTTATGTTCCCACGTGTAATTCTTATCTAATATATAATTACATAATTATATTTAATTATAAGAAGAAAGTTATGTCCCCAAATCAGACGTTGGATTTTTTCTTGACTGACATCTCATCGTTGGAAGATCAAAACCGTGAGATTGAAGAACACAATCACTGTTATGGATTCAGGTACGCTTCTGCATTTAGTTTTACAATTTCGATGTTTTGACATGATGGTTCTTGAAAAAAGATGATGAATTTCATCTTAAAGTTTGATTCTAACAATTGGTGTCAAGAGTCTACATCATGTTATAATTTTGAGATTTTTTAAAGGGAAAAGGGTCATATTTTCCCTCAAACTTAAGAAAATAGTCATATTTTTCCTCCGTTAAAGTATGCGGACAAATATACCCTTCCCGTTATGAAAGTAGTTATATTTTCCCTTTTTTAATAGAAACGCCACGGTGGACGCCACATGGATCCATGTGGAGGATGGACCCACATCGGAATCCCCACTGCCTCACCCTCCCACTTCTCCCCCTACTCCGGCGACCGGAGTTTCTAGGTTACTAGTTGGGATCGGGTTTCCATCTGGTGGGTGGGTGCTGGGTTGTGGGTGGACTGGTGGTTGGCATATGGGTTCTGAACGTCTTGGGTTTGGGCTGGGTTGGCGGGCAGGTCGGGGTGGGTTACTAGTTGGGTTTCGTGTATTAGGTATGCTGGTAGATGGGTCAGTGGTGGAGACGATGTCACGACCCGAACCCGGGCCCGTGACTGGTGCATTACCCCGGGCACCCTAGTGATACAACATCAGAGAAAACCAGCGGAAATAAAACTTAAACATGTAAATAGACATGGATTAAGATGAAAGAAAATAGGCCAACCAAAACGGTTGCCTTTCAACATATATATATATAAACATTTGAGCGATTCTGATCCTTACAACCCCGCCACATTACTCTGGACCTCTAAGATTTATACAACAACTATGACGGGACAGGGCCCCGCCATACCCCTGAATGTACAAGGACCTACAGACTCAGGGTAACATACCAAAGATAAGACTCCGAAGGGACGGAGCTTCCCAAGACGCTGAAATGAGATCCTAGCGGGGATCGACAGTAGTGTACTTCTATCTGCGGCATGAGCAGCCTCAGAAGGTCGATTAACAAGTACCAAGTATGTGAAAGCGTAAAATCGTAAATGAAATCATAATAGTCTATATAAAG
This sequence comes from Przewalskia tangutica, assembly GCA_029844215.1. Taxonomy (NCBI): domain Eukaryota; kingdom Viridiplantae; phylum Streptophyta; class Magnoliopsida; order Solanales; family Solanaceae; genus Przewalskia; species Przewalskia tangutica. The sequence continues at coordinate 1,205,639 of JAQGDG010000029.1, forward strand.
CGGGAGACATGTATGATAAGCAAACTACGATTCACAACATAAAGCGATTATGTCAAGTCGGGGACTCACGCCTCAAAGTCATCCTCACGCGTGGAACTTCTTCCTCATGCCGAAGCGATCAGGTACAAATCATGTGATACGTATAACATGTCTCGGCCCATCTCATGGACCCGGATAGAAACGTGTGGGATACATTCCTGTTCATCCCATGAACCGTAGTCGAAAGTGAAATACATTCCGGATGAGCCGTGGTCGAGTGAAATACATTCCGGATGCTGCCGTCGAGTGAAATACATTCCCGGATGAACCGGTAGTCGAGTGAAATACATTCCCGGATGAACCGATAGTCGAGTGAAATACATTCCCGGATGAACCGGTAGTCGAGTGAAATACATTCCCGGTTCATCCCATGAACCGGTAGTCGAGTGAAATACATTCCCGGATGAACCGGTAGTCGAGTGAAATACATTCCCGGTTCATCCCATGAACCGGTAGTCGAGTAGAACACAGTACTTGCACAACAAGACTATCACACGTAACATGGTCAAGTTTCACAACAACAAGCATAGGCAAGTTATACCTGACTCGAGGTACTTTCATTTTATGACAAAGTCCGATTTTAACCACAAAGTACTACGTACGTTAAATTCCTTTTAAAGATCCATTTCTTTTACAAAGGTCACCCGATACCCGTAGTATAAAAATAGAGTGACTAACATTGTTAAGTAAACCAAAATGCTTTCCTTTGTAAAATCAAGTAACAACCTTGTTTTCCAAACGTTCAAGTTTGCCTAATTTCAAATGCTCAAGTTTCTCATTTTAGAAAAGGTTTCGTAGTTCATAGTTTTAATCCTTTAAAACATAATTCTCCTTTAAACGTTTTGAGAAACATATGTCTTATATGTGAGTAGGTTATTCTTGTTTATAATCAATCTTATTAAGCAGCCATGATCTAGGAAATGTAATATCATTTTGTCTCATCTTAGCTTCTATGCGGATGGAGGTTTACTGGTTTTAATACCATACTTCATTATTCAATACATTTTCCTTTATTAACGCTGCAGTGGTTTGTCGATACTCATTCTGATTTCCGAAATCAGTAAAACATTATTCCTTTTAAAACCAAGTACTCATTACTCATGAATGAGGTTTCACACTTTTAACAAAATTCATATCAATACCATTAAGTCAAGTCTCTTATCTTCAAAAAATCAGTAAACCATTCTTTTTATCACTCTTAAGACGTTATACCTAACTTCCCATAAAGCTAGTACAACTCTTATGCTTTCAAAGCCAAGTATTACTCTTCTTTCAAAAAGGTCTTTTTGAAACACTTCAAGTTCTTTATGACTACACATCAAATCCGTTATAAGTCAAATCAGTTACCCTTTGAAACCACAAAGCATTTTCTTACCTACATAAAGCTGTTATAACCAATTTCCCAGAAAGCCGTTATAACACTTTATGTTTCAAACAAATCAAATACATTAAACACGTATGCGTCTACCAGACTACATAGTTATACACATATCATGCTATAACAGATAGGAAGAGGTTCACATACCTCGACGATTATCGACTAATAGCAAAACGCTCCAAGTACTTCAAACCGTCGGTTACTCCTTAAGCCACGTGGGTGCACCACACGTAGTACTTGACCTATAGAGGCCACAAGGCGCCTATTAACATCCTAGATCTCAATGTAGAATATTCTGCAGAAAATTCGTGACACCTCCCCGCACATGGCAGCGTAAATCTCTCCTCTATCGAGTGGCTACCAAGCCAACCAGGGGTTTGCACGCCTAACGGGCGTGTACAATTCTACTCTGAGAATACTACACAAGTCTCATGTCTGATACTATGTAATTACAGTTGATTCACTCTTAAAATTCAGCTTAAGTCAAAGACATTCTGTAAGTATGTCGAGCTTAAGTCAAAAGACATTGCCGCACAACTATGTTCATTCTATATATAGTATACTTAACTATATACTCCTACAACATGTAATTTCCATTTACAAATGAAGGTCATGAGTGTTTACCTCGATAAGCCCAAAATTATCCAAGTTATATGTCGATCCCGAGCAAGGTTTAGCTCTACTCAAGTGCGCTCCAACCCGCTCCAAACAACCTTAGAAGTTCTAACCAACTTCTACTTATAACTTCAACTACGGGTGAAGATTTACTTAGGGTTTCGTTTTTGTATCGAGGAAGTATAATAGTATTTTCTGGCTTTTGTATAAGTGTAACCTTGGGAATACTACAAGGTATTTGGGCCAAGGTATTTGGGCATTATAACAATACTTGGAGAGTATTTCAATACCACAAAAGGGGGGTATTTATACGAGACAACAAGGCTAGGGGGTGTACCCACGGCTAGGGCACTCTGAAGGGGAGGGTGGCTCTCGCCAAGCTCACTCGAGGGGTGTGGTGGACTAAAACTTCACAAGGGAGAGGGAGGGATTTTTAACACTTAGAAAATATTTGGATGAAGAATTTCATCTACAAAGGGTGGGTATTTATAGGTCAAGAAATGGCCAACCAATGGCCAAGATTCTTCCAAGTGTATAGCAAGTGTAAGGTCAAGATTTAGCCATGTGCACCTTATCCATCTACCACACCAACTACACAAAATATCCTACCTAACCACAAGCTCCAAATCGTCCTCTTTGCCGTCCACAATGCTTCCAATGTGAGGGTGACATGTCACCCTCCCGTTGGTCCAAAATGTTTCGTCTCTCGGAAAAATCCGCAAAAATTATCAATGACATAGCCGGAATTTTCCCTACGTAAGCTGTGGAAACGTTTCGTCGGAAAACGACTTTTTTAGGCACTTGCGCACAAATTCGAACCTATGCCTACTTTAAGGCTCAAATTGTATACGTACGCCCTCACGTACATACTCTGGAAATACGGGGTATAACATTCTCCCCTCCTTAGAAACATTCGTCCCGAATGTTCCTTCTCAAGACGGATAACGATAAAGTTCTTCTAACAAGTTGCCAACGCCACAACTGGCCACGAAATAACACATGCGCGCAATTTCTTAAATCCAGGCCAACGAGGAACCACCTCGATGATGCAAAACAATACCAACTCTCGCTCTTTGTCCAAGGGACACTCCCTTCGCACATTCATTTCTCAAAAATGATTTCTTCCATCATTCAGCACAAGTTCACTTCCTTCCTTACTCGTCGTGCCCTTCTCGAACACTTGAACTCTTCTAGTATACGTACCATACTTGATCGTCGCAGTTCCCAAAACTTTGGAGTCACCACCTCCAAACTTGGTCATCTTACTAGCTTCACTTCTCTCTAAGGCCATTCCCGGCCTTCACGAACCGATTCTGGTTGAACATATCCACGAACTCATACGATGGTCATGTAAACTTGGGCCTAGCACTCTCGTGACCCTACCACCTGGCGGGACCACCCAGAGCTGACCCAACCCCAACACTGGCCGCGGGTTGGCCACAGGGCTGACCCGACCCACTTGCGCATCAAACTCTTGTTTCCCGATCCGGAACAATCTTACCTATACAGGTCATGAAAGCTACCACTTTTATTTCACACTACCCAGGGACTTATCACACAATGCACCCTAGGTATATAATGTACTTCGACAAGGATCATTTGCAAAGTCTTGTACTCAAGACGGCCTTACATCTAAGGTCTCAACTGTAATATTCTAAGGTTCACACTTTCCATGCCCCCATACATATCCTTTCAACTAACCATGCTTTCTAACTCATAACCAACATAACGCTATGTAGCACACAATAAGAAGGTCATTATATCATGCATACAAATCTCTAGAGGTTAAGGATATACACAACCTACCGCTCCACTCTAATCATAGGCACGCCTGCAGTCGCATGCGCTATAGAAGGCGATGAACTGCCGCGATCCGGTAAGGCTGCGCCAAGCTGCGGTACCTCTCCTATAAGCGATCTCTCGTCCATGGCCCTGACGGCCGCAGTGAAACAAGCACCGATAAAAAGCGACATTCCCGGGATGATGTTTGCCACATCGTGCACAGAGGGCGTGAATCCTGGCCGCTAGCACTCACGTATACTGTGAACGAAGCCTGGAGCTCGACCGGCTCGAATACCCGAACGTCCACGAAGGCGCGGAGGACCACTGCATCTTGGCGAGGTACATAACTAACTCTGCTTGGCGGTCCGCCTAGAAAGTTACCAAGGACCTGCTGTCACGGCCTTCCTGCGATCTCGGCCATTTCGTCGACCTCTCGTGCCTCACATCCTAGTGCATGAGCTTGCATGCGGGCAATGTCCATGCGGTGAAGAGCTACACCCGTACAAGCCTCTGCCAAGTAATCATCTAGCCGTGGCGTGGCGGTGTACTCATCCTCCATATCGGCTACTACGGTGGGGACATACCGAGCTAACGAGTCGAACTCACATTATACTCTCTAACCGTCCGCCCGTCCTGCCTCAACGTCAAAAATCTGTCGGCCCGAGCCCTCCTCATCTGTGGAGGCAAGAAGTGTGCAAGAAATGCCTTTGAGAACTCGTCCCATATAGCTGGAAGTGCATTCTCTCCCCGGGACAGCTCTCATGAATCAAACCGATCATGCGGTATCACGCGGCCGACGCGAACCTAGGACCACCGACTCGGTATCCGATGCCTTGATCACTCTCGACCGTGTCGCGCCGGATGAACTCCTGCGGATCATCCTCGTGCCTCGACCCATAAAACTCTGGCGGGTTACACCTCGTAAAATCCGTAGTCTCAATGCGCTCGGGGGTGAACTACGGTGCTCTGGGGCCCAGGCTGCTGCGTCGACCTATCTCATATCGCCACGACCACGGCGATGGGGCCATCTCCTTGTATCCCATCTCATCTGCTCCAGGGTGTGGGACTGGAGGCTCAGTATTGTAGTCTCGTGAGCCGCTGCGGCTCTAAACTCTCGGTCTTTGGCGGCGTCGCGAAACCGCCGTCGGAAGCCTGTCTCAGTCTTGGCCGGGCTGCGCGCTCGTACTCCTCTGTATCTCACTAATAGCTCCTCATCGCCTTGCCCATCGGGCTCAGGTTGCCTTACGCGGAGGCATAAGCGGTAAAGGAAAGGAATACGTCGGAGGGTCAACTTTATCCTGCGGCTCTAAGGCACGATCTCGGAATGAGAAGAATGGAAACAATCCTAAATGTCCTATAGCCTCCACGATTATAGATGTGGTGCACAACACCGATAATCAAGACTCTACTAGACACGATGCGTAGACACTTTCCGAGGACTAATCGCTCGATACCACTTTTGTCACGACCGAACCGGGCGTGGTCGTGCCTACCGGGCACCCTAGTGATACAACATCGAGAAAACCGAAAATAAAACTTAAACATGTAAATAGACATGGATTAAGATGAAGAAAATAGGCCAACCAAAGCGGTTGCCTTTCAGCATATATATATATAAACATTTGAGCGATTCTGATCCTTACAACCCGCACGTACTTCTGAGACCTCTAAGATTTATACAACAACTATGTGGGACGGGGCCCGCCATACCACGAATGTACAAGGACCTACTGACTCGGGTAACATACCAAAGATAAGCCTCGAAGGCGGAGCTTCCCAGCTGAAATGAGATCCTAAACGGGGATCGGCGGTAGGTGTACTTCTACTGGCGTGAACGCCCCGAAGGAGGTCGATGCAACAAGTACCAAGTATGTGAAATCAGTAAAATCAGTAAATGAAATCATAATAGTCTATATAAAGCGGGAGACATGTATGATAACCAAACTACGATTCACAACATAAAAGCGGTTATGTCAAGTCGGACTCGCCCTCAAAGTCATCCTCGTGCGTGGAACTTCTTTCACCGCCGGCGATCTAGGTACAAATCATGTGATACGTATAACATGTCTCGGCCCGTCATGGACCCAGTATAGAAACATGTGGATACATTCGGTTCATCCCATGAACCGTGAGTCGAGTGAAATACATTCCGGATGAACCGTGGTCGAGTGAAATACATTCCGAATGCTGCCGTAGTCGAGTGAAATACATTCTCGGATGAACCGTAGTCGAGTGAAATACATTCGGATGCCGTAGTCGAGTGAAATACATTCGGATGAGCCGGTAGTCGAGTGAAATACATTCCGGATGAGCCGGTCGAGTGAAATACATTCCGGATGAGCCAGTGGTCGAGTGAAATACATTCCCTGGTTCATCCGTGGAACCAGGTCGAGTAGAACCTGATGATTGCACAAAGGCTATCACACGTAACATGGTCAAGTTTCACAACAACAAGCATAGGCAAGTTATACACAACTCAAGGTACTTTCATTTTATGACAAAGTCCTGATTTTAACCCTAAAGATTACTACGTGCGTTAAATTCCTTTTAAAGATCCATTTCTTTTACAAAGGTCACCCGATACCCGTAGTATAAAAATAGAGTGACTAACATTGTTAAGTAAACCAAAATGCTTTCCTTTGTAAAATCAAGTAACAACCTTGTTTTCCAAACGTTCAAGTTTGCCTAATTTCAAATGCTCAAGTTTCTCATTTTAGAAAAGGTTTAAGTAGTTCATAGTTTTAATCCTTTAAAACATAATTCTCCTTTAAACGTTTTGAGAAACATATGTCTTATATGTGAGTAGGTTATTCTTGTTTATAATCAATCTTATTAAGCAGCCATGATCTAGGAAATGTAATATCATTTTGTCTCATCTTAGCTTACATGCGGATGGAGGTTTCTACTGGTTTTAATACCATACTTCATTATTCAATACATTTTCCTTTATTAACGCTGCAGTGGTTTGTCGATACTCATTCTGATTTCCGAAATCAGTAAAACATTATTCCTTTTAAAACCAAGTACTCATTACTCATGAATGAGGTTTCACACTTTTAACAAAATTCATATCAATACCATTAAGTCAAGTCTCTTATCTTCAAAAAATCAGTAAACCATTCTTTTTATCACTCTTAAGACGTTATACCTAACTTCCCATAAAGCTAGTACAACTCTTATGCTTTCAAAGCCAAGTATTACTCTTCTTTCAAAAAGGTCTTTTTGAAACACTTCAAGTTCTTTATTACTACACATCAAATCCGTTATAAGTCAAATCAGTTACCCTTTGAAACCACAAAGCATTTTCTTACCTACATAAAGTTATAACCAACTTCCCATAAAGCGTTATAACACTTTATGTTTCAAACCAATCAAATACATTAAACACGTATGCGTCTGGTACTACATAGTTATACATATCATGCTAGAACAGATAGGAAGAGGTTCACATACCTCGCGACGATTATCGACTAATAGCAAAACGCTCAGTATTTCAAACCGTCGGCTACTCCTTAAGCCACGTAGTGCACCACACGTAGTACTTGACCTATAGAGGCCACTGGCGCCTATTAACATCCTAGATCTCAATGTAGAATATTCTACGGAAAATTGACATCCTCCCCCAACGACAGCGTAAATCTCCTCTATCGGTAGCTGCAAGCCAACCAAGGGGGTTTGCACGTCTAACCGGACGTGTAAAATTCTACTCACAATAATACTACACAAGTCTACTGTAATACAGTCCTATGTAATTACAGTTCAGTTCACTTCTTAAAATTCAGGCTTAAGTCGCAAGACATTGCGTAAGTATTCGAGCTTAAGTCAAAAGACATTGCCGATACTACGTTCAGTTCTATATATAGTATACTTAACTATATACTCCTACAACATGTAATTTCCATTTACAACAGAAGGTCAAGAGTGTTTACCTCGATAAGCCCAAAATTATCCAAGTTATATGTCGATCCTGAGCAAGGTTTAGCTCTCTCTACTCGTGCGCTCAACCCGCTCCAAACAACCCTTAGAAGTTCTAACCAACTTCTACTTATAACTTCAACTACGGGTGAAGATTTACTTAGGGTTTCGTTTTTGTGTGAGGAAGTATAATAGTATTTTACGGGCTTTTGTATAAGTGTAACTTTGGGAATACTACAAGGTATTTGGGCAGTATTTGGGCATTATAACAATACTTGGAGAGTATTTCAATACCACAAAAGGGGTATTTATACGAGACAACAAGGCTAGGGGGTGTACCCACGGCTAGAGCACTACAAAGGGAGGGTGGCTCTCGCCAAGCTCGCTCGAGGGTGTGGTGGACGAAAACTTCACAAGGGAGAGGGAGGGATTTTTAACACTTAGAAAATATTTGGATGAAGAATTTCATCTACAAAGGGTGGGTATTTATAGGTCAAGAAATGGCCAACCAATGGCCAAGATTCTTCCAAGTGTATAGCAAGTGTAAGGTCAAGATTTAGCCATGTGCACCTTATCCATCTACCACACCAACTACACAAAATATTCTACCTAACCACAAACTCCAAATCGTCCTCTTTGCCGTCCACAATGCTTCCAATGTGAGGGTGACACATGTCACCCTCCCGTTGGTCCAAAATGTTTCGTCTCTCGGAAAAATCCGCAAAAATTATCAATGACATAGCCGGAATTTTCCCTACGTAAGCTGTGAAAACGTTTCGTCGGAAAACGACTTTTTTAGGCACTTGTGCACAAATTCGAACCTATGCCTACTTTAAGGCTCAAATTGTATACGTACGCCCTCACGTACATACTCTGGAAATACGGGGTATAACAGACGACTTATGCAGTTCATCGCCGTGAGGGTCGAGGTTGGTAGGTTACATTGATGGTGGCGGAGTGGTGGTGGTTGATAGGGTTTCAGTGGCTGAGTGTTGAGGGGAATCGGAAAGGCCTGGTACAATGGACACGAATTGAGACAACCGACATGGGTATGATTGGGCAGAAAGAGATGACGATTCGGAGAGTGAGAGTCGATCGACAGTATGGGATGCCGACGACAGAGATGCTAGCGAGGACCAAGTGGATTGGGATGGTGTCGATTGTCGAGGGTTGAGCCGACGGCAGGGATGCTATCGGAGCTGCAGAACTGGTGGCACATTGGGTGTTCGGCAGAGATGGAGGGGAATACGAAGGAGGCAGTAAGTTGTGGTGGCGATGTTGGGCTGCTCCGGTCGCCAGAGTAGGGGGGAGAAGGGGGAGGGTGAGGCAGTGGGGGTTCCGATGTGGGTACACCCTCCACGTGTATCCATGTGGAGTCCACCGTGGCGTTTCTGTTAAAAAGGGGTAAATATAACTATTTTCATAACGGAAAGGGTATATTTGTCCCCATACTTTAACGGAGGGCAAATATGACCATTTTCCTTAAGTTTGAGGGAAAATTTGACCTTTTTCCCTTTTTTAAATTGAGATATTAATAGTTTTGGTTGAGGCCACTGCCTCAGCGGCATAAGGTCTCTGTTGGTCTCCACTTTAAGATTTACACTTGAATTAAAGTTTGTAGCAAGTTCCGGAGAAGTAGCAATTTTAGTTTTAAACTTGTTTGTTTCTGGACTCATTGATTTAATAATGATTCTGCTTTCTGTGTTTCTTGCATTGAGATTTAAGAAAATAAAATAAAACAGTAACTGCATGTTTTTGGGTTCAGTCTTTTAAATTCGAGTGTCGCCTCCGACAAAACCAAAAGGGTTTTCATCATATAATCTTGCTGAATTAATTATTGGTTTTAAGTATTTGGAGATTTTTTACCTCCTCTGTGAATAGGATGCCAGTAAGGGGCCTAAAGCAATTTTATTTATTTTTTATTTTTTATTTTCTAACTAATTAATCTGAATGCTTGTGGGCGAGGAATTTCGCCTTTTGCTCCCAAGAATTAACTGACATCTAGCTTCAATTCCAAAGTGATTTCACTTTTGAAGATTTATTTGTTTGTAAAATATAAAGGCTTGTGTGTGTAACCTATGTGAATATTGCTCGGCCCAAAGGAAAATTAATATTTAGCAGAATTACATGTGCATTTTGTAGTAATAACCGTGTGATACTTATTTGATTTTACGCGTGAATAATTAAATCAGCCCCAAAGGAAGATTTGCTATTCGACGTGTTATTTTATTAGCAGTATTTGATTACTACAACAAGATATCATTTACAAGTTAATATTTTGTCCAAACATGAAAAATTAATGGAGTTTCAGGTATCTTGAGATGAGGTTTACCTTTATTCAAATTTATTTCACTACAAGAAAAACACATGTGACAGAAATGCAAGTGTCACATCTTTTTACTAAATTTATGTTTTTTCTTGACATCATGTGACATGTTTTTAAGTGTCATATAATTATGACATTTGTGTGACATGTTTTTTAACTGTCATATAATTATGACATTTGTGTGACGATTTTTTAAGTGTCATTTATTTATGACGTTTGTGTGACGGTTTTGTGAATGTCACATAAATAAGTGACTTGTGTTTTAAATTGACCAAAAATTAACGCGTTTGACGGATTAAAACGAGACCGTTTTTATTATTTATTTAGCATTTTCAATTCAAATTAAGACTTACACGATTTTTATTTCTTTTTTAAAATTATTTTTAATAAAAACAAACTAAACGTTGTCGTTTTAACATTATAAAAAATAATAGATCAAAAACTCGGTAAAAATACTAAGCTTAAGCTCTCTTAAAACATAATTAATGGAGCTAATTAATTAATCTCAACATATTGGTTGATAAAGGCGAGTGCATTGCTAGTAACCTGATGAAAGGCATAATTAGTTTTAACCATTATTTAGACTCCCAAAACAGCCCCGTTTTCTTACCATTTTCTCAACTCAGCCCAAATCAAACAATCGGCCTACTTCGGTCAATAACCCAAACAAAAAACGCAGCAATCGAAAACCCTAAGCCCCAACCCTTCAACGCGTTTTGTCTCCCCCAGACCATTTAAACGGTAAAGTCCGATTTCGACCTGGGTTTTCATTTTTTCTTTCACTTCTAGTACAAAATTTCAAATCTGAATGCCTTTTTTATCGCCCAGATCCTAGAAATTAACCAGGTAATCTTTTTGCTCGTCCTAATGTTTCTCTTAATTCTGTGTATTCCTGATTTAGTATAGGTTAGTTTAGCCTTAATTAACTTGGATTAGATAAGTAATTTGCAGTTCTTTGATTTTGGCATTTCATTGCCTTTTTTATTTATGCTTTTTGCTTGTTCACGAATATGATTCACTCGCATCTCGTTGCGTTCAGCTCTTAAAGATGTTTATTTTGTTAAATACTAGACTGTCTCCTGAGTCGTGTTTGCACAAGTAAAGTTTGTTCATATTGTTAAAACGGAGTTAAACCGATACCTTACATTTATCCAAATCAATTGTTTTCATGTTTTGTTCTGTCAAAGCTAGCTATATTTTTCTTCTGTTTTGGAGACGAGTAACTGCATACTAAGCTTAAACACTGGACTAGTAATTATGTTTTTTCTTAAGCTTCTGCGGATTCATGAAAATTCTAACCTTAGAACACCATGTTCGTTGAGATTTCAAGTGTTAACCGAGCTTTAGCTTGTTCCTGATTATCAGAATATGATGGACTAGGTTCATGATAGGAAATGCCAGTTAAAGAAAACTTGAAATAAATTTAGATGGAAATAGGTAGTACTCTGATTTTCCTTCAAGTTTAAGGGTTTCTCCTACATTTTGAGCCTAAAATTTAGATTTTGAAATTTCTTGTTTCACTATTGGTCGTATTGCTTGTACAAATGTACTTTGATGTACTAAGTTACCAAAATGACTTTTGTGATTTGGTTAAGAAACAACTTTGATAGGAAGTATGAGTTGCATACCTTGCTACCATTATTTACTGATAATTAAAGTTTAGCATGACATACAATCTTGACTGAGAATAATTTTGATTGTTATCATTTTTGCATCAGGAGAAAATGTATCATGATAGTCCAATCTCTCCTTCTAATTATACCCACTTTTCACTAATCTTGCCTTGCATCTTTTAACTTCTTCATTGGTTTTGTATTTGATCTTGTAAACCCACTTTGATCCTATAGACTGTTTTCCTTTTGGAATGTTAATAATTTCCTAAGTATGGTTATCTTCTAAGGCTCCATCTACTATCTTGTGATGCTTCTTTGAATGTTTTGGGTTCTGTAATGGCTGAGAAAGCTTTTATATAAGACTGATATATTGTGGATAAAGAAGAATAGCTAGTGTAATTGGAAATAAGATATAGAAGAACTGAGGGTGCTAATTGGAAATAGGATATATAAGACTGATATATTGTGGATATAGAAGAAGAATAGCTAAGAAGGGAGCAACTGCTTCTGCTTGAAGCCCCTTCGAGAGAGTAATTGAGGATGCTACTTAAAGTATGATTTATTTGGTCTGCATAATTGAGTGTTTTAAGTTATATTTACATGTTGATATTTAATTCAATGGCATGCACCACTACAATCTGATGGAACCGAGTGTGGCTATTATGTTATGCGTTTCATGAAAGAGTTGATTCTAGATTCAACTTTAATGACAAATAATGTAAGTACTTTTATATTTAAATGATAGATCATTAATCATGTTAATTGTTACATCAGTTCTAACATTACTAATTATTTTCTTTTTGTGATTTATAATTCTATGACAAACACATGTACTCACAAGAGGAACTTGATGATGTTCGTGTCGAGTGGGGATTGCATTTTTTCAAAGATACTTGCTGAAACAGAAGTTGATAAACTAAATGCTGATGAATGAACATTTTAGATTGATAAGATAGTTGATTAATAATGTTTTAGTCTTGTATTAAGCACTTTAATAACATTTTAAATGATTATCCATTTTGGGATGACTTTGTACAATAAATTCTAGCTATTTAATGTATATTTTTGGTGTTATTTAAATTCTTAGTCCATTTCATCGGTGCACTCAATTTGCAATATTGAAATTAAATTGCTAAAAAAAATTCCGCCAAATAAATTGCCAAAAAAAATCCCGCCAAATTTAATTTTCCCGCCATATTAAAATTAATTATTAATTTAATAGAAATTTTAAAAAAAAATAAATCAAAATTTAAATTTATGTGACATTTGTGTGGTGAGTTTGAGCCGTAAATCATTTGTAACATTGTGTGTGAGTTTGATCGTAAATCATTTTGTGACATTTGTGTGAGTAAAAATTGTCACATCGTGTATGTGAATCTGAGCCGTCTGTTTGTAAAGATGACACTTACAGGAACCGTCATCTTAGGAGTTAGATGACGGTTTTTACCTGTCACAGTAGCCTGTTTTTCTTGTAGTGTTTTCTAGTTTTATGTTATAAAAATGTGAGCTTATTTTTTTAGTATTCTCTGATTCAGTTGAAATTACACCTGCAAATATTACTGTCAACACCAATTCCATTCATAAGCTAAATGGTACTAACTTCAAGTCATGGCAAGAGAACCTTAGCATAGTTCTCGGAGTCATAGATCTCGACCTTGCATTAACGATTGATTCTCCACCACCTCTTACGGATAAAAGTATTTCTGATGAAAAGAGGGAAATGGAAAGGTGGGAGAGACCAAATCGCATGTGTATGATGATCATGAAGAAGGCCATTCCAGAAATATTCAGGGGCACTATGTCTGACAAAGTTAATACGACTAAGGAACGTATGATTGAAATTGAATAAGTATTTGTCAAGAGTGAAAAGGCTGAAATTAATACACTTTTGACAAGTCTCATTTCAATGAGGTACCAATGAAAAGGTAACATCAAGGAGTACATCATGCAAATGTCTCATCTTGCTTCAAAGTTGAAAGCACTTAAGTGAAAACTCTCTGAGGACTTGCTAGTACATTTGGTTTTGATAACATTTTCTCCACAGTTCAGTCATTTTAAGGTGAGCTATAACTGTCAAAAAGAGACTTGGTCTCTGAATGAGCTTATCTCACACTGATTTTGAAAGAGGAGATATTGAAGCAAGAAAAGATATAAAGTGCTCACTTAACCGCTATTCCAAAGGACAATAGAAAAGACAAAAAAGAAAGAATAAGAAAGTTGTAGATACGGCACAACAAAAACAACAACATAAGGAACCATCTACAAATGACTGTTCCTTTTGTGGAGCTGCAGGTCACAAGAAGAAGCATTGCTCTAACTACCACGCTTGGCGTGCAAAGAAAGGTATGCTTTTCAATTATGTTTTTTTTTATGTTAATTTGACTTCAGTATCAAGACACATATGGTGGCTAGATTCTGGTGCAACAACTCACATCAGTTTGTCTATGCATGATTGCCTGAATTGCTAAAAGCCTAATAATGGTGAACGATACATTTACATTGGTGATGGCAAATCAGTGGAAGTCGAAGCAATTGAAACATTTAGATTATTGTTAAGAATTGGTTTTTATTTGAATTTGAATGAGACTTTTATTATACCGTCTTTTAGATGGAATTTGATTTTCATTTAAGTTTTGGACAAATTTGGTTATAGTTTTAATTTGGAAATGCAAAATTTAGTATTTTTCATAATTCAAAATTAGTTGGATCTGGTTCTTTATTAGGTTATGATAATCTAAATTATCACACTCCAATCTTAGGGGGTGTGGCTGACACCCGACGCCTAAAAGGCCCAAGCATACCACTTGTATATCATAACATGAACATATAACCGTCTGGGCCGACAAGGCTTCAGAATGACAATTACAATGGAAATTTAAGTATAAAAAATGACAGCTAAACCAACATATATGTATAAGAAGGGCGACAGGGCTACTACAAACAATAGACGGTCGGCAAGGCCATAGAAAAGGTACCAACAGATTGACAAGAAGGCCGACAAGGCCATACAAAACAATCATACATCAACCACTAGTCTACAAGACTCTAGGAGTACTACAACATATTATCAGGTTGGGATAGGGACCCACTATACGCAAAATAGATATGAATATGTGCTTCATATCCTACCACTCTTTATACAACAACTCTATAAGTAGAGGAGTGCGACGACCAACTGTTGAACCAGGCAACCTACTATGGAGGTGAGTCTATCTATTTACCTTCACCTAATGCCATGAAACACAACGATCACAACAAGAGGAATGTAGCGACTGAATCTTGTTTCTGATAGAGCACAATTGATTGGTCTATTGTTAAAGGAAACCCGGGAATTCAGGATTTTGTTCTGTCCTCCATATATTTATTATAATGTCACTATTTCTTGTTAATTTTACTTCAGTATGAAAAAATGTACTGATTAAGTAAGACATTTAAAGTATGTATATAAGAATATAATACAAGTGAAGGGTACAGAAGTCAACCTGGAACTCTGAACTGCCACTGAGGGTGTATAATAGACCTACTCATGGTCATATAAATAATAGTAAAATCGGTCCACTCTATGGAGCTATATTATATCAACCATCTCTATAGGGTGAATCATCATAACATACCCAACTGCAGTGGTATGCATATATAAGTGTCGTACCCAACCGGCTATAGCGCAACTCGATAGAATATATATATATATATGAAATACCTCAAAGGAAGTCATAAAACATGGTCGGAGTAACTGAAGGTTGGTACCCTCTGACTATTGTTATGTAACTATGGACGTCATCTTTCATCAATCAAAAAATATATATATGTATAGTGCGGAAAGTACTCTTGACAAAGGACAAACAAGAGTCATATACTCTAATAGAATGGAAAGACATAACAACTCAAGTTATCAAAAATATGATCGATTTGAAAGATGTTTCATTTATATTTCGCTCTTAACAAGATCATACAAAAGGAACAAATAAGTCATACATAACTTATCGCCTTAGCTATACAGATCCAATGAGTCATCGTATGCTCTACGAATGATTTTCTATAGTGTACGAAAAAATTGTATCAATGAAAGTTTCATAACTCATATAAAAATCCATTCAGACATTTCATCTGTTACACCTCGTAGTTCCAGGGCATATAAGTGAGAACATGGTTATGAAATTAAGATTTGAATGTTGGAAGGAAAGTATACTTATATTTTCTTATATGGAAAATTTTGGAAAAAATGTGACAACGGAAATTTATTAACTTGGAGTTAGATTCCTTAATATGGATTTATGGACTTAGTATTGTATTATGAAGTCTTGGCATTGATAATACGGGGCCCACCGAAAATTTCACAATTTTGTGGGGCCCTTCAAAATTTTAAAGATATTTGGCTAGTGTGGGAGTTATTTTGTGAAGACAAATTTATGACCAATGAGAGGGTGACATGTGTCCCTCCACTTGTCTTATAAGTCCAATTGTATATATGGATAGGCTTTGCAAGACTTGAGCTCACAATAATATATTCATCTTTCAAACCTTCTATTCTCTCTTCCTTAGCCTTCTCATTTTCGAAATCCATGACAAAAAGTGAAGATCAAGACTTAGTTATTTTCCAAGAGTTGCCTTGAAAACCTAGGCTTGGAGATGAACTTTTTGGAAGCAAAATAAGAAGGCAAGATGGTCACAAGCTTGTAAGGGATACTTGTGTGTAGTTTGAGCTTGAAGAAGTGGTGTAAAAGTGAAGGGGTTGGCCGAGAACTAGTGGACTGTTTTGGGCTAAGTTTAAGGTAAGATTTATTCTACCTCTTGAAGTAATTGGATATTACATGTTGTTATATTTAAGATGAACTTGTGTTAAGAGAAATAGAGAATAAGGAATGCATGTGATAGTTTGGCATGTTGGCCGAATAGGGACAGTTTTGTATCTTGGATTCGTTGGTTATTATTGTTGTTATCTTCACTTGTTACATGTTATTAAATGAAGGAAATATTGTTGTTGATATGGTTTATATAAAGTGTTGAAACTTGAATTGGATTATAAGGAATTATGAAAAGGGCTTTGGATTGTTGTTGTTGTTGTTGGCCGAGAAATGTACCAAACTGTTGGATAATTGTGGTGTGGTTTTAGGGGTTGTTTTGTGGTGATATAATGCTGAAAAGTCAGCCACCAATATGCATGTTTAAATGTAGTAATTGTTAATGAAAGTCCTAAGGGAATAAGGGTGTTGAAAGGACTCACATTTTACCCTCGTTGTTGTTGGATTGTGGACTGTTTTGTGGACTATTTTTATGGACTGTTTTACGTGATTAAGAGGTTGTTTTTACGTGAGAAATAGGTGTGTAAATCACCTTGGTTAACTGTTGGTTGTGCCCTTAATTGGTGCCTTGGTTATTGATGAAATTGCATTATTGAAAGGTGGAAAAGTACGTATAAATAGGGGAAGTGCTGCCCAAATTTTTATAAGAAAAGAGAGTCATTACTTGGTATATGTCTTACACTAGTATCATGGAGTTGATAGGCATGTTGTTGTCATTATAGGTTGAAGTACCTATTTGGGACGTATTCTACTTGTAGCGTTGGTTAGTCGTCAATAAGGTATGTGAACCTCTTCTTTCTTTTGGCATGTTCTACGTGTGAACCATAACTGTGGTATTGTTTCAAAAGTTATTCTACTTGCCACGACCCGAACCCCGGGCCCGCGACTGGTGCCCTACCTTGGCACCCCATATTATACCCTCACATCCCATACAAGACATAGGCCAATTAATAAATGAAAAACTGTATATGTAGCAAAACGGCAAGCCGATAAGACTGTCGCTATATATAAAGGGAAATAACCCGACAATATAGTAGTACAAATGGCCAACAGTATATACAACTCCCGCAAGTCCAGCCTATATATGAATACAGACCTCTAAGAGTTTGGACAATAAAATATGACGGGACAGGGCCCCGTCATACTCCTGAATGTACATAAGCCTACAATAACAGGGATCCGTACCAAAAACACAAGCCTCCGAAATAATGGAGCTTCCTCAAAAACTGAGTAGAGATCCTAAGAGCGAGGATCAACAAACTGTGTACCTATACATGTGGCATAAAACGCAGCCCCCCGAGGAAAGGGGGTCAGTACGAAAGATGTACCAAGTATTTGAAACAATAAGTACTGTAAATGAGATCATAACAGTCCAAAAGATAATAGGAGCCAATCAAACTACCAGTACAACTGTGCCTTACGAAAAATGAGAGTAATGAGAGTCAACTGTACCTTTTAAAATATGTCTTTTAAAAGTGAGATCAACCGTATCATTTCCAAATTTTGAAATCATTACCATTTCAAAATATGAAATCATTACCATTTCAAAATACGAAAGCCATGTCAAAATCAGGGACACCTGCCCTCAGAGTCATTATGCAATCCTACTCATGGGACTATTTCACCCGCATGAATATTGTAGACCCGCAATGGATATCTGTACCCGATACCCGCATCACGGAGAGCTAGTCCATAGAATAATATCTTGGGAATTGAACCCGCATGAGTCCTTCAGACCCGCAATGAGTGTGTACCAACTCACGTCATGAGAGTTAATCCATGAAATATATACATAATGTTGCCGACCCCCTAGTGAGGGACGCGGTGATATGGAAATATAACACTTTCACGAATGGCTATATGAGCAAACATATGCAAGTTAAAATAATCTTTGACTCTCATTAGAACAAATAGAATGAACTCCTGTTTTAGAAAAACCCATGACATTACCATGTCATGTAATATTAGGGACTTGAACCCAATAGCACCATGTACGTACACCATACATCCTTGTTATAAATAGAATCATATCATGTAATATTAGGGACACCTGCTCTCAGAATCATTATGTAAATCCTATTCATGAGACTATTTCACCCGCATGAGACTATATCACCCACATGGGTCTTGTGGATCCGCAATGAGTATCTATACGCGATACCCGCATCATGGAGAGCTAGTCCACAGAATAATATACTGGGAGTTGAACCCGCATGAGCCCTTTAGACCCGCAATGAGTATACCTACTCAAGTCATGGGAGCTAATCCATGAAATAATATGGCGGAAGCATGCCCATGGAATTTCTGCATCATGTAAGCATGTCCATGTAAATGATATAAAGTAAGCATGCCCATGGAATTCCTGCATCATGTAAGCATGTCCATGTAAATAATACAATAATGTTGTCGGCCCTCCAGTGAGGGACGCGGTGATGTGGGGATATAACACTTGCACGAATAGCTATCATGAGCAACCATATGCAATTTAAATCACCACTTTGACTCTCCATATAATCATATAACACGAACTTTCATTTTAGACAAACCAAGGCAATACCATGCCTTCCTTTTTAGAATAACTAAGACAATACCATGCATTCCTTTTTAGAAAATAGTATACGTGGGCTATATGTGGGTAATAAGCCTGTGAGTGGTGTGAAATGATAGTGGGTAGCTAAGCTTAGGAAACCACTAGGTTTTCGTGACTTGAATAGTAAGATTGTCTCGGATCGGGAACAAGAGTGTGGTACATATACTGGAAAGAGTCGAGTGTGCAAGGAGGATACGACAAGTGGAAGAAGAAGCGAACATGTGTTAAGAGGATGGGAGTGATCATTTTGTGAGGAGAACACCCTTAGACCATGGATGGGGACTAATAAGTTGTTATACGTGTTAGAGGTAATTCCTCGTAGGCTAGGAGGTAAGCTTTTGCGTGGTTAGTATATTATGGCCATATGTGGCATAATTGGTTTTATAGGTATAGTAGTGAAAAATACACCGACGCATGCATTCTAGAGACGTAGAAGGAACATTCGGGACGAATGTTTCTAAGGGGGGGAGAATGTTACACCCCGTAGTTCAGGTCCTGCTTAGGGGGACGTACGAAAGGAATTAAGTTTCAAATTTTAGAAGGACAGGATTGACTGACTGTTTCGGACGGGTTTTTAGTCAACTTTGAGGCGGGTTATGACCCGTTAGATTGAGAGTTCCTAGGTGTTTCAAAGGCCTAGTGCGTAGTTCGTTGAGTCTAGTTTCCAACGCAACCAACCGTTCGTCCATAGGACATCGGAGTAGAAAGTTATGGGAGTTACAAGTTCGGTCTGTGATCGGACGAGAAAAATAATTCGATCAGAGCCACGGTCGCGGGCAGAAGCGAGGCGCGGCGCGGATATTCGAGGTCGCTGAAGTTGCAGCGCCGCGGCGCCGGAGGGCAGGGCCGCGGCGCCGGAAGTTCTGTAGGGTTGCGGAAGATTCAGCGCCGCGGCGCCGGCTGCAGGGCCGCGGCGCCGAGGCGGAGTTTCTGGCGGAAAAACTGAGGAAAATCAGATTTTTTCTTTTTAAAAGGCCATGGGAGGGTGACAAGTGTCCCCCCCCATCTGATTTTTGCATGCACTATTTATTGACCAAGTCTTGAAGACTTGGTCATTCTTCAAGCTCTCATCTCTCTCTAAATTAGAAGCTCTTCCTTCTCTCTAGAAAATCAATAGGAAATCAAGGCTTGAGAAAAATCTGAAAAGTGTGGCAAGAAGGAAACTTATTTGCAAGCTTGTAGGAGTTATTGTGGTGGTGTTCTTGGAAAGGAGGCTAGCAAATTTGTTGGATTAATTTGGCTAAAGCTCTAAGGTAACAATTCCTTCTCTCTTTGTTAGTTTATGGTGTTGCATGTGAAGAAGAAAGAACTTGTAGTGGTAAATATTGCTCTTAGATACATTGCATGCTAGAAATATGGTTTGGATATGAAAGAATTGGATAAGAAGGTTATGTAAGCATGTTGTAGCCAAAATACTACCTTAAACTTGTTAAGTTAGTTGTTATGCCTTGTGGGGCAGAATTTTACACACCCAAGATTAGGTGTGTAATCCCCTTTGTGTTGATTGGATTGTTGGGCCTTAAAAGTGGATTTTGGATAGTGAATTCGGCCTTGATAAAGGTGGCAAAGTATGTAGAAACAAAGGAAATGCTGCCCGATTTTCCGTAGAATTTAGTGGCCTTGCACTTGGAATATTCTATGTTGAAGCTAGAGGTTAATAAACGTATTATGGTCATTATAGGTTGACGTACTACGTGCGGTATATTGGACTTAGCAAGTGGATTGATCCGAAGAGGTATGTGGAGCTTTCCTATCTCTTGAGCATGAATAGTTATACCTACGTAGTACGGTAGACGTACAAGAATTTTGATATCCTTCACTTGTTTTAAGTATATGATACTTGTTTCGTTTTAAAAGTATAAGTCCCTTGGATTTAGGGAAATTGTATTTGACTAATGTATAAAGTTAATATAATGACTTTATGGGAAGTTGGTTATATTAGTTTTATGGAAGGTTAACAAAAGGAAGATTTACTCTAAGCAAAATAAGTACGGATAAATGATTTGGAATTGTGAAAGGGCAAATTGATTTTTAGGCATTAAGTGCCTAAGGTTTTAAAGGAAATGAAGTCTCTTGATTTAGAAGCCTATTATATTTTCTAAAAGGAAAGGTGACTTGTCTTGAAAGTAGTCGTGACTTGATACTACGATTATTAGTATCTTGGGAGTTTTATATATAAATGAGTCATTTCTTAAATGGTTAGAAACACGTGGTACTTGGGTTAAATTCCCGGATTTTCTCTTAGATGATATGTTAGTGTCTTAATTAAACTAAAACGAGAGGATATATTAATAATGCTAATAAGAAGTTAGGGGATTTCTTAACTTACTTATGTTGTGATAAGCCGATGACGCTTATGTTATGTATGATAGCCGGTTGTGCTAGGTTACGTGTTCTTGCGGGGTAAACCCCGGATGATTCTTGTTATTTTCCTTTGGACATACTGACACGATGGATGGTCCACGGGTATGCGTCCATTAGGATGGTTTACTACTTATTCCATGGATTTGCTACCCATGATGCGAGTGCGGCGTTTGTACTCATGCAGGCCCACCAGGTCCATGCGGGTGAAATAGTCCCATGCGGGTGAAATAGTCTCATGCGAGGCGAATGACCTCATGCGGGTGAAATAGTCCCATGCGAGTGCGACGCTTGTACTCATGCGGGTCCACAGGATCCATGCGGGTGAAATAGTCTCATGCGGGTGAAATAGTCCCATGCGAGGTGGATGACCTCATGCGGGTCCACAGGACCTATGCGGGTGAAATAATCCCAGGAGTAGGGTTGCTTAATGATACTACGGGCGAGAGACCCTGTTTTGATCATGAGCCTCCTATTTTTATGCAGTAAAGTTTATACTTGTTACTCTCATTGTTAGTAAGGCACAGTGCAATGTAATGTGATTTTCATCTATGACTCCAGCTTATTTTAGACTTATGATATTATTACAGTATTTTCCAATTTTACATACTTGGTACATATTGTGTACTGACCCCCTTCCTCGGGGGCTGCGTTCATGCCGCAGGTAGGGGTAAGCAGGTGGTGGATCCTCATTCTTAGGATCTTGCTCAGGTGTCAGAAGCCCCATTTCTCCGGAGGCTCGACTTTTGGTACGGTTCTCCCTGGTGTTGTAGATGTTTTGTACATTCAGGGGTATGAAGGGGCCCTGTCTCGTCATAGTGTTTACACATTCTTAGAGGTATGTAGTCCTGTCATAATGTTATACCCCGTATTCTCAGGGTATGTATGCGAGGACGTACGTACGAGAGCACGACAGAAAATTGGAAAGGAAGAAAGAGGTGATTTTTCCACGGAAAAAGTTTCCGGTTTTTGGTAAGGAAAAATGTTCGTTGAAGGGAATTGGGTTCCCAGATTTGGAATTTGGGCTTCTTAGATTATATTAGAATTATGGAATTTTATTTTCGGAAATGGTCACGTGGGGCCCACGGAGAAATTCTGATTTTGTAGGGCCACTTTGTTTTGAGATTTTGGCCATTGTGGATATTTTTGGAAGACGTTTTATAAGGGCCAATAGGAGGGTGACACGTGTCACCCCGCCTAGGTGGCTTGGCGAATGACATTTGTGCCTGACACGGTTAGAGTCGTTTTTGGCGAAGCGTTTTACATAACTTGCGAGGAAAATTCCGGCTATGTCTTTTCTTATTTTTGCGGATTTTTCCGAGAGGCGAAACATTTTGGACCAACGGGAGGGTGGCGTGTCACCCTCGATGGAAGCAAGTGGCGGCACTTGGCGATTGAAGGCAAGTTGTGGTAGATATTTGTGTAGATATTTGTGAGGGTTTTAAGGAGTAGGGACTAGGGTGCACTTGGCTTGATCTTGGCCTTACACTTGCCTTGCACATGGCTTGATCTTGGCCGTTGGTTGGCCTTTGGTTTTGCTATAAATACCCACTAAGCAGAAGACTTCATCCATTCCTAAAATCTTACAAGTCTTGAGTCCCTCTCCCTCCCTTTGAGTGTGTTCTCGTCCTAAGCCTTCCCCCTCCCAGGTGGCCTTGTGGCGAGAGCCTCCCTCCCCTTTGTGGTGCTAGCCGTAGGGTACCCCACAGCCTAGTTGTTTCGTATAATACACCACTCTTGGTAGAAATACTCTCAGTATTGTTATAATGCCAAAATACCTTAGCCTTTACCTTGTTGTATTCCAAAAGTTACCTCTTTCGTAGAGCAGGAAATACTACCTTTGTCCTTTTGTCTCAAACCAAACCACAAGGAAATCTTCATAGTTGGTTGAAGTATTTGAGTAGAAGTTGGTTAGAACTTCTAAGGGTTGTTTGGAGCGGATTGGAGCGCACGGAGTAGGAGCTAAACCTTGCTCAGGATCGACATTATAACTTGGATAATTTTGGGCTTGTCGAGGTAAATATTCTTGTCCCCTTATTGTAATTGGAGATTACATGTTGTAGGAATATATAGTTGAGGTATACTATATATAGAATCTGTATTTACATAGGGTGTATTGCGATGAGACTTGTGTAGCATTGTTGTGTAGTAGAATTGTATACGTCAGGTTAGGCGTATAAACCCCACGGTTGGCTTGATGGCGGCCTCGATAGAGAGGAGATTTACTGTTGTTGCGGGAGAAGTCTTTGCGAATTTTACAGAGAACATGGAACCGTGCGGTTAGAAGTTAATAGGCGTTTGTGGCCTTATAGGTGGAAATCTGCGAGTAGCGTATTCTACTTGAAGAGTGGAAACGGCTAGCGATTCTGATCTTGTGGAGCGTTTTGCTTATTGTCGATACTCGTCGCGAGGTATGTGAACCTCTTCCTATCTGTTCTAGCATGATATGTGTGTAACTATGTAGTGCGGTGGACGTCACAGTGCTAAGTGTATTTGTTTGGTTTAAACATAAAGTGTTATAACGGCTTTATGGGAAGTTGGTTATAATGACTTTATGTAGGTAAGAAAATGGTTTCTTGATGTTAGAAGTTAGAGACTTGATCTTATAAGATAAGAGACTTAACTTATTTGTTTTAATGTGGATGTTGTGTGAAACCTCATTCGTGAGTAATGAGTACTTGGTTTTAAAGGGATAATGTTTCTTGATTTGGAAATCGTAATGTGTATCGACAGGACCAACTGCAGCGTTAATAAAGGAAAATGTATTGAATAATGATGTGTTGTATTAAAACCGGTAGAAACCTCCATCTGCATAGAAGCTAAGATGAGACAAAATGATATTACATTTTCTAGATCATGGGCATTGTAATAAGATCGTTATAAACAAGAATAAACTACTCACATATATGACATATGTTACTCAATTGTTTTAAAAGAGATTAAGACTATGAGTTATGAAACCTTTCTAAAATAAGTGACTTGAGCATTTGAAATTAGGCAAACTTGAGCGTTTGGAAAATAATGTTGTTACTTGATTTTAAAAAGGGAAGTGTCTTGTTTACTTAAAGATAGTCACGATTTTTATACTACGGGTATTATGTGACTTATGTGAAAGTACTTTGAGTTGTGTGAAACACGCCTATCTTGTGATGATAGCCTTTGTTGTGCAAATGTTGCATTTACGTATTCTGGCGTCTCTCGATAGAGGCGGTTGACTTGTTGAGAACTTACTTGGAGCGTCTTTGGCGGTGTGGAGAATTCCACGGGTATGTTTCCATTTTGATTCTTTGTCTTGTTGTTGATGTTACATGGGACGTATCTACAGAGGTAGAATTCAGGGGCATGTGGCCGTGCGGCGGGGTTGATTACCCGATATATTGTTATTGTGGTTACATGGACATGTCTCTGCAGGTAGAATTTCGGGGCATGTGGCCGTGCGGCGGGGTTGATCACCCGATATTATTGTTGATGTCACATGGGCGTGTCTACAGGGTAGAATTCGGGGCATGTGGCCGTAGGGCATTGGTATTATTGTTGCATCATGGACATGTCTGCCGTCTGCAGAATCGGGGCATGCGGCCGTGATGCGAACATGATTGATGTTGTGGCGTGAGACCCGTAGTTATATTTGAGTGATGACTTGAGGCGTGAGTCACAGTGGACATGTTGCTTTTATGTTGTGAGCGTAGTTTGGTTATCATACATGTCTCTGCTTTATATAGACTAGTATGATTTCATTTCTGATATTTTCTGATTTCACATACTTGGTACTGTCTTGACCTCCTTCGGTGCGTTAAATCCGCGTGTAAGTCGTGATCGTGGATCCTCGCTCATAGGATCACGATTCGGCGTATTAGGAAGCTCCGTTTATCAGGAGGCTTATATTTTGGTATGTGTTCCCTGATTTGTAGGTTCTTGTACATTCGGGGTATGGCGGGCCTGTCCGTCATAATCATTGTAAATCTTAAGTGCATGTAATCTTGTTGTGGGCGGGGTTGTAAAGGATTAAAGCTTCGGGTTTTATGTATATCTTGAAGGCAAGCGTTTTGGTTGCTTTGTTTATTATTATATCTCTTGTTTCATGACTCATGTTTTATTTTCCGCTGGTTTTCTCTGATGTTGTATCACTAGGGTGCCCGGGGTAAGGTACTAGTCACGGGCCCGAATTCGGGGTGTGACATAGTGGTATCAGAGCAGTTAGTCCTCGGAAAGTGTCTGACGAGTGTCTAGTAGAGTCTTGATTATCGGTGTGTTGTGCACCCATCTATGTCGAGAGGCTATAGGACATTTAAGATTGGTTTCCATTCTTCTCATTCGAGATCGTGCCTTAGAAATTGTGTTGTAAGTTGGACCCTCCGGCGTATCTCGTTTTACGATTATGCCTCCGCGCAAGGCAGCGAGCCGAAGGGCAATGCAGCCAGTCTTTGCTAGTGAGATCTGAGAGAGTACGAGCGCCGCGCCGACGATTAGATTGTGCTTGGATGGCGAGTTTTGTAGCGCCGCCCGGCCCAATGAGTTTAGCGCGGCGGTGGCTGCTGAGACCACGATACGAGCCTCGGTCCACGGCTGGAGCGGATGAGATAGTACAAGGAGATGGCCCGATTGCTCGCGAGTCGTGGCGAGATATGAGGATAAATTTGGATCTGTGATTCAGTTCGATAGCACCATGGTTCACCCCGGCGAGATAGTTTGAGGCTACGGGACTTTACGAGTGTAGCGCCCGAGTTTTATGGGTCGAGGCACGAGGATGATCCGCGAGGAGTTCATCCGGCGATTCTGGTCGTGAGTGATCAAGGCTTGAGAGACCGAGTCGGTGGTCTTAGGTTCGCATCGGGCTGCGTGTGATCGGCGGTTTGATTCGTAGGAATTGTCGGGAGAGCATGCGCTCAGCGGTATGGGACGAGTTCTCGAGGTATTCTCACTCACTTCTTGCCTCCGCGGATGAGGAGAGCGGGCCAAGCAGATTTGTGATCTTTGAGGCAGAGAGGCGTCTGATTCGGGAAGTACAACGTGGAGTTTGACTCGTTGGCTCGGTATGTCCCGCTTTAGTGGCAACCATGGAGGATAGAGTGCACCGCTACGTCACGGATTAGATGATTGCTTGTGAGGCTTGTTAGTGTAGCTCTTGGTAGGGCATGGACATTGCCGCATGCGAGCCCGGTTTGGGATGTGAGGCGGAGAGGTCGACGGAATGACGAATCGCGAGAAGAGGGCGAACAACGAGGTCCTTTGGTGACTTCGAGGCGGACCGCCTCAGCGACATACTAGTTTTGTACCTCCGCGGTCTGAGTGGTCCTCCTGACCTTGAGCATCCAGAGTATTCGGGAGGCGGTCGAGCTCGAGGTTGAGTTTCGAAGTAAGGGTGTTGGCGGATCGGTCACCCTACCTCGGTGTGGTCGATGTAGTAGACCGCATTTCGGAAGTGTCGTGGTGCCAAGGAGCTTGCTATTGTTGCGGCCAGCGGGGCCATTTCGCGGTGTCCGACCAAGGGTAGCACGGATGTTCTGACTCGACGCCGGGATCGATGGCGGGTTCATCACGCCACTAGCTATCGCCTGCGAGTGATTTGTGATTAGAAAGCGGTAGAGCAGTATATCCTTAACCTCTAGAGTTTTGTATACTGATGTGTTTTAGTGTTATGTTCGGATAGCTTTGTGCTAAGTGTGATTTAGACACACGTTATTGTAGAAGGGTAAGTATGGGGGCATGGTAAGTGTGAACCACTGATCATCACGATTGAGACCTTAGAGGTAAGGTCGTCTTGAGTAAAAGATTCGTTTTATGTTTGACCTTTATCGAGTCGTGAGTATACGTGGGTTTTATTTGTGTGATAAGTCCATGGGTAGTGTGAGATGGAAGTGGTAGCTTTCATGATGTGATTTAGCGAGATTGTTCCGTGTCGGGAGCGAGGGCTTGACGCGATTGTGGGTCGGGTTGAGGGCGTCATGCAGGTCAACCGTGCCCGGATTAAGGTGGGGTCAGTTCTGGGTGGTCCGCCCGGTGGTAAGTCACGAGGATGCTAGAACCAAGTTTGTATGATCATCGTATGAGTTCGTGGGCCGCGTTCGACGAAGCGGTTCGTAAAGGCGGGAATGGCCTTAAGGAAGTTTGAGGTTAGTAAGATGACCAAGTTTGGAGGTAGTGACTCGGAGATTTTTGGGAGCGGAGTAATGACTGAAGTATGGTACGTCTTGGGAGAGTTCAAGTGTTCGAGAAGGGCACGACGAGTAAGGAAGGAAGAGAGCGTGTGTTATTTCGCGGTATGGCGTTGACAACTTGTTAGAGGAACTTCATCGATATCCGACTCGAGAAGGAACATTCGGGACGAATGTTTCTAAGGAGAGGAGAATGTTATACCCCGTATTCTCAGGGTATGTATGCGAGGACGTACGTACGAGAGCGACAGAAAATTGGAAAGGAAGAAAGAGGTGATTTTTCCACGGAAAAAGTTTCCGGTTTTAGTAAGGAAAAATGTTCGTTGAAGGAATTGGGTTCCCAGTTTGGAATTTGGGCTTCTTAGATTATATTAGAATTATGGAATTTTATTTTGGAAATGGTCACGTGGGGCCCACGGGAGAAATTCTGGTTTTGTAGGAGCCCACTTTGTTTTGAATTTTGGCCATTGTGGATATTTTTGGAAGGCGTTTATGAGGGCCAATAGGAGGGTGACACGTGTCACCCCCGCCTGGCTTGGCCGAATGACATTTGTCTGACACCTTTGGTTAGAGTCGTTTTTGGCGAAACGTTTTACATAACTTGCGAGGAAAATTCGGCTATGTCTTTTCTTATTTTGCGGATTTTTCGGAGAGACGAAACATTTTGGACCAACGGGAGGGTGACGTGTGTCACCTGCGATGGAAACAAGTGGGGCGGCTTGGCCGATTGAAGGGCAAGTTGTGGTAGATATTTGTGTAGATATTTGTGAGGGTTTTAAGGAGTAGGGACTAGGGTGCACTTGGCTTGATCTTGGCCTTACACTTGCCTTGCACATGGCTTGATCTTGGCCGTTGGTTGGCCTTTGGTTTCTTATAAATACCCTAAGCTTGAAAACTTCATCCATTCCTAAAATCTTCCAAGTCTTGAGTCCCTCTCCCTCCCTTTGAGTGTGTTCTCGTCCTAAGCCTTCCCTCCCCCAGGTGGCCTTGTGGCGAGAGCCTCCCCTCACGCTGTGGTGCTAGCCTGGGTACCCCACAGCCTAGTTGTTTCGTATAATACACCACTCTTGGTAGAAATACTCTCCGAGTATTGTTATAATGCCCAAAATACCTTAGCCTTTACCTTGTTGTATTCCAAAAGTTACCTCTTTACGTAGAGCCCGGAAATACTACCTTTTGTCCTTTTTGTCTCAAACCGAAACCAAGGAAATCTTCATAGTTGGTTGAAGTATTTGAGTAGAAGTTGGTTAGAACTTCTAAGGGTTGTTTGGAGCGGATTGGGCGCGCGGAGTAGGAGCTAAACCTTGCTCGGGATCGACATTATAACTTGGATAATTTTGGGCTTGTCGAGGTAAATATTCTTGTCCCTTATTGTAATTGGAGATTACATGTTGTAGGAATATATAGTTGAGGTATACTATATATAGAACTGACTGTATTTACATAGGGTGTATTGCGATAGACTTGTGTAGCATTGTTGTGTAGTAGAATTGTATACGTCAGGTTAGGCGTATAAACCCCCACGGTTGGCTTGATAGCGGCCTCGATAGGAGGAGATTCTGTTATTGCGGGAGGAGGTCTTCCGAATTTTACGTAGAACATGGAACTGTTATACCCCGTATTCTCAGGGTATGTATGCGAGGACGTACGTACGAGAGCACCAGAAAAATTGGAAAGGAAGAAAGAGGTGATTCTTCCACGGAAAAAGTTTCCGGTTTTTGTAAGGAAAAATGTTCGTTGATGGGAATTGGGTTCCCAGTTTGGAATTTGGGCTTCTTAGATTATATTAGAATTATGGAATTTTATTTTGGAAATGGTCACGTGGGGCCCAGGAGAAATTCTACGATTTTGTAGAGCCACTTTGTTTTGAGATTTTGGCCATTGTGGATATTTTTGGAAGGCGTTTTATGAGGGCCAATAGGAGGGTGACACGTGTCACCCCGCTGAGTGGCCAGTAGAAGTTACCTTTGTGACACGGTTAGAGTCGTTTTTGACGAAGCGTTTTCGCGTAACTTGCGAAGGAAAATTCGGCTATGTCGTTTTGTATTTTGCGGATTTTTCGGCGACGTAACATCTTGGACCAACGGGAGGGTGACCTTGTCACCCCATGGTGGAGACAGTTGATGGCCGATTGGCTCGCGTTTTGTGCCTTATTGGTGCCTTGTTTTGTGCCTTGTTTGGCCTTGTTTTGTGCATTGTTTTGAGCCATGTTTTGTGGAGTAGGGGATAGGGTGCACTTGGCTTGATCAAGGCCTTACACTTGCCTTGCACATGGCTTGATCTTGGCCGTTGGTTGGCTTTGGTTTTCTATAAATACCACAAGCTTGAAGACTTCGTTCGTCAAAACTTCAAGTCTTGAAACCCTCTCCTCCCACTGTGAGCTCTTGGCGAGCCTTCCCACTCCCACCGTGTGGCCTTTGGCGAGGGTTTCCTTCCCACTTTTTGTGGTGCTAATGGTAGGGTACCACTGCTAGTTGTTTCGTATAATACCCATCCTTGTGGTATTGAAATACTTCTCCTAGTATTGTTATAATGCCCAAAATACCTTAGCCTTGTACCTTGTAGTATTCCAAAGATACCTCTATCGTGAAGTCAGGAAATACTACCTTTTGTCCTTTAGTCTCAAACCGAAACCAAGGAAATCTTCGTAGTTGGTTGAAGTATTTGAGTAGAAGTTAGTTAGAACTTCTAAGGGTTGTTTGGAGCGGATTGGAGCGCCACGGAGTAGGAGCTAAACCTTGCTCGGGATCGACATTATAACTTGGATAATTTTGGGCTTATCGAGGTAATTATCTTGTCCTCTATTGTAATTGGAAATTACATGTTTGTTAGAATATATAGTTGAAGTATACTATATATGGAACTATACTTAGTATTCGGCAATGTCTTTTGACTTAAGCTGAAGAATAAAGAAGCCCAGACTGTAATTACATAGGTGTATTGCGGTAGACTTGTGTAGATTCTTGAGTAGGATGGTACACGTCAGGTTAGGCGTGTAAACCACACTGGTTGGCTTGGTGGCGGCCTCGATAGAGGAGGAGATTTACGTTGTTGCGGGGAGGTCTGAATTTTACGTAGAAAGATAGAAACTTGTGTTTTGGGGTTAATAGGCGTTTGTGACCTTTATAGGTGAAAGTACTAAGAGTAGCGTATTCTACTCGAGGAGTGGAAAAGGGCTAGCAAGGTTGTAGTACTTGGAGCATTTTGCTTATTGTCGATAAATCGTCGCGAGGTAAGTGAACCTCTTCTATCTCTTACAGCATGATATGTGTGAACTATGTAGTGCGGTGAGCGTACGTGTGTTAAGCGTGTTTGATGGTTCTTAAAACATAAAGTGTTATAACGGCTTTATGGGAAGTTGGTTATAACTTTATGTAGGTAAGAAAATACTTTGTGGTTTTAAAGGTAGCGATGTGAATTATAAGCGGCTAGTTATAATAAAGAACTTGATGTATTTCAAAGATTTATAAATCGTTTTGAAGGGAGAGTAACACTTGGTTTTAAAGGTTTTAAAAAAAGAGTTATACTAGCCGTGGGGAGTTAGGTATAATGTCTTAAGAGAGGTAAAGAAAATGGTTTCTTGATGTTAGAAGTTAAGAGACTTGATCTTATAAGATAAGAGACTTAACTTATTTGTTTTAATGTGAATGTTTGTGTGAAACCTCATTCGTGAGTAATGAGTACTTGGTTTTATTTAAAGGGATAATGTTTCTTGATTTGGAAATCGGAATGTGTATCGACAGGACATTGTAAGCGTTAATAAAGGAAAATGTATTGAATAATGATGTATCGTATTAAAACCGGTAGAAACCTCCATCTGCGTAGAAACTAAGATGAGACAAAATGATATTACATTTTCTAGATCATGGTCTTTGTAATAAGAATGTTGTAAACAAGAATAACCTACTCTCGCGTGAGACATATATTACTCGATTGTTCTAAAAGGAATCAGTGATTAAGTTTGGGAACTATGAAACCATTTGAAAATGAGAAGCTTGAGTAATTGAAACTAGGCAAAGGAACTTAGGAAAAGAATGTTGTTACTTGATTTTGAAAAGGAATGTGGGTTGGTCATTCGATACTACGAATTATCGGGTGACTTTTATAAAAGTAATGGATCTCTTTTAAAAGAACTTAACGTATGTAGTACCTTGGGGTTAAAACCGGACTTTGGCGTAAAATGAAAGTACTTTGAGTTGTGTGAAACTTGCTTATGCTTGTTGTTGTGAAACTTGCCTATGTTTGTGATGATAGCCTTTGTTGTGCAAGTATGGTATTTACGTGTTCTGGCGTCTCTCGATAGAGGCGGTCGACTTGTTGAGAACTTACTTGGGCGTCTTTGGCGATGATGGAGAATTCCACGGGTATGTTTCCATTTTGATTACCGATATATGGTTATTGCGCAACATGGGCGTGTCTGCCGTCACGATGGGGGCATGTGGCGTGCGGCGAGTTGACCACCGATATATTGTTATTGAGGTTACATGGGCGTATCTACACCGTCTGATGTCCGGGGCATGTGGCCGTGCGGCCTTGGAGGTTGATTACCCGATATATGGTTATTGCGCAACATGGGCGTGTCTACCGTCACGATGTTCGGGCATGTGGCCGTGCGGCGCTTGTTATTATTGTTGCATCATGGACATGTCTACTGCCGTCGATATTAGGGCATGCGGCCGTGATGCGAACATGATGGATGTTGTGGGCGTGAGACCCGTAGTTATATTTAGTGGTGACTTTGAGGCGTGAGTCCACGACTTGGCTACTTTTATGTTGCGTCTTGTATTTTGGTTATCATACATGTCTCACCTTTTTAGGCTATTATGATTTCATTCTGATGTTGTGATTTCACATACTTAGTACTGTTATCTTGACCTCCTTGAGGCTGCGTTCATCTGCGGTAAGTACATCGATCGTGGATCCCGCTCTTAGGATCTCATTTCGTGTTGGAAAGCTCAGTTCCGTCGGAGGCTTATCTTTGGTATGTTTCCACTGAGTTGTAGGTTCTTGTACATTCGAGGGTATGGCGAGGCCACTGTCCGTCATAGTTGTTGTAAATCTTAGAAGTGCATGCTTGTTGTGGCGGGGTTTGTAAAAAGGATAAGCTGTTCGGGTTTTTATGTATATATCTGAAAGCCATTGTTTTGGTTGCTTTGTTTATTTATCATGTCTCTCATTTCATGTTTAAAGTTTTTATTTCCATTGGTTTCTCGATGTTGTATCGCTAGGGTGCCGGGTAAGGCACGATCACGGGCCAGTCGGGGTGTGACAAAGTGGTATCGAAGCGATTAGTCCTCGGAAAGTGTCTACGACCGTGTCTAGTAGAGTCTTGATTATCGGTGTGTTGTGCACCACATCTATAATCGAGAGGCTATAGGACATTTAGGATTAGTTTCCATTCTTCTCATTACGAGATCGTGCCTTAGAGTGTGTTGTAAGTTGGACCCTCGGCGTATCTCGTTTTACGATTATGCCTCGCGCCAAAACGCGAGCCCGAAGGGCAAAGCGGCGAAGTGCTTGCTAGTGAGATCTGAGAATGCGGCGCGAGCGGTCGATACACGAGCAGTGCTTGACGGCGAGTTTGCGCCGCCCGGCCAGCGAGGTTAGAGCGCGGCCGTGGGCGATGAGACTCTGATACACGAGCCTCGGTCCACGATGCGGAAGGCGGGAGATGGGTCGCGAGAGATGGCGATTATTGGCGAGTTGTGGCGAATATGAGAGATAAATTTGAATCTGGCGATTCGGTTCAGCGGCCTGTCTTGCACCGAGCGAATAGTTTGAGGCTACGGGACTTTACGAGTTGTAGCACTTGAGTTTTATGGGTGAGGCACGAGGATGATCGCGAGGAGTTCATCCGTCGATTCTGAAGATCATCGTGCGGGTGATCGAGCTTGAGACCGAGTCTGTGACCTTCGGTTCGCGTCGGCTGCGTGATCTGCGATCGATTAGTTTGATTCGTAGGAGCTTTCGGGAGAGCATGCACCTCCGGTATGGGATGAGTTTTGGGGCTTTTCTCACGCACTTCTTGCCTCCGCGGATGAGGAGGCGGGCGACAAATTTTTATTCTTGAGGCAGAGAGGCGCCGTCGGGAGTACAATGTCGAGTTCGATTCTTTGGCTCGATATGTCCTGCGCTTATTGCGAATATGGAGGATAGGGTGCGTCGCTCGTCGGGCTAGATGATTATATGGCGAGTCTTGTGCGGGTGTTTCTCTTGGGGGCATGGACATTGCCGCGTTCGAGCTCGTACGCTTGGAGTGCGAGGCGCGGTCGGCAGGTGGACGGCTTTCGAGAAGAAGGCGAGCGGCCGGATATTTTGGCGACTTTGAGGCGGACGCCTCGGCCAGACTAGTTATGTACCTCCGCCATTGCGAGTGGTCGCCGCGACCGGGACCCAGGGTATTGAGGCGGTCGGGGCTCCCGGGTTTGAATGTTGAGGAGTAGGGTGTTGGCGGTCACGATCACCCTACCGGTGTGGTCGATGTAGTAGACCGCATTTGGGAGTGTCGTAGTACCGAGGAGCTTGTTATTCTTGCGGCAGCGGGGCCATATGGCGAAGCTTGTCCAGGACGAGTGTAGCGGTAGGATAGCCTGACTCTTAGGCGATTGCGGGCCACGGTAAGTCGCGGTGGAAGTTCGATTTAGCGGTCCTTGAGCGCCTAGTTTGGTATATCCTTAACCACAGTAGATACTTGTATGTGTTGATGTTAATGATGTGTTAAGTGTTATGTTCGGATAGCTTTGTGCTATAGTGTGATTTAAAAATCTGGGTAGTGTGAGATGGAAGTGGTAGCTTTCATGATGTGATTTAGCAGGATTGTTCCGTGTCGGGGAACGAGGGCTTGCAGCGATTGTGGGTCGGGTTGAGGGCGTCATCTGGTCAACCCGTAGCCCGGATTAAGGTGGGGTCAGTTCTGGGTGGTCCCGCCAGGTGGTAGGGTCACGAGGATGCTAGGCCCAAGTTTGTATGATCATCGTATGAGTTCGTGGACGCGTTCGACCAGAAGCGGTTCGTAAAGGCCGGGAGTGGCCTTAAAGAAGTTTGAGGTTAGTAAGATGACCAAGTTTGGAGGTAGTGACTCCAGAGATTTTTGGGAACGGAAGTAATGACTGAAGTATGGTACGTACTGGGAGAGTTCAAGTGTTCGAGAAGGGCACGACGAGTAAGAAAAGAAGAGGACGTGTGTTATTTCGTGGCCAAGCTGTGGCGTTGACAACTTGTTAGAGGAACTTCATCGATATCCGTCTTGAGAAGGAACATTCGGGACGAATGTTTCTAAGGAGGGGAGAATGTTATACCCCGTATTCTCAGGGTATGTATGCGAGGACGTACGTACGAGAGCACGACAGAAAAATTGGAAAGGAAGAAAGAGGTGATTCTTCCACGGAAAAAGTTTCCGGTTTTTGTAAGGAAAAATGTTCGTTGAAGGGAATTGGGTTCCCAGTTTTGGAATTTGGGCTTCTTAGATTATATTAGAATTATGGAATTTTATTTTCGGAAATGGTCACGTGGGGCCCACGGGAGAAATTTACGGTTTTGTGGGGCCCACTTTGTTTTCGAGATTTTGGCCATTGTGGATATTTTTTGGAAGACGTTTTATGAGGGCCAATAGGAGGGTGACACGTGTCACCCCCGCCTAGGTGGCTTGGAAGTTACCTTTGTCAACACGGTTAGAGTCGTTTTTAACGAAGCGTTTTCACGTAACTGCGAAGGAAAATTCCGGCTATGTCGTTTTGTATTTTTGCGGATTTTTAGCGACGTAACATCTTGGACCAGCGGGAGGTGACCTTGTCACCTCATGGTGAGCAGTTAGTGGCGATTGGCTCGCGTTTTGTGCCTGATTGGGGCCGTGTTGTGTACCTTGTTTTGGCCTTGTTGTGTGCCTTGTTTTGAGCCAGGTTTTGTGGAGTAGGGGAGCTGGTGCACGTGGCTTGATCAAGGCCTTACACTTGCCTTGCACATGGCTTGATCTTGGCCGTTGGTTGGCTTTTGGTTTCTTATAAATACCCATAAGCTTGAAGACTTCATTCATCCAAAACTTCCAAGTCTTGAAACCCTCTCCTCCCCTTTGTGAGCTCTTAGCCGAGAGCCTTCCCTCCCGCACCGTGTGGCCTTTGGCGAGGGTTTCCCTTCCCACTTTTTGTGGTGCTAGCCGTGGGGTACCCACTGCTAGTTGTTTCGTATAATACCCTCATGGTATTGAAATACTTCTCCTAGTATTGTTATAATGCCCAAAATACCTTAGCCTTGTACCTTGTAGTATTCCAAAGATACCTCTATCGTAGAGTCAGGAAATACTACCTTTTGTCCTTTAGTCTCAAACCGAAACCCAAGGAAATCTTCATAGTTGGTTGAAGTATTTGAGTAGAAGTTAGTTAGAACTTCTAAGGGTTGTTTGGAGCGGATTGGGCGCACGGAGTATGAGCTAAACCTTGCTCGGGATCGACATTATAACTTGGATAATTTTGGGCTTATCGAGGTAATTATCTTGTCCTCTATTGTAATTGGAAATTACATGTTTGTTAGAATATATAGTTGAAGTATACTATATATGGAACTATACTTAGTATTCAAGAATGTCTTT
Source organism: Przewalskia tangutica (assembly GCA_029844215.1). NCBI lineage: Eukaryota > Viridiplantae > Streptophyta > Magnoliopsida > Solanales > Solanaceae > Przewalskia > Przewalskia tangutica. The sequence continues at coordinate 1,241,799 of JAQGDG010000029.1, forward strand.
TGACTTAAGCTGAAGAATAAAGCTGAATCCAGTAATTACATAGGGGTGTATTGCAGTAGACTTGTGTAGAGTTCTTGAGTAGGATGGTACACGTCCGGTTAGGCGTGTAAACCCACAGTTGGCTTGGTAGTAGGCCTCGATAGAGAGGAGATTTACGCTGTTGGGGAAATCTTCTTGAATTTTACGTAGAAAGATAGAAACTTGTGTTTTGGGGTTAATAGATGTTTGTGACCTTTATAGGTGAAAGTACTAAGAGTAGCGTATTCTACTCGAGAGTGGAAAGGGCTAGCAAGGTTGTAGTACTTGGAGCATTTTGCTTATTGTCGATAAATCGTCGCGAGGTATGTGAACCTCTTCCTATCTCTTCTAGCATGATATGTGTGAACTATGTAGTGCGGTAGAGCGTACATGTGTTAAGCGTGTTTGATGGTTCTTAAAACATAAAGTGTTATAACGGCTTTATGGGAAGTTGGTTATATGACTTTATGTAGGTAAGAAAATACTTTGTGGTTTTAAAGGTAAGCGATGTGAATTATAAGCGGCTAGTTATAATAAAGAACTTGATGTATTTCAAAAGATTTATAAATCGTTTTGAAGGAGAGTAACACTTGGTTTTAAAGGTTTTAAAAAGAGTTATACTAGCCATGGGGAGTTAGGTATAATGTCTTAAGAGGTAAAGAAAATGGTTTCTTGATGTTAGAAGTTAGAGACTTGATCTTATAAGATAAGAGACTTAACTTATTTGTTTTAATGTGAATGTTTGTGTGAAACCTCATTCGTGAGTAATGAGTACTTGGTTTTATTTAAAGGGATAATGTTTCTTGATTTGAAATCGAATGTGTATCGACAGGACGCTGCGGCGTTAATAAAGGAAAATGTATTGAATAATGATGTATCGTATTAAAACCGGTAGAAACCTCCATCTGCATAGAAACTAAGATGAGACAAAATGATATTACATTTTCTAGATCATGGTCTTTGTAATAAGAATGTTGTAAACAAGAATAACCTACTCTCACGTGAGACATATATTACTCGATTGTTCTAAAAGGAATCAGTGATTAAGTTTGGGAACTATGAAACCATTTGAAAATGAGAAGCTTGAGTAATTGAAACTAGGCAAACGGAACTTAGGAAAGAATGTTGTTACTTGATTTTGAAAAGGAATGTGGGTTGGTCATTACGATACTACGGTGTCGGGTGACTTTTATAAAAGTAATGGATCTCTTTTAAAAGAACTTAACGTATGTAGTACCTTGGGGTTAAAAACCGGACTTTGGCATAAAATGAAAGTACTTTGAGTTGTGTGAAACTTGCCTATGCTTGTTGTTGTGAAACTTGCCTATGTTTGTGATGATAGCCTTTGTTGTGCAAGTATGGTATTTACATGTTACCCGTCTCGATAGAGGCCTCGACTTGTTGAGAACTTACTTGGAGCGTCTTTGGCGGTGATGGAGAATTCCACGGGTATGTTTCCATTTTGATTCTTGTCTTGTCGTTGATGTCACATGGACGTGTCTACCGATCACGATATTCGGGCATGCGGCCGTGCGGCCGGGTTGATTACCCGATATATGGTTATTACCGCAACATGGGCGATATCTACCGTCTGATATTCCGGGCATGTGGCGTGCGGCGAGGTTGACCACCCAGTATATTGTTATTGAGGTTACATGGGCATGTCTACACCGTCGCGATGTCCGGCATGTGGCCATGCGGCTTATTGTGTGTTGCATCATGGACATGTCTACACCGTCACGATTCGGGCATGCGGCCATGATCGAACATGATGGATGTTGTGGGCGTGAGACCCGTAGTTATATTTGAGTGGTGACTTTGAGGCGTGAGTCCACGACTAACTTTTATGTTGCGTCTGTATTTTGGTTATCATACATGTCTCCACCTTTTTAGGCTATTATGATTTCATTCTGATGTTGTGATTTCACATACTTGGTACTGTTATGCGACCTCGCCCGAAGCTGCGTTCATGCCGCGGTAGAAGTACATCGATCGTGGATCCCCTCTTAGGATCTCATTTCAGCGTGTTGGAAAGCTCCGTTAGTCGGAGGCTTATCTTTGGTATGTTTCCACTGAGTTGTAGATTCTTGTACATTCGTGGTATGGCGAGGCCACTGTCCGTCATAGTTGTTGTAAATCTTAGAGTGCATGCTTGTTGTGGCGGGGTTTGTAAAAGGATAACTTCGGGTTTTTATGTATATATCTGAAGGCAAAATTTTGGTTGCTTTGTTTATTTATCATGTCTCTCATTTCATGTTTAAAGTTTTTATTTCCACGGTTTTCTCGATGTTGTATCGCTAGGGTGCCGGGTAAGGCACGATCCACGAGCCCAAATTCGGGTGTGATAGAAGCATGCGGTTAGAAGTTAATAGGCGTTTATGGCCTTATAGGTGGAAATCTGCGAGTAGCGTATTCTACTTGAAGAGTGGAAAGCGGCTAGCCGTGTTCTGATCTTGTGGAGCATTTTGCTTATTGTCGATACTCGTCGCGGTATGTGAACCTCTTCCTATCTGTTCTAGCATGATATGTGTGTAACTATGTAATGCGGTGGACGTCACAGTGCTAAGTGTATTTGTTTGGTTTAAACATAAAGTGTTATAACGGCTTTATGGGAAGTTGGTTATAACAGCTTTATGTAGGTAAGAAAATGGTTTACTGATGTTAGAAGTTAAGAGACTTGATCTTATAAGATAAGAGACTTAACTTATTTGTTTTAATGTGGATGTTGTGTGAAACCTCATTCGTGAGTAATGAGTACTTGGTTTTAAAGGGATAATGTTTCTTGATTTGAAATCGAATGTGTATCGACAGCACCACTGCAGCGTTAATAAAGGAAAATGTATTGAATAATGATGTGTTGTATTAAAACCAGTAGAAACCTCCATCTGCATAGAAGCTAAGATGAGACAAAATGATATTACATTTTCTAGATCATGGCTGTTGTAATAAGATCGTTATAAACAAGAATAAACTACTCACATATATGACATATGTTACTCAATTGTTTTAAAAGAGATTAAGACTATGAGTTATGAAACCTTTCTAAAATAAGTGACTTGAGCATTTGAAATTAGGCAAACTTGAACGTTTGGAAAATAATGTTGTTACTTGATTTTAAAAAAAAGGGGAAGTGTCTTGTTTACTTAAAGATAGTCACGATTTTTATACTACGGGTATTATGTGACTTATGTGAAAGTACTTTGAGTATGTGAAACACGCCTATGCTTGTGATGATAGCCTTTGTTGTGCAAATGTTGCATTTACGTATTACCGCGTCTCGATAGAGGTAGGTTGACTTATTGAGAACTTACTTGGGCGTCTTTGGCGGTGTGGAGAATTCCACGGTATGTTTCCATTTTGATTCTTTGTCTTGTTGTTGATGTTACATGGGCGTATCTGCAGGGTAGAATTCCGGGGGCATGTGACCATGCGGCAGGGTTGATTACCCGATATATTGTTATTGTGGTTACATGGACATGTCTACACCGATGTAGAATTCTGGGGGCATGTGACCATGCGGCAGGGTTGATTACCCGATATATTGTGTTGATGTCACATGGGCGTGTCTACACCGGTAGAATCCGGGCATGTGGCCATGGGGCATTGGTATTATTGTTGCATCATGGACATGTCTACACCGATGTAGAATTCCGGGGGCATGCGGCCATGATGCGAACATGATTGATGTTGTGGGCGTGAGACCCATAGTTATATTTGAGTGATGACTTGAGGGCGTGAGTCCCTGACTGGACATGACTGCTTTTATGTTGTGAACTGTAGTTTGGTTATCATACATGTCTCCTGCGTTATATAGACTAGTATGATTTCATTCTGATATTTCTGATTTCACATACTTGGTACTGTTATCGACCTCCTTGAAGTGCGTTCATCTACGCAGGTAGAGGTACATCGGTCGTGGATCCTCGCTCATAGGATCACAGTTCAGCGTATTGGGAAGCTCCGTTTCTCCGGAGGCTTATCTTTTGGTATGTGTTTCCCTGAGTTGTAGGTTCTTGTACATTCAGGGGTATGGCGGGGCCCTGTCCCGTCATAATCGTTATAAATCTTAGAAGTGCATAATCTTGTTGTGGGCGGGGTTGTAAAGATTAAAGCTGTTCGAGTTTTATGTATATCTGAAAAGGCCGTTTTGGTTGCTTTGTTATTATTATATCTCTTGTTTCATGACTCATGTTTTATTTTCCGATGGTTTTCTCTGATGTTGTATCACTAGGGTGCCCGGGGTAAGGTACCAGTCACGGGCCCGAATTCGGGGTGTGACACATAACTTGGGTTGATTAAGGATGTAACTGTTCAGCTTTGTTATATTTAGAGGTAGCCATTTTGGGTTAGCCTGCTTATATTCTATATGAGTTCTTGTTGTGAGTTTATTTTCCGCTGGTTTTCTCTGATGTTGTATCACAAGGGTGCCCGGGGTAAGGCACCAGTCACGGGTCCGTGGTCGGGTCGTGACAATAACACTTGCACGAATAGCTATCATGAGCAACCATATGCAATTTAAATCACCACTTTGACTCTCCATATAATCATATAACACGAACTTTCATTTTAGACAAACCAAGGCAATACCATGCCTTCCTTTTTAGAATAACTAAGACAATACCATGCATTCCTTTTTAGAAAAACCAAGACAATACCATGCCTTCCTTTTTAGAATAACCAAGACAATACCATGCCTTCCTTTTTAGAATAACCAAGACAATAACATGCCTTCCTTTTTAGAAAAACGAAGACAGTGCATGCCTTCATTTTTTGAATAACCAAGACAATACCATGCCTTCCTTTTTAGAAAAACCAAGACAATACCATGCTTTCCTTTTTAGAAATACCAAGACAATATCAGGCCTTCCTTTTTAGAAAACCAAGACAATACCATGCCTTCCTTTTTAGAAAAACTAAGACAATACCATGTCTTCCTTTTTAGAAAACCCAAGACACTAACACTTGTAGCATCAAGGAACTTTCACTTTTAAATCAAGTAACTTACACTTTTAAAATCAAATCAAGTATACTTTTTAAAATCAAGTCACTACCACCTCATGTACACATGAAATCTAGATTCATTTAAAACACGTACGTCCACCGTACACTATTTTATAAAGCTCATTCTCAAGGAAGAAATGAAGAGTTCACATACCTCTTCGGCTAATCCACACGCTAAGTAGAATACGCCACAAGTAGTACTTCAACCTATAATGAGAATAACACTTCTATTAACTTCAAGATTTCAAGTGTAGGTTAATACCAAGTAATGGTTTTCTTTTCCTACAACAATTTGGGCAGCACTTCCCCTGTTTGTACGTACTTTTCCACCTTTCAAGTAGGCCAATTTCAACAATAACCAAGTCACCAATTAAGGGCACAACAAAACAGCAACCAAGGTGATTCACACACCTATTTCTCACGTAAAAAACAGCCTCTTAATCACTTAAAACAGTCCACAAAAATCAGCCCACAATCCAACAACAACAAGGGTAAAATGTGAGGCCATTCATCGCATTTCTGCACCCTTAATCCCTTAGGACTTTCATTAGCAATTACTACACTTAAACATGCATATTGGTGGCTGAATTTACAGCATATACATGCCACAAAACAGTCCCTAAAATAGCACAAGAACGTCTCACAGTTTCATGCAGTTTTTCGGCCAACTACTACAACTAAAGCCATTTCCATAACTTCTTATAATCCAATTTTCCAACACTTATATATAAACATATCAACTTGTAATAACCATATTTCCTTCATTTTAACATGCAAGTAGTGAAGATAATAACAACAATAACCAATGAAATCCAAAGTCCCGAAAACTGTCAAGTTTCGGCCCAACCCTTCAAAATTGTCCAAACACCTTTTATTCTTCATTCTTCTTAATACAAGTTCATCTATTAACTACTACAACATGTAATATCAAATTACTTCAAGAGAAGGAAGAATTTTACCGTTTATTTTGCCCAAAAATCGTCCAAAACAGTCCTCTCTATATTGGCCCACATTTTTCGTTTTGCTCCACTTCTTCAAGTTCCAATCACACACATGTATCCTCTATAAGCTTATAACCAACTTCCCTTCTTGTTTTACCTCCAAAAAGTTCATCAAAAGCTTAGGGTTTTCAAGATCATTCTCGGCCAAGAACAATTTTGTAGGATCTTGGAGAGTTCACTTGGCTTAGGACTTGATTAAGATGCTTAATCTTGAAAAATAACTTGTCTTTGATCTTCACTTAATCCATGAAATTCAAAATCTAAAGCTAAGAGAAAAGAGAAGAGCTTTGGAAGAGAAAATATCTTGTGAATAATGGCTAAGTCTTTCCATGTATATCTCTATATAGATATTTGTCTTGCAAGACAAGTGGATGAGGGACACATGTCACCCTCCTATTGGTCACATAATCTTTCTTCACAAAAATATTTATACTTAGCCCAAAATACCTTATTTTTCGAAGGGTCCCACAAAATTGTGAAATTTTTGGTGGACCCCATATTATCAATTCCAAGACTTCATAATTCAATACTAATTCCATATATCCAATTAGAAGAATTAAACTCCAAGTTAATAATTTTTCGTCTCACATTTTTCCAAAATTTTTCGATAGGAAAAATGTAAATATTCTTTCCTTTCAACCTTCAAATCTTAATTCCTTAATCACATTCTCATATCAATGTCATGGAATTACGGGGTGTAACATCCTTCCCCCCTTAGCAACTTTCGTCCTCGAATGTTCATCAAAGGTCTCAAACTATAAACATGCTGGCATAGTCTCCTTTAACTATACCTATTAACCCATACTCAGCAACACAGAGATGCCACACAAGGCCACAATATATCACACATGCATATACACCAATCAATACAGTCAAGCGAAAAATAGAATTACCTGTATAACTATAATTTCATTCACCTTTATCATTCTTATCGTAATCCTCCCTTCTACTCGTCATTAAACGAAAGAACAAAAACATTCCTGCCTCGATACTTAATCATACCATTCCTTCAAAGATCTTATTTCCAGTTACCATATTATCTCCAACTTTAACAACACAAGTGGTTTATACTCAAACCAATGAATCATCACAACTAGTATACTCCACATATACTAAGTACTTTAACCAAGATTACACATAAAATATTTTACTCAAGAAGGCCTTGTATCTAAGGTCTCAACGGTTATCTAATATTCCAAAATTCTCAATTATTCCTTGTCCCAAGCTTACATTATCTCCCCCCGCATACGCGTAAGATAGCTTCTCAAAATCTCAAAATCATATTGTCTTAACCATAACAACTCTATTTACCCCATACCAATATTATTCGATCATATCACTTAAGCATACAACATAGCTTAATCTAACAACAAGGTATGCCATTAAGTCAATTTAACATGATCTCTTAAGAGTTCATCCCCCTCTCAAACAACCCATCACCTCTTAAATATTCCAAATTAGCACATATAAAATGCCTTGGTGTGGATTCATTAAACTGTTTCATACCTTCCAAACCATTATCAAAGCTTAACCAACTCATGGTAACCCATAATTACTTCAGACAACATACACATGGCCCCAAATAAACACGTTCGTACAGATGCACATCATCATTACACCAACTATACAACAAGCTTACCAACATGTATACAAGGTCCATATATTCCCTTCCGGGCCATTGTTGCCTTCTTCGGAGGCATAGCTGCAACACCACAATATGTTAGAGAGGATTATCCTAATAACACAGCTCAATTGCACGATTTCAGAGTAAGAAGAATAGAAACCAATCCTAAATGTCCTGTAGCCTCCTGTTTATAGGTATGGTGCACAACACACCTATAACCAAGACTCTACTGCACACGGTCTGTAGACATTCTGAGGACTAACTGCTCTGATACCACTCTTGTCACGACCCGAACCCCGGGCACGCGACTGGTGCCCTACCTGGGCACCCCTCTTATACCCTCACATCCCATACAAGACATAGGCCAAATAATAAATGAAAAACTGTATATGTAGCAACAAGGCAAGCCGATGAGACTGCCGCTATATATAAAGGGAAATAACCCGACAATACAGTAGTACAAATGACCAACAGTATATAAAACTCCCGCAAGGGTCTTGTGTACCCGCAATATTAGGGACACCTGCCCTCAGAATCATTATGCAGATCCTATTCATGCGACTATTTCACCCGCATGAGACTATTTCACCCGCAAGGGTCTTGTGTACCCGCAATGAGTATCTATACGTGATACCCGCATCATGGAGAGCTAGTCCATGGAATAATATCTTGGGAGTTGAACCCGCATGAGCCCTTTAGACCCGCAATGAGTATACCTACTCACGACATGGGAGCTAATCCATGAAATAATATGGCGGAAGCATGCCCATGGAATTCCTGCATCATGTAAGCATGTGCATGTAAATGATATAAATGAAGCATGCCCATTGAATTCCTGCATCATGTAAGCATGTCCATGTAAATAATACAATAATGTTGTCGGCCCTCCAGTTTGGGACGCGGTGATGTGGGGATATAACACTTGCACTAATAGCTATCATGAGCAACCATATGCAATTTAAATCACCGCTTTGACTCTCCATATAATCATATAACATGAACTTTCATTTTAGAAAAACCAAGGCAATACCATGCCTTCCATTTTCGGGAAAACCGAGACAACACTATGCCTTCCTTTTTAGAATAACCAAGATAATACCATGCCTTTCTTTTTAGAATAACCGAGACAACACTATGCGGTTTCGAGTCCCATATGGGTGAAATAGTCCCATGAATAGGATATGTATAATGATTCTGAGGGCAGGTGTCCCTGATTTTGACATGACTTTCATATTTTGAAAAGGTACGGTTGATTTTCTATTTTGAAATTGTACAGTTTACTCTCATTACACCGAGTCCCACAAATGGGCCGGGTAATATATGGCAAAGTGTTTACCGCGTCCCTCACTAAAGGGTAGGGACAAGTTACACTGATGATTCCACCGAGTCCCTCACTAAAGGTCCAGGATGCGTTATATGAAAACATATACGATGACTCTTATTTTTACAATGGTACAGTGATACAAGGTACAGTTGGCTCTTATTTTATATGGCACGGTAAGATTTGGTATTTTATTTTCATACTTATCCCAGTCATTCTTTTGTACAGTTATGATCTTATTTACTGTGCTTCATATTTACATACTTGGTACCTTGTTATCGGACCCCTCCGAAGCTGCGTTAAATGCCGCAGGTATAAGTACTCAGTTTGGTGATCCTCGAGCTTAGATTTCCTGCCCAACTTTTGAGATAGCTCCACTATTCTGGAGCTTGTCATTTTGGTACAGGTATTCCATTATGGCTTATGTATATTCAGGGGTACAACGGGGCCTTGTCGGCTTGCCAGTTTTATTAAAATGAGTTTTTCTTAAGTTTCCGCTGGTAATATATGATGTATGGGTATAAGGGTGCCCAGGTAGGGCACCAGTCGTGGGCCCGGGGTTCGGGTCGTGACAAGAGTGGTATCAGAGCAGTTAGTCCTCGGAATGTCTACAGACCGTGTGCAGTAGAGTCTTGGTTATCGGTGTGTTATGCACCACACCCATAAACAGGAGGCTACAATACATTTAGGATTGGTTTTTATTCTTCTTACTCTAAGATCGTGCGATAGAGCCATGTTGTTAGGGTAGTCCCTCTCTAACGTATTATTGTGGTTGCAGCTATGAGAAAGCGACAGCGACCCAGAAGGGGAATATATGGACTTAGTATACAGGTTGGTAAAATGGTTGTATAGTTGGCGTGATAATGATGTACATCTATACGGACATATTTATTAGGGTCATGTATGTGTTGCCTAATGTGATGGTGGGTTATCATGAGTTGTATAAGCTTTTATAATGGCTTGAAAGGTATGAAACAGTTTAATGAATCCACATCAAGGTTATATATGTGCTAACTTAGAATAATTAGGAGGTGATAAGCTGTCTGAGAGGGTGATGAACCCTTAAAGGATCATGTTTAATTGACTTAATGGCATACCATGTTGTTAGATTAAGCTGTGTTGTATGCTTAAGTGAGATGCACGAATAATATTGGTATGGAGTAAATAGGGTTGTTGTGATTAAGACTAACATGATTTTGAGATATTGAGAATTTATCTTGCCCGTATACATGAAGAGATAATGTAAGCTTGGGACATGGAGTATTTAAGGATCTTAGAATATTTGATAATCGTTGAGCCCTTAGATATACAAGGCCTTCTTGAGTAAAGTATTCTATGTTTGATCTTGGTTAAAGTACATAGTATATGTGAAGTATATTAGTTGTGATTGATGAATGAGACTATGTGTTATATGGTGGCCATGTGACACATCTTTGGGTTTGCTGAGTATTGTTGGAACTTGTAGAAAAGGAAGAGATTAAGTGAGAAAAAAGCGTCTTTGTGAATTTCAGTACGCCGTGTGTGCCAAGGAGACGGGACGCGGTCTGAAACTTGAGAGGGCAGGAATTCCGGCACGGCATGCCCGACGCACGAGACCTCAGTCTAACAACGAGTATATGTTGATATTTATAGCTAAAAGAGACTATGCCGAAATTTGTATAGCTTGAGACCTTTGATGAACATTCGAGGACGAATGTTTCTAAGGGAGGAAGAATGTTACACCCCGTAGTTCCAGGGCATATAAGTGAGAACATGGTTATGGAATTAAGATTTGAATGTTGGAAGGAAAGTATACTTACATTTTCTTATATGGAAAATTTTGTAAAAAATGTGACGACGGAAATTTATTAACTTGGAGTTAGATTCCTTAATATGGATTTATGGACTTAGTATTGTATTATGAAGTCTTGGCATTGATAATACGGGGCCCACCAAAAATTTTACAATTTTGTGGGGCCCTTCGAAAATTTTAAGATATTTGGCTAAGTGTGGGAGTTATTTTGTGAAGACAAATTTATGACCAATGAGAGGGTGACACGTGTCCCTACACTTGTCTTATAAGTCCACTTTTATTTTTTTCGGGTAAATGAATATTATATTACTAAAAATTCGGAAGTGTTCTCAATCCTCAACGTAATACAATGCAAGGCAAGAAGCTAAAATCAAGGGGGAACGGGATGTTCACTCAAAAGGTGAAGTTACAAGAGGGAAATAAATCATAAGAAACTCTATATGTTGCTATCTTGACTCTTGCAATAACATCATCCTCCATCAAGTCAGTTTTATAAAATAGCAATGCATTTCTTGTTCTCCAAATCTCATACACCACTGCGCAAAAGGCAAGTAAGATAGCTTTATACCGGATGCATGTCCCGTGGAGGTCCTTCTTGATCCATTTGAGTGCTCTTTCAATGGTAGTCATCTCTCTTCTAATTCCCAACCATTCCCTAATGAGTTTCCAAATCTTGTGTGAGTAAGGGCAAGAAAAGAAGAGGTGAGCCCGAATCTCATTATTTTGCTTGCAGAATCCGCAAGTCACATCCTCAATGTTAAGATAGGAGAGAGTGTCTTTAGTGGCAAGACACTTCCGACAAGTTAGCCAAACTGTGAATGAAAATTTGGGAGGTATGAAGTCTTTCCAAATTTGAGATATCCATAGCTTACGTTCACGAGGGGTGCGCAAGACATCATACACAAGACCGGAGTCCAATCTTCCATTGATACAACACTTCTATAAACCCACAATTGTATTTCCTTGACTACCAAAGATGCTCATGAAATTGTCTCGGATACCACAAGCTTTTTGAACAAAAGCGGATCCCTATTCTTTACAAAGCCAAAAGCTTTAGTTACATCATTTTTCTTTACAAACTGACCCACAAGATATGACTACAGACCTCTAAGAGTTTTAACATAACAACTGTGACGGGACAGGGCCCCGCCATACCCCTGAATGTATATAAATCTACAACATCAGGGAAACCGTACCAAAAGAAAAGCCTCCGGAGAAATGGAGCTTCTAACAACTGATCAGTGATCCTAAGAGTGAGGATCCGCAACCTGCTTACCCCTACCTGCGGCATGAACGCAGCCCCCGAGGACGGGGGTCAGTACAAAATATGTACCAAGTATGTGAAACTAAAAGTACTGTAATTTAAATCATAAAGTCTAGATATATAAAGCTGGAGACAAGTATGATAATCAAATTAACAGTACAACCGTGCCTTGTCGAAACGAAAGTAATGAAAGTCAGTTTTTACCTTTTAAAGACTATTTCACATAAATAATAGTCACACCAAGGCTAGGGACACAAGCCCTCAAAATCATCACACAGTCCAGTAAGGGTCTCAAGCCCGCAAACATCAAGCGTGCCCGTGGAATCCTCCATCACTGTCGACAGCCGCAAGTGTAAAATATATATATATGTAACACGCCCGTGGAATCCTACATCACTGTCGGCGTGCACATATGCAATATATATATATCTCATGCCCGTGGAATCCCTCATCTCGGGTACATGACTTCATGGAGAGCTAATCCATGGGATAATAATAGTATATAACATGCCCGTGGAATCCCTCATCTCGGGTACATGTCTTCATGGAGAGCTATTCCATGGAATAATAATAGTATATAACATGCTCGTGGAATCCCTCATCTCGAGTACATGTCTTCATGGAGAGCTAGTCCATGGAATAATAATAGTATATAACATGCCCGTGGAATCCCTCATCTCGGGTACATGTCTTCATGGAGAGCTAGTCCATGGAATAATAATAGCATCCGAGAGTTTAACCCGCATCATAGTTGCATGCCCCGGAATCTCTCATTGTATAAACATGTCCATGGAACAATCACAATGGAAGAATACCCGTGGAATCCTTCATCACTGTCGGTACGTCCAAGTAAATTCACAACAAGACAGCTGGTCCTCCAACTGAGAGACACGGCAACGTAGAAATAAAATACTTGCACTCAAAGGCTATCGCAAGCAATCATAGGCAAGTTCATAAAATCTTTAGACTTTCATTAACATACAAAAATGAATTTCATTTTATAAACTCAAGGTACTTTCATTTTACGTGAAATACGGGGATTTAACCCAACGTACTACGTACTTCTAAGCTTTTGAAAAGGACTTATTTCATAAAATAGCCACAAGATACTAACACCCGTAGTATCAAGGTAAGTCTACTTTTCGAGTCAAGCCACTACACCTTTAGAAATACATTTTTAGGCTTCTAAACCAAGTGACTTTTACTTTAAAACGTTAACCAATTGATGCCTTTAAATCAAATTTCCCTTCTTCATTTCAAGTCATTTATCTTTGTTTACATTACTAGAGTAAACCATTCTTTTAACTTTCCATAAAGTTGTTATAACCAACTTCCCATAAAGCCGTTATAATAACTTTATGCTTTAGAAACTAAGGCATTTTTATCCATTAAAACAAGTGAGTTAATTCTCTAACTCAACTAACTTGGACATTCTTAAAACAAGTCAAGGACATCAAAATGAAACTGAATTCATTTAAATCTTGTACGTCTACCGTACTATACATTTATAACTACTCATGCTCAAGAGATAAGAAAAGTTCCACATACGTCTGTCCATAAAGCTATTATAACAACCTTTCATTTTGGAGGACTTAAGACACTTTTATTTCTTATTACATTAGGGAAAACTAAACCCAAAAATACTATGTACATGCACACTTATAAAAGAATCATGCCACACCTTCTCTTTTAAATCAATAAACTTCTTCTTTTGAAAACTCAAGTTACATTCTCTTTTGAAATCAAGCCTCTTAACTTTTGAAATAAATCATGGAAACCATACTTTTTAAATCAAGTCATTCCTTCCTTTAAGAATCAAGTCCCATAACTTGAAAAATAAAGTCTCATAACCTTTTAAGAAATCAAGGTTCATAGTTTTAAAAATTCATAATATAAACTCTTTAAATTAAGTAACATATACTTTTATGAGATGTGAATAGGTTATACTCGTTTATAATCACACGCCCGAACCCAAGACGTGGTCGGTGCCCTACCTGAGCACCTTCTACCTTAACAACTAAGTAAATCGCGGAAATTAAATAAGCACACGCCCGAACCCGGGCGTGGCGGTGCCCTACCTGGGCACCCTTCTACCTTAACAACTAAGTAAACTGCGGAAATTAAATAACACCTTTTTTTTTTAAACCAATCGTACGTGCAAGGGAAAAGCCGACAAGGCTGCCATATAATATACATAACAAAAGACACTACACCGTACATGAGTCCAATCCCACATATGAATACAGACCTCTAAGAGTTTTACTGAACTATGACGGGACAAGGCCCCGCCGTACCCATAACTGTACAAAAGCCTGTACTGAAAGAACTTATACCAAAAAGATAAACTCCTGAACAGATGGAGCTATCCAAAACTTCGGGCGGTCCTACACTGCGGATCACCAAAGCTGCATTACCTAAACTGCAGATGAACGCAGCCCCGAAGGAGGTCGACGAAGAATGTACCAAGTATGTGAAAGCGATGAAATGCGTAATGAAATCATAATGATCTAAACAAAACATGAGACATGTATGATAGCCAACCTACGATGCAACACATAAGCAGTCATAACAAGTCAGGGACGCATGCCCTCAAGTCATTTCTGAAATATAACCATGGGTCTCACGCCCATAATATCAATCATGCCTGTGGAATCCTTCCTCACTGCCGGCAGTCCATGATATAATATAACACCAATAGGCATACATGAACACCAAGTCCCACCTGTGCCCTAAAAACTGTACGGGCCGAGTAGGAAAACGAACAGGTGGTATAATGTCTTGGGGTTTACCCCTCATTTATACTCTTACCCTAGAGAAGGTGGTAACGCAGGTGGTATAATGTCTTGGGGGTTTACCCCTCATTTATACTCTTACCCTGGAGACGGCGGTAACGCAGGTGGTATAATGTCTTGGGGGTTTACCCCTCATTTATACTCTTACCCTGGAGAAGGTGGTAACGCAGGGGGTATAATGTCTTGGGGGTTTACCCCTCATTTATACTCTTACCCTGGAGAAGGTGGTAACGCAGGGGGTATAATGTCTTGGGGGTTTACCCCTCATTTATACTCTTACCCTGGAGAAGGTGGTATAATGTCTTGGAGGTTTACCCCTCATTTATACTCTTACCCTAGCTCAACTGACCATCAAACAAAACATAAGCACTACCATGTATTTTATAAAAATCCGGGAATTTAACCCAAGTACTACAAATAACGGAAGCATACCCGTGGAATCCCACATCACTGTCGGTACGTCCAAGTAACTTACAACAAGACAGTCGGCCCTCCAACCGAGAGTCGCGGCAACGTAATAAAACATAATACTTGCACTCAAAGGCTATCACCAGCACACATAGACAATTCTCAATTAATCAAGCCAAAGTACTTATCAAGGCACACATAGAATAATTTTCAATTAACCAAGCCAAAGTACTATCAAGGCACACATAGAATAATTCTCAATTAACCAAGACGAAGTACTTATCAAGGCACACATAGAATAATTCTCAATTAAACAAGCCAAAGTACTACGTACGTACATTCTTTTCAAAAGACTCATTTTAATGTAAAACCCCAAGATACTAACACCCGTAGTATCAAGGTGTGTCTATTTTTCAAAGTAAATGTTGTACCCCGTATTTCCAGAGTATGTACGTGTGGGCGTACGTAGAAAAGTTTAAGCCTTAAGTTAGGCAAGATTCGAAATTTGTACACAACCCCCGAAAAGAACCGTTTTTTAAAACGCGTTTCTGAGAACTTGCGAAGGGAAAATTCCGGCTATGTCATTTTTTATTTTTGCGAATTTTTCCGAGAGACGAAATATTTTGGACCACGAGAGGGCGACACTTGTCACCCTCAAGTGGCGGATGATGGACGACTTTGGGTCACGTTCTTGGCCATGTTTTGGCCTTGTTTTGTGCCTTGTTTTGTGGCTTGTTTTGTGGCTTGCTTTGTGGAGTAGGGATAGGGGGCACTTGGGCAAATCTTGGCCCTCCACTTGCCCCCCACATGGCTTGATCTTGACCATTGATCTTCCTATAAATACCCCCCCCCCCCCTTTGTGAAGACTTCATCATCCACAAATGTTTCCAAGTCTTGAAATCTCCCTCCCCTCTTCTTGTTGTGTTCGTCCAAAGCCTCTCCTCCCCTTTGAGAGGCCTTGTGGCAGAGAGGTACCCCTTGGTAGAAAGTATTCTCCAAGTATTGTTACTATACCAAAATACCTGAGCCTTATACCTTGTAGTATTCCAAAAGTTACCTCTTTACGTAGAGCCCGGAAACACTACCTTATGTCCTTTTTGTCTCAAACCGAAACCCTAAGGAAAATCTTCATAGTTAGTTGAAGTATTAAGTAGAAGTTGTGTAGAACTTCTAAGGGTTGTTTGGAGCGGGTTGGAGCGCCCAGAGTTGGAGCTAAACGTTGCTCAGGATCGACATTTATACTTGGATAATTTTGGGCTTATCGAGGTAAATACGCTTGACCTTCTTAGTACATACTGTTGAAGTATAAGAATTAAGTATAAGTTATATACCAGGAAGGTATATAAGAAGGAACCAACTGACTTACATAGAATTTGTATTTACTGATGACTTGTGTAGTTTGGCGGGTAGGGAAGTGCTGCCCAATTTTCCGTAGAATTATTTTACAGATAGTCTAGTCATTGATAGACTTGTGTGACCATTATAGGGTGAAGTACTGCGAGTAGCGTATTCTACTCGAAGAAGTGAAAAAGGGCTAGCAGGATTACAGTACTTTGGAGCTATTTGCTGATAGTCGATAATCGTCGCGAGGTATGTGATTCTTCCTATACTCTTGAGCATGATATTTTAAAAGAATATATAGTACGGTAGACGTACGTGTGGCAATGTCTTTTGACTTAAGCCTGAATAATAAGAACCTTGAAGTATTTTAAAAGAATATATATATAGTACGGTAGGCGTACGTGTGTTAACTGAATGTAGTGTTACGGCAATGTCTTTTGACTTAAGCCTGAATAATAAGAATCTTGAAGTATTTCAAAAGAATTAAGAATCCTTTTTGAAAGAAGAATAATACTTGGTTTGAAAGCTTAAGAGTTATACTAGCTTTATGGGAAGTTAGGTATAACGAATTAAGAGAGATAAAAAGAATGGTTGATTGCTTTTAAGAAGTTAAGAGACTTGATCTTAAAAGATAAGAGACTTGACTTAATTGAATTGATGTGAAAGTTGTTAAGAAGTGTGAAACCTCATTCGTGAGTAATGAGTACTTGGTTTTTAAAGAATAATGTTTTACTGATTTCGGAAATGAGAATAAGTAAGGAACTTGATTTCTAAAAGAGACTTGAGGAAATTAAAGAGTTTTGGTTTAAAAGAAAGGCATTGTTTTGTCTTAAAAATTGGTTTAAAACATAAAGTGTTATAACAACTTTATGGGAAGTTAGTTATAACGACTTTATGAAAACAAAAGAATGGTTTTATCATTGGTTTTAAAGTGGTAACTTGACTTTAAAAGGAGAAGTGTTTTGGTCTAAAAAGAAGGCATGGTATTGCCTTAATTCGGTTTACTTAAAAGATGTTAATCACTTTATTTTGATACTACGGGTATCGGGTGACTTTTGTAAAAGAAATGGATCTTCTAAAAGAATTTAACGTACGTAGTACTTTGGGGATTAAAACCTGGACCTTGTCATAAAATGAAAGTATCTTGAGTTATGTGTAGCTTGCCTATGTTTGCGTGTGATAGCCTTGTTGTGCAAATTTTATATCCTTATGTTACCGCGTCTCTCGATGGAGGGCCGGTCGTGTTATTCTTGATCATTTTGGACATACTGACACGATGGGTGGCCCACGGGTATGCTTCCATTATGATAGTTCATGGGCATACTGACTCGATGGATGGTCCACGGGTATGCGGCCATGATGAGGGTTCGTTTCCCTGTGATAGTGTTTGTTATACCCCGTATTTCCAGAGTATGTACGTAAGGACGTACGTAGAAAATTTTGAAGTGTAAAGTGGCTTGGCCGAATTATTTTGTTCACAACACCCGTTTAGAGTCGTTTTTAGACGAAACGTTTTCACAGCTTTCGTAGGGGAATTTCCGGCTATGTCATTTATATTTTTTGCGGATTTTTCCGAGAGACGAAACATTTTGGACCAACAAGAGGGCGACACTTGTCACCCTCTAATTGGTGGGAGTGGGCGGAAATGTGTGATGGATTTAATTGGCCTTGTGGTCAAGGGGAGTTGGTAGGATATTTTGTGTGCAAGTTGGCTTAGGACACTTGCCCAAATCTTGGCCTTACACTTGCCTTGCACTTGGCATAATCTTGGCCATTGGTTGGCCTTGGCTTGTAGTATAAATACCCCCTTAGTTGATGAACTTTCTTCATCCAAAAATTGAGCTATCTACCTAAGTCTCAAAATACTCCCTCCCTCTTGTGGTTCTCGTCCAAAGCCTCTCCCCCTCCCCCTCCTAGTGGCCTTTGGCCGAGAGTTTCCTCCCCTGTGGTGTTTCTTAGTGGGTACCCCACTAGCCTAGTTGTCTCGTATAAATACCCCTTGTTGTGGTATAGAAATACTCTCCTAGTATTGTTATTATGTCCAAATACCTTGGCCCAAATACCTTGTAGTATTCCCAAGGTTACACTTATACTAGCCCAGAAAATACCGTTATACTTTCCCTCAGTCACTAAAACGAAACCCTAAGGAAATCTTCACCCGTTGTTGAAGTATGGAGTAGAAGTTGCGTAGAACTTCTAAGGGTTGTTTGGAGCGGATTGGAGCACTCGGAGGAGGAGCTAAACCTTGCTCAGGAGCGACTTTAAACTCGGATAATTTTTGGGCTTATCAAGGTAAATATCTTGTCCCTATTGTAATTGGAAATTACATGTGTTGAATATATAGTGTTGTATACTATATATAGAACTGAACTTAGTATTGTGGCAATGTCTTTTGACTTAAGCCTGAAGAATGAAGAATTGAACAATAATCACATAGAAGGATGATAAAGAGAAGAACTGAACTGTAATTACCTAGGGTTGTATTACAGTAGACTTATGTAGCATTCTTGTGTAGTAGAATTATGCAGCGTCCGGTTAGGCGTGTTAACCCCCCGTTGGCTTGGTAGCGGCCTCGATAGAGAGGAGATTTACGCTGTTCTTGCGGGAGGTCTGCGAATTTTCTGTAGAAAGATGGGAACGTGTGGTTAAGATTTAATAGACGTTTGTGGCCTTTTTAGGTGAAAGTACTAAGAGTAGCGTATTCTACTCGAGGAGTGGAAAGAGCTAGCAAGGTTGTAGTACTTGGAGCATTTTGCTTATTGTCGTTAAATCGTCGCGAGGTATGTGAACCTCTTCCTATCTCTTCTAGCATGATATGTGTGAACTATGTAATGCGGTAGACGCATACGTGTTAATCGTGTTTGATTGTTCTTAAACATAAAGTGTTATAACGGCTTTATGGGAAGTTGGTTATAACGACTTTATGTAGGTAAGAAAATACTTTGTGGTTTTAAAAGGTAATCATGTGAATTATAAAGCGGCTTGTTATAATAAAGAACTTGATGTATTTCAAAAGATTTATAAATCGTTTTGGAAGAGAGTAACACTTTGTTTTAAAAGGTTTTAAAAAGAGTTATACTAGCTTTATGGGAAGTTAGGTATAATGTCTTAAGAGAGGTAAAGAAAATGGTTTACTGATGTTAGAAGTTAAGAGACTTGATCTTATAAGATAAGAGACTTAACTTATTTGTTTTAATGTGGATGTTTGTGTGAAACCTCATTCGTGAGTAATGAGTACTTGGTTTTATTTAAAGGGATAATGTTTTACTGATTTCGGAAATCAGAATGTGTATCGACAGACCACTGCAGCGTTAAGAAAGGAAAATGTATTGAATAATGATGTATCGTATTAAAACCAGTAGAAACCTCCATCTGCATAGAAACTAAGATGAGACAAAATGATATTACATTTTCTAGATCATGGCTGCTGTAATAAGAATGTTGTAAACAAGAATAACCTACTCTCACGTGAGACATATATTACTCAATTGTTCTAAAAAGGAATCAAGTGATTAAGTTTATGAACTATGAGACCATTTGAAAATGAGAAGCTTGAGTAATTGAAACTAGGCAAACTGGAACTTAGGAAAAGAATGTTGTTACTTGATTTTGAAAAGGAATGTGGGTTGGTCATTCTAATACTACGTATCGGGTGACTTTGATAAGTAATGGATCTCTTTTAAAGAATTTAACGTCGTAGTACTTTAGGGTTGAAACCCGACTTTGGCATAAAATGAAGGTACTTGAGTGATGTGAAACTTGCCTATGCTTGTTGTGGTGAAACATTCCTATGCTTGTTGTTGTGAAACTTGCCTATGCTTGTGATGATAGCCTTTGTTGTGCAAGTGTGGTGTTTCGTTACCGCCTCTCGATAGAGGCGGTTGGTAGTGGAGGTTTCTTACCGTTCGGCTGGTATCCGGTGGTCGGCTCGTGCCGCCTCGTGGTGATTCGGCCTTGGTATCCGTAGTCACCGTGACTTGCCCCGTTCATTATAGTGACGGTTTCGTGATACGCTGGTCCCCGTGGTCACCAGACTTGCCCGATCAGTGCGTGGCCAAGCCTTGTATCCTGGGAGTCGGCTCGCACTTGCCCCAGACGGCCGTGTTTTGGTTGCATTGTATTATTGGTACGGTCGGATCTCGTAGTTATACTTGTCTGTCACGGTTTTTATAACACGTGGGACATGGTGTTCATGTATAATCCTTGGTATTGTTATATCATAAATCGGCGGTGAGGAAGAAATTCCACGCACGAGTGATAATTTGGAGGCGTGAGTCCACGTCTTGATGTAATCGTTATATGTTATATATCGTAGTTTGGTCATCATACATGTCTCCCGCTTTATATAGACTATTATGATTTCATTTACGATTTCTGATTCACATACTTGGTACTGTAGTCGACCTCCTTGGGCCGCGTTACGCCGCAGTAGAGGTGCATCATTGTCGATCCCCGCGTTAGGATCTCATTTCAGCGTTGGGAAGCTCGCTCCGCCGAGGCTTATCTTTGGTATGTTACCCGAGTCCGTAAGTTCTTATGCGTTCAGTGGTATGGGGCCCCGCCCGTCATAGTTGTTGTATAAATCTTAGAGGTCTCATGAGTACCGCGCGTGTGGTTGTAAAAGGATTAAACTGCTCCGGTTTATGTATATACCTTGGCAAATCGCTGGTTGCTTTGTTTATTTACTATATCTCTCATTTCATGTGTAAAGTTTTTATTTCGCTGGTTTTCTCGATGATGTATCACTAGGGTGCCCGGTAGGCACCATGACGCCCAATTTTCGGGCGCCAAGTGGTATCGAGCGATTAATCCTGGAAAGTGTCTGATGCATCGTGTCTAGTAGTCTTGATTATCGGTGTGTTGTGCACCACATCTATAATCGAGAGGCTATAGGACATTTAGGATTGGTTTCCATTTCTTCTCATTACGAGATCGTGCCTGTAGCCGTGTGATAAGATTGGACCCTCCGACGTGTTTCGTTTTACGATTATGCCTGCGAAAGGCAACCCGCCTGAGAAGCGAGGCGAGGGATCTGCGAGTAGAGCAAATGCGCAGACCACAAGACTGAGCCTCGATCCGCGATGCAGAAGCAGGAGATGAGTTACAAGGAGTGGCCCGATTAATGGCCGTGGTTGTGGCAGACTTGAGATAAGTGGCCGACGCAGTTCGAGCACCGATGGTTCACCCTAGATCGATAGTTCGAGGCTACGGATTTTCCGAGTTGTAGGCCGCGAGTTTTATGGGTCGAGGCACGAGGATGATCCGCAGGAGTTCATCCGGCGATTCTGGATCGCGAGTAATCAAGGCATCGGAGGCCGAGCCGGTGGTCCTAGGTTCACATCACCGCGTGATACCGCAATGATCGTAGTTTGATTCGTGGGAGCTGTCCGGGAGAGAGTGCACTTCCAGTATATGGGACGAGTTCTCGAGGCATTCGCGCACATTTCTTGCCTCCACGATGAGAGGGCTCGGCGACAGATTTTTGGTGTTGCGTAAGGCGACGGTTCGGGAGTACAATGTGGAGTTCGACTCATTGGCGTGCGTCCCGCGTTAGTAGCTAGTATGGAGGATCGAGTGCACCGATATGTTACAGGCTCGATGATTGCCTTGCAGAGTTGTTCGGTGTAGCTCTTCACCGCATGGACATTGCCACGCAGCGTATACACTGATGTGAGGAGCGGATAAATCGGCGGAATGACCAAAGTCGCGTAGAGAGGCCGAACAGCAGGTCCTTTGGTGACTTTCGAGGCGGACCGCCTCGGCAGCAGACTAGTTATGTACCTCACAAGATGAGTGGTCCTCCCGACTTTCGGGACCTTCGGGATATTCAGGCAGTCGGGGCTCCTGTGTTTCAGATTTTCGGAGCAGAGTGCTCGCGGATGAGGTTGCCCTTGTCTCAGGTGTGGCGTTGTGGAAAGCTTCATAAGGGAGAGTGTCGTACTAACTCGGGAGATTGTTATTTTTGCGCCAGCAGGCCATCCGGCAAGAGACTGTCCGACTGGGTAGTAGCGGTAGGATAGCATGGACTACTAGAGCGATTGCGAGTTCTTCACCTTCCGTAGCAGGCAGATGTTCGTACACCGGAAGGCCGGTAGGTCGCGGTGGGAGTTCGATTTTAGCGGTCCTTGAACCGCCTAGTTTCGTGTATATCCTTAACCTCTGAGTTTTGTTTGTATTGATGTTGTTGATGTGTTTAATGTTATGTTTGGATAGCTTTGTGCTAAAATGTGATTTAGAAACTGGTTAGTGAAAAAGGGTAAGTCCTGGTAGTGTGAGATGGAAGTGGTAGCTTTCATGATGTGAAATAGTAAGATTGTTAGGATCGGGAACAAGAGTCGGGCGATTTGGGGTCGGGTTGAGGACCGTTTGGGTCAACCCAGAACCCGGCTGAGCGGGCCGGCTGGTGGTCCCGGTGGTAGGGTCACGAGGTGCTAGGCCCAAGTTTAGATGACCATCGTATGAGTTCGTGGACGCGTTCGATCGAATCAGTTCGTGAAGGCCGGAATGGCCTTAGGGAAATCGAGGTTAGTGAGATGACCAAGTTTGGAGGTAGTGACTCGGGTTGGAAACGAGCGTTGACGAAGTGGGTGCGGATACTAGAACGAGTTCGAGTGTTCGTGACGAGTACTACGAAAGGGAAAAGTGAGCGTATGTTTTTGTGGCGGTGTGGCATGATTGTTTTCGCACGATAGCGAGAAAGACTATCTTGACGCCGCTTGTTTCGAGACCTTGAAGGAACATTCGGGACGAATGTTTCTAAGGGGGGGAGAATGTTATACCCCGTATTTCCAGAGTATGTACGTAAGGACGTACGTAGAAAATTTTGAAGTGTAAAGTGGCTTGGCCGAATTATTTTGTTCACAACACCCGTTTAGAGTCGTTTTTCGACGAAACGTTTTCACAGCTTTCGTAGGGGAAATTACGGCTATGTCATTTATATTTTTTTCGGATTTTTACGAGAGACGAAAAAATTTGGACCAAAAAGAGGGCGACACATGTCACCCTCTAATCGGAGTGGGCGGAAATGTGTGATGGATTTAATTGGCCTTGTGGTCAAGGGGAGTTGGTAGGATATTTTGTGTGCAAGTTGGCTTAGGACACTTGCCCAAATCTTGGCCTTACACTTGCCTTGCACTTGGCATAATCTTGGCCATTGGTTGGCCTTGGCTTGTAGTATAAATACCCCCTTAGTTGATGAACTTTCTTCATCCAAAAATTGAGCTATCTACCTAAGTCTCAAAATACTCCCTCCCTCTTGTGGTTCTCGTCCAAAGCCTCTCCCCCTCCCCCTCCTAGTGGCCTTTGGCCGAGAGTTTCCCCCCCCCCCCTAGCCTAGTTGTCTCGTATAAATACCCCTTGTTGTGGTATAGAAATACTCTCCTAGTATTGTTATTATGTCCAAATACCTTGGCCCAAATACCTTGTAGTATTCCCAAGGTTACACTTATACTAGCCCAGAAAATACCGTTATACTTTCCTCACTACTAAAACGAAACCCTAAGGAAATCTTCACCCGTTGTTGAAGTATGGAGTAAGTTGCGTAGAACTTCTAAGGGTTGTTTGGAGCGGATTGGAGCACTCGGAGGAGGAGCTAAACCTTGCTCAGGAGCGACTTTAAACTCGGATAATTTTTGGGCTTATCAAGGTAAATATCTTGTCCCCCTATTGTAATTGGAAATTACATAAGTGTTGAATATATAGTGTTGTATACTATATATAGAACTGAACTTAGTATTGTGGCAATGTCTTTTGACTTAAGCCTGAAGAATGAAGAATTGAACAGTAATCACATAGAAGGATAATAAAGAGAAGAACTGAACTGTAATTACCTAGGGTTGTATTACAGTAGACTTATGTAGCATTACCGTAGTAGAATTGTACGCGTCCGGTTAGACGTGTTAACCCCGGTTGGCTTGGTAGCCTCGATAGAGGAGATTTACGCTGTCATGCGGGAGTCTTGGCCGAATTTTCTGTAGAAAGATGGGAACGTGTGGTTAAGATTTAATAGACGTTTGTGGCCTTTATAGGTGAAAGTACTAAGAGTAGCGTATTCTACTCGAGGAGTGGAAAGGGCTAGCAAGGTTGTAGTACTTGGAGCATTTTGCTTATTGTCGTTAAATCGTCGCGAGGTATGTGAACCTCTTCCTATCTCTTCTAGCATGATATGTGTGAACTATGTAGTACGGTAGACGCGTACATGTGTTAACTGTGTTTGATTGTTCTTAAAACATAAAGTGTTATAACGGCTTTATGGGAAGTTGGTTATAACAGCTTTATGTAGGTAAGAAAATACTTTGTGGTTTTAAAAGGTAACTGATGTGAATTATAACTGGCTTGTTATAATAAAGAACTTGATGTATTTCAAAAGATTTATAAATCGTTTTGGAAGGGAGAGTAACACTTTGTTTTAAAAGGTTTTAAAAAGAGTTATACTAGCTTTATGGGAAGTTAGGTATAATGTCTTAAGAGAGGTAAAGAAAATGGTTTACTGATGTTAGAAGTTAAGAGACTTGATCTTATAAGATAAGAGACTTAACTTATTTGTTTTAATGTGGATGTTTGTGTGAAACCTCATTCGTGAGTAATGAGTACTTGGTTTTATTTAAAGGGATAATGTTTCACCGATTTCGAAATCGAATGTATCGACGGACCACCGGCGTTAAGAAAGGAAAATGTATTGAATAATGATGTATCGTATTAAAACCAGTAGAAACCTCCATCTGCATAGAAACTAAGATGAGACAAAATGATATTACATTTTCTAGATCATGGTTGCTGTAATAAGAATGTTGTAAACAAGAATAACCTACTCACGCGAGACATATATTACTCAATTGTTCTAAAAAGGAATCAGTGATTAAGTTTATGAACTATGAGACCATTTGAAAATGAGAAGCTTGAGTAATTGAAACTAGGCAACCGAACTTAGGAAAAGAATGTTGTTACTTGATTTTGAAAAGGAATGTGGGTTGGTCATTCTAATACTACGTATCGGGTGACTTTGATAAGTAATGGATCTCTTTTAAAGAATTTAACGTCGTAGTACTTTAGGGTTGAAACCGGACTTTGGCATAAAATGAAGGTACTTTGAGTGATGTGAAACTTGCCTATGCTTGTTGTGGTGAAACATTCCTATGCTTGTTGTTGTGAAACTTGCCTATGCTTGTGATGATAGCCTTTGTTGTGCAAGTGTGGTGTTTCGTGTTACCGCTCTCGATAGAGGCCGTTGGTAGTGGAGGTTTCTTACCGCTCGCCCGGTATCCGGTGGTCGGCTCTGCATTTGCCGCCTCGTGACTGATTCGGCCTTGGTATCGGTAGTCACCGACTTGCCCCGTTCGTATAGTGACGAAGTTTCGTGATCTGACGCCTTGGTCCCTGGTGGTCACCGTACTTGCCCCGGTCACCGCGTGACCGCCTTGGTATCCGATGAGTCGGCTCGCACTTGCCCCGTGACGGCCGTGTTTTGGTTGCATTGTATTATTGGTACGGTCGGATCGTAGTTATACTTGTCCTGCACGGTTTTTATAACACAGTGGGACATGGTGTTCATGTATAATCCTTGGTATTGTTATATCATAAATCGCTAAGATGAGGAAGAAATTCCACGCACGCAGTGATAATTTGGAGGCGTGAGTCCTGTCTTGATGTAATCGTTATATGTTATATATCGTAGTTTGGTCATCATACATGTCTCCTGCTTTATATAGACTATTATGATTTCATTTACTGATTTCTGCTTCACATACTTGGTACTGTTGTCTTGACCTCCTTCGGGCCGTTCACGCCGCAGTAGAGGTGCATCATTGTCGATCCCCGCTAGGATCTCATTTCAGCGTTTGGGAAGCTCCGATTCCGTCGAGGCTTATCTTTGGTATGTTACCACGAGTCCGTAAGTTCTTGTGCGTTCGAGGTATGGCGGGCCCTGTCCGTCATAGTTGTTGTATAAATCTTAAAGTCCGTAGTAATCTTGTAGGCGTGGTTGTAAAAGGATTAAACTGCTCCGCTTTATGTATATACCAAGGCAATCGCTTTGGTTGGCCTGTTTATTTACTATATCTCTCATTTCATGTGTAAAGTTTTTATTTCCGCTGGTTTTCTCTGATGATGTATCACTAGGGTGCCCGGGGTAAGGCACCAGTGACGGGCCCAATTTTCGGGGCGTCACAGTGTTATTCCATGGACTAGCTCTTCATGAGGTTTCTTACTGATTCCTACTGTGCCGTGGTTTGCCGATTGCCCCGCCTCGGCTGATTCGCTTGGTACGGTAGTTAGCCCTCGACTTGCCCCATTCGGTTTAGTGACGAAGTCTCGTGATACGGCTTGGTATCGGTGGTTAGCTCGCCTTGCCCGGTCCACACGTGACACCGCTTTGGTATCGGTAGTTTTCGCACTTGCCGTGTCGGCCGTGGTTTGGATGTTGAGTGGCGGAGTCTCGTGATACTGACCTTGGTATCTGGTAGTTAGCCTCCGATTTGCCCCGGCCAGCGTGACACGCTTTGGTATCCGTAGTCGGCCAGACTTGCCTCGACGCCCGTGGTTTGATTGTATAGTATTGTTAGTACAGACTTGGTGTTCATGTGTACTCAGTGGTGTTGTTATATCATAGACTGCCGGCAGTGAGGAAGGTATTCCACGGGCATGATTGATGTTGCGGGCGTGAGACCCATAGTTATATTTGAGTGATGGCTCTGAGGGCGTGAGTCCCTGACTTACATGACTGCTTATTTATTGTGAACTGTAATTTGGTTATCATACATGTCTCCTGCTTTATATAGACTATTATGATTTCATTTACAGTATTTTACAGTTTCACATACTTGGTACCTGTTGTACTGACCTCCTTCGGGGGGCTGCGTTCATGCCGCAGGTAGAGGTACATCGGTTGCTGATCCTCGCTCTTAGGATCACAGTTCAGCGTTGGGAAGCTCCGTTTCTCCGGAGGCTTATCTTTGGTATGTTACCCTGAGTTGTAGGTTCTTGTACATTCGTGGTATGGCGGCCCTGTCCGTCAGTTGTATAAAAACTCTTAGAGGTCCTAGTACTTGTAGGCGAGTTTGTAAAAGGATTAAACTGCTCGGTTTGAAAGAGTTGTATATATATTTTATTGGAAGGTAACCGTTGGGCTTTGCTTTATGATCTGATATCTTGTTTCATGTTTATGTTTGTAGATTCCGCTGATTTTCTCTGATGTTGTATCACTAGGGTGCCCGGTAAGGCACGATCACGGCCCGGTTCGGTCGTGATGAAGTTACTACACTTTTAGAAAACTCATTTCAAAGCTTGAAATCAAGTAACTTCAAATTTTCACAATCTAGGCAACTCATGCCCAATAATCAAAATAGACAACTTTCTTAACCTTCCATAAAGCCGTTATAACCAACTTCCCATAAATCCGTTATAACCCTTCATGGTTTTAGACATATTCATTCCTTTTTATAACCAAGAGACTTATACTTAAAACCAAGTATCACATACTTACAAATCAAGTTCTTAACTTTCCAAAATACTTCAAGTCTCTTAATATTTAGAAAACAAGTTTCTTCTACTTTTAAACCTCAAGTAACTCACACCTGTAAAACAAGTCACTTCTCTTAAATCATGTCATTTCTCCTCTTTTAAAACAATTAAGTAAATCACTCCTTTGACTCCCCTAAGGTCATTAAAACGACCATTAGGCTTTGGAACTAAGGCACTAGCCAAAAGGTTTGGAAACCACTTCCTTTTCAAGACTCCATGTACTTTAAGCAAAATACTTTCACTCTTAAGAATCCAAACTCCACTAAGGCTATGGATTATACAACTTACAATTTAAACATCAAAGTACAATCAAGGAAGTACATAGAACAAATTCTATACTAGGCAATCCAAGTACAACCAAGGAATGGATAATTTGAGTAGAACTTACTTTCTTTATCTTAAGGAATCATGCTAGAAGAGGAGATAGTTCACATACCTTTTCGGCTAAATCCACAAGCTAAGCCGAATACGCCGTACGTAGAAGTGTCAACCTATAATGGTCACAACAAGACTATCAACTTCTAGTCTCTAACGTAGAATAATACTAAGTATACGGTCTCTAATTCTACGGAAAATCGGGCAGCACTTCCTTTGTTTCTACTCACTTTGCCACCTTTTTCAAGGCCGAGTACAATAACCAACACGCCACATTTAAGGCTCAAAACAACAACCAAACAA
The DNA here is from genome assembly GCA_029844215.1 of Przewalskia tangutica. NCBI lineage: Eukaryota > Viridiplantae > Streptophyta > Magnoliopsida > Solanales > Solanaceae > Przewalskia > Przewalskia tangutica. The sequence continues at coordinate 1,270,556 of JAQGDG010000029.1, forward strand.
AGGGGATTACACGCCTTACAATACGTGTAAAATTCCGCCCCACAATTCATATCAAGTAGTATAAAAAATCCAAGCCATTCTCAACTTATAACCAACAACTCGAAGTCTTTTCCAATCCTTTTCAAATTCCAAGTTCTAAGGTCTAAAGGTGATTGGAACTTGAAGAAGTGGAGCGAAACGAAAACTGCGGACCAATAAAGACCGGACTGTTTTGGGGCGTTTTTGGGCAAAAAAATGAGGTAAAAGTCCTTCTTATTTTAAAGTAATTGGATATTACTTATTGTTATAATGTATGAATGAACTTGTGTTAAAAATAATGAAGAATAAAAAGCGTTTGAGCCATTTTTTGGGGCTAAAACCGATTTGGGACAGATTTGGTGTAAATGGAATTCGTTGGTTATTGTCGTTGTTATCTTCACCTATTGCATGTTATAATGGATTAATATTGTTGTTAATAAGTTGTTATAACTTATGTAGATGTTTTGGAACTCGAATTGGAATAAAAAGGATTAAGGAAAGAGTTATCGGATTTTAGTTGTTGCCGTAGAATCTATAAAACTGTTGGATATTGTCGTGCAGTTTTTAGGGACTGCTTTAGACGTGTTGTATTCTGGAAAATCAGCCCCTATATTTCATGTTTAATGTAGCAGATTGCTAATGAAAACCCCGAAGGAATAAGGGTGTAGAAAGGCGTTGAAAGGCCTCACATTCCACCCTCGTTATAGTAATTATGGACTGTTTTAGGGGCTGATTTGGTATGGTTTTGTCACGACCCGACCCCGGGCCCGTGACTGGTGCCTTACCCCGGGCACCCTAGTGATACAACATCAGAGAAAATCAGCGGAAATAAAAACTTACACAAGAACAAGATATACAATAATGAAATAAGAATACAGGCTAACCAAAACGGTTACCTTTCTGAATATATAAATAAAACTTGAACCCGAACAGTTACATCCCTTTTACAAACTCTGCCCACAACAGTACTACAGACCTCTACGAATGTTATAACAACAACGACGGGACAGGGCCCCGCCATACCCCTGAATGTAAGTACCTACAACGACAGGGGACTATACCAAAGATAAGCCTCCGGAGAAACGGAGCTTCCCAAAACGCTGAACTGTGATCCTATGAGCGAGGATCGACGACTGGTGTACCTCTACCTGCGGCATGAACGCAGCCCCCCGAAGGAGGTCAGTACAACAGGTACCAAGTATGTGAAACTGTAAAGTACTGAAATCAAATCATAATATTTTAAAACCAATTACAAATACGTACGAACAACCAATTTAACTGCACATAGTGCCACAGCATAAACAAGAGCAAAATAGATATAACGTAACTGGTCTTTTCTAGGCCGCTAATGATCGAAGCAAGGCCAATCGCCCATAGTATCATTATGCGTGCCTAATCCTGGAACTCCCGCAGTCCGCATAGGTCACACAGACCCGCATGAGGTATTCCTCGCATCGGGGTAGCTAACCCGCGGCATCCTCCTGGACCCCCGCACCGCATAGTCACATAGACCGCGTAGTCACACTGCACCGCGTGAGGCATTCCTCGCGACGGATAATACACCGAATGATCAATCCTCGAACTCCCGCAGCCCGCATAGTCACGCATCGCATGAGGTATTCCTCGCATCGTGGGTGGCAAGTCCTCGGCATCATAACAAGTCAGGGGGGTATGTGATATAATAGCAGTACAACGGGCTTATCGTTTAACAACGTAAGCACAACAAGAATAACCCCCTTACACAAACATCACAAGACACTAACACACGTAGCATCATAACATGTTTACTTATCAAACCATCTTACTACACTTTCCAGAAATCAATACAAGACTTTCATAAACAAATAAGTAAACCGTTCCTTTTATCTTTCTTAAGTCGTTATACCTAACTTCCCATAAAGCTAGTATAACACTTAAGCTTTTAAAACCAAGTATTTCTTTTCTTTCACAAATGATTCATAACTCTTTTGAAATACTTCCAGATTCTTATTATTTAAAACTCAAGTCAAAAGACATCAAAGTAAAACCAAAACAATTTCCATACCTTATTTTTAAACCAATCTTAAGACAAAAGCGTGCCTTCCTTTTTTAAAACCATTTTAAGACAAAACCATACCTTCCTTTAAAACAAAGGCACTTTTTCCTTTTTAAAGTCAAGTAGCAATATACTTTTTAAACCAAGGGTCTTACTCTTTTAAAAACAAGTAACCTATACCTTTAAATCAAGTTACTTCTCCTTTCCCAAAATCAAGTTACTTCTCCTTTCCCAAAATCAAGTTGTTTATAAGTCAAGTTTTCATTTTAAATCCAATGATAAAACCATTCTTATTTTCGAAATCAAGATATCTTTATTCTTTAAAAGACCACACACCCATTACTCATGAGTGAGGTTTTACAACTTTTTAACATAATTCAAGTCCTTAATATTTCATAACAAGTCACTTAACTTTGGAATCAAGTCAAGGACACAAAAGGAAAATCAAATTCCTTTAAACATACGTGCGTCTACCGCACTAAATATATTTCACAAATATCATGCTAGAAAGGATAGGTAGAGGTTCACATACCTTGCGACGATTATCGACAATAAGCAAAACGCTCCAAAGTACTCTAACCTTGCTCGCCTTTTCCACCCTTCAAGTAGAATACGCTACTCGTAGAACTTCAATCTATAAAGGCCACAAAACGTCTATCAACCTCTAGATCTCTTCGTAGAATAATTCTAGATACAAGATTCCTTATTCTACGTAAAATTCGCAAAGACCTCCCCGCAACCACATAAATCTCTCCTCTAACGAGGCCTGCTACCAAACCAACAATCCGGGGTTACACGCCTAACCTGACGTGTACAATTCTACTCCACAATAATACTACAAGTCTCAGAATACAAATCCTATGTAAATACAGTTCAATTCTTATCCATATTCATTCTACATATAGTATACTCAACTATACATTACCACAACATGTAATATCCAATTACAATAGGGGGACAAAGATCATTACCTCGATAAGCCCAAAATTATCCAAGATTATAAGTCGATCCTGAGCAACGTTTAGCTCCAAATCCTTACGCTCCAACCTGCTCCAAGCAACCCTTAGAAGTTTCTAAACAACTTCTCTTGACACTTCATCTAAGATATGAAGATTTTTTTTCTAGGGCTTCATTTTTGCGACTAAAGGAATAAAGTAGTATTTCCGGGCTCTTACGTTGGGATAACTTTAGAATACTACAAGGGATTTAGGCTAAGGTATTTTGGAATAGTAACAATACTAGAAGACAACTTTTCTACCAAGGGGGGGTATTTCGACGAGAGCTTCTAAGAGGGGAGGAGTGTTTGTTTAGAGACTACTACAAAGGGGAGGAGTTTGAGACTTGGAAAAATGTTAAATGGATGAAGAAGTCTTGCACTAGAGGGGGGGTATTTATAGAACAATGAAGGGCCAAGATTCAAGCAAGTGGAGGGTGTAGATTAAGTAGCTTGTGTGAGTGGAGTCTTCCACCAAGTGTCCACCACAATATTGGGACATATGTCCACCACAACATTGGAACATATGTCCCCCACAACAAAGAGACATGTGGCCATCCACTAGCACAAAAAAAACGTCCAAAGCAAGCCCCCACTTGCCCACAAAAATCGTCCAACCTACTCCCACTATCCCAAAGAATTATCTTGCAAGACTTGACTATTTGACTTGTCCACTAGCCCACCATTTTCGTCCAACCATGCCACCTAAGGGTGACACATGTCGCCCTCCTATTGGTCCAAAATATTTCGTCTCTCGGAAAAATCCGTAATCGGTTAAAATATTAAGAACGTAGAATTTCCTTCACAAGGTTCGGAATCTTTTCCGTTGAAAGTTTACAATTTCATTCTAAACCTAATTAGGGCTTAAACAATTGTACGTACGTCCTCACATACATACTCTGAAAATACGGGGTGTAACAGTTTTGGGGCAGAATTTTACACGTCCTGTTAAGACATGTAATCCCCTTTGGTTAGCTGAATTGTTGGGCCTTAAATGTGGCGTGTTTGGTTATTGAATTCGGCCTTGAAAAAGGTGGCAAAGTATGTAGAAACAAAGGAAGTGCTGTCCGATTTTCCGTAGAATTTAGTGACTTTACACTTAGAATATTCTACGTTCGAAGCTAAGGGTTAATGGACGTATTATGGCCATTATAGGTTGAAGTACTATGTTATACCCCGTATTTCCAGAGTATGTACGTAAGGGAATACGTACAAAAGTTTAGCCTTAAAAGTTTAGGCCTTGGACGTTTTTTTGGGCACAACTCACAAAACGAATAGTTTTCCGACGAAACGTTTCCACAGCTTTCGTAGGGTAAATTCCGGCTATGTCATTTCTAAATTTTGCGGATTTTTCCGAGAGACGAAACATTTTGGACCAATGGGAGGGCGACACTTGTCACCCTCCAATTGATGGACTTGAGGCGTCAATATGGCCGATTGGAGTGTCCAATTTTGTCTTGGAGTTGGTAGGATATTTTGTGTGCAAGTTGGCCAAGGACACTTGCCCCTAATCTTGACCTTACACTTGCCTAGCACTTGGCTAAATCTTGGCCATTGGTTGGCCATCCCTTGACCTATAAATACCCTCTTGTGATGAAGAGTTCTTCATCCACAAAATTACTTCCAAGTCTTGAAAAATCCTCCCTCTCCTTTGTGAGCATTTCGTCAACACCTCCCCTTTGAGTAAAGTTTGGCCGAGGCTACCCAGCCTAGCCGAAATCTAACTCCTCCTTGGTAGAAAAGTTGCCTCTAGTATTGTTATAATGCCCAAAATACCCTAGCCCAAATCCCTTAGTACTTAGTAGAAGTTGTGAAGAACTTCTAAGGTTTCCTGGAGCTATCTGAGCGCATAACTTAGAGCTAAGCCTTGCTCGGATCGACTTTTATCTAGGTTATTATTGGGCTTACCGAGGTAAATAATCCTAACCCTCTTTTGTATTAGAGAATACATACGTAGTAGTATAAGAATAAGTATTAAATACTTAGAAGAATATTCTGAGAATAGAATTGAACTGTTATCACAAAGAGAATGGTTTAAAAGAAGAATAATTGAACTATACTTACTTAGAATTTGTTTCACAGAGACTTGAGTAGCTCACCAGGTGAGTGCTGCCCGATTTTCCATGTAATAAAGGACCCTCGCTTAGAATCAACATGAGTAGTCTGAACGTTGATAGACGTGTCTGACTATTATAGGTTGATTCTCTGCGCGCGACATATTCAACTTGGCAGGTGGTTTTCGCCGAGAAGGTATGTGATTCTTCCTAAAGCATGATATTTTAAAATATATATAGTACGGTAGACGTACATGTGTTAACTGAATAATAACTATGGCAATGTCTTTTGACTTAAGCCTGAATAATATTTACGGCAATGTCTCGCGACTTAAGCCTGAATAATAAGGATCTGAAAGCATTTCAAAAGATTACTGAATCATTTTTTAACAGAAGAGAACTAATTAGTTTTTAAAACAGAAGCTTAAGAGTTATACTAGCTTTATGGGAAGTTAGGTATTACCACTTAAGAATGATAAAAGGAACAGTTTACCTATGTGTTATAACAGACTTATATTGATTTGTGAAAAGAATAATAAGATGGTTTGATAAGTAGACATGATATGATGCTATGTGTGTTAGTGTCTTGTAACGTTTGTGTAAGAGTATTCTTGTTGTGCTTATGTTGTTTAACGATAAAATCGTTAGGTTAGTGTAATATCACTCACCTCTTGACATATTACGGGGTTAAGTCGCCTCCACGCTGGTATACTCGGTGATGCAGGACCATGATTCGAGAATACCTCATGCGGGTCCAGGGACCTATGCGAGCTACGGAGTTCCGTGTTAGTGTGCGGGTTATACCTCACGCGGTCTATGTGGCCATGCGGACTACGAGTCCGGGCGACGCCGAGGAGTAGCACCTCGATGCGGGGTTATATACCTACGCGGGCCTATGTGAGTGGCCTATGCGACTACGGAGTCCAGGATTAGGCTTGCATGGTGATACTACGGCAATGGCCTGCCGATCATTCGCAGCCTAGAAAAGACTCACGATTTACCTATTGTTGCTCTTGTTTATGATGTGTACTATGCGGTTACCTGGTTGTTTCATACATACTTGCAAAACTGATTTTAAAATGATATGTTTTCATTTAAGTACTTCTGATTTCACATACTTAGTACCTGTTGTACTGACCTCCTTCGGGGGGCTGCGTTCATGCCGCAGGTAAGGGCAAGTAGGTGCTAGATCCGCATCCTTAGGATCTTTTGCGTTGGTGTCAGGAGCTCCATCTTCTCCGGAGGCTCTACTTTTGGGTATGCTCTCCCTGTTGTAATTAGTTTTGTACAGTCAGGGTATGGTGGGGCCCTGTCCCGCCATAGTTGTTTACTTTCTGCAAGTGCAGTAGTCCTATTGTACATTTGGGATGTAACTGCAAAAACTTGGGTTATATGTATATATGCCGAAAGGCCAGCTTTTGTTCAGATAAACTGTGTCTCATTTTACAACTGTTTCATGTCTTGTTTTATATTTCCGCTGATTTTCTCTGATGTATGACTGCTTGGGTGCCCGGGTAAGGCACCAGTCACGGGCCCCGGAACGGGTCGTGACATACTAAGTATAGCGTATTCTACTTGAAGGATGGAATAGCTATCAAGGTTGAAGTACTTTGGAGCATTTTGCTATTTGTCGATAATCGTCGCGAGGTATGTGAACCTCTTCCTTCCTTTGACATGATTGTATGTATGGAATATACATGTGGTATTAGTTCATGATTCCTTCTACTCTTAGAAGTTAAGAAGTATGTATGTTGATTTACTATATGTAAAGGTTATGTCTGAGTTATCCTAAGTTCTTACCAAGTCTTATGGGGGATGTTGGTAAGAGTCGTTAGGAGGTATTTGGAGCCAAGTTGACTTGGCTAATTTACGGCACGAATGAGAATAAGTATCGAACAAGCCATTGCAGCGTTAATAAGGGAAAATGTAATGCCGATAAATTATATTAAAACAAGTAGAATTCTCCATCTGCATAGAAGCTAAGATAAGACAAAATTGTATTACATTTTCTAGATCATGGCTGCTTTAATGAGATCAGTATAAACAAGTATAACCTATTCACACATATAAGGCATATGTTGCTTAAATTAAAGAGTTTACGTTATGAAGTGTTAAGACTATGAACTACGAAACTTGATTCAAAAAGATAAGAGACTTGAAGTATTTTGAAAGTATAAGTCTCTTGGTTATAAAAAGAATGTATTTGCCTAAAGTATAAAGTTAGTATAACGACTTTATGGGAAGTGGGTTATAATAGCTTTATGGAAAGTTAAGAGTGGTTTACTCTAAGTAATGATAAATGTTTTGAAATAAAGAAAGGCAAATGAATTTAAAAGCATCAATTGCTTAAGTTTTAAGGAAAGAAGTCACTTGATTTAGAAGCCGAATAATGTATTTCTAAAAGTGTAGTGACTTATGTAAATGTCACGACCCGACCTAGGGCCCGTGACTGGTGCCTTACCCCGGGCACACTAGTGATAGAAACATCAGAGAAAATCAGCGAAAATAAAAACTTAAGCATGAATCAAGACATAAAATAAGCAATAGGCTAACCAAAACGTTTACCTTCCTGAATATATATAAAAATTGAGCTTAAATCCTTACAAACCCCGCCACAACAAGATTACTACGCACTCTAAGAATGTAACCATAACTACGACGACGTGGCCCGCCATACCCGAATGTACAAGAACCTACAATGACAGGACTATACCAAAGATAAGCCTCCGAGAAACGGGCTTCCCAAATCGAATCATGATCCTATGGCGAGGATCAACAATCGCGTACTCTACCGCGGCATGAACGCAGAAGGAGGTCGGTCTAACATGTACCAAGTATGTGAACGAAAATACTGTAAATGAAATCATAATAGTCTATATAAAGCAGGAGACATGTATGATAACCAAACTACAGTTCACAATATATAAACAGTCATGTCAAGTCAGGGACTCACGCCCTCAAAGTCATCACTCAAATATAACTATGGGTCTCACGCCCACAACATCAACCATGCCCGTGGAATACCTTCCTCATCACGGCGATCTATGATATAACAACACCAAGGAGTACATGAACACCGTGTCCCACTGTGTCATAAAACCGTGACGGGCAAGTACGAAGGCATAGCTACCAGATCCAACTCGTGATCATCAATCGACCGGGCAAGTACGAAAGCCAGCTACCAGAACCTACCGCACCAACAATACTAAACAACCATATCACGAAGCTGACACGTGGCAAGTGCGATAGCCTCTACCAGATCCTCCCTGCGCCACGTAGCTGACGGGGCAAGTAACCAGGCTAACCACCAGATCACAACCGTAAGTCACGAATCTTCGTCCAAACACTGACTCGCGAAGCTGACATGTGGCAAGTGCGATAGACTCTACCAGATCCTCCCTGCGCCACGTAGCTGACGAGGCAAGTAACCAGGCTAACCACCAGATCACAACCGTAAGTCATGATACTTCGCCGTGAAGCAGACACGCGTGTTGCGATAACCTCTACCAGATCCACCGCGTCACGTGGCGACGGGGCAAGTAACCGGGCTAACCACGATCACAACCGTAAGTCACGAGACTTCGCCACAAACTGAACTGGCAAGTACGGCTAACTACCGTAACCAAAGCCGAATCAGCCACGGCCGGGCAAGTACGAGCCAACTACCGATACCAAAGCCGAATCGAGAAACCGCATGGAGAGCTAGTCCATGGAACAACAATCCTAATGGAACCATACCCGTGGCCAACCAACGCGTGTCGAGGTCCAAGGATATAACAAGATAACCGCCTCCATCGAGAGACCTGGTAGCAGAATCAAAACACTTGCACAACAAAGGCTAGCACAACAAGCATAGGCAAGTTCAACGTGCTCATAGACTTTCATTTTATTACAACAAATCCGATTTTAACCCCAAGGTACTACGACTTTAACTCTTTAAAAGATCCATTTCTTTCACAAAAGTCACACGATACCGTAGTATCAAAATAGAGTAACTATCTTTTAAGTAAACCAAAATAATTTCCATATCTTCTTTTCGAATAAACCAACTTAAGACAAAACCATGACTTTCTTTTTAAACCGATTTAAGACAAAACCATGCCTTCTTTTTAAACCATTTTAAGACAAAACCATGCCTTCTTTTTAAACCATTTTAAGACAAAATCATGCCTTCTTTAAAACCAAAACACTTTAATTCCTCAAGTCTCTTTTCTGTTTAGAAAATAAGTTCCTTACTTTGGAATTTAAGAAAATTCAATACTTGTTATTAATGATCTTATTTAAGCGGCCATGATCTAGGAAATGTAATACAATTTTGTCTTATCTTAGCTTCTATGCATTGGAGGTTTCTACTAGTTTTAATAATAATTAATTAGTCAATACATTTTCCTTTATTAACGCTGCAGTGGTTTGTTCGATACTTATTCTCATTTCCGAAATCAATATAACTTATTCCTTTTAAAACCCAATTACCCATTTCTCATAAAAGCGGTTTCTCAACTTTTTAACACAAACCAAGTCCTTAATATTTCACATCAAGTCATTTATAAGTCAAGTCTCTTACTTTTTAAAAACCACAAACCATCTCTTTACCTACATAAAGTTGTTATAACAAACTTCCCATAAAGCCGTTATAACACTTTTTGTTTTAAACCAACCAAATTCGTTTAGCATACGTATCGCCTACCGCATTTACATAGTTCACAACAATCATGCTAGAAAAGATAGGAAGAGGTTCACATACCTCGCGACGATTATCGACAAAAGCAAAAAGCTCCAAAGCATCAGAACTCGCTAGCCTTTTCCACCCTTCAAGTAGAATACGCTACTCGCAGTACTTCCACCTAAAAAGGCCATAAAACGTCTATCAACCTCTCGATCTCTTTGTAGCGCAATTCAAAGCACAAGGTTATTATTCTACGGAAAATTCGCAGACCTCCCCGCAACCACATAAATCTCCTCCTCTATCAAGGCCCGCTACTAAGCCAACAACTCCGAGGGGTTACACGTCTAACCTGACGTGCAACACCGCCCACAAAATACTACAAGTCTCATCAGAATACATTCAATGTAAATCTGTTCAATTCTTATCCATATTCATTCTACATATAGTATACTCAACTATACATTACTACAACATGTAATATCCAATTACACAGGGACATAGATCATTACCTCGATAAGCCCAAAATTATCCAATATTATAAGTCGATCCCGAGCAACGTTTAGCTCCACTTCCTTACGCCCAACCCGCTCCAAGCAACCCTTAGAAGTTTCTAAACAACTTCTTCAAGATCCAACTCCAAAAAGTGAAGAACACTTAGGCTCAAACTATGGCAAGTTTCGGCCAAGGCAAGGTTTCTAGGCTGTGGTGTGAACTCCTTTCCAACTCCTGGTACACACTCTACCTAACCCCCGAAGGAAGAACCCACAAAACTTAAAGAATGTGTGGACAACACGAGCTCTTAAAATCAGCCCATGGCCGAGAGCTACACTCGATGAGGAGTATTTTGCCTTGAAATTATCTCAAGAATGGATGAAGAAGTCTTGCAAGCTTAAGGGTCTATTTATGGAGAAATCAATGGCTAGGATTAAAGCAAGTGTAAGGTGAGGATTGGGTACATGTGTGAGGGTAAACTACCAACCAAGTGTTCACCACAAAATGGGACAAGTGGCTCGCCACTTGTCCCTAAAAACGCCCGTCATTCTCACTTTCGCCATGGGCCACACGGGGTGACACGTGTCGCCCCCTACTGTCCAAAATATTTCGTCTTCCAAAATATCCGTAATGCCAAAAATCAAAATAAAGCTGGCTCCACAAAACCGTAAATTCCTCCCGTGGCCCCACGTGACCAATTCCTAAATAAAATTCCATAATTCTCAAATATTCCAAAAGTCCGATACCAAACAGAATCCAATTCCCTTTAACGAACATTTTTCCTTCACAAAATCCGGAAACTTTTCCGTCGAAAAATCACATCTTTCTTCCTTTCCAATTTTTGTGTCGTATTCTCGTACGTACGTCCTCACATACATACCCTGGAACTACGGGGTGTAACAGTAAAATGTAAACAAGTCTTGATACTACGGGTGTTAGTATCTTGGGGTTTTATATGAAAAAGAGTCTTTTGAAAAGAATGTAAGCACGTAGTACTTTGGGTTAAATTCCCGAATTTTTATGTGTGAAACGAAAGTGCCATGAGTTTATAATAATGGAAGTCTAAAGGTTTAATGAACTTGCATGTATTTGCTTGTGATAGCTTTAAGTGCAAGTATTATATGTTACGTTGTCGTGACTCTCGGTTGGAGGGCCGGCTGTCTTGTTATAAGTTTACTTAGACGTACCGATAGTGATGTGGGATTCCACGGGTATGCTTCCATTATGATTGATCCTTGGACATGCTTATACGATGTGGGATTCCGGGGTATGTGACCAGGAGGCGGGTTAGATTCCCGGATTTGTTTTATTACCCATGGCCATGCTTATACGATGAGGGATTCCGGGGCATGCGACCATGCTATGTACGACTATTACTCCATGGGCTAGCTCCTACGAAGACATGTACCACGATGAGGATTCCGAGGGCATGTTATATTATTACTCCATGGGCTAGCTCCCCATGAAGACCTGCGCCTACGATGAGGATGCCGAGGCACGTTATGGCCACGCTTATACGATGAGGATTCCGGCACGCGCCGCGTTATATATATATATATGTTTGTATACGTACGCCGACAGTGAGGTAGGATGTCACAGCGCCACATGGTTATATGTTACACCTACTACTGCTTCAGGTGATGTGGGATTCCACGGCAGAGATATATATATGTATTGTGTATGTACGCCGGTGAGGTGGGATGCCAGGCGCGTCACGTGGTTATAATTTACACTTATAGTCGGCGTGATGGGGATTCCACGCACGCTTTGATATTTGTGTGACGGAACGCGTCCCAGTTGGCGGGTAGTATATGCGCCCTCCATAAAGGGCCGGATTATGTTATGAAAGATAAGTAAGTTAGATGGTAATGAACTTAATGACTTCTCCTAAGTATGCGTAAGATACGGCTATAACTCTTAATGGAATGGAAAAGATAATGATGTGCAATTAAGTTCATAAGTGGTAATGACACGGCAGATCCGTATGTACTTTTATACTTGCCTCGTCATTTTTGTTCATTATGATCTGCATCGACCTTATTTCGCTCCATATTCGTACTGTTGCATCAACTTCTTCGGGCTGCGTTCATGTCCGCAGGTTTAGGTACACAGTTGTGGATCCGCGAGCTTAGGATCCTGGTTCAGCATTTTGAGATGGTTCCAATGTTCCGGAGTTGTCATGGCTATGTATATTCAGGGGTACGGCGGGGCCTTGTCCCGTCATAGTATTTGTTCAAATCTTAGAGGTCTGTATTCATCCGGACGGATCGCTAGAGTTGTTTTTACATTGTTAAACAAAGGCACTTTTCGGGTAATTTTTATGTTATGGCACCTTTATCGAAGGCCTTAGTTTAAAAAAAAAGTGTTATTTATCTTCCGCAGTTTATTATGTTATATGAGTATAAGGGTGCCCAGGTAGGGCACCAGTCGCGGCCCGGGGTCGGGTCGTGACAAAAGTGACCATCAAACAAAACATAAGCACTACCATGTCTTTTATAAAAATCCGGGAATTTAACCCAAGTACTACAAATAACGGAAGCATACCCGTGGAATCCCACATCACCGCTTGCGCCCAAGTAACTTACAACAAGACAAATGCCTCCAACCGAGAGTCGCGGCAACGTAATAAAACATAATACTTGCACTCAAAGGCTATCACCAGCACACATAGGCAATTCTCAATTAATCAAGCCAAAGTACTTATCAAGGCACACATAGAATAATTCTCAATTAACCAAGCCAAAGTACTATCAAGGCACACATAGAATAATTCTCAATTAACCAAGCCGAAGTACTTATCAAGGCACACATAGAATAATTCTCAATTAAACAAGTCAAAGTACTACGTACGTACATTCTTTTCAAAAGACTCCTTTTAATGTAAAACCCCAAGATACTAACACCCGTAGTATCAAGGTGTGTCTATTTTTCAAAGTAAGTTACTACACTTTTAGAAAACTCATTTCAAAGCTTGAAATCAAGTAACTTCAAATTTTCACAATCTAGGCAACTCATGCCCAATAATCAAAATAGACAACTTTCTTAACCTTCCATAAAGCCGTTATAACCAACTTCCCATAAAGTCGTTATAACCCTTCATGGTTTTAGACATATTCATTCCTTTTTATAACCAAGAGACTTATACTTAAAACCAAGTATCACATACTTACAAATCAAGTTCTTAACTTTCAAAAATACTTCAAGTCTCTTAATATTTAGAAAACAAGTTTCTTCTACTTTTAAACCTCAAGTAACTCACACCTGTAAAACAAGTTACTTCTTTTAAATCATGTCATTTATCCTCTTTTAAAACAATTAAGTAAATCACTCCTGTGACTCCCCTAAGGTCATTAAAACGACCATTAGGTTTTGGAACTAAGGCACTAGCCAAAAGGTTTGGAAACCACTTCCTTTTCAAGACTCCATGTACTTTAAGAAAAATACTTTCACTCTTAAGAATCCAAACTCCACTAAGGCAATGGATTATACAACTTACAATTTAAATATCAAAGTACAATCAAGGAAGTACATAGAACAAATTCTATACTAGTTAATCCAGGTACAACCAAGGAATAGATCATTTAAGGAGTAGAACTTACTTTCTTTATCTTAAGGAATCATGCTAGAAGAGGAGATAGTTCACATACCTTTTCGGCTAAATCCACAAGCTAAGTCGAATACGCCGTACGTAGAAGTGTCAACCTATAATGGTCACAACAAGACTATCAACTTCTAGTCTCTAACGTAGAATAATACTAAGTATACAGTCTCTAATTCTACGGAAAATCGGGCAGCACTTCCTTTGTTTCTACTCACTTTGCCACCTTTTTCAAGGCCGAGTACAATAACCAACACGCCACATTTAAGGCTCAAAACAACAACCAAACAAAGGGGATTACACGCCTTACAATACGTGTAAAATTCCGCCCCACAATTCATATCAAGTAGTATAAAAAATCCAAGCCATTCTCGGCCAACTTATAACCAACAACTCGAAGTCATTTCCAATCCTTTTCAAATTCCAAGTTCTAAGGTCTAACATGCTACATAGTCATAAACAACTTCAACAACTACAATTTCTTTCTTATACAACATGCGACGACTTAAACTAATAATCAACTTGAATTCCAATCTTAAGGCTAAACATGCTAGTTTTCGGATTAGGGTTCCAATAGCCAATAAACCTATCAAACCTCATAATATATAACTCATGCTTGCTATTATCCATAGCTACAACAATAAGTAAACTTAATTGCTAAAACGACAAGATTTATACCTTTATAAGCCCTTAAAAAAATTCCAAGATTCAAAGTCGCGCCTTAGCAATTCTTAGCTCCTTTCCTTATGTTCCAATCCGCTCCAAGCACTCCTTAGAGGCCTATGAAGAACCCATCTTCAAGTTCCAACTTCAAAGTTGAAGAACTCCTTAAGTTTCCGCCTTGCGACTAATACGAAAAAGCCGTTTTTTCGAAATCTTTCTATTGAGATATCCTTACAATACCCTTAGGGACATTGGGTTTATGTCTTGTGAACAATGGATCAAAACTACAATTTTTTTGTGTGGAGGGGAGGGTGAACCCGAGAGCTCTCAAGGCTAAGCTCAAAGTTTTCTAATTTTTCTAAGTGTAAAATGCCAAGTCTTGCTACTAGTTGGGTAAATAAAACACAATGGAGGGTTTAGATTGCAACACTTGAGTGGCTAGGATGAGTTTCACTATGATTAAGCCCAAGTGGCAAGTTGACTTTGGTCAATTATATCAAGCTTGCAAGACTTATCTTCCAAGATGGTCAATGACCATTTTACCCTCCCTCTAATTCGTCCAAGACCATATGTGGGGGTGCCACATGTCGCCCTCTCATTCGTCCATAAAATTCCGTAACCCTCGTGGGCCCCACAAAACGTAAAATTCCTCGGGTGGGCCCCACGTGACCAAATCCGTAAAAATAAATTTCCATAATGTTAAAAGTTCCATAATCCTCAAATAATGCATTTTGAGAATCCAATTCTCATCAACGAACATTTTTCCTTTCCGACGTTCGGAAGATTTTCCGTCGGAAAACAATTCTTCCTTTCGTACTAATTTCCAAGTCTTGATTCCTTACGTACATTCTCTTATACATGTCCTGGACTTACGGGGTGTAATAATAACGATCTTATTAAAGCAGCCATGATCTAGAAAATGTAATACAATTTTGTCTTATCTTAGTTTCTATGCAGATGGAGAATTCTACTCATTTTAATATAATTGATTGTCGATACATTTTTATTAACGCTGCAATGGCTTGTTCGATACCTATTCTCATTAGTGCAGTAAATTAGCAAGGTCACCTCGACTCCACATACTTCCTAACGACTCTTACCAACATCCCCCATAAGACTTGGTAAGAATTTATGATAACTTAGACATATCTTTTACATAGAGTAGATCAACATACGTACCTCTTAACTTCTAAGAGTAGAAGGAATCATGAAATAACACCACATGTATATTTCATACGTAGAATCATGCCAAAAGAAGGAAGAGGTTTACATACCTCGCGACGACTATCAACAAGTAGCAAAATGCTCCAAAGTACTTCAACCTTGATAGTTGTTCCACCCATCAAGTAGAACACGCTATACGTAGTACTTTAACCTATAATAATCAGAACATGTCTATCAACTCCTAGCTTATTAACGTGGAATAATACTAAGTGCTAGGTCTCTTATTCTACAGAAATTTGGGCAGCACTTCCTTTGTTTCTACGTACTTTTCCACCTTTTTCAAGGCCCGAAATCAACAACCAACATGCCACATTTAAGGCTCAACAATTCAGCTAACCAAAGGGGATTACACGCCTAACAGGACGTGTAAAATTCTGCCCCACAATTTAATATAAAATAATCTAATAGCTTGAGCCATTTTCGGCAATCACAAGGATAACACCACATCTATTCTTTTCCAATTCCTTTTCAATCCAAGTTGTTATTCTAACATGTATATAGTCGCAATCAATTATAACAACTATAATCCCCTTCTTATATAACATGCGGTGCTTATAACTATCAATCAAATTGATTTCCAATTTTAATGGCTAACATGCCAATCTCGGATTTAAGCTTCCAAATTCCATAACATTTATCAATATTCATTCTAAATATCACATGCTCATCTATCAACTACTACAACATGAAATCTTGAATTACAATAGCAAGACGGAGATTATTACTTCTTTAAGCCCAAATCTTATCCAAGATCAAAAGTCGATCCTTAGCACTTTAGCTCCTCTTATTTACATTCCAATCCACTCCAAACAATCCTTAGAAGTTCATAAACAAATTCTCTTCAAATTCCAACTTCAAAGTGAAGAACACCTTAGGTTTTCATTCATACTAACGTAAAAACGTAGTTTTTCCGGGATTTTTGTATTGAGATATCCTTAGAATACCTTTAGGGACCTTGGGTTTGAATATTTGGATTTATGAAGCAAGATTTAAAAATTTTCTTGCTTTCTAGAGAGCTTGGCCGAGAGCCTCACTTTAGGCACACAAGGTTCTTGAATTTTTCTAAGTGTAGAATTCTAGTCTTGCACTAGTAGTATGTAGATATATATAATACAACTAATGGCTAGGATTAAAACATATGGATGACTAAGATTGGGTCAATTATATCAAGCTCCCACTTGTCTAGTTGACTTGGTCCATTTTTTTCATCCAACAAGCCCATGTGGAGGGTGACACGTGTCGCCCTCCCATTGGTCTAAAATATTTCATTTCCCGAAATTTCCATAATTGGTCAAAATATCAAAAACCTTGTGGGCCCCACAGAAACGTAAAATTTCCCGAGTGGGCCCCACGTGACCAAATCCGAAAATAAAAATTCATAATTCCGATAAATTCCATAAGTCTCAAATAACGATTCTGGGAACCCAATTCTTTCTAACAAACATTTTTCCTTCCCGAGGTTCGGAAGATTTTCCTTAGAAATTACAACTCTTTCTTTCGTTCAAATTTTTAAGTCCTGATTCCTTACGTATATTTTCTTAAACATATCCTGGAATTACGGGGTGTAACATATGAAGCCTTTCCGAATTTGAGATATCCACAGCTTACGTTCACGAGGGGTGCGCAAGACATCATACACAAGACCGGAGTCCAATCTTCCATTGATATATCACTTCTCTAAACCCACAATTGTATTTCCTTGACTACCAAAGATGCTCATGAAATTGTCTCGGATACCACATAGCTTTTTGAACAAAATCGGATCCCTATCACATACCTCATAATCCCAAATTGATTGGCCTCTCAAGTAGTAAGTATTTACTCATTTTACCCATACGAAATCTGCATTAGTGTGAATTAGCCAAATGGATCGAGAGAGCAAAGCATGATTCCACACTTTGATGTTCATAAGCCCCAAACCACCTTCTGACTGAGGCACACAAATCTTATCCCAGGCAACATGGGGTGGTTTCACTCCCCACAAGAACTGGATACAAGATGATCTCACCTTGTTGAGAACCGTGGAATGGAGTGGAAACGCCCGAAACCAAAAGCCTTCAACACCTTGAATAACCGATCGGATCAACTCCAGTTTTCCAGCATAGGAAAGCGAGTAATGCCCCCATTTCTGAATGTATCCCGAGATGGCACTTGTGAATGAAGCAAACTGGTCCACCGAGACAGAAAGTGGGGCCAAAGGAACTCCTAAATACCGCACGGGAAACTCACCCATCGAGAAATAAACTCTAGACATGATCATGTCACGACTAACACATTTCACTCCTGCTAAATAGATAAAAGACTTGGAGGGATTTAAAGATAGACCAGAAATGTCACGACCCGACCCCGGGGCCGCGACTGGTGCCCTACCTGGGCACCCCGTTCAGGTATACATCAGAGAATAGCAGCGGAGCATACACAACATATAACATGTTTAGACAATAAACATCACAGGCTAACCGAGCAAGTGCCGCTTTCCATAAAATATACATACTCAACAAGAAAAAAGTATAACTCGTTTACACCAAACCACAAAATGTGACTACGCACTTAGAATAACAATCATGGCGGGACAGTGGCTCGCCATACCCTGAATGTACATAAATCTACAACATCGTGGAAAGATTGTACCAAAAGACAAGCCTCCGAGAAATGGAGCTTCGACGCTGATCGTGATCCTAAGAATGAGGATCCACCACCGCTTACCCCTACTTGGCATTTAACGCAGCCCCGAGGAAGGGGGTCGACACAATAGGTACTAAGTATGTAAACCGAAAATACCGTAATTACATCATAAGTTTAAAACAAAGCCTGAGACATGTATGATAATCAAATTACGACACGTGGCCTTACTAACAATGAGAGTAAATAAGAGTATACTTACAACATAAAAATAGGAAGCTCACGATCAAAGCAGACCACCCGCTCGCAGATCATTAAGCAATCCTACTCGGGACTATTTCACCCGCGATAGTCGTGTAGACCCACACGAGGTATTCCTCGTGATAGTCAGATCCGCCCGCATAGTCGTGGTAGACCGCATTTAGGTATTCCTCGATAGGTCAGATCCGCCGCACGGGACTATTTCACCCGCATAAGCCCTTACGACTGCACGAGGTATTCCTCGCATCGTGGGTAGCAAATCCACTAATATGCAAATTCCACAAACCCGGAATGACCCCAGAATGAATAATATACCACTAGCACAAACCGGCTATCATACATAACATAAGCACTACCGGCTTATCATACAATATATAAGCAAGTTAATAAATCCCCTAACTTCTTATTATTCTTGTTTATATACACTCTCATTTTAGTTTACTTAAGGCACTAACATGTCTTTTATAAAAATCCGGAAATTTAACCCAAAGTACTACATACTTCCACTCTTTTAAAAAAAATGACTCTTTTTCATATAAAACCTCCAAGATACTAATAACCGTAGTATCAAGTCGCAATTACTTTTCAAGACAAGTCACAATACCTTTAGAAATAAAATTAGGCTTCTAAATCAAGTGACTTCTTCTCTTATAAAACCTTAGGCAATTGATGCCTTAAAATCAAATTGCCTTTCATTAAATCAAGTCATTTATCCTTATTTATCTTTTCCATAAAGCTAATATAACCAACTTCCCATAAAGTCGTTATATTAACTTTATACCTTAGCCAATTACAATTTCCCATCCAAGGGACTTATACGTTTAAAACGAAACAAGTATCATATACTTTAAAATTCTTCAAGTCCCTTAACTTTAAAACTTAAGACATCCTTAATACTTTTTAAAGAAGTGAGTTAATCTCCTAACTCACCCAACTTGGCTATTCTTAAAACAAGTAAAGGATATCAAGGTCTTGTACGTCTACCGTACTATATACGTGCAACTATTCATGCTCAAAAGATAGGAAAGTTCTACATACCTCTTCGGGTCAATCCACTTGCTAAGTACAATATCCCGCCCGTAGTATGTCAACCTATAATGTCCACAATACGTCTATTAACGTCTTACTTCAAACGTAGAATATTATAAGTGCAAAGTCACTAAATTCTACGGAAAATCGGACATCACCTCCTTTGTTTCTACATACTTTGCCACCTTTTTCAAGGCCGAATTCAATAACCAAACACGCCACATTTAAGGCCCAACAATGTAATTAACAATAGGGGATTACACGCCTACTAGACGTGTAAAATTCCTCCCCACAAATGATATCAAACTAATACAAACTACTAGGCCAATTCGGCAACATTGAGATACAATAACACCAATTCTTATCCAATTTCTTTTTCAATCCAAGTTGTTAGCATAACATGATATCAAGTCGCAATCGATTATAACTACTATAATCTTCAAGTAAGTAACATGCGACGATTCTAATTAACGACCAAATTGAATTCCAACTTCAAATGGCTTATATGACATTTCGGTTTTTAGGCTACAATCAATCCATAACACTTATGAAACTTGTCACGACCCATTCCGGGGCCTGTGACTGGTGCCTTACCCGGACACCCAAGTAGTCATACATCAGAGAAAAATCAGCGGAATATAAAAACAAGACATGAAACAATGTAAATTGAGACACGCTTTATTCGAGAAAAGTCGCTTTCGCATATATATATAAACCAAAATCGCGCTACATCCCAACTGCATAATAGACTACTGCACTCTAAGGAAGTAAACAACTATGGCGATGTGGCCCCGCCATACCCTCGAATGTACATATATCTACAACATCGTGAGAACCATACCAAAAGTCGAGCCTCCTATAAGATGGAGCTCGACACCAAAGCAAAAGATCCTAAGGATGCGGGTCTAGCACCGCTTCCTTACACGCGGCATGAACGCAAATTCGGGGCGAGGTCGATAACAGTACCAAGTATGTGAAATCAGAAGTACTTAAATGAAATCATATCATTTTAAAGTCAATTTTACAAATATGTATAAATAACCAATGTAACGCACATAGTGCCACATCACAAACAAGAGTAACAACAGTAAATCGTAACAGTCTTTTCTAGGCCGCGAATGATCGGCAGGCCAATCGCCCATAGTATCATTACGCATGCCTAATCTCGACTCAGAGTCCGTGGGCCACCAGGCCCGCATGAGGTATTCCCGCATCGAGGGTAGCTACTCCTCGGCATCGCCCCGACTCGTAGTCCGCATGGCCACATAGACCGCATGGCCACATGGACCGCACACTAACCGAACTCGTAGCTCGCATAGGTCCTCGGACCCGCATGCAGGTATTCTCGAATCATAGTCCTGCATCGCCGAGGTATACCCGCGACGGAGGTCACAACCCCGGTATATCATGTCAAGAGGTGAGTGATGTAATACTAGCATAACGGCTTATCGTTAAACAACATAAGCACAAATAAGAATAACCTCTTTACACAAACGTTACAAGATACTAACACACATAGCATCACAATATGTCTACTCAACAAACCATCTTACTGTACTTTCCAGAAATCAATACAAGTCTTTTATAAACACATAGGTAAACCGTTCCTTTTATCTTTCTTAAGTCGTTATACCTAACTTCTCATAAAGCTAGTATAACTCGTAAGCTTTTGTTTAAAAACCAAGTATTACTCTTCTTTCAAAAATGATTCATAATTCTTTTGAAATACTTCAAGATTCTTATTATTTAGACTCAAGTCAAAAGACGTCAAGTAAAACCATGTTCGCTAACACACGCACGCTCACCGTACTATATATATATTTTAAAATATCATGCTCAAGAGTATAGGAAGAATCACATACCTTCTCGGCGAAATCCACCTGCCAAGTCGAATATGTCGCGCGCAGAGTATCAACCTATAATAGTCAAATACGTCTATCAACGTCTAGACTACTCTGTAGGATAATCTAAGCAGAGGGTTCTCTATTCTACGAAAAATCGGGCAGCACTTCCCTACCCGTTAAACTACACAAGTCTACTGTAATACAGTCCTATGTAAGTACAGTTCAAACTTCTTTAACATTCTTCTGATGTAATTACAGTTCAATTCTCTTCTGTAATACCCTTCTATGTATTTTATACTTATTTCTATACTTCTACAGTATGTATTCTCCAAATACAATAGAAGGATAAGATATTTACCTCGATAAGCCCAAAATTATCCAATATAAAAGTCGATCCTGAGCGAGGTTTAGCTCCTAATCTGTACGCTCCAATCCGTTCCAAGAAACCCTTAGAAGTTTCTACACAACTTCTACTTACTACTTCAACCAACAATGAAGTTACTCTTAGGGTTTCGTTTAGTGACTATAGGAATATAAGGTAGTATTTCCTGCTCTACGATGAGGTGACTTTGGAAATACTATAAGGGATCACTAAGGTATTTTGGGGATAGTAACAATACTGAGAGTATTTCTACTAAGAGGAGGGCTTTGCCGAGACTACTAGGAAAGTGGGGAAGGGTGTTTCGCTAAGCTCTTCACAAGAGTGGAGGCTTTGGACGAGAGCTTCTCTCAGCCGGGGAAAGTTTGGAGACTTGGAAGATGATTTGTGGATGAAGTCTTCAACCTGAGGGTATTTATAGGGCTTTCAAGGCCAAGATGAAGGCAAGTGGAGGGCAGAGGGTGTGGATTTGCACAAGTGCACAAGTGCACCCTATCCCTACTCCACAAATCACTCACAAACATCGACTGGTTTAGGCCTTAAAATCGTGCCAACCGTGCCCTCTTAGTCGCCCACTGAGGGTGACAAGTGTCACCCTCTCGTTGGTCCAAAATATTACATCTCTAAAAATACGCAAAAATTATAAATGACATAGCCGTAATTTTCCTACGCAGTTTTGGAAAACGCTTCGCCTGAAAAAACAATTCGCTTTCGCGGGTTGTGCACAAATTTCGCCCTATGCCTAACTTTAAGGCTTAAACTTTCAGACGCACGCCCACGCATATACTGGAAATACGGTATAACATTCTCGTCTCTTTAGAAACATTCGTCCCGAATGTTCCTTCCCAAGACAGATAACGATAAAGTTCCTCATAACTTAAACAGTTGCAAATGCCACACATGGCCACAATACAACACTTAAGCAAATATGACAATGAAAATTTACAAGTAGGAAAATGAGTTACCTGGAGGTGTGGGGAATAGGTGAGGATACTTCTGCCTTATGTCCTCCTCAGCTTCCCACGTCATCTCCTCCTCGAGCTCGTTCCGCCACAAGACTTTGACTGCCACGCCTCGTCCGCAGACGCCTAACTCCGACGATCGATTATCGCTATGGAATCTCTCACGATAACCCCTGGCCACCGACCTCGTCAATCGGTGCACTCTAGATGGATCCCCGATACATCTCCTCAAAGATAGAAACATGAAACACGGATGCACCGCCTCCAGATCGGACGGCAGATCCAACTCATAGCAACCTTGCCTACCCTCGCGACAACTGACACGACCCAATGTACTTGGGCCGAGTTTTTCTTCCCGAATCTCATCACACCTTCACGGGTGACACCTTCAGAAAACCCAATCATCAACCTCGAACTCGATGCCGACGACGATGATCCGTGATATGACTTCGCCGACTCGAGCCGCAAGAATCGCCTCGATAAGCTTCACCTTGTCCATCGCCGCACCAACCGTCCTACTAATCGCACTCGCCACATCAAACCAAATTTATCGGAGATCCGCACTTCCTCCCATACAAGGCCTCATAAGGCGCCATCTGAATACCGGAGTGGTAGCTATTATACGCAAACTCAAGAGGCAAATGATCCTCCCAGCCTACCCTCAAATCAATAACACAAAGCTCGCAGATATCCTCAAGAGTCGGATAGTGCATCGTCACGACGACCCAAGCTCACATCGGTGCCCTACCTGCACCCTTTGTAAACATCGAGAATAGCAAATGAACATACACAACTAAAAAAATACTTAAACATAAGTTAACAACAAAGTTAGCCGATAAGGCCACCTTCCGTAAAAATATACTCAATCCGAAATAATAAGACATTTTTTTTTCTTTACAACCCAATCCACAATGTGACTACAGCACTTAAGAATAACAACTCAAGTGACAGGCCCCGCCATACCCCGAATGTACAATAACCGACAATACCAGTGATAAGCCTCCTTAATAAAGGAGCTTTTCAACAGCTTAACAGTGATCCTAAGAGCGAGGATCAAGAATCACTTTACTCGCAGATTTAACGCAGCCTCAAGGAGGTCAAGACAACATGTACCAAATATGTGAAATCAGCATCAGAATGAAATCATAAGTCTAAAATAAAACTGAGACATGTATGATAACTCAATTAACAATACATCGTGCCTTACTAACAACGAGAGTAAATAGGTATACTTACAATATAAAGTAGAAAGCTCACGATCAAAGCAGACCACCCGCCAGAAGTGTCATTAAGCAATCCTATTCCCGGACTATTTCACCCGCATAGATCCAGTGGACCCGCGAGGTATTCCTCGCACGGACTATTTCACCCGCATAAGCCCTTACGACTCGCATGAGGTATTCCTCGCATAGGTCGGACCCGCGCACGGGACTATTTCACCCGCATAAGCCCTACTGACTCGCACGAGGTATTCCTCGTGATCGTGGGTAGCAAATCCACTAAATATGCAATGCCACAAACCCGGAACGACCCGCAATTATTAATGAACTACTAGCACAAATCCGCTATCACACATAACATAAGCACTACCGCTTATCATACAATATATAAGCAAGTTACAATCCCCTAACTTCTTATTATTCTGTTTCATATACACTCATTTTAGTTTACTTAAGGCACTAACATGTTCTTTATAAAAATCCGAATTTAACCCAAAGTACTACGACTTCTATTCTTTCAAAATGACTCATTTCATTATAAAACTTCCAAGATACTAATAACCGTAGTATCAAGTTACAATTTCTTTTTCAAGACAAGTCACAATACTTTTAGAAATAAAATTAGGCTTCTAAATCAAGTGACTTCTTCTCTCGTAAAAGCCTTAGGCAATTGATGCCTTTAAATCAAATTGCCTTTCAAATAAATCAAGCCATTTATCTTTCCTTAAAGCCAATATAACCAACTCCCATAAAGTCGTTATATTCACTTTATACCTAAGTCAAGTACAATTTCCTATCCAAGGGACTTATACGTTTAAAACGAAACAAGTGTCACATTCTTTAAAACTCTTCAAGTCCCTTAACATGCTTAAATTACTTAAGAGTAAACCACTCTCTTATTAACTTTCCATAAAGCTATTATAACCAACTTCCCATAAAGCCGTTATATAGCTTTATACATTAGCAACTTACATACTTCTTTTAACCAAGAGACTTAAACTTTCCAATGCAACAAGTATCAAAATACTTTCAACATACTTAAAGTCTCTTAACCTTTGAAAACCAAGATATCCTTAATAAATAAACAAGTGAGTTAATTCTCTAACTCAAACAATCAGCATTCTTAAAATAAGCCAAGGATATCAAATAGACTAGATTGTCAAAATCTCAGACGCCTACCGCATTATACATTTACAACTTAATCATGCTCAAGAGGTAAGAAAGTTCCACATACCTCTTCGGTTTAATCCACTTGCTAAGTCCAATCGCCGTACGTAGTATGCCAACCTATAATGACCATAGTACGTCCATTAACTTCTAGTTTCAAACGTAGAATATTCCAAGTGCAAGTCACTAAATTCTACGGAAAATCTGACAAGACTTCCTTTGTTTTTACTAACTTTGCCACCTTTTTCAAGGCCGAATACAATAACCAAACAACCTCAATTGGCTCACCACAATTTATAAGGTAGTTCAATGCAAATGAATAACCAAACAGCCCCAATTGGCTCACCACAAACGATAACAAACTAGTCTAAACTACTAGTCCAATTTCGGCCACAATGTATAAACAATACCAATTCTTATTCAATTTCCAATTCAATCCAAATTGGTAGCATAATATGATATCAAGCCGCCATTAATTATAGCTACTACATTTTCCAAGTAGGTAACATGCGACAATTCAATTAATCGATCAAATTGATTTCAATTTCAAATGGCTAAATATGTCATTTTCTGATTTTGAGCTTCCAATTCCATAACACTTATCAAACTTCATAACACATATCACAAGACCACTTATAACTTATCATAACATGAAATCTTCAATTACAAAAGTAAAACGAATATTATACCTCAATTAGCCCAAATATGATCCAAGAGTACAAGTCGATCTCTAGCACCTTTAGCTCCTCCTTTCGACATTCCAATCCACCCCAAGCCACCCTTAGAAGCTTATGAAAACTCATCTTCAAGTTTCAACTTCAAAGTTGAATAACCCTTTAGGTTTTCGCCATGCGACTAATACGAAACACCACATTTCCGGATCTTTTATCGAGAAACACTTACTATACCCTTAGGTACCTTGGTTTAAAGTGGGAATTATGGACAACAATTGAATTTTTCTTTTCTTGAACCTCATACCGAGAGCTCCTATGAGTTCTTCAAACATTTCTTGAAAAAAACTAAGTGTGGAACTAGTCATCCTACTAGTGTTTATATAACACAAGGAAGGGTTATGATTAAAACAAATGGGCGGCTTGGATGCATTTCACACGGATCAAGCCCAGTGGCCTTCGACTTAGTCAATCTTATCATGCTACTAGTCTTTGCAAGACTTGGCCATTTAAATTATGGTCAAATGACCATCCTATCCATGAATATTTCGTCCAAGACTAAGAAAAGGGGGGGTGACACGTGTCGCCTCCCGCTCGTCGCAATATTTCGCTTCCACCAATTCCAAAATTCCGACAAACTAACTCGTCTCAAATCTTAACATTTTTGAGTTCTTACGCACGCCCTTATAAACATATCCCGAATTTCCGGTGTAACATTCTTCCCCTTAGAAACATTCGTCCCCGAATGTTCTCTCGGGAGTCAAACTTAAGATAGCGACATAGTCTCCTTACAACCCCTACGTGCCAATAATGCCACACTTGGCCGCATAACAATACTCATACTAAAATATCAACCAAACCCACGTGTCAACATCGGTTATCCGCATAAAGCTTCGCGACTCTAAGCTTACTACAATCTTCCCTGATAAGCCTCGCTTATCCATAGCCCGCCGAGTCAAGTTCGACTAAATAATCAACCTCGCCATGTCGAACCATCCGACCGCGATCTCCACTTTCTTACACACAAGGCCTCGCATCGCCACCAAAACCGAAAGGGTATTCGTTATCGTTACGCAATAAGACAAGAGGCAATTAACCTTCCCGCTATTCTCGAATCAAAAACACCGCCCGCAACCTATCCTCGCAAGTGCTCGATAGTACGCTCCGCTCGACCGGTCCGTGGGTGTAATGCAACACCGAGACTCACCGTGTCCCTAATCCTTTCAAAAACCTCCAAAGTTATCCGCAATCGAGCTCATCTATCTCGTAATCATAAACGTAGGAACCTCGTGCGCCTCACAATCTCTATGCTTACAAGCTAGCATAAACCTCACCGAGTAAGTGGTCCCAACTGAAGAACACACTGGTTTCGCCACTAATTACTATGACCCTGTGGAGTCGCACTTCCTCCGAGTACGATGCCACCTCAGAATAAGATCCATATAATTTCCTCTCATATCTAGGTTGGGATTTCAATCGCTCGCAATAGCCCACCGGGCTTCGTACACAACCATGACTGCTACTAACTCGGACACTAAGCAAGAACTCCGCTATGTCTCTTTCCTGGTCATCTCACCCATACATACATCCGAGGTCACGACACGACTTAGTCGCCCCAAACAATTAGAGCAATAAGCACCGCGTGCCTCCCTAAAACATCGCTGACTAGTCCTGCAAAGACCGGTACATGCAATCTATCTCATCTCACAAGACTTCCCGGTGCTACTCAAACATGCTCTTCTTTCCTGAGAGTCGTATCTCGATATCAGATCATAATCGATCCTCATATCGACGCCTCCTTACCTCCCTAACGACGGAGACTCAAGAACCTCTGATCTAAACTTCGTTAACCTTAGAAACAAATAATCGAACCTCTAGGCTCGGAATCAAGGATCTCATGCACTACATCCTGCCTATCCGCTGCCCATCCGCACTACCCTTAGGTCCACGACAAAGAGTATCTCAGAATCGCCTTGGCTTTTCCCTGATGGTATAGATATCAATATCACAATCCTCGAGTAACTCTAGCCACCATCGCCGCAGAAATTCTACCGCTCACCGCAGATATACAAGGCTTTGTGGTCTGCACAAATATCCACATGAAGTTCAGATATACGCCATGCCCCCAAATCTTCAAGGTATGATTTAACCGCCACACTTCTAAATCGCGAGTGGCGTAATTTCCTTTCCCCGCTTCCCTAACTACCGAAAAACATAGGCTCTATCCTTATCTCGTCATACAAGACACAACCTAGCCCAACACCCATCGTGTTATCATAATACCTAACCTCTAGTCTCACAAGAGGGGTTAGAATCAGTAGTCGTGGTCAACTTATCTTCCAATAATCGAAAGCCTTTCTCATTCCTCGCGAAATATTCTGTATCCTTAATCTCACTTATGGTTCCTGCTTTCCTTTCTTTGTTGCAACCAAACTTGGTCACTAAACTTAGATTTGATTCCTTTGTTTGCCTCACGCCTAAGACTTCATCACAATCACATTTTTGGGAAGGTTTCGATCTCGTCAAGAGTAACCCGCTTTCCTTTCCCGCCAGGTAGCCTATAACTAGGTGTCACCACATTTTCTTGAAATGTTCTTACCGCCCATTATCAACTAATGGTCTTTACACTCGCCCTGTAATCATGACTCGCAACTTACATTTATATCTTTACGATACTTCCTCGACCCGCAGACGCCGCTCTTTATTACTCCAACCCAACACTTTTTCCACGGTTATCCACAATCAACCTATGGCATGATGATACCAAGACCTTACTACCTTATATCCTTCATCTAACAACACGGGTACATCGTGAACCCCATAATACGCAAACTGTCCTTTTACGTGGGAAGAGAACTTATCTCCATTTAAACTTTCTCGAGTCACAACCCTAATCACAGGTCCTCTCGCGTCCAAGAATTATCTAATCATCACGCACCGCCTTAAAGTAGTGTAGATTTTCAAAACCTACCAAAGATGCCTCACTTTCCGTCGGCAAAGACCCGCATTTATTTATTCATGCCTTGCACATTTTCCTGAAATTATTCGAAGGTCGTGGCCCCGACCGCCACACCAAACCAACTCCAAGTACCTCCAAGGCATTTAACATAAATTCCTTCAAATTCAATTATTACTACTTTCGCCTCAATCCACCTAAAATGAACAAATCACACGGACTTAATAAAAACAATTTTGCCAAAGAAGGAAGAATAATTCATCGTTACCACCACTTCTCTTCATTTCCACTGATAACCGCTTATCGGAAAATTGGTACCAAATCAATCTCTCTCAGAGTCCACGCTGGCATCACAAGAGGCCAACTAGTCCGCACTATAATGACCTCAACGTCACATAACCGCTAGGTCTGCTAAGGTCCAACGATCGTATCGTTACGGTAATTATTATCTACTCGCCACTACCACCCATCACTCACGCGTGTGATCACCCCAAAGGTTCTCATGGATTCAGCTTTCTTTCTTTACACTTGGTTGCTATCTTTTCACCGGTCGCATTTTTTCCCGCACTCCCAAACTTATTTTAGCGCACGCATAGCCTTCATACTGATCCGGGTCTCCAATCTTTGGAGTTACAAAATTAAACAATACAAGGCCCATTCCGGATCTCGCAACCTGGTTCCGGTGGAATGCGTCCACGAACCCATAAAACGATTAACTAGACTTAGGCCTTGCACCCTCGTGACCCTGTCACGTAGCGGGACTACTACCAACTAATCCCATTTCATTTCAAGCTATGAGGCGACCCTTAATAGGTCCCCAACCCGACTCGGCGTCGTACTTAACTCTTACCCTCGGTCTGACTTAACTTTACTACCCGAGAAGGCCTTATATACCTAAGGTCTCGACGGTTATCACATTCTCAGGCTCGCAATTTCCATGCTCCAAGCCTAACTTATCAGCCCCCCGCAACCGTACAAAACTTCTCGTAAAATCATAGTCGTGTTCTCTTGACCACAACAACTATACTTTCTTCGTCCGGATCTCGCCCGTACAATTCCCTTAAGCATACCACGTAGCTTAAGTTGCTAACATAGTCTTCCACTTAGTCTCTTAATTAACTTCTTAAGGGTCCATTACATTCTCACACAACTCATCATCACCTAATTATCTCAAATTAGCACTTAAAACCTTGATGAGAGTTCCTTAATCGCCATACCTTCCCTGTATTTATTTAGTCCTTACCCAACTCGGTAATCTAAAATCATCCTAGGCAACACACGTGACCCCCAAACATAAATCCGTGATAGTTGTATGTCACAATACCAACTATACTACAAACATTACCAACCCGATACGCAATCCACATAATCCTTCCCGGTCATCGCTTTCTCGTAGGCAAACAATCATAACTTGTTAGGAAAGACGACCCTAACCATACAATTTCTATCGCACGATCTTAGAGTGAGAAGAATGGAAACCAATCCTAAATGTCCCGCACCTCCTCGATTATAGATGTGGTGCACAACACACCGATAATCAAGACTCTACTAGACACGTCTGTAGACACTTTCCGAGGACTAATCGCTCGATACCACTTTGTCACGACCGACTCGGGCTCGCGATCGTGCCCTACCCGCACCCTTTGTAAACATCGAGAATAGCAATGAACATACACAACTAAAAAAATACTTAAACATAAGTTAACAACAAAGAAGCCGATAAGGCCACCTTCCGTAAAAATATACTCAATCCGAAATAATAAAGACATTTTTTTCTTTACAACCCAATCCACAATGTGACTGCACTTAAGAATAACAACTCAAGTGACAGGCCCCGCCATACCCTCAATGTATAATAACCGACAATACCAGAATAAGCCTCCTAATAAAGCGAGCTTCAACAAATGACAAATGATCCTAAGAGCGAGGATCAACAACTGCATACTTTACTCACGCAGATGAACGCACTTCGGCGAGGTCGACAACATGTACTAAATATGTGAAACCGAAAGCATCAGAATGAAATCATAAGTCTAAAATAAAACCGAGACATGTATGATAACTCAATTAACAAGACATCGTGGCCTTACTAACAATGAGAGTAAATAGGGATACTTACAATATGAAGTAGAAAGCTCACGATCAAAGCAGACCACCCGCCCGCAAAGGTCATTACAATCCTATTCCGGGACTATTTCACCTCATAGATCCAGTGGACCCGCGTGAGGTATTCCTCGCACGGGACTATTTCACCCGCATAAGCCCTTATCGACTCGCACGAGGTATTCTCGCATAGGTTGGACCCGCCCGCACGAGACTATTTCACCCGCATAAGCCCTACGGACTCGCATTTAGGTATTCCTCGCGTCGTGGGTAGCAAATCCACTAAATATGCAATGCCACAAACCCGGAACGACCGCAATTATTAATGAACTACTAGCACAACCGCTATCACACATAACATAAGCACTACCGCTTATCATACAATATATAAGCAAGTTAAGCAATCCTAACTTCTTATTATTCTGCTTTATATACACTCTCATTTTAGTTTACTTAAGGCACTAACATGTTCTTTATAAAAATCTGAAATTTAACCCAAAGTACTACGACTTCTATTCTTTCAAAATGACTCATTTCATTATAAAACTTCCAAGATACTAATAACCGTAGTATCGTTACAATTTCTTTTCAAGACAAGTCACAATACTTTTAGAAATAAAATTAGGCTTCTAAATCAAGTGACTTCTTCTCTCAGAAAAGCCTTAGGCAATTGATGCCTTTAAATCAAATTGCCTTTCAAATAAATCAAGCCATTTATCTTTCCTTAAAGCCAATATAACCAACTCCCAATAAAGTCGTTATATTTACTTTATACCTAAGTCAAGTACAATTTCCTATCCAAGGGACTTATACGTTTAAAACGAAACAAGTGTCACATTCTTTAAAACTCTTCAAGTCCCTTAACATGCTTAAATTACTTAAGAGTAAACCATTCTCTTATTAACTTTCCATAAAGCTATTATAACCAACTTCCCATAAAGCCGTTATACTAGCTTTATACATTAGCAACTTACATACTTCTTTTTAACCAAGAGACTTAAACTTTCCAATGTAAGTATCAAAATACTTTCAACATACTTAAAGTCTCTTAACCTTTGAAAACCAAGATATCCTTAATAAATAAACAAGTGAGTTAATTCTCTAACTCAAACAACTGGGGCATTCTTAAAATAAGCCAAGGATATCAAATAGACTAGATTGTCAAAATCTTGACGCCTACCGCATTATACATTTACAACTTAATCATGCTCAAGAGGTAAGAAAGTTCCACATACCTCTTCGTTTAATCCACTTGCTAAGTCCAATCGCCGCGTAGTATGCCAACCTATAATGACCATATTACGCCCATTAACTTCTAGTTTCAAACGTAGAATATTCCAAGTGCAAGTCACTAAATTCTACTAAAAATCTGGACAAAGACTTCCTTTGTTTTTACTAACTTTGCCACCTTTTTCAAGGCCGAATACAATAACCAAACAGCCCCAATTGGCTCACCACAATTTATAAGGTAGTTCAATGCAAATGAATAACCAAATGCCCCAATTGGCTCACCACAAACGATAACAAACTAGTCTAAACTACTAGTCCAATTTCGGCCACAATGTATAAAACAATACCAATTCTTATTCAATTTCCAATTCAATCCAAATTGGTAGCATAATATGATATCAAGCCGCCATTAATTATAGCTACTACATTTTCCAAGTAGGTAACATGCGACAATTCAATTAATCGATCAAATTGATTTCAATTTCAAATGGCTAAATATGTCATTTTCGGATTTTGAGCTTCCAATTCCATAACACTTATCAAACTTCATAACACATATCACAAGACCACTTATAACTTATCATAACATGAAATCTTCAATTACAAAAGTAAAACGAAGATTATACCTCAATTAGCCCAAATATGATCCAAGAGTACAAGTCGATCTCTAGACCTTTAGCTCCCGCTTCGACATTCCAATCCACCCCAAGCCACCCTGAAGCTTATGAAAACTCATCTTCAAGTTTCAACTTCAAAGTTGAATAACCCTTTAGGTTTTCGCCATGACTAATGCGAAACACCACATTTCCGGATCTTTTATTGAGAAACACTTACTATACCCTTAGGTACCTTGGTTTAAAGTGGGAATTATTGGACAACAATTGAATTTTTTCTTTTCAACCCTCATACCAGAGCTCCTATGAGTTCTTCAAACATTTCTTGAAAAAAACTAAGTGTGGGAACTA
Source organism: Przewalskia tangutica (assembly GCA_029844215.1). Taxonomy (NCBI): domain Eukaryota; kingdom Viridiplantae; phylum Streptophyta; class Magnoliopsida; order Solanales; family Solanaceae; genus Przewalskia; species Przewalskia tangutica. Next base: position 1,303,709 of record JAQGDG010000029.1, read on the forward strand.
GTCATCCTACCAGAAGTTTATATAACACAAGGAAGGGTTATGATTAAAACAAATGGCGGCTTGGATGCATTTCACATGGATCAAGCCCAGTGGCCTTGACTTAGTCAATCTTATCACGCTACTAGTCTTTGCAAGACTTGGCCATTTAAATTATGGTCAAATGACCATCCTATCCATGAATATTTCGTCCAAGACTAAGCAAAGGGGGTGACACGTGTCGCCTCCCGCTCGTCGCAATATTTCGTTCCGACCAATTCCAAAAATTCCGACAAACTAACTCGCCTCAAATCTTAACATTTTTGAGTTCTTACGCACGCCCTTATAAACATATCCGAATTTCCGGTGTAACATTCGCTCGTCCGTCTGCTCGAGGATGGAATGCAGACTGTGCTCACTGCGCCCCTAAACCTTCTCGAAAGACCTCCGGAAGTTAGCCGTAAACCGGGCTCCTGTCGATATGATCGAAATAGGACTCCATGCGCAGTCTCACGATCTCTGATGTAAAGTCCGCATAATCCTCACCAAAAGTCGCCCCGATGGAAGAAAGTGGGCTGATTTCACAAGATGTCGACGATAACCCGGATAGAATCATGTTTCTCGAGTGCGAGGTAATCCTGTGATAAAGTCCATGTTGATCACCTCCCACTTCCGTGTCGGGATCTCTATCGTCGCAATAATCCACCGTGCCTCGTGCTCTATCTTCACCGACAACACGCACCGAGCTACAAACTCGCAATGTCCTCTTCAAGCCATCCCACCAATACACCGACCGAGGTCGTGGTACATCTTGGTCGACTCGGATGGATAGTAACGCCGCGCCGTGTGCTTCCCCAGAACTCGGCCAAGTCCCGCAATATCCGAACACACAACCTCGCTCAAACCTTAGCACCCCATCGTGCTACCTCAAAAGGACCCTTCCTCTCACGGTAGTCAGACACGATACCGAAGTCAAACCGGATCTCAAATCGCTGCCTCTTCACCTCGCCGATGATGGATGACTCGGCAACTCTCGAACTCGAACCCCACCGCTATCGTAACCAATCAATCGGACTCCAAGGCTCGCTAATCGTGTAACTCGCGACCATGCCCCTCTCGCCGCACATCCGATAGACTCCCATCGACCTACGACTAAGAGCATACGCCAACATGGCCTTCCCGGGTGGTACGGATGTCAACATCATAATCCTTGAGTAACTCTAACCACCGTCTCGTTTTAAGTTCGCCTCTCTGGTCAAGATATACCGAGGCTCTTGTGGTCCGTATAAATATCCACACGAACCCTATACAAATAGTGCCTCCGGATCTTCAAGGCGTGAATCACCGCCAACTCAAATCATGGGTGGGGTAGTTCTCTCATACTTAAGCCGCCGACGCGTGACGCTATAACCTTACACAGCTGCATCAACAAACATCCGAGCCCGACGCCTGACGCATAACAATACACTACATAACCGTCTGGACCATCCGGAAGAGTAAGAACGGGCGGTCGTCGCCTCTCCTTCAAGAATCGAAACCCCGCCACAAGCATCACCATCAAACTTAGCCGCTTCGAGTCACCTAGTCAACGTGCGTAGATAGAAGCAAACTTCTCCACGAACCGCCGATAATAACCTGCGAGGCCCAGAAAGTCGCGCACTGCGGAGTAGTAGGTTCAGGCCAAGTCCTCGATCGCTTCGATCTTGGCCGTATCCACCCGAATACCATCTTCCCAGACAATATGCCCAAGAAAAGACACCGACTCCAAACAAAACTCACATTTGGAAAACTTGGCGTATAACTGCTGGTCTGAGAACTCTCAAAGACAGCCTCAAATGCTCCGCATGCTCCCGCTCGAGCGAATAAACCAAGATGTCATCAATGAACACTATCACAAACGTGTCCAAAATGGTTTGAACACTCGGTTCATCAAATCCATGAATACCACGAGCATCGTCAACCCAAAGACATGACCAACTCATAATGCCCGTATCGTCCGAATGCATCCAGGGACATCCGCCTCTAACACGCACTGATGATAGCCCGATCGCAGATCAATCTTGGAGAAACATCTCGCACTCGCAATTGGTCGAACAAATCATCAATCCCGGAAGCGGGGTATTCGTTTAATGGTCACCTTGTTCACCGCTAATCAACACATGCGCAGCGCCCCGCCCTTCTTTTCTTCACGAACAATACCGCTCCCTGGGAGAAACACTAGGCCTTATGAAGCCTTTCTCCAAAGAAATCTCTCACCGTCCTTCAACTCTCTCAACTCGGCAGTGCCATTCTCGTATGGCGGAATGGAAATAGGCCGAGTGTCCGCAAAGACATCGATACAAAACTCTATCTCCTCTCGGGAGGATACCCGAGGTCGTCTGAAACACATCTGGGAACTCTCGACTATCGAATCGACCGAAAATCTGGTACCGCACCTCGATGATCGAACACCGAATGAGATGGTAGATATACCCTTCTCGCACCATCTTCATAGCCTCGAGGTAGGAAATAAACCCACCCTCGGCGACACGGTGCTCCTCCCACTCAATAACCTGGCTCACGAAACCGAACTGCACTCACTCTCTCCCTCGCAGCTTCACATTGGCGTAGCAAGAAGCTAGCAAATCCATACCCACGATCACATCGAAATCGGTCATATCCAACTCTATCAAGTCGGCCAGGTCCGACGATCGCATACGGTCACCGACAAGCCCTATATACCCGCCGAGCTACCACCGAATCACCCATTGGCGTAGCTACCTCGAAAGGGTCTATGGACTCGTGCTCTATCCCTATCCTACTAGCAATAAGGGAGATATATAGACGAGTAGAACCCGGATCTATCAAGGCATACACATCACAACATGAAACTGATAAAGTACCTGTGACGACATCAGTGAGGCCTCCGTCTCCCGCTACCGACAGGCATAAATCGATTACGAGGACCGCTAGAATCGACCCGCGCCACGACCTCGCCGCGACTCCATCGCCCATGAGTACCACCCTCGGGCGAGTAATCGTAGGAGATGAAGAAGACCCGCGAAGACCCGTGGCCGACTCACCTCTCGCGCGCTCGTCGAACATGCTCGCAAAGTGACCACTGGCCGCAATCGTAACAAACTCCGAGCGCATTACAATTCCCGTGAATGGGATCTACCGACGCCACACCGAGGGGTGGTCCGATCGCCAACACCTCGCTACCCGACGCTCAAGTCCTCGGGCTCGTCCGCCCAAGACGGTGTAGGAGTGCTCGAGCTGCCGTGGTGCAAATCTAGATCGCTTCGAGGCCGCCCACCCCGAGGGCTACTAAAAGACCTCGCCGCCCCGGCCTTCTTCTGCCGCTGTCACAATCCGCCGACTCACGCCTCGCATCCAAGTGCATGAGCTCGCATACGTAATGTCCATGCCTGGTGAAGAGCAACACCCGCAAGACTCGGCCATATAATCATCTAGCCCGGATGGACGTAGCAGTGTACCGCCTCCATATCTGCTACCAACGCAGGACATATCGAGCCAACGATCGAACTCAACGTTGTACTCCCTAATCGCGCCTCTCTGTCTCAAAGAATAAAAATCTGCCCGTGCCTCCTCATCTGCGGAGGCAAAGTGAGTGAGAAAAGCCTCCGAGAACTCATCCCAAGTAGGCTGGGACGCTGCTCTCCCGATAACTCCACGAATCAAACCAATCGATCGCGGTATCACGCATTTACGTGAACCGAAGATCACGACTGCTTCTCAAGCTTGATCACTCGCATGATCTCTTCAGAATCGACGGATGAACTCCTGCGGATCATCCTCGTGCCTCACCCATAGAACTGGCGGGCTACAACTCAGAAAATCCCTTAGCCTCAAACTATCCGATCTCGGGTGAACCACGCGTGCACCGCTGAACTGCTGCATCCAAATTTATCTCACGTTCGCCACGATCCCGCCGCATCATTATCTCTTTGTACTCCTAACTCCTGCCGCGGGATGGAGGCGCGGTATCGTGGTCTCGCTGGGCCGGGCGGCGCTGGAACTCGCCGTCTGAGGTATCGCCTCGGGTATAGACTGGGCCTGAGCCCTCGTGACTCTCGGTGTCCTACTAGCAGCTCCCTCGGCTGCCTTGCCCTTCTGGGCCCGGGTTGCCTTACGTGGAGGCATAACTGTTACAGAAAAAGAATACGTTAGAGGGGTCCAACTTATAACACAGCTCTAAGGCACGATCTCAGAGTGAGAAGAATGGAAACCAATCCTAAATATCCTATAGCCTCCTGATTATTGGTGTGGTGCACAACACACCGATAATCAAGACTCTACTAGATACGGTCTGTAGACACTTTCTGAGGATTAACTGCTCTGATACCACTTTTGTCACGACCCGTTCCGGGGCCCGTGACTGGTGCCTTACCCGGGCACCCAAGTAGTCATACATCAGAGAAAAATCAGCGGAATATAAAACAAGACATGAAACAATGTAAATTGAGACACAGTTTATCTGAGAAAAGTCGCCTTTCGGCATATATATATAAACCAAAATCGCGATTACATCCCAACTGTACAATAGGACTACAGACCTCTAAGGAAGTAAACAACTATGGCGGGACAAGGCCCCGCCATACCCTGAATGTACATATATCTACAACATCAGGGAGAACCATACCAAAAGTCGAGCCTCCGGAGAAGATGGAGCTCCTGACACCAAAGCAAAAGATCCTAAGGATGCGGATCTAGCACTCGCTTTTCCACCTGCGGCATGAGAACGCACTCTCGGCGAGGTCATAACAAACCAAGTATGTGAAATCAGTAAAGTACTTAAATGAAATCATATCATTTTAAAGTCAATTTTACAAATATGTAAATAGCCAATGTAATCGCACATAGTGCCACATCACAAACAAGAGTAACAACAGTAAATCGTAGGTCTTTTCTAGGTGCGAATGATCGGGCAGGCCAATCGCCCATAGTATCATTACGCATGCCTAATCCTCGACTCGTAGTCCGCATAGCCACTAGGCCCGCATGAGGTATTCCCGCGTCGAGGATAGCTACTCTCGGCATCGCCCCGACTCGTAGTCCGCATGGCCACAAAGACCGCATAGCCACATGGACCGCACACTAACCTGGAACTCTCGTAGCTCCGCATAGGTCCCCTGGACCCGCATGAGGTATTCTCGAATCATAGTCCCAGACTGCCTGAGGTATACCCCGCGACGGAGGCGACAACCCCAGATATCATGTCGAAGAGGTGATGTAATACTAACATAACGGCTTATCGTTTAAACAACATAAGCACAATAAGAATAACCTCTTTACACAAACGTTACAAGATACTAACACACATAGCATCACATTATGTCTACTCAACAAACCTGTCACGACCCGTTCCGGGGCCCGTGACTGGTGCCTTACCCGGGCACCCAAGTAGTCATACATCAGAGAAAATCAGCGGAATATAAAACAAGACATGAAATAATTGTAAATGATACGCTTTACGAGAAAAGGGTTGCCTTTCGGCATATATACATAAACCAAGGTTTGCGATTACATCCCAAATGTACAACATACTACTGAGACTCTAAGGAAATAAACAACTATGGCGGGACAGGCCCCGCCATACCTCGCAGACAAAACTATCTACAACGGGAGATCATACCCAAAGTAGAGTCTCAGGAGAAGATGGAGCTCGACACCAACGCAAGAGATCCTAGGATGTGGATCTAGCACCGCCTTGCCCTTACGAGGCATGACGCAGCCCCAAGGAGGTCAAGACAACAGTACTAAGTATATGAAATCAGAAAGTACTTAAATGAAAACATATCATTTTAAAACCAGGTTTGCAAGTATGTATGAAACAACGAGGGCGGACATAGTGCCACATCATAAACAAGAGCAACAATAGGTAAATCAGCGTGTCTTTTCTAGTCGCGAATGATCAAGCGGGGCCAATTTCCGTAGTATCACCATGCAAGCCTAATCACGACTCAGTAGTCGCATGGGCCACTCACATAGGCCCGCATAGGGTACATAACCCCGCATCGATACTCGCCGGCATCGCCCCGACTCGTAGTCCGCGTGGCCACATAGACCGCATGAGGTATAACCCGCATCACTAACTCGAACTCCCGTAGCTCCGCATAGGTCCCCTGGACCCGCATGAGGTATTCTCGAATCACGGTCCTGCATCACCGAGTCTACCCGCGTCGGAGGCGCTTAACCCCGTGTATATGTCAAGAGGTGAGTGATATTACACTAACATAACAGCTTATCGTTTAAACAACATAAGCACAACAAGAATACTCTCTTATACAAACGTTACAAGACACTAACACACATAGCATCATATCATGTCTACTTATCAAACCATCTTATTATTCTTTTCACAATTCAATATAAGTCTGTTATAAACACATAGGCAAACTGTTTCTTTTATCATTCTTAAGTGGTTATACTTAACTTCCCATAAAGCTAGTATAACTCTTAAGCTTCGCTTTAAAACCAATTAGTTCTCTTCATTAAAAATGATTCAAGATTCTTTTCAATGCTTTCGCATCTTTATTATTCGTGCTTAAGCCGTGAGGCATTCCGTAAGTATTATTCGAGCTTAAGCGCGAGGCATCAGCCGTAGTTATTATTCGCTTAACACGTATGCGTCACCGTACTACATATATATTGTAAAATATCATGATTTAGGAAGAATCACATACCTTCTCAAAAACCACCGCCAAGTTGAATATATCGCGCAGATAATCACTTTATAATAGTCGACACGCCTATCAACGCGTTGCACTACTTTGTAAACATTCTAAACAGAGGGTTCTATATCCTACGGAAAATTGGGCAGCACTTCCCTACCGTGAGCTACTCAAGTTCATGAAAACAATCCTATGTAAATCTGATTCAATTATTCTTCTTTTAAAACCCTTCTTCGTGATAACATTTCAATTTATTCTTTAATATCCTTCAAGTATTTATACTTATTTCTATACTTCTACAGATGTATTCTCTAATTACAAAAGAAGGACAAGTTCATTACCTCGGTAAGCCCAATAATATCCTAGATAAAAGTCGCTGAGCAAGGTTTAGCTCTAAGTTATGCGCTCAGGTAGCTCAGAAACTTTAGAAGTTCTTCACAACTTCTACTAAGGACTAAGGGATTTGGGCTAGGGTATTTCTGCATTATAACAATACTAGAAGGCAACTTTTCTACCAAGGGAGGGTAGATTTTGGCTAGGCTAGGGGAGGCCTCGCCAACTTCACTCAAGGGGTATGCTTTGACGAAATGCTCACAAAGGGAGAGGGAAGGATTTTTCAAGACTTGGAAGTAATTTTGTGGATGAAGAACTCTTCATCTAAGGGGGTATTTATAGGTCTAGCCATGGCCAACCAAGGGCCAAGATGATGCCAAGTGCAAGGCAAGTGTAGGGTGAGGATTTAGGCAAGTGTCCATTCTATCTACTACACACAAATATCCTACCAACTCCTTGACTTGTGCAAAGGCACAAAAACGTGCACTCAAGTCCAATTCGTCCAATGGGCGATTTCAAGTCCATCAATCGGAGGGTGCTGTGGCCCTCCGTTGGTCCAAAATGTTTCGCCTCTAAAAATCCGCAAAATTAGAAATGGCATAGCCGGAATTTTCCTACGGCCGTGGGAAACGTTTAGTGAAACGATTCTTTTAGCGAGTTGTGCACAATTTTCGAACTTGGCCTAACTTTAAGGCTAAACTTTCGTACGTACGCCCTCACGTACATACTCCGGAAATACGGGGTATAACAAAACCATCTTACTGTACTTTCCAGAAATCAATACAAGTCTTTTATAAACACATAGGTAAACCGTTCCTTTTATCTTTCTTAAGTCGTTATACCTAACTTCCCATAAAGCTAGTATAACTCTTAAGCTTTTGTTTAAAAACCAAGTATTACTCTTCTTTCAAAAATGATTCATAATTCTTTTGAAATACTTCAAGATTCTTATTATTTAGACTCAAGTCAAAAGACGTCAAGTAGAACCATGTTCAGTTAACACACGTACGTCTACCGTACTATATATATATTTTAAAATATCATGCTCAAGAGTATAGGAAGAATCACATACCTTCTACAAATCCACCGCCAAGTCGAATATGTCGCGCAGAGTATCAACCTATAATAGTCAAATACGCCTATAAACGTCTAGACTACTCAGTAGGATAATCTAAGCAGGGTTCTCTATTCTACTAAAATCGGGCAAAGACTTCCTACCCGTTAAACTACAAGTTCATCAGAATACCCATGTAAGTACAGTTCAAACTTCTTTAACATTCTTCTGATGTAATTACAGTTCAATTCTCTTCTGTAATACCCTTCTATGTATTTTATACTTATTTATATACTTCTACAGTATGTATTCTCCAAATACAATAGAAGGATAAGATATTTACCTCGATAAGCCCAAAATTATCCAAGATAAAAGTCGATCCTGAGCGAGGTTTAGCTCCTAATCTGTACGCTCCAATCCGTTCCAAGAAACCCTTAGAAGTTTCTACACAACTTCTACTTACTACTTCAACCAACAATAAAGTTACTCTTAGGGTTTCGTTTAGTGACTATAGGAATATAAGGTATTTCCTGCTCTACGATAGAGTGACTTTGGAAATACTATAAGGGATTAGCTAAGGTATTTTGGGGATAGTAACAATACTTGGAGAGTATTTCTACTAAGAGGGGAGGGCTTTTGCCGAGACTACTAGGAAAGGGGAAGGGTGTTTCGGCTAAGCTCTACACAAGAGGGGGGGGGGGGGAGGCTTTGGACGAGAGCTTTTCTCAAAGGGGGGAAAGTTTGGAGACATGGAAGATGATTTGTGGATTAAGAATTCTTCAAATCAAGGGGGGTATTTATAGGGCTTTCAGGGCCAAGAAGGCAAGTGGAGGGCAAGTGGAGGTGTGGATTTGCACAAGTGCACCCTATCCCTACTCCACAAATCACTCACAAACATCGACCTTGGTTTAGCCTTAAAATCGTAACCGTGTTCTCTTTGTTGCTCCACTTGAGGGTGACAAGTGTCACCCTCTCGTTGGTCCAGAATATTACATCTCTCGGAAAAATCCGCAAAAATTATAAATGATATAGCCATAATTTTCCCTACGCAAGTTTTGGAAAACGTTTCGTCGGAAAACAATTCGTTTCGTGGGTTGTGCACAAATTTCGTCCTATGCCTAACTTTAAGGCTTAAACTTTTGTACGTACGCCCTTACGTACATACTCTGGAAATACGGGGTATAACAAAACTTCAACACATATACTTCATGCTAGCAAACATGTAAGGCTAACAACAATATATAATCTTGTAACACTTTAAGAGACAAGATTATTACCTCAACGAGTCTTAGTCCAACTTCAAATCCGAAGTCGCTCCTTAGCAACTTAGAGCCTCTTCTTGACACTTCAATCCGCTACTTGAGACCCTTAGAATAACACAAACAAATTTCCTTCAATCTTCCAAACAAAACCTAGAAAAGCAACTAGGTTTTCACCTTGCGACTAATACGAAAACTATCTTTTTCCGGGATTTTTCTATTGAGATATCCTTAAAATACACTCATGAACCTTGGTTTAAAGTGTGGAGCTTAATGGACAACTAACAAAAAAAATTCTCTTCTCCTAGAGGTGAACCCGAGAGCTCCCAATAAGGTTCTTCAAATTTCTTGAAATTTTTCTAAGTGTAGAAGTTAGTCTTGCTACTAGTACTACTATATAGCACAATGGAGGGTCAAGATGTGTACAAATGTGTGGCTTGGATGAGGTTCTATTAAATATCAAGACTAGTGGTCCCATTGACTAAGTCAATTTTCTCAAGCTCATCAACTTGCAAGACTTGTCTTCCTAACAATGGTCAAATGACCCTTTTGTCCATGCTTAATTCGTCCAAGACAACATAAGGGGGGGTGACACGTGTCGCCCTCCCATTCGTCACAATATTACGTTTTCCGACAATTACATAATTCCGATAAATTTTTACAAGTCTCAAATCTTAACATTTGGAATTCTCACGTACGTTCTTAAAAACATGTCCTGTAAATACGGGTGTAACAAGAAACTGCCTCCAAAGTCTCAATACACTCCATAAGAATACCAACCGAAGCCTCATCTCCTTTGGCAAAAATCATGAGATCATCCGCAAAGACAAGATGAGTGATATCCAAACTTTTACACTTAGGATGATAAGAAAACCCATTAGCCAATGTCTTCAACTTAAGAAGTCTCGAAAAATATTCAATGCAAAGGATAAATAATGTAGGAGATATAGGATCCCCTTGGCTCAAGCCACGTCTTCCCGCAAAGTAGCCATGTAGCTCTCCATTGATGGAAATAGAGAATGAAGTAGAAGAAACACACTCCATAATCCATCCTACAAATTTGTCCGGAAACTTGAGACCTCTTAGTACCGATTCAAGGAAACTCCAAGAAACTTTATCAAAAGATTTCCGCAGATCAACCATAAGCATACACCTTGGGGAGACCCTCACTCTATTAAAACCTCTTACAAGTTCCTGGGCAATAAAGACATTATCCACAAGGTTTCTCCCCTTCACAAAGGCTCTTTGACATTCATTAACAAGAGAAGGAAGGAATGGTGCCATCCGATTAGCTAGAATCTTTGTTATAATCTTATAGATCACATTAGTCAAGCCGATAGGCCTAAAGTCACTTACCTTGGGGTCCCAATCAGTTTTGGGAAGGAGGGTAAGTATGGTATGATTCAATTGTTTCAACAGAATGCCCGTTGAGAAAAATTCTTGCACACTTCGTACGACATCATGTCCCACATATTTCCATCGAGTCTTGAAGAAGGCTGAAGAAAATCCATCCGGGCCAGGTGCTTTATCATTACCAATATCAAAAAGTGCATCACGAACCTCCATAGAATAAATAAGTTACAATAGAAGTTCACCCTCATCCTCCCCAAGTTTCGGTCCGTAATCAAGTACCATGGGGTCAATATGGGCCGAGGGCCGAGAGGACCCTAGAAGATCTTTATAAAATTCAACGAGCATTTCCGCTACTTTCTTGGAAGAATATGTAGTGGTTCCATCATCCTTAACAAGATAGGATATTGAATTCTTAATATTATTCCTCTTAATCAAGCTGTGGAAGTATTTAGAACTATTATCGCTCTCAATCAAGTACTTTTGTCTAGCTTTTTCCGTAGAAAATGCCTCTCGAATTAAAGTAAAGAGTTTGCTTTAGCTCTTAAGGTTCTGAAATTAGCTTTCAAATCCTCATCATAAGGATCTCCCATATGCGCATTGATGGCCTCTTTGAACTCAAGGTTTTCCTCTGCCACGACCCGATTCCGGGCCCGTGACTGGTGCCTTACCCCGGGCACCCTAGTGATACAACATCAGAGTAATTAGCGGAACATAAAACGATACAAGACATATTATGAAATATGAAACAATAATCTGAGAAAAACTTGCCTTTCGGCATATATATAAACAAACAACGACTTTTCAACATGAACAGTTTAATCTTTTTACAAACTCGCCACAAAGATTCTGCACTTACGAATGATATGACAACAACGGGGACAGGGCCCGTCATACCTCGAATGTAAGCACCTACAACAATGGGACTATACCAAGATAAGCCTCCGAGAAACGAGCTTTCCTAAAAGAATCGTGACCCTAAGAGCGAGGATCAACGATCGATGTACCTTTACCGCATGAACGCAGCCCCGGCGAGGTCAAGAAAACAGTACCGAGTATGCGAAATCGAAATAAATCAGAAATGAAATCATAGTAGTCTATATAAAGCAGAGACATGTATGATAACCAAACTACGCTCACAATAAATAAACAAATATGTCAAGTCGTGACTCACGCCTCAAGTCATCAATAGAACCGCGGGTAAGTACGAAGGCATAGCCGACTACTAAGACCCGCAGATAAACAAAATACCATAACCGCATCACGAGGTCTTTCTGCATCGCACCATGATCGGCCGCCACTCGCTCGCGGTATCAATGTGGCGTCTATCCTCGAACTACCGCAGCTCGCATAGGTCACACGCACCGCACGAGGTATTCCTCGAATCATGGTCCTGCATCGCCGAGGTATACCCGATCGGGCGCTTTAACCCAGATCCACCTAGGCTCCCGCACTCGCATAGTCCTCAAAGACCGCATAGTCCTCAAAGACCGCGTAGGGCATCCCCGCGTCGTGCTAAACACCGAATGATCAATCCCGAGCTCCCGACTCCGCATAGTCACAAGGATCGCATAGCCGTATAGACCGCATCGCGGTGGCAAGCCCTCGGTATAACAAGTCAAGGGGGTAGGTGATATAATAACAGTACAACGGGCTTAACGTTTGACAACGTAAGCACAACAAGAGTGACCCCCTTACATAATAATCACAAGATACTAACACACGTAGCATCCTAACATGCTTACTTATCAAATCAACAAGAAAGTATTACAAGGCTATCACAAACCAATACAATCAAGTTATTCACACAAGGTACTTTCTACTAACAAGTTCGGGTACCTATCCCCAAAGTACTTCATACATTAAATCTTTAAAAGATACGTTACTTCACAAAAACCACACAATACCCGTAGTATATGAAAATAGAGTGATTATCTTTTTAAAGTAAATCAATTAGTTCTCTTTGTAAAATCAAGTAGCAACATTCTGTTCCAATGTTCAAGTTTGCCTAATTTCCAATGTTCAAGTTTGCCTAATTTCCAATGTTCAAGTTTTCTCATTTTAGAAAGGTTTCGTAGTTCATAGTCTTATTCATTTAAGAATATAATTCTCCTTTAAACAATCTGAGAAACATAAGCCTTATATGTGAGTAGGATATTCTTGTTTATAACAATCTTATTACAACAGCCATGATCTAGGAAATATCATTTTGTCTCATCTTAGCTTCTATGCAGATGGAAGTTTCTACTGGTTTTAATAATACTTAATTATTAAAAACATTTCCTTTTATTAACGCTGCAGTGGTTTGTCGATACACATTCTGATTTCCAAAATCAGTAAAACATTCTTAAGCCGTTATACCTAACTTTCCATAAAGCTAGTATAACTCTTAAGTTTTCTAAAAAAAATCAAGTATTACCTCTTCTTTCAAAATGATTCAAAATCTTTGAAATACTTCAAGTTCTTTATTAACACATAACAAGCCGCTTATAGTTCAAATCGATTACCTTTAAAACCACAAGTATTTTCTTACCAACATAAAGTTTATAACCAACTTCCCATAAAGCCGTTATAACACTTTATGTTTTAAACCAATCAAATACATTTAGCACATGACGCCTACCGTACTACATAGTTCACATATCATGCTGTAAGAGATAGGAAGAGGTTCACATACCTCGCGACGAGTATCGACTAATAGCAAAACGCCCAAGTACTTCCAACCGCTACTCCTTAAGCCAAGATCGCGCCACACGTAGTACTTCAACCTATAAGGCCACAAGGCGCTTTATTAACATTTAGGTCTAATCGTAGAACATTCTACGTAAAATTCAAGAACACCTCCCGGCAACAACAGAAATCTCCTCCTCTATCTGGGCCGGCAAGCCAACCGTGGGTTATACGCCTAATCCGGCGTGCAATTCTACCTCACGTAAAAGCTACACAAGTTCATCAGAATACGCCCATGTAAAAACATTCGATTTTCTTTCGAAAAGTTTCTTATTATTCGTGCTTAAGTCAAAAGACATCGCCGATAACAACGCTCGCCTATATATAGTATACTTCAACTATATAGTCTAACAATCATGTAATCTCCAATTACAATAGAGGACAAGATATTTACCTCGATAAGCCCATAATTATCCGAGTTTAAATGTCGATCCCGAGCAAGGTTTAGCTCCTACTCCAAGCCTCCGACCCGCCTCCAAACAACCCTTAGAAGTTCTAACCAACTTCTACTAATTACTCCAACTAACTATGGAGATTTTCCTTAGGTTTCGGTTTGGACCGACGGAAGTATGATAGTATAATCGGGCTTTTGTATAGTATAACCTTAGAATACAAGGTATACGGCTAAGGTAATTGGGCATTATAACAATACTTTGAGAGTATTTCTACCAAGATGGGGTATTATACGAAAACAACTAGGCAGTGGGGTACCACTCTAGCACCCTGGAGTGGCTCTCGACGAGGGAGGCTCTGGCCGAACTCTACACAAAGGGGATGAGGAGGATTTTAACACTTAGAAATATTTAGGAATGGATGAACAAGTCTTCCAAGGGGGTATTTATAGGAGCCAAGGCCAACCAACGGGCCAAGATCATGCAAGTGCATAGCAAGTGTAGGCCAAGATCTTGCCAAGTCACCCTAATCAACTACACACAAAATATCCTACCAACCCTCGACCACTTTAACCACACTTTCGCCACCTTACCGCCTGTGCCTAACTAATGAGAGGTGACAAGTGTCGCCTCTTGTTGGTCCAAAATGTTCGTCACGGAAAAATCCGCAAAATTAAAAATGACATAGCCGTAAATTACCCTACGAAAGTCGTGGAAACGTTTCCGAAAAACGACTCTAAACGGGGTGTGAACAAAATAATTCGCCAAGCCACTTTAAACTTCAAAATTTTCTACGCACGCCCCATACATACTGAAATACGGTATAACATTCTCCTCCTTAGAAACATTCGTCCCGAATGTTCCTTCTAAGTCTCAAACAAACGCGCGCTTTGTATAGTCTTCGCCACTATACTTACGAGAACAATCGCCACACATGGCCACGTAAACACCGCGCAAAATACCTCCATCCAAGTCCACGAGAAACACCTCTAACATTACCACAAACACCACTCTCGGTTTAAAATATACTTCCTTCGCGATCTTCTCCTTACAAAAGAAATGATCACATCTATGCGCCATACATGCTCGCTTCTCCCTTTACTCGTCGCGATACCACTTTTGTCACTTTGCCGCGAGGTTCTGAGTGTCACCCGGCCAACAAATGGTACCGGCCATGCGATCCCCGAGGATGTCGTGACACTCGAACTCTTACCACGTTCGAGCATCGCATCGCCAAAACTCGGTTACTATCTCTAACGTGGTCATCATTAATCGGAACACTTTGGATGGGTTTCCGATACTTTCCGAACATAACAACACGAAAGACGGACGATCGCCTCCTAAGTCGGACTGCAAATGCTAACATATATGCAACCTGGCCTATTCTTCACATGAACTGCAAGGCCCAAAGTAACTGGGCTAAGTTCCTCTGCTTTCCAAAACTCACACCCAAACCGTGGTACCTTCAAGACCGACCACAACTCAACTCTAAGCGTCGCCGATTATCCGCACGATTTCTCCGAGCCGCGTAATCTCTTCTAGACAAGCTTTACTATCCACAGTCCGGAACAAGCTCAACCAACTATCTCAATCTTGCCAACATCGAACCAATCGACCGACAACTTACACTTCCGCCCTACAAGGCCTCATAAGCGACATTCAAAACAAATGGTAGCCTAAACACTCTCCACAGAGACAACAATCCCCACAACTACCTCTCGAAATACACACTGCCCGAGGCGAACGCGATTCGAGACTCACTGAGTTTTTAACTCGCTGTAAAACTTTCGTAAACAAAACAGCCGCACTGGCTCCATCTGCGCCATAAGGTGAAGGTAGGCACCTGCAGCCTTACAACCTTCTCGATTAATCAACACCGCCGAGTAAACTGCCTCGCAGAGACAAGACGGCCGACTCTCGCCCGACTCATCGTCGAACGATCCACGAACTCAGATCTTTGGTTAACTAAACTTGGGCCTAACACCCTCGTGACCCTATCACAAGGCGACCACCACAAATGACCCGTCACTAAACACGCCGCGTTGACCCGCAACGTGGCCTCAACCCGACCAAGAACGCGCAAAACGCTAGCTCGGGCGAACACTCTCACTAATCATGTTACGAAAACCTAGCGGTCTTCTTAGCTCAACTACCCTCTTTCATTCCACACTACTCGTGGACTTATCCCACAAACATAACTCACGCACTATGCACTCCTAAGGGTCTAACATAAACAATACATCTTTTACTCGAGATGGCCTTACCTCTAAGGTCTCCACGTATAACACTCTAAGGCTCACACTTTCTCTATCCCCAATCTTTCCTGTTACTAACCATGATTTCTAATCACAATTAACACACCGCTATCGTGAGCATAGCACTTATGATATACCCATCTTATCATACATCGATCTCTGTAGGTTAAGGATATATCTATATCACTGCTTCACCCTTAGTCGTTCTAATCAATCGCCTGTAGGCGTAGCTGGGAAGATGACGAACTACCCACCGATCTCAAGGCTAAGTCACGCTACTAGGACACTCTCGACATCGACTGACGGCCGAGGTACAACAAGTACCAACTAAAGACGACATTACGGGATGACGACGCGTCACACCGAACCGAAACTCGAGCTCGACCAACTCCTGCGTACCCCGAACGCCCGAACCTCGGGACCTTTCGCACCGTGGATGTGCATAATCTAATTCGGCGAGGCGACTACTCGAAAGTTACCAAAGGACTTGCCGCTCGCCTCTTCTCGCCTCGTTAACCCGTCGATCTCTACGCTTTCTCGCTGCGGCATAAGCCCGCATACGTGCCATGCTCGCTTCAATCAAGAACTTACTCTTGCATAACCTTCGCTGATATTCATCAAGACTCGCGGTACATCGGTATACTCTCCGTAGCCAAATCCATATAGTAATGTGGTCGCCTTGCAATCTAAATTCATCGCTCGGCCGTGGAACTGGCGTTCAAATATCATGGCCGCAGAGGAATCGCCGCCGCGTTAAACTCAGGGCTAGACGCCGCAGAACTCCAAATGAAGCACTACCCTAGGTAAAGATTGGGCGTGTGCCCACGTAACCTCTCACTCAACTCGCAGCCTCCTACGCTTGCCTCCGGGTCTCGGTTGCCACGCGAGGCATAACCGCAGTGGAAAGAAATACGTTAGAGGTCTAACTTACAACACTCTAAGGCACGATCTCAGAGTGAGAAGAATAGAAACCAATCCTAAATATCCTATAGCCTCGATTATTGGTGCGCGCACAACACACCGATAATCAAGACTCTATCGATACGGCCTGAGACACTTTCCAGGATTAATCGCTCGATACCACTTTTGTCACGACCGATTCAGACCCGTGATAGTGCCTTACCCCGCACCCTAGTGATACAACATCGAGTAATCGAACATAAACGATACAAGACATATTATGAAATATGAAACAATAATTCGAGAAAACTTGCCTTTTCGATATATATAAACAATCCTTTTCAATATGAATAGTTTAATCCTTTTTACAAACCACGCCTACAACAAGATTACGCACTTACGAATGATATGACAAGAACGACGACGGGCCTCGCCATACCCCGAATGCACCTACAACAGGACTATACCAAGATAAGCCTCCGAGAAACGGAGCGTTCCCAAAAGTCGAATCGTGACCCTAAGAGCGAGGATCAACGATCGATGTACCTTTACTCGGCATGAACGCAGCCCCGGCGAGGTCAAACAAAAATTGAGTATGCGAATCAAATAAATATCAGAATGAAATCATAGTAGTCTATATAAAGCGAGAGACATGTATGATAACCAAACTACGATTCACAATAAATAAACAATATGTCAAGTCGTGGACTCACGCCTCAAGTCATCACAATAGAACCGCGGGGTAAGTACGAAGGCATAGCCGACTACTAAGACCCGCAGATGCATAAAATACCATAAATCGCATCACGAGGTCTTTCTAGACCGCACCACGATCGGCCGCCACTCGCCGCAGATCAATGCTGGCGTCTATTCTCGAACTACCGCACTCGCATAGGTCACACATGCACCGCATGAGGTATTCCTCGAATCACGGTCCTGCATCGCTCGAGGTATACCCGCGTCGAGGGCGCTTAACCCCGGTATCCACCTAGGCTCCCGCACGCGCATAGTCCCTCAAAGACCGTGATACCCTCAAAGACCGCATAGGGCATCCCCGTCGATCAGCCTAAACACCCGAATGATCAATCCTGAGCTCCTGTAACTCCGCATAGTCACAAGGATCGTGATAGCCGTATAGACCCGCATCAAGGGTGGAAAGCCCTCGGTATAACAAGTCGAGGGTAGGTGATATAATAACAAGATAACCGCTTAACGCTTGACAACGTAAGCACAACAAGAGTGACCCTTACATAATAATCACAAGATACTAACACACGTAGTATCCTAACATGCTTACTTATCAAATCAACAAGAAAGTATTACAAGGCTATCACAAACCAATACAATCAGTTATTCACACAAGGTACTTTCTACTAACAAGTTCGTACCTATCCCCAAAGTACTTCATACATTAAATCTTTAAAAGATACGTTTCACAAAACCACACAATACGTAGTATATGAAAATAGAGTGATTATCTTTTTAAAGTAAATCAATTAGTTCTCTTTGTAAAATCAAGTAGCAACATTCGCTCCAATGTTCAAGTTTGCCTAATTTCCAATGTTCAAGTTTGCCTAATTTCCAATGTTCAAGTTTTCTCATTTTAGAAAGGTTTCGTAGTTCATAGTCTTATTCATTTAAGAATATAATTCTCCTTTAAACAATCTGAGAAACATAAGCCTTATATGTGAGTAGGATATTCTTGTTTATAACAATCTTATTACAACAACCATGATCTAGGAAATATCATTTTGTCTCATCTTAGCTTCTATGCAGATGGAAGTTTCTACTGGTTTTAATAATACTTAATTATTAAAAACATTTCCTTTTATTAACGCTGCAGTGGTTTGTCGATACACATTCTGATTTCCAAAATCAGTAAAACATTCTTAAGCCGTTATACCTAACTTTCCATAAAGCTAGTATAACTCTTAAGTTTTCTAAAAAAATCAAGTATTACCTCTTCTTTCAAAATGATTCAAAAATCTTTTGAAATACTTCAAGTTCTTTATTAACACATAACAAGCCAGTTATAGTTCAAATCAGTTACCTTTAAAAAAACCACAAGTATTTTCTTACCAACATAAAACTGTTATAACCAACTTCCCATAAAGCCGTTATAACACTTTATGTTTTAAACCAATCAAATACATTTAGCACATGTACGTCTACCGTACTACATAGTTCACACATATCATGCTAGAAGAGATAGGAAGAGGTTCACATACCTCGCGACGAGTATCGTCTAATAGCAAACGCTCAAGTACTTCCAACCGCTCGGCTACTCCTGCCAAGTAGATCGCGCCACACGTAGTACTTCAACCTATAAGGCCACGCGCTTTATTAACATTTAGGTCTAATCGTAGAACATTCTACGAAAATTCACGAAGACCTCCCCGCAGCGTAAATCTCCTCTCTATCTGGCCGCTACCAAGCCAACCAGGGGGGGGGGTTATACGTCTAATCCGGACGTGCACAATTCTACCTCACAGAAAAGCTACACAAGTCTACAGTAATACAGTCCTATGTAAAACAGCGATTCTTCTTTCGAAAGGTTTCTTATTATTCAGCTTAAGTCAAAATACATCGCGATAACAACGTTCATTCTATATATAGTATACTTCAACTATATAGTCTAACAATCATGTAATCTCCAATTACAATAGAGGACAAGATATTTACCTCGATAAGCCCATAATTATCCGAGTTTAAATGTCGATCCCGAGCAAGGTTTAGCTCATACTCGTGCGCCCGACCGCCTCAAACAACCCTTAGAAGTTCTAACTAACTTCTACTAATTACTCCAAACTAACTATGGAGATTTTCCTTAGGGTTTCGGTTTTGTGACTGACGGGAAGTATGATAGTATAACTGGGCTTTTTGTATAGGTATAACCTTAGAATACTACAAGGTATACGGCTAAGGTAATTTGGGCATTATAACAATACTTTTGAGAGTATTTCTACCAAGAGGGGGGGTATTATACGAAAACAACTAGGCTAGTGGGGTACCCCACGCAAGACCCCAAGGAGGGGAAGGGCTCTCGCGAGGGGAGGGAGGCTCTTGGCCGAACTCTACACAAAGGGGAGGGAGGAGGATTTTAACACTTAGAAATATTTAGGAATGGATGAACAAGTCTTCCAAGGGGGGTATTTATAGGACAAGCCAAGGCCAACCAATGGCCAAGATCATGCCAAGTGCATAGCAAGTGTAGGGCCAAGATCTTGCCAAGTGCACCCTAACCAACTACACACAAAATATCCTACCAACCCTTGACCACTTTAACCACACTTTCGGCCACCCCTTTACCGCCCAAGCCTAACCAATGAGAGGGTGACAAGTGTCGCCCTCTTGTTGGTCCAAAATGTTCCGTCACTCGGAAAAATCCGCAAAAATTAAAAATGACATAGCCGTAAATTACCTTACGAAAGCTGTGGAAACGTTTCGTCGAAAAACGACTCTAAACGGGGGTTGTGAACAAAATAATTCGGCCAAGCCACTTTAAACTTCAAAATTTTCTACGTACGTCCTTACGTACATACTCTGGAAATACGGGGTATAACATCCTCATTAGCTCTTTGTGCAATGCTACCAAATTCATTAGTATTCAAATCTCGCAATGGCTTTTTCAAAGACTTCAATTTTGTTGCCAAAGTGTATTGAGAAGAGCCTATTACACGCTTCCTCCAATATGAGGTGCTAATGCCTCCAAAGGAAGGGTGTGTGAGCCACATATTCAAGAACTTAAATGGTTGATTCCCACTATGAGAAGATGCAATCACTGAAGCAATCACCGGACAATGGTCTAAGACTGGTTCCATAGGCAGAAAAGTAGCCGAACATTCCAAGTTCAAATCACTCCAAAGTTGATTCATTAACACCCTATCTAGCTTGGAACATATTGAACCATTCGTCCAAGTGTAGAATGAACCCGAGGATGGAGTGTCTTCAAGTCCATGAGCCATTTTAAATTCACCAAGGTCCCGAAGAGCATATGCCGAGAGAGGGGGACCTCCAGCCTTGTCATGAGGGGAGAAATAGGCATTAAAATTACCAAGAATCATCCGAGGCTTGGCAATACTAGTACCCAAATGGGTGAGATGATGCCAAAGCATCCTTCTTTCCGGAATGCTATAGACCGGATACACAAATGTAGCAAGAAAAGATACTTGAGTTACATTACAAAGTTCTTGGACATGGATGTGTTGAAAATCCATTCCAAGTACCTCACAATTAACTCTAGAGGGGTCCTAAAGTAATATCATTCTTCCACCATCAATGAACTCAACATTAGAACTCGATTTCCAGGCTGGAAATCTTTGTGATGGAAAAGAAGCAATTCGAGCACGAGAGAACTTAGTTTCAATCAAGCAAACCATTGCTACTGAGTGTTGTTGCGCAAGCCTACACACTAGAGATTGAGTGGCTGCCCTATCCCGGCGTCCTCAAAGACCCCAGACATTCCAACAAAGCACTTTCATTTGGAAACAAATGAGGATTTAGGGGCTCCTCCGTGCCTCACATTGGTAGCCATGCTATTACTCTTTGGTGGATTCTTCCTTGAAGTAACTTCTTGCCAACCCTCATCCTCTTTGTTAGTGTCCAAGGCATAGGAGTCAGCTAAGCTATGTTTTCCACGTTCAAAATTCACGCAATATATTGCACAATCAGTCATAGTCGAAGTACTATATAGAGTTTCACCACCAACCAATGATTGTGGGACAAAGGGCATATTAGTAATATCTTGGTTTGCTACATCTACAAGCCTATCATGAGTCAAAACACCACCACAGGATTGTTGAACAGAGAACCCATCTTGTGCAACCCGCAAATGAGATGTAGAAACCTGTCCCGCGACCGAAGGTATACCAAAGTCTAAGGTTTCACCTACACTATCGGGAATATGCGGTAGAACTTGCACACGTTTATCAACTTCCATCGAAGTAGCACCACCCACGGGTTGTGGGATAGAAGGGGGATCAGGGCGAGAGGGACCTGATTGACCCATGACTCTGGTAATTCCCGGTTCGCCCGGTTCACCCCCATTGCTAGGTGGAACCGCTGGGTTATGGAGCTTCAGAGTCTCCTTCAGTGTGTCTTCTTTCATCAACTTCTTACACTTTAAGTGGTTGTGACCAAACGTTGCACAATGATAACAAAAATCCGGGTAATTCTCATATTTAACCTTTTGAATATACCGCCTGTTGTCGGGCAGTTTTACCCTAAAATCCATTATCGGCTCTTTACTAACATCAACTTCAATCAACACTCTTGCATAGTTCATTTTTGTCCTTTTTTTTAGTGAATTGATCCGTGTATAAAGACTTCCCTACACGCGATGCGATCTTACTAAGGCCAGATGTGCTCCAAACCGAAAGAGGGACATCTTGGAAGGTGACCCATATTGGGATGTCTATGGAGACGTCATCCGTTAATAGGACACCTTTATCAACCGTCTTTAACATCATTGTTTTTTCAAAAACCATATAAGGGCCCCCATGAAATACCTTTGTGCGATCCTCTTCTGTCATAAATTTGAAGATGGTCCATCCTTTACCATAACGAATGATTCTACACTTCACTCCCCATCCTTTGACAATAGAATTCAGTGCATCACATCCCGGGAAAGGACCCGTGAAACATCCAATTAGATAATATCCCCAAGTTTCTACGAAAGGAACTTCATCTGTAGCCTCAAGTTCTACATCCTCTCCTTGTTGTTCAATGAATTGTAGCTTCATTCCCTAGGATTCAAGCCGGGAGCCCGCAAACACTCCCGCATACGTCTTCTTTGTTGGATTAGGGCCTTTGCATTGATTAGGAGCACTTGCTTCATTAGCCTCACCCGCGGATGGAATCCCGTGTTGTTCATCGATTGCATTTGTTGACATGTTTCCATCATGCCTTACGAAATGTTGTAATGGATGGGTAGTTCCAGTAGGTTTTGGGTAGTACCCGCAGCCGAAGATAGGATACGCATGCCATTTACAAGAGTTGCAAAGTGATCTTGTTCCCCGGGAAGTTGTTGTAATGGGAGAGAGAAGGACCATTATTAGATTTACCAATTCCTGCGGGTGAAGTAAAGATAAAAGAACCTTTAGGAAATGAATTCATAAAGTTCTTTTGTTGCAATCCATTAATCAAACTGGTTACAATGGGAAAGGAAGGGTTTGCGGTCCCCATAGTATTCAAATTTTTCTGCCCCATTAAATGGAGTGACCCGTTGGCTCCCGTGTCCATTAAAGCATGCAAGTTACTAGGTCTCTTGAGAATATAAGCCTCTTCAGTTCCCATAACATGCGACTTACTAAGAGCCTTGGGAATCATCTTAGACCCATCATTGCTCTCCTGACCCGTCTTAGCCCCGTGACCCATATCCTGACCCGGTTTTGACCCGAGAATACCATCATGTCTCATATTTTAACTTACAATCCTTGACCCAGGATCCGTGGACTTTCTGGTTAACCTGAGCACTCCGCCCTGACGCGTTACCATCCTTCTTGACCCGTGGTCACCCGCCTTCGACCCAGGATTAACAACGTGACCCGCCTTTCCTCCGACATCAATGGAAACCGTTAGAGTGCCTTCAGAATCCATCCCTATCGTAGCATCACCGGGAAGATTATCCGGTGCATTGTTAGTGACATTACCATCAGCATTACATACAACATCAATATGAACATCCGTTGCAAAGATTGAGCAGACACAACTGGTTCAACAATCAATTGCGTTGAGGACTCCTTACCATCAACCCCATTGCCCTCATTGCCTTCATCTTCTATACTTTTTCCCCATTCGTGTATTTTTTGTAGCGTAGCTTTATCAATCACATTCTCAAGTGGAACATGCATATCAGGCTTAACGTGCACCAATACAGTGGGATAAAAAATTACCGGAACTAGGTTCTCCCTTACAATGGTGGGGCTTCCACTATTCTTTTTCTTTTTCTTGGCCTTAGACTTCATTGAGCCACCAGAATCATTGTTAGAGCCGGTAGTCCTCTTCATCTTTTTCATGGCATGAACAAGAACGATGAACAAAGATCAATGAGCAATGAACACTGAACAATAAATGAAGAATCAAACTCGTGAATCTAAAGCAAACGTCCGAGATTATGAAAAGTCACCCTTAGCCAAATCTTACAAAATGAGCATGAAATAACACACAATCACTCACGTGAAATGATAATGATAGAATGCTAGTCCTGAAACGAAAATTTAAGTGAAGATCAATGGAAAATCGAGAAGAAAAAGACGACCCGAAAGGAGCAACTAAGGAAAATATTGAGAGCGTTTTCACCTAGTGATAGAAACTTCTCTCTAACTCCATGTCCAAATGATAAGTCCACTTGTATATATGGATAGGCTTTGCAAGACTTGAGCTCACAATAATATCTTCATCTTTCAAACCTTCTCTTCTCTCTTCCTTAGCCTTCTCATTTTAGAAATCCATGGCAAAAAGTGAAGATCAAGACTTAGTTATTTTCCAAGATTAAGCTTCCTAACTAAGTGCTAAGCCAAGTTAACACACAAATAGTGGCTTGGCCGAGAGTTGCCTTGAAACCCTAGGCTTGGAGATGAACTGTTTGGAAGCAAAACAAGAAGTCAAGATGGTCACAAGCTTGTAGAGGATACTTGTGTGTAGTTGGAGCTTGAAGAAGTAGTGTAAAAGTGAAGGTGTTGGCCGAGAACTAGTGGACTATTTTGTGCTAAGTTTAAGGTATGATTTCTTCTTCCTCTTGACGTAATTGGATATAACATGTTGTTATATTTAAGTGATAAACTTGTGTTAAGAGAAATGGAGAATAAGGAATGCATGTGATAGTTTGGCATGTTGGCCGAATAGGGACAGTTTTGTTATCTTGGATTCGTTGGTTATTATTGTTGTTATCTTCACTTGTTGCATGTTATTAAATGAAGGAACTATTGTTGTTGATAGTTTATATGGTTTATATAAAGTGTTGAAACTTGAATTGGATTATAAGACATTATGAAAAGGGCTTTGGATTGTTGTTGTTGTTGTTGGCCGTGAAATGTACCAAACTGTTGGATAATTGCGGTGTGATTTTAGGGGCTGTTTTGTGGTGATATAATGCTGTAAATTCAGCCACCAATATGAATGTTTAAATATAGTAATTGATAATGAAAGTCCTAAGGGAATAAGAGTGTGGAAAGGTGTTGAAAGGCCTCACATTTTACCCTCGTTGTTGTTGGATTGCGGATTTTGTGGATCGTTTTTTATGGATCGTTTACGTGATTAAGAGGCTGTTTTTACGTGAGAAATAGGTGTGTAAATCACCTTGGTTAACTGTTGGTTGTGCCCTTAATTGGTGCCATGGATATTGATGAAATTGGCCTTATTGAAAGGTGGAAAAGTATGTATATGTCACGACCCGAACCCGGGCCCGTGACTGGTGCCTTACCCCGGGCACCCTAGTGATACAACATCAGAGAAAAACCATAAATAAAAACTTAAACATACAATTAGATATGGATCAAGATAAAGAAAATAGGCCAACCAAAAGCGGTTGCCTTTCAAAGATATATATATATATCGACCTTTGAGCGATAATCCTTACAACCCCGCCACAACAAAGCCTGCACTCTAAGATTTTTACAACAACTATGACGGACGGGCCCCGCCATACCCCGAATGTACAAGAACCTACAGACTGTGGTAACATACCAAAAGATAAGCCTCCAAGGAACGAGCTTCCCAATACGCAAATGTGATCCTATAATGGAATCGACACCGATGTACCTCTACCGCAAGATTTAACGCACTCAAGGAGGTCGATAACAGTACCAAGTATGTGAAATCAAAATACGTAAAATGAAATCATAATAGTCTATATAAAGCGGGAGACATGTATGATAACTAAACTACAGTACACACATATAACAGTATATCAAGTCAGGGACTCACGCCCTCCAAGTCATTACTCAAATATAATTATGGGTCTCACGCCCACAACATCAATCATGCCCGTGGAATACCTTCCTCACTGCCAGCAGTCTATGATATGATAACCCCAAGAAGTACACCAACACCAAGTCCTACCGATGCCAAAGCCGTACTAACAATACTATACAACCAAACCACGGTCGACACGGCAAGTACGGCCGACTACCAGATACAAGGCCGGTCACGAGTCGATCGGCAAGTACGAGGGCTAACTACGGTACCAAGGTCAGACACGAGACTTCACTACTACACCGAACGGCAAGTGCGAGGGCTAACTACCGTGCACTGAGGCGAATCAGCCACGAGACGCGTGGCACGAAAGCCGACCACCGGATACCAAGGCCGAACAGAAACCTCATGGAGAGATAGTCCATGGAATAACACTATCAATGCGAGCGCACTGCGGAATTCTCCACACCGCCGCAAGACGCCCAAGTAAGTTCTCAACAAGTCAACCGACCTCCATCGAGACGCGGTAGTATAGAAACACAATTCTTGCACAACAAAGGCTATCACAATAAGCATAGACAAGTTTCACAACAACAAGCATAGGAAAGTTATACACAACTCAAGGTACTTTCATTTTATGTCAAAGTCCGGGTTTTAACCCTAAAGTACTACGTACGTTAAATTCCTTTTTAAAGATCCATTTCTTTTACAAAGGTCACCCGATACTCGTAGTATAAAAATAGAGTGACTAACATTGTTAAGTAAACCAAAACACTTCCCTTTGTAAAATCAAGTAACAACATTATTTTCCAAACGTTCAAGTTTGCCTAATTTCAAATGCTCAAGTTTTTCATTTTCGAAAAGGTTTCGTAGTTCATAGTTTTAATCCTTTAAAACAATTTGAGAAACATATGTCTTATGTGTGAGTAGGTTATTCTTGTTCATAACAATCTTATTAAAGCAACCATGATCTAGGAAATGTAATATCATTTTGTCTCATCTTAGCTTCTATGCAGATGGAGGTTTCTACTTGTTTTAATAATACTTAATTATTCAATACATTTCCCTTTATTAGCGCCGATGGTTTGTTCGATACTTATTCGATTTCAAATCAAGAAACATTATTCCTTTTTAAAAACCAAGTACTCATACTCACGAATGAAGTTTCACACTTTTTAACAAAATTCATATTAATTCAATTAAGTCAAGTCTCTTATCTTTTAAGATCAAGTCTCTTAACCTCTTAAAATCAATAAACCATTCTTTTTATCTTTCTTAAGTCGTTATACCTAACTTCCCATAAAGCTAGTATAACTCTTAAGCTTTCAAACCAAGTATTATTCTTCTTTCAAAAAGGATTCTTAATTCTTTTGAAATACTTCAAGATTCCTATTATTCAAAGCTTAAGTCAAAAGACATTGCCGAAACTACATTCGCTAACACACGCACGTCTACCGTACTATATATATATTCTTTTAAAATACTTCCAGATTCTTATTATTCGGCTTAAGTCAAAAGACATTGCCGTAAAACTACATTCGCTAACACACGACGCCTACCGCAATATATATATTCTTTTAAAATACTTCCAGATTCTTATTATTCGCTTAAGTCAAAAGACATTGCCACACGACGCGTCACCGCACTATATATATATTCCTTTAAAAATATCATGCTCAAGAGTATAGAAGAATCACATACCGCGACGATTATCGACTATTAGCAAAACGCTCCACGGCTATAACCCGCTAGCCTTGTCCACCTTCCAAGTAGTACATGCTACTCGCAGTAACATTCAACCAAGAAAGGTTATAAGTCTCATCAGAATACGGCCCTATGTAAGTACGCTTTAATCTTCTACTTATATTCTTCTGATGTGATTTCAGTTCAATTCTTTTCCGTAATATCCTTCTATTACAGTTCAACACTCTTCTATGAATCTTATATTCATTTCTATACAACTACAGTATGTAATTTCCAATTACAATAGAAGGATAGGATTATTTACCTCGGTAAGCCCAAAATTATCCAAGTATATATGTCGATCCTGAGCGACGTTTAGCTCCTACTCTGGGCAGTCCAACCCGCTCCAAACAACCCTTAGAAGTGCTACGCAACTTCTACTTAACACTTCAACCGACTATGAAGGTTTTCCTTAGGGTTTCGTTTAGTGGCTAAAGGAAGTATAATAGTATTTTCTGGCTTTGTATAAGTGTAACTGGAATACTACAAGGTATTTGGGCTAGAGTATTTTGGCATTACAACAATACTTTGGAGAGTATTTCTACCAAGAGTGGGGTACTTTGGCCACACCACTAGGAGGAGTACCTCTCGCCAAGGCCTTTCTCAAAGGAGGGAGTTGGACGAGAGCTCACAAGGAGAGGAGGGATTTTTAGACTTGGAATTTCTCAAGAGAGGATGAAGAATAAGTCTTCAACTAAGGGGGTATTTATAGGTAAACCAATGGCCAACCAATGGCCAAGATGAAGCCAAGTGCAAGGCAAGTGTAGGGCTAGGATTTACCCATGTGTACCTTATCCATCTACCACACCAACTATCACAAAATATCCTACCTAACCCAAAGCCCCATTTCGTCCAATTGCCGCCCCAATTCACGCCCAATGTGAGGGTGACACATGTCACCCTCCCGTTGGTCCAAAATGTTTCATCTCTTAGAAAAATCCGCAAAAATTATAAATGACATAGCCGTATTTTTCCCTTCGCAAGTCTTGTAAAACGTTTCGTCGGAAAACGATTCTTTTCGGTACTTGTGTACAAATTTCGAACCTTGCCAACCTTAAGGCTTAAATTTTTATCGCACGCCTCACGCATACTGAAATACGGTATAACATTCTCCCCTCCTTAGAAACATTCATCCCGAATGTTCCTTCTCAAGACGGATAACGATAAAGTTCCTCTAACAAGTTGCCAACGCCACACCTGGCCACGAAATAACACACGTACTCTTCCTTCCTTACTCGTCGTGCCCTTCTCGAACACTTGAACTCTTCTGGTATACGTACCACACTTCAGTCATCGCTTCAGTTCCCAAAACTTTGGAGTCACCACCTCCAAACTTGGTCATCTTACTAGCCTCAATCCCCCTTAAGGCCATTCCCAGCCTTCACGATCCGCTTCTGGTCGAACATATCCACGAACTCATACGATAGTCATCTAAACTTTGGCCTAGCACCCTCGTGACCCTACCACCTGGCGGGACCACCTCAAACTGACCCAACCCCAAACCGGGCTACGGGTTGACCCGCAACATGGCCCCAACCCGACCCACTTAACGCATCAAGCTCTTGTTTCCCGATCCGGAACAATCTTACCTATACAGGTCATGAAAGCTACCACTTCCATTTTACACAACTCACGGAATTATCCCACAATACATTTATACGCAAACCAAGTATTTCGACAAATACTAACCGTAAAATCTTTTATTCAAGCCGGCCTTATATCTAAGGTCTCAACGTGCAATATTCTAAGGTTCATACCTTCTCTGACCCCACACTTATTCTTTCAACTATCCATGTCTCTAAACCACAATACACACAAAGCTATCTGCATATCACTCAACATACAATAATTTTATCACGCATGCAAAACTCTAGAGGTTAAAGGATATACCTGAAAAGATAGACGGTTCAAAGGACCCCTAAAACTGGGAACTTCCACCGCGACCTCTGCCGTGGCACGGTTTTCATCCCGCCTAGCTATGGAAGGTGAAGAACCCGCAATCGATCTCGTAGTCTGTGCTATCCTACCGCTACCGGCCTGACGGTCTCGCCAGATGGCCCTGCTGGCGCAAGAATAACAATCCCCAAGTTAGTACGACACTCTCCTTATGAAGTTTCCCACAATGGCCACACCGAGACAAGGCGACCTCATCCGGCGAGCACTTACTCCCCGAAAATCTGAAACACAGGAGCCACGACCGCTTCCCGAATATTCCAAACGCCCCGACGACGGTGGGGACCACTTGCACTGGAGGAGGCGATAATCGCTTTCTTCTTTGGCGGTGCGCCTCGAAAGTCACCAGGACCCTCATTGCTCGCCTCTCGCCGATCTTGGTCATTCCGCCGATTTCTCCGCCTCACATCCAAGTGCATAATCGCATGCGGGCAATGTCCATGCCCGGCCAAGAGCTACACCAACAACTTTCTCGCTAGGTAATCATCGAGCCCTCAGAACATATCTGCACTCGATCCTCCATACTAGCTACTAACGCGGGACATACCGCCAATGAGTCGAACTCCACATTGTACTCCCAACCGTGCGCCTGCCGCAACACCAAAAATCTGTTTACCGAGCCCTCTCATCCGCGAGGCAAGAAATGTGCAAGAAATGCCTTTGAGAACTCGTCCCATACACCGGAAGTGCATTCTCTCCCGACAGCTCACGAATCAAACTAGTCGATCGCGGTATCACGCACCGATGCGAACCTAGACCACCGACTCGGTCTCCGATGCCTTGATCACTCTCATGATCCGTAGAATCGCCGGATGAACTCGCGGATCATCCTCGTGCCTCGACCCATCAAACTCGTGGGCTACAACTCGAGAAAATCCCGTAGCCTCAAACTATCTCGATCTAGGGTGAACCACTGGTGCATCGAACTGCTGCGGCCCAGCTTATCCTCAAGTCGCCACAACCCCGCCAATAATCGGGCTAACTCGCGTAACCCATCTCTCTCGCTCCGCATCGTGGGACTAGAGGCTCAGTGTATCGTGGTTTCAGAGACCGCCCGCTTACTCGCGACTCCTCCTCGCTGTCTTGCCCTTCTTCGCCCGGTTGCCTTACGCGAGGCATAACTGTAAAGGAAAGGAATACGTCGGAGGGTCCAACTTATCACACAGCTCTAAGGCACGATCTCAGAATGAGAAGAATGGAAACCAATCCTAAATGTCCTATAGCCTCCTGATTATAGATGTGGTGCACAACACACCGATAATCAAGACTCTACTAGACACGGTCTGTAGACACTTTTCGAGGATTAACTGCTCTGATACCACTTTTGTCACGACCCGAACCCGGGCCCGTGACTGGTGCCTTACCCCGGGCACCCTAGTGATACAACATCAGAGAAAAACCAGCGGAAATAAAAACTTAAACATACAATTAGATATGGATCAAGATAAAAGAAAATAGGCCAACCAAAACGGTTGCCTTTCAGCATATATATATATATCGACCTTTGAACAGTTACAATCCTTACAACCCTGCCCACAACAGTGTTACAGACCTCTAAGATTTTTACAACAACTATGACGGGACAGGGCCCCGCCATACCCCTGAATGTACAAGAACCTACAGACTCAGGGTAACATACCAAAGATAAGCCTCCGAAGGAACGGAGCTTCCCAATACGCTGAAATGTGATCCTATAAGCGGGAATCGACAGCCGATGTACCTCTACCTGCGGCATGAACGCAGCCCCCCGAAGGAGGTCGATCTGTGGTACCAAGTATGTGGCGAAAATCGTAAATGAAATCATAATAGTCTATATAAAGCAGGAGACATGTATGATAACCAAACTACAGTACACAACCTATAACAGTTATATCAAGTCAGGGACTCACGCCCTCCAAGTCATTACTCAAATATAATTATGGGTCTCACGCCCACAACATCAATCATGCCCGTGGAATACCTTCCTCACCGCGATCTATGATATGATAACCCCGAAGTACACACGAACACCAAGTTCTACGATGCCAAAACCGTACTAACAATACTATACAACCAAACCACGAAGCGGACACGGGGCAAGTACGAAAGCCGCCTACCAGATACCAAGGCGGTCACGTGGTGGCCGGGGCAAGTCAGAGCTAACTACCAGTACTGCGTCAGATCACGAGACCGTCACTACACCGAGCAGGGCAAGTGCGAGGGCTAACTACCAGTACAAGGCGAATCAGCCACGAGGCGTGGCAGTCTGGCGACCAGATACCAAGGCCGAACAGTAAAACCTCATGGAGAGCTAGTCCATGGAATAACACTATCAACAGGAGCGTACCCGTGGAATTCTCCGTCACTGCCGGCACGTCCAAGTAAGTTCTCAACAAGTCAACCGACCCTCCATCGAGAGACGCGGTAGTATAGAAACACAATTCTTGCACAACAAAGGCTATCACAATAAGCATAGACAAGTTTCACAACAACAAGCATAGGCAAGTTATACACAACTCAAGGTACTTTCATTTTATGTCAAAGTCCGGGTTTTAACCCTAAAGTACTACGTACGTTAAATTCCTTTTTAAAGATCCATTTCTTTTACAAAGGTCACCCGATACTCGTAGTATAAAAATAGAGTGACTAACATTGTTAAGTAAACCAAAACACTTCCCTTTGTAAAATCAAGTAACAACATTATTTTCCAAACGTTCAAGTTTGCCTAATTTCAAATGCTCAAGTTTCTCATTTTCGAAAAGGTTTCGTAGTTCATAGTTTTAATCCTTTAAAACAATTTGAGAAACATATGTCTTATGTGTGAGTAGGTTATTCTTGTTCATAACAATCTTATTAAAGCAGCCATGATCTAGGAAATGTAATATCATTTTGTCTCATCTTAGCTTCTATGCATATGGAGGTTTCTCCGGTTTTAATAATACTTAATTATTCAATACATTTCCCTTTATTAGCGCTGCAGTGGTTTGTTCGATACTTATTCTGATTTCCGAAATCAGTAAAACATTATTCCTTTTTAAAAACCAAGTACTCATACTCACGAATGAAGTTTCACACTTTTTAACAAAATTCATATTAATTCAATTAAGTCAAGTCTCTTATCTTTTAAGATCAAGTCTCTTAACCTCTTAAAATCAATAAACCATTCTTTTTATCTTTCTTAAGTCGTTATACCTAACTTCCCATAAAGCTAGTATAACTCTTAAGCTTTCAAACCAAGTATTATTCTTCTTTCAAAAAGGATTCTTAATTCTTTTGAAATACTTCAAGATTCCTATTATTCAGGCTTAAGTCAAAAGACATTGCCGTAAAACTACATTCAGTTAACACACGTACGTCTACCGTACTATATATATATTCTTTTAAAATACTTCCAGATTCTTATTATTCGGGCTTAAGTCAAAAGACATTGCCGTAAAACTACATTCAGTTAACACACGTACGTCTACCGTACTATATATATATTCTTTTAAAATACTTCCAGATTCTTATTATTCGGGCTTAAGTCAAAAGACATTGCCACACGTACGTCTACCGTACTATATATATATTCCTTTAAAAATATCATGCTCAAGAGTATAGGAAGAATCACATACCTCGCGACGATTATCGACTATTAGCAAAACGCTCCACGGCTATAACCCGGCTAGCCTTGTCCACCTTCCAAGTAGTACATGCTACTCGCAGAACATTCAACCAAGAAAGGTTATAAGTCTACTGTAAATACGG
This sequence comes from Przewalskia tangutica, assembly GCA_029844215.1. Taxonomy (NCBI): domain Eukaryota; kingdom Viridiplantae; phylum Streptophyta; class Magnoliopsida; order Solanales; family Solanaceae; genus Przewalskia; species Przewalskia tangutica. The sequence goes on from JAQGDG010000029.1 coordinate 1,336,967, forward strand.
TCCTATGTAAGTACAGTTTAATCTTCTACTTATATTCTTCTGATGTGATTTCAGTTCAATTCTTTTCCGTAATATCCTTCTATTACAGTTCAACTCTCTTCTATGAATCTTATATTCATTTCTATACAACTACAGTATGTAATTTCCAATTACAATAGAAGGATAGGATTATTTACCTCGGTAAGCCCAAAATTATCCAAGTATATATGTCGATCCTGAGCGACGTTTAGCTCCTACTCTGGGCGCTCCAACCCGCTCCAAACAACCCTTAGAAGTTCTACGCAACTTCTACTTAACACTTCAACCGACTATGAAGGTTTTCCTTAGGGTTTCGTTTAGTGGCTAAAGGAAGTATAATAGTATTTTCTGGGCTTTGTATAAGTGTAACCTTGGAATACTACAAGGTATTTGGGCTAGAGTATTTTGGCATTACAACAATACTTTGGAGAGTATTTCTACCAAGAGGGGGGGGTACTTTCGGCCACACCACTAGGAGGGGGGGAGTACCCTCTCGGCCAAGGCCTTTCTCAAAGGGGAGGGGGGGAGTTGGACGAGAGCTCACAAGGGAGAGGGAGGGATTTTTAGACTTGGAATTTCTCAAGAGAGGATGAAGAATAAGTCTTCAACTAAGGGGGTATTTATAGGTCAAGCAATGGCCAACCAATGGCCAAGATGAAGCCAAGTGCAAGGCAAGTGTAGGGCTAGGATTTACCCATGTGTACCTTATCCATCTACCACACCAACTATCACAAAATATCCTACCTAACCCAAAGCCCCATTTCGTCCAATTGCCGCCCCAATTCACGCCCAATGTGAGGGTGACACATGTCACCCTCCCGTTGGTCCAAAATGTTTCATCTCTCGGAAAAATCCGCAAAAATTATAAATGACATAGCCGTATTTTTCCCTTCGCAAGTCTTGTAAAACGTTTCGTCGGAAAACGATTTTTTTCGGTACTTGTGTACAAATTTCGAACCTTGCCAACCTTAAGGCTTAAATTTTTATACGTACGCCCTCACGTACATACTCTGGAAATACGGGGTATAACAGTATAAATAGGGGAAATGCTGCGCAAATTTTTATAAGAAAAGAGAGCCATTACTTGGTATATGTCTTACACTAGTATCATGGAGTTGATAGGCGTGTTGTTGTCATTATAGGTTGAAGTACCTATTTGGGACGTATTCTACTTGTCGTGTTGGTTAGTCGTCAATAAGGTATGTGTTATACCCCGTATTTCCAGAGTATGTACGTAAGGGCGTACGTACAAAAGTTTAGCCTTAGTTAGGCACTTTGGACGAAAAATATTTGTGCACAACTCACTAAAAGAATCGTTTTCCGACGAAACGTTTTACAAAGCTTGCGTAGGGAAAATTCCGGCTATGTCATTTATTATTTTTGCGGATTTTTCCGAGAGACGAAACATTTTGGACCAACGAGAGGGCGACACTTGTCACCCTCTAGTTGGCGGATTTGAGGCGTCCATTTGGATGATTTTGTGGCTTGTTTTGTCAAGGAGTTGGTAGGATATTTTTGTGTAGTAGATGGATAAGGACACTTGCCTAAATCTCCACCCTACACTTGCCTTGCACTTGGCTTCATCTTGGCCATTGGTTGGCCTATAAATACTCCCCTAACTTGAAGGTTTTCTTCATCCACAAATCACTCTCCAAGTCTTGAAACACCCCCCCCCCTTGGTAGATAGTTGTCTTCCAAATACCCTAGCCCAATTCCCTTATAGTATTTAAGTAGAAGTTGTTGGAAACTTCTAAGGGTTCTTGGAGCTATCGGAGCGTATAAATTAGAGCTAAACCTTGCTCAGAGCGACATTTACCTGGGATAATATTGGGCTTATCGAGGTAAATAATCTTATCCTTCTATTGTAATTGGAGAATACATACTGTAGAAGTATAGAAACGAGTATAAAACACTTAGAAGGATATTAAAGAAGAGTCTTGAACTATAATTACTTAGAAGGGTATTACAGAAAAGAATTGAACTATAATCACATCAGGAGTGTAAAGAAGATTGAACTGTACTTACACAGGACTGTATTTACAGTAGACTTGTATAGCTTACCGGGTAGGGAAGCGCTGCCCGATTTTCCATAGAATTAAGAACCCTCTGTTTAGAATGTCCTACAGAGTAGTCTAGACTTTGATAGACATCTTTGACTATTATAGGCTGTTACTCACATGTGACATATTCGACTTGGCAGGTGGATTTCGCCAAGAAGGTATGTGATTCTTCCTATACTCTTGAGCATGATATTTTAAAGTATATTTATAGTACGGTAGACGTACGTGTGTTAACTGAACGTAGTTTTACGGCAATGTCTTTTGACTTAAGCCTGAATAATAAAGATCTTAAAGTCTTTCAAAAGAATTATAAATCAGTTTTGAAAGAAGAAGAATATTTGTTTTTAAAGCAAGGAGCTTAAGAGTTATACTAGCTTTATGGGAAGTTAAGTATAACGACTTAAGAAAGATAAAAGGAATAGTTTATGTTATACCCCGTATTTCCAGGGTATGTACGTAAAGGAATACGTACAAAAAGTTTTGGTCTTAAAGTTAGGCCTTGGACGATTTTTAGGCACTACTCACAATGAGCGGTTTTTCCGACGAAACGTTTCCACAACTTTCATAGGATAAATTCGGCTATGTCATTTCTTATTTTTGCGGATTTTTCCGAGAGACGTAACACTTTGGACCAATGAGAGGCGACACTTTCCACCCTCTCATTGGTGGACTTGTCACGGCAATAGGGCGATTGGATGCCAAGCCTTGTCATAAAGTTGGCTAGATATTTTGTGTGCAAGTTGGCCATGACACTGCCTAAATCCTCACCCTACACTTGCCTTGCACTTGGCATAATCTTGGCCATTGGTTGGCCATGTCTTGACCTATAAATACCCCCCCTTGTTGAAGAGGTCTTTCATCCTAAATTGCGCAATCTACCGAAGTCTCAAATCCCTCCTCTCTCCTCTTGTTGTTTCGTCCAACACACCCCTCCCTCGAGAAGCTTGGCCGAGGCTACCCCACCCCCTAGCCTAGCCGAAACCTACCCCCCCTACCTTGGTAGAAAAGTTGCCTTCTTGTATTGTTATAAATCCCAAAATAACCTAGCCCAAATACCATAGCACATAGTATAATTTGTGAATAACTTATAAGGTTTCCTCGAGCATACAACTTAGAGCAAAACCTTGCTCAGGCGCGACTTTTTCTAGGATATTATTGGGCTTGCCGAGGTAACTAATCCTAACCCTCTTTTGAATTAAAGAATACTTACTGTTGTAGAATAAGAATAGTATAAATACTTAGAAGTATATCACAGAATAGAATTGAAGTGTTAATCACTTAGAAGGGTGTAAAGAAGAATAATCAAACAGTACTTACATAGATCGTTTTCACATGAGACTTATATAACTCACCTGTAGGGTCGTGCGCCCGACTTTCCGTAGAATTGAGGACCCTCTGTTTAGAATGACCTTCAGAGTAGTCTTTAATAGATATCTGTGACTATTATAGGCTGACTCTCTGCGCGCGACATATTCAACTTGGCAGGTGGTTTTCGCTGAGAAGGTATGTGATTCTTCCTAAAGCATGATATTTTACAATATGTATATAGTACGGTGACGTCGTGTGTTAATCGAATAATACTTACGGCAATGCCTCACCGCTTAAGCTCGAATAATACTTACGGAATGCCTCGCTTAAGCCTAAATAATAAAGAATCAAAAGATTTCAAAGGACTCTGAACCTTTTATTAACAGAGGAGGACTAATTGGTTTTAAACGAGCTTAAGAGTTATACTAGCTTTATGGGAAGTAAGTATAACCACTTAAGATTGATAAAAGAAACAAGTTTGCCTATGTGTTTATATGAACTTATATATTGTGAATAAAAAGATGGTTTGATAGGTAGACATGATATGATGCTAGGTGTGTTAGTATCTTGTAACATTTGTATAGGTGAGTATCCTTGTTGTGCTTGTGTTACTTAAAGGTAAGTTGTTATGTTAGTATACTATCACTCACCTTGAGATGATCTGGGGTTAAGCCGCCTCCGACGCGGGTAGACTCGGTGATGCAGGACCATGATTCGAGAATACCTCATGCGGGTCCAGGGGGCCTATGCGGAGCTACGAGAGTTCCAGGTTAGTATGCGGGGTTATACCTCATGCGGTCTGTGTGGCCATGCGGACAGCGAGTCCAGGACGATGCCGAGGAGTAGCTACCCTCGATGCGGGGTTGTACCTCATGCGGGCCCATGTGAGTGGCCTATGCGGACTCCGGGAGTCCAGGATTAGGCTTGCAGAATGATGATGGGGGCGAGTGGCCCTGTTTCGATCATTCGCAGCCTAGACAAGACTCATTACAGTTACCTATTGTTGCTCTTGTTTGTGATGTGGCACTATGTGCGGTTTCTCGTTGTTTCATACATATTTGAAAACCGGTTTTAAAATGATATGTTTTATTTAAGTACTTTCTGATTTAGCATACTTAGTACTGTTGTGACCTCCTTCGGGGCCGCGTTCATGCCGCGGTAAGTGGCAGCAGTGCTAGATCCGCATCCTTAGGATCTCTACGTTGGTGTCGGGAGCTCCATCTCTTCCGAGGCTCTACTTTTGGTATGATCTCCCTGTTGTAGTTAGTCTTATGCGATCGTGGTATGGCGGGGCCACTGTCGCCATAGTTGTATATTTCCTTAGAGGTCTGTAGTCATGTTGTATGCGATTATCGGATGTAAATCGCTAAAACATGATTATATATATATGCAAAGGCCACGTTTTCTCACAAAATCGTGTCTTATTTTATAAACTGTTTCATGTCTTGCTTTATATTTCCGCCGATTACTCTGATGTATGACTACTTGGGTGCCCCGGTAAGGCACCAGTCACGGGCCCCGGAACGGGTCGTGACAAAAGTGGTATCAGAGCGGTTAATCCTCGGAAAGTGTCTCTGACCGTATCTAGTAAGTCTTGATTATCGGTGTGTTGTGCACACCAATAATCGAGAGGCTATAGGATATTTAGGATTGGTTTCCATTCTTCTCATTCCGAGATCGTGCTTTAGAAGTCTGTTATAGGTTGGACCCTCTAACGTATTCCTTTCTATGCTGATTATGCCTCCACGTAAGGCAACCCGCCCGGCAAGGCAAAGCGTAGGAGTCGCTAGCGAGACACCCAGAGTCACGAGGGCTCGTGCCCGCCTATACGAGACGGCGAGTTCTATGACGCCGCCTTTCAAAGACAGACCACGCACCCACACCTCCCGTCCCATGCAGGGGCGGAGTTAGAAGTCTGAGAGACGGCCCGGCTTTTGGCTAAAGTTGTGGCCCGATACGAGAGAGATTGGATCTGGCGCCTCGGTTCCGGCTCCAGCTCGGCCGCACCGTGGTACACCCGAGGCGAGATAGTTTGAGGCTACGAGACTTCTTGGTGTAGCCCACGGAGTTTTATGGATCGAGGCCGAGGATGATCCGCAGGAGTTCATCCGTCGCCAGAGGATTTTGAGAGTGATCGGCGTCGGAGACCGAGTGCGTGATCTTTGGTTCACATAGGCCGCGTGACACGCGATCGATTGGTTTGATTCACGGAGTTATCCGGGAGAGCACGCGTCCCCGCCTACTTGGGATGAGTTCTCGAGGCTTTCCTCACTCACTTCTTGCCTCACAGATGAGAGGGCGCGGTGATAGATTTTACCATCGAGGCGCAGAGGGCCGCCGGGAGTACAATGTCGAGTTTGATTCTTTGGCTCGATATGTCCCGGCATTGGTAGCAGATATGGAGGATAGGTGCACCGCTATGTCACCGCTAGACGACTATATGGCCGAAGTCATGTGCGGGGTTTCTCTCCACCGTATGGACATTACCGCATGCACGCTCGCCCTTGGATGCGAGGCGCAGAGGTCGGCGAGTGGGCCGAGGCGGCGTGAAGGCCGGGGCGGGAGGTCTTCGGTGGTTATCGTGGTGGCGGCCTCGGCAGCCTAGATTCGCACCACAACCAAGACAGAGCACTCTGCACCGTCTCAAAGACTGCCACGCTTTTGGCGGCGGGCGAGCCGGGCGTCGAGTGCGCGGCAGGTATCGCCGCGGGACCACCCCGGTGTGGCGTCGGTAGATCCCATTACGGAAGTGTGGTACTACTTTTGGATCTTGTTACGATTGTGGCGGCAGGTCACTTTGCGAGGACTGTCCGACCGGGGCGCTAGTGGAAGGGCTCGGCTTCGTGTTCGCTGCCGCTCATCATCTCCTACGATTACTCGCCCGGGCGTGGTGCTCATGGTCGGTCGCGGCGCAGGTCGTGGCTCGGTCGATTCTAGCGGTCCTCGAACGCATTTATGCTTTGTCCAGCGGGATCGTGAGGCCTCACCGATGTCGTCACGTACCTTATCGGTTCTGGGTTTGATATTTATGCCTTGATAGATCCGGTTCTACTGTCTATATATCTCCCCTTGTTGCTAGTAGGATAGGGATAGAGCACGAGTCCATGACCCTTTCGAGGTAGCTACGCCATGGTGATTCGGTGGTAGCTCGGCGGGTATATAGGGCTTGTCTGTGACCATTTACGATCGTCGCACCACTGCCGACTTGATAGAGTTGGAGATGATTGACTTCGGCGTGATTATGGGGATGGATTGGCTGGCTTCTTGCTATGCCAATGTAGACCGTAGAGAGAGTAGTACGGTTCCGGTTTCTGAGGCCGGTTGTTGAGTGGGAGGAGCACGGTATCGTAGAGGTAGGTTTATTACCTACCTCAAGGCTAGGAAGATGGTGCGAAGGGTATATCTACCATCTAGTTCGTGTTTGATAACGAGGTGCGGTACCAGATTTTCCGTCGATTCGAGTCACGAAGTTCCCGCACGTGTTTCGGATGACCTCCGGGTATCCTCCCGAGGAGATCGAGTTTTGTATTGATGTGTTGCGGATACTCGGCCTATTTCCATTCCGCCATACGTAATGGCACCGCCGAGTTGAGAGAGTTGAAGGATCGGCTTAGGGATTTGCTAGAAAGGGCTTCATTAGGCCTAGTGTTTCTCCCTGGGAGCGCCGTATTGTTCGTGAAGAAGAAGGGCGGGGCCTGCGCATGTGTCGATTACAGTGAACAAGGTGACCATTAAGAACGAGATACCCCTTCCTAGGATTGATGATTTGTTCGACTGCGGTGCGAGATGTTTCTCCAAGATTGATCTGCGATCAAAGCTATCATCAGTGCGTCGAGAGGTGGATGTCCCTGGGTGCATTCGGACCGATACGGGCATTATGAGTTCGGTCATGTCTTTTGGGTTGACCAATGCTCGTGGTATTCATGGATTTGATGAACCGAGTGTTCAAACCATTTTTGGACACATTTGTGATAGTGTTCATTGATGATATCTTGGCTTATTCGCCAGAGCGGAGCATGCGAGCATTTGAGGATCTTGTGATTCTCGAGACCAGCGATTGTGCGCCAAGTTTTCCAAATGTGAGTTTTGGTTAACTTGATGGCGTTTCTTGGGCATATTGTCGGGTGATGGCATTCGAGTTGTCGCCAAGATCGGCGATCGTGACTTGGCCTGACCTACTACTCCGGCTGAGGTTCGCGATTTTACGGGCCTTGCAGGTATTATCGGTTCGTGGAGAAGTTTGCTTCTATCTCTGCACCATTGACTAGGTGACTCGAGAAGCGCAAGTTTGATGGTGATGCTTGTGGCGAGGTTTCGATTCTTTGAAAGAGAGATCGACGACCGCCCGTTCTTACTCTTCGCAGGTCGGATGGTTATGTTGTATTGTGATCGTCGAGCATCGGGTTGGGATGTGTATTGATGCAGCATGGCAGGTTATAGCATATGCATCCCGGTGAAGAAACACGAGGAACTACCCCCATGATTTGGAGTTAGCGTAGTGATTCACGCTTTGAAGATCTGGAGGCACTATTTGTATGGGGTTCACGTGGATATTTATACTCTGACCACAAGAGCCTCCGTATATCTTCACCAGAGCTGAACTTACGCGAGACGGTGGTTAGAGTTGCTTAAGGATTACGATGTTGATATCCTATACCACGGAAGGCAATGTTGTGGCGGATGCCTGTCGTAGGTCGATGGGAGCCTATCGGATGTGTGCGGCTAGAGAGGAGGACATGGTTCGTGATTTGCATCGATTAGCGAGTCTTGGTGTCCGCTTGATTGATTACGATAGCGATGGGGTTAGAGTTCGTGAGGTTGCGAGTCTTCCATCGTCGAGAGGTGAAGAGGCAATTCGAGGATCGGCTTTGATTCGATATCGTGATCTGACTCTTCGTGAGGCAAGGGTCCACGAGCACTTTGATGGGGTGCTAAGGTTTGAGGCGCATGTGTGTTCGGATGTTTGAGGACTTGGCGGAGTTCTTGGGGAAGCACACAGCGGCGTTACTCTATCCATCGGTCGACCAAGATGTACCACGACCCGATCGTGTATTGGTAGGATGGCTTGAAGAGGGCGTTGCGAGTTCGTGAGCTCGGTGCCCGTGTTGTCGGCAGTGAAGGTAGAGCACCGTAGGCACAGTGGTTTGTTACTGCGATAGAGATCCCGACACTGAAGTGGGAGGTAATCAACATGGACTTCATCACGTGATTACCTCGCACTCGGAGAGACATGATTCTATATGGGTTATCGCCGACGGTGTGAAATCAGCCACTTTCTTCCGTCAGACGACTTTTGGTACCGAGGATTATGCGACTTTACATCCGAGAGATCGTCGGTGCATGGAGTCCCTACTTCGATCATATCGCATGAGAGCCCGGTTCTGGCCAACTTCCAGAGGTCCTTCCAGAGGGTTTAGGGGCCTTGGTGAGCACGAAATCGCATTTCATCCACGCAGCAGACAGCAGAGCGCACTATCCGCACTCTTGAGGATATCCGCGAGCCCGTTATTGACCGATGGTAGTTGGGAGGATCATTTGCCTCTGGTTGAGTTCGCGTATAATAATAGCTACCACCAAGATTCGGATGGCGCCTTATGAGGCCTTGTATGGGAGGAAGTGCGATCGCCTATAGGTTGGTTCGAGGTGGGCGAGTGCGGCTAGTGGGACCAGGTTGGTGCGTGACGATGGATAAGGTGAAGCTTATCCGAGGCGGCTATTAATGACGAGTCGGCGAAGTCGTATCACGAATCATCGCCGTCGACATCCGAGTTTGATTGATGATTGGGTTTTCTGAAGGTGTCACCCATGAAGGGTGTGATGAGATTCGGGAAGAAGAAACTTCAAGGTACATTGGGCGTTTGATTGTCCGCAGGTAGGCAAGGTTGCCTATGAGTTGGATCTGCCGTCCGATCGGAGGCAAGGTGCATCGTGTTTCACGTTTCTATCTTTGAGGAGATGTATCGGATCCATCTAGAGTACATCCGATTGACGATGTCCGGTGGCCAGGGGTTATCGTATGAGGAGATTCCCATAGCGATAATCGATCGTCGAGTTAGGCGTCTGCGGACGAAGGGCGTGGCTTCCGTCAAAGTCTTGTGGCGGAACGAGCTCGGGAGAGATGACGTGGGAAGCGAGGAGGACATGAGGCGAAGTATCCTCACCGTTCCCACCCTCCGTAATTCACTTTCCTGTAAATCTTCATTATCGCTTATGCCTAAGTGTTGTTTATGGCGTGTGTGGCTTTTGCAAGCTTTAAGTTTTGAAGAACCTTATCGTCTCTGTAGGAAGGAACATTCGACGAATGTTTCTAGAGGAGAATGTTATACCCGTATTTCCAGGGTATGTACGTAAAGGAATACGTACAAAAAGTTTTGGTCTTAAAGTTAGGCCTTGGACGATTTTTAGGCACTACTCACAAAGCGACCGGTTTCCGAAACGTTTCCACAACTTTCATAGGATAAATTCCGGCTATGTCATTTCTTATTTTGCGGATTTTTCCGAGAGACGAACACTTTGGACCAATGAGGCGACACTTTCCACCCTCTCATTGGTGGACTGTCACGGCAATAGGGCCGATTGGATGCCAAGCCTTGTCATAAAGTTGGCGAGATATTTTGTGTGCAAGTTGGCCAAGGACACTTGCCTAAATCCTCACCCTACACTTGCCTTGCACTTGGCATAATCTTGGCCATTGGTTGGCCATGTCTTGACCTATAAATACCCCTTGTTGAAGAGTTATTTCATCCTAAATTGAGCAATCTACCTAAGTCTCAAATCCCTCCTCTCCCTTTGTTGTTTCGTCCAAACACACTCCCCGAGAAGCTTGGCGAGGCTACCACCCCCTAGCCTGGCGAAACCTACCCCCTCCTTGGTAGAAAAGTTGCCTTCTTGTATTGTTATAATGCCCAAAATACCCTAGCCCAAATACCTTAGCACTTAGTAGAAGTTGTGAAGAACTTCTAAGGTTTCTCGAGCATACAACTTAGAGCAAACCTTGCTCAGCGACTTTTCTAGGATATTATTGGGCTTGCGAGGTAACTAATCCTAACCCTCTTTTGAATTAAAGAATACTTTGTTGTAGAATAAGAATAGTATAAATACTTAGAAGTATATCACGAATAGAATTGAAGTGTTAATCACTTAGAAGGGTTTAAAAGAAGAATAATCAAAGATTTACATAGATTGTTTTCACAATGAACTTATATAACTCACCGTAGGGTCGTCGTCTGACTTTTCCGTAGAATTGAGGACCTCTTTTTAGAATGACCTTCGAGTAGTCTTTAATAGATATCTGTGACTATTATAGGCCGACTCTCTTGTGACATATTCAACTTAGCGGTGGTGGTTTTCAGAAGGTATGTGATTCTTCCTAAAGCATGATATTTTACAATATGTATATAGTGCGGTGACGTACGTGTGTTAACTGAATAATACTTACGGCAATGCCTCACGCTTAAGCTCGATAATACTTACGGCAATGCCTCACGCTTAAGCCTAAATAATAAAGCGAAAACATTTCAAAGGACTACCGAACCTTTATTAACAGAGGAGGACTAATTGGTTTTTAAACGAAGCTTAAGAGTTATACTAGCTTTATGGGAAGTAAGTATAACCACTTAAGATTGATAAAAGAAACAAGTTTGCCTATGTGTTTATATGACTTATATATTGTGAATAAAAGATGGTTTGATAGGTAGACATGATATGATGCTAGGTGTGTTAGTATCTTGTAACATTTGTATAGGTGAGTATCCTTGTTGTGCTTGTGTTACTTAAAGGTAAGTTGTTATGTTAGTATACTATCACTCACCTCTTGAGATGATACCGGGTTAAGTCCCTCCGTCACGGGGTAGACTGGCGATGCAGGACCATGATTCGAGAATACCTCATGCGGGTCCAGAGGGCCTATGCGAGCTACGAGTTCGTGTTAGTATGCGGGGTTATACCTCACGCGGTCATGTGGCCCGACAGATGAGTCGGGGCGATGCAGGAGTAGCTACCCTCGATGCGGGGTTGTACCTCATGCGGGCCCACGCGAGTGGCCTATGCGGACTCGAGTCGAGATTAGGCTTGCGAGAATGATGAGGCGAGTGGCCTGTTCGATCATTCGCGGCCTAGACAAGACTCATTCTGATTACCTATTGTTGCTCTTGTTTGTGATGCTGCACTATGCGGTTTCTGGTTGTTTCATACATATTTGAAAACTGGTTTTAAAAATGATATGTTTTATTTAAGTACTTTCTGATTCGCATACTTAGTACTGTTGTCGACCTCCTTGGGGCTGCGTTCATGCCGTAAGGCAGCGGTGCTAGATCCGCATCCTTAGGATCTCTACGTTGGTGTCGGAGCTCCATCTCTTCCGAGGCTCTACTTTTGGTATGATCTCACTGTTGTAGTTAGTCTTGTGCGATCAGTATGGCGGCCCTGTCCGCCATAGTTGTATATTTCCTTAAGGTGCATAGTCATGTTATGCAGTGTCGGATGTAACTTCAAAAACATGATTATATATATATCTTAGAAAGGCCACGCTTTCTCAAAAATCATGTCTTGTTTTATAAAACTGTTTCATGTCTTGCTTTATGTTTCCTGACACTGATGTATGACTACTTGGGTGCCCGTAAGGCACCATCCACGGGCCCCGAATGGGTCGTGACGATTACTTATGTGTTTATAAAAACTTATATTGATTCGAAAGTATAATAAAAATGGTTTGATGAGTAGACATAATATGATGCTATGTGTGTTAGTGTCTTGTAACGTTTGTATAAGAGGTATTCTTGTTATGCTTATGTTGTTTAACGATAAAATTTATGTTAGTATAATATCACTCACCTCTTGACATGATACGGGGTTAAGGCGCCTCCGCGGGTAGACTCATTATAACGCCCCGAACCGGGCAGTTCGGTGCCTTACCCGCACCCTAGTGATACAACATCGAGAGAAAACCGGAAAATAAAACATGAATCATGAAACAAGAGATATAATAAATAAACAGCCAACCAAAGCGATTGCCTTCAAGATATACATAATACACGAACGTTTAATCCTTTTACAACCTCGCCCACAAAAGATTGCTGCACCTCTAAGATTTATACAACAACTATGACGACAGACAGGCTCCCGCCATACCCCGACGTAAGAACTTACAGACTCGGTAACATACCAAAGATAAGCCTCCGACGAGGCGAGCTTCCCAAAACGCTGAAATGAGATCCTAAACGCGGGATCGGCGGTACCGATGTACCTCTGCGGCGTGAACGCGGCCACGAAGGAGGTCGATCTAACAGTACCAAGTATGTGCGTAAATCAGTAATGAAATCATAATAGTCTATAAGCAGGGAGACATGTATGATGACCAAACTACAAGATATAACATATAACGATTACAAGACAGGACTCACGCTCCAAATTATCACTGCGTGCGTGGAATTTCTTCCTCATCACGGCAGCTTTATGATATAACAATACCAAGGATTATACATGAACACCATGTCCCTGTGTTATAAAAACCGTGACAGACAAGTATAACTACCAGATCCGACCGTACCAATAATACAATGCAGAAACACGGCCGATACGGCAAGTGCGAGCCGACTCACGGATACCAGCGGCCACGCTGACGGGGGCAAGTCAGGGCGACCACCGAGGACCAAGGTATCACGAAACCGTCACTATAATCGAGCGAAGGCGAGTCGACTACGAATACAAGGCCGAATCTCCCACGAGGCGGCAAGTACGAGCCGACCACGAATACCAGCGAGCGGAAGAAACCTCAACTACCAACCCCTCTATCGAGAGAGACGGTGACACGTAAACACCACACTTGCACAACAAAGGCTATCATCACAAGCATAGGCAAGTTTCACAACAACAAGCATAAAAAGTTTCACACAACTCAAAGTACCTTCATTTTATGCCAAAGTCCGTTTCAACCTAAAGTACTACGTCGTTAAGTTCTTTTTAAAAGAGATCCATTACTTATTAAAGTCACCCGATACGTAGTATTAGAATGACCAACCCACATTCCTTTTCAAAATCAAGTAACAACATTCTTTCTAAGTTCCAGGTTGCCTAGTTTCATTCAAGCTTCTCATTTTCAAATGGTTTCATAGTTCATAAACTTAATCACTTGATTCCGTTTTAGAACAATTGAGTAATATAAGTCTCACGTGAGTAGGTTATTCTTGTTTACAACATTCTTATTACGCAAGCATGATCTAGAAAATGTAATATCATTTTGTCTCATCTTAGTTTCTATGCGGATGGAGGTTTCTACGGTTTTAATACAATTCATCATTATTCAATACATTTTCCTTTATTAACGCCGCGGTCCTGTCGATACATTCTGATTTCCGAAATCAGTAAAACATTATCCTTTAAATAAAACCAAGTACTCATTACTCACGAATGAGGTTTCACATAAACATCCACATTAAAACAAATAAGTTAAGTCTCTTATCTTATAAGATCAAGTCTCTTAACTTCTAACATCAGTAAACCATTTTCTTTACCTCTCTTAAGACATTATACCTAACTCCCCATCAAGCTAGTATAACTCTTTTTAAAACCTTTAAAACCAAGTGTTACTCTCCCTTCAAAACGATTTAGAAATCTTTTGAAATACATCAAGTTCTTTATTATAACTAGCCAGTTATAATTCACATCAGTTACTTTTAAAACCACAAAGTATTTTCTTACATAAAGTCGTTATAACAACTTCCCATAAAGCCGTTATAACACTTTATGTTTAAGAACAATCAAACACACAGTTAACACATGTATCGTCACTGCTACATAGTTCACACATATCATGCTAGAAGAGATAGGAAGAGGTTCACATACCTCGCGACGATTTATCGACAATAAGCAAAATGCTCCAAGTACTACAACCTTGCTAGCCCTTTCCACTCCTCGAGTAGAATACGCTACTCTTAGTACTTTTACCTATAAAGGTCACAAACGTCTATTAAAATCTTAAACACACGTTCCCATCTTTCTACGTAAAATTGCAAGATTCTCCCGCATAAACGTAAATCTCCTCCTCTATCGAGGCTGCAAGCCAACCGGGGGTTAACATCTAACGGACGCTGCATTCTACAACACGAATGCTACATAAGTCTCATGTAATACAACCTAGGTAATTACGATTCGGTTCTTCTCTTTATTAACCTTCTATGTGATTCTTCAATTCTTCATTCTTGCTTAAGTCAAAAGACATTGCCATAATACTAAGTATAGTTCCATATATAGTATACTTCAACTATATATCCTAACAAACATGTAATTTCCAATTACAATAGAGGACAAGATAATTACCGATAAGCCCAAAATTATCCAAGTTATAATGTCGATCCCGAGCAAGGTTTAGCTCCACTCAGCGCTCAAACCACTCCAAACAACCCTTAGAAGTTCTAACCAACTTCTACTCACATACTTCAACCAACTATGAAGATTTCCTTAGGGTTTGGTTTGAGACTAAAGGACAAAAGGTAGTATTTCGGACTCTACGCAAGAGGTATCTTTGGAATACTACAAGGTACAAGGCTAAGGTATTTTGGGCATTATAACAATACTAGGAGTATTTCTATACCACGACAAGGGTATTATACGAAAACAACTAGGCTAGGGGTACCAGGCTAGACCTCAAGGGGAGGAAGACCTCACGGCCAAAGGCCACTTTCAAGGGGAGAGGAGCTCTTGGGCGAGTCAACAAGAGGAGGAGGATTCAAGACTTGGAAACATTTGTGGATGAATGAAGTCTTCACAAAGTGGTATTTATAGCAAACCCAATGCCAACCAATGGCCAAGATCAAGCCATGTGCAAGGCAAGTGTAAGGCCTTGATCAAGCCAAGTGCACTTTAACCCTACTCCACAAAACATTGCACCAAACAAGGCCAAACAAGGCCAAAACAAGGAACGATAGGCGCAAACGTGAGCCAAAAGATCAAGCCAAGCGTGAACCATTCGCTCACTTGACGCCCACTTGCTTCAATGTGAGGTGACACATGTCACCCTCGTTATCCAACATGTTTCGTCTCTCGGAAAAATCCGCAAAATACAAAACGACATAGCAATTTTCCTACGAAAGTGGAAGCGTTCGTCGGAAACGACTCTATTCGTCACTTGTTCCCAAATGTAACTTTGGCCAAGCCACATCGGCGGGGGTGACACGTGTCACCCTCCTATCGCCCTCAAAACGCGTCTTTGAAAAAATAACCACAATGGCCAAAATCTCAAAACAAAGTGGCCCCACAAAACGTAAATTTTCTCCGTGGGCTGTTATACCGTAGTTCAGGTATGTATGCAGGACGTGCGTGCGAGAATACAGAAAGATTGGAAAGGAAGAAAGGGTGAATTTTCCACGGAAAAGTTTAGGTTTTGTGAAGGAAAAGGTTCGTTTATGGGAATTGGATTCCCAGTTTGGTATTCGGACTTCACGGAATATTAGAGAATTATGGAATTTTATTTTGAAAATGGTCACGTGGGGCCACGGGAGAAATTTACTGGTTTTGTGGGGCGCTTTGATTTTGAGATTTTGGCGTTTTGGATATTTTCTAAGACGAAATATTTTGGATCTAATCGGGGCGACACGTGTCACCCCATGTAGCACCTTTGGGCGAAATATGTTTGTCACAACACGGTTAGAGTCGTTTTTCGAAAGCGTTTTCCACACTTTCGTAGGAATTTCCGGCTATGTCATTAAGTATTTTTGCGGATTTTTCCGAGAGGCGGAACATTTTGGACCAACGAGAGGCGGCACTTGCACCCTCCTGGTGGGCAAAGTGGGCGGCATGGGCGATTTTGGGAGAGGCAAGTGGGAGATATTTTTGGTAGATATTTTGTGTGCAAGTTGGCTAGGACACTTGGGTGAATCTTGGCCTACACTTGCTAGGCACTTGGCTAGATCTTGGCCATTGGTTGGCCTTGGCTTGTGCTATAAATACCCTCTCCTTTGATGAACTTCTTCATCCAAAATGCCTAAGTCTTGAGAGCCTTCCCCTCCCGTGAGGCCCCTCGTCGAGAGTTCCCCACAGTGGGGTAGGCCGAGGGTAGCCACCCCTCCTTTGTGGTGTGGCCGTGGGTACCCACTAGCCTAGTTTGTTTTCATATAATACCCACTCTTGGTAGAAATACTCTCAAAAGTATTGTTATAATGCCCAAATTACCTTAGCCATATACCTTGTAATATTCTAAGGTTATACCTTTACAAAAAGCCAGCTTATACTATTATACTTCCCGTCCTGAAACCGAAACCCTAGGAAAATCTCCATAGTCAGTTGGGTGTTGTGTGAAGTTGGTTAGAACTTCTAAGGGTGGTTTAGAGCGGGTTGGGCGCTCGGAGTTGGAGCTAAACGATTGCCCAGATCGACTTTAAACTCGGATAATTATGGGCTTATCGAGGTAATTATCTTGTCCCTATTGTAATTGGAAATTACATGTTGTTAGATTGTATAGTAGAAGTATACTATATATAGTCTTGTCAGTAATTACATAGGGTGTATTCTGATGAGACTTGTGTAGTAGTGCAGTGGAGTAGAATTGTACCCGTTAGGGTTAGATGTATAACCCCGGTTGGCTTGGTAGCGGCCTCGTAAGAGGAGGAGGTTTCTGTTGTTGCGGGGGAGTCTTTGCCGAAATTTCGTAGAAAGTTCTACGATGAGACCTAAATGTTAATAAGCGCCTTGTGGCCTTATAGGTTGAAGTACTACGTGTGGCGCGTTCTACTTGGCAGGAGTAGCCGGCGGCGAGGTACTCGGAGCATTTTGCTATTAGTCGATAATCGTCGCGAGGTATGTGAACCTCTTCCTATCTCTCTAGCATGATATGTGTGAACTATGTAGTGCGGTGAGCGTCATGTGCTAAATGTGTTTGAATGGTTTAAAACATAAAGTGTTATAACGGCTTTATGGGAAGTTGGTTATAACAGCTTTATGTTAGTAAGAAAATACATGTGGTTTTTAAGAGGTAACTGATTTGAACTATAACTGGCTTGTTATATGATAAGAAAGAACTTGAAGTATTTTCAAAAGATTTTTGAATCATTTTGAAAGGAGAAGTAATACTTGGTGTTTGAAAACTTAAGAGTTATACTAGCTTTATGGGAAGTTAGGTATAACGGCTTAAGAATGCTTTACTGATTTCGGAAATCAGAATGTGTATCGACAAACCACTGCAGCGTTAATAAAAGGAAATGTTTTGAATAATTAAGTATTATGAAAACTAGTAGAAACTTCCATCTGCATAGAAGCTAAGATGAGACAAAATGATATTTCCTAGATCATGACTGCTGTAATAAGATTGTTATAAACAAGAATATCCTACTCACATATAAGGCTTATGTTTCTCAGATTGTTTAAAGGAGAATTATATTCTTAAATGAATAAGACTATGAACTACGAAACCTTTCTAAAAATAAGAAACGTGAACATTTGAAATTAGGCAAACTTGGACGTTTGAAAAATAATGTTGTTACTTGATTTTACAAAGAGAAGTAATTGATTTACTTTAAAAGGATAGTCACTCTATTTTTACTACGGGTATTGTGTGACATTGTGAAAATGCGTATCTTTTAAAGAGTTGATGTATGAAGTACTTTGGGGATAAAAACCCGATTTTGTTAATCATATAGTAGAAGGTACCTTGTGTGAACAACTTGATTGTATTGGTTTGTGATAGCCTTGTAATACCTTCTTGATTGCGTTGATAAGTAAACGTGTTGGGATGCTACGTGTGTTAGTATCTTGTGATGTTTGTGTGAAGGGGTTTCCGCTTGATTGTGCTTATTAACTATCGATCGTTATGATAGTATTGTGGCATTCATCTCTTGAGATGATTCCGGGTTAAGCGCCTCCGTCGCGGGTGGACTCGGGCGTCGATGGACCTATGATTCGAGAATACCTCATGCAGTCCAGGGCCTATCGCGGAACTACGAGTTCCGGGTTAGTGTGACGTCCTTTATGGGCATGCGGTCCTTGTGGCCGTGCGGTGCGAAGTCGGGGCGATCGGGAGTAGCTACCCTCGATGCGGGGATGCCATGCGGGCGATGAGATTGGCCTACGCGGAGTGCGGGAAGTTCGGGACTAGAGACGCGCATTAGATCTGCGGGCAAGTGGCGGCTTTGATCATGTGGCGATGCAGACAGATCTTATGATCTGATTCATGACCTTGTTGGTACCGTAGGTGTTAGTAAACGGCTATGCCCGTCTTACCGTCACGGTGTTATTATGGCACGAGTGGGACTCGTGTTCATGTGTGTTCCTTGGAACTTTTATATCATAAAGCTGGCGATGAGGAATGTGTCCCACGGCACGATTGATGTTATTGGCGTGAGACCCACTGTTATGTTCTTTGGTGATGACTTGAGGCGTGAGTCCACGACTTGATATATTCGCTTAGTTATTGTAAAAGCGTAGTTTGGTCATCATACATGTCTCTCCGCTTTATAGACTATTATGATTTCATTTGCAGTATTTTTAGTTTCACATACTAAATTTTTGTTATCTTGACCTCGCCCGGTGCGTTCATGCCGCAGTTGAGGTACACCGATCGTTGATCCTAGCTCTCGAGTCCACGATTCGGCGTTTGGGAAGCTCCGTTTCTCGGAGGCTTATCGATGGTGTAGTCCTGTCGTAGTAAGTGTTTACATTCGGGGTTTGGCGGGGCCCACATCCGCCATTGTTGTCATATCATTCTTAGAGGTCCGTAATCTTGTTGTGGGCATGGTTTGTAAAAAGGATTAAGCTGCTCATGTTAAAAGTTGTCATTTATATATATAGAAAGGCAAGTTTTCCAGATTATTGTTTTATATACATTATCTCATATAGTTGTGTTTGTTCGTGATTACTCGATGTATGTCTACTTGGGTGCGAGGTAAGGCACGATCCACGAACCGGTTGGTCGTGACAAAAGTGGTATCGAGCGATTAATCCTCGGAAAGTGTCTACGGACCGTATCGATGAAGTCTTGATTATCGGTGTGTTGTGCACCACATCAATAATCGTGAGGCTATAGGATATTTAGGATTGGTTTCTATTCTTCTCACTCGAGATCGTGCCTTAGAGTCATGTTGTAAGTTGAACCCTCGACGAAATCTTTTCCTTATCATTATGCCTCGCGTAGGGCAACCCGAGCCCAGAGGGCAAGGCGGAGGCTGCGAGTAGAGTTCAGAGGGTGGCGAGGGCACAGGCCCAATCATTACCTAGGGTAGTGCTTCATTCGGGGATTTCTGCGACGTCACTAGCCCCAGCAGAGTTTAGCACGATGTGGCGGTTCCTCTGCGTCCACGATATTTGAACGCCCAGTTCCACGGCCAGAGCGATGAATATAGATTTCAAAGAGGCGACCCTGTTACTAGCTATAGATTTGGCTACCAGAGATTATACCGATGTACCACGAGTCTTGATGACTACCTAAGAGAGGGTTGTGCAAGAGTAATTCTTGATTGGGCTTGAGCATGGCACGTATGCGGGCTTATATGCAGCGGGCAGCGTAGAGATTGTGGGTTAACGAGGGCGAGAAGAGGGCGAGCGTGAGTCCTTGGTAACTTTCAAGGTGAGTATACCTTAAGTGCTATGTTACGATAGCAGTGTGTTAGTTGTGATTAGAATAATGGTGGGTTAACCGAGTAAGATTTTGGGGGATAGAGAAGGTGTGAGCCTTAGAGTGTTTTAAGTAAAGACCTTAGAGGTAAGGCCATATCGAGAAAGGAGTAGTGTTATGTTTGACACATATAGGAGTGCATAGTGCGTGAGCTATGTTCGTGGGATAAGTCCCGGTAGCGTGATTTGAAGGAAGGTAGTCGAGCTAAGAAGACCGCGAGTTTTCGTAACGTGTTTAGTAAGATTGTTCCTTCGGGAGATGGTATTTTGCCTTGCGGGTCGTGGTTGAGGCTACGGGCGGGTCACCCCGCGGTAGGTTTGGTGGGTCGGTTTGTGGTGGTCCTCTTTGTGTTAGGGTCATGAGGGTGTTAGGCCCATGTTTAGTTAGCCAATGCAAGTTCGTGGATGCGTTCGACCGATTGGTCTGGCCGATGGGGCACCTATCGTGTTCTTGGTCGGTCGTTCCTCGGCGGTGTTGATGTTATCGAAAAGGTTGTGAGGTTGCAGGTGCCTACCTTCACCTTATAATGAACGATGGAGCCAGTGCACTGTTTCTCTTTCTGGGAGTTTGTACCAGGCAGGGCTAGGAACTCAGGTGAGTCTCCGTATCGCATTCGCCCTCGGGCCAGTGTTTTGATTTCAGAGGTAGCCGTGAGGATCGTTGTCTCCGGTTGGGGGAGTGTTTAAGCTACCATTTCAGTGTTCGGATGTCGTCTTGCGACGCCTTGTAGAAGCGAAATGCAAGTTGCGGTCGATTGGTTCGATGTTGGCGAGTTCGAGATAGTTGGTTGAGCTTGTTCCAAGCAGTGTGGATAGTGAAGCTTGTCTAGAAGAAGTTCGCGGCTCGGAGGAATTGTCTGCGGATAATCGGCGACGCCAGAGTTCGAGTTGGTCGGTCTTCTTGAAAGTACCACCGGGCGGTGTGACGAGTTTTGGAAAGCGAAGGAACTTAGCCGAGTTACTTTGGGCCTGTGAGTTCATGTGAAGAATAGGCGGGTTGCCTATATGTTAGCATTTGCGTCCGACTTAGGAGGAAGGGCGTCCGGTCTTCGTATTGTTATGTTCG
This sequence comes from Przewalskia tangutica, assembly GCA_029844215.1. NCBI lineage: Eukaryota > Viridiplantae > Streptophyta > Magnoliopsida > Solanales > Solanaceae > Przewalskia > Przewalskia tangutica. The sequence goes on from JAQGDG010000029.1 coordinate 1,358,018, forward strand.
GAAAGTATCGAAGATCCATCCGAATGATCGATTAATGATGACCACGTTAGAGATAGTAACCAGGTTTTGGATACTAAAGCGATGTCGAAATGTGATAAGAATCCGAGTGTACAACAGCTTCAGTGATCGCATGCAGCCCGGTACCGTTTGTTGGGTCGTCGGAGCAAGGCTCGCGACAAAGTGACAAAAGTAGTATTATTTGTGGTGATGTTGAGGTGTTTCCTCGTGGACTTAGATGTAAGTGTTGCGCAGGTATTTCTGTGGCCAGGTATGGCAGGATTGTTTCGTAAGTATAGTAGTGAAGACTATCTTGGCGCCGCGTTTGTTTGAGACTTAGGAGGAACATTCGGGACGAATGTTTCTAAGGAAGAATGTTATACCCGTAGTTCCGAGGTATGTATGCAGGGCGTGCGTGCGAGAATACGGCGAAAGATTGGAAAGGAAGAAAGAGGTGAATTTTCCACGGAAAAGTTTCCGTTTTGTGAAGGAAAAAGGTTCGTTTATGGGGTGGATTCCCAGTTTGGTATTCGGACTTCTGGAATATTAGAGAATTATGGAATTTTATTTTGAAAATGGTCACGTGGGGCCACTGAGAAATTCTGATTTTGTGGGGCCGCTTTGATTTTGAGATTTTGGCGTTTTGGATATTTTGAAGACGAAATATTTTGGGCCGAATCGGGCGACACGTGTCACCCCATGTGGCACCTTTGGGCGAAATATGTTTGTGCACAACACGGTTAGAGTCGTTTTTCGAAAACGTTTTCCACGACTTTCGTAGGGAATTTCCGCTATGTCATTAAGTATTTTGCGGATTTTTAGAGACGGAACATTTTGGACCAACGAGAGGCGGCACTTGGCACCTCTCTCGTGGGCAAAGTGGGCGGCATGGGCGATTTTGGGAGGCAAGTGGGAGATATTTTTGGTAGATATTTTGTGTGCAAGTTGGCTAGGACACTTGGGTGAATCTTGGTACACTTGCTAGGCACTTGGCTAGATCTTGGCCATTGGTTGGCCTTGGCTTGTGCTATAAATACCACTCTCCTTTGATGAACTTCTTCATCCAAAATGCCTAAGTCTTGAGAGCCTTCCTCCGCACCGTGAGGCCCCGCTGGCGAGAGTTCCCCACAGTGGGGTAGGCCGGTAGCCACCCACTCCTGTGGTGTGGCCGTGGGTACCCACTGCTAGTTTGTTTTCATATAATACCCCTCTTGGTAGAAATACTCTCAAAGTATTGTTATAATGCCCAATTACCTTAGCCATATACCTTGTAATATTCTAAGGTTATACCTTTAAAAAGCCAGTTATACTATTATACTTCCCGTCGATCCACAAAACCGAAACCACTAGGAAAATCTCCATAGTCCGTTGGAGTGTTGTGTAGAAGTTGGTTAGAACTTCTAAGGGTGGTTTAGAAGCGGGTTGGGCGCTCGGAGTTGGAGCTAAGCGATTGCCCAGATCGACTTTAAACTCGGATAATTATGGGCTTATCGAGGTAATTATCTTGTCCCCTATTGTAATTGGAAATTACATGTTGTTAGATTGTATAGTAGAAGTATACTATATATAGTCTTGAACTGTAATTACATGGCTGTATTATTCTGATAGACTTGTGTAGTAGTACCGTGGAGTAGAATTGTACCGTTAGGGTTAGATGTATAACCCCTGTTGGCTTGGCAGCCTACTCGTAGAGGAGGAGGTTTCTGTTGCGGGGAGGTCTTTGCCGAAATTTACGTAGAAAGTTCTACGATGAGACCTAAATGTTAATAAAGCGCCTTGTGGCCTTATAGGTTGAAGTACTACGTGTGGCGCGTTCTACTTGGCTTAGGAGTAGGCGGCGAGGTACTCTGAGCATTTTGCTATTAGTCGATAATCGTCGCGAGGTATGTGAACCTCTTCCTATCTCTCTAGCATGATATGTGTGAACTATGTAGTGCGGTGACGTCATGTGCTAAATGTGTTTGAATGGTTTAAAACATAAAGTGTTATAACGGCTTTATGGGAAGTTAGTTATAACTTTATGTTAGTAAGAAAAATACATGTGGTTTTAAGAGGTAAATCGATTTGAACTATAAGCGGCTTGTTATATGATAAGAAAGAACTTGAAGTATTTTCAAAAGATTTTGAATCATTTTGAAAGGAAGTAATACTTGGTGTTTGAAAACTTAAGAGTTATACTAGCTTTATGGGAAGTTAGGTATAACGGCTTAAGAATGCTTTACTGATTTCGGAAATCAGAATGTGTATCGACAAACCACTGCAGCGTTAATAAAAGGAAATGTTTTGAATAATTAAGTATTATGAAAACTAGTAGAAACTTCCATCTGCATAGAAGCTAAGATGAGACAAAATGATATTTCCTAGATCATGACTGCTGTAATAAGATTGTTATAAACAAGAATATCCTACTCACATATAAGGCTTATGTTTCTCAGATTGTTTAAAGGAGAATTATATTCTTAAATGAATAAGACTGTGAACTACGAAACCTTTCTAAAAATAAGAAACGTGAACATTTGAAATTAGGCAAACTTGGACGTTTGAAAAATAATGTTGTTACTTGATTTTACAAAGAGAAGTAATTGATTTACTTTAAAAGGATAGTCACTCTATTTTTACTACGGGTATTGTGTGACATTGTGAAAGTAACGTATCTTTTAAAGAGTTGATGTATGAAGTACTTTGGGGATAAAAACCCGATTTTGTTAATCATATAGTAGAAGGTACCTTGTGTGAACAACTTGATTGTATTGGTTTGTGATAGCCTTGTAATACCTTCTTGATTGCGTTGATAAGTAAACGTGTTGGGATGCTACGTGTGTTAGTATCTTGTGATGTTTGTGTGAAGGGGTTTCCCTTGATTGTGCTTATTAACTATCAGTCGTTATGATAGTATTGTGGCATTCATCTCTTGAGATGATTAGGGGTTAAGTCGCCTCCGTCTGGCGGTAGGCTCAGTGGTCGATGGACTATGATTCGAGAATACCTCATGCAGTCCCGGGCTATCTTGGAACTACGAGTTCGGGTTAGTGTCGTCCTTTATGGGCATGCGGTCGCTTGTGGCGTGCGGTGCGAAGTCGGGGCGATGCCGGGAGTAGCTACCCTCGATGCGAGGATGCCTCATGCGGGCGATGAGATTGGCCTATGCGGGCTGCGGGAAGTTCGGGACTACGCGCGCATTAGATCTGCGGGCAAGTGGCGGCTTTGATCATGTGACGGTGCAGACGGATCTTATAATCTGATTCATGACCTTGTTGAATGCGTAGGTGTTAGTAAGCGGCTATGCCTTCGTCTTACCGTCACGGTGTTATTATGGCACAGTGGGACTGGTGTTCATGTGTGTTCCTTGGAACTTTTATATCATAAAGCTATGGCGGTGAGAATGTGTCCCAGCACGATTGATGTTGTGGCGTGAGACCCACTGTTATGTTCTTTGGTGATGACTTGAGGCGTGAGTCCACGACTTGATATATTTGCTTAGTTATTGTAAAACTGTAGTTTGGTCATCATACATGTCTCCTGCTTTATAGACTATTATGATTTCATTTGCAGTATTTTTTTTTTAGTTTCACATACTCTTGTTATGCGACCTCCTTGGGGTGCGTTCATGCCGCAGTTGAGTACACGATCGTTGATCCTAGCTCGTGGTCACGATTCAGCGTTTGGGAAGCTCGTTTCTCGGAGGCTTATCATGGTGTAGTCCTGCCGTAGTAAGTGTTTACATTCGGGGTTTGGCGGGGCCTGTCCGCCATTGTTGTCATATCATTCTTAAGTGCATGTAATCTTGTTGTGGCATGGTTTGTAAAAAGGATTAAACTGTTCATGTTAAAAGTTGTCATTTATATATATGCCGAAAGGCAAGTTTTCACAGATTATTGTTTTATACTTCTGTTATCTCATATGGTTGTGTTTGTTCCGCTGATTACTCTGATGTATGTCTACTTGGGTGCCCGGGGTAAGGCACCAGTCACGGGCCCCGGTTCGGGTCGTGACACGTGGGCCCCACGTGACCATTTCCGAAAATAAAATCTCAAAATTCTAATATAATCTATGAAGTCCAAATACCAAATCTGGGAATCCAATTCCCATTAACGAACCTTTTTCTTCACAAATAACAGGAAACTTTTAGTGAAAACTCAGCGTCTTTCTTTCCTTTCAAAATTTCTACACTGCAACGACGTGCGTCCTCACATACATACCACGCAACTACGGTATAACATTCTCCTCTTAGAAACATTCGTCCGAATGTTCCTTCTTCTCAAGCGGATATCGATGAAGTTCCTCTAACAAGTTGTCAACGCCACGGCAGCGCGAAATAACACGTTATCGTCCTTCCTTACTCGACGGGCCCTTCGCCAACACTTGACCTCTCCCCGTATGTACCACACTTCACCATTACTGCCGTTCGAAAATCTCGGAGTCACTACCTCCAAACTTGGTCATCTTACTAACCTCAAACTTCCTTAAGGCCATTCCGGCCTTTACGAACCGGCTCGTCGAACGCGTCCACGAACTCATCGATGATCATACAAACTTGGGCCTAGCACCCTCGTGACCGCGCACCGGCGGGACCGCGGCTGACCGCCCTCAAAGCGGGGCGGGTTGGCCCGCAACATACTGACCCGACCCAGCTGTAGCGCCAACTCTCTAGTTTCTTGATCAGAACAATCTTACCTCTACAGTCATGGCTACCACTTCCATTTCACACTACCGGGGACTTACCCTTTTCACCAACGTGTTTCTAAATCACATTTTAGCACAAAGCTAACCAAACATAACATTAAACACATCAACAACATAAACAAAACTCTAGAGGTTAAGGATATACACGAAGCTAGGCGGTTCAAGGCCGCAAAGAACTCCCACCGCGACCTGCAGGGGCCTTGGGTGCGAACATCTGCGGCTCGGAAGGTGAAGAACCATAGCGCTCTAGTAGTCCATGCTATCCTACGATGCTACCCGCAGTGGACGATCTCTTGCAGATGGCCTGTTGGCGCAAAAATAACAATCTCAGTTAGTATGACACCTCATATGAAGCTTTCCACACGGGCCAGCTGAGACAAGGGCAACCTCGTCCGCGAGCACTCGCTCTCACGAAAATCTGAAACACAGGAGCCCGACTGCTCCTGAATATCACGAAGGTCGAAGGCGTGGAGGACCACTCAGCTTGTGAGGTACATAACTAGTCTCGCTGAGGCGGTCGCCTCGAAAATCACCAAAGGACCTGCTGTTCTCAGCCTCTTACTGACTTTGGTCATTCAGTCGATTTATCCGCTCCTCACATCCAAGTGTATACGCGCTGCATCGACCATGTCGTACGGTGAAGAGCTACACCGAACAACTCTCTGCAAGGCAATCATCGAGCCACGTAACATATCGGTGCACTCGATCCTCCATACTAGCTACTAACGCGGGGACGTCTGGGCAATGAGTCGAACTCACATTGTACTCCCAGTGAACCGTGCGCCAGAATAATGCCGTAGCACCAAAAATCATCGGCCAAGGCCCTCCTCATACAGGAGGCAAGAAATGTGCAAGAAAGGCCTCGAGAACTTCGTTCCATACATTGGAAGTGCATGCTCTCCTGGACAGCTCAAGAATCAAACTTGATCGGCTGGCCGGTATCACGCGGCGATGCAACTCTAGGACCACGACTCGGTCTCCGATGCCTTGATCACTCTCATGATCCTGTAGCTAGCGTCGGATGAACTCCTGCGGATCATCCTCGAGCCTCGACCCATAAAACTCTGGCGGCCTGACTCGGAAAATCCGTAGCCTCGAACTATCGATCTGGTGAACCACTGGTATCTTTGGGCTGCTGCGTCCGGCCTATCCTCAAGTTCGCCTGACCTGGCCATTAACCGGGCCTACCGCCTTAACTCATCTCCTCTGCTCCGTGCGGGACTGAGGCTCAGTCTTGTGGTCTCTGCCACGTTTGCTCTGCTCGAGATCCTCTTTTTGCCTTGCCACAGGCGGCGGTTTTTCGCGAGCATAGCGGTAAAAGCGAAGTATGTCGAGGGTCGATCTTATCACCGCGACTAAGGCACGATCTCGGAATGAGAAGAATGAAACCAATCCTAAATGTCCTATAGCCTCACGATTATAGATGTGGTGCCGCAACATCGATAATCGAACTCTACTAGACACGATGCTGTAGACACTTTCAGAGGATTAATCGCTCGATACCACTTTGTGCGCCCGAACCGGGCGTTCTTGTGCACTACCGGGCACCCTAGTGATACAACATCGGAGAAAACGCGGAAAATAAAACATGAATCATGAAACAAGAGATATAATAAATAAGCAGGCCAACCAAAGCGGTTGCGCCCGGTATATCATAATACGAGCAGTTTAATCCTTTACAACCCCGCCACAATGATTACTACGGACCTCTAAGATTTATACAACAACTATGGCGGGACGGGGCCCGCCATACCCCGAGCGTCAAGAACTTACGGACTCGGGTAACATGCAAAGATAAGCCTCGCCAGGCGGAGCTTCCCAACTGAAATGAGATCCTAACGCGGGGATCGGCGGTAGATGTACCTCTACTGCGGCGTGAGCGGCCCCGAAGGAGTCGGTCTAACAAGTACCAAGTATGTGGCGTAAATCGTAATGAAATCATAATAGTCTATAAAGCGGGAGACATGTATGATGACCAAACTACGATATATAACATATAACCGATTCACATCAAGAGCGAGGACTCACGCCTCCAAATTATCACTCGTGCGTGGAATTTCTTCCTCATGCTGTGATTTATGATATAACAATACCAAGGATTATACATGAACACCATGTCCCACTGTGTTATAAAAACCGTGCAGGACAAGTATAACTACGAATCCGACCGTACCAATAATACAATGCAACCAAAACACGGCCGTCACGGGGCAAGTCGGCCGACTCTAGGATACCAAGGCGGTCACGCGGCGGCAAGGCAATCTGGTGACCACGGGGACGGTCGTATCACGAAACCGTCACTATCTTGAGCAGGGCAAGTCACGGTGACTACGGATACGGCGAATCGGTCGAGGCAGGGCAAGTACGGAGCCGACCACGGATACCAGGCGAGCGAAGAAACCTCAACGATCAACCGCCCTCTATCGAGAGCGGTGACGAAACACCACACTTGCACAACAAAGGCTATCATCACAAGCATAGGCAAGTTTCCGCAACAAGCGTAAGCGAAGTTTCACCTGACTCAAAGTACCTTCCGTTTATGCCAAAGTCGGGTTTGACCCTAAAGTACTACGTGCGTTAAGTTCTTTTTAAAAGAGATCCATTACTTATTAAAGTCACCCGATGCAGTAGTATTAGAATGACCAACCCACATTCCTTTTCAAAATCAAGTAACAACATTCTTTTCCTAAGTTCGGTTTGCCTAGTTTCAATTACTCAAGCCATTTTCAAATGGTTTCATAGTTCATAAACTTAATCACTTGATTCCGTTTTAGAACAATTGAGTAATATAAGTCTCACGTGAGTAGGTTATTCTTGTTTACAACATTCTTATTACAATGACCATGATCTAGAAAATGTAATATCATTTTGTCTCATCTTAGTTTCTATGCGGATGGAGGTTTCTACGGTTTTAATACAATTCATCATTATTCAATACATTTTCCTTTATTAGTATTTGCGGTGGTGCGTCGATACATTCGATTTCGAAATCGGTAAAACATTATCCTTTAAATAAAACCAAGTACTCATTACTCACGAATGAGGTTTCACATAAACATCCACATTAAAACAAATAAGTTAAGTCTCTTATCTTATAAGATCAAGTCTCTTAACTTCTAACATCGATAAACCATTTTCTTTACCTCTCTTAAGACATTATACCTAACTCCCATCAAGCTAGTATAACTCTTTTTAAAACCTTTAAAACCAAGTGTTACTCTCAAAGCGATTTAGAAATCTTTTGAAATCATCAAGTTCTTTATTATAACTAGCGGTTATAATTCACATCGATTACTTTTAAAACCACAAAGTATTTTCTTACCTACATAAAGTTGTTATAACCAACTTCCCAAAGCCGTTATAACACTTTATGTTTTAAACAATCAAACACGATTAACACGTATGCGTCTACCGTACTACATAGTTCACACATATCGTGCTAGAAGAGATAGGAAGAGGTTCGCATACCTCATGACGATTTATCGACAATAAGCAAAATGCTCCAAGTACTACAACCTTGCTAGCCCTTTCCACTCCTCGAGTAGAATACGCTACTCTTAGTACTTTTACCTATAAAGGTCTGGCGTCTATTAAAATCTTAAACACACGTTCCCATCTTTCTGAGAAAATTGGCGACCTCCGCAACAGCGTAAATCTCCTCCTCTATCGAGGTCGGCTACCAAGCCAACCAGGGGGGGGGTTAACACGTCTAACCGGACGCGTACAATTCTACAACACAGTAATGCTACATAAGTCTCTTGTAATACAACCTAGGTAATTCTGATTCGGTTCTTCTCTTTATTAACCTTACATGTGATTCTTGTTCAATTCTTCATTCTTGAGCTTAAGTCAAAAGACATTGCCATAATACTAAGTATAGTTCCATATATAGTATACTTCAACTATATACTCTAACAAACATGTAATTTCCAATTACAATAGAGGGACAAGATAATTACCTCGATAAGCCCAAAATTATCCAAGTTATAATGTCGATCCTGAGCAAGGTTTAGCTCCACTCCGAGCGCTCCAAACCACTCCAAACAACCCTTAGAAGTTCTAACCAACTTCTACTCACATACTTCAACCAACTATGAAGATTTCCTTAGGGTTTCGGTTTGAGACTAAAAGGACAAAAGGTAGTATTTCCGGACTCTACGCAAAGAGGTATCTTTGGAATACTACAAGGTACAAGGCTAAGGTATTTTGGGCATTATAACAATACTAGGAGTATTTCTATACCACAACAAGAGGTATTATACGAAACAACTAGGCTAGTGGTACCCTACTGGGACTCATGAGGAGGGAAGACCTCACGCCAAAGGCCACTTTCATGGGGAGAGGAGCTCTTGGGCGAGAGTCAACAAGAGCGAGGAGGGATTCAAGACTTGGAAACATTTGTGGATGAATGAAGTCTTCACAAAGGGGTATTTATAGCAAACCCAAATGCCAACTGACAACCAATGGCCAAGATCAAGCCATGTGCAAGGCAAGTGTAAGGCCTTGATCAAGCCAAGTGCACCCTAACCCCTACTCCACAAAACATTGCACCAAACAAGCCACAAAACAAGGCCAAAACAAGGCACAAAACAAGGAACCAATAGGCACAAAACGTGAGCCAAAAGATCAAGCCAAAAACGCGTGAACCATTCGTTCACTGACGCCCACTTGCTTCCAATGTGAGGTGACACATGTCACCCTCCCGTTGATCCAACATGTTTCGTCTCTCTAAAAATCCGCAAAAATACAAAGCGACATAGCCGGAATTTTCCCTACGAAAGGCTGGAAACGTTTTCGAAAACGACTCTATCAGACTGCGGCTCAAATGTAACTGGCCAAGCCTAAAGCGGGGGTGACACGTGTCACCCTCCTATTGGCCCTCCAAAAACGTCTTTCGAAAAAAATCCACAATGGCCAAAATCTCGAAAACAAAGTGGGCCCCACAAAACCGTAAATTTTCTCCCGTGGGCCCCACGTGACCATTTCCAAAATAAAATCTCAAAATTCTAATATAATCTATGAAGTCCAAATACCAAATCGGAATCCAATTCCCATTAACGAACCTTTTCTTCACAAATAACCGGAAACTTTTCCGTGAAAACTCACATCTTTCTTTCCTTTCAAAATTTCTCACAGACACTCAGACGTGCGTCCTCACATACATACCGCAACTACGGGTATAACACTCATGCGATGCAGGACCATGATTCGAGAATACCTCATGCGGTCCCGGGACCTGCGTAGCTACGAGTTCCGAGTTAGTGTGCGGGTTATACCTCACGCGGCCTATATGGCCATGCGGACTACGAGTCGGGGCGATGCCGAGGAGTAGCTACCCTCGATGCTGGTTTATACCTCATGAGGGCCTATGTGAGTGGCCTATGCGGACTACGGGAGTCCAAGATTAGGCTTGCGTAATGATACTATGGGCAATTGGCCCTGCTTCGATCATTCGCAACCTAGAAAAGACATGTTACAGTTTACCTATTGTTGCTCTTGTTTATGATCTGGCACTATGCGGTTACATTGGTTGTTTCGTGCGTATTTGTAAAATTGGTTTTAAAATGATATGATTTCATTTAAGTATTTTGATTTCACATACTTAGTACTGTTAGATCGACCTCCTTCGGGGCGTTCATGCCGCAGTAAGTGGCAAACAGTGCTAGATCCGCATCCTTAGGATCTTTTGCGTTGGTGTCGAGCTCCATCTTCTCCGAGGCTCGACTTTTGGGTATGATCTCCTCACTGTAGATAGTTTTATCTGATCGGGTATGGCGGGCCCCGTCCCGCCATAGTTGTTTACTTCCTTGAGGTCTGTAGTCCTATTGTACAGTTGGGATGTAAACTGCCAGATTTTGATATATATATATGCCGAAAGGCGCCCTTTTCTCAGATAAAATATGTCTCTTTTACAAATGTTTCATGTCTTATGTTTTTATATTCCGCTGATTTTCTCTGATGTATGATCGCTAGGTGCGGGTAAGGCACGATCACTGCTCCGAACGGTCGTGACAAAAGTGGTATCGTGAGCGATTAATCTCGGAAGGTGTCTACTGCACCGTATCTAGTAGAGTCTTGATTATCGGTGTGTTGTGCACCACACCAATAAAATGCGAGGCTATAGGATATTCACGTGTTATAAATGGACCTCTAACGTATTCCTTTTCAGTACGATTATGCTCCACGTAAGGCAACCCGCCCAGAGAAGGCAAGGCGCCGAGGAGCCGCTAGTAGACACCGAGAGTCACGAGGGCTCAGGCCCAGTCTATACCCGAGACGACGAGTTCCATGACGCCGCCGGCCCAAAGACCACGCACCGCACCTCCCGCCCCACACCGGAAGAGTTAGGTACAAGGAGATGGCCCACTATTGGCCGGGATCGTGGCAGACACGAGATAGGCCGATGCGCAGCCTGGCCCAAGTAGTACCCGTGGTTCACCCGAGGGCAGATAGTCTGAGGCTACGGGATTTCCTGAGTTGTAGCCCGCCAGAGTTCTACGGGTCGAGGCCTGAGGATGATCCGCAGGAGTTCATCCGTCAGTTACAGAGGATCATGCGGGTGATCAAGGCTTCAGAGACCGAGTCCGTGACCTTCGGTTCAGACGGCCGCGCGATCCGCAATCGATTGGTTTGATTCGCGAGTTATCCCGGGAGAGCACGCGTCCCAGCCTACTGGGATGAGTTCTCGAGGCTTTTCTCACTCACTTCTTGCCTTCACTGCATGAGGGCACGCCGTAAGCGATTTTTGTTGCCGAGGCAGAGGACGCACGCTAGGAGTACAACGTTGAGTTTGATACGTTGTCTCGATATGTCCCTCGTTGGTAGCGAGCATGGAGGACAGGGTGCATCGCTACATCACCGAGCTAGATGATTATATGGCCGAGTCTTGTGCAGGTGTGGCTCTTCAGCCAGACATGGATATTACCCGCATGCAGGCTCATGCACTTGGATGCGAGGAGCGTAGAGGCCGACGGGTTGACAGACAGCAGCAGAAGAAGACCAGGACGGCAGGGTCTTTTGGTAGCTATCGTGGTGGGCGGCCTCAGCAGCAGTCTAGATTTGCACCACAGCCAGCTCAGAGCACTCCTGCACCGTCCTCAGCACAACCAGGATATTCGAGGCGCACTGTGGCCCCAGGATTTCGTGACGCCCGTAGCAAAGAGGTACCGCCGACGGACCACCTCTCCAGTGTGGCCGATGCGGTAGATCCCACTTCGGGAATTGTGGTACTGCTACGGGAGTTTGTTACAGTTGTGGCCAGCAGGGTCACTTTGCGAGGGACTGTCCGACCAAGGGCGGCGCAGAGAGTAGGGTCGGCTACGTTCCTTCACGGTCTTCTTCATCTCCTACGATTACTCGCTCGAGGGCAAGGTACTCGGGCCCAGGTCGCGACAGGTCGTGGCGCGGTCTCAGACTAGCGGTCCTCGAACGCATTTATGCCTTGTCCAGCGGGATCGGGAGGACTCACCGATGTCGCCGCAGTACCTTATCGCCGGGTTATGTTGTGTATGCCTTGATAGATCCGGTTCTACTGCCCCATATATCTCCCTTATTGCTAGTAGGATATGGATGAGCCCGAGTCCATAGACCCTTTCGAGGTAGCTACGCCAGATGGGTGATTCGGGTAGCTCGGCGGGTATATGTGGCTTGTCCGGTGACCATTTGCGATCGGACCTAGCCGACTTGATAGAGTTGGACATGACCGATTTCGATGTGATCATGGGTATGGATTGGCTAGCTTCTTGCTACGCCAACGTAGACTGCAGAGAGAGAGTGAGTACGGTTCCATTTTCCCGGCGAGGTTGTTGAGTGGGAGGAACATCAGACGCCGATGGGTAGGTTTATTTCCTACCTCGAGGCTAGGAAGATGGTGCAGCGGTATATCTACCATCTCATTCGGTGTTTGATAATCGAGGTGGTACCAGATTTTCCGATCTCGTAGTCGAGAAGTTCCCGATGTGTTTCGGATGACCTCCCGTATCCTCCCGAAAGGAGATAGAGTTTTGTATCGATGTCTTTGCGGACACTTCGCCTATTTCCATTCCGCCATACGTAATGCACCGCCGAGTTGAGAGAGTTGAAGGACCACCGCGAGATTTCCGGAGAAGGGCTTCATCGAACCTAGTGTTTCTCCCGGGAGCGCCGATATTGTTCGTGAAGAAGAAGGGCGGACGCTGCGCATGTGTGTTGATTACGAGCGTGAACAAGGTGACCATTAAGAACATATACCCCTTCCTGTGATTGATGATTTGTTCGACCAGCGGCGCGAGATGTTTCTCCAAGATTGATCTGCGATCGGGCTATAATCAAAGTGCGAGTCGAGAGGCGGATGTCCCCTAGATCGCATTCCGACCAGACGCATTATGAGTTCGTGGTCATGTCTTTTGGGATGACCAATGCTCGGCCAGATTCATGGATTTGATGAACCGAGTGTTCAAGCCATTTTTGGACACGTTTGTGATAGTGTTCATTGATGACATCTTGGTTTATTCTCGCTCAGAGCAGGAGCATGCAGAGCATTTGAGGACTGTGTTGAGAGTTCTCCAGGACCAGCAGTTATACGCCAAGTTTTCCAAATGTGAGTTTTGGTTGGTTTCGGTGGATTTTCTTGGGCATATTTTCGGGGTTGATGGTATTCAGGTGGATACGGTCAAGATCGAGGCAGTCAGGACTTGGCCTAGACCTACTACTCCGACAGAGGTGCGCAACTTTTTGGGCCTTGCAGGTTACTATCGGCGGTTCGTGGAGAAGTTTGCTTCTATCTCTGCACCATTGACTAGGCTGACTGGGGCGCTAAGTTTGATGGATCGATGCTTGGAGCGGTTTCCGATTCTTCAAGGAGAGATCGACGAGCGCCCTCTTACTCTTCCAGGGTCCAGACGGTTATGTTGTGTATTGTGATCGTCAGCGCCGCTCGGATGTGTATTGATGCAACCGGTAAGGTTATAGCATACGCATCCCGACAACTTAAGAAGCAGAGGAACTACCCCACCCATGATTTGGAGTCGCGCGTGATTCACGCCAAGATCCTGAGGCACTATTTGTATGGGGTTCATGTGGATATTTATACGTACCACAAGAGCCTCCGGTATATCTTCACCAGAGAGCCGAACTTACGCTGCAGACGGTGGTTAGAGTTGCTTAAGGATTATGACGTCGATATCCTGTACCACCCGGGGAAGGCCAATGTTGTGGCAGATGCCTTAGTCGTAGGTCGATGGGTAGCCTATCAGATGTGCAGCCAGAGAGGAGGGGCATAGTTCGCGATTTGCATCAGTTAGCGAGCCTTGGTGTCCGTTTAATTAATTCTGATAGCAGTGGGGTTCGAGTTCGAGAGGTTGCCGAGTCTTCCATCGCCGAGGATGAAGAGGCAACGCTTGAGGATCCGGTTTTGATTCGTATCGTGATGCGGCTCTTGCGAGGAAGGTCCTTTGAGGTAGCACCATGGGGTGCTAAGGTTTGAGGGCGTTGTGTGTTCCAGATGTTTGAGACTTGGCAGCAGTTCTGGGGAAGCACACGCTCGTTACTCTATCCATCCGGTCGACCAAGATGTACCACGACCTTAGATCCGTGTATTGGTGGGATGGCGAAGAGGACGCTGCAGAGTTTGTAGCTCAATGGCCCGTGTTGTCGGCAGTGAAGATAGAGCACCAGAGGCCTGGTGGTTTGTTGCATACGATAGAGATCCCGACCTGGAAGTGGGAGGTGATCAACATGGACTTTATCACATGATTACCTCGCACTCAGAGGATACATGATTCTATATGGGTTATCGTCGACAGGCTGACGAAATCAGCCCACTTTCTTCCCGTCAGGACGACTTTTTCGGCTGAGGATTATGCCAGACTTTACATCCGAGAGATCGTCGATCGCACGGAGTCCCTATTTCGATCATATCGCATGCAGGAGCCCGCTAACTAACTGGAGGTCTTTCCAGGGGTTTAGGGACGCGGTGAGCACGAGATCGTATTCCATCCACGCACGCACGGACATGCAAAACGCACTATCCAGACTTTTGAGGATATGCTGCGAGCCTGTGTTATTGACTTCAGGGGTAGCTGGGAGGATCATTTGCCTCTAGTTGAGTTTGCGTATAATAATAGCTACCACTCCAGTATTCGGATGGCGCCTTATGAGGCCTTGTATGGGAGGAAGTGCAGATCGCCGGATAGTCAGTTCGATAATGGGCGAGGTACGATTAGTGGGACCAGATTGCAGCAGCGATGGATAAGGTAAAGCTTATCCAGAGCGGCATCGATTCGAGTCGGAAGTCATATGCAGATCATCGTCGTGCATCCGAGTTCGAGATTGATGATTGGGTTTTCTGAAGGTGTCACCCATGAAGGTGTGATGAGATTCGGGAAGAAAGGGAAACTCACCAAGGTACATTGGGTCGTGACGATTGTCCGCAGGTAGGCAAGGTTGCTATGAGTTGGATCTGCCATCCGATCCGGAGGCGGCATCCGGTGTTTCATGTTTCTATCTTTGAGAGATGTATCGGGGATCCATCTAGGTACACCGATTGATGATGTCCAGTGACCGAGGGTTATCGTATGAGGAGATTCCCATGGCGATGTCGATCGTCAGGTTAGGCGTCTGCGGACGGGACGTGGCTTCCGTCAAAGTCTTGTGGCGGAACGAGCTCAGGGAAGAGATGACGTGGGAAGCTGAGAAGGACATGAGGCAGAAGTATCCTCACCTATTCCCCACACCTCCAGGTAACTCACCTTCCTACTTGTAAATTTTTCATTATCATATATGCCTAAGTGTTGTTTTGTGGCCGTATGTGGCATTTGCAAAATGTTTAAGTTATGAAGAACCTTATCGTTACCTGTCTTGGGAAGGAACATTCGGGACGAATATTTCTAAGGAGGGGAGAATGTTATACCCCGTATTTCCAGAGTATGTACGTAAGGGCGTACGTACAAAAGTTTAGACTTAGTTAGGCACTTTGGATGAAAAATATTTGTGCACAACTCACTAAAAGAATCGTTTTCCTACGAAACGTTTTACAAAGCTTGCGTAGGGAAAATTCCAGCTATGTCATTTATTATTTTTGCGGATTTTTCCGAGAGACGAAACATTTTGGACCAACGAGAGGGCGACACTTGTCACCCTCTAGTTGGCGGATTTGAGGCGTCCATTTGGACGATTTTGTGGCTTGTTTTGTCAAGGAGTTGGTAGGATATTTTTGTGTAGTAGATGGATAAGGACACTTGCCTAAATCTCCACCCTACACTTGCCTTGCACTTGGCTTCATCTTGGCCATTGGTTGGCCATTGGTTGGCCTATAAATACTCCCCTAACTTGAAGGTTTTCTTCATCCACAAATCACTCTCCAAGTCTTGAAAATCCTCCCCTCTCCCTTGTGAGCTTTTCGTCCAAGCCTCTTCTCCCCCCCCCCCGTGAGTGAAGCTTAGCCGAAACACCCCCCCTGGTAGATAGTTGTCTTCCTACTACCCTAGCCCAATTCCCTTATAGTATTTAAGTAGAAGTTGTTGGAAACTTCTAAGGGTTCTTGGAGCTATCGGAGCGTACAAATTAGGAGCTAAACCTTGCTCAGGAGCGACATTTAACTTGGATAATATTGGGCTTATTGAGGTAAATAATCTTATCCTTCTATTGTAATTGGAGAATACATACTGTAGAAGTATAGAAACGAGTATAAAACACTTAGAAGGATATTAAAGAAGAGTCTTGAACTATAATTACTTAGAAGGGTATTACAGAAAAGAATTGAACTATAATCACATCAGGAGTGTAAAGAAGATTGAATCAGATTTACAGGATGTATTTACATAGACTTGTATAGCTTAAGGGTAGAAGCACGCCCGATTTTCCATAGAATTAAGAACCTCTGTTTAGAATGTCCTCTGAGTAGTCTAGACTTTGATAGACATCTTTGACTATTATAG
This sequence comes from Przewalskia tangutica, assembly GCA_029844215.1. Lineage (NCBI taxonomy): Eukaryota > Viridiplantae > Streptophyta > Magnoliopsida > Solanales > Solanaceae > Przewalskia > Przewalskia tangutica. The sequence continues at coordinate 1,374,613 of JAQGDG010000029.1, forward strand.
TACATTTACTCACAAGTGACATATTCGACTTGGCAGGTGGATTTCGCCAAGAAGGTATATGATTCTTCCTATACTCTTGAGCATGATATTTTAAAGTATATATATAGTACGGTAGACGTACGTGTGTTAACTGAACGTAGTTTTACTAAGATGTCTTTTGACTTAAGCTTTGAATAATAAAGATCTTAAAGTCTTTCAAAAGAATTATAAATCAGTTTTGAAAGAAGAAGAATATTTGTTTTTAAAGCAAGGAGCTTAAGAGTTATACTAGCTTTATGGGAAGTTAAGTATAACGACTTAAGAAAGATAAAAGGAACAATTTACTTATGTGTTTATAAAAAACTTATATTGATTCTGGAAAGTATAATAAAAATGGTTTGATGAGTAGACATAATGTCACGACCCGAAACCGGGCCCGCGACTGGTGCCTTACCCGGGCACCCAAGTAGTCAAACAACATCAGAGAAAATCAGCGGAAATTAAAACTCATACATGATAACCAATGAAAAGAGAAAACAAAGCAACCAAGCGGTTACCTTTCCCAAAAATAACTAAACACACGATTCTGATCCCCGCCACAACAAGCATTCTGGACCTTAAGAATTTTTATAACATCTCGGACGGGACAGGGCCCCGCCATACCCCTGAATGTACAAAAAGTTCTACCACTTCAGGGAACCGTACCAAATGACAAAGTCTCCGAAGGAATGGAGCTTTCGAGAATCAATGATCCAAAGTGCGGATCAACAAGCGATGTATCTCAACTCGCGGCATGAACGCAGCCCCGGCGGGGCCGAAGAAGTCGATGTGCAGAGTATGCGAAACGAGAAAAATCTCAAATGAAATCATAATAGTCTATAAGTAAAACAGGAGACATGTATGATAAGCAAACTACAGTACACCACGTATATACAGTTCAGTCTAATCAAATCACATCAAGTCAGAGACTCACGCCCGAAAGATCATTACTCAAAGTGGACGCATACTCGTGGGCTACCCAACGCGTGTCGATGTCAACCCAATAACAAGATAGTACTCATCAGGACACATACTCGTGGGCTACCCAACGTGTCGGTATGTCCCAACCAATAACAAGATAATACTCACGTGGACGCATACTCGCGCTACCCAACGTGTCGGTATGTCCAAACAAATACCCGGATAATACTCATCGGACGATACTCGGCTACCCAACGTCAAGATGTCCAACAAATACCCAGATAATACTCATCGTGGACGCGTACTCGTGGGCTACCCAACGCGGTCGATGTCCAAACCCGATTTATAAGATAACACTTAACGGAAGCATACGTGGGCTACCCAACGTGTCGATATGTCCATCATACCACCCGATATCCGCCCTCCGAGACTCGGTACAAAGTCAAACACTTGCACAACAACAAAACTATCACCACAAGCACAGGAGTTACACACAACTCAAAGTACCTTCGTTTAAGTCAACAAACCGGTTCCAACCCCAAAATACTACATTCTTTCCTACCTTCAAAGGCCTCTTTACGTAGAAACCATACGATACTATCACACGTAGTATCACACACATTCATGTTTAAAACACGTTTCAAACACAATTAACATAACGTCAAGTATACCTTTTAAAAGTCCAAGTAATTAACTCCTTTAAGGTCAAGTATTCCTACCTTTTAAAACCAAGTCATTTACTTTTCCCTTAAGAAAAGTTCGATATTTGAAAACAAGTGATTTATACTTTCAAGCTCAAGTTACTTCTTTTCCAAAATCCAGTACATTATCCTTTGCAATCCATTAAGTTCATTCTTTGGAATTTTAAGAAAAGTCAGAACTTGTTATCAATGATTCTCATTTAAGCAGCCATGATCTAGGAAATGTAATATCATTTTGTCTTATCTTAGTTTCTATGCAGATGGAGGTTTCTACTGGTTTTAATATAATCAATTAGTCAAACCATTTCCTTTATTAGCTGCAGATGGTGTGTTCGATACTTGTTCCCACTTTCAAATCCATTTCACATTCTTATGCCGTTATACCTAACTTCCCATAAAGCTAGTATAACTCTTAAGTTTTCAAAACCAAGTATTACTCATTACTCACGAATGAGATTTTACAACTTTTGAATACATCACACAACTTTCACAATTCTAAGTTAAGTCTCTTATCTTACAAGATCAAGTCTCTTAACTTCTACCAATCAACACCCGTTCTTTTACTCACATAAAGTTGTTATAACTAACTTCCCATAAAGCCGTTATAACCCCTTTATGTTTTAAACCAACCAATTACCACTATAAACATTTATGAGACCAATAGGGCTCATTCTTTAACTAAGTACCAAGTACCAGCGGATAAGACTTTACTACTATTTTCACACAACGGCCCTTAACACTTCATATCAAATCAAGGCACAAAGGAAATCAAATTCCTTTAACACTCGATGCCTACCGCACTATATATTTTACAAATAGTCATGTGAAGAGGATAGGAAGAATCACATACCTCGACGATTGTCGACACTAAGCAAAATGCTCCACAAGATCTATCTCCTTAAGAATATGCTACACGTGGTACTTCAATCCTATAAGGGCCATAAACGTCTATCAAACTCTAGTTTGAGCGTAGAGTAAACTAAGTACAAGGCCCCTACATTCTACTGAAATTACTACCTTTAACCAAGGTCAAAACGAGAACCCATTCTAAACCCTTTTCAATTCTCTTTCAATTCAAGTTTTAGGTTAACTGATGATCTAACCCTAAACATCTTCAACTACCACAATTTCTCTATACAACATGCAACGACTAACTTTGTCACCAAAAGGTAGTTACAATCTTAAGGCTAACATGCCCACTCGGTTTCCACAGACAACAAGATCCAAATCCATGCAACTCAACTACAACAACCTGTGCTCACAATTCTATACAAACTTAACTATAACAGCCTCTGCTCACAATCTATACAAACTTAAATATACGACCTCGGGCTCACAATCTATACAAACTTAAATATAATGACCTCGGGCTCACAGATCTATACTACTATCACAAGTACTAACTCAAATCCAAGAGAAGGAAACTTACCTTTTGGAAAGCCCACAAAAGCCCTTTCCTACCACTTCTTCCACAACTCATCCACCGCTCCAAGTTTACCACACTTTCCTTCTTGCCGCGCTCCAACAATCTCTCCTAGCAGGTTTTTCTTCAAAACTAGAGAGAGGAGAGGGTTTTCTCTTGGGAGGGTTTGATAAGAAATGGCCAAGTCTTCCAAGACTTGCCCTAAAGTGCCTCTTTTTGGTCAAAGGATGGAGGGACACTTGTCACCCTCCCATAGGCTCTTTTATAAATATCCCTGATTTTTAGCCTTTTCATGAGAAATCCGCCAAGCGCTGCCCGCCACCAGCGCTTATTCAGTAATTAATTTAGCACGCCCGCGCCACCTCGCGTCCGGCCACCAACACCAAGGACTCCAGATACAATGCGCGCGATTCCAGTTCCGTGGGCCGCAACAACCCCGAACCGAAATCATCGCTTTGATCAGCGCCAAACTTGAAACTGCCATAACTTTTGACTCGATGTCTATCGGCGAATGGTTCGTTGCGTTGGGACCTAGATTCAACGGACTACACACTGTGCCTTTTAAACACCTTACAATCCTTGACAACTGGGGTCCAACACTCCAAAGTAAACTCAAAATTCTTCCAACACACGTTTGTCAACTAATCTATCTTCTAGAATTTACTGGTGTAACATTCTTCCTTAGAAACATTCGTCCGAATGTTCCTTCGAGTCTCCAAACGCTGCGCGGTATAGTCTTCACTACTATACCCACCAAAACTCAATTATGCCTCTCATGGCCATAATATAAAAATCACGCCAACTCGAGTTCCCGCTAACGAGGAAATCACCTCTAACGTGCAAAACACCACTATTTTCTCCTCCCGGTCTAAAGGATACTCTCCTCTCGCTGCACTTCCTTGTACACTCACACCCCTTTCTAGTACACGCCCGCAATTCGGTCACTACTCGTTTCTACCACCTGAGTCACTACCTCCAACTCGGCCATCTTACTAATCCACGTCATGAAGCTACCACTTCCATTACAAACTACCCATGGAATCATCACACAAAACTCCATGAATATCATACACTCACAAAGATTAACATGAAAGTCTCTACCCAAGACTACTTTACATCTAAGGCCTCAACTTTTATAATTTCTAAGGTTCAAAATTTTTCTCATCAACAAACTTACCCTCTTTATTGCACAAGCTCCCAAATCACATTATTTACACAAAGCTACCCTAACATAGCACTCAACACATCCCACAACATCAATGCATACAATACTCGAGAGGTTAAGAATATACCAGAATTATTGCTTCACCTCCTTCTTGTCGCTCTACTCATGTTCTTTCCTGGCCTGACGCACAAAAGGAGGAGGTGAATCGTCTGATCGATCCCGGGTTGAATCTCAACCTCCGCTATCTCTCGTGGGACAATTCCTTGCAAATGGCGGGCCGCATGTAAACAGATTCCCTATTAGCACGACACTCCCATCGTGGAGCCTACCACAATGGTCGCAACGAGGTAAGGGTGGTCCCATCCGACTAGCGTCCCCGATCCCCAAAACTCAAACTCGAGCCTGACCGCCCCGAATTTCGAACGTCCCGACGATCGAGGTGGAGCACTGCGTCTTGGCGAGGCGCATAACTAACTCACGAGCTGCACGCCCGGTCACCAAGGACCTCACGCCTTGGCCCTACTCTGCTGATCTTGGTCATTCCCGACTCACGCGTGCCTCACATCCAAGTGCATGAGCTGCACGCGGCAATGTCCATGCGGTGAAGAGCTACTCGAGCAACTCTACGCCAAATAGTCATCAAGCCCCGTGACATGGCGGTGCACTCGTCTCCATGTCGGCTACTAACGCGGGCGTCGAGAGCTAGTGAGTTAAACTCCACGTTGTACTCTGAACCGTGCGCCTGCTCGCCTCAACATCAAAAATCGGCCGAGTCCTCCTCATCCGCGAGGCAAGAAATGTGCAAGAAATGCCTCCGAGAACTCGTCCCATCTCGGCGGAAGTGCATGCCTCCCGACAGCTCCCGCGAATCAAACGATGATCGGTATCACGCGGCCGATGCGAACCTAGACCACCGACTCGTCTCCGATGCCTTGATCACTCTCGATCCGGCAGAATCGCCGGATGAACTCCTCGCGGATCATCCTCGCCTCGACAGTAGAACTCGCGGCCACAACTCGTAAAGTCCCGCAGACCTCGAACTATCCGATCTCGGGTGAACCATCGTACTATCGAATGCGCGTGGCCCATATCTCGTGTCCGCCACAACCACGGCGATAATCGCCAACTCGCTTGTAACCCATCTTCTCCGCCTGCATCGGTGGGATCGAGGCTCGTCTTGTGGTCTCGAGAAGCCGCCATTTGCTCTACTCGCACTCCTTCGCCGCTGCCTTCGCCACAGTTGCCTTTCGCAGGCATAATCGTAAAAACGAAACACGTCGAGAGGGTCCAACTTACAACACACTCTAAGGCACGATCTCGTAATGAAGAATAGAAACCAATCCTAAATGTCCGCAGCCTCACGATTATAGATGTGGTGCAACACATCGATAATCAAGACTTACTTAGACACTACCGGTGCTAGACACTTTCCGAGGACTAACTCGCTCGATACACTTCATCACGACCGAAACCGGGCGCGATCGTGCCTTACCCGCACCTAAGTAGTCAAACAACATCGAGAAAATCACGAAATTAAAACTCATACATGATAACCAATGAAAAGAGAAACAAAGCTAACCAAACGGTTACCTTTCACGAAAAAATAACTAAACACCGAGCGATAATCCCTGCCACAAAGCATTTACAGACCTCTAAGAATTTTTATAACATCTCGGACGGACGGGCCGCCATACCACGAATGTACAAAAGTTCTACCACTTCAGGAACTGTACCAAATGACAAAGTCTCCGAAGGAATGGAGCTTTCGAGAAAATGATCCAAAGTGCGGATCAACAAGCGATGTATCTCAACTGCGGCGTGACGGCCACTTTGAAGGGGTCGATAACAACAGTGCAGAGTATGCGAAAGAAAATATCGTAAATGAAATCATAATAGTCTATAAGGAAAGCGGAGACATGTATGATAACCAAACTACAAGACACCACGATATATTGATACCAAATCAAATCACATCAAGTCGAGGACTCACGCCCAAAGATCATTACTCAAAGTGGGCGCATACTCTGGCTACCCAACGTGTCGGTATGTCCAACCCGATAACAAGATAGTACTCATGTGGACACATACTCGTGGGCTACCCAGCGTGTCGGTATGTCCCAACCGATAACAAGATAATACTCATGGGACGATACTGTGGGCTACCCAACGTCGATATGTCCAAACAAATACCGAGATAATACTCATCGTGGGCGATACTGGGCTACCCAACGTGTCGGTATGTCCAACAAATACCGGATAATACTCGCTGTGGACGATACTCGTGGGCTACCCAACGTGTCGGTATGTCCAAAACATTTACAAGATAACACTTAATGGAAGCATACCCGGCTACCCAACGCGGTCGATATGTCCATCATACCACCCGATATCCGCCTCCGTCGAGACTCGGTAGCACAAAGTCAAACACTTGCACAACAACAAAACTATCACCACAAGCACGCAGAGTTACACACAACTCAAAGTACCTTCGTTTAAGTCAACAAACCGGTTCCAACCCCAAAATACTACATTCTTCCTACCTTCAAAGGCCTCTTTACGTAGAAACCATACGATACTATCACACGTAGTATCACACACATTCATGTTTAAAACACGTACTTCAAACACAATTAACATAACGTCAAGTATACCTTTTAAAAGTCCAAGTAATTAACTCCTTTAAGGTCAAGTATTCCTACCTTTTAAAACTAAGTCATTTACTTTTCCCTTAAGAAAAGTTCGATATTTGAAAACAAGTGATTTATACTTTCAAGCTCAAGTTACTTCTCTTTCCAAAATCCAAGACATTATCCTTTGCAATCCATTAAGTTCATTCTTTGGAATTTTAAGAAAAGTCGAACTTGTTATCAATGATTCTCATTTAACGTGATCTAGGAAATGTAATATCATTTTGTCTTATCTTAGTTTCTATGCGGATGGAGGTTTCTACCGGTCTTAATATAATCAATTAGTAAAACCATTTCCTTTATTAGCGCTGCAATGTGTTCGATACTTGTTCCCACTTTCAAATCCATTTCACATTCTTATGCCGCTATACCTAACTTCCCATAAAGCTAGTATAACTCTTAAGTTTTCAAAACTAAGTATTACTCATTACTCACGAATGAGATTTTACAACTTTTGAATACATCACACAACTTTCACAATTCTAAGTTAAGTCTCTTATCTTACAAGATCAAGTCTCTTAACTTCTACCAATCAACACCCGTTCTTTTACTCACATAAAGTTGTTATAACTAACTTCCCATAAAGCCGTTATAACCCCTTTATGTTTTAAACCAACCAATTACCACTATAAACATTTATGAGACCAATAGGGCTCATTCTTTAACCGAAAGTACCCGTTACCAATCGGATAAGACTTTACTACTATTTTCACACAATGAAGCCCTTAACACTTCATATCAAATCAAGGCACAAAAAGAAATCAAATTCCTTTAACACTGCAAGGTCTACCGCTATATATTTACAAATAGTCAATGTCTTTGAAGAGGATAGGAAGAATCACATACCTCGCGACGATTGTCGACACTAAGCAAAATGCTCCACGAGACTATCTCCTTAGAAGAATATGCTACACGTAGTACTTCAATCCTATAAGGGCCATAAAACGTCTATCAAACTCTAGTTTGAGCGTAGAGTAAACTAAGCAAGGCCCCCACATTCTACTGAAATTACTACCTTTAACCAAGGTCGAAAGCAGAACCCATTCTAAACCCTTTCAATTCTCTTTCAATTCAAGTTTTAGGTTAACATGATGTCTAACCTAAACATCTTCAACTACCACAATTTCCCCTATACATCTGACATGCAACGACTAACTTTGTCACCAAAAGGTAGTTACAATCTTAAGGCTAACATGCCCACTTCGGTTTTCGGTTTTCACAGACAACAAGATCCAAATCCATGCAACTCAACTACAACCTCGGGCTCACAATTCTATACAAACTTAACTATAACGACCTCGGGCTCACAATCTATACAAACTTAAATATAATGATTTCTGCTCACAATCTATACAAACTTAAATATAACGACCTCAGCTCAGATCTATACTACTATCACAAGTACTAACTCAAATCCAAGAGAAGGAAACTCTTACCTTGGAAAGCCCACAAAAGCCCTTTCCTACCACTTCTTCCACAACTCATCCACCAACTTCCCACAAGTTTACCCACACTTTCCTTCTTGCCGCTCCAACAATCTCTCCTAAGGCAAGGTTTTCTTCAAAAACTAGAGAAGGGAGAGGGTTTTCTCTTGGGAGGGTTTGATAAGAAATGGCCAAGTCTTCCAAGACTTGGCCCTAAATATGCCTCTTTTCTTTGGTCAAAGGATGGGAGGACACTTGTCACCCTCCCATAGGCTCTTTTATAAAATATCACGATTTTTAGCCTTTCATGCAAATCCGCGCCTTGCGCCTTGCCACGGCGCCGCTATCTTCAGAAATTAATTTAGCACGCGAACCGCGCGCCATTCGGCCCGGGCGCTTCAACACCGACTCCTGATAATCGGCGCCCGCGGCTCCATGTACTGAACCCCTGAACCGAAATCACTGCTTTACTTGACTGCGCGCCAAACTTGAAACTGCCATAACTTTTGACTCCGATGTCCTATCGACGAATGGTTCGTTGCGTTGGGACCTAGATTCAACGGACTACACACTAGGCCTTTTAAACACCTTACAATCCTTGACAACTGGGGTCCAACACTCCAAAGTAAACTCAAAATTCTTCCAACACATGTTTGTCAACTAATCTATCTTCTAGAATTTACGGGGTGTAACACATAATATGATGCTATGTGTGTTAGTGTCTTGTAACGTTTGTATAAGAGGGTATTCTTGTTGTGCTTATGTTGTTTAACGATAAGCTGTTATGTTAGTATAATATCACTCACCTCTTGACATGATACCGGGGGTTAAGTATCCACGCGGGGTAGACTCGGCGATGCAGGACCATGATTCGAGAATACCTCATGCGGGTCCAGGGGACCTATTGTTATACCCCGTATTTCCAGAGTATGTACGTAGGGGAATACGTACAAAAGTCTAGCCTTAAAGTTTAGGCACAAAACGTTTTTTTGGGCACAACTCACAAAACGAATAGTTTTCCGACGAAACGTTTCCACAACTTTCGTAGGGCAAATTCCGGCTATGCCATTTCTAATTTTTGCGGATTTTTCCGAGAGACGAAACATTTTGGACCAACGGGAGGGCGACACTTGTCACCCTCCAATTGGTGGACTTGAAATCGTCCATGGACGAATTGGACAATGGTGCACGCTTTTGTGCCTTTGCACAAGTCAAGGATTAGGTAGGATATTTTGTGCAAGTTGGGCAAGGACACTTGCCCTAATCTTGACCTTACACTTGCCTAGCACTTGGCTAAATCTTGGCCCTTGGTTGGCCATGTCTTGACCTATAAATACCCCCTTAAGATGAAGAGTTCTTCATCCACAAATTCCTTTCCAAGTCTTGAAAAATCCTCCCTCTCTCTAAAGCTTTTCATTCAAAGCCTCCTACCCCCTCCCCTTTTGAAGTTTGGCAGGCCCCTAGCCTGGCCGAAATCTACCTCCTTGGTAGAAAAGTTGCCTTCTTGTATTGTTATAATGCCCAAAATACCTAGCCCAAATCCCTTAGTACTTAGTAGAAGTTGTGAAGAACTTCTAAGGTTTCTGGAGCATACAACTTAGAGCAAACCTTGCTCACGCGACTTTATCTAGGATATTATTGCTTACCGAGGTAACTAATCCTAACCCTCTTTTGAATTAGAGAATACTTACTGTAGTAGTATAAGAATAAGTATTAGATACTTAGAAGAATATTGCGAGAATAGAATTGAATTATCACGAAGGGTTTAAAGAAGATTAATCAAATTGTACTTACATAGATCGTTTTCACATAGACTGAGTAGCTCACGTAGGAAGTCTTGCCCAATTTTCCGTAGATATAGAACCCTCTTAGAACTGTTTACAAAGTAGTAACGTTGATAGACGTGCGACTATTATAGTGATTCTCTGCGCGACATATTCAACTTGGCGGTGGTTTTCACGGAAGGTATGTGATTCTTCCTAAAGCATGATATTTTGAAGTATATAGTACGAGACGCGTACGTGTTAATCGATAATACTTACGGCAATGCCTCACTGCTTAAGCACGAATAATACTTACGGCAATGCCTCACGCTTAAGCTTTGAATAATACTTACGGAATGCCTCACGCTTAAGCTCGATAATACTTACGAATGCCTCACGCTTAAGCTGAATAATAAAGAAGCGAAAGCATTTCAAAGAATCTTGAATCATTTTTATGAAGAGAACTAATTGAGTTTTAAAGCGAAGCTTAAGAGTTATACTAGCTTTATGGGAAGTTAAGTATAACCACTTAAGAATGATAAAAGAAGCAGTTTGCCTATGTGTTTATAACGGACTTATATGAATTGTGAAAATAATAATAAGATGGTTTGATAAGTAGACATGATATGATGCTATGTGTGTTAGTGTCTTGTAACGTTTGTATAAGAGAGTATTCTTGTTGTGCTTATGTTGTTTAAAGATAAGTGTTATGTTAGTGTACTATCACTCACCTCTTGACATATTACCGGGGTTAAGTTGCCTCAGATGCGCGGGTAGACTTCGCGATGCAGGACCATGATTCGAGAATACCTCATGCGGGTCCAAGGGACCTATGCGAGCTACGGAGTTCCGGTGTTAGTGATGCGGGTTATACCTCACGCTATGTGGCCATGCGGACTACGAGTCGGGCGATGCCGAGGAGTAGCTACCTCGACGGGGTTATGTACCTACGCTGCCTATGTGAGTGGCCTATGCGGACTACGAGAGTCCGAGTTAGGCTTGCATGGTGATACTACGGGAAATTGGCCCCGCTTCGATCATTCGCACTGAAAAGACACTCGATTTACTATTGTTACCTCTTGTTTATGATGTGGCACTATGCGGTCCTAGTTGTTTCATACATACTTGCAAAACTGATTTTAAAATGATATGTTTTCATTTAAGTATTTCTGATTTCATATACTTAGTACTGTTGTCTCGACCTCCTTCTGGCTGCGTTCATCATGCCGCAGGTGGCAAATGTGTGCTAGATCCACATTCTTAGGATCTCTACGTTGGTGTCGGAGCTCCATCTTTCCGAGGCTCTACTTTTGGGTATGATCTCCTGTTGTAGATAGTTTTGTCGATCGAGGTATGGCGGGAACCACCGCCATAGTTGTACATTTCAGAAGTCTAGTCATGTTATGCAAGATCGGATGTATCGCTAAACCATGTTTATATATATACGCCGAAGGCGATGTTTTCTCACATAAAGCGTATCTTATTTTATAAACTGTTTCATGTCTTGTTTTATATTTCCGTGATTACTCGATGTATGACTACTTGGGTGCCGGTAAGACACGATCACGGCCCGAATGGGTCGTGACAAAAGTGGTATCGAGCGATTAATCTCGGAAAATGTCTACAGATCAGATCCAAAGAAGTCATGGTTATCGGTGTGCAGCTGCACCACACCAATAATCGTGAGGCTATAGGATATTTAGGATTGGTTTCCATTCTTCTCACTCGAGATCGTGCTTTAGTGTGTTAAAGTTGGACCTCTAACGTATTCCTTTTCAGAATAATATGCCTCCACGGCAACCCCCAGAAGGGCAAGGCGGCCGAGGAGCCGCGATGAGACACCTAGAGTCACGAGGGCTCGAGCCCGCCTATACCAGACGCGAGTTCTACGACGCCGCCCGGCCCAATAGAGACCACACCCACACCTCCCGCCCACACCGGGCGGAGGAGTTAGGGTACAAGGAGATGGGGCCTCTGCGGCCGGGATCGTGGCGAACATGAGGACAGCCGGATCACGGCGATTCGATCCTAGCCCCTCGTACCGTGGTTCACCCGAGGCGAGAGAGTTTGAGGCTACGAGACTTCCGAGTTGTAGCCCGCAGTTTTACGCGTCGAGGCCGAGGATGATCCGCAGGAGTTCATCCGTCTGAGAGGATTTTGAGAGTGATCGAGCGTCGGAGACCGGTCCGTGATCTTTGGTTCACATAGCGTGATACCGCAATCGATTGGTTTGATTCATGGGAGTTATCCCGGGAGAGCACGCCCCCCTACTGCAGGATGAGTTCTCCGAGGCTTCTCACTCACTTCTGCCTCCTCTGTACGGCGAGGGCGTGGTCGATAGATTTTTACCGGCGAGGCAGAGGGCGCACCGTCGGTGGAGTACAATGTCGAGTTTGATTCATTGGCTCGACACGTCCCCAAAGATAGCAGATATGGATGATAGGTGCACCGCCACGTCAGGGCTAGATGATTATATGTCCGAGTCATGGGTGTTTCTCTTCACCGTATGGACATTACCCGCATGCGTGCTCATGCTCTTGGATGTGAGGCGTAGATCGGCGGGTTGACGGCGAGAAGAAGACCAAGATGGCGGTCTTTTGGTGGCTATCGTGGTGGGCGGCTCCGGCAGCCTAGATTTGCACCACAGCAAATCGGAGCACTCTCGTCACCGCCCTCAAGACACGGGACATTCGGAGCGCACGAGGCCCCAGGACTTCGACGCCCAGGCGCGGGTATCGGCGATCGGACCACCTCCTCGCGGGCCGATGCGGTAGATCCCACTTCGGGAGTTGTGGTGCTACGAGCTTGTTTCAGCCAGGCCGCAGGTCACTATGCGGCTTGTCAGGCCAAGGGCGATCTTGATGGTGGGTCACCACGGGTTCTTTCTTTTCTTCATCCCCGACGGCTACTCGCGCTGAGGGCAAGGTACTCATGGACCAGGTCGCGGCGGAGGTCGTGGCGCGAGTCCGATTAGCGGTCCGAACCGCATTTATGCTTTGTCCACCGACAGATCGGAGGCCTCACCGATGTCGCCACAGTACCTTATCGGTTCTGGTTTGATGTGTATGCTTTGATAGATCCGGTTCTACTCTATCCTATATATCTCCCTGTTGCTAGTAGGATGGGATAGCCCAGTCCATGACCACTTCGAGGCAGCTACGCCAGTGGGTGATTCGGTGGTAGCTCGGCGGGTATATAGAGCTTGTCTGTGACCATTTACACCTGGCGACCCTGCCGACTTGATGAGTTGGAGATGATTGACCGGCGTGATCATGGGGATGGATTGGCTGGCTTCTTGCTACGCCAATGTAGACTGCAGAGAGAGTAATGCAGTTCCGCTTTCTGAGGAGCCGGTTGTTGAGTGGGAGGGAGAACGGTATCGCCAGAGGTAGGTTTATTTCCTACCTCAAGGCTAGGAAGATAGTGCGAAGGGTATATCTACCATCTCATTCGGTGTTTGATCTCAAGGCTGCGGTACCAGATTTTCCGCTCGTTCGATGGTCGAGAGTTCCAGACGTGTTTCAGACGACCTCGGGTATCCTCCCGAGAGGAGATTGAGTTTTGTATAGACATATTGCGGACACTCGGCCTATTTCCATTCCGCCATACGAATGGCACCTGCCGAGTTGAGAGGTGAAGGATCACTTAGGGATTTCTTTGGAGAAGCGGCTTCATCAGCCTAGTGTTTCTCCCCGGGAAGCGCCGTATTGTTCGAAGAAGAAGGGCGGGACGCTGCGCTGTGTGTTGATTACTGAGCGGTGAACAAGGTAACCATTAAGAATGTATACCCTTCCCGAGATTGATGATTTGTTCGACCGTTGCACGCGGAGATGTTTCTCCAAGATTGACTGCGATCGGGCTATCATCAGGAAGTGAGTCGAGGTGGATGTCCTAGATCGCATTCGGACCGCACGCATTATGAGTTCGGTCATGTCTTTTGGGTTGACCAATGCTCGGCAGTATTCATGGATTTGATGAACCAGTGTTCAAACCATTTTGGACACGTTTGTGATAGTGTTCATTGATGATATCTTGGTTTATTCTCGCTCGGGCGGAGCATGCGAGCATTTGAGGATCTTGTGATTCTCCAGACCAGCTTATGCGCCAAGTTTTCCAAATGTGAGTTTTGGTTGACTTGATGGCGTTTCTTGGGCATATTGTGGCTGATGGCATTCGAGGATACGACCAAGATCGAGCGATCGGGACTTGGCCTGAACTACTACTCCGGCGGAGGTTCGCGATTTTAGGCCTTGCGGGGATATTATCGGTTCGTGGAGAAGTTTGCTTTATCTCTGCACCATTGACTAGGCTGACTCGGAAGGCAGCCAAGTTTCATGGCCCGATGCTTGTGGCGGGGTTTCGATTCTTTGAAAGAGATCGGCGACCGCCCGTTCTTACTCTTCCACAGGTCCGGATGGTTATATGCGTGTATTGCGTCGTCGTGCATCGGGTTGGGATGTGTGTTGATGCGGCATGGCGGGTTATAGCATATGCATCCCGATTGAAGAAACACGAGGAACTACCCACCCATGATTTGGAGTTGGCGGTGTGATTCACGCTTTGAAGATCCGAGGCACTATTTGTATGGGGTTCGCGTGGATATTTTTACGACCACAAGAGCCTCCAAGTATATCTTCACCAGGGAGCTGAACTTACGGCAGAGGCGGTGGTTAGTGTAACGCCCGAACCGGCCGTTCGTGCCTTACCGGGCACCTGGTGATACAACATCGAGAAAACCAGGAAAATAAAACACGAGTCATGAAACAAGAGATATAATAAATAATCAAAGCAACCAAAACAGTTGCTTGCCGGTATACACAAAAACCCGAACAGTTGTCCTTTTACAAACCCCGCCACAATTACTGCACTCTAAGATTTAACAACTATGACGACAGGCCACGCCATACCACGAATGTACAAGAACCTACAACTCGAGAAACATACCAAAGATAAGCCTCAAGGAACGGAGCTTTCCAACACACGAAATGAGATCCTAAGGCGGGGATCCACGGCCGATGTACCTCTACTGCGGCATGAGCGCGGCCAAGGAGGTCGATAACGGTACCAAGTATGTGAACTGTCAAATACTGTAAATGAAATCATAATAGCCTAAAAAGCAGGAGACATGTATGATAACCAAAATACGATGCAACATAAGCGGTCAAGTCGGGACTCACGCCTCAAAGTCACCACTCAAATATAACTATGGGTCTCACGCCCACAACATCCATCATGTTCACATCATGGCCGCATGCCCTAATCTGCATCGGTGTACGTGTCCGTGATGCAACAATAATAAGGCCGCGTGGCCACATGCCACCGGATCATCGACGGCAGACATGCCCGTGTAACCTCAATAACAATATATGGGTGGTCAACCGCCGCACGCCACATGCCCCATCAGACGGTGTGACACGCCCATGTTGCGCATAACCATATATCGTAATCAACGCCGCGTGGCGTGCCTACATCTGCGTCGGTAGACATGTCCATGGGACATCAACAACAAGACGAGAATCAAAATGGAAACATACCCGTGGAATTCTCCATCACCGCCGACGTCCAAGTAAGTTCTCAACAAGTCAACCGCCTCTATCGAGACGCCGGTACACGTAAATACCACACTTGCACAACAAAGGCTATCATCACAAGCATAGGCAAGTTTCACAACAACAAGCATAGGCAAGTTTCACAACAACAAGCATAGGCAAATTTCACAACAACAAGCATAGGCAAGTTTCACAACAACTCAAAGTACTTTCATTTTATGCCAAAGTCCGGTTTTTAACCCCAAAGTACTACATACGTTAAGTTCTTTTAAAAGAGATCCATTACTTTTATAAAAGTCACCCGATACAGTAGTATTAGAATGACCAACCCACATTCCTTTTCAAAATCAAGTAACAACATTCTTTTCCTAAATTCCAGTTTGCCTAGTTTCAATTACTCAAGCTTCTCATTTTCAAATGGTTTCATAGTTCCCAAACTTAATCACTTGATTCCTTTTTTGAACAATTGAGTAATATATGTCTCACGTGAGAGTAGGCTATTCTTGTTTACAACATTCTTATTACAATGACCATGATCTAGAAAATGTATATCATTTTGTCTCATCTTAGTTTCTATGCGGATGGAGGTTTCTTGGTTTTAATACAATTCATCACTATTCAATACATTTTCCTTTATTAACGCTCGCATGGTCCTGCGATACACATTCGATTTCCAAATCAAGAAACATTATCCCTTTAAATAAAACCAAGTACTCATTACTCACGAATGAGGTTTCACACAAACATTCACATTAAAACAAATAAGTTAAGTCTCTTAACTTCTAACATCGATAAACCATTTTCTTTACCTCTCTTAAGACATTATACCTAACTCCCAAAAAGCTAGTATAACTCTTTTAAAACCTTTTAAAACCAAGTGTTACTCTCCTTCCAAAACGATTTATAAATCTTTTGAAATACATCAAGTTCTTTATTATAACTAGCCGTTATAATTCACATCGATACCTTTTAAAACCACAAAGTATTTTCTTACCTTCATAAAGTCATTATAACCAACTTCCCATAAAGCCGTTATAACACTTTATGTTTTAAGAACAATCAAACATTAACACACGTACGCTCACCGTACTACATAGTTCACACATATCATGCTAGAAGAGATAGGAAGAGGTTCACATACCTCGACGATTTATCGACAAAAGCAAAATGCTCCAAGTACTACAACCTTGCTAGCCCTTTCCACTCCTCGAGAATACGCTACTCTTAGTACTTTCACCTATAAAGGTCACAAACGTCTATTAACCCCAAAACACAAGTTCTATCTTTCTCTGAAAATTCAAAGACTCTCCGCCACATACAGAATCTCCTCCTCTAACGAGGCTACAGCCAACCGGGGGTTTACGCCTAACCGGACGTGCACCATCCTACTCGAGAACTCTACACAAGTCTCATGTAATACACCTATGTAAATACAGATTCTTTTCTTTATTCTTGAGCTTAAGTCAAAAGACATTGCGAATACTAAGTATAGTTCCATATATAGTATACTTCAACTATATATTCTAACAAACATGTAATTTCCAATTACAATAGAGAGACAAGATAATTACCTCGATAAGCCCGTAATTATCCAAGTTAAATGTCGATCCTTAGCAATGTTTAGCTCCAACTCCGGTGCTCCATCCCGCTCCAAACAACCCTTAAGTTCTATCCAACTTCTACTTAAATCCTTCAACTAACAAATGAAGATTCCTTAGGGTTTCGGTTTGAGACTAAAAGGTAGTATTTCTGCTCTACGTATAGAGGTAACTTTTGGAATACAACAAGGTATAAGGCCAAGGTATTTTGGGCATTATAACAATACTTGGAAGACAACTTTCTACCAGGGGTACCTCGAGAACACTCCAACGCGTGGGGGTATGCTCTCGCCACAAGGCCACTAGGGGGTAGTACTCTCGGCCACTAGGCCTCACGAAAAAGGGGAGGAGGCTCTCGGCACAACAAGAAGGGAGGAGAGGGTTTCAAGACTTGGAAGTTTTGGATGAATGAAGTCTTGAAGCAGGGGTATTTATAGCAAAACCAAAGCCAACCATGGCCAAGATCAAGCCATGTGCAAGGCAAGTGTAGGCCAAGATCAAGCCAAGTGCACCCACAAAACACTCCACAAAACACTCCACAAAACAAGCCACAAACAAGGCACAAAAGGAGGGACGATCGGCCAAGGCCAACAATCCTCTTGGGCCTTGATCGTCGAAGCCACCCTATTTGCTTCAATGAGGGTGACACATGTCACCTCCCGTTGGTCCAAAATGTTTCGTCTCTCTAAAAATCCATAAAAATTATAAATGACATAGCGGGAATTTTCCTACGAAGCTGTGGAAGCGTTTCGCCGAAAAACGACTCTATTCGGCACTTGTGCCCAAATTCCTTGCCTAACTTAAGGCTCAAATTTCTACGACGCCTTACGCATACTCCGAAATACGGGTATAACATTCTCCTCCTTAGAAACATTCGTCCCGAATGTTCCTTCTCAAGTCTCAACACAAACATGCGCTAGTATAACCTTCACCGCTATCTGGCAAAAACGATCATGCCACACCGCCATAAAAATAACAAGCGCGCAATACTTAAACCCAAGTCAACGAGGAAACACCTCTAATCATCACAAAACCCTTACACGAGGTCTAAAATATACTCCTTCACCTACATTTCACAAAAGAAACGATCACACACGCTCACTTCTCCCCTATCTCGTCGCACTTCTCGAACACTCGAGCTCTTTCTAGTATCCGTACCACACTTCCAGCGTTTACGTTTCCAACCCTTGGAGTTACTACCTCCAAACTTGGTCATCTTACTACCCTCGATTTCCTCTAAGGCCATTCTCGCCTTCACGAACCGATTCTCGTCGAACATATCTATGAACTCATACGATGGTCATCTAAACTGGGCCTAGCACCCTCGTGACTCGCCACCGCGACCACCTGAGCTGACCCTTCCTCGAACGGACGCGGTTGGCCCGCAACATGGCCCCAACCCGACCCATCAGAGCGCCAACTTCCGCCTCCGACACGAACACATCATGCTACCACTTCCATCTCACACTAACCAGATTTTCAAATCACACTATAGCACAAAGCTATCCGAACATAACACTTAACACATCATTAACATCAATACATACAAGTATCTACGGGGTTAAGGATATACGAAACTAGGCGGTTCAAGGACCGCTAAAATCGAACTTCACCGCGACCTCTACCGTGGCCCGCAGAATCGCCTAAGAGTCCATGCTATCCTACCAGCGCTACCACGGTGAGCGGTCTCGTCATATGGCCTGTTGGCCGCAAGAATAACAAGCTCCTTGGTACTACGACACTCCCGAAATGCGGTCTACCACATCGACCACACCGAGGTAGGGTGATCGTCTGCCAACACCCTACTCGCGAACATCCAAACACGGGAGCCCCGACCGCTCTGAATATCCCAAGGGTCCCGGCTGCGGAGGACCATTCGCAATGGAGGAGGTACATAACTAGTTCTGGCCGGCGGTCCGCCGAAGTCGCCAAAATATCCCGTCTTGGCCTTCTTCGCCGAAAGCGTCCACCTGCCGACCAAGCGCCTCGCACTCCGCGTATGAGCCTGAATGCGGCAATGTCCATGCGGTGAAGAGAAACACCAACAACTTCTGCTAGGTAATCATCGAGCCTGTAACATATCGGTGCACTCGATCCTCCATACTAGCTACTAATGCGGGGAACATACCGCCAATGAGTCGAACTCACATTGTACTCCGAATCAGACGCCGCTACGCCTCAACATCAAAAATCACACCCGAGCCCCTCATTTGTGAGGCAAGAAATGTGCCGAAGGCCTCAAAACTCGTCCCAAACGGCCGAAGTGCATGCTCTCCCGAGAGCTCACGAAATCAAACCAATCGATCATGTATCACGCGACGCGAACCAAATGTCACTGACTCATCTACGAAGCCTTGATCACCCGCATGATCTCTGCAACCGACGGATGAACTCCTCGGATCATCCTCCGCCTCGACCAGAAACTCAAAGCGGGCTCTGACTAAAAATCCCGTAGCCTCAAACCGCCCTCGGGTGCACTACAGTCTTCTTTGGAATGGAATCGCTGGCCCAGCCTATCTCATATCTCGCCACAACCTCGCCACAATCGCCATCTCTCAGTGACCCATCTCCCGCCTGCATCGGGCCCGAGGCTCGAGTCTTGTAGTCTCGCAACATCGCTGCGACTCTAAGCTCTTTGGTCTTTGGCGGCGTGCAGAACTTCGCCGTCTGAAGCACTACTCAGTCTTGACCGCCTCGCGCTCGCACTCTGAATCCCACTAGCGCCTCACGGCTGCCTTGCCCTTCTCGGGCCTGGTTGCCTTCGCAGACATAATCGTAAAACGAAACACGCTGGAGGGTCCAACTTACAACACGGCTCTAAGGCACGATCTCGGAATGAGAAGAATGAAAC
Organism: Przewalskia tangutica; assembly: GCA_029844215.1. NCBI lineage: Eukaryota > Viridiplantae > Streptophyta > Magnoliopsida > Solanales > Solanaceae > Przewalskia > Przewalskia tangutica. Next base: position 1,394,713 of record JAQGDG010000029.1, read on the forward strand.
CAATCCTAAATGTCCTATAGCCTCGATTATAGATGTGGTGCACAACACACCGATAATCAAGACTCTACTAGACACGTCTGCAGACACTTTCCGAGGACTAATCGCTCGATACCACTTTGTAACGCCCGAACCGGCGTTCTTGGTGCCTACCGGGCACCCTAGTGATACAACATCGAGAAAACCAGCGGAAAATAAAACACGAGTCATGAAACAAGAGATATAATAAATAATCAGTCAACCAAAACAGCTTGCGCGGTATATACACAAAACCCGACAGTTGTCCTTTTTACAAACCACGCCACAATGCAACTGCACTTAAGATTTACAACAACTATGACGGGACAGGCCCGCCGTACCCCGAATGTACAAGAACCTCTGACTCGGAAACATACCAAAGATAAGCCTCGAAGGAACGGAGCTTTCAACACGCCGAAATGAGATCCTAAGAGCGGGGATCCACGGCCGATGTACCTCTACCGCGGCATGAACGCAGCCCGAAGGAGGTCGGTGACAGTACTAAGTATGTGAATCAAAATCGTAAATGAAATCATAATAGCCTAAAAGCGGGAGACATGTATGATAACCAAAATACGATGCAACATAAGCGATCAAGTCGGGACTCACGCCTCAAAGTCACCACTCAAATATAACTATGGGTCTCACGCCCACAACATCCATCATGTTCACATCATGGCGCATGCCCCGAATCGTGCCGGTAGACATGTCCATGATGCAACAATAATAAGGCCGCACGCCACATGCCCCGGAATCTTGCGACGGTAGACATGCCCGTATAACCTCAATAACAATATCTTGGGTGGTCAACCCCGCCGCGTAGCCACATGCCCCGGAATCTTTGCGTCGGTAGACACGTCCATGTTGCGCAATAACCATATATCGGTAATCAACGACGCACGTGCCGCGTGCCCCGAATCATCGTGCCGGTGTAGACATGTCCATGGGACATCAACAACAAGACAGTAATCAAAATGGAAACATACCCGTGGAATTCTCCATCACTGCCAGCACGTCCAAGTAAGTTCTCAACCAGTCAACCGACCCTCCATCGAGACGCGGTAACGTAAATACCACACTTGCACAACAAAGGCTATCATCACAAGCATAGGCAAGTTTCACAACAACAAGCATAGGCAAGTTTCACAACAACAAGCATAGGAAAGTTTCACAACAACAAGCATAGGCAAGTTTCACAACAACTCAAAGTACTTTCATTTTATGCCAAAGTCCGTTTTTAACCCCAGTACTACATACGTTAAGTTCTTTTAAAAGAGATCCATTACTTTTATAAAAGTCACCCGATACGTAGTATTAGAATGACCAACCCACATTCCTTTTCAAAATCAAGTAACAACATTCTTTTCCTAAATTCGGTTGCCTAGTTTCAATTACTCAAGCTTCATTTTCAAATGGTTTCATAGTTCCCAAACTTAATCACTTGATTCCTTTTTGAACAATTGAGTAATATATGTCTCACGTGAGTAGGCTATTCTTGTTTACAACATTCTTATTACAGCAGCCATGATCTAGAAAATGTATATCATTTTGTCTCATCTTAGTTTCTATGCAGATGGAGGTTTCTACTGGTTTTAATACAATTCATCACTATTCAATACATTTTCCTTTATTAACGCTGCAGTGGTGCAGCCGATGCACGTTACGATTTCCAAATCAAGAAACATTATCCCTTTAAATAAAACCAAGTACTCATTACTCACGAATGAGGTTTCACACAAACATTCACATTAAAACAAATAAGTTAAGTCTCTTATCTTATAAGATCAAGTCTCTTAACTTCTAACATCAGTAAACCATTTTCTTTACCTCTCTTAAGACATTATACCTAACTCCCCAAAAAGCTAGTATAACTCTTTTTAAAACCTTTTAAAACCAAGTGTTACTCTCCTTCCAAAACGATTTATAAATCTTTGAAATACATCAAGTTCTTTATTATAACTAGCCGCTATAATTCACATCGATTACCTTTTAAAACCACAAAGTATTTTCTTACCTTCATAAAGTTTGTTATAACTAACTTCCCGTAAAGTCGTTATAACACTTTATGTTTTAAGAACAATCAAACACGATTAACACATGTACGCTACCGTCTTACATAGTTCACACATATCATGCTAGAAGAGATAGGAAGAGGTTCACATACCTCGCGACGATTTATCGACACTAAGCAAAAAGCTCCAAGTACTACAACCGTGCTAGTCCTTTCCACTCCTCGAGTAGAATACGCTACCCTTAGTACTTTCACCTATAAAGGTCACAAACGTCTATTAACCCCAAAACACAAGTTCTATCTCTCTACAGAAAATTCGGCAGCACCTCCCCCCCCCGCCACAGCGTAAATCTCTTCCCCTATCGAGGCCGGCTATCAAGCCAACCAGGGGTTTACCGCCTAACCGGACGTGCACCATCCTACTCGGTAACTCTACACAAGTCTCTTATGTCTGATCCTATGTAAATACATTCGATTCTTTTCTTTATTCTTGGGCTTAAGTCAAAAGACATTCGAATACTAAGTATAGTTCCATATATAGTATACTTCAACTATATATTCTAACAAACATGTAATTTCCAATTACATAGAGGACAAGATAATTACCTCGATAAGCCCATAATTATCCAAGTTAAATGTCGATCCTTAGCAATGTTTAGCTCAACTCGGTGCTCCATCCGCTCCAACAACCCTTGAAGTTCTATCCAACTTCTACTTAAATCCTTCAACTAACAATGAAGATTCCTTAGGGTTTCGGTTTGAGACTAAAAAGGTAGTATTTCGGGCTCTACGTATAGAGGTAACTTTTGGAATACAACAAGGTATAAGGCCAAGGTATTTTGGGCATTATAACAATACTTGGAAGACAACTTTCTACCAAGGGGGGGGTACCTCACGAGAACACTCCAACGTGGGGGTATGCTCTCGCACAAGGCCACTAGGGGGTAGTACCCTCTCGCCACTAGGCCTCACGAAAAGGGGGAGGGAGGAAGCTCGCTAGCACAACAAGGGAGGAGAGGGTTTCAAGACTTGGAAGTTTTGGATGAATGAAGTCTTCAAGCTAGGGTATTTATAGCAAAACCAAAAGCCAACCAATGGCCAAGATCAAGCCATGTGCAAGCAAGTGTAAGGCCAAGATCAAGCCAAGTGCACCCACAAAACACTCCACAAAACACTCCACAAAACAAGCCACAAAACAAGGCACAAATGAATGAGGACCAATCGGCCAAGGCCAACGATCCTCTTGGGCGCCCAATCGTCAAGCCACCCTATTTGCTTCAATGTGAGGTGACACATGTCACCTCCCGTTGATCCAAAATGTTTCGTCTCTCGGAAAAATCCGCAAAATTATAAATGACATAGCGGAATTTTCCTACGAAAGCTATGGAAACGTTTCGTCGAAAACGACTTTATTCGGCACTTGTGCCCAAATTCGATCCTTTGCCTAACTTAAGGCTCAAATTTCTACGTCGTCTTACGCATACTGCGGAAATACGGTATATGATTAGAGTTGCTTAAGGATTACGATGTTGATATCTGTACCACCCAAGGCGATGTTGTGGCAATGTTGTGGCAAATGCTCTTAGTCGTAGGTCGATGGGAGCCTATCGGATGTGCGGCTAGAGAGGAGGGACATGGTTCGTGATTTGCATCGATTAGCGAGCCTTGGTGTCCGTTTGATTGATTACGAGCGATGGGGTTAGAGTTCGTGAGGTTGCCGAAGTCTTCCATCGTCGGAGGTGAAGAGGCAGCGATTCGAGGATCCAACTTTGATTCGATATCGATACTGACTCTTCGTGAGGGCAAGGGTCCTTTTGAGGTAGCACCATGGGTGCTAAGGTTTGAGGGCGTTGTGTGTTCGGATGTTTGAGGACTTGCAGGTTCTTGGGGCACACGTAGCGCGTTACTCTATCCATCCGTGGTCGACCAAGATGTACCACGACCTTAGATCCATGTATTGGTGGGATGGCTTGAAGAGGGGCGTTGCGAGTTCGTAGCTCGGTGCGTGTTGTCGCGGTGAAGGTAGAGCACCGAGGCACGGTGGTTTATTACGATTGAGATCCCGACGGAAGTGAGGTAATCAACATGGACTTCATCACGGGATTACCGCACCGAGGAGACATGATTCTATATGGGTTATCGTCGGCAGGCCGACGAAATCAGCCCACTTTCTTCCGTCGGATGACTTTTTAGTGAGATTATGCGGACTTTACATCCGAAGGTCGTCGACCGCATGGAGTCCTATTTCGATCATATCGCACGAGGAGCCCGTTTACGGCTAACTTCGGAGGTCTTTCCAGAGAGGTTTAGGGGCGCAGTGAGCACAATCGCATTCCATCCACGAGCACGACAGGCGGCGCACTATCCGGACTCTTGAGGATATCTTTGCGAGCTGTGTTATCGACCGAGGGTAGCTGGAGGATCATTTGCCTCTAGTTGAGTTCGCGTACAATAGCTACCACTCCAGATTCGGATGGCGCCTTATGAGGCCTTGTATGAGGAAGTGCGGATCGCCTATAGGTTGGTTCGATGTGGGCGAGTGCGGCTAGTGGGACCAGATTTGGTGCGTGGCGGTGGATAAGGTGAAGCTTATCCGAGAGCGCTATTGACAATTTCGAGTCGGCAAGTCGTATGCAGATCATCGTCGGCATCTTGAGTTCGAGGTTCATGATTGGGTTTTCCTAAAGGTGTCACCCATGAAGGGTGTGATGAGATTCGGAAGAAGGAAACTCACCCCAGGTACATTGGGCGTTTGATTGTCCGAGGTAGGCAAGGTTGCTATGAGTTGGATCTGCCGTCCGTCGGAGGCGGTGCATCCGGTTTTTCACGTATCTATCTTTGAGGAGATGTATCGGGGATCCATCTAGAGTGCACCGATTGACGATGTCCGGTGTGGGGTTATCATGAGGAGGTTCCATGGCGATGTCGATCGTCGGAGTTAGGCGTCTGCGACCGGGACGTGGCTTCCGTCAAAGTCTTGTGGCGAACGAGCTCGAGAGGAGATGACTTGGGAAGCCAGGAAGACATGAGGCGTATATCCTCACCTATTCCCACACCTCCGTAATTCACTTTTCCTCTTGGTAAATCTTCATTATCGTTTATGCCTAAGTGTTGTTCGTGGCGTGTGTGGCATTTGTGCATTTAAGTTATGAAGAATCTTATCGTTAAGCTGTTTGGAAGGAACATTCGGGACGAATGTTTCTGGAGGGAGAATGTTATACCGTATTTCCAGTATGTACGTAGGGAATACGTAAAAGTCTAGCCTTAAAGTTTAGGCACAAAACGTTTTTTTGGGCACAACTCACAAAACGAATAGTTTTCCGACGAAACGTTTCCACAACTTTCGTAGGGCAAATTCCGGCTATGCCATTTCTAATTTTTGCGGATTTTTCCGAGAGACGAAACATTTTGGACCAACGGGAGGGCGACACTTGGCACCCTCCAATTGGTGGACTTGAAATCGTCCATTGGACGAATTGGTGGGGGACACATGTCACCCCATGTGGCCAAGTGGCCGAATTGATGGGGGACACATGGCCTTGGACGGTTTGGTGAGGGGACAAGTGGCAAGCCACTTGTCCCATTTTTGTGGTGAACACTTGGTTGGTAAATCCACACACACTTGGACCTAATACTCACCATACACTTGCTTTAATCCTAGCCCTTGATTTATCTATAAATACCCCTTGATTTCAAGACTTCATCCACTTAAATGTTTCTAAGTCACAAAAAATCCCCCCCCCACCTCTTGTAGCTCTCGTCCGAAATCCCCCCCCCCCCCACTTTATGTAGGAAATTCTTCAAGTGTTGTATAAATCCCAAATACCATAGCCTAGTAGCCCTAGTAGTATTCTAAAGAAATCCCAACATAAGAGCCCGGAAATACTACTTTTTCCAATAGTCGCAAATGAAGCCCTAGAAAAATCTTCATAGCTTAGATGAAGTGTTAAGAGAAGTTGTTTAGAAACTTCTAATGGTTGCTTGGAGCGGGTTGGAGCGTAAGGATTTGGAGCTAAACGTTGCTCAGGATCGACTTATAATCTTGGATAATTTTGGGCTTATCGAGGTAATGATATTTGTCCCCCTATTGTAATTGGATATTACATATTGTTGTAATTTAGAATTGAGTATAAGATTTATTGGAAGGATAATTATAAAGAATTGAACTGTATTTACATTGGTGTATTCTGATGGAGACTTGTAGTATTATTGTGGCGATTGTACACGTCAGGTTAGAGTGTAACCCTAGGAGTTGTTGGCTTGGTAGCGGGCCTTGAGAGGAGGAGATTTATGTGGTTTGCGGGAGGTGTCGCCAAATTTCCGTAGAATAGGAACCTTGTACTTGGAATTGTGCTACAAAGAGATCGAGAAGTTGATAGACGTTTTGTGGCCTTTTTAGGTGGAAGTATTGCGAGTAGCGTATTCTACTTGAAGGGTGGAAAGGGCTTGCAGGGTTACAGTACTTTGGAACTTTTTGCTTTTTGTCGATAATCGTCGCGAGGTATGTGAACCTCTTCCTATCCTTTCTAGCATGATTATTGTGAACTATGTAGTACGGTAGACGTACGTGTGTTAAATGAATTTGGTCGGTTTAAAACATAAAGTGTTCTAATGGCTTTGTGGGAAGTTTATTATAACGACTTTATGTAGGTAAAAAAATGGTTTATTGATTTTAAAAGATAAGAGAATTGACTTATATTTGACTTGATATAATAAGTGAAGAACTTGAATTGTGTAGAAAGTTGTGAAACCTCATTCGTGAGTAATGAGTACTTGGTTTTTAAGTAATAATGTTATATTGATTTCGGAAATGGGAAAGAGTATCGAACAAGCCATTGCAGCGTTAATAAAGGAAAATGTAATGACTAATAATTAACTTAAAACAAGTAGAATCTTCCATCTGCATAGAAGCTAAGATAAGACAAAATTGTATTACATTACCTAGACCATGACTGCTTTAATAAGATCATTAATAAACAAGTTTTGATTTTCTTAAAATTACAAAGTAAGGGACTCGATTTATAAAAGAGAGAGACTTGAAAATTTGAAGTGTTTTTGTTTAAAAGGAAGGCATGCTTTTGTCTTAAGTTGGTTTAAAAAGAAGGTATGGAAATTGTTTTGGTTTACTTAAAAAGATAGTTGCTCTATTTTGATACTACGGGTATTGTGTGACTTTTGTGAAAGAAATAGATCTTGTTAAAAGAATTAAAGTATGTAGTACTTTAGGGTTAAAAACCCGGATTTGTTGACATGAAATAAAAGTACCTTGTGTGAGTAACTTGCCTATGATTTGCCTGTGATAGCCTTGTAATACTTCTTGTCGGTTTGATAAAGTGAACATGTTATGATGCTACGTGTGTTAGTATCTTGTGATGCTGTGTAAGGGGGTTATTCTTGTTGTGCTTACGTTGTTTAACGATAAGCCCGTTGTACTGGTATTATATCACATACCCCCCTGACTTGTTATGTTGTCGAGGATTTGCCACCCTCGATGCGAGGAATACCTCATGCAGGTCCATGTGTGGCCTATGCGGAGCTGCGGGAGTTCCAGGACAGGATGATCACTCCGGGTGTGTTACGCCGATGCGAGGAATACCTCATGCGGTCCATGTGTGACTATGCGGACTTCGGGGGTCCAGGTTGATGCCGCGGGTTAGCTACCCCGACGAGAAAGTACCTCATGCGGCCTATGTGGCCTATCGCGAGTCGCGAGTTCGAGGATTAGACGCGCGCATTGATGCGAGGCGTGGCCCAACCGATCATGGCGGTCTAGAAAGACCTCGTGATAAAGTTTTATAGCATTATTGATACGGTGGGTTCTAGTAGTCGGCTATGCCTCATACTTACCCGCACGGTTTTATTACACAGTGGGACACGGTGTTCATGTGTATTCCTTGGTGCTTTTATATCATGGACGGCAGTGAGGAAGGAATTCCACGGGCATGATTGATAATGTGGGCATGAGACCCATGGTTATATTTGAGTGATGACTTTAAAGGCGTGAGTCCCTGACTTGACATGACTGCTTACATATTGTGTATCGTAAATTGGTTATCATATATGTCTTCTGTTTTATATAGACTATAATGATTTCATTTCTGATATTTCGATTTCACATACTTGGTACATTTATCGACCTCCTTCGGGCCGCGTTAAATGCCGCGGTAGGTACACGATTGTTGATCCTCGCCATAGGATCATAGTTCAACGTCGAAGCTCCGTTTCTCCGAGGCTTATCTTTGGCAGTCCCTGTTGTAGGTACTTACATTCGTGGTATGGCGAGCCCCGTCGTCATAGTTGGTTACATTCTTAGAGGTGCGTAATCTTTGTTGGCGTGGTTTGTAAAAGGATATAACTGCTCGTATATATATATATGCAAAGGTAACCGCTTTGGTTATCCTGTTTCTTATTTTATCTTGTTTCATGTTTAAGTTTTTATTTCGCTGATTTTCTCGATGTTGTATCACTAGGGTGCCGGTAAGGCACGATCCACGCCCGAAGTCGGTCGTGACAAAAGTGGTATCGAAGCGATTAATCCTCGTAAAGTGTCTGAGACCGTATCTAGTAGAGTCTTGATTATTGGTGTGTTGTGCACCACACCTATAATCGAGAGGCTCTGAGATATTTAGGATTGGTTTCCATTCTTCTCACTCGAGATCGTGCCTTAGAGCATGTTATAAGTTGGACTCTCCGGCGTATTCTTTTCACCCGTTATGCCTCACGCGGCAACCGGAGCCCGAAGGGCAAGGCAGCAGATGTAGCGCGAGTAGAGCACGAAGGGTTACGAGGCACGCCCGGCCATTATCCGAGGCAGTACCATTCGGGAGTTCTGCGGCGCCGCTAGCCCCGTGAGAGTTTAGAGCGAGCGTGAGCTACCGAGACCACGATACCGAGCCTCTAGTCCCACGGCGAGAAGAGGATATGAGTTACAAAGAGATGCCCGATTACTAGCTAGTCCGTGGGAATGAGGACGACGAGCCCGGTTCCGCGGCATCAGAGTTCACCCTAGATCCGATAGTTTTTGAGACTTGGGACTTCGAGTTGCCACCCGAGTCCTATGGATTGAGAACCGAGAAGATCTCGGGAGTTTATTCGACGGCGATTGCGGCGGATCATGAAAGTGATCAAGACCTTAGAGGCATTTCTGCAGCTTTGCCCTCGCATGAGGAGAGCTCGCGAGATAGATTTATGATGTTAAGGCAGAACGGGCGGACGGTTCGGGAAAATAGTATGGAGTTAGACTCATTGGCTCGTTATGTCCCCGCTTTAGTGGCAGCCATGGAGGATAGAGTGCACCGATATGTCACAGGACTTGACGATTATCTAGTAGAGAGTTGTACAGGAGTAGCTCTTCAGCCGGGCATGGACGTTGCCCGCATACAGGCTTATGCGCAACAGACTGAGAAACGTAGAGATCAACGAATTAACCAAGATCGCGAAGAGGCCGAGCAGGTCCTTTGGTAACTTTGAGGTGGACCTTTCGAAAGAATCGTATGCGCCTCCGCCAGTACAGAGTGGTCCTCCACAGACTTCAGGACGTTCGGGGTATTTAGGAGTTGGTCAGAACTCCAGGGTTTCTGGTTCACAGATTTACATAGGTTCTAGCCAGCCAGATTCAGTTTTCCCTCAGTGTTCACTATGTGGTAGACGTCATCCCGGGGAATGTCGTCTTTTTACGGGTGCTTGTTTTACCAGCGACCGTCAGGGCCATATGAGGAGAGAATGTCCTAGTAGGAGGGATACATGTGGGATGACTTAGCCTACCAAGTCAGTTGCGGATTCAGTGGGTCGGAGAGGAAGGGGTGTTAGCCAGAGGAGGCCACCCCCACCTCGGTATGGCTGTTGTGGTAGGTGTTCTTATGGGAAGTGTCGTACTACTTCGATAGCTTGTTAGGCTTATGACAGCAGGCCATTTTGCGAAACTGTCCGACCAGAGGTGGCGGATGTTACGACTCGACCTCGGGATCGGTGGTTAAATCACCTGCGTAGTTATGCGCCAGTGAGCGGGATTTGATTAGGCGACAAAGGGAAAGTGAGGCGTGAGTTACAGAGATATCTTCAGCCCTTAAGAGACTTGTTTAGGTCGTTATGGTAGATACATGTGGAGTGTTATGTACGGATAGCATTGTGTTAGGTGGGATAATTACATGGGTAGTTGAAAAGGGTAAGTATGGGGACATGGTAGGTGTGAGCCTTAGAATATTACACGTGGAGACCTTAGATGCAAGGTCGTCTTAAGTAAAAGATTGTACGTTTGATCGTTGTCGGGGTACGTTGGATCGTGGAGTATATTCGGTAAGTCTCGATTGCATTCACCTCGGGCCGACGGACAACAAGCGTTTTATCCGCACTTTGAGGATAGGTTACGGTAGGTGTTTTGATTTCGTGGTAGTAGGATTATTTGCCTCTTGTTGAGTGAGTATTATAATAGCTACCGTTTCAGTATTCGGATGTCGCCTTATGAAGCCTTGTATGGGCGGAAGTGTAGGTTGCCGATCGATTGGTTCGATGTTGGCAAGGTTCAGATTGTGGGTCCATACTTGATTCAGCAGGATGTGGATAGGGTAAAGCTTATCCAGAAGAGGTTATTAGCAGCTCAGAGTCAACAGAAGTCGTGCGGATAATCGGCGTCGACACTTGGAGTTCAGTTGGCGGTGGGTCTTCTTGAAGGTACCACCGGAAGGGTGTGGCGAGATTTGAAGCGAGAAACTTAGCCAAGGTACTTGGGCCTTCTCAGATCGTTTGTAGAATAGGCCAGGTTGCCTATAAGTTAGCACTGCCGTCCGACTTAGGAGGCGGTACGTCCGGTCTTCCATGTTGCTATGATTCGGAAGAGTATCGGAGATCCATCCACAGTGTTCCCAGTTATGATGACCAAGTTGGAGATAGTAACCCCGAGATTTTTTTGGCGAAAGCGATGATAAATGTGGTACGTATAGTAGGAAGAGTTCGAGTGTACGAGGAGGGTACGACGAGTAAGAAAAGAGGCGAAGATGTGTTAAGAAGATGGAAGTATCCTTTGGACCATGGGTGGAGCTATTAGTATTGTTATACGCTTTAGAGACGATTCTTCGTTGGCTCGGATGTGCGTTTTTGTGCGTATGTTGTATTATGGCCATGTGTGGCATAATTAGTTTCGTAAGTATAGTAAGGGAAGACTATACCGGCACAGGTATGTTTTGGGAGACTTAGAAGGAACATTCGGGACGAATGTTTCTAAGGGGGGAAGAATGTTACACCCCGAAATTTCAGAGCATGTATACGAGGACGTACGTACGAGAATATGACATTTAAATTGGAAAGGAAGAAAGATGTGATTTTTCGACGGAAAAGTTTCCGAATTTTGTGAAGGAAAAAGATTCGTTAATGGGAATTGGATTCTCAGATTTGGTATTCGGACTTTTTGGAATATTAGAGAATTATGGAATTTTATTTCCGGAATTGGTCACGTGGGGCCCACGGGAGGAATTTACGGTTTTGTGGGGCCCACGGGAGGAATTTACGATTTTGTGGGGCCCACTTTATTTTCGGAAGACGAAATATTTTGGACGAGTAGGGGGGCGACACGTCTCACCCCATGTGGCCATGTGGCCGAATTGATGGGGGACACATGGCCTTGGACGGTTTGGTGAGGGGACAAGTGGCAAGCCACTTGTCCCATTTTTGTGGTGAACACTTGGTTGGTAAATCCACACACACTTGGACCCAATCCTCACCATACACTTGCTTTAATCCTAGCCCTTGATTTATCTATAAATACCCCTTGATTTCAAGACTTCTTCATCCACTTAAATGTTTCTAAGTCACAAAAATCCCACAGCTCTTGCGTCCGAAATCCCCCACTTTGTGTAGGAAATTCTTCAAGTGTTGTATAAATCCCAAATACCTTAGCCGATGTTATACCCCGTAGTTCCAGGGTATGTATGTGAGGACATACGTACGAGAATACGACAGTAATATTGGAACGAAAGAAAGGTAAGGATTTTTCGACGGAAAAGTTTCCGGGGTTTGTGAGGAAAGGTTCGTTAGTAGGAATTGGATTTCCCAGATTCGATGTTCGGACTTTTTGGAATAATTGAGAATTATGGAATTATATTTCCGGAATTGATCACGTAGGGCCCACGGGAGGAATTTACGGTTTGTGGGGCCCACTTTGTTTTCGGTTTTTTTGGAATTGCGGATTTTTCCGAGATATGAAATATTTTTGGACCAATAGGAGGGCGACATGTGTCACCCTTAGGTGGCACATGTTGAACGAAATGAATGGGCTAGTGGCCAAGTCAACAAGTCAAGTCTTGGAAGACATTTTCTTTTGGTGAGTGGGGTTAGGTATGGACGGTTTTGGAGGGGTTTGGAGGAGCAAGTGGTTAGCCACTTGGCTCATTGTTGTGGGGGACATATGTCCTAATGTTGTGGTGGACATATGTCCCAAAGTTGTGGTGGACACTTGGTGGAAGACTTCATTTGCACAAGAAACCAAATCTACACCTTACACATGTTTTAATCTTGGCCCTTGAGTGTCCTATAAATACCCCTCAAGTGCAAGACTAAATCTTCATCCCTTAAACATTTTCCAAGTCTCAAAATCTCTCTCCCCCTCTTGAAAGCTCTCGTCCAAACTCCCCCTCCCCCTTTGTGAAGCCTCTGCCGAAACACACCCCCCCCCCCCTTCCTAAGTTGTTCTCGTTGAAGTACCCCTCTTGGTTGAAAAATATTCTCCAAGTATTGTTATTATTCCAAAATACCTTAGCCCAAATCCCTTGTAGTATTCCAAAGTTACCTCTATACTAAAAGCCCGGAAAATACTACTATACTTCCCTTTAGTCACAAAACGAAACCACAGGAAAATCTTCATAGTTGGTTGAAGTACTAAGTAGAAGTTGTGTGTAGGAACTTCTAAGGGTTTCTTGAAGTGGATTGGGCGTCTGAGAATAGGAGCTAAACGTTGCTCAGGATCGACATTTAATCTTGGATAATTTTGGGCTTATCGAGGTAATGATCTTTATACCCCTATTGTAATTGGATATTACATGTTGTAGTAATGAATAGTTGAGTATACTATATGAAGAATGAATATTGAAAAGGATTGAACTGTATTTACATTGATTTGTATTTCTGATGGACTTGTGTAGTATATACGTGAAGTAGAATTGAACACGTCAGGTTAGGCGTGTAATCCACAGGAGTTGTTGGCACAGTAGCGGGTGCGAGTAGAGGAGAGATTTGTGAGGTTACGGGGAGGTCTTTGAATTTTCTGTAGAATAAGGAATCTTGTATTTAGAATATTCTATGAAGGGATCTAGAAGTTAATAGCCGTTTTGTGGCCTTATAGGTGGAAGTACTACAAGTAGCGTATTCTACTTGAAGGGTGAAAAAGACTAGCAAGGTTGTAGTACTTGGAGCAATTTGCTTATTGTCGATAATCGTCCCGAGGTATGTGAACCTCTTCCTATCTCTTCTAGCATGATTGTTGTGAACTATGTAGTACGGTAGACGTACATGTGCTAAATGTATTTGGTTGGTTTAAAACATAAAGTGTTATAACGGCTTTAAGGGAAGTTTGCTATAACAACTTTATGTAGGTAAAGAAATGGTTTGTGGTTTTTAAAAGATAAGAGACTTGACTTATAAATGACTTGATGTGAAATATTAAGGACTTGGTTTGTGTTAAACAGTTGTGAAACCGCTTTTATGAGAAATGAGTAATTGGGTTTTAAAAGGAATAATATTATATTGATTTCGGAAATGAGAATAAGTATCGAACAAACCACTGCAGCGTTAATAAAGGAAAATGTATTGACTAATTAATTACTATTAAAACCAGTAGAAACCTCCATCTGCATAGAAGCTAAGATAAGACAAAATTGTATTACATTTCCTAGATCATGGCTGCGGTAATAAGAATCATTATAAACAAGCATTAATTTTCTTAAATTTCCAAAGTAAGGAATTGAATTTCTAAAAGAAAAAGAGACTTAAGAAATTGAAGAGTTTTTGGTTTTAAAGAAAGACATGGTTTTGTCTTAAATTGGTTTAAAACATAAAGTGTTATAACAGCTTTATGAGAAGTTAGTTATAACGACTTTATGAAAACAAAAAAATGGTTTTATCATTGGTTTTAAAATGGTAACTTGACTTTAAAAGGAGAAGTGTTTTTGGTCTAAAAAGAAGGCATGGTATTGTCTTAATTTGGTTTAAAAAGAAAGTATGGAAGTTGTTTTGGTTTACTTAAAATATTAGTCACTCTATTTTGATAATACGGGCATCGGGTGACCTTTGTAAAAGAAATGAATCTTTTAAAAAGAATTTAACATACGTAGTACCTTGGGGGTAAAATCTGGATTTGTTGTAATAAAATCAAGTCTACGATACGTTGAACTTGCCTATGCTTGTTGTGATAGCCTTTGTTGTGCAAGTGTTGTATTTACGTATTCTGGCGTCTCGTTGGAGGCGACTATCGGTTGATTGATGGACATCGGCGGATGGGTGGCCCGGGTATGCTTCCATTAAGTGTTATCTTGTTATTTGCTTTGGACATCTTGACACGATGGGTGGCCACAGTATGCTTCCATTTTGATTGTTATCTTGTTATTTCCTTTGGACATCGACACGATGGGTGGCCGCGGGTATGCTTCCATTAAGTGTTATCTTGTTATTTGCTTTGGACATCTTGACACGATGGGTGGCCACGAGTATCTTCCATTTTGATTGTTATCTTGTTATTTCCTTTGGACATCTTGACACGATGGGTGGCCACGGGTATGCTTCCATTAAGTGTTATCTTGTTCTTTGCTTTGGACATCTTGACACGATGGGTGGCTACACGATCTTGATTTTGATTGTTATCTTGTTATTTCCTTTGGACATACCGACACGATGGGTGGCCACGTGTATGCTTCCATTAGGATGGTTCCATGGACATGCTTATACAGGAGTAAGATCTTGGCGCATGCGTCCGTTGTGCGGGTTAAATTCGGGTTATATTTGAGTGATGACTTTGAGGCGTGAGTCCACGACTTGACATGATCGCTTATGTTGTGGAATGCTTTGGTTATCATACATGTCTCTATTTTATTTAGACGCGTGTGATTTCATTTCTGATATTTTCGTTTCACATACTTGGTACCTGTTGTACTGACCTCCTTCGGGGGGTTGCGTTCATGCCGCAGGTAGAGGTACATCGGTTATTGATCCTCGCTCATAGGATCACAGTTCAGCGTATTGGGAAGCTCCGTTTCTCCGTAGGCTTATCTTTTGGTATGTTTCCCTGAGTTGTAGGTTCTTGTACATTCAGGGGTATGGCGGGGCCCTGTCCCGTCATAGTTGTGGTTACATTCTTAGAGGTTTGTAGTACTGTTGTGGGTAGGGTGGTAAAGGATGTAACTGTTCAATTTCCGTATATATGCAAGAAGGCAACCGTTTTGGTTGACCTGTTTTATTATCATATCTCTTGTTTCATGTTTATGTTTTTATTTCCGCTGATTTTCTCTGATGTTGTACCACTAAGGTGACCGGGGTAAGGCACCAGTCACGGGCCCGGGATCGGGTCGTGACAGCCTAGTAGCCCTAGTAGTATTCTAAAGAAATCCCAACATAAGAGCCCGGAAATACTACTTTTTCCAATAGTCGCAAATGAAGCCCTAGAAAAATCTTCATAGCTTAGATGAAGTGTTAAGAGAAGTTGTTTAGAAACTTCTAAGGGTTGCTTGGAGCGGGTTGGAGCGTAAGGATTTGGAGTTAAACGTTGCTCAGGATCGACTTATAATCTTGGATAATTTTGGGCTTATCGAGGTAATGATCTTTGTCCCCCTATTGTAATTGGATATTACATATTGTTGTAATTTAGAATTGAGTATAAGATTTATTGGAAGGATAATTATAAAGAATTGAACTGTATTTACATTGGACTGTATTTACAGTAGACTTGTAGTATTATTGTGGGGCAGTGTTGTACACGTCCGGTTAGACGTGTAACCCCCCTAGGAGTTGTTGGCTTGGTAGCAGGCCTTGATAGAGGAGGAGATTTATGTGGTTGCGGGGGTGGAGTCTTTAGAAATTTCCGTAGAATAGGAACCTTGTACTTGGAATTGTGCTACAAAGAGATCAAGAAGTTGATAGACGTTTTGTGGCCTTTTTAGGTGGAAGTATTGCGAGTAGCGTATTCTACTTGAAGGGTGGAAAGGGCTTGCAGGGTTACAGTACTTTGGAGCTTTTTGCTTTTTGTCGATAATCGTCGCGAGGTATGTGAACCTCTTTCTATCCTTTCTAGCATGATTATTGTGAACTATGTAGTACGGTAGACGTACGTGTGTTAAACGAATTTGGTCGGTTTAAAACATAAAGTGTTATAATGGCTTTATGGGAAGTTTATTATAACGACTTTATGTAGGTAAAAAAATGGTTTATTGATTTTAAAAGATAAGAGAATTGACTTATATTTGACTTGATATAATAAGTGAAGAACTTGAATTGTGTAGAAAGTTGTGAAACCTCATTCGTGAGTAATGAGTACTTGGTTTTTAAGTAATAATGTTATATTGATTTCGGAAATGGGAAAGAGTATCGAATAAGCCATTGCAGCGTTAATAAAGGAAAATGTAATGACTAATAATTAACTTAAAACAAGTAGAATCTTCCATCTGCATAGAAGCTAAGATAAGACAAAATTGTATTACATTTCCTAGACCATGGCTGCTTTAATAAGATCATTAATAAACAAGTTTTGATTTTCTTAAAATTACAAAGTAAGGGACTCGATTTATAAAAGAGAGAGACTTGAAAATTTGAAGTGTTTTCGTTTAAAAGGAATGCATGCTTTTGTCTTAAGTTGGTTTAAAAAGAAGGTATGGAAATTGTTTTGGTTTACTTAAAAAGATAGTTGCTCTATTTTGATACTACGGGTATCGTGTGACTTTTGTGAAAGAAATGGATCTTGTTAAAAGAATTAAAGTATGTAGTACTGTAGGGTTAAAAACCCGGATTTGTTGACATGAAATAAAAGTACCTTGTGTGAGTAACTTGCCTATGATTTGCCTGTGATAGCCTTGTAATACTTCTTGTCGGTTTGATAAAGTGAACATGTTATGATGCTACGTGTGTTAGTATCTTGTGATGCTGTGTAAGGGGGTTATTCTTGTTGTGCTTACGTTGTTTAACGATAAGCCCGTTGTACTGGTATTATATCACATACCCCCCTGACTTGTTATGTTGCCGAGGATTTGCCACCCTCGATGCGAGGAATACCTCACGCAGTCCATGTGTGGCCTATGCGGAGCGGGAGTTCCAGGCGGGATGATCACTCGGGTGTATTCGCCGTCGCGAGAATACCTCACGCGGTCCATGTGTGACTATGCGACTTGGGGTCCAGTTGATGTCGCGGGTTAGCTACCCCGATCGAGGAGTATCTCATGCGGGCCTATGTGTGGCCTATGCGAGTCGCGGTGAGTTCGAGGATTAGACGCACATTGATCACGAGGCGAGTGGCGAGCGATCATGTGGCGGCAGAAAGACCTCGTGATACGCTTTATAGCATTATTGGTACGGTGGGTTCTAGTAGTCGGCTATGCCCTCATACTTACCGTGCGGTTTTATTATGACACGGTGGGACACGGTGTTCATGTATTCCTTGGTGCTTTTATATCATGGATCACGGCGGTGAGGAAGGAATTCCACCGCATGATTGATATTGTGGGCATGAGACCCATGGTTATATTTGAGTGATGACTTTAGGCGTGAGTCCCGACTTGACATATTTGCTTACATATGTGTATCGTAAATTGGTTATCATATATGTCTTCGCTTTATATAGACTATTATGATTTCATTTCTGATATTTTGATTTCACATACTTGGTACTGTTGTCGACCTCGCCCGGGGCTGCGTTCATGCCGCAGTAGAGTACACCGCTTGTTGATCTCGCCATAGGATCACGCTCGGCGAAGCTCCGTTTCTCCAGAGGCTTATCTTTGGTAGAGTCCCCTGTTGTTTTAGGTACTTACATTCAGGGGTATGGCGGGGCCCTGTCCCGTCGTAGCTGTGGTTACATTCTTAGAGGTCTGTAGTACTGTTGTTGGCAGGGTTTGTAAAAGGATATAACTGTTCAGGTATATATATATATGCAGAAAGGTTACCGTTTTGGTTATCCTGTTTCTTATTTTATCTTGTTTCATGTTTATGTTTTTATTTCCGCTGATTTTCTCTAATGTTGTATCACTAGGGTGCCCGGGGTAAGGCACCAGTCACGGGCCCGAAGTCGGGTCGTGACACCTCTGCATCTCGCAGACACTTCCTGCAAGTTGTAAGTCGTGCTCTGCGATTCGCAGAGTGCCTCGGACATTGGCATCTTATCGATTTTTTATCAAAACTTACTTATGTTAATCCTATTAGTCTTAAACCTTCCCGAAACTAATTCACCACTTCCATAAACCTTTATTAGTCCCTTGGAGGGATATTACCATCTTCAAACTTATGTCGACTAACATTATGATAACGACGATGTACAAAACACGGGGTGTAACATCCTTTTCCCCTTAAGTCTTCCTTGAATGTAGAGGTAGAATAACTTTGAACTTCTAACTCTTAGGATTCTTAAAATTTTTGGCAAAGTTTCCCCTATATATGAGACTATCTAAAATTTGTTAAGCTGCCAAAAGACATATCCAATGCCATACAGGGCCACACAATAACATAGTACAATAATATTAGCCTCATATGACAGTCTATCTATCCAGAAATCAATATGGTTAACCATAACTCACCCCAAATGCAAAGTGTCATAATTCGGGTTGCGTCTGTCATATCTATATCAACAACATTACCTATACAAGGTGTCACGACCCGACCCCGGGGCCGCGACTGGTACCCTACCGGGGTACCCTGTCAGGTATACATCATAGAATAGCAGCGGAACATACATAACACATAACTTATAATAAGGTAAACATCACTGGCCAGCCGATAAGGTTGTCTTCCATAAAAACATACTAAATCGAAAGTATAGCAGTACAACTTGTTCTTACAGCCCAAAACACATACGTGACCACGCACTCCTGATATGGACAGGCTCGCCATACCCGAATATACACAATGCCTATAATATCGTGGAAAAACCGTGCAACAAAACAAGCTTCCGGAGAATGGAGCTTCGACACCTAACAAGAATCCTAAGAACGAGGATCCACAATCGCACCCTTACTGCGGCATGACGCAGCCAGAAGTCAATACAATATGTACCAAGTATGTAAACTGAAAATCAGTAATAATTATATCATAAGTCTAAAAGTAATTGAGTCATGAAGACAATCAAAATACCTTTTCGTGCCTTACTAACAATGAGAGTGACAAGTATATATATAATCGCATAAAATAGAGGCTCATGATCAAAACAGGTACCTCGCCCGTAGTATCAATAAGCACCCCTACTCGGGACTATTTCACCGCGTAGGTCTGTGGACCGCGTTAGGTATTCCTGCATAGTCGTACTCCGCCGCACGGGACTATTTCACCGCATAAGCCCATAAGGACTCGCATGAGGTATTCTCGCATCGTGGGTAGCAAATCCACGGGCAGGTGGTATAACGATCTTGGGGATTGACCCGCCGGATATACTCTTACCACGGCGGATGTTATAACGATCTTGAGATTTACCCTCGGATATACTCTTACAAGCGGATGGTATAACGATCTTGGGGATTTACCCCTCAGATATAATCTTACACTGGAGAAGGTGGTATGACGATCTTGGGGCTTGCCCCTCATTCATACTCTTATCCTGGAGAAGGTGGTATAACGATCTTGGGGCTTGCCCCTCAGATATACTCTTACCCTAGCTCAAACTGTCATCATATCATAATCATAAATAAGTTAAGAAAACTTATAACTTCTTATTAGCCTTGTTCATATACCCTCTCATTTTAGTTTACTTAAGGCACTTAATCATATCTTTAATAAAAGAAAACCGGGAATTTAACCCAAGTACTACATACTTATATTCTTTGAAAATGACTCTTTTTCATATAAAACCTTTGGGCAATTGATGCCTTAAAATCAATTTGCCTTTCGTAAATCAAGTCATTTGTCCTTACTTATCTTACTTAGAGTAAATCTCTTCTTATTAACCTTTCATAAAGCTAATAAACCAACTTCCCATAAAGTTGTTATATTAACCCTATACTTTAGTAAAAAATATACTTTTCCCATAACCAAGGGACTTATACTTCTTAAAACGAAACAAGTCTTTATATACTTAAAACAAGTAAAAATACCAAATCTTGTACGTCTACCGTACTACATAGTTACAACTATTCATGCTCAAGAGATAGGAAAGCTCCACATACCTCTTCGGTCAATCCACTTGCTAATTCCAACCACCGCACGTAATATGTCAACCTATAATGACCATAATGCGTTTATTAACCTCTAATTCCAATGTAGAAATAATCTAAGTTCAAGGCCACTAAATTCTATGGAAAAATGGGCAGCATTTCCTTTGTTTCTACATACTATGCCACCTTTCTCAAGGCCGAATTCAACATCCAAACGCCACATTTAAGGCTCAACAATCCAAACATTTCAAAGGGGATTACACACCTAAACTTGGGTGTGTAAAATTCTGCCCCAAAAGGTACAACAATTAACTCAACAAGTCTAAGGTAGTTTTTAGGCTACAACATGCTCATAATATCCTATTAACCAATTCTTTCATATCCAAACCATATTTCTTACATGCAATGAATCTAAGAGCATTATTTACTACTACAAATTCCTTCTTCTTCACATGCAACATCAATACTAGCTACAAGAGAAGAAATGTTACCTTTGGAGCTTTAGCCAAAACTATTCCAACAACTTTGCTAGCCTCCTTTCCAAGAATACCACCACAATGACTCCTATAAGCTAGCCACAAGCTTCCTTCTTGTCCTTAACTTTTCAGATTTTCCTTAGGCTTAGAATTCTTCTTGGAATTTTAGAGAGAAGTGAGAGCTCTAGCTGAGAGAGAGAGAGTGATTTGAATGTTGACCAAGTCTTGAAGAATTGGTCAATATAAGGCATGCAAGAATTCAGATGGGGGGACACTTGTCACCCTCCCATGGCCTTTTAAAAGAAGAAATCTGATTTTTCTAAGTTTTTCCGCTGTAAATCGCCTTGGCGCGCGTCGCGCCGCGCGACACGATCTGCGCGGCGCCGCGCTGAAACCTCTGCGGACTTTCGGAACTTCCGCGCCCTACTTCCGCGCGCGGCTGCTGCTTCAGCAACCGCCGACCTTCGTAATATCGCCGCGTACTGCCGCATGCGCCGCTGAACCGCGTCGCTTTACCACGAACGGTTGGTTGCGTTGGAAACTAGACTCAACGAACTACGCCCTAAGCCTTTGAAACACTTAGGGACTCTCAATGTATCGGGTCATAACCCGCCTCAAAGTTGACTAAAACCTGTCCGGAACAATCCGTCAACCTATCCTTTGAAAATTTTAAGTCTTACTCCCTTTCGCACGCTCTCACACGTGTGGCCATAACTACGGGGTATAACATTCTCCCCCCCTTAGAAACATTCGTCCCGAATGTTCCTTGTAGGCTTACTCAAACCACAACAATACTCAAGCAAAATTGTCAAATCAAACTAATAAGCAAGAAAGTAGGTTACCTGGAGGTGTAGGAAATAAGTGAGGATACTTCTTTATCATGTCATCCTCAGCTTCCCACGTCATCTCCTCCCTGTTCTCGTTTCGCCATAATACCTTGACGGAAGCCACGTCCTTCGTCCGAAGTCGCCTAACCTGACGATCGAGTATCGCTATGGGACTCTCCTCATACGATAACTCCTCTGTCACCTGGACATCATGAATCGGGTGCACTCTAGATGGGTCTCCAATACATTTCCGCAACATAGATACGTGAAAAACGGGATGCACTGCCTCCAAATCGGACGGCAGATATAACTCATAGGCAACCTTGCCTACCCTACGGACAATCTGATACGGCCCAATGTACCTTAGGCTAAGTTTCCCCTTCTTTCCAAATCTCACGCCGCCGTGGCGATACCTTTAGGAAAACCCAATTATCTATCTCAAATTCCAAGTGTCGACGCCGATGATCTGCATACGACTTTTGCCGACTCTGAGCTGCCAACAACCGCTCCTGGATAAGCCTCACCTTATCCACTGCCTGCTGGACCAAGTCTGGCCCGACTAACTGAACTTCTCCCACTTCGAACCAACCTATCGGTGACCTACACTTCCTCCCGTATAAGGCCTCATAAGGCGCCATCTGAATACTAGAATGGTAGCTGTTGTTATAAGAAAACTCCACAAGAGGTAAATGATCCTCCCACTACCACAAAATCAATAACACAAGCCGGCATATCCTCGAGTGTGCGGATAGTGATGGCGCACTAGCGTGAAAGCCGTTGCGCGAACAAGCGCGGATGAGCGCACTAGCGTGAAAGCCGTTGCGCAACAAGCGGCAATGCGCTCGGCCTGCCGTCGATGCGAGATGAAACACCGTCACGAGACTCACTGCGTCCCTAATCCTTCCGGAAAGACCTCAAGTTAGCCATAACCGGGCTCTGCAAATATTCGATACATGTACTCGTGCGGTCTCACAATCTCACGATATACGATCTCGCGTAATCCTCGTAGAAAAGTCGTCCGATCGGAAGAAAATGGGCTGATTTCGATCATCGACGATAACCCAAATGGAATCATGCTTCCTCCGAGTGGAAGGTAACCTCGTGAATAAAATCCATATTTACCACCTCCCACTTCCAAGTCGGAATATCAATAATGCAACCAATGCCAAGCTTCGTGCTCAACTTTGACCTGCGACAATTCGCATCGCTGTAACGAACTCATGCAACGTCCTCTTCGTGCCATCCCACCAATACACACATCCGAGGTCATGATACATCTTTGTCGACCGGATGAATAGAATAACGAGCACCGCGCGCCTCCCGAGCACCTCGGCGAAGTCCTGTCACATCGGGAACACACAACCGGCCCTCGAATCTTAGCACCC
Source organism: Przewalskia tangutica (assembly GCA_029844215.1). Lineage (NCBI taxonomy): Eukaryota > Viridiplantae > Streptophyta > Magnoliopsida > Solanales > Solanaceae > Przewalskia > Przewalskia tangutica. The sequence goes on from JAQGDG010000029.1 coordinate 1,417,750, forward strand.
CATCAGGCGCTACCTCAAATAGACTTTTATCCTTCTGGAGAGCTGCATCTCGGTACCGTACCAAAATCGGATCCTCATACTGTCGCCTCTTCACCTCCTCGACGATGGAAGACTCGGCAACCTCTCGAACCCGAATTCCATCACTATCGAATCAACCAAAGCGAACCCCAGGCTCATTGGCGATGTAACTCTTGGACCATACCCTTTTCTCTGGTCAGACATCGCATGCACTACCCATCGATCTGCGACTAAGGGCATCTGCAACTACATTGGCCTTCCCTGGGTGGTATAGAATATCAACATCGTAATCCTTAAGCAGCTCCAACCACCGCCTCTGTCGCAAGTTCAGCTCCCTCTGGCTGAAGATATACTGGAGACTCTTGTGGTCCGTGTAAATATCCACATGCACTCCATACAAATAATGTCTCCAGATCTTCAAGGCATGAATCATCGCCAACTCCAAGTCATGTGTGGGATAGTTCTTCTCATGCTTCCTAAGTTGTCGAGATGCATAAGCTATAACTTTGCCATGCTGCATCAGCACGCACCCAAGCCCGACACCTGACGCGTCACAATAAACCACATATCCATCTAAACCCTCTGGAAGAGTAAGAACTGGGGCGGTCGTCAACTTCTCCTTTAGCAACTGGAAACTTTCCTCACAAGTATCCGTCCACCGGAACATAGCTGCCTTCTGAGTCAGCTTAGTCAAAGGTGCTGAAATAGAAGCAAACTTCTCCACAAACCTCCGATAATAACCTGCAAGGCCCAAAAAGTTGCGCACCTCCGGTGTAGTGGTCCGCCAAGTCTTGATCGCTCAATCTTATTTGTATCAACCCGAATACCATCGGCCCCGATAACATTGTCATGACCCGAACTCGGGCCCGTGACTGGTACCTTACCCCGGGCACCCAAGTAGACATACATCAGAGTAATCAGCGGAATATAAAACACAACATGAAACAATGTAAAAAAAAAGACATAGTTTATCTGAGGAAAAGTTGCCTTTCGGCATAATATATATAAATACCCAAAGTGAACAGTTACATCCCAACTTTACAACGGGACTACAGACCTCTAAGGAAGTAGAACAACTATGGCGGGACAGGGCCCCACCATACCCTGAATGAACATAAATATCTACAATCACCAGGGACTATACCAAAGATAAGCCTCCGGAGAAACGGAGCTTCCCAATCGTGACGTGATCCTAAGAGCGGGGATCAACAATCGCGGTGTACCTACCGGCATGAGCAGCCTCCAAGGAGGTCGATAACAGTACCAAGTATGTGGCGAAAATCATAAATGAAATCATAGTAGTCTATATAAAGCGGGAGACATGTATGATAACCAAACTACGATTCACGATAAATAGCGATATGTCAAGTCGTGACTCACGCTCAAAATCATCACTCAAATACAACTATGGGTCTCACGCCCACAACATCAATCATGCCCGTAGAATACCTTCCTCACTGCCGGCAGTCTATGATATAAAAGCACCGAGGAATACATATGAACACCGGTCCCACGTGTCATAATAAAACCGTCTGACGGTAAATGCGAAGGCATAGCCGACTACTAAAACCCACGCATCAACAAGGTCATAAATCGTATCATGAGATCTGTCTGCACCGCCACATGATCGGCCGCCACCGCCTGCAGTAGTATCTAATATGCGCGTCTAGTCTTGGAACTTTCCGCAGCTCCGCATAGGCCACTCCAATGGCCCGCATGAGGTATTCCCCGCATCGAGGGTAGCTACTCCCTAACGCGTCTGGACTCGCACCGCGTGGCCACATGTAGACCGCATGAGGTATAACCCGCACACTAACACGAACTCTCGTAGCTCGCATAGGTCACACAGACTGCATGAGGTATTCTCGAATCATAGGTCACGGACACTTTGAAGTCTACCCGCGACGGAGGCAGCTTAACCCCCGGAATCATGTCAAGAGGTGAGTGATATAATACTAACATAATAGCTTATCGTTAAACAACATAAGCACAACAAGGGAAACCCCTTTACACAAACATCACAAGATACTAACACACGTAGCATCCTAACATGTTTACTTATCAAATCAACAAGAAAGTATTACAAGGCTATCACAAACCAACACAATCAAGTTATTCACACAAGGTACTCTCTACTTTATGTTAGCAAGTTCGGGTTTTTATCCCCAAAGTACTTCATACCATAACTCTTTTAAAAGATCTGTTTCTTTCACAAAAGTCACACAATACCCGTAGTATAAAAATAGAGTGACTATCTTTTTAAGTAAATCAAAACACTTCCCTTTGTAAAATCAAGTAACAACATTATTTTCCAAACGTTCAAGTTTGCCTAATTTCAAATGCTCAAGTTTCTCATTTTCGAAAGGTTTCGTAGTTCATAGTTTTAATCACTTAATAATATAATTCTCCTTTAAAACGATTTGAGAAACATATGCCTTATGTGTGAGTAGGTTATTCTTGTTTATAACAATCTTATTAAAGCAGCCATGATCTAGGAAATGTAATATCATTTTGTCTCATCTTAGCTTCTATACAGATGGAGGTTTCTACTGGTTTTCATAATACTTTATTAGTCAATACATTTCCCTTTATTAGCGCTGCTGTGGTTTGTTCGATACTTATTCGATTTCCAAATCAAGAAACATTATTCCTTTTAAAAACTAAGTACTCATTACTCACGAATGAAGTTTCACACTTTTTAACAAAATTCATATTAATTCAATTCAGTCAAGTCTCTTATCTTTTAAGATTAGTAAACCATTCTTTTTACCTCTCTTAAGTCGTTATACCTAACTTCCCATAAAGCTAGTATAACTCTTAAGCTTTTAAAACCAATTATTACTCTTCTTTCAAAAACGATTCTTAATTCCCTTGAAATACTTCAAGATTCTTATTATTCAGGCTTAAGTTAAAAGACATTGCCGTAAAACTACGTCAGTTAACACACGTACGTCTACCGTACTAAATATATTCCTTTTAAAATATCATGCTCAAGAGGATAGGAAGAATCACATACCTCGCGACGATTATCGACTATTAGCAAAACGCTCACCATTGTAACCGACTAGCCTTGTCCACCTTTCAAGTAGAACATGCTACTCGCAGTACTTCAACCTATACCGGTTATACAAGTCTATCAATGTCTAGACTACTCTGTGGAATAAATCTAGATACAAGATTCTACGGAAAATTGGGCGTGACTTCCTACAAACTTCACAAGTCTACTGTAAATACAATCCTATGTAAGTACAGTTCAATCTTCTTCTTATATACTTTCCTTGTATATAACTTATACTTAATTCTTATACTTCAACAGTATGTAACTCTAATTACAATAGGGGGACAAGATATTTACCTCGATAAGCCCATAATTATCCAAGTTTAAATGTCGATCCTGAGCAACGCTAGCTCCTACTGGCGCTCCAACCCGCTCCAAACAACCCTTAGAAGTTTCTAACAACTTCTACTTAAATACTATAAGGGATTTGGGCTAGGGTATTTAGGAATAGTAACTATACTTGGAAGACAACTTTCTACCAAGGGGGGGGGGGGCTCTCGGCCGAAGCCACTAGGCTAGAGGGGGAGAGGGTGTTGGACGAAACACTACAAGAGAGGGGAGGGAATTTTGAGACTTGGAATGCAATTTGTGGATGAAGAAAACCTTCAAGTTAGGGGGGTATTTATAGGCCAACCAATGGCCAAGATGAAGCCAAGTGGTAGGCAAGTGTAGGGTGAGAATTCATCCATGTGTACCTTATCCAACTACCACACAAAATATCACAAATATCCTACCTACTCCAAGACCTTGAAATCGTCCAAATGAAGCCCACAAATCCGCCAACTTGAGGGTGACAAGTGTCGCCCTCTCGTTGGTCCAAAATATTTCATCTCTCGGAAAAATCCGCAAAAATAATAAATGACATAGCCGTATTTTTCCCTTCGCAAAGTTTGGCAAACGTTTACGTTAAAAACGATTCTTTTGGTAGTTGTGCACAAAATTTCGTCCTTAGCCTAACTTAAGGCCTAAACTTTTGTACGTACTCCCACACGTACATACTCTGGAAATACGGGGTATAACATTCTCCCCTCCTTAGAAACATTCGTCCCGAATGTTCCTTCTAAGCCTCAAAACATACATGCGCCAGTATAGTCTTCACTGCTATACTTACGAAAACAATCACGCCACACCTGGCCATAAAATATCACACGCTCAAATACTTAATCCAAGTCCACGAGGAATCACCTCCAACATCACAAAAGCTCCCACCCAAAGTCTAAAATATACTCCCTTCGCACCTTCTCTTTACAAACGAAATGATCACTTCTATTCTCTTACTCGTCGTACCCTTCTCGTACACTTGAACTCTTTCTCATAACTTACCACATTTTTGCTACTGCTTCAGTTTCCAAAATCTCGGGGTTACTATCTCCAACTTGGTCATCATTAACTGGGAACACTGGATGGATCTCGATACTTTCGAACATAACAACACGAACGCGGACGTCTCGCCTCCTAAGTGGACGGCAATGCTAACCTATAGGCAACTTGGCCTATCCTCCGAAGGATCTGAAAACGCTCAAAGTACCTCAGGCTAAGTTTCCTCCATTTTCCAAAAACTCGTCACACCCTTTCCGGGGTGATACCTTCAAGACCACCGTCGGCTGAACTCAGCGTGCCGCCGATTATCCGCCGCGACTTCGTTGACTCGGTGCCAATAACCTCTCTGGATAAGCTTCGCCTATCCACATCTGTGGAACAAGTATGAACCAACTATCCGAATCTTGCCAACATCGAACCAATCGACCGTGACTTACACTTCCGCCATTACAAGGCGCCATAAAGCGACATCCAAATGCGATATGGTAGCTATTATAATACACACTCAACCAAGAGGCGAATAATCCTTACACTACCTCTGAAATCAAAAACAGGCCCGAGGTGAATGCACATCGAGACTACGCTGCGTTCTATCACGCACGGTAAAACTTCGAAAAAGAAAATAAGCGTAACACGGGCTCCATTTGCGACATAAGGTGAAAGTAGGCACCTCGTGCGACCTTACAACCTTCTGATATAACATCTCGCATAACCTCTGCGAAAACGGTCTTGACTAAAAGACAAGATGGGTGACCTTCATCGGCCCGACCATCGGTCGAACGCATCCACGAACTCGTCTGGTTAACTAAACTTAGGCCTAACACCCTCGTGACCTATCACAAAGCGGACCACCCCCAAACCGACCCCACCACCATACAGCCGCGGGTTGACCGCAATCGGTCCGCCACCCGACCGTATCACGCGAAACTCTCGCTCCTCGATCCTAACAATCTCATAATCAAGTCACGAAAACCTAGTGGTCTTCTTAGATCAACTACCCTCTTTCATTTTACACTACGGGGACTTATCACACAAACATATCTCACATGTACTATGCACTCGATAAGGGTCAAACATAAAATAAATCTTTTACTCAAGATGACCTCACATCTAAGGTCTCTACGTATAATATTCTAAGGATCATAATTAACACAATGCTATCTGAACATAACACTTAAAATATACTCATCTTATCACACATACTAATCTCTAGGGATAAGGATATACCTGTATCTACTGCTTCACTCCCCTTTTGTCGTTCTAGTCAATCCCCATGTTGGCGCATACTAGGAAGGTGATGAACTAGCCGATCCCGATGGTGGGTCTCTACATCCGCGCCACCTCTGGTCGGACAAATTCTCGCAAAATGGCCCTGCTGGCCGCAAGAATAACAAGCTGTCGAAGAAGCACGACACTCCCCAAAATGACATCAACCACAACGGCCACACCGAGGTGGGGGTGGCCTCTCTGCTAACACCTTCCTCTCCGAACTCATCGACTCATGAATCGACCGTAGACCGAGTCCTCCTACTAGGACATCTTTTCGACACATGGCCACGGCGGCGCAGTAAAACAAGTACCAACAAAAAGACGACATTCCCGGGATGACGTTTGCCTAACCGCGGAACACCGAGGAAATCGGGTCGGTGGTGAAACCTACGTGTTTCTGCGAACCAGCGACCACAGCTCGACTAACTCCTACATACCCGACGCATCGAACCTGCGGAGAACCACTGCACTTGGAGGAGGCGCATAACCAATCTGGCCGGAAGGTCCGCTCGAAAGTTACACGAGGACCTGCGTTTCTAGCCTCTTCGCGATCTTGGTTAACCCGCTGATCCTACGTTTCTCGACTGTGCATAAGCTTTGTCACATGAGCCATGCTCATCTTCGATCAAGAGCTACTCTTGCACAACCCTTCCTTAGATATTCATCAAGGTCGCGATAAATCGATACATAAAATACTCTCGGTTGCTAAATCCATAGCTAGAAACAGTCGTCTCTTTGCAATCCATACTTCGCTCGGGTAGTGGGCCAAGGTTCAAATATCATGGCCGCATGAGGAACTGCCGTGTGCTAGACTCTGCTTTGGGATGGCGACGTCGCGAACTCCCGAATGAAGCACCACCCGTTGATGATTGGGCACGTGCCTAGTAACCCTCGTGCTCTACTCGCACTCCGCCGCTGCCTTGCCGCCCAGGCCGGGTTGCCTTACGCGGAGGCATAATCGGTAAGGAAAGAAATACGTTAGAGGTCCAACTTATAACACGGCTCTAAGGCACGATCTCGAGTGAGAAGAATGGAAACCAATCTAAATATCCTATAGCCTCACGATTATTAGTGTGGTGCAAATACACCGATAATCAAGACTTACTAGATACGATGCAGACACTTTCCGAGGATTAATCGCTCGATACCACTTTTGTCACGACCCGAACCCGGGCCCGTGACTGGTGCCTTACCCCGGGCACCCAAGTAGACATACATCAGAGTAATCAGCGGAATATAAAACACAACATGAAACAATGTAAAAAAAAGACATAGTTTATCTGAGGAAAAGTTGCCTTTCGGCATAATATATATAAATACCCAAAGTGAACAGTTACATCCCAACTTTACAACGGGACTACAGACCTCTAAGGAAGTAGAACAACTATGGCGGGACAGGGCCCCACCATACCCTGAATGAACATAAATATCTACAATCATCAGGGACTATACCAAAGATAAGCCTCCGGAGAAACGGAGCTTCCCAAAACGCTGAACTGTGATCCTAGGCGAGGATCAACAATGGTGTACCTACACTGCGGCATGAACGCGGCTTCGAAGGAGGTCGATAACAATTACAGTATGTGGCGAAAATCAGAAATGAAATCATAGTAGTCTATATAAAGCAGGAGACATGTATGATAACCAAACTACAGTTCACAATAAATAAGCAGTCATGTCAAGTCAGGGACTCACGCCCTCAAAATCATCACTCAAATACAACTATGGGTCTCACGCCCACAACATCAATCATGCCCGTAGAATACCTTCCTCATCGCTGTAGTCTATGATATAAAATCACCAAGGAATACACATGAACACCAGGTCCAACCTGTGTCATAATAAAACCGTGCACGGTAAGTGCGAAGGCATAGCCGACTACTAAAACCTACGCACCAACAAGGTCATAAATCGTATCATGAGATCTGTCTGCACGCCACATGATCGGCCGCCACTCGCCTAGTATCTAATGCGCGTCTAGTCCTGGAACTTCCGCGACTCGCATAGGCCACTCAATGGCCCGCATGAGGTATTCCCACATCGAGGGTAGCTACTCCCCGGCACGCCCCGACTCGCAGTCGCATGGCCACATAGACCGCATGAGGTATAACCCCGCACTAACACGGAACTCTCGTAGCTCGCATAGGTCACTGCACCGCATGAGGTATTCTCGAATCATAGGTCACACCGACCACCGAGTCTACCGCGACGGAGGCGACTTTAACCCCGGAATCATGTCAAGAGGTGAGTGATATAATACTAACATAATAGCTTATCGTTAAACAACATAAGCACAACAAGGGAAACCCCTTTACACAAACATCACAAGATACTAACACACGTAGCATCCTAACATGTTTACTTATCAAATCAACAAGAAAGTATTACAAGGCTATCACAAACCAACACAATGAAGTTATTCACACAAGGTACTCTCTACTTTATGTTAGCAAGTTCGGGTTTTTATCCCCAAAGTACTTCATACCATAACTCTTTTAAAAGATCCGTTTCTTTCACAAAAGTCACACAATACCCGTAGTATAAAAATAGAGTGACTATCTTTTTAAGTAAATCAAAACACTTCCCTTTGTAAAATCAAGTAACAACATTATTTTCCAAACGTTCAAGTTTTCCTAATTTCAAATGCTCAAGTTTCTCATTTTCGAAAGGTTTCGTAGTTCATAGTTTTAATCACTTAATAATATAATTCTCCTTTAAAACGATTTGAGAAACATATGCCTTATGTGTGAGTAGGTTATTCTTGTTTATAACAATCTTATTAAAGCGACCATGATCTAGGAAATGTAATATCATTTTGTCTCATCTTAGCATGCGGATGGAGGTTTCACTTGGTTTTCATAATACTTTATTAGTCAATACATTTCCCATTATTAGCGCTGCTGTGGTTTGTTCGATACTTATTCTGATTTCCGCAATCAGTAAAACATTATTCCTTTTAAAAAAATCAAGTACTCATTACTCACGAATGAGGTTTCACACTTTTAACAAAATTCATATTAATTCAATTCAGTCAAGTCTCTTATCTTTTAAGATCAGTAAACCATTCTTTTTACCTCTCTTAAGTCGTTATACCTAACTTCCCATAAAGCTAGTATAACTCTTAAGCTTTAAAACCAATTATTACTCTTCTTTCAAAAGCGATTCTTAATTCCTTGAAATACTTCAAGATTCTTATTATTCGGGCTTAAGTCAAAAGACATTGCCGTAAAACTACGTTCGGTTAACACACGACGTCACCGTACTAAATATATTCCTTTTAAAATATCATGCTCAAGAGGATAGGAAGAATTACATACCTCGCTGACGATTATCGACTATTAGCGAACTCTCCAATCAGAACGACTAGCCTTGTCCACCTTCAAGTAGAACATCGCGCTACTTGATTTCCTATACCGGTTATACAAGTCTATCAATGTCTAGACTACTCTGTGGAATAAATCTAGATACAAGATTCTACGGAAAATTGGGCAGCACTTCCCTACCCGTCAAACTTCACAAGTCTACTGTAAATACAATCCTATGTAAGTACAGTTCAATCTTCTTCTTATATACTTTCCTTGTATATAACTTATACTTAATTCTTATACTTCAACAGTATGTAACTCTAATTACAATAGGGGGACAAGATATTTACCTCGATAAGCCCATAATTATCCAAGTTTAAATGTCGATCCTGAGCAACGTTTAGCTCCTACTCTGGGCGCTCCAACCCTCTCCAAACAACCCTTAGAAGTTTCTAACAACTTCTACTTAAATACTATAAGGGATTTGGGCTAGGGTATTTAGGAATAGTAACTATACTTGGAAGACAACTTTCTACCAAGGGGGGGGGGAGGGCTCTCGGCCGAAGCCACTAGGCTAGAGGGGGAGAGGGTGTTGGACGAAACACTACAAGAGAGGGGAGGGAATTTTGAGACTTGGAAGACAATTTGTGGATGAAGAAAACCTTCAAGTTAGGGGGGTATTTATAGGCCAACCAATGGCCAAGTGGTAGGCAAGTGTAGGGTGAGAATTCATCCATGTGTTCCTTATCCAACTACCACACAAAATATCACAAATATCCTACCTACTCCAAGACCTTGAAATCGTCCAAATGAAGCCCACAAATCCGCCAACTTGAGGGTGACAAGTGTCGCCCTCTCGTTGGTCCAAAATAATTCATCTCTCGGAAAAATCCGCAAAAATAATAAATGACATAGCCGTATTTTTCCCTTCGCAAAGTTTGGAAAACGTTTCGTCGAAAAACGATTCTTTTTGGTAGTTGTGCACAAAATTTCGTCCTTAGCCTAACTTAAGGCCTAAACTTTTGTACGTACTCCCACACGTACATACTCTGGAAATACGGGGTATAACAAACATGTCCTAAGAAAGCCACTAAAGCTAACCAGAACTCGCACTTCGAGAACTTGGCATACAACTGCCGGTCTCGGAGGACTCCCAATACCGTCCTCAAATGCTCTGTATGCTCCTGCTCTGTGCGCGAATACACCAAGATATCATCAATGAAAACTATAACGAACATATCCAAGAATGGCCTGAACACCCTATTCATCAAATCCATGAATACTGCTGGGGCGTTGGTCAACCCGAAAGACATCACCCTGAACTCATAGTACCCATACCGGGTCCTGAATGCAGTCTTTGGGATATCTGTCTCTCTAACTCGCACCTGATGATAACCAGACCGCAGGTCTATCTTTGAAAAACACCTTGCACCCTGTAACTGGTCAAACAAATCGTCAATCCTGGGGAGGGGATATCTGTTCTTGATAGTTACCTTGTTCAGCTGCCTGTAATCAATACACATACGCAGCGTCCCATCTTTCTTCTTTACAAATAACACTGGCGCTCTCCAGGGAGAAACACTTGGCCTGATAAAGCCCTTCTCCAGTAAGTCCTTCAGCTTGTCTTTCAATTCCTTCAACTCGGAAGGTGCCATCCTGTATGGCGGAATAGATATCGGTTGAGTGTCTGGCGCCAAATCAATGCAAAACTCAATCTCCCTCTCAGGAGGGATACCTGGAAGCTCATCTGGGAATACGTCTGGAAACTCTCTAACGACCGGAACTGACTGAAGGTCCGGTATCTCAGCCTCAGTATCGAATACCCGAACCATATGGTAGATATACCCTTTCCGCACCATCTTCCTAGCCTTGAGGTAAGAAATAAACTTACCCTACGACGCGATATTCCTTCCACTCGATAACGCTCGCGAAAGCGAACCGAACTAATCTCTCTCTACAGTCTACATTGGCATAGCAAGACGCTAGCTAATCCATACCCATAATTACATCAAAGTCTGTCATATCCAACTCTATCAAGTCGGCTAGAGTCTGACGACTGTCTATAGTCACTAGGCAAGCCTTATATACCCGCTCGGCTACCACTGAATCACCTACTGGCGTAGCCACCTCACAAGGTCTTATGGACTCGGGCTCTATCCCTATTCTATCAGCAATGTGGGGAGATATATAGGACAAGGTAGAACCTGGATCTATCAAAGCATATACACCACAACAAGAAACCAATAATGTACATGGCGACATCCGTGACGCCTCCCGGTCTGATTGGACATAGCATAGATGCGGTTCTGAGGACCGCTGGAACAGGGACCCCTACCACGACCCCTGCCGCGGACTGCTGGCCGTAAGTACCACGCCTCGGGCGTCGACCATCGAAGACGAAGATCCAAAGACCGTGGCCGTCAGCTGAACCAGAACGCTCCGCCGCCTAAAGACGGACAATCCTTCAGATGGCCTGCGCCACAAGAGTAACACGCTCCCGAACCCATACGGCACTCGCCCGGGTGAGACCTACCGCATCGAAAGCACCGAGATGTAGGTGGTCTCGATTAGTGACGGTCTGCCTCCTGAAACCTCGAAGTCTGGAGCCACGACTGCTCACGAATAACGGTGATCGGACCTCGCCGAAAATCGAAGGAGCACTCAGGCTGGCCGAATGTGGACCTGAGTCTGCTGCGAAATTTGCCCGCCTCAGCGCCCCGAGACCTGCCTCACGGCCTCTTGGCCGCCTAAATCTAGGCGATCTGCCTCTCTCTGTCCTCAATCCCCTGCGCATACGCCTGCATCCTGGCAATATCCATCCCCGGCTGAAGAGCCACCCCCAAGCATGCAGTAATCATATGACGGTCTAATCCCATCACATACCGATGGACTCGCATGCGCCATGTCGCACAATGGTGTGTGATACCGCCAAGGAGTCAAACTCGGTGTACTCTCGATAGTCCTCCCGTCCTGCCTCAAGGTCAAGAACCTATCTACGCGGGCTCTCCTCATCTCAGGAGGCAAGAAGTGATCCAGAAAAGCCTCTGTGAACTCCTCCCAAACAGCTGGAAGAGCATCCTCACCTCTCGACAATACCCATGACTCAAACCAGTTCAACGCAATATCGCGTAACCGGTAAGAAGCTAGTATAACAGACTCAGTCTCCGATGCCCTAAGCACCTGCATGGTCCGCTGTAACTGCCGGACAAACTCCTGCGGATCCTCCTCGAATCTCGAACCATAGAACTCGGGTGGATGACAACCTAGGAAATCCCGAATTAAATGGCTATCACTCTAGGGTTGGTGCTCGCTTGTCGGTCTTTCCACTACGCTATCTTTGATCGACGGATCGTTCCGTAATATCTATACTCGGACCACGATGGGCTGGAGGCTCGTATCGCGGTCTCGATGAGCGCTCGCGCCTCGAACTCTGCTGAGGCTGGCGACGTCGTGGAACTCGCCGCCCTAAACATCATCTCAGTAAGGCGGGCTCGTGCCTCGTGACTCTCCGCGTCCCACTAGCGACTCCGCCGGTGCCTTGCCGCCTTCGGGCGCGTTTGCCTTGCGTGGATGCTTAACTGATAGATAAAGGATACCTTCCGAGAAGGTTCAACATATAGCTCAGCTCTATTGCACGATATTAGATTGAAAGAATGGAAACCAATCCTAAATATCCTGCGACCTCACGATTATAGATGTGGTGCACGACACCGATAATCAAGACTCTACTAGACACGGTCTGTGGACACTTTCCGAGGACTAAGCGCTCGATACCACTTTTGTCACAACCCGACCGGGCCGCGATGGTACCTCACGGTACCATCGGTATACATCGAGAATAGCATGAACATACATAACACATAACTTATAATAAGGTAAACATCATCGCCGGTAGATAAGGTCGCCTTATAAAACATACTAAATCGAAAGTATAGCAAGACAACTTGTTCTTACACCAAAACACATACGTGACCACGCACCTCTAAGGATAACAAGCGTGGCGGGACGGGCCCACCACCTCAATATGCACAATGCCTATAATATCGGGGAAAACCGTATCAACAAAACAAGCTTCCGAGGAATGGAGCTTCGACACTTAACGGTGATCCTAAGAACGAGGATCCACATGCCTTACCACCTGCGGCATGAACGGCCCAGGAAAGGGTCGATGCACAATATGTACCAAGTATGTAAAGCGGAAAATCGTAATAATGATAGCATAAGTCTAAAAGTAGTGAGTCATGGAAGACAATCAAAATACCTTTTCTGCGCCTTACTAACAATGAGAGTGACAAGTATATATATAATCTTTGCATAAAATAGGAGGCTCATGATCAAAACAAAGGTACCTGCGTAGTATCAATAAGAACCCTACTCGGACTATTTCACCCGCGTGGGTCCTGTGGACCCGCATGAGGTATTCTCGCATAGGTCAGACTACCGCGTGGGACTATTTCACCCGCATAAGCCCATAAGGACTCGCATGAGGTATTCCTCGCATCGTGGGTAGCAAATCCACAAAACAGGTGGTATAACGATCTTGGGGATTGACCCCTCAGATATACTCTTACCCTGAAGCAGATGGTATAACGATCTTGGGGATTTACCCCTCAGATATACTCTTACACTGAAGCAGATGGTATAACGATCTTGGGGATTTACCCGCGATATACTTTTACCTTTGGAGAAGGTGGTATGACGATCTTGGGGCTTGCCCCTCATTCATACTCTTACCCTAGAGAAGGTGGTATAACGATCTTGGGGCTTGCCCCTCAGATATACTCTTACCCTAGCTCAAACTGTCATCATATCATAATCATAAATAAGTTAAGAAAACTTATAACTTCTTATTAGCCTTGTTCATATACCCTCTCATTTTAGTTTACTTAAGGCACTTAATCATATCTTTAATAAAAGAAAACCGGGAATTTAACCCAAGTACTACATACTTATTGTTACACCCCGTATTTACAGGACATGGTGTAAGAACGTACGTAAGAACTCACAAGTGTTAAGATTTGAGACTTGTAAAAATTTATCGGAATTATGAAATTGTCGGAAAACGTTTTGTTGTGACGAATGGGAGGGCGACACGTGTCACCCCCCCTTAGAATGCCTTGGACGAAATTAGGCATGGCCACAATGGTCATTGACCATAGCCTTAGGATGACTAAGTCTTCCAATTAATGAGCTTGAGAATGTTGACTTGGTCAAGGACCCACATAGTCTTGATATTTACTAAGAACTCATCCAAACCACCCAATTGTTTGCATCTTGACCCTCCATGTCCCTTTATAATACTAGTAGTAGCAAGACTTTGTCCAAACACTTAGAAAATTTTCACAAAATTTGAAGAGAGCTCTAGCTTGCTCTCGGGTTCATGGCACTTGAGAAGAAAAAAAAATTCGTTGCTTGTTCTTTAAGCTCCACACTTTAAACCAAGGTTCATGAGTGTTATGTAAGTGTATCTCAATAGAAAAATCCCGGAAAAAGAGAGTTTTCGTATTAGTCGCAAAGTGAAAACCTAGTGGCTTTCTAGGTTTTGGATTGGATGTTTGAAGGAAAGTTGTTGGTATGGTGCTAAGGGTCTCAACAAGCGGATTGAAGTGTCCTGGAGAGGCTCTAAACTACTAAGGAGCGACTTCGGATTTGGAATTGGATTAAGAATCGTTAAGGTATAATCTTGTCTTTTAAGGTGTTACAAGATTATATATATATATTTTTTATTGTTGTTGTTAGTTTTACATGTTGATAGCATGAAGTTGGTATGTAGAAGTTTATAAGGATTATGGATTAATTGTAGCCTTGGAAATCCGAAAATGTAATATAAGCCATGTTAAGTTGGATTACAATTTAATCGTTGTTAGAAATCGTCGCATGTTACTTACTTAAAGATTATGGTTGTTATAATCAAATGTGACTTGATATCATGTTATGCTACCAATTTGGATTGAAATGGAAATTGGATAAGAATTGGTATTGTTGAACTCAAGGTGGCCGAAATTGTACTTATAGTTGTAATAGTATGGTTATTTAGTTGTATTGGACTACCTTATAGATTGTGGTGAGCCAATTGGGGCTGTTTGGTTATTGTATTCGGCCTTGAAAAAGGTGGCATAGTAGTAGAAACAAAGGAGGTGCTGTCCGATTTTCCGTAGAATTTGGCGACTTAGCACTTAGAATATACTACGTTTGAAGTAAGAGGTTAATGGACGTATTGTGACCATGATAGGTTGAAGAACTAAGTATAGCGTATCCTACTTGAAGAATGGGATAGCTCAAGGTTGAAGTACTTCGGGGCATTTTGCTACTTGTCGACAATCGTCGCGAGGTATGTGAACCTCTTCCTTCCTTTGGCATGATTCTATGTATGGAATATACCTGTGGTATCATTTCATGTTTCCTGTTACTCTTAGAAGTTAAGAGGTAGTTGTGTGATCTACTCTATGTAGAACTTTTCCTATCTTTAAGCATGACTAGTTGCACGTGTATGTAGTGCAGGTAGGCGTCTGAGACTGACATTCTTTGCTAGCCTTATAAAATGCCAAGTCGGGTGAGTTAGGAAGTTAACTCACTTCTTTGAAAATATTAAGGATGTCTTAAGTCTTAGTAAAGTTAAGGGACTTGAAGAGTTTTAAAGTATGTGATACTTGTTCCGTTTTAAACGTATAAGTCCCTTGGATAGGAAATTGTTTTTGGCTAAGGCATAAAGTGAATATAACGGCTTTATGGGAAGTTAGTTATATTTGCTTTATGGAAAGATAAATGACTTGTTTTTAAACAAAAGGCAACTTGATTTTAAGGCATCAATTGCCTAAGGTTTTATAATAAAAGGAGTCACTTGAGTTCAAAAGGTTAAGAGACTAATTGTATTTTTGAAAGTTAAGAGAATTGATTTGAAAGTATTTAATACTTGGTTTCAAAAAGTAGAAGTCTCTTGGTTATAAAAGGAATGAGTTGGTCTAAGACCATAAAGGGTTATAACGGCTTTATGGGAAGTTGGTTATAACGGCTTTATGGAAGGTTAAAAGAATGGTTTTCTTCAGTAATGTAAGTAGAGAAACGATTTGAAATAAAGACGGGCAATTGTTTTAAAGGTACCAATTGCTTAAAGTTTTAAAGAAAGAAGTCACTTGATTTAGAAGCCGGTAATTGTATTTCTAAAAAGTATTGTGACTGGTCGTGAAAAGTAGATATGACTTGATATTACTTATTAGTATCTTGGAAGTTTTTTTAAAGAGAATCATTTTAAAGGACTAGAGGCACGTGAATGCGTTGGGTTAAATTCGGATTTTATAATGACATGATTAGTGCCTTAAGTAAACAAAAATGAGTGTATATGAACAAGCTAATAAGAAGTTAGGGATTTCTTAACTTGCTTATGTTATGTATGTAAGTAAAGGTGGTGCTTATGTTATGTATGGTGCGGTGGTGCTTATGTTATGTATGATAAGTCGGTAGTGCTTATGTTATGTATGATAAGCCGGTAGGGCTTATGTTATGTATGATGGCCGGTTGAGTTAGGGTAAGAGTATAAATGAGGGGTAAACCCCCAAGACGTTATACCACCTTCTTCAGGGTAAGAGTATAAATGAGGGGTAAACCCCCAAGACGTTATAACACATTAGTGGATTTGCTACCCATGATGCGAGGAATACCTCATGCGCGTATTTATGGGCTTATGCGTGTGAAATAGTGCCATGCCTGCGGGTACAGCCGATGCGAGGAATACCTCATGCGAGTCCTTATGGGCTTATGCGGGTGAAATAGTCCCATGCGGTACGGCTATCACGAGGAATACCTCATGCGGGTCCACAGGATCTATGCGGGTGAAATAGTCCCAGGAGTAGGACTGCTTAATGATACTGCGGGCGGGTGGCCCTGCTTGATCATGAGCCTCCTATGTTTATGCAGTATACCTTCATGGGCAGACTTATGTGATTTTATCGCGTCCCAGATTGGGCCGACAGTATAGGCGTTCCTCCATAAAGGGACGGATTAGGTTATGCAAGATACGTAAGTTATATGTTTATGAACTTGATGAGTTTTCTTAAGTATATGCGTAAGAATTTGACTATACTTTGCTGGAAACATGCGACAAGAGAATAAGCAACGCTGCAGGTCATAAGTGGGAATGACACGGCAGGATCTGGTATGTATTGGTATACTTGTCCTGGTCATTCTTTTGTACGATTATGATCATTTCTTACGTTATATTTCTGCTCCATATTCGCAATTTTTGTTATCGGCCCTTCCGGGCTGCGTTAAATGCCGCGAGTTTAGGTACCTGATTGTGGATCCGCGAGCTTAGGATCCCGGTTCAACAAGTCGAGATGGCTCCAGTGTTAGGAGTTGTCACGTTTATGTTTATTCGTGCGGCGGGGCCTTGTCCACTTGCCACATTGTTATGTTAAAACTCTTGAGGTATGTAGTCACATATGTGGGTCGATTTGTAAAAGAAATGAAGGCATTGCCGGTTGTATTTATATATGTTCGGGAAGGTAGCCACATCGGCTAACTTTGTTGTTTACTTAGATGTTTTATTTATAAGTTTCATGTATGTTCCGATTATCTCGATGTATACTGTAAAGTGCCTGTGTGGGCACCGATCGCGATCGGTCGGTCGTGACAAAAGTGGTATCGAGCGATTAGTCTCGTAAAGTGTCTGAGCACCGTGTCTAGTAGAGTCTTGATTATCGGTGTGTTGTGCACCACATCTATAATCGGGAGGCTGGGACATTTAGGATTGGTTTCCATTCTTCTCACTCGAGATCGTGCGATAGAGTCGTGTTGTTAAGTCGTCCCTCCCAACGAGTTATGTGATTGCAGCTACGAGAAAGCGTGATGACCCGGAAGGACTATGTGGATTGCGTATCGGGTTGGTAATGATTGTAGTATAGTTGGTATTGTGATATACATCTATACGGAGTTATGTACTGAGTCGACGCGTGTTCCTAGAATGATTTTAGATTACCAGAATTGGTAAAGACTAACTAGATACCGGAAGGTATGGAATAGTTAATGAATTTCGCCAAGGTTTTGTGTTTTATTTTGAGATAATTGGGAAAGGATGAGTTATGCGATAGGGTAGTGAACCGCCAGAAGCCATATTAAGGAACCTAACGGAATGTCATGTTAATAGATTAAGCTGCGTAGTAGGCTTAAGAGAATTATACGGATGAGGTCGCATAGAGTGAGTAATGGTTGTTGTGATCGAGACCACATGATTTTGGTTTTATGAGAAGTTTTTGTACCGTTCTTGGGGATCGTAAGGTAGGTGGGGCATGGAAATTGCGAGCCTAAGAATATTGATTCTTCGAGACCTTAGGTATATAAGGCTTTCTCGCAATAAGATTTTAAGTCGGACAAGGATAAGAGTTAAGTGCGACGGCGGGTCGGGGTGAGGACCTGTCACGGGTCTCCCCTTGGCCTGGAATAGAGTGGGATCAGTTGGTAGTAGTTCCGCTACGTGATAGGGTCGCGAGGGCGCAAGGCCCAAGTTTAGTTAATTGTTTTACGGGTTCGTGGACGCGTTCCACCGGAACCAGGTCATGAAAGCCGGAAATGGCCTTATATTGTTTTATAGAGTGACTCCAAAGATTTGAGGCCAGAGTCGGTATGGAAGTTATGTATGTATGCTAGTATGAGTTGGAAGTACGAAAAGATAATCTCTTTTGGGCTTATGATGGACAGATATGCGTGTGCGAGGTATTAGGGCCATGTGTGGCATTGTTGGCATGTCGGGGTTGTGAAAGGAAACTATGTCGCTAATTATAAAGATTGACTCCGAAAGAACATTCGGGGACGAATGTTTCTAAGGGGGGAAGAATGTTACACCCCGTATTTACAGGACATGGTGTAAGAACGTACGTAAGAACTCACAAGTGTTAAGATTTGAGACTTGTAAAAATTTATCTAATTATGAAATTGTCGGAAAAGCGTTTTGTTGTGTGAATGGGAGGGCGACACGTGTCACCCCCCCCCCCTTAGAATGCCTTGGACGAAGTTAGGCATGGCCACAATGGTCATTGACCATAGCCTTAGGATGACTAAGTCTTCCAATTAATGAGCTTGAGAATGTTGACTTGGTCAAGGACCCACATAGTCTTGATATTTACTAAGAACTCATCCAAACCACCCAATTGTTTGCATCTTGACCATCCATGTCCCTTTATAATACTAGTAGTAGCAAGACTTTGTCCAAACACTTAGAAAATTTTCACAAAATTTGAAGAGAGCTCTAGCTTGCTCTCGGGTTCATGGCACTTGAGAAGAAAAAAAATTTCGTTGCTTGTTCTTTAAGCTCCACACTTTAAACCAAGGTTCATGAGTGTTATGTAAGTGTATCTCAATAGAAAAATCCCGGAAAAAGAGAGTTTTCGTATTAGTCGCAAAGTGAAAACCTAGTGGCTTTCTAGGTTTTGGATTGGATGTTTGAAGGAAAGTTGTTGGTATGGTGCTAAGGGTCTCAACAAGTGGATTGAAGTGTCTTGGAGAGGCTCTAAACTACTAAGGAGCGACTTCGGATTTGGAATTGGATTAAGAATCGTTAAGGTATAATCTTGTCTTTTAAGGTGTTACAAGATTATATTTTTTTTTATTGTTGTTGTTAGTTTTACATGTTGATAGCATGAAGTTGGTATGTAGGAGTTTATAAGGATTATGGATTGATTGTAGCCTTGGAAATCCGAAAATGTAATATAAGCCATGTTAAGTTGGATTACAATTTAATCGTTGTTAGAAATCGTCGCATGTTACTTACTTAAAGATTATGGTTGTTATAATCAAATGCGACTTGATATCATGTTATGCTACCAATTTGGATTGAAATGGAAATTGGATAAGAATTGGTATTGTTGAACTCAAGGTGGCCGAAATTGTACTTATAGTTGTAATAGTATGGTTATTTAGTTGTATTGGACTACCTTATAGATTGTGGTGAGCCAATTGGGGCTGTTTGGTTATTGTATTCGGCCTTGAAAAAGGTGGCATAGTAGTAGAAACAAAGGAGGTGCTGTCCGATTTTCCGTAGAATTTGACGACTTAGCACTTAGAATATACTACGTTTGAAGTAAGAGGTTAATGGACGTATTGTGACCATGATAGGTTGAAGAACTAAGTATAGCGTATCCTACTTGAAGAATGGGATAGCTCAAGGTTGAAGTACTTCGGGGCATTTTGCTACTTGTCGACAATCGTCAGGTATGTGAACCTCTTCCTTCCTTTGGCATGATTCTATGTATGGAATATACCTGTGGTATCATTTCATGTTTCCTGTTACTCTTAGAAGTAAGAGGTAGTTGTGTGATCTACTCTATGTAGAACTTTTCCTATCTTTAAGCATGACTAGTTGCACGATGTAGTACGGTGAGCGTTTGAGACTTTGACATTCTTTGCTAGACTAATAAAATCCCAAGTCGAGTGAGTTAGGAAGTTAACTCACTTCTTTGAAAATATTAAGGATGTCTTAAGTCTTAGTAAAGTTAAGGGACTTGAAGATTTTAAAGTATGTGATACTTGTTCGTTTTAAACGATAAGTCCTTGGATAGGAAATTGTTTTTGGCTAAGGCATAAAGTGAATATAACGGCTTTATGGGAAGTTAGTTATATTTTCTTTATGGAAAGATAAATGACTTGTTTTTAAACAAAAGGCAACTTGATTTTAAGGCATCAATTGCCTAAGGTTTTATAATAAAAGGAGTCACTTGAGTTCAAAAGGTTAAGAGACTAATTGTATTTTTGAAAGTTAAGAGAATTGATTTGAAAGTATTTAATACTTGGTTTCAAAAAGTAGAAGTCTCTTGGTTATAAAAGGAATGAGTTGGTCTAAGACCATAAAGGGTTATAACGGCTTTATGTGAAGTTGGTTATAACGGCTTTATGGAAGGTTAAAAGAATGGTTTTCTTCAGTAATGTAAGTAGAGAAATGATTTGAAATAAAGACGGGCAATTGTTTTAAAGGTACCAATTGCTTAAAGTTTTAAAGAAAGAAGTCACTTGATTTAGAAAGCCGTAATTGTATTTCTAAAAAGTATTGTGTCGGTCGTGAAAAGTAGATATGACTTGATATTACGGTTATTAGTATCTTGGAAGTTTTTAAAGAGAATCATTTTAAAGGACTAGAGGCACGTGACGTTGGGTTAAATTCGGATTTTATAATGACATGATTAGTGCCTTAAGTAAACAAAAATGAGAGTGTATATGAACAAGCTAATAAGAAGTTAGGGATTTCTTAACTTGCTTATGTTATGTATAGTAAGCGGTGGTGCTTATGTTATGTATGGTAAGCGGTGGTGCTTATGTTATGTATGATAAGTCGGTGAGTGCTTATGTTATGTATGATAAGCAGTAGGGCTTATGTTATGTATGATGGCGGTTGAGTTAGGGTAAGAGTATAAATGAGGGTAAACCCTAAGACGTTATACCACCTTCTTCGTGGTAAGAGTATAAATGAGGGTAAACCCCAAGACGTTATACCACATTAGTGGATTTGCTACCCACGATGCAAGGAATACCTCACGCGAGTCCTTATGGGCTTATGCGGGTGAAATAGTCCCATGCGGTAGTCTGACCTATGCGAGGAATACCTCACGCGAGTCCATGGGCTTATGCGGGTGAAATAGTCCCGTGCGGTAGTCTGACGGCTATGCGAGGAATACCTCATGCGGGTCCACGGGATCTATGCGGGTGAAATAGTCCTGCGAGTAGGATCGCTTAATGATATCGGGCGGGTGGCCCCGCTTGATCATGAGCCTCCTATGTTTATGCAGATATACGCCGTGGCGGACTTATGTGATTTTATCGCGTCCCAGTTGGTAAAAGATAAGCGTTCCTCCAAAGGGACTGGATTAGGTTATGCAAGATACGTAAGTTATATGTTTATGAACTTGATGAGTTTTCTTAAGTATGCGTAAGAATTTGACTATACTTTTATGGAAAAATGGGAAAAGATAATAAGCTACGATTAAGTTCATGTGGTAATGACAGCGGGGATCCGTATGTATTTTTATACTTGTCCTTGTCATTCTTTTGTACGATTATGATCATTTCTTATGCGTTATATTTCTGTTCCATATTACATTTTTGTTATCGGCCCGCCCGGAAGTGCGTTCATGCCCGCAGTTTAGGTAATGTGATTGTGGATCCATGAGCTTAGGATCCGGTTGTAAGTCGAGATGGCTCGGTGTTAGGAGTTGTCACGCTTATGTTTATTCGAAGTACGGCGGGGCCTTGTCCCGCCACGATTGTTATGTTAAAACTCTTAGAGGTATGTAGTCACATATTGTGGGTCGGTTGTAAAAGAAATGAAATCCGCTTGGTTGTATTTATATATGTTGGAAGGTAGCCTATCGGCTAACTTGTTGTTTTACTTCCGATGTTTTATTTATAAGTTTCATGTATGTTCCATCGATTATCTCGATGTATACCGTAAGGGTGCCTGTGGGCACCGATCGCGTCGAGGTCGTCGTGACAAAAGTGGTATCGAGCGATTAGTCCTCGTAAAGTGTCTGCACTGTCTAGTAGAGTCTTGATTATCGGTGTGTTGTGCACCACATCTATAATCGGGAGGCTGCGGGACATTTAGGATTGGTTTCCATTCTTCTCACTCGAGATCGTGCGATAGAGTTTGTGTTGTTAGGGTCGCCCTCCCTAACGAGTTATGTGATCGCAGCTACGAGAAAGCGTGATGACCGGGAAGGACTATGTGGATTGCGTATCCAGGTTGGTAATGATTGTAGTATAGTTGGTATTGTGATATACATCTATACGGAGTTATGTACGAGGGTCAGACGCGTGTTCCTAGAATGATTTTAGATTACCAGGAATTGGTAAAGACTAACTAGATACCGGGAAGGTATGGAATAGTTAATGAATTTTCGCCAAGGTTTTGTGTTTTATTTTGAGATAATTGGGAAAGGATGAGCTGTCTGATAGGGTAGTGAACCCTTAAGAAGCCATATTAAGGAACCTAACGGAATGTCATGTTAATAGATTAAGCTGCGTAGTAGGCTTAAGAGAATTGTACGGATGAGGTCCGCATAGAGTGAGTAATGGTTGTTGTGATCGAGACCACATGATTTTGGTTTTATGAGAAGTTTTTGTACCACATCGGGATCGTAAGGTAAGTGGGAGCATGGAAATTGCGAGCCTAAGAATATTGATTACTGCCGAGACCTTAGGTATATAAGGCTTTCTCTGGCAATAAGATTTTAAGTCAGACCAAGGATAAGAGTTAAGTGCGACGGCGGGTCGGGGTGAGGACCTGTCACGGGTCTCCCCTTGGCCTGGAATAGAGTGGGATCAGTTGGTAGTAGTTCCGCTACGTGATAGGGTCGCGGATGGCAGCCCAAGTTTAGTTAGTTGTTTCTGTTCGTGGACGCGTTCCACCGGAACCAGGTCATGAAAGCCGGAAATGGCCTTATATTGTTTTATAGAGTGACTCCAAAGATTTGAGGCCAGAGTCGGTATGGAAGTTATGTATGTATGCTAGTATGAGTTGGAAGTACGAAAAGATAATCTCTTTTGGGCTTATGATGGACAGATATGCGTGTGCGAGGTATTAGGGCCATGTGTGGCATTGTTGGCATGTCGGGGTTGTGAAAGGAAACTATGTCGCTAATTATAAAGATTGACTCCGAAAGAACATTCGGGGACGAATGTTTCTAAGGGGGGAAGAATGTTACACCCCGTATTTACAGGACATGGTGTAATAACGTGCGCTTAATCGGAAAACTATTCGCTTTGTGATTTGTGCCCAAACGTCAAGGCCTAAACTTTAAGGCCAATCTTTTATGCGTATTCCACGTACATACTGAAATACGGTATAACATTCTCCTCGCCGAAACATTCGTCCGAATGTTCCTTCCCAAGACAGATAACGATAAGGTTCTTCATAACTTAAGCGGTTGCAAATGCCACACATGGCCACAAAACAACACTTAGGCATAAACGATAATGAAAATTTACAAGTAGGAAAGTGAATTACCGGAGGTGTGGGAATAGGTGAGATACTTCTGCCTCATGTCCTCTCGCCTTCCCACGCCATCTCCTCCTCGAGCTCGTTCGCCACAAGACTTTGTGGAAGCCACGTCTCGGTCGCAGATGCCTAACGACGATCGACTATCGCTATGGGAATCTCCTCATACGATAACCCTCGATCACTGGACATCGTCGATCGGGTGTACCACAGATGGATCCCCGATACATCTCCTCAAAGATAGAAACGTGAAACACCGGATGCGCCTCCAGATCGGACGGCAGATCCACGCGTAGGCAACCTTGCCTACCCTGCGGACGATCTGATACGGCCCAATGTACCTTGGGCTGAGTTTCCCCTTCTTCCCGAATCTCATCACACCCTTCATGGGTGACACCTTTAGGAAAACCCAATCATGAACTCCTCGAACTCCGGATCCCGACGATGATGCGCATACGACTGGCGACTCGGTATCAATAGCCGCTCGGATAAGCTTCACCTTATCCATCACTGCGTCAAATCAAATCTGGTCCCGCACCTCGCCCATATCGAACCAACCTATAGGCGATCTGCACTTCCTCCCATACAAGGCCTCATAAGGCGCCATCCCGAATACGGAGTGGTAGCTATTATTGTACGCGAACTCAACTAGAGGCAAATGGTCCTCGGCTACCTGAAGTCGATAACACAGCTCGCAAGATATCCTCGAAGTGCGGATAGTGCGCTCGGCTGTCCAGTGCATGCGTGGATGGAATGCGATGCCTCGTGCTCACTGCGTCCCTAAACCTCTCGAAAGACCTCCGAGTTAGCCGTGGCGGGCTCCTGCATCGATATGATCGAAATAGGGACTCCATGCGGTCGACGATCTCTCGGATGTAAAGTCCGCATAATCCTCACCAAGAAAGTGGGCTGATTTAGCCACCGCCGGCGATAACCCGTATAGAATCATGTCTCCTCCGAGTGCGAGGTAATCCGTGATGAAGTCCATGCTGATCACCTCCACTTCCGGTCGGGATCTCTATCGTGCGTAACAAACCACCAGGCCTCGTGCTCTACCTTACCTGCGACAACACGGGCGAGCTACGAACTCGCAACGTCCCTCTTCAAGCCATCCCACCAATACGGATCTAAGGTCGTGGTACATCTTGGTCGACCCGGATGGATAGAGTAACGCTTGCTGTGTGCTTCCCAAGAACCTGCTGTAAGTCCTCAAACATCTGGAACACAATCGCCTCAAACCTTAGCACCCCATCAGGTGCTACCTCAGGACCTTGCCCTCACGAAGAGTGTATCCGCGATAACGTGTCGAGCTGGATCCTCAATGTTGCCTCTTCACCTCGCCGGCGATGGAAGACTCGGCAACCTCACGAACTCGAACCCCACCGCTATCGTAATCAATCAAGCGGACACCAAGGCTCGCTGGCGATGCAAATCACGAACCATGTCCTCCTCTCTAGCGCATCCGATAGGCTCCCATCGACCTACGACTAAGAGCATCCGCCACAACATTGGCTTTCCCGGGTGGTACAGATATCAACATCGTAATCCTTAAGTAACTCTAACCACCGTCTCGCCGTAAGTTCGGCTCCTCTGGTGAAGATACACCTGGAGGCTCTTGTGGTGCAGAAAATATCCACATGAACCCCATACAAATAGTGCCTCAGATCTTCAAAGCGTGAATCATACCCAACTCAAATCATGGGTGGGGTAGTTCCTGCGTGTTTCTTCACCGTCGGGATGCATATGCTATAACCCGCCATCTGCATCAACACACATCCCAACCCGATGCCCGACGCGTCACAATACACGACATAACCATATGGACCTACGGAAGAGTAAGAACTGGGCGGTCGTCGGTCTCTTCAAGAATCGAAACCACGCTCACAAGCATCATCCCATCAAACTTGGCCGCCTTACGAGTCGGCTAGTCAATGGTGCGAAGATAGAAGCAAACTTCTCCACGAACCGCCGATAATATCCTGCAAGGCCCAGCACACTGCGAACCTCTGTCGGAGTAGTAGGTCTAGGCAAGTCTCGCGCCGATCTTTGCCGTATCCACTGAATGCCATCACCCGGCAATATGCCCAAAAAAGCCACGAAGTCAACCAAAACTCACATTTGGAAAACTTGGCGTAACTGCTGGTCTGGAGAATCGGCCACGATCTCCAAATGCTCCGCATGCTCTCTGCTCTGGCGAGAATAAACCAAGATATCATCAATGAACACTATCACAAACGTGTCCAAAAATGGTTTGAACACTCGGTTCATCAAATCCATGAATACCGCCGAGCATTGGTCAACCCAAAAGACATGACCACTGAACTCATAATGCGTCTGCACGTCCGAATGCATCTGGGACATCCACCTCTCGACTCGCACTTTGATGATAGCCCGATCGCAGATCAATCTTGGAGAAACATCTCGCACCTGGCGGTCGAACAAATCATCAATCACGGGGAAGGGTATACGTTCTTAATGGTCACCTTGTTCACCGCACTGTAATCAACACATATGCGCAGCGTCCGTCACTTAACACACGAACAATCTGGCGCTCCCGGGAGAAACACTAGGCGATGAAGCCCTTCTCCGGCAAATCCCTAAGCCGATCCTTGACTCTCTCAACTCGGCGGTGTCATTACGTATGGCGGAATGGAAATAGGCCGAGTGTCCGCAACACATCTATACAAACTTCAATCTCCTCTCGGGAGGATACCGGAAGGTCGTCTGAAACACTTCGGGAACTCTCGACCACCGGAATCGACGGAAAATCTGGTATCGCGGCTTGATATCAAACACCGACGAGATGGTAGATATACCCCATTCGCACTATCTTCCTAGCCTTGAGGTAGGAAATAAACCTACCCTCGGCGATACGTGCTCTCCCACTCAACAACCTCGCCGAAATGGAACGTACTACTCTCTCTGCGGTCTACATTGGCGTAGCAGAAGCTAGCCAATCCATCCCCATGATCACGTCGGTCAATCATCTCCAACTCTATCAAGTCGGCTGGGTGACGATCAGTAAATGGTCACAGACAAGCTCTATATACCCGCCGAGCTACCACCGAATCACCCACGGCGTAGCTACCTCGAAAGGGTCTATGGACTCGTGCTCTATCCCTATCCTACTAGCAACAAGGGAGATATATAGGACAGTAGAACCGGATCTATCAAAGCATACACATCAAACGAGCCCGATAAGGTACGTGGCGACATCAGTGAGGCCTCACGATCTGTCGGTGGACAAAGCATAAATGCGATTCGAGGACCGCTAGAACGGACCGAGCCACGACCTGCCGCGACCGCTGAACCATGAGTACCGCCTCCGGGCGAGTAATCAGGAGATGATGGCGGCAACAGAACTCAGTGAGCCCTACCACCGGCCGCCCCGGTCGGACAGTCCGTTGCAAAGTGACCCTGCTGGCCACAACTGTAACAAGCTCCCAAAGCAGTACCACACTTCCCGTAATGGGATCTACCGCATCGGCACACCGGGGGTGGTCCGACGGCGATTTCTGCTGCTCTGGACGTCTGAAGCCCTGGGGCCCTGGTCTGCCCTCGAATACTCTGGTTGTGCTGAGGACGGTGCAGGAGTGCTCTGAGCTGGCTGTGGTGCAAATCTAGACTGCTGCTGAGGCCGCCCACCACGATAGCCACCAGAAGACCCTCCGCCCCGCCTCTTCTCGCTGTCACAACTCGTCGGCCTCTGCGCTCCTCGCATCCAAGAGCATGAGCCTGCATGCGGGTAATGTCCATACCGGTGAAGAAACACCCGCATACGACTCGCCATATAATCATCTAGCCCGTGGCGTGGCGGTGCACCCTATCCTCCATATCTCGCTACCAACGCCGACATATCGAGCCAATGAATCAAACTCGACATTGTACTCCCGACAAGGTCGTCCTCTCGCCCTCGGTAAAAATCTATCACCGCGCCCTCCTCATCCGTGGAGGCAAGAAGTGAGTGAGGAAAGCCTCGAGAACTCATCCCAGTAGTTGGGGACGTGCTCTCCGGGATAACTCACGAATCAAACCAATCGGCTGCGGTATCACGCAGCCTATGTGAACCAAAGATCATGGACTCGGTCTCCGCCCGATCACTCTCAAAATCCTCTGTAGTCGACGGATGAACTCGCGGATCATCCTCCTCGACCGTAAAACTCGCGGGCTACAACTCGTGAAGTCTCGTAGCCTCAAACTCTCGCCTCGGGTGAACCACGGTATGAAACTGGGGACTGAATCGCTGCATCCGGCTGCCTCATGTTCGCCACGATCCGGCGATGAATCGCCATCTCAGAACCCATCTCATCTGCTCCAGGCTGTGGGACTGGAGGTGTAGGTTGTTACACCCCGTATTTCCAGAGTATGTACGTAAGGACGTACGTAGAGAATTTGAGCCTTAAAGTTAGGCTTTGGTTCGAAATTTGGGCACAAGTGCCGAATAGAGTCATTTTCCGACGAAACGTTTCCACAGCTTACGTAGGGAGAATTCCGGCTATGTCTTTTGTTATTTTTGCGGATTTTTCCGAGAGACGAAACATTTTGGACCAACGGGAGGGTGACATGTGTCACCCTCACATTGGAAGCTTGGGGCGGCAACCCTTGGACGAAAAGGGTCACGTTTTCAAGGCCAATTGGCTCCTTGTTTTGGCCTTGTTTTGTGGCTTGTTTGGTGCCATGTTTTGTGCCTTGTTTTGGGGTGTAGGGGTTAGGGTGCACTTGGCTTGATCAAGGCCTTACACTTGCCTTGCACTTGGCTTGATCAAGGCCATTGGTTTCCCTATAAATACCCCTCCCTAGTGAAGACTTATTCATTCACTCCTCACTTTGTCTAAGTCTTGAAATCCCTCCCTCTCCCTTGTTGTTGCTCTCGTCCAACTCCCCTCTCCCCCTTAGAGAAAGGCCCTTGGCCGAGAACACCCCCCCCTAGCCTAGTTGTGCTAGCCGAGCCTACCCCTTTGGTAGAAAGTTGTCTTCCAGTATTGTTATAATGCCCAAAATACTTTAGCCTTGTACCTTGTAATATCCCACAGATACCTCTATACGTAGAGCCAGGAAATACTCCCTTTTGGCCCTGTAGTCGCAAAACGAAACCCTAACGAAATCTTCATTGATTGATTGAAGTATTTAAGTAGAAGTTGGTTAGAACTTCTAAGGGTTGTTTGGACACCTTGAGTTAGAGCTAAACGCTGCTAAGGATCGACATTTAACTTGGATAATTATGGGCTTATCGAGGTAATTATCTTGTCCTCTATTTGTAATTGGAAATTACATGTTGTTAGAATATATAGTTGAAGTATACTATATATAGAACTAAGCTTAATCGTGGCAATGTCTTTGACTTAAGCCCAAGAATTAAGAAAAGAATCGACTGTTTTTACATAGGACTGTATTGCAGTAGACTTGTGTAGTATTACTGAGTAGAATTGTACACGTCCGGTTAGACGTGTAAAACCCCCCCCTGGTTGGCTTGGTGGCCGGCCTCGATAGAGGAGGAGATTTACGCTGTTGCGGGGAGGTCTTTGCGAATTTTACGTAGAAATGGAACCTTGTGTTTTGAAGTTAATAGACGTTTGTGACCTTTTTAGGTGAAAGTACTAAGAGTAGCGTATTCTACTTGAGGAGTGGAAAGGGCTAGCAAGGTTGTAGTACTTGGAGCATTTTGCTTATTATCGATACTCGTCGCGAGGTATGTGAACCTCTTCCTTCCTTTGGCATGATTCTATGTATGGAATATACCTGTGGTATCATTTCATGTTTCCTGTTACTCTTAGAAGTTAAGAGGTAGTTGTGTGATACTTGTTCCGTTTTAAACATATAAGTTCCTTGGATAGAAAATTGTTTTTGACTAAGGCATAAAGTGATTATAACGGCTTTATGGGAAGTTGGTTATAACGGCTTTATGGAAGGACAAAAGAATGCTTTTCTTCAGTAATGTAAGTAGAGAAATGATTTGAAATAAAGAATGGCAAACCGCTTTTAAGGTACCGTTGCTTAGGGTTTTTAAGAAAGAAGTCACTTGTTTTGTAGCTCTAATTTTATTTCTAAAAGGTATTGTGACTTGTCTTAAAAGGGTGGATAGGACTTGATACTATAGTTGTTAGTATCCGGCAAGATACCTTTATGGGCGTATATATGACATTATCGACCGAAACGGGCCGGCGGTATACCTTTATGGGCGCACTATATGACATTATCGACCAGAAACGGGCGGGCGAGATACCTTTATGGGCGCACTATATGACATTATCGACCCGAAACGGGCGGGCAAGATACCTTTATGGGCGCACTATATGACATTATCGACCCAGAAATGGGCCAGCGAGATACCTTTATGGGCGCACTATATGACATTATCGACCGAAATGGGCGGGCGATACCTGCACGCGCACTATGTGACCTTGATCGCGCCCTAGATGGGCGGATAGTATAGGTGCCTCTCACAGGCCGGATTATACTTATGAAAGATAAATGAGTTATATAGTAATGAACTTAATGATTCTTTTTCTAATAATGCGTAAGAATGTGCAGTAACTTTTATTAAGAATGGAAAAGATAATAAGTGCGATTAAGTTCATAAGTGTAATGACACGGCAGGATCTGTATGTATTGTTTTATACTTGTCCTTGTCATTCTTTTATGCGATTATGATCATTTCTTGTCACGTTATTTCTTCCATATTAAATTTTTGTTATCGACCTCTTCAAGCTGCGTTCATGCCGCGAGTTTTAGGTACCTGGTTGGTGATCCTTGCTCTTAGGATCTCGGTCGATTTTGGGAAAAAGCTCTATTTGTTAGGAGGCTTTATCTCTTGTACGGTTTTCCAAGTAGTAGATTCATGTATATTCGTGGGTATGGCGGGGCCTGTCCGCCAGATGTTATGTTAGAACTCTTAGGTGCAGAGTCACATATTGTGGGTCGCTTTGTAAAGAAAAGGAGGCAACCGCTTGGTTGTATATATGTATGTCAGAAGGTAGCCACTATCGGCTAACCCGTTGCTTTACTTCGTTGTTCTATTTTATAAGTTTCATGTATGTTCCGCTGATTTTCTCGATGTATACGTAAGGGTGCCTGTGTAGGGCACCGATCGCGATCGGTGGTCGTGACAAAAGTGGTATCGAGCGATTAGTCCTCGGAAAGTGTCTACGACCGTGTCTAGTAGAGTCTTGATTATCGGTGTGTTGTGCACCATCTATAATCGAGGAGGTCGAGGACATTTTAGGATTGGTTTCCATTCTTCCTCTCAAAGATCGTGCAATGAGAGTCTTATTAGGTTGAATCCTCTCGACCTATTCTTATGAAATGCTTATGCCTCCTGGCGCGACTGGCCCGTAAGGGCAAAGCGTGCAGGAGCTGCTAGAGGTACGCAGAGGGTTACGTGACTCGCACATTATGCCCGAGGTAGTAAGCGTCGGCGAAGTTCACCACGCCACGCCCGATATTAGAGCCGAGAGCGCAGCAGCTCGAGGTTCCGGCACTGAGCCTCGATTCGCAGCCGAGGCGTAGTACGTAGATTATGGAGAATGATCGGACTTTTGATCGACATAGTGGTAGGCGGCACAGAGCAGCGACTAACCTAGAGCCGAAGGTTTGCGGATCCGGATTTTTACGGGTTGTCATCCGCCCGAGTTTTATGGTTCGAGTGCGGCGAGGATCCGGGGAGTTCGCTCGACAGCTACAATGACTATGCAGTTCTTAAGGCTTGGAGACAGTTCATTATACTAGCCTCTTCGGTTCTGCGATATTGCGTTGAACTGGTTTGAGTTATGGAGTCTTGGCGAGAGGGATGATGCTCTTCCGGTGTTTGGGAGGAGTTCACGAGGCCTTTATGGATCACTTTTTGCCTCCGAGATGAGGAGGGCCGCGTAGATAGATTTTTGACCTTGAGGCGTAATGGTAGGACTATCGTGAGTACACTGAGTTTGACTCTGGCGTGCATGCGCACACCATAGTGGCTAGCGTGGCGGATAGGAGTCGATCGTTATGTGATGGGGCTAGACCACATATGATTACCGCATGCTTGGGGTGGCTCTTCACCCGGTATGGACATTGCTAGGATGCAGCCTATGCGCGAGGATAGAGGATAGAGAGGAGGATCAGATTGTTTGAGCCACCAAGAGGCCAAGACAACTGGTCTCAGGCGGTTTTAGCGGACAGCCTCAGCAGACTAGGTCTACATCGCAGCCAAGCACCGAGTGCTCCTCCACGCTTTTCAATGGGGTTTCACAACCCTGAACGCAGGGGCGGTCAGTCTCTAGAGCTTCGTAGTCTCGTGAGACGGGGTTCAGCGACGAGGCCACCTTTTCCTCAACGTGCCCGCTGTAGTAGGTTGCGTTCAGGGTATGTCGGCCGAACAGTGCTTGTTTTTCTTGTGGTCGCTTAGGCCATATGTTAAGAGAGTGTCCTTTTAAAGGGGTCTGGTGGGACAACACACCCTCTTGGATCGATGGTTCTTCGCCTTCAATAGCTAGGCAGATGTGCATGCACCGTGCCGTGGCAGAGGTCGTGGTGGAGTCCCAGCTTTAGCGGTCCTTGAACCGCCTATATGATTTCAGTATGTCTTTGGCCTTTAGAAACTTGTTTACATGATAAGTTATGGTATGTTTAAGTTTTATGAACAAATTATATTTGAGACTATGTATATGTTAGAAGGAGTTGGAAGTACGAAAAGATAATCCTGCTTGGGCTTATGATGGACGATATGTGTATGCGAGGTATTAAGGCCATGTGTGGTATTGTTGGTATGTCGGGGGTGAAAGGAAACTATGTTGTTAATTTTAAGTTTGACTCGAAAGAACATTCGAGGGCTAATGTTTCTAAGGGAAGAATGTTACACCGTATTTCCAGTAGTATGCGTGGGGCGCACGTAGAGAATTTGAGCCTTAAAGTTAGGCTTTGGTTCGAAATTTGGGCACAAGTGCGAATAGAGTCATTTTCCGACTAAACGTTTCCACGCCTACGTAGGAGAATTCCGCTATGTCTTTGTTATTTTTGCGGATTTTTCCGAGAGGCTAAACATTTTGGACCAACGGGAGGGTGGCATGTGTCACCTCACATTGGAAGCTTAGGCGGCAACCCTCGACGGTGCGGTCACGTTTTCAAGGCCAATTGGCTCCTTGTTTTGGCCTTGTTTTGTGGCTTGTTTGGTGCCATGTTTTGTGCCTTGTTTTGGGGTGTAGGGTTAGGGTGCACTTGGCTTGATCAAGGCCTTACACTTGCCTTG
Source organism: Przewalskia tangutica (assembly GCA_029844215.1). NCBI lineage: Eukaryota > Viridiplantae > Streptophyta > Magnoliopsida > Solanales > Solanaceae > Przewalskia > Przewalskia tangutica. The sequence goes on from JAQGDG010000029.1 coordinate 1,450,920, forward strand.
CACTTGGCTTGATCAAGGCCATTGGTTTCCCTATAAATACCCTCCCAGTGAAGACTTATTCATTCACCTCACTTTGTCTAAGTCTGAAATCCTCCTCTCCTTTGTTGTTGCTCTCGCCCAACTCCTCTCCCCCTTAGAGAAAGGCCCTCGCCGAGAACACCCCTCCCTAGCCTAGTTGTGCTAGCCGAGCCTACCCACTTTGGTAGACAGTTGTCTTACAAGTATTGTTATAATGCCCAAAATACCTTAGCCTTGTACCTTGTAATATCCCACAGAGACCTCTATACGTAGAGCCAGAAATACTACCTTTTGTCCCTTTAGTCTCAAAACGAAACCTAAGGAAATCTTCATTGATTGATTGAAGTATTTAAGTAGGTTGGTTAGAACTTCTAAGGGTTGTTTAGCACCTGAGTTCGAGCTAAACGCTGCTAAGGATCGACATTTAACTTGGATAATTATGGGCTTATCGAGGTAATTATATTTTAACTCTATTTGTAATTTGAAATTAAATGTTGTTATAATATATTGATGATGTATACTATATATAAAACTAAGATTAGTACTGCGGCAATGTCTTTTGACTTAAGCCCAAGAATTAAGAAAGAATCGAACTGTTTTTACATAGGACTGTATTGCAGTAGACTTGTGTATTATTACTGAGTAGAATTGTACACGTCCGGTTAGACGTGTAAAACCCCCCCCTGGTTGGCTTGGTGGCCGGCCTCGATAGAGGAGGAGATTTACGCTGCTGCGGGGGAGGTCTTCTAATTTTACGTAGAGAAATGGAACCTTGTGTTTTGAAGTTAATAGACGTTTGTGACCTTTTTAGGTGAAAGTACTTAGAGTAGCGTATTCTACTTGAGGAGTGGAAAGGGCTAGCAAGGTTGTAGTACTTGGAGCATTTTGCTTATTATCGATACTGTCGCGAGGTATGTGAACCTCTTCCTTCCTTTGGCATGATTCTATGTATGGAATATACGTGGTATCATTTCATGTTTCTCGCTACTCTTGAAGTTAAGAGGTAGTTGTGTGATACTTGTTCCGCTTTAAACATATAAGTCCCTTGGATAGAAAATTGTTTTTGACTAAGGCATAAAGTGATTATAACGGCTTTATGGGAAGTTGGTTATAACGGCTTTATGGAAGGACAAAATAATGCTTTTCTTCAGTAATGTAAGTAGAGAAATGATTGGAAATAAAGAAGGCAAACTGCTTTTAAGGTACCGGTTGCTTAGGGTTTTAAGAAAGAAGTCACTTGTTTTGGCAGTAATTTTAGTTCTAAAAAGGTATTGTGACTTGTCTTAAAAGGGTGGATAGGACTTGATACTATAGTTGTTAGTATCCGGGCAGTATACCTTTATGGGCAGACTATATGACATTATCGACCCAGAAATGGGCCGGGCAGTATACCTTTACGGGCAGACTATATGACAATATCGACCGAGAAACGGGCAGGCGATACCTTTATGGGCGCACTATATGACATTATCGACCGAGAAATGGGCCGGGCAAGATACCTTACGGGCGCACTATATGACATTATCGACCGAAATGGGCCGCAAGATACCTTTATGCGCACTATATGACATTATCGACCTAGAAACGGGCGCAAGATACCCACGCGCACTACGTGACCTTGATCGCGCCCGATCGGGCGGATAGTATAGGTGCCCTCTTACAGTCGGATTATACTTATGAAAGATAAATGAGTTATATAGTAATGAACTTAATGATTCTTTTCTAATAAATGCGTAAGAATGTGGTGAACTTTTATTAAGAATGGAAAAGATAATAAGGTGCGATTAAGTTCATAAGTGGTAATGACACGGCAGATCCGCATGTATTGTTTTATACTTGTCCTTGTCATTCTTTTGTACGCTTATGATCATTTCAGACGCTATTTCTGCTCCATATTCGACTTTGTTATCGACCTCCTTGGCCGCGTTCATGCCGCAGTTTTAGGTACCTGTGTCGTGATCCTTGCTCTTAGGATCTCGGTCGATTTTGGGAAAAAGCTCCATTTGTTCCGAGGCTTTATCTCTTGGTAGTTTCCACTGAAGTAGTAGATTCATGTATATTCGTGGTATGCGAGCCCTCGTGACTCTAGGTGTCCCACTAGCTCCTCACGCTTGCGCCCTTCTCGGGCCCGTTGCCTTACGTGGAGGCATAATCTCTGAAAGGAATACGTTAGAGGGGTCCAACTTATAACACAGCTCTAAAGCACGATCTCAGAGTGAGAAGAATGGAAACCAAATCCTAAATATCCTATAGCCTCCTGATTATTAGTGTGGTGCACAACACACCGATAATCAACACTCTACTAGATACGGTCTGTAGACACTTTCCGAGGATTAATCGCTCGATACCACTTTTGTCACGACTGTTCGGCCCGTATCGTGCCTTACCCGCACCCAAGTAGTCATACATCGAGAAAATCAGTGGAATATAAAACAAGACATGAAATAATTGTAAATGATACACGCTGAGAAAGTGGTTGCTTTTCGCATATATACATAAACCAAGGTTTGCGCTACATCCCAACTGCATAACATGACTACGCACTCTAAGGAAATAAACAACTATGGCGACAGTGGCCCGCCATACCTCGATCGCACAAAACTATCTACAACAGTGAGATCATACCCAAAAGTAGAGCCTCCTAGAAGATGGAGCTCCTAACACCAACGCAAAGAGATCCTAAGGATGTGGATCTAGCACTGCCGCTCTTACCGCGCATGAACGCAGCCCAAGGAGGTCCGCATAACAGGTACTAAGTATATGAAACTGTAAAGTACTTAAATGATAACATATCATTTTAAAATCAGTTTTGCAAGTATGTATGAAACAACCAAGGGAACCGCACATATTGTCACATCATAAACAAGAGCAACAATAGGTAAACTGTAACAGGACTTTTCTAGGCTGCGAATGATCGAAGCAGGACCAATTGCCCGTAGTATCACCATGCAAGCCTAATCTCGACTCCCGTAGTCCGCATAGGCCACTCATATAGGCCCGCATAGGTATGTAACCCTCGCATCGAGGGTAGCTACCTCGCATCGCCCCGACTCGTAGTCCGCATGGCCACATAGACCGCATGAGGTATAACCCCGCATCACTAACCTCGAACTCCCGTAGCTCCGCATAGGTCCTCGACCCGCATGCAGGTATTCTCGAATCACGGTCCTGCATCGCCTCGAGTCTACCCCGCAGACGGAGGCGCCTAACCCCTGAATATGTCAAGAGGTGAGTGATATTATACTAACATAACAGCTTATCGTTAAACAACATAAGCACAACAAGAATACTCTCTTATACAAACGTTACAAGACACTAACACACATAGCATCATATCATGTCTACTTATCAAACCATCTTATTATTCTTTTCACAAATCAATATAAGTCCGTTATAAACACATAGGCAAACCGTTTCTTTATCATGCTTAAGTGGTTATACCTAACTTCCCATAAAGCTAGTATAACTCTTAAGCTTCGCTTTAAAACCAATTTGTTCTCTTCGCTTAAAAATGATTCAAGATTCTTTGAAATGCTTTCGATCCTTATTATTCAGCTTAAGTCGCAAAGACATTGCCGTAAGTATTATTCAGCTTAAGTCAAAAGATATTGCCGTAGTTATTATTCGCTAACACATGTACGCCTACCGCACTACATATATACTTTAAAATATCATGCTTTAGGAAGAATCACATACCTTCTCAATAAAACCACCGCCAAGTCAATATGTCGCGCAGAGAAATCAACCTATAATAGTCGACACGCCTATCAACGCCTAGACTACTCAGAAACAATGATTCTAAGCGTAGGGTTCTATATCCTACGGAAAATTGGGCGCACTTCCCTACCCTGAGCTACTCAAGTCTATTGTGAAAACAACATGTAAGTACAATTTGATTATTCTTCTTTTAAACCCTTCTACTGTGATAACAGTTCAATTCTATTCTGTGATATTCTTCTAAGTATTTAATACTTATTCTTATATTACTACAGTATGTATTCTCTAATTCAAAAGAGGGTTAGGATTATTTACCTCGGTAAGCCCAATAATATCCTAGATAAAAGTCGCGCCTGAGCAAGGTTTAGCTCCTAGGTTGTACGCTCCCAGAGTCTAAGAAAACTTAGAAGTTCTTCACAACTTCTACTAAGGACTACGGGATTTGGGCTAGGGTATTTTGGGCATTATAACAATGCTAGAAGACAACTTTTCTACCAAGTGAGGGGGGGTAGATTTCGGCTAGGCTAGGGGGAGGGGTTGCCTCGGCCAAGCTCACTCAAAGGGGGGGGGGGGGGTGTTGGACGAAAGAGGCTACAAGGGAGAGGGAAGGATTTTCAAGACTTGGAAAGGAATTTGTGGATGAAGAACTCTTCATCTTAAGGGGGTATTTATAGGTCAAGCCATGGCCAACCAAGGGTCAAGATGATGCCAAGTGCAAGGCAAGTGTAGGGTGAAGATTTAGGCAAGTGTCCATTCTATCTACTACACACAAATATCCTACCAACTCCTTGACTTGTGCAAAGGCACAAAAAACGTGCCATCCTAGTCCAATTCGTCCAATGGACGATTCAAGTCCATCAATCGAGGGTGACAAGTGTCGCCTCCGTTGGTCCAAAATGTTTCGCCTCTGAAAAATCCGCAAAAATTAGAAATGGCATAGCCGAATTTACCCTACGAAGTCGTGGAAACGCTTTCGCCGGAAAACTATTCGCTTTGTGAGTTGTGCCCAAACGCCCAAGGCCTAAACTCTAAGGCCAATCTTTTGACGTATTCCTTACGCATATACTGAAATACGGTATAACAGCCGCGCCTCGCTTCCCGGCGCTGCTCGCAACTTCAGCGACCCTTCAGAATATCCGCGCCGCTGCCCTCAGATCCGCGCCGCTGCCTCGCATCCGGCGCCGCTGCCCGCTGCTCGCTCGAAACGCATTTATGTCCGTCTGCGCACTGAACTTGTAACTCCCATAACTTTCTACTCTGACGTCCTATCGACTAACGGTTGGTTGCGTTGGAAACTAGACTCAATGAACTACGCCCTAGGACTTTGAAACACTTAGGGACTCTCAATTTATCTGGTCATAACCCGCCTCAAAGTTGACTAAAACATGTCCGAAACAATCCGTCAACCTATCCTTTGAAAATTTTAAGTCTTACTCCCTTTCGCACGCTCTCACACGTGTGGCCAGAACTACGGGGTATAACACAAGGCATACAAGGTAAGTTTCATATATAAGATAGAAATAGAGAAATTGTATCGCACGAGTCTCAATATAAACCTTTAGTTTAAAATAAGTAAGGATGTCTGGACCTCATATCCTTTTTTGCTTCCCATGTTATCTCTTCTAAATTATTATTTCTTCAGAACACTTTAATAAGTACTCTGTAATCTCCTCGTATAATAAGTACTCTGTAATCTGAACATCTTCTATAGGGATAATACAGGAGGGATCTCCTATGCACTTCCAAAGCATCAATACATGAAACACTAAATGGACTGCTTCCAACTCTGGGGGTAGTTTGTTTCGGTATTTTTAGATGCTACGCAAGTGTACGTATCACAATTTATAATAATTTCGATAAAACTGAGTATCGTCCACAGAGAATGATTTATCAATTACCAACTAACTAATCTTTGGTTTCTATTTGGCAAACAAATATAAGTTGTGATTTCTAAACTAAGAATTCACAAACTAAAATAAATGGAGGAATAAAATAATAATGATAACACAAAGAATTTAATTCAGTAATGGAGGAAATTAGAATTTCCAATCTCATCAACTATCCACTCTATCATTCATTAATGACAGACTAGCGGTTCTTCTTCTTATTAAGTTAGCAGGTTAACTGAGATGTTCTATATTCCGGTTAGGACATATAAAAACTCAACCAAAATGAGAATTTTCTATATTTCTATGATAAATTCGATCACGTAGGAGGATTAAGATCAATAACCTAAAAGATACACATGCAATCGTGATACTCTAGTTCAAGATTAAACCTACGTCTAATCAACTATAGCATATTCAAATCTTCCTTTTCAGATCTCGATTTGAAATCATATAGATAATGAAAACTAATGGCCAGTTAATTTCCATTCAATAAACGCAAGTTGAATATATCTTAATAGACGAAGAATAAACACTAACAGTGCATTAAATCATAATAGAGTTTCAAGTGAATCAACGGAAAACCCTAATTAAAGTTATTAGCTCATAGACATGCTAAGAAAACTAATTAACTCAATATCCAACATGAATTGAATTAAAGTAAAGGAAAAGAACTTGAACATAAGATGTCTCTAATTGCTCCCTGGGCTCTAGTTTCTTGCCTCCAATGTGTGATATCCTCTCAAATTTTCCTACCCAGCTTATATAATGAAAACCCCTTAATGGACCTTTTCGCCCTCGTTAAAATTAGGTTTTTGGCAGCATTCGACATCGTCAGCGCCGCGGCTCAGCCATTAGAGCTCCGCATATCTAATTCACTCCTAGAGTTTCTTCTAGTGAGGCACAGCGATTCCTTCTTCCTCGGCCGCGGCTCTTCAGCGCTGCGGCTCAATCTACTGAGAGCTGCGACCCTTTAGTGTTTTTTGTTCGGATTTTGTTCAAAATTCTTTTTGAGCTTCCCAATACTTCTTTGACTCATCTATTATGAGTATCTATGCATTGTTGTCCTCAATAACCATTTATTTCCTTTGAATTAACCTTATTCCTTACTGAATCGCTTAAAACCTGAAAACACAAAACAAAACGCATAATACTGTACAAAATAACTAAAAGACTCCCTAAAACAAACTCTAAAACAATACTAAAATCTACCTAACAAACACCCCCAAAGTTAAACTTTACTCATCCTCGAGTAAAGAACTCTAGACTAGGTAAAAAGGAAAAATACACAAACTCTAAAAAATGAATCAAGTCAACCACAATAGATTATGCCTTGAAGATTATGAATACATGCAATATCATTTTTAGGAACATTCTAGCCTTTAATTTGCTATCTATAATTTCAAGTCAGATATTTCTCAAGTTTGCTTAAAGTTATTAAGGCATATGATCAGTCAACCATGATTATTGACTTAAACACGTATTCAATATTAGTTTATGCACAATGAATTCTCTCCAATATTCTATCAGGTCAAAATTCTATAGGTTTGCTTATTTGTTATTCTATAGGCTTAAGAACCAAGTGTGTCCACGACCCACGACGAATAAAAACATAAAGAAGGATTGAGTAGGAAAGGTGTTGTGTGGAATCATTGTCTTGGCATATACTAAATACTGACGGTTCAAGACATCACGTTCACCGCACAGTAAATATGTCCGATGGTATTCTACTATGGAAGGTTTAAAACTACGACTACCTCTCCAGATGCATCATCGATCCGCCGAATGATTTCTAGAAAAGCACCATGTGCGTGCGCCAAAATCTCTTCCAAGAGGGGATTGTTGGAATTACTAAAAGTGAAATAAAGTTAATTCTATTAATTATGACTCTAACAATTGGGGCCCCGCACGTCGGAAACATGGTTTCCACACACGTGCATATAAAGTGCCAAGGATCGTAATTTTCCTTAATGGAAGAGATATTGGTACGTATACGAATTGTTTGAGACGTAAGATAATAGATGGTTATTGGCCAAATGATAATGGTTTAACGTTGGTAAACGAAAGGAAGACGTGTACAATGTGTAAAATATGAAACGAGTCTGAAAAATGTCGTTGCGCCGGCAACGCCCGAAACTCTCTGAAGTTTCGTCGTCGCGGCGCCGACGACGCCTGAAACTCTCTAACGTTTAGGCATCGCGGAGCTGCGGACGTTTCAGACCGTTGGAAGAAGAACAAAAACTGATTTGTGGGCTAACTTTGGAGCATTAATTCTCCATTATTTGACTCATGAATTCAGCCATTATTTGGCTGAATTATAACTCCTCATTCAAGGCCATTATATGTCTTTATTGGCCATTACTTGGTGTTACACCCCGTAATTCCAGGACATGTATACGAGAATAGACGTGAGAGCACAAGACTTATAAAATTGAATGAAAGAAAGAATTATTTTCCAAAGGGAAAAGTTTTCCGAGCCTCGGGAAGAAAGATTGTTCGTGAATTGAGTTCCTGAATGTGATATTTGAGACTTGTAGGATTTATCGAGATTATGAAAGTTTATTTACAGAGTTGGATACGTGGGGTCCACCAGAGAAATTTTACGTTTTTTTGGGGCCCACGAGGTTTCCGATATTTTGATCAATTATGGAAATTTCGGGAAACGAAATGTTATGGACCAATGGGAGGGTGACACGTGTCACCCTCCACATAGTCATCTTGGACGAAATTGGTCATTAAGAATAGCCATGTTGGCTTGATAAAATGGACCAAGTCAAAGGGTCAAGTGGGATCTTGACATAATGGACCAATCTTAGCCATCCAAATATTTTAATCTAGACCATTGGTTGTAGTATATATCCATAATAGTAGTGTAATACTTGATATTTCCAAAACTTAGAAAAATTTCAAGACTTGTGTCTTGCTCTTTGAAGCTCTCGGTTATGAGGCATTTTCCTCAAGAAATTTTTTCAATTGTTGTCCATAATTCACAAGACTTTAACCCAAGGTTCCTAGGGGTATTGTAAGGATATCTCAATAGAAATATCCCGAAAAAATAACATTTTTACGTTAGTCGCAAGGCGAAACCCTAGGGTGTTCTTCAACTTTGAAGATGGAACTTGAAGAGGAGTTATTCATGAGCTTCTAAGGAGTGCTTGGAGCGGATTGGAACATAAGAAGAGGAGCTAAAAGTTGCTAAGGATCGACTTTTACGCTTGGACATTATTAGGGCTTATTGAGGTAAAATCTTCATCTTCTTAATGTAATTGAAGATTACATGTTATAGTAGTTAATAAATGAGCATGCGGTATATAGAATGAAGTTTGAAAAGATTTGGATCATGTCGACATGTTAAAAACCGAAAATGGACAAGTTAGCCATTAATGTTGTAATCAATTTGGTCGATAATTACAATCGTCGCATGTTAAGGAAGAAAGGATTTATAGTTGTTGTAATTGTCATTATGTATAACATATTGGAATAACAACTTAGATTGAAAAATGAATTGAAAGAGAATTGATATTGTTATGGATAGTGTTATTGCCGAGAATGTGCCTTAAGGAATGGACAATTTTATATTTATTGTGGGGCAGAATTTTACACGTCCTATTAGGCGTGTAATCCCCTTTGTATTTGCTGAATTGTTGGGCCTTAAATGTGGCGTTTGGTTATTTATTTTCGGGCCTTGAAAAAGGTGGAAAAGTACGTAGAAACAAAGGAAGTGCTGCCCGATTTTCCGTAGAATAAGGGACCTTACACTTAGTATGATTCTACGTTAAAAAGTGAGGAGTTGATAGACATGTTATGATTAATATAGGTTGAAGTACTACGAGTAGCGTATTCTACTTAAAGGATGGAATAGCTCAAGGTTGAAGTACTTTGGAGCATTTTGCTACTTGTCGATAATCGTCGCGAGGTATGTGAACCTCTTCCTTCCTTTGGCATGATTCTATGTATGAAATATACATGTGGAGTTATTTCATGATTCCTTCTACTCTTAGAAGTTAAGAGGTATGTATGTTGATTTACTCTATGGAAAAGTTATGTCTAAGTTATCCTAAGTTCTTACCAAGTCTTATGGGGGATGTTGGTAAGAGTCGTTAGGAAGTATTTGAAGTCGAGTTGACTTTGCTAAGTCACTGCACGAATGAGAATAAGTATCGAACAAGCCATTGCAGCGTTAATAAAAGAAAATGTATCGGCAATCAATTAAATTAAAATGAATAGAATTCGCCATCTGCATAGAAGCTAAGATAAGACAAAATTGTATTACATTTTCTAGATCATGGCTGCTTTAATAAGATCGTTATAAACAAGTATAACCTATTCACAACGCATAAAAGTATATGTTACTTAATTTAAAGAGTTTACGTATGAAGTTTTAAGACTATGAACCTTGAATTAAAAAGGTTAAGAGACTCTATTTTTCAAGTTATGGGACTTGATTCTTAAAGGAATGAATGACTTGATTTAAAAGTATAGAATGCTTGATTTGGGAAGAGCATTGATAACTTGATAATCTAAGTTAAGAAACTTGATTTCTTAAAAGTTAAGAGACTTGAAGTATTTTGAAAACTATGTAACTTGATTTGAAAGTATAAGTCCCTTGGTTATAAAAGGAATGAATTTGTCCAAGACATAAAGAGTTATAATGACTTTATGGGAAGTTGGTTATAACAACTTTATGGAAGGTTAAAAGAATGGTTTTCTCTAGTAATGTAAACAAAGAAATGACTTGAAATAAAGAAGGGTCACTTGATTTAGAAGCCTAGAAATGTATTTCTAAAAATGTAGTGACTTGTTTGAAATGTAGACATGCCTTGATACTACGGGTGTTAGTATCTTGGGGTATTTATATGAAAAAGAGTCTTCTGAAAAGAATGGAGGTACATAATACCTTGGGTTAAATCCCCGGATTTTTAATGACATGTACCCTTAAGTTTGAATGACATGAGAATGCTTAATAATTAAGGCTAATAAGAAGTTAAGGGATTTCTTAACTTGCTGATATTTATGATAAGCCGGTGGTGCTTATGTTATGTATGATAGGTCGGTGGTGCTTATGTTATGTATGATAGGCCGGTGGTGTTTATGTTATGTATGATAGGACGGTGGTGCTTATGTTATGTATGATAAGCCGGTGGTGTTTATGTTATGTATAATAGCCGGTTGTGCTAGGTTATGTAATTCTTACGGGGTAAACCCCCGGGCTACTACTTATTCCATGGATTTGCTACCCATGATGCGAGTGCGGTTATACTAGCTTTATACTTTAAACAAATACATTCTTCTTTATATCCAGGAGACTTATACTTTCAAAACCAAGTATCATATACTTTTAAAATACTTTAAGTCTCTTAACTTTTAGAAACTAAGATATCCTTAATTTTCTTAAACAAGTGAGTTAAGTCTCTAACTCAACCATCTTGGACATTCTTAAAATAAGCCAAGGATATCAAATGGAGTAGATTGTCAAAAATCTTATACGTCTACCGTACTATATATTTACAACTATTCATGCTCAAGAGATAAGAAAGTTCCACATACCTCTTCGGTTTAATCCACTTGTTAAGTCCAATATGCCGTACGTAGTATGTCAACCTATAATGACCATAATACGTCTATTAACTTCTAACTTCCAACGTAGAATATTCTAAGTGCAAAGTCACTAAATTCCACGGAAAATCGGACAGCACTTCCTTTGTTTCTACATACTTTTCCACCTTTTTCAAGACCCAAATTCAATAACCAAACACGCCACATTTAAGGATCAACAATTAAGCAATACAAAGGGGATTACACGCCTTAACAGGACATGTAAAATTCTGCCCCACAATTGATATCAAACTAGTCCAAACGACAATGCCATTCTCGGCCAAAAGGTGTCACAACATATCTTCCTTTCCAATTCCTTTACAATACAAGTTGTTTAGTATAACATGTTATAAATCTGCAATCGATTATAACAACAATAATCTTCAAGTAGATAATATGCGACGATTCTAGTTATCGACCAAATTGTATTTCAATTTCAAATGACTAATCAATGTCATTTCGGATTTGAGCTTCTAAAATTCCATAACACTAATCAATCTTCATAACACATATCACATGATCATTTCAAACGTATCATAACATGGAATCTTCAATTACAATAGTAAGTCGAAGATATTACCTCATTTAGCCCAAATATGCCCCAAGATTACAAGTCGATCCTTAGCAACTTTAGCTCCTCTTTTCGACGTTCCAATCTACTCCAAGCAACCCTTAGAAGCTTATGAAGAACTCATCTTCAAGTTCCAACTTCAAAGTTGAAGAACTCCTTAGGTTTTCGCCTTGCGACTAACGTGAAAACGTAGTTTTTCCGGAATCTTTCTATTGAGATAACCTTACAATACTCTTAGGAACCTTGGTTTAAAGTATTGGGATTATTGAAGCAAGATTGCAAAATTTTCCTCCCTCATTTCTTGCTAAAGTCGAGAGCCTCTCTTTTCATTCTCTAAATTCTAGAAAAATAATTCTAAGTATGGAGACTAGTCTTGCACTAGTAGTAGTATATATAAATAAAACAAGGGCTAGGATTCATCCAAATGGAAGGTCAGGATGTGGTCAATTATCTCAAGCCATTGACCTCTTGACTTAGTCAAAATTATCAAGCTCTAGCTTTTAGCAAGACTTGGTTATCTTAACTTGGGTCAAATGACCATAACACCCATGGTCTATTTCGTCCAACCAAATAAGGGGGGATGGGGGTGACACGTGTCGCCCTCCCGTTCGTTGCAATACTTCATTTTCCGACAATTCCGATAAATTTTTACTCGTCTCAAATCTTAACATTTTTGAGTTCTTACGTACGTTCTTATAAACATGTCCTGGAATTCCGGGGTGTAACATTCTTCCCCCCTTAGAAACATTCGTCCCCAAATGTTCTTTTGGGAGTCAAACTTAAAGATAGCGACATAGTCTCCTTACAACCCCTACATACCAATAATGCCACACGTGGCCACATAACAATACTCATACTAAAATGCCAACCTGAACCCCATGTGTCAACGTCGGTTATATGCATAAAGCTTCTGCTGACTCAGAGCTTACTAATAATCTTTCCTGGATAAGCTTCGCCTTATCCACAGCCCGCTGAATCAGGTCTGGACCAAATAACTGAACCTTGCCTACGTCGAACCAACCAACCGGCGATCTACACTTTCTTACATACAAGGCCTCATACAGGGTCATCTGAATACTGGAAGGGTATCTGTTATCGTACGTAACTCAACAAGAGGCAAAATAATCCTCCCAGCTATCTTTGAAATCAAGAACACAGGCCCGCCACCTATCCTCAAGTTCCTGGATAGTACGCTCTGCCTGTCCGTCGGTCTGAGGGTGTAATGCACATCGAGACTCGCCTGTCCCTAACCCTTCGAAAACCCCGGTTATCTCAGAATCGAGCTCATCTGTCTGATATCATAGACGTAGGAACCCCGTGCAGTCTCACAATCTCCCTGCTATAAAAGCTAGCATGATCCTCAGCCGAGCAAGTGGTCCTAACCGGAAGAACACAGCTGGTTTCGTCAGCCTGTTTACTATGACCCCCAGGGAGTCGCACTTCCTCTAAGTACGATGCTACCCTGTAACAAGATCCATATTAATTACCTCTCATATCTAAGTTGGGATTTCAATCGCCTGTAATAGCCCAATGGGCTTCTGGTGTTCAACCTTGACCTGCTACTAATTCGGACATTAAGCAAAAACTCTGCTACGTCCCTCTTCAGGCCATCTTACCAATACATACATCTGAGGTCACGACACAACTTAGTCGACCCCGAACAATTAGAGCAATAAGCACTGCGTGTCTCCCCTAAAACCTACTGACTAGTCCTGCAGCACCGGGTACACACAATCTATCCTCATATCACAGCACCCCATCCGGTGCTACTCAAACAGGCTCTTCTCTTCTCGGAGAGCTGTATCTCGATACCGTATCATAACTGGACCCTCATACTGTCGCCTCTTTACCTCCTCAACGATGGAAGACTCGGCAACCTCTCAGATCTAAACTTCATTAACCTTGGAAACAAATAATCGAACCCCTTGGCTCGGTAGCTGATGAATCTCACGGACCACGTCCTGTCTATCTGGTTGCCCATCTGGCAGACTACCCATCGATCCACGACTAAGAGGATCTGTAACCGTCTCGGCTTTCCCCGGGTGGTATAGGATATCGATATCACAATCCTTGAGTAACTCTAACCACCGTCTTTGTCGCAAATTCAACTGCCTCTGTCTGAAGATATACCGGAGGATTTTGTGGTCTGCACAAATATCCACCTAAAGTCTATATATACGTCATGCCTCCAAATCTCCAAGGCATGATTAACTGCCGCCAACTCTAAATCGTGAGTGGCGTAATTTCCTTTCATGCTTCCCTAACTGCTGGGAAACATAGGCTCTATCCTTATCGTGTTGCGTCAGCACACAACCTATCCCAACACCCAATGTGTTTACAATAATAACCTAACCCTCTAGTCTCTCAGGAGGGTAGAACTATAGTCGTGGTCAACTTATCTTCCGATAACTGGAAACCTTTCTCATACTTGCGAAATATTCGGCATCTTTAATCTCAATTGTGGTTACTGTTTCCCTTTCTCTGTTGCAACCAAACTTGGTCACTAAACTTAGACTTGATTCCTTTGCCGGCCGCATGGCTAAGACTTCCTGCCAATCACAATTTAGGGGGGGGGGGATTTCCTTGATCTCGTCAAGTAGTAACCCGATTCTCTCCCAGCTCGTAGAGCTTATAGTCAGGTGTTCAACCTCAATTCACGGTATTACCTACTCCAATGACTTGTCAAAATTTCTTATCGTTCGAGTGTCTACTCGTCTTTTCTTTATAAGCTATTTCAAGTTGTCCCGGGTCCCTTACCCCCCCGTATCTCCTTACTAACTTTCTCGTTAGTACAGATGCTACCACCTTTCCTCGAGGTGTTCTTACTGCCCATCCCATACTGATGGTCTTTACACTAGTCTGGGGTAATCATATCTCGTGCAACTTACATAACCATAGTTGCATTCTCTTTTATCATTCTGGTCATAACCCTTTCTTATGCTTATAATAGCAAAAGTATTTCTATCTTGATTCATAATCATACAGTTTCATGCATGCGTATTTCCTGCATTTATATCCTTACAACACCTCCTCGACCATTTCGTAACGTCGTTCTCAATTACCCCAACACAATACTTTTCCCACGGTTATCTAAAACGGTAACCTATGGCATGACGATACTGAATACTTTACCAGTCTACTATCCTTCGTCTAACAACATGGGTACACATAACCCCATAACACGTAAAACTATCCTTTCACGTGGGGGAGAGAACTTATCTCCCTTAAATAAAATTTCCTTGGAGTCACAACCCTAATCACAGGGTCCCCTTGCGGTCCTGTAAATATCTAATCATCACGCACCGCCTTAAAATCGTATAGATTTTCAAAACCTACCAAAGATGTCTTCTGTTCTCTGTAGGCAGTACTCGTACTTATCTTATTCTTGCTTGCGCGCTATCCTGAACCTATCCGGAAGGTCATGGCCCTGACCGCCACACCAAAACAACTCCAAGTACCCCCAAGGGCACTTAAAATAACTCTTTCAAATTCAAGTACTTCTTACCTTCTGCCTCAATTCACCTCAATGAACAAGTCACACAGACTTATTAAAAACAATGATGTCAAAGAATGAAGGATAATTCACTGGTTACCACCACTTCTCTTCCTTTCCACTCGATAACCGGCTTATTGGAAAACCGGAATCGAGCCAATCTCTCTGCAGCCAACGTTGGCATAACAAGAGGCCAACTAGCCCGTACTCATAATGACCTCAACGTCTGTCATAACAGCTCTGCTAGGTCTGCTAGGGTTCAACGACTGTATCATCACCGACAATTATTATCTACCCGCTCAGCTACCACCTAACACTCATGGGTGTAGTCACCTCGAAAGGTTCTCATGGATTCAGGATCTATTTCTTTACACTCGGTTGCTCTTTTTTTTCACTGGTCGTACTATTTCCGTACTTCCAAACTTATATTAGCATACGTACATAACTTCCATACTAAATCTGGCCTCCAATATTTGGAGTTACTAAATTAAACAATATAAGGACATTTCCGGCTCTCACAACCTGGTTCCGGTGGAATGCTTCCACGAACCCGTAAAACGATTAACTAGACTCGGGCCTTGCACCCTCGTGACCCTGTCACATAGCGGGACTACTACCAACTGATCCCATTCCATTATAGGATATGGGGCGACCCTTAATAGGTCCTCAACCCGACTCGACGTCGTACTTAACTCTTATCCTTGGTCTGACTTAACTTTTTACTACCCGAGAAGGCCTTATATACCTAAGGTCTCAGCGGTTATCACTATTCTTAGGCTCGCAATTCCCATGCTCCAAGCCTACCTTATCAGCCCCCCCGTAAACGGGTACAATAACTTCTCATAATACCATAATCGTGTTGTCTTTATCACAACAATCATATTTTCTCCATACGGATCTCGTCCGTACAATTCCCTTAAGCGTACCACGTAGCTTAAGTTACTAACATATCATTCCATTAAGTCCCTTAATTATCACTTCTTAAGGGTCCATTACATTCTCAGACAACTCATCATCACCTAATTATCTCAAATTAGTACGTAAAACCTTGATGAGAGTTCATTAAACTGTTTCATACCTTCCCGGTATCTATTTAGTCCTTACCAAATTCCTGGTAATCTAAAATCATCCTAGGAAACACATATGTGACTCTCATACATAAATACGTATAGTTGTTATGTCATAATACCAACTATAGTACAAATATACCAACCTGGATACGCAATCCACATAATCTTTCCTGGGTCACTGCTGCTTTTCTCGTAGCTGCAATCAACAAACTCGTTAGGGAGAGACGACCCTAACCACACAGCTCTATCGCACGATCTCAGAGTGAGAAGAATGGAAATCAATCCTAAATGTCCTGCATCCTCCTGGTTATAGATGTGGTGCACAACACACCGATAACCAAGACTCTACTAGACACGTTCTGTAAACACTTTCCGAGGACTAACTGCTCTGATACCACTTTTGTCACGACCCAACCCGGGCATGATCGTGCCCTACAGGCACCCCTTACAGGTATACATCAGAGAATAGCAGCGGAACATATAAAACTCATAAATACTTAAACAGTAAATGTCAACATGTTAGCCGATAAGGCCACCTTCCATAAAATATACATGAACCAAAATAAAATAAACCAGTACATTTCTGTTCTTAAAAACTCAATCCACAGTGTGACTACAGACCTCTAAGGATAACAACTGTGATGGGACAGGGCCCCGCCATACCCCTGAATATACAACAACTGACCATACCAGGGATCTGAACCAGGGATAAGCCTCCAGAGTAATAGAGTTTCTCAACAGCTGAACAGTGATCCTAAGAGTGAGGATCAAGAACTCAGATACTCTACTGCGGCATGAACGAGCCCTGCAGGAGGTCAAGACAACATGTACCAAGTATGTGAAACTAAAAGATCAGAATGAAATCATAAAGTCTAATATAAAATCGAGACATGTATGATAACTCAAATAACGAAGACATCAGGCCTTACTAACAATGAGAGTAAACAAGAGTATACTTTCATCGCATAAAAATAGAGGCTCATGATCAAAGTAGGCCACCCGCCGTAGTATCATTAAGCAATCCTACTCCTGGGACTATTTCACCCGCAAGGGTCGTATGGACCCGCATTAGGTAACTTCCTCGCATAGACAGTATCCGCCCGCATAGGTCGTATAGACCCGCATGAGGTATTCCTCGTATAGGACTGGTCCGCCCCGCATAGGACTATTTTACCCGCATAAGCCCTACGGACTCGCATGAGGTATTCCTCGCATCATGGGTAGCAAATCCACGAAATATGCAAATGCCACAAACCCGGGGAATGACCCCGTAATGAACAATATATCACTAGCACAACCGGCTATCATACATAACATAAGCACTACCGACTTATCATACATAACATAAGCACTACCGGCTTATCATACATAACATAAGCAAGTTAAGGAATCCCCCTAACTTCTTATTAGTCTTATTGATATACACTCTCATTTTAGTTTACTTAAGGCACTAACATGTCATTATAATAATCCGGGAATTTAACCCAAAGTACGATGTGCTTCTACTCTTTTAAAATGTCTCTTTTTCGTATAAAACTTCCAAGATACTAATAACCGTAGTATCAAGTCACATCTATTTTTCAAGACAAGTCACAATACCTTTTAGAAATACATTTATAGGTTTCTAAATCAAGTGACTTCTTTCTTTTAAAACCTTAAGCAATTTATGCCTTAAAATCAATTTGCCTTTCATTATTCCAAGTCATTTATCATACTTACATTACTTAGAGTAAACCACTCTTTTTAACTTTCCATAAAGCTATTATAACCAACTTCCCATAAAGCCGTTATACTAGCTTTATACTTTAGACAAATACATTCTTCTTTATATCCAAAAGACGTATACTTTCAAAACCAAGTATCATATACTTTTAAAATACTTTAAGTCTCTTAACTTTTAGAAACTAAGATATCCTTAATATTCTTAAACAAGTGAGTTAAGTCTCTAACTCAACCATCTTGGACATTCTTAAAATAAGCCAAGGATATCAAATGGAGTAGATTGCCAAAAATCTTGTACGTCTACCGTACTATATATTTACAACTATTCATGCTCAAGAGATAAGAAAGTTCCACATACATCTTCGGTTTAATCCACTTGCTAAATCCAATATGTTGTACGTAGTATGTCAACCTATAATGACCATAATACGTCTATTAACTTCTAACTTCCAACGTAGAATATTTTAAGTGCAAAGTCACTAAATTCCACGGAAAATCGGACAGCACTTCCTTTGTTTCTACATACTTTTCCACCCTTTTCAAGGCCCAAATTCCATAACCAAACACGCCATATTTAAGGCTCAACAATTCAGAAATACAAATGGGATTACACGCCTTAACAGGACGTGTAAAATTCTGCCCCACAATTGATATCAAACTAGTCCAAACGACAATGCCATTCTCGGCCAAAAGGTGTCACAACATATCTTCCTTTCCAATTCCTTTTCAATACAAGTTATTTAGTATAACATGTTATAAATCCGCAATCGATTATAACAACAATAATCTTCAAGTAGATAACATGCGACGATTCTAGTTATCGACCAAATTGTATTTCAATTTCAAATGGCTAATCAATGTCATTTCGGATTTGAGCTTCTAAAATTCCATAACACTAATCAATCTTCATAACACATATCACATGATCATTTCTAACTTATCATAATATGGAATCTTCAATTACAATAGTAAGTCGAAGATTATTACCTCTCTTAGCCCAAATATGCCCCAAGATTACAAGTCGATCCTTAGCAACTTTAGCTCCTCTTTTCGACCTT
This sequence comes from Przewalskia tangutica, assembly GCA_029844215.1. Taxonomy (NCBI): domain Eukaryota; kingdom Viridiplantae; phylum Streptophyta; class Magnoliopsida; order Solanales; family Solanaceae; genus Przewalskia; species Przewalskia tangutica. The sequence goes on from JAQGDG010000029.1 coordinate 1,470,050, forward strand.
CCAATCCACTCCAAGCAACCCTTAGAAGCTTATGAAGAACTCCTCTTCAAGTTCCAACTTCAAAGTTGAAGAACTCCTTAGGTTTTCGCCTTGCGACTAACGTGAAAATGTAGTTTTTCCAGAATCTTTCTATTGAGATATCCTTACAATACTCTTAGGAACCTTGGTTTAAAGTATTGGGATTATTGAAGCAAGATTGCAAAATTTTCCTCCCTCATTTCTTGCTAAAGCCGAGAACCTCTCTTTTCATTCTCTAAATTCTTGAAAAAAAATTCTAAGTATGGAGACTAGTCTTGCACTAGTAGTAGTATATATAAATAAAACAAGGGCTAGGATTCATCCAAATGGAAGGTCAAGATGTGGTCAATTATCTCAAGCCATTGACCTCTTGACTTAGTCAAAATTATCAAGCTCTAGCTTTTAGCAAGACTTGGTTATCTTAACTTGGGTCAAATGACCATAACACCCATGGTCTATTTCGTCCAACCAACAAAGAGGGGGTGACACGTGTCGCCTCCCGCTCACATAATACTGCTTTCCGACAATTCCATAATTCCGATAAATTTTTACTCGTCTCAAATATTAACATTTTTGAGTTCTTACGTACGTTCTTATAAACATGTCCTGTAATTTCGGGGTGTAACACTTATGTGACTTTATCGTATCCCAGATTGGGCCGGCCAGTATACCTTTATGGGCAGACTTATGTGACTTTATCGCGTCCTAGAATGGGCCGGGCAGTATACCTTCGTGGGAAGGCTTTTGTATGACTTCGCCGTGTCCCGCAAATGGGTCGGGTTACATTATTACATATGGATAATCAAAGTGAACTCCAAAATGAGGCGTCCTTCCATAAAGGGCCGGATTTATGTTATGCAAGATAAGTAAGTTATATGGTTATGAACTTGATGATTTTTCCTAAGTATGTACGTAAGAATTTGACTATAACTCTTATTGAAAAATGGGAAAAGATAATTGTTACACCCCGAAATTTCAGGATATGTGTCACACCCCGAAATTCGGGCCCGTGACTGGTGCCTTACCCCGGGCACCCTAGTGATACAACATCAGAGAAAAACCAGCGGAAATAAAAACTTAGACATGCAACAATAGTTATAATAATAAACAGGCCAACCAAAAGCTTGCCTTCAAGATATACATAAAACTCAATGGGCTTAATCCTTTTACAACCCCACAACAAAGACTCTGCACTTAAGATTTACAACGACTATGACGGACAGGCCCCGCCATACCCCGAATGTACAAGAACCTACAACTGGAAACACATACTAAAAGATAAGCCTCCGAGAAACGGAGCTTCCTAATACGCTGAATCGTGATCCTATGGCGAGGATCCACGACCGATGACTCTACCTGCGGCATGAACGCAGCCCCCAAGAGGTCGATAACAGTACCAAGAATGTGAAATCAGAATATCGCAGCTTAAATCATAATACTATATAAAGCAGGAGACATGTATGATAACCAAAGTACAGTACGCAACATAAAAGCAGTCAAGTCAGGGACTCACGCCCTCAAAGTCACCACTCAAAATATAACTATGGGTCTCACGCCCACCACATCCATCATGTTCGCATCATGGCCACATGCCCCCGGAATACTGCATCGGTGTAGACATGTCCATGATGCAACACATAACAAGGCGTGGCCACATGCCCCGAGAATCGTGACGGTGTAGACATGCCCATGTAACCTCAATAACAATATATCGTGGTCAACCCCGCCGCACGCCACATGCCGGAATCCGTGACGGTGTAGACACGCCCATGTTGCGCAATAACCATATATCGGTAATCAACCCCGCCGCACGGCCGCATGCCCCCGAATCTGCATCGGTGTAGATACGCCCGTATGACATCAACAACAAGACAAGAATCAAAATGGAAACATACGTGGAATTCTCCATCATCGCCAAGACGCTCCAAGTAAGTTCTCAATAAGTCAACCGCCTCTATCGAGACGCGGTAACACGTAAATACCACACTTGCACAACAAAGGCTATCATCACAAGCATAGGCAAGTTTCACAACAACAAGCATAGCAAGTTTCACACAACTCAAAGTACTTTCATTTTATGCCAAAGTCCGGTTTTAACCCCAAAGTACTACATACGTTAAGTTCTTTTAAAAGAGATCCATTACTTTATAAAAGTCACCCGATACCCGTAGTATTAGAATGACCAACCCACATTCCTTTTCAAAATCAAGTAACAACATTCTTTTTCCTAAGTTCCGGTTGCCTAGTTTCAATTACTCAAGCTTCTCATTTTCAAATGGTTTCATAGTTCATAAACTTAATCACTTGATTCCTTTTAGACAATCGAGTAATATATGTCTCACGTGAGAGTAGGTTATTCTTGTTTACAACATTCTTATTACAAAACCATGATCTAGAAAATGTAATATCATTTTGTCTCATCTTAGTTTCTATGCAGATGGAGGTTTCTGGTTTTAATACGATACATCATTATTCAATACATTTTCCTTTATTAACGCCGCAGTTGGTCTGTCGATACACATTCGATTTCCAAATCAAGAAACATTATCCCTTTAAATAAAACCAAGTACTCATTACTCACGAATGAGGTTTCGCACAAACATCCACATTAAAACAAATAAGTTAAGTCTCTTATCTTATAAGATCAAGTCTCTTAACTTCTAACATCAGTAAACCATTTTCTTTACCTCTCTTAATACATTATACCTAACTCCCCATAAAGCTAGTATAACTCTTTTTAAAACCTTTAAAACCAAGTGTTACTCTCCCTTCAAAACGATTTATAAATCTTTTGAAATACATCAAGTTCTTTATTATAACTAGCCAGTTATAATTCACATCAGTTACCTTTTAAAACCACAAAGTATTTTCTTACCTACATAAAGCTGTTATAACCAACTTCCCATAAAGCCGTTATAACACTTTATGTTTTAAAAACAATCAAACACAGTTAACACATGTACGTCTACCGTACTACATAGTTCACACATATCATGCTAGAAGAGATAGGAAGAGGTTCACATACCTCGCGACGATTTATCGACAATAAGCAAAATGCTCCAAGTACTACAACCTTGCTAGCCCTTTCCACTCCTCGAGTAGAATACGCTACTCTTAGTACTTTCACCTATAAAGGTCACAAACGTCTATTAACCCCAAAACACAAGTTTCTATCTTTCTACGTAAAATTCAAAGACTCTCCCCGCAACAGAAATCTCCTCCTCTATCGAGGCCGGCTACCAAGCCAACCGGCAGTGGTTTACACGCCTAACCTGGGACGTGTACCATCCTACTCAAGAATCCCTACACAAGTCTACTGCAATACACCCATGTAAAATACAGCTTCTTTTCTTTATTCTTCAGGCTTAAGTCAAAAGACATTGCCGAATACTAAGTATAGTTCCATATATAGTATACTTCAACTATATAATCTAACAAACATGTAATTTCCAATTACAATAGAAGGACAGTAGTGTTTACCTCGATAAGCCCAAAATTATCCGAGTAAAAAGTCGATCCTGAGCAACGCTTAGCTCCTACTCCGAGCGCTCCATACAATCCTTAGAAGTTCTAACCAACTTCTACTTACAACTTCAACAACGGGTGAAGATTTCCTTAGGGTTTCGTTTTTGTGGCTAAAGGAAGTATAATCGTATTTTCTGGGCTTTTGTATAAGTGTAACCTTGGGAATACTACAAGGTATTTGGGCCAAGGCATTTGGACATTATAACAATACTAGGAGAGTATTTCTATACCACAACAAGGGGTATTATACGAAACAACTAGGCAGTGGGTACCCACGGCAAGGCACCACAGGGGAGGGGTGGCCTCTCGGCCAAAGCTCCACAAAGGGGAGGGATGGCTTTTGGACGAATCACAAGCAAGAGGAGAGGGAGGTTTTCAAGACTTGGAAGTTTTGGAATGGATGAAGTCTTCACACTTGTGGGGTATTTATAGCAAAACCAAAGGCCAACCAAGGGCCAAGATCCTTCCAAGTGTATAGCAAGTGTAAGGACAAGATTAAGCCAAGTGCACCCTAAACCCTACTCCACAAAACACTCCACAAACAAGCCACAAAGCAAGGCACAAATCAAGGCCAATCGGCCAAGGCCAACCAACCTTGACCGCCTCCAAATCGTCTCAACGAGGGTGACAAGTGTCACCTCCCGCTGGTCCAAAAATGTTTCGCTTCTAAAAATCCGCAAAAATATAAATGACATAGCCGAATTTTTCCAACGTAGTCAGGAAACGCTTCGCCGAAAAACGACTCAAATCGGCACTTGTGCCCAAATGAATCGCCAAGCCTAATGAAGTTCGAAAATTTCTACGCACGCCCCCACGCACATACTGGAAATACGGGTATAACATTCTCCTTAGAAACATTCGCCGAATGTTCCTTCTAAGTCTCAAACAAACGTCGCCAAGATAGTCTTCACTACTATACTTACGAGAATCAAACATGCCACACCGCCACAAAATAACATGCGCGCAAACCCAAATCCACGCCAACGAGGAACCACCTCGCTTAGCACAAAAGTCCCCAAGGTCTAAAATATACTCCCTTCGCACCTATATTTCACAAAAGAAACGATCACACACGCTCACTTCTCCTCTATCTCGCCGCACTTTCTCGAACACTCGAGCTCTTTCTAGCATCCGTACCACACTTCCGCCAATGATTCTGTTTCCAACCCTGAGTTACTACCTCCAAACTCGGTCATCTTACTACCCTCGATTTCTCTAAGGCCATTCTCGCCTTCACGAACCGATTCGTCGAACATATCTATGAACTCATACGATGGTCATCTAAACTTGGGCCTAGCACCCTCGTGACCGCCACCGGCGACCACCGAGCTGACCCTTTCTCGAACGACGCGGGTTGGCCCGCAACATGGCCCCAACCCGACCATCAGCGCCGCCGCCTCCCGACACGGAACACATTGAAGCTACCACTTCCATCTCACACTATCCAGATTTTTAAATCACACTATAGCACAAGGCTATCCGAACATAACACTTAACACATCATTAACATCAATACATACAAGTATCTACAGGGTTAAGGATATACCTGAAACTAGGCGGTTCAAGGCGCTAAAATCGAACTTCCACCGCGACTTACCGTGGCATGGCCCGCAATCGCCTAGTAGTCTGTGCTATCCTACCAGCGCTACCCACAGTCGGGACAGTCTCGTCATATGGCCCGCTGGCCGCAAGAATAACAAGCTCCCTTGGTACTACGACACTCTAAATGCGGTCTACCATCGACCACCGAGGTAGGGGTGTGCATCGCCAACACCCCTACTCCCGAGCATCTCAAACAGGAGCCCCGACCGCTCCGAATATCCCAGGGTCCCGGCGCGGAGGACCACTCGCAATGGCGGAGGTACATAACTAGTCTCTGATGGCGTCCGCCTCGAAAGTCGCCAAAATATCCGGCCGTCTTGGCGCCTGTGGCGGTCCACCTGCCGATCTGCGCTCGCCGCGCAGTGCATGAGCACGAACGCGGGCAATGTCCATGCTCGGTGAAGAAACACCGCAAAAGACTCGCCATATAATCATCTAGCCCGGTGACGTAGCGATGCACCCTATCTTCCATATCTCAACCAGCGCAGGACATATCGAGCCAAAGAATCGAACTCGACATTGTACTCCCGACGCGCCTCTCTGCCTCAAGAACAAAAATCTGTCGCCCGTGCCCTCTCATCTGCGGAGGCAAGAAGTGCGTGAGAAAGCCCCGAAAACTCATTCCATACTGCTGGAGTGCATGCTCTCCCGAAAGCTCCACGAATCAAACCAATCGATCGCGGTATCACGCACCGACGCGAACCGGGTCCGCAGACTCGGTCTCTGAAGCCTTGATCACCCGCGTGATCCTTCAGAATCGACGGATGAACTCCTGCGGATCATCCTCGTGCCTTGACCAGAACTCAAGCGGGCTACAACTCGTAAAATCTCGTAGCCTCAAACTATCGCTCTCGGGTGCACCACAGTCTTCGCTGAATCGAATCGCCGCGTCCGGCTGCTCTCATATCGCCACAACTCGCCAATAATCGCCATCTCTCGTGACCCATCTCCTGCTCGGTGTGGGACCGAGGCTCGTGCATCAGAGTCTCACGCCCACGGCCGCGCTCTAAACCTCGCTGGTCTTTGGCGGCGTCGCGAAACTTCGCCGTCGGAAGCACTGCTCAGTCTTGGCCGCGCCTCGGACTCTCTGCATCTCACTAGCAGCTCCGCCATTTGCCTTGCCCACTGGGCGGGTTGCCATGCGGAGGCATAATCGTAAAAAGCGAGACACGTCGAGAGGTCCAACTTATAACACGCCAAGGCACGATCTCGTAATGAGAAGAATAGAAACCAATCCTAAATGTCCTATAGCCTCACGATTATAGATGTGGTGCACAACACATCGATAATCAAGACTCTACTGAACACGGTGCGTAGACACTTTCGAGGACTAATCGCTCGATACCACTATGTCACACCGAAATTGGGCGTGGTCGTGCCTTACCCGGCACCCTAGTGATACAACGTCAGAGAAAAACCAGCGGAAATAAAAACTTAGACATGCAACACTAGATATAATAATAAACAGGCCAACCAAAACAGTTGCCTTCAGTATATACATAAACCCTGAACAGTTTAATCCTTTTACAACCACCGCCTAAAGATTACTACGGACCTTAAGATTTACAACGACTATGACGACGGGGCCCCGCCATACCACAGAATGTACAAGAACCTACAACTCAGGAAACACATACCAAAAGATAAGCCTCGAGAAACGGAGCTTCCTGTTGAATGTGATCTATGGCGAGGATCCACGACCGATGTACCTCTGCGGCATGAACGCAGCCCGAAGGAGGTCGATAACAGTGGTGCAGTATGTGGCGTAAATCTGCAATTAAATCATAACGATCATATAAAGCGGGAGACATGTATGATAACCAAAGTACTGACGCAACATAAGCGATCAAGTCGTGACTCACGCGCCAAAGTCACCACTCAAAATATAACTATGGGTCTCACGCCCACCATCCATCATGTTCGCATCATGGCGCATGCGCGGAATCGCGCCGGTGTAGACATATCCATGATGCAACAATAATAACAAGGCGCATGGTCACATGCCCCGAATCTTGCATCGGTGTAGACATGCCCATGTAACCTCAATAACAATATCTCGGGTGGTCAACCCGCGCGTAGCCACGTGCCGGAATCTTTGCGTCGGTGTAGACACGCCCATGTTGCGGTAATAACCATATATCGGGTAATCAACCCGCCGCGTGGCCGCGTGCCCCGAATCGCGTGGTGTAGACATGTCCATGTGACATCAACAACAAGACAAGAATCAAAATGGAAACATACGTGGAATTCTCCATCATCGCCAAGACGCCCAAGTAAGTTCTCAACAAGTCAACCGCCTCTATCGAGAGGCGGTAATACGTAAATACCACACTTGCACAACAAAGGCTATCATCACAAGCATAGGCAAGTTTCACAACAACAAGCATAGGCAAGTTTCACACAACTCAAAGTACTTTCATTTTATGCCAAAGTCGGGTTTTTAACCCCAAAGTACTACATACGTTAAGTTCTTTTAAAAGAGATCCATTACTTTTATAAAAGTCACCCGATACGTAGTATTAGAATGACCAACCCACATTCCTTTTCAAAATCAAGTAACAACATTCTTTTCCTAAGTTCCGGTTGCCTAGTTTCAATTACTCAAGCTTCTCATTTTCAAATGGTTTCATAGTTCATAAACTTAATCACTGATTCCTTTTAGACAATTGAGTAATATATGTCTCACGTGAGTAGGTTATTCTTGTTTACAACATTCTTATTACAGACCATGATCTAGAAAATGTAATATCATTTTGTCTCATCTTAGTTTCTATGCGGATGGAGGTTTCTACCGGTTTTAATACGATACATCATTATTCAATACATTTTCCTTTATTAACGCCGCGGTGGTCCTGTCGATACACATTCCGATTTCCAAATCAAGAAACATTATCCCTTTAAATAAAACCGTGTACTCATTACTCACGAATGAGGTTTCGCACAAACATCCACATTAAAACAAATAAGTTAAGTCTCTTATCTTATAAGATCAAGTCTCTTAACTTCTAACATCAAGAAACCATTTTCTTTACCTCTCTTAAGACATTATACCTAACTCCATAAAGCTAGTATAACTCTTTTTAAAACCTTTAAAACCAAGTGTTACTCTCCTTCAAAACGATTTATAAATCTTTTGAAATACATCAAGTTCTTTATTATAACTAGCCGTTATAATTCACATCGATTACCTTTTAAAACCACAAAGTATTTTCTTACCTACATAAAGTCGTTATAACCAACTTCCCATAAAGCCGTTATAACACTTTATGTTTTAAAACAATCAAACACGATTAACACGTATGCGTCTGTACTACATAGTTCACACATATCATGCTAGAAGAGATAGGAAGAGGTTCACATACCTCGCGACGATTTATCGACAATAAGCAAAATGCTCCAAGTACTACAACCTTGCTAGCCCTTTCCACTCTAGTAGAATACGCTACTCTTAGTACTTTCACCTATAAAGGTCACAAACGCCTATTAACCCCAAACACAAGTTTCTATCTTTCTACTGAAAATTCGGCACCTCCCCACAACAGAAATCTCTCTCTATCGAGGCCGCCCAAGCCAACCGGGGTTTACACATCTAACCTGACGTGTACCATCCTACTCAAGAACTCTACACAAGTCTCTGCACATGATCCTATGTAAATACAGTTCAGTTCTTTTCTTTATTCTTCAGGCTTAAGTCAAAAGACATTGCCGAATACTAAGTATAGTTCCATATATAGTATACTTCAACTATATAATCTAACAAACATGTAATTTCCAATTACAATAGAAGGACAGTAGTGTTTACCTCGATAAGCCCAAAATTATCCGAGTAAAAGTCGATCGAGCAACGCTTAGCTCCTACTCGAGCGCTCATACAATCCTTAGAAGTTCTAACCAACTTCTACTTACAACTTCAACAACGGGTGAAGATTTCCTTAGGGTTTCGCTTTGTGGCTAAAGGAAGTATAATCGTATTTTCTGGGCTTTTGTATAAGTGTAACCTTGGGAATACTACAAGGTATTTGGGCCAAGGCATTTGGACATTATAACAATACTAGGAGAGTATTTCTATACCACAAACAAAGGGTATTATACTAAAACAACTAGGCTAGGGGTACCCCACTGCACCACCAAAGGGGAGGGTGGCCTCTCGGCCAAAGCTCCACAAAGGGGAGGGATGGCTTTGGACGAATCACAAGCAAGAGGGAGAGGGAGGGTTTTCAAGACTTGGAAGTTTTGGAATGGATGAAGTCTTCACACTTGGGGGTATTTATAGCAAACCAAAGGCCAACCAGGGCAAGATCCTTCCAAGTGTATAGCAAGTGTAAGGACAAGATTAAGCCAAGTGCACCCTAAACCCTACTCCACAAAACACTCCACAAAACAAGCCACAAAGCAAGGCACAAATCAAGGGGCCAATCGGCCAAGGCCAACCAACCTTGACCGCCTCCAAATCGTCCAACGAGGTGACAAGTGTCACCCTCCGTTGGTCCAAAAATGTTTCGTTTCTGAAAAATCCGCAAAACATATAAATGACATAGCCGAATTTTTCCAACGTAAGTCGGAAACGCTTTCGAAAAACGACTCAAATCGGCACTTGTACCAAATGAATTCGCCAAGCCTAATGAAGTTCGAAAATTTCTACGTACGTCCCCCACGTACATACTCTGGAAATACGGGGTATAACAATATGTTTATAAGAACGTACGCAAGACTCAAAAATGTTAATGTTTGAGACGAGTAAAAATTTATCGGAATTTTGGAAATTGTCGGAAAACGAAATATGGCGACGAACGGGAGGGCGACACGTGTCACCCCCCTTGGTAGTCTTGGGCGAATTGTGCATGGGTAGAGTGGTCATTTGACCATATTTTTATGATGAAAGTCTTGCAAGGCTTAGAGCTTGACAACATTGACCAAGTCAATGACCCCACTTAGCTTGATTTAAATGAATCTCATCCAAACCACACAAGTGTCTTAATCTTAACCCTTCCTTGTCTATTATAAGCTTACTAGTAGTGCAAGACCTTGCCATTCTCCACACTTAGAAAATATTTTGAAATCTTGTTCTTGTGCAATGTGAAGCTCACGGTTTTAGCTAGGGTTTGGAGAGAAAATTTTCAATTGTTGTCCAATAACCTCCCCACTTTAAACCAAGGTACCTAAGGGTATTGTAAGTGTATCTCAATAGAAATATCCCGGAAAAATGGCGTTTTCGTATTAGTCGCAAGGCGGAAAGTTAAGGAGTTCTTCAACTTTGAAGTTGGAACTTGAAGATGAGTTCTTCATAAGCTTCTAAGGGTTGCTTGGAGTGGATTGGAACGTCGAAAGGAGGAGCTAAAGTTTCTAAGGATCGACTTGTAGTCTTGGATCATTTTTGGGCTAAATGAGGTATAATCTTCGTCTTACTTTTGTAATTGAAGATTCCATGTTATTATAAGTTAGAAATGATCATGTGATATGTGTTATGAAGTTTGATAAGTGTTATGGAATTTTAGGAGCTCAAAACCGAAATGACATGTTTAGCCTTTTGAAATTGAAATACAATTTTGGTCGTTAATTAGAATCGTTGCATGTTTACCTACTTGAGGATTGTAGTAGTTATGTCGATTGAGGCTTGATATCATGTTATACTAAACCACTTGGATTGAAAAGGGATTGAAACTAATTTGTATTGTTGTCCTATTTTTAGCCGAATGGACATTGTAGTTTAGACTAGTTTGTTTTATATTGTGGGGCGGAATTTTACATGTCTTGTTTAAGCGTGTAATCCCCTATTGTTAACTACTTTGTTGGGCCTTAAATGTGGTGTGTTTGGTTATTGAATTCGGCCTTGAAAAAGGTGGCAAAGTATGTAGAAACAAAGGAAGTGCTGTCCGATTTTCCGTAGAATTTAGTGACTTTGCACTTGGAATATTCCACGCTTGAAGTAAGAAGTTAATAGACGTACTATGGTCATTATAGGTTGACATACTACGCACGGCGAATTGGACTTAGCAAGTGGATTAAACCGAAGAGGTATGTGGAACTTTCTTATCTCTTGAGCATGAATAGGTTGTAAATGTATAGTACGGTAGACGTACAAGATTTTGACAATCTAGGTCCATTTGATATCCTTGGCTTATTTTAAGAATGTCCAAGTTGGTTGAGTTAGGGAGTTAACTCACTTGTTTAAATATTAAGGATATCTTGGTTTTCAAAAGTTAAGAGACTTTAAGTATGTTGAAATTATTTTTGATGTTTGTTTTGTTGGAAAGTTTAAGTCTCTTGGTTATAAAGAAGTATGTAAGTTGCTAATGTATAAAGCTAGTATAACGGCTTTATGGGAAGTTGGTTATAATAGCTTTATGGAAAGTTAAAAAGAGTGGTTTACTCTAAGTAATTTAAGTATGATAAATGACTTGTTTAATGAAACACAATTTGATTTTAAGGCATCAATTGCCTAAGGTTTTATAAGAAAAGGAGTCACTTGATTTAGAAACCTAACTTTATTTCTAAAGGTATTGTGACTTGTCTTGAAACGTAATTGTGACTTGATACTATGGTTAATAGTATCTTGGAAGTGTTATACTAAAAAGAGTCATTTGTTTTAAAGAGTAGAAGTACGTAGTACTTTGGGTTAAATTCCCGGATCTTTATAAAAGACATGTTAGTGCCTTAAGTAAACTAAAATGAGAGTGTATGTGAACAAGAATAATAAGAAGTTAGGGGATTCTTAACTTGCTTATATATTGTGTGATAAGCCGGTAGTGCTTATGTTATGTATGATAGCGGTTTGTGCTAGTGGTATATTATTCATTTGGGGTCATTCCCGGGTTTGTGGCATTTGCATATTCCGTGGATTTGCTACCCACGATCACGAGGAATACCTCGTGTGAGTCCGCAAGGGCTTATGCGGGTGAAATAGTCTCACGCGGCGGATCTGACCTATGCGAGGAATACCTCACGCGAGTCCGTAAGGCGTATGCGGGTGAAATAGTCCCATGCGAGGAATACCTCACGCGAGTCCGTAAGGGCTTATGCGGGTGAAATAGTCCCACGCGAGGAATACCTCATGCGGGTCCACGCGACCTATCGCGGGTGAAATAGTCCCAGTGTAGGATCTTAATGATCCGCGCGGGTGGTCTGCTTTGATCGTGAGCTTCTATTTTATATTGTAAGTATACTACAAATTACTCTCATGGTTAGTAAGGCAATCATGTCGTTAATCGAGTTATCATACCTGTCTATTTATTATAGACTTATGATTTCATTACGCTGATTTCACATATTTGGTACATGTTATCGACCTCCTTCGGGCCGCGTTCATGCCGCAGTAGAGTCTGAGTTGCTGATCCTCGCTCTTAGGATCACTGTTCAGCTGTTGAGAAGCTCCTTTATTTCGGAGGCTTATCCCTGGTATTGTCGGTTGTTGTACATTCAGGGGTATGGCGGGGCCCTGTCCCGCCAGAGTTGTTATTCTTAGAGGTCTGTAGTCACATTGTGGTTTGGGTTGTAAAGAAAAAAATGTACTGTTTTATTGCGTATATTGTACGGAAGGTGGCCTTATCGGCTAGCCTGTTATTGTTTTATGTTTAAGCATTTTATAAGTTGTGTATGTTCATTGCTATTCTCGATGTAATGAAAGGGTGCCTGTGTAGGGCACCATCGCGAGCTTGGGTCGGAGTCGTGACAAAAGTGGTATCGAGCGATTAGTCCTCGGAAAGTGTCTACAGACCATGTCTAGTAGAGTCTTGATTATCGGTGTGTTGTGCACCACATCTATAATCAGGAGGCTGCAGGACATTTAGGATTGGTTTCCATTCTTCTCACTCTGAGATCGTGCGATAGAGCTGTATGGTTAGGGTCGTCTCTCCCTAACAAGTTATGTTGTTTGCACTCTGAGAAAAGCGTGATGACCGTAAAAGATTATGTGGATTGCGTATCCAGGTTGGTAATGTTTGTAGTATAGTTGGTATTGTGACATACAAATATACAGATTTATGTATGAGGGTCAGACGCGTGTTGCCTTGAATGATTTTAGATTACCAGGACTTGGTAAGGACAAAAATACCGGGAAGGTATGAACAGTTAAGGAACTCTCATCAAAGTTTTACGTACTAATTTGAGATAATTAGGTGATGATGAGTTGTGTGAGAATATAAGGGACCCTTAAAAGGTTATTATTAAGGGAATTAATGGAAGACTATGTTAATAGATTGAGCTACGTAGTAGGATTTCGAGAATGGTACGGGTGAGATCCGTATGGAGTAAGTATGGTTGTTGTGGTCAAGACAACACGATTATGGTATTACGATAAGTTTTGTACCCGTTCTGAGGGCGATAAGGTAGGCATGGAGCATGGAAATTGGGAGCCTGAGAATGTGATAACCACCGAGACCTTAGGTATATAAGGCCTTCTCGGGTAGTAAAAAGTTAAGTCAGACCAAGGGTAAGAGTTAAATACGACGCTGAGTCGAGTTGAGGACCTATTAAGGGTCGCCCCATAGCCGGTAATAGAATGAGATCAGTTGGTAGTAATCGCCACGTGGCGGTCACGAGGTGCAAGGCCCAAGTTTAGTTAATCATTTTACTGTTCGTGGATGTGTTCCACCGTTCAGTTGTGAGCCGAATGGGCCTTATATTGTTTAATTTAGTAACTCCAAAGAGTAGAGGCGAATTAGTATGGAATTTATGTACGATGCTAGTATAAGTTTGGAAGTACGGAAGAGTACGACCCGATGAAAAAGAGCAACCAAGTGTAAAGAAATAAATCTGAATCTGAGAACCTTTCAAGGTGACTACAAGTGAGTGTTGGGTGGTAGGCGAGCGGGTTGATAATAGTTGCGTAACGATACGATCATTGGACCCCAGCGGACCTATGAGCTGTTATGCCGCATATTGAGGTCATTATGAGTACGGGCTAGTTGGCCTCTTGTAATGCGAACGTTGATCGCAGAGAGATTGGCTCGATTTGATTTTACGGAAGGCGATTATCCAGATGTAAAGGAAGAGAAGTGGTAGTAACGATGAATTATCCTTCCTTCTTTGGCATCATTGTTTTTATATAAGTGCATGTGACTTGTTCATTTGAGGTAAATTGACGCAGAAGTAAGTAATAATTGAATTTGAAGGAATTTATGTTAAGTACCTAGTAGGTACTTGGAGTTGGTTTGGTGTGGCGGTCAGGCCACGACCTTCCTGATATATTTTAGGAAATGTACAAGGCAAGAATAAAATAAACGAGTCTTTTAGCGGAAAAGTCGAGGCATCTTTGGTAGGTTGGAAAATCTACACGAACTTAAAGGCGGTGCGTGATGATTAGATAATTCTTGGACGCAAGAGGACCTGTGATTAGGGTTGTGACTCCAAGGAAGTTTAGGAAAGGAGATAAGTTCTCTTCCCCACGAAAAGGACGCTTTACGTATTATGGGATTGCGGTACCCGTGTTGTTAGACAAAGGATATAAGGCAGTAAGAATATGGCGAGAATGATAAAGGAGAATACGACTATGGTTAAGTAAGTTGCACAGTATGACTACCCTGCACTAGTTTAAAGACCATTAGTAAATAATGGGAAGTAAGAACATTTCGAGAAATGTGGTAACACCTAGCTATAGGCTCTGGCGGGAAAGGAAAATCGGGTTACTCCTTTACGAGATCAGAAACCCCTAAATTGTGATTGACAGAAGTCTTAGCCATGGTGCAAGCAAAAGAATCAAATCTAAGTTTAGTGACCAAGTTTGGTTGCAACAGAGAAAGGGAAACAGGAACCATAAGTGAGATTAAGGATACCCGAATATTTCGCAGGAATGAGAAAGGCTTCCAGTTATTGGAAGATAAGTTGACTCGACTACAGTTCTAACTCTTCCTGAAAGACTAGAGGGTTAGGTTATTATGATAGCACGTCGAGTGTTGGGCTAGGTTGTGTGCTGATGCAACCCGATAAGGTTAGAGCCTATGTTTTCCCGGTAGTTAGGGAAGCAGGAAAGGAAATTACGCCACTTCCGATTTAGAGATGGCGGCAGTTAAATCATGCCTTGAAGATTTGGGGGCATGACGTATATATAGACTTCATGTGGATATTTGTGCAGACCACAAAAGCCTCCGGTATATCTGCGATCAAGCGAGAGAATTTGCGGCAAAGGTGGTTAGAGTTACTCAAGGATTGTGATATTGATATCCTATACCATCGGGAAAGCCAAGATTCTGTATACTCTTTGTCGTGGATCTAAGGGTAGTCTGCCAGATGTGTAGCCAGATAGACAGGACGTGGTCCGTGAGATTCATCAGCTACCGAGCCGAGGGGTTCGATTATTTGTTTCCAAGATTATGAAGTTTAGATCCGAGAGGTTGCCGAGTCTTCCGTCGCTGAGGAGGTATAGAGGCGACAGTATGGAAATCCAGTTATGATACGGTATCGAGATACGGCTCTCCGAGAAGAGAAGAGCTTGTTTGAATAGCACCGGATGAGGTGCTGTGATATGAGGATAGATTGTGTACCGGTCTTTGCAGGCTAGTCACAGTCTTAGGGAGGCACGCAGTGCTTATTGTTCTAATTGTTGAATTCGACTAAGTTGTGTCGTGACCTCAGATGTATGTATGGGTAAGATGACCGGAAAAGGGACATAGCGGAGTTTACTGCTTAGTGTCCGAATTAGTAGAGGTCATGGTTGAACACCAGAAGCCCAGCGGGCTATTACAGGTGATTTAGACCCTGACTTAGACATGAGAGGTAGTTAAAATGGATCTTGTTACAGGGTGGCATCGTACTCAGAGGAAGTGCGACTCCCTGGGGGTCATGGTAAATAAATTTGTGAAACAGCCGTGTTCTTCCGGTTAGGACCACTTACTCGGCTGAGGTTCGTGCTAGCTTTTATAGCAGGGAGATTGTGAGACTGCACGGGGTTCCTACGTTTATGATGTCAGACAGATGAGCTCAATTACAGATAACTTCTGGAGGTTTTTCAGAAGAGTTTTAGGGACACAGGTGAGTCTCAGTGTTGCATTACACCCTCAGACCGACGGACAGGCAAGGCATACTATCCAGGCACATGAGGATAGGATGCGGGGCCTGTGTTCTTGATTTCAGAACTATCCGGGAGGGTTAATTGCCTCTTGTTGTGTTACGTACGATAACAGATACCCTTCTAGTATTCAGATGGCCCTGTATGAGGCCTTGTATGTAAGAAAGTGTAGATCGCCGGTTGGATGGTTCGACATAGGCGAGGTTCAGTTATTTAGTCCATACTTGATTCAAGTCATGGATAAGCGGAGCTTATCCGGAAAGATTGTTAATAAGCTTAGAGTCGTGAGGCTTTATGCAGATAACCGACGTTGACACCTGGGGTTCAGCTTGACATTTAGTATGAGTATTGTTATGTGGCCTCGTGTGGTATTATTGGTATGTAGGGGTTGTAAAAGAAGACTATGTCGCTATCTTTAAGTTTGACTCCCGAAAGAACATTCGGGGACGAATGTTTCTAAGGGGGGAAGAATGTTACACCCCGGAATTTCAGGATATGTTTATAAGAACGTACGCAAGACTCAAAAATGTTAATGTTTGAGACGAGTAAAAATTTATCGGAATTTTGGAAATTGTCGGAAAACGAAATATGGCGAGCGGGAGGCGACACGTGTCACCCCCGTAGTCTTGGGCGGTGTGCATGGGTAGAGTGGTCATTTGACCATATTTTTATGATAAAAGTCTTGCAAGGCTTAGAGCTTGACAACATTGACCAAGTCAATGACCCCACTTAGCTTGATTTAAATGAATATCATCCAAACCACACAAGTGTCTTAATCTTAACCCTTCCTTGTCTATTATAAGCTTACTAGTAGTGCAAGACCTTGCCATTCTCCACACTTAGAAAATATTTTGAAATCTTGTTCTGCAATGAAGCTCACGGTTTTAGCTAGGGTTTGGAGAGAAAATTTTCAATTGTTGTCCAATAACCTCCCCACTTTAAACCAAGGTACCTAAGGGTATTGTAAGTGTATCTCAATAGAAAGATCCCGGAAAAATGGCGTTTTCGTATTAGTCGCAAGGCGGAAAGTTAAGGAGTTCTTAAACTTTGAAGTTGGAACTTGAAGATGAGTTCTTCATAAGCTTCTAAGTGTTGCTTGGAGTGGATTGGAACGTCGAAAGGAGGAGCTAAAGTTGCTAAGGATCGACTTGTAGTCTTGGATCATTTTTGGGCTAAATGAGGTATAATCTTCGTCTTAATTTTGTAATTTGAAGATTCCATGTTATTATAAGTTAGAAATGATCATGTGATATGTGTTATGAAGTTTGATAAGTGTTATGGAATTTTAGGAGCTCAAAACCGAAATGACATGTTTAGCCTTTTGAAATTGAAATACAATTTTGGTCGTTAATTAGAATCGTCGCATGTTTACCTACTTGAGGATTGTAGTAGTTGTAATCGATTGCGGCTTGATATCATGTTATACTAAACCACTTGGATTGAAAAGGGATTGGAAACGAATTTGTATTGTTGTCCCTATTTTTAGCCGAATGGACATTGTAGTTTAGACTAGTTTGTTTTATATTGTGGGGCGGAATTTTACATGTCTTGTTTAAGCGTGTAATCCCCTATTGTTAACTACTTTGTTGGGCCTTAAATGTGGCGTGTTTGGTTATTGAATTCGGCCTTGAAAAAGGTGGCAAAGTATGTAGAAACAAAGGAAGTCTTTGTCAGATTTTCCGTAGAATTTAGTGACTTTGCACTTGGAATATTCCACGCTTGAAGTAAGAAGTTAATAGACGTACTATGGTCATTATAGGTTGACATACTACGCACGGCGAATTGGACTTAGCAAGTGGATTAAACCGAAGAGGTATGTGGAACTTTCTTATCTCTTGAGCATGAATAGGTTGTAAATGTATAGTACGGTAGACGTACAAGATTTTGACAATCTAGGTCCATTTGATATCCTTGGCTTATTTTAAGAATGTCCAAGTTGGTTGAGTTAGGGAGTTAACTAACTTGTTTAAATATTAAGGATATCTTGGTTTTCAAAAGTTAAGAGACTTTAAGTATGTTGAAAGTATTTTTGATGCTTGTTTTGTTGGAAAGTTTAAGTCTCTTGGTTATAAAGAAGTATGTAAGTTGCTAATGTATAAAGCTAGTATAACGGCTTTATGGGAAGTTGGTTATAATAGCTTTATGGAAAGTTAAAAAGAGTGGTTTACTCTAAGTAATTTAAGTATGATAAATGACTTGTTTAATGAAATGCAATTTGATTTTAAGGCATCAATCGCCTAAGGTTTTATAAGAAAAGGAGTCACTTGATTTAGAAACCTAACTTTATTTCTAAAGGTATTGTGACTTGTCTTGAAACGTAATTGTGACTTGATACTATGGTTAATAGTATCTTGGAAGTGTTATACTAAAAAGAGTCATTTGTTTTAAAGAGTAGAAGTACGTATTACTTTGAGTTAAATTCCCGGATCTTTATAAAAGACATGTTAGTGCCTTAAGTAAACTAAAATGAGAGTGTATGTGAACAAGAATAATAAGAAGTTAGGGGATTCTTAACTTGCTTATATATTGTGTGATAAGCCGGTAGTGCTTATGTTATGTATGATAGCCGGTTTTGTGCTAGTGGTGTATTATTCATTTCGGGGTCATTCCTGTCACGACCCGACTCGGGCATGGCGTGCCTTACCGGGCACCCAGTGATAACAACATCGAGAGAAAATCAGGAAATAAAGTTTAAACAGAAACAAGAGATAACATAAGGAAAGCAGGCCAAACGGTCACCTTGTATATACATATGGTGAGCTTAAAATCCTTTACAACCGCCCACAACAAAGATCTACTGCACCTAAGAATGTAACAACAACTATGACGGTGAGCCCGCCATACCCCACGAATGTACAAGTACTACAATGACAGGACTATACCAAAGATAAGCCTCGGAGAAGCGGAGCTTCTCAATGCTGCGATCCATGGCGAGATCAACAATCGTGGTAAGGTTCGCGGCATGAACGCAGCCTGGCGAAGGAGGTTAGTACAACAGTACCAAGTATGTGAAATCGAAAAATCGTAATGAAATCACATTTCATCATTTTATAAAACCGGTTGCGATAAGTAGCAGTTATGCCAAGTAAGGGACGCGTATCCCGAATAATCACTCACACATAACTATGGGTCTCGCCATAATATCAATCATGCGTGGAACTCATTCCTCATCAGCTGCGATGCATGATGTAAACAACACCCATATGTGAACCTGAACACTAGATTCTGCCTGCGTCATCAAACCGATCGGGCCAAGTAGAATAGCCATATACCAGATCCAAAAGCTAGTCATATCCCTTCACGGGCAAGGTACGGAAGCCAACTACCAGATCCAAAAGCTAGCCACGCAACTGGCCGAGGCAAGTACCACAAGCGAACGTACCCTAGCCTACCGTCTCACGAGATATGACCGATGCAAGTATCTCAAGCTATCTAAAGTGTGCCTGAACCACATGTACAAATCAAGCCCGTGATCGCTCGTCACCGCGGCAAGCTTCATGGATTAGCCGTCCATGGATACATAACATAATCCTCACAATGACCGCATGCCCCGGCATCTCACCTCGGAAAGCATGGCCATGAAACCATCCTCGCGGGCGTGCGTGGATCATCCATCACGTCAGCATGTCCAAAGGAAATAACAAGATAATACTCAAAGTGGACGCATACTCGTGGGCCCAACGTCGATGTCCAAACAATCAATCGATAAGCCTCCCGAGAGACACTAGAGTACGTAATTAAAACACTTGCACAACAAAGCTATCACAA
This sequence comes from Przewalskia tangutica, assembly GCA_029844215.1. Lineage (NCBI taxonomy): Eukaryota > Viridiplantae > Streptophyta > Magnoliopsida > Solanales > Solanaceae > Przewalskia > Przewalskia tangutica. The sequence goes on from JAQGDG010000029.1 coordinate 1,489,965, forward strand.
CAAGCATAGCAAGTTCAACGTATTTTTATTTTATGTCAACAATACGTTTCAACCCAAAATACTACATACTTTCCTTCTTTCAAAAGACCTCTTTATGTAAAAGTCACACAATACTAATACTCGTAGTATTAAAACACGTTTCCTTTTAAACCAAATTACTACACCTTCGTAAAATCTTTACAAGCTTTTAAAATCAAGTACTCTATACTTTTAAACTAAGTGCTTTTCTTTTAAAACAACAAGTGTTCTTTAAAACCCAAATAACTTTACTCTTTTCAAAACAAGTAACCTATACTTAAATCAAGTTACTCTTTTCCAAAAACAAGTCGTTATAAGTCAAGTCTATTATCTTTCAAGATCAAGTCTCTTAACTTTCAAAATCAAGTCGTTTCATCACAAAATCAAACCTTTCTTTTATCCTCATAAAGTCGTTATAACTAACTTCCCATAAAGCCATTATAACACTTTATGTTTTAAACAAACAAAATTCATTTCACACACGTACGTCACCGTACTATATAGTTCACAACAATCATGCTCAAGAGTATAGGAAGAATCACATACCTTTTAGCTTAAACCACAAGCCAAGTCAAGTATGCGCGTGAAGATCCACCTATAATAACCACAATACATCTATCAACTTCTAGTTCTCTTCGTAGAATATTCTAAATACAAGATTCCTTATTCTACGTAAAATTGGCACCTCCCCGCTATCAAATAAATCTCCTCCTTCCAGGCCCGCTACTGTGCCAACAACTCCTGGGGATTACACGTCTAACCGGACGTGTTCAATTCTGCTTCACAATAATACTACACAAGTCTACTGTAAGTACAGTCCAATGTAAATACAGTTCAATCATTTATAATCATCCTTCCAATATAATATACTCAAGTATAACTACTACAATATGTAATATCCAATTACAATAGGGGGACATAGATCATTACCTCGATAAGCCCAAAATTATCCAAGATTATAAGTCGATCCTGAGTAACGTTTAGCTCCAACTCCTTACGCTCCAACCCGCTCCTAGCGACCCTTAGAAGTTTCTAAACAACTTCTCTTAACACTTCAACCAAGCTAGGAAGATTTTTTTAGGGTTTCACTTTGCGACTATTGGAATAAAGTAGTATTTCCGGGCTCCTAGTATTAAAATATCTTTGGAAACAACTAGGGATACTAGGCTAAGGTATTTGGGATTATACAACAATACACAAAGTATTTTCTACACATGAGGGGGAGGGTGGACGAAACACCACTAAAGGGAGGGAGTATTTTGCTTTGCCTTGGAAACTAACTCAAGTGTGGATGAATTACTCTTCAACCTAAGGGGGTATTTATAGGAGAATCAAGGGTCAAGATCAAGGTAAGTGTATGGTCAAGATTGGGCCATGTGTGTGTGGGTCCCACCACACCACATGGCCAACAAAAAATAAGACAAGTGGCTTGCCACTTGTAAGGCCATTTCGGCCATGGACACTTGGCACTAACAAATCGGCCACTCTTGGCCACATGGGGGTGACACGTGTCGCCCCTCGACTCGTCCAAAATATTTCGTCTTCCGAAAATATCCAAAATACCGAAAACCTCAAAAACAAAGTGGGCCCCACAAAACCGTAAATATCTCCCGTGGGTCCCACGTGACCATTTCCGAAAATAAAATCTCATAATTCTAAAATAATCCAAGAAGCCCAAATACCAATCGGGAATCAATTCCATCAACGAACCTTTTCCTTCACAAAACCCTAAACTTTTAATCGAAAAATCACATCTTTCTTTCTTTCCAAAATTTCTGTCGTATTCTCGTACGTATGTCCTCACATACATACCCTGGAACTACGGGGTATAACATTCTTCCCCCCTTAGAAACATTCGTCCCGAATGTTCCTTCTAAGTCTCCAAACATACATGCGCCAGTATAGTCTCCACTACTATACTTACAAAACCGATCATGCCACCAATGGCCAGAATATAACACGTGCGTACAACTCAATCCAAGCCAACGAGGAAATCATTTCTAATCTCACAACAGCTCCCACTAGCTTCAATTTACTCTAAGGCCATTCCCGGCCTTCACAATCCGACTCAGGTCGAACGCATCCACGAACCCGTACGATGGTTACCTAAACTCGAGCTTAGCACCCTCGTGACCTGGCGGGACCACCTCGAACTGACTCCACCCTAAACCGCTGCTGGTGACGCGAATGGTCCTCAACCCGACCCATAATCGCACTGCACTCTTGTTCCCGATCCGAACAACGCCTATACAAGTCCCGAAAGCTACCACTTTCATCCTACACAATCACCATTACGACACGAACCGGGCGTGGCGGTGCCTTACCGAGCACCTAGTGATACAACATCGAGTAATCGGAACATAAGACGATAACATGAAATAAGAAGTATGAAACAATAGTTCGAGAAAACTTGCCTTACGGCGTATATATATAAATCAATTAAAAACCGATTACATCCATTACAACTCGCCCAGCGTACTACGCACCTCTAAGATTGATACAACAATGGCGGGGCGAGGCCCGCCAAACCTGAATGTAAACACCTACTACGGCGGGGACTATACCACCGATAAGTCTTCGGAGAAACGGAGCTTCCCAAACGCTCAACGTGACCACGAGCTAGGATCAACGATCGGTGTACCTCAACTGCGGCATGACGCGGCCCGAGGTCGATAACAGTACCAAGTATGTGGCGAAAATCGTAAATGAAATCATAGTAGTCTATATAAAGCGGGAGACATGTATGATAACCAAAACTGATTCCTGATAAATAGCGATCGTGTCAAGTCGTGACTCACGCCTCAAAGTCATCATAAACCGTGCGGGGTAAATGCGAAGGCATAGCCGACTACTAAAACCCGCGACAAACAAGGTCGTGCGTATCATGAGATCTGTCTGGGCGTCACAGATCAAAGCCGCCCGCTCGCGCGATATCTAATGTGCGCGTCAGCCTCGAACTTCCCATAGCTCGCGTGGGCCTCGATGGCCCGCGTGAGGTATTCCACGCATCGGTAGCTACTCCCCAAGGCGTCTGGACTCGCCGTCGCATGGCCACAACCGCATGACCACAAGGGCGCAAACTAACACGGAACTCTCGTAGCTCGCATAGGCCATCTGCACCGTAAGGTATTCTCGAATCATAGGTCACTAGACCGCCGAGTCTACCTCGCGTGGCGGAAACAACCGAATCATGAGTGATATAATATCATCATAACGACTTATCGTTAAACAACCTAAGAACAACAAGTGAAAAACCCTTTACACAAACATCACAAGATACTAACTCACGTAGCATCCTAACATGTTTACTTATCAAGTCAACAAGAAAGTATTACAAGACTATTACAAATCAATACAATCAAGTTATTCACACAAGGTACTTTCTACATTATGATTAACTGTGTCGCATCTATTCCCCAAAGTACTTCATACATTATCTTTTAAAAGATCGTTACGTTTACAAAAGTCACACAATACGTAGTATATGAAAATAGAGTGATTATCTTTTGAAGTAAATCAAAACACTTCTCTTGTAAAATCAAGTAACGACATTCTTTTCCAAATGTTTGTGTTTGCCTAATTTCAAATGTTCACGTTTCTTATTTTAGAAAGGTTTCGTAGTTCATAATTTTAATCACTTAATGATATAATTCTCCTTTAAAGGCAATTTGAGAAACATATGTCTGATACGTGAGTAGGTTATTCTTGTTTATAACAATCTTATTTAAGCAGCCATGATCTAGGAAATGTAATATCATTTTGTCTCATCTTAGTTTCTATGCAGATGGAAGTTTCTATTGGTTTTACTAATACATTATTAGTCAAAACATTTCCCTTTATTAAGCTTTGTGGTTTGTTCGATACTTATTCTGATTTCCGAAATCAGTAAAACATTATTGCTTTTAAAATCAAGTACTCATTACTCGCGAATGAGGTTTTACAACATTTTTAACAAAATGTTAATTACCAAGTAAAACAAGTTAAGTCTCTTATCTTTTAAAATTAGTAAACCATTCTCTTTACTTCTCTTAAAACGTTATACCTAACTTCCCATAAAGCTAGTATAACTCTTCTTTATTATCACACATCAAGTCAGTTACCTTTTAAAACCACAAAGCATTTTACACATCTACGTCTACCGTACTACATAGTTATACACATATCATGCTAGAAAAGGTAGGAAGAGGTTCACATACCTCGCGACGATTATCGACTAATAGCAAAACGTTCCAAGTACCTAAAACCGCCGACTACTCCTTAAGCCAAGTAGATCGCGCCACGCATAGTACTTTCACCTATAAGGCCACAAGGCGCTTATTAACATATAGATCTCGTCGTAGAACATTCTGCAGAAAATTCGCAGACCTCCCTACACTCCCTACCCCAATGTGCGTAAATCTCCTCTCTATCGAGGCAGCTATCAAGCCAACCAGGGGATTTATACGTCTAACCTGACATGTACAATTCTACTTCACGATGCATTACACAAGTCTCATGAATACGCCCTATGTAATTACAGATTCGATTCTCTTTCTTAATATTCAAGCTTAAGTCAAAAGACATTGCCGCAAAGCTAGGTTCAGTTCTATATATAGTATACTTCAACTATATAATCTTACAACATGTAATTTCCAATTACAATAGAAGGTCAAGAGTATTTACCTCGATAAGCCCATAATTATCAAGTAAAAGTCGATCCCGGCAACGTTTAGCTCCAACCCCGTGCGCTCCAACCCGCTCCAAACTACCTTTAGAAGTTCTAACCAACTTCTACATACTACTCCAACTAACTATGGAGATCTTCCTTAGGGTTTCGGTTTGAGACTAAAAGGACATAAGGTAGTATTTAAGACTCTACGTATGAGGTATCTTTTGGAATACTACAAGGTAAGGCTAAGGTATTTTGGGCATTACAACAATACTTTTGAGAGTATTTCTACCAAGAGAGGGGGGTATTATACGAGAACAACATCTCAAGAGGGGGTGTACCATGACTAGCACCCCAGGAGGGGATACTTTCGACGAGGGAGGGCTCTCGGCGAGGGCTCACAAAGGGGAAGGGAGGCTAGGGCGAGCTCTTGCTAGAGGAAGGATTTAACACTTAGAAAACATTTTAGGATGAAGAAGTCTTCAAAGGGGAGGGGTATTTATAGGTCAAGCAAATGTAGGGTGTGAATTCATCCAAGTACACCTTATCCATCTACCACACCAACCAACACAAAATATCCTACCAACTCCCACTAGCCCAAATCGTCAATCCACTCTTCTTCCAATGTGAGGTGACACGTATCACCCTTCCGTTGGTCTAAAATGTTTCGCCTCTCGGAAAAATCCGCAAAAAATATAAATGACATAGCCGAATTTTCCTACGAAAGTTGGAAACGTTTTCGTCAAAACGACTGTCGGGTTTGTGCACAAATAAAAATCGGCCAAGCCAACTTTAAAGTTCAAACTTTTCTACGTCGTCACGCGTACATACTGAAATACGGTATAACATTCTCCTCCTTAGAAACATTCGTCCGAATGTTCCTTCTAAGTCTCAAAACAAACGCGCGCCAGTATAGTCTTCACCACTATACTTACGAGAACAAACCTGCCACACATGGCCACGGAACCAACTTGCGCAAAATACTTACATCCAAGTCCACGAGGAAACACCTCTAACATCACCACAAACACCTCTAACATCACAACTCTCCCATCCAAGGGTCTAAAAATATAATTCCTTCGCACTTTCTCCATACAAAAGAAATGGTCACATCTCTGCTCGCAATACATGCTCGCTTCTCCCTTTACTCGTCGTGATACCACTTTTGTCACTTTGCCGCGAGGTTCTAGTGTCACTCCGGCGACCTAACAAATGGTATCGGGCCGCGCGATCCTCGAGGTCGTACACTCGAACTCTTACCACATTTCTGATACTGCTTCAGTTTCCAAAACTCGGGGTTACTATCTCTAACGTGGTCATCATTAACTGGGAACACTCTGGATGGATCTCCGATACTTTCCCGATCATAACAATACGAAAGACCGGACGCACTGCCTCCTAAGTCGGACGGCAAATGCTAACCTATAGGCAACCCGCCTATTCTTCACATGAACTCAAAAGGGCCCAAAGTAACTCGCTAAGTTCCTCTGTTTTCCAAAACTCGCCACACCCAACCCGGTGGTACTTTCAAGAAGACCGACCGTCAATCACGAACTCTAAGCGTCGCCGCCGATTATCCGCACGATTTCTCCGAGCCGTAACCTCTTCTAGACAAGCGTTACCCTATCCACGACCTGTGGAACAAGCTGAACCAACTATCTCAATCTTGCCAACATCGAACCAATCGGCCGCGACTTACACTTCCGCCTGCAAGCGCCATAAAGAGACATCCCAATACTAAAATGGTAGCTACTAAAACACTCTCAACGAGAGACAACAATCCTTACAATACCCTCGAAATCCACACACCGCCCGAGGGCGAATACGATCTGAGACTCACCCGAAGTTCCTAATCCCGCTCGTAAAACTTCCAGAAAGAAGCAGTAGTAACTGGCTCCACTGTCATTCATAAGGTAAAGGTAGGCACCGTGCGACTTACAACCTTTCTCGATATAACGCTCGCAACATACCACCGAGTACACGGTTTGGATTAAAAGATAAGACGGTGACCTCATCGCCCGACCATCGGATCAACGCATCCACGAACTCAGACATGGTTAACTAAACTTGGGCCTAACACCCTCATAACCCACACAAAGCGGGACCACCACAACCGACCCCACCACCATACAGTCGCGGGTTGACCCGCAACGCGCCTCAACCCGACCCGAACGCCAGCAAGACACTAGCTCCCGAACCTAAAACTCTCACTAATCACGTTACGAAACCTAGCGGTCTTCTTAGCTCAACTACCCTCTTTCATTCCACACTACTCAGGGACTTATCCCAAAAACATATCTCCCGTGCACAATGCACTCCGACAAGGGTCAAACATAAAATACTTCTTTACTCGAGATGGTCTTACCTCTAAGGTCTCTACGTATAAAGCTCTAAGGCTCACACTTCCCTATCCGTCAATCTTTCCCGGTTACTAACCATGATTTCTAATCACTAATTACACACTGCTATCAGAACATAACACTTATGATATACCCATCTTATCATACATACTGATCTCTAGAGGGTTAAGGATATACCTGTATCTACTGCTTCACTCTCCTTAGTCGTTCTAAACAAACCTACCCCGTAGGGCACATAGCTAGGGGAGATGACGAACTACCCACCGATCCTGAAGGTTGAGTCCTCCTACTAGGACATCCTTTCGACACATGGCCCTGACGGCCGCAGGTAAAACAAGTACCAACTAAAAGATGACATTCCCCGGGATGACGCGTCACACATCGCGAACACCGGGAAAAACTGAATCCGGCCGCCGAACCTACGCGTGGTCGTGAACCGAAACTCGAGCTCGACCAACTCCTCGCATACCCCGAACATCCCAATCCGTGGAAGACCACTCGCACCGCGGAGGTGCATATCTAATCTGCTGGTGAGGCGACTTGCTTCGAAAGTTACCAAAGGACCTTGCTGCTCTGGCCCTCTTCTCGCCGCCCTTAACCCGCTGATCTCTACGTTTCTTGGCTCGCTGCGCATAAGCCCGCATACGTGCCATGCTCAGCCTAATCAAGAATTACTCTTGTACAACCTCTCTTAGATAGTCATCAAGACTCGCGTACATCGGTATACTCTCGGTAGCCAAATCCATACTAGTAATAGGTCGCTTTTTGCAATCTATATTCTCTGCTCGATGGCCGTGGAACCAAGGTTCAAACATCATGGTCGCAGAGGAACCGCCGCCGCTGCTAAACTCGCTGGGCTTAGTGACGTCGCAGAACTCCCCGAATGAAGCACCACCCCAGGTGATGATTGGGCCTGTGCCCACGTAACCCTATGTACTCTACTCGCAGCCTCCACGCTTTCCTCCCGCCCGGGTTGCTGCCTACGCGAGGCATAGCGGTAAGGGAAAGAAATACGTGAGAGGGTCCAACTTACAACACACTCTAAGGCACGATCTCGTGAGTGAGAAGAATAGAAACCAATCCTAAATATCCTATAGCCTCCACGATTATTGGTGTGGTGCACAACACACCGATAATCAAGACTTCATCGGATACGGTCGTAGACACTTTCCGAGGATTAACTACTGATACCACTTTTGTCACGACCGAACCTCGCCCGTGGATCGTGCCTTACCGGGCACCCTAGTGATACAACATCGAGTAATCACGAACATAAGACGATAACATGAAATAACAAGAAGTATGAAACAATAGTTCCGAGAAAACTTGCCTTACGGCATATATATATATAAATCAATTAAAAACCGAACGCTACATCCCATTACAACTCGCCACAACAAGATGCTACGCACTTAAGATTGATACGACAACAATGGCGACAGTGGCCCCGCCAAACCCCGAATGTAAACACCTACTACGACGGGGACTATACCATCGATAAGTCTCCGAGAAACGAGCTTCCCAAACGCTGAATCGACCGAGAGCTAGGATCAACGATCGTGTACCTCAACTCGCGGCGTGAACGCAGCCCCGGCGAGGTCGCATAACAGTACCAAGTATGTGAAACTGAAATATCAGAATGAAATCATAGTAGTCTATATAAAGCAGAGACATGTATGATAACCAAAACTACGCTCACAATAAATAAGCGATATGTCAAGTCGTGACTCACGCCTCAAAGTCATCATAAAACCGCACGGTAAATGCGAAGGCATAGCCGACTACTAAAACCCACAAGATAAACAAGGTCGTAAATCAGATCATGAGATCTGTCTGCATCGCCACATGATCAAAGCCGCCACTCGCGCGCAGATCTAATGCTTGCGCCTAGCCTCGAACTTCCCATAGCTCGCACGGGCCACCCAATGGCCCGCATGAGGTATTCCCCGCATCGAGGGTAGCTACTCCCAGCCGCCCCGACTCGACGTCCGCATGGCCACAAAGATCGCGTGACCACAAGCGGCCGCAAACTAACCTCGAACTCTCGTGAGCTCGCGATAGGCCATACAGACCGCATAAGGTATTCTCGAATCATAGGTCACTAGACCCGCTGAGTCTACCCCGCGTCGGAGGGCACAACCCCTAATCATGAGTGATATAATATCATCATAACAACTATCGTTAAACAACCTAAGCACAACAAGGAAAACCCTTTACACAAACATCACAAGATACTAACTCACGTAGCATCCTAACATGTTTACTTATCAAGTCAACAAGAAAGTATTACAAGACTATCACAAATCAATACAATCAAGTTATTCACACAAGGTACTTTCTACATTATGATTAACTGTGCGGGTATCTATTCCCAAAGTACTTCATACATTATCTTTTAAAAGATACGTTACGCTTACAAAAGTCACACAATACCCGTAGTATATGAAAATAGAGTGATTATCTTTTGAAGTAAATCAAAACACTTCTCTTCGTAAAATCAAGTAACGACATTCTTTTCCAAATGTTTCAGGTTTGCCTAATTTCAAATGTTCACGTTTCTTATTTTAGAAAGGTTTCATAGTTCATAATTTTAATCACTTAATGATATAATTCTCCTTTAAAGGCAATTTGAGAAACATATGTCTGATACGTGAGTAGGTTATTCTTGTTTATAACAATCTTATTTAAGCAGCCATGATCTAGGAAATGTAATATCATTTTGTCTCATCTTAGTTTCTATGCAGATGGAAGTTTCTATTGGTTTTACTAATACATTATTAGTCAAAACATTTCCCTTTATTAGCGCTGCTGTGGTTTGTTCGATACTTATTCTGATTTCAAATCAAGAAACATTATTGCTTTTAAAATCAAATACTCATTACTCGCGAATGAGGTTTTACAACATTTTTAACAAAATGTTAATTACCAAGTAAAACAAGTTAAGTCTCTTATCTTTTAAAATTAGTAAACCATTCTCTTTACTTCTCTTAAAACGTTATACCTAACTTCCCATAAAGCTAGTATAACTCTTCTTTATTATCACACATCAAGTCAGTTACCTTTTAAAACCACAAAGCATTTTACACACGTATGCGTCACCGCACTACATAGTTATACACATATCATGCTAGAAAAGGTAGGAAGAGGTTCACATACCTCGCGACGATTATCGACTAATAGCAAAACGTTCCAAGTACCTCAAACCGCCGGCTACTCCTTAAGCCAAGTAGATCGCGCCACGCATAGTACTTTCACCTATAAGGCCACAAGGCGCTTATTAACATATAGATCTCGTCGTAGAACATTCTACGGAAAATTGGCAAAGACATCCCCCGCAATCACAGAAATCTCCTCCTCTATCGAGGCCGCCATCAAGCTAACCGGGGATATATACGCCTAACCTGACGTACAATTCTACTTCACAATCATGCTACACAAGTCTCATGTCTGATACACCCTATGTAATTACAGCTTCTTCTTAATATTCAGGCTTAAGTCAAAAGACATTGCCGCAAAGCTAGGTTCAGTTCTATATATAGTATACTTCAACTATATAATCTTACAACATGTAATTTCCAATTACAATAGAAGGTCAAGAGTATTTACCTCGATAAGCCCATAATTATCCAAGTAAAAAGTCGATCCTGGGCAACGTTTAGCTCCAACCCCGTGCGCTCCAACCCGCTCCAAACTACCTTTAGAAGTTCTAACCAACTTCTACATACTACTCCAACTAACTATGGAGATCTTCCTTAGGGTTTCGGTTTGAGACTAAAAGGACATAAGGTAGTATTTCCGGGCTCTACGTATAGAGGTATCTTTTGGAATACTACAAGGTAAGGCTAAGGTATTTTGGGCATTACAACAATACTTTTGAGAGTATTTCTACCAAGAGAGGGGGGTATTATACGAGAACAACATCTCAAGAGGGGGGGGGGGTGTGTACCCCACGGCTAGCACCCCTAGGAGGGGGATACTTTCGCTGGGGAGGGCTCTCGCCAAGGGGCTCACAAAAGGGGGGGAGGCTAGGACGAGAGCTCTTGCTAGAGGAGGGGAAGGATTTAACACTTAGAAAACATTTTAGGATGAAGAAGTCTTCAAATGGGAGGGGTATTTATAGGTCAAAGGCCAACCAATGGCCAAGATCATGCCAAGTGCAAGGCAAGTGTAGTGTGGATTCATCCAAGTACACCTTATCCATCTACCACACCAACCAACACAAAATATCCTACCAACTCCCACTAGCCCAAATCGTCCAATCCGCCACTCTCTCTTCCAATGTGAGGGTGACACATGTCACCCTCCCGTTGGTCCAAAATGTTTCGTCTCTCGGAAAAATCCGCAAAAAATATAAATGACATAGCCGGAATTTTCCCTACGAAAGCTGTGGAAACGTTTCGTCGAAAAACGACTCTAATCGGGTTTTGTGTACAAATAAAAATCATCCAAGCCAACTTTAAAGTTCAACCTTTTCTACGTACGTCCCCGCGTACATACTCTGGAAATACGGGGTATAACAACAACCCAAGGAATTATCCCTCAATACATTTCACGCATACCAAGTGTTTCGACAAAAACTAACCGTAAAATCTTTTTCTCAGGACGGCCTTACATCTAAGGTCTCAACGTGTAATATTCTAAGGTTCACACCTTCCATACCCCAATACTTACCTTTCAACTAACCATGTTTTCTAACTCACAATTAACACAACGCTATCCGTACATAGCACACAATAATAAGATCATCATATCAAACATACTAAACTCTAGAGGGTTAAGGATATACCTGTATCTACCGCTTCACTCTAATCATAGGTTCACATACTGGCGCATAGTAGAGAAGGTGATGAACCAACCATAGATCCTGAAGGCCGAGTCTCAACATCCGCGCTACCTCTGGTCGGACAATTCTTCGCTAAATGGCCCTACTGGCCGCATGTAAAACAAACTCTCTGAATACTACGACACTTCCCCGCATGGGTTTTACCACACTGGCCACACCGAGGTTGGGGTGGCTTCATCTGGCCAACACTTCCGCCTCAAAACTCAACCACGAGCCCGACCGCCTCAAGATCAGAGGACCACTGCATCGGGCGAAGGCACATAACTAGTTCGCTGGCCGCGCGGTCCGCCTTGAAAGTTACCAGCGACCTCGCCACGGCCTTCTTCGCTGGTATTGGTCAATCTGCCGATTTCTCCGTGCTCACATCTGTGCACGAGATCGCGCGTGCGGCAATGTCCATGCCGGTGAGAGATACACCAACAAGACTCGCCAAGTAGTCATCAAGCCCGTGACGTAGCGGCACTCTATCCTCCATATCCGCCACTAACGCCGGGACATATCGAGCCAATGAGTCGAACTCACGCGTTGTACTCAACTCTACGCCCTCCTCGCTCAAAGATCATAAACTCCGCCCGCGTCTCCTCATTCCGTGAAGGCGAAGTGAGTGAGAATGCCTCGAGAACTCGTCCCACACCGCTGGAAGTGCATGCTCTCCGACAGCTCCACGATCAAACCGCCGATCGCAGATCACGCACCGTCTGAACCAAGATCATCAATCGGTCTAAGCCTTGATCACTCATGATCCCAGAATCGCCGGATGAACTCGCGGATCATCTCGTGCCTCGACCCGTAGAACTCGCGCTACAACTCGAAAATCCCGTAGCCTAAAACTATCCGACCGTGAACTACGGGGCCATCGAATCGAATCGCCGATCCTATCTCGTATGGCTACGATCCCGCCGTAAATCGCCATCTCCTTGTAACCCGTCTCTCGCTTCCAGCCGCGGATCGAGGCTCGTGTACTGGTCTTCGTAGCCACCGCTGCGCTCTACTCGCAGACTCTCGCTGCCGCTTGCCTTCGGCCCTGGTTGCCTTACGTGGAGGCATAACTGGCAGAAAAGAATACGTCAGAAGGAGTCCAACTTACAACACAGCTCTAAGGCATGATCTCAGAGTGAGAAGAATGGAAACCAATCCTAAATGTCCTGCAGCCTCCTGATTATAGATGTGGTGCACAACACACCGATAATCAAGACTCAACTAGACACGGTCTGTAGACACTTTCCGAGGACTAACTGCTCTGATACCACTTTTGTCACGACCCGACCTCGGGCCCGCGACTGGTGCCTTACCCCGGGCACCCTAGTGATAACAACATCAGAGAAAATCAGCGGAAATAAAGTTTAAATAGGAAACAAGAGATAACATAAGGAAACAGGCTAACCAAACGGTCACCTTCATGTATATACATATGACTGAACAATTAAAATCCTTTACAACCCTGCCCACAACAGTACTACAGACCTCTAAGAATGTAACAACAACTATGACGGGACAGGGCCCCGTCATACCCCTGAATGTACAAGTACCTACAATGACAGGGGACTATACCAAAAGATAAGCCTCCGGAGAAACGGAGCTTCCCAACGCTGAACTGCGATCCTATGAGCGAGGATCAACAACTGGTAGAGGTCTGCGGCATGAACGCAGCCCCGGGCGAGGTCGATAACAGTACAGTATGTGAAATCGAAAAATCCGTAATGAAATCACATTTCATCATTTTATAAAACCATTTGCGATAAATAAGTAAATGCAAGTAAGGCGGGACGATATCCCGAATAATCACCACACATAACTATGGGTCTCACGCCCATAATATCAATCATGCCCGTGGAACTCATTCTCACCGGCAGCCATGATGTAAACAACACCCATATGTGAACACGAACACTAGATTCACTGCTATCAAACCGACGCCAAGTAGAATAGCCATATACCAGATCCAAAAGCTAGTCATATCCCTTCACGGGCAAGGTACGGAAGCCAACTACCAGATCCAAAAGCTAGCCACGCAATCGCCGAGGCAAGTACCGCAGCGAGCGTGCCACACCACCGCTCACGAGATATGGCTCGCAAAGCTATCTAAAGTGTGCCTGAACCACATGTACAAATCAAGCCCGTGATCGTTCGTCACCGCGGCAAGCTTCATGGATTAGCCGTCCATGGATACATAACATAATCCTCACAATGACCGCATGCCCCAAGATCTCACTCGAAAGTACGGCCATGAAACCATCCCATCGACGCACGCCGTGGATCATCCATCGCGTCGGCGTGTCCAAAGGAAATAACAAGATAATACTCAAAGTGGACGATACTGCGCCACCCAACGTCGATATGTCCAAACAATCAATCGATAGCCGCCTCCCCGAGAGACACAGAGTACAAAATCAAAACACTTGCACAACAAAGCTATCACAACAAGCATAGACAAGTTCAACGTACTTTTATTTTATGTCAACAATACGGGTTTGACCCAAAATACTACATACTTTCCTTCTTTCAAAAGACCTCTTTATGTAAAAGCCACACAATACTAATACTGTAGTATTAAAACACGCTTCCTTTTAAACCAAATTACTACACCTTCGTAAAATCTTTACAAGCTTTTAAAATCAAGTACTCTATACTTTTAAACTAAGTGCTTTTCTTTTAAAACAACAACAAGTGTTCTTTTTAAAACCCGAATAACTTTACTCTTTTCAAAACAAGTAACCTATACTTAAATCAAGTTACTTCTCTTTTCCAAAAACAAGTCGTTATAAGTCAAGTCTCTTATCTTTCAAGATCAAGTCTCTTAACTTTCAAAATCAAGTCGTTTTTATCACAAAATCAAACCTTTCTTTTATCCTCATAAAGTCGTTATAACTAACTTCCCATAAAGCCATTATAACACTTTATGTTTTAAACAAACAAAATTCATTTCACACACGCACGCTTCCGTACTATATAGTTCACAACAATCATGCTCAAGAGTATAGGAAGAATCACATACCTTTTAGCTTAAACCACAAGCCAAGTCAAGTATCTGCCGCGTAGAAGGTCCACCTATAATAACCACAATACATCTATCAACTTCTAGTTCTCTTGAGAATATTCTAAATACAAGATTCCTTATTCTACGTAAAATTCGCAAAGACCTCCCCGCTATCACATAAATCTCTCCTCTTCCGGGCCCATTACCGTGCCAACAACTCAGAGGATTACACGCCTAACCTGGCGTGTTCAATTCTCGCTTCACAATAATACTACACAAGTCTCATGTAAATGCACCCGATGTAAATACTGATTCAATCCTTTATAATCATCCTTCCAATATAATATACTCAAGTATAACTACTACAATATGTAATATCCAATTACAATAGGGGGACATAGATCATTACCTCGATAAGCCTAAAATTATCCAAGATTATAAGTCGATCCTGAGCAACGTTTAGCTCCAACTCCTTACGCTTCAACCCGCTCCTAGCGACCCTTAGAAGTTTCTAAACAACTTCTCTTAACACTTCAACCAAGCTAGGGAGATTTTTCTAGGGTTTCACTTTGCGACTATTGGAATAAAGTAGTATTTTCGGGCTCCTAGTATTGAAATATCTTTGGAAACAACTAGGGATACTAGGCTAAGGTATTTGGGATTATACAACAATACACAAAGTATTTTCTACACATGAGGGGGAGGGTGGACGAAACACCACTAAAGGGAGGGAGTATTTTGCTTTGCCTTGGAAACTAACTCAAGTGTGGATGAATTACTCTTCAACCTAAGGGGGTATTTATAGAAGAATCAAAGTCGAGATCAAGGTAAGTGTATGGTCAAGATTGGGCCACGTGTGTGGGTCCCACCACACCACATGGCCAACAAAATGCTATGCCGCTTGCCAACGCGCCATTTCGCCATTTGACACTTCGCACTAACAAATCGGCCACTCTTACATGGGGTGACACGTGTCGCCGACTCGCCCAAAATATTTCATCTTCCAAAATATCCAAAATACGAAAACCTCAAAACAAAGTTCCCAGCAGTAAATTTCTCCGGTTCCCACGTGACCATTTCAAAATAAAATCTCATAATTCTAAAATAATCCAGCCCAGAATACCAAATCTGGGAATCATTCCATCAACCTTTTTTCCTTCACAAACGGAAACTTTTTCGAAAAATCACATTTTTCTTTCCAAAATTTCTATCGTATTCGTGCATTATGTCCTCACACATACCACGGAACTACGGGTATAACAATTCCCAGGTTTGTGGCATTTGCATATTCCGTGGATTTGCTACCACGTCGCGAGAATACCTCGTGCGAGTCCGCGGCTTATGCGGTGAAATTGTTATACCCGTAGTTCGGGGTATGTATGCGAGGGCGTGCGTCACGAGAATCACGGAAAGATTGGAAAGGAAGAAAGAGGTGATTTTTCCACGGAAAAGTTTCCGGTTTTGTGAAGGAAAAAGGTTCGTTAATGGGAATCGATTCCCATTTGGTATTTGAACTTCATGAGTATATTAAATTTTGGGATTTTATTTTCGAATGGTCACGTGGGGCCCACGAGAAATTTACTGTTTTGGCCCGCTATTTTGAGATTTTGGCGTTTTGGATATTTTCTAAGACAAATATTTTGATTTAATCGGCGACACGTGTCACCCCATGTGGCACTCGCCGAAATATGTTTGTGCAAAACACCGGTTAGAGTCGTTTTTCGACGAAGCGTTCTACCTAACTACGTAGGGTAAATTACGGCTATGTCATTTAGTATTTTTGCGGATTTTTCCGAGAGGCGAAACGTTTTGGACCAACGAGGGCAACACTTGGCACCCTCTCGTTGGTGGACTGAAAGGCGGTTAGGGCGATTGGATGGGCGTGTTGGTAGATATTTGTGTAGATATTTTGTGAGGTTTTAAGGAGTAGGGTCTAGGGGCACTTGGGCATATCTTGGCCTCCACTTGCCCCCAGCTAGATCTTGGCGTTGGTTGGCCTTTGCTTGGCCTATAAATACCCTCCCCTTTGAAGACTTCTTCATCCGTTCCATAAGTTCCTAGTCTTGAAAACCTCCACTCACTCCTTGTTGGTTTCGTCCCTCCCTCTTCCTGCGAGGCCTTGGCGAGGTGCACCACTCCTGGGAGGCCTTGGCCGAGTACACCTCCTAGTGGTGTCTGGTGAGGTACCCCTGCCTTGTTGTTCTCGTAGAATACACCCCCCCTCTTGGTAGAAATACTCTCAAAAGTATTGTTACTATACCCAAATTACCTTAGCCGTATACCTTGTAGTATTCCAAAGAAACCTCTATACGTAGAGCCCGGAAATACTACCGTATGTCCTTTTTGTCTCAAACCGAAACCCTAAGGAAATCTTCATTGATTGATTGAAGTATTTAGGTAGAAGTTGGTTAGAACTTCTAAGGGTTGTTTGGAGCGGGTTGGAGCACCCGGAGTAGGAGCTAAGCGTTGCTAAGGATCGACATTTATACTTGGATAATTATGGGCTTATCGAGGTGAAAGTACTAAGAGTAGCGTATTCTACTTGAGGAGTGGAAAGGGCTAGCAAGGTTGTAGTACTTGGAGCATTTTGCTTATTGTCGATACTCGTCGCGAGGTATGTGAACCTCTTCCTATCTCTTCTAGCATGATATGTGTGAACTATGTAGTACGGTAGACGTACATACGTGTTAACCATGTTTGATTGTTTTTAAAACATAAAGTGTTATAACGGCCTTATGGGAAGTTGGTTATATGACTTTATGTAGGTAAGAAAATACCTTGTGGTTTTAAAAGGTAACTGATGTGAATTATAACTGGCTTGTTATAATAAAGAACTTGATGTATTTCAAAAGATTTATAAATCGTTTTGAAGGGAGAATAATACTTGGTTTTTGAAAACTTAAGAGTTATACTAGCTTTATGGGAAGTTAGGTATAACGGCTTAAGAATGTTTTACTGATTTCGGAAAATCGGAAGGTGTATCGCCAAACCACTGCAGCGTTAATAAAGGAAAATGTACTGACTAATGAGTTGTATTATTAAAACCAGTAGAAACCTCCATCTGCATAGAAACTAAGATGAGACAAAATGATATTCCATTTTCTAGGTCATGGCTGCTGTAGTAAGATTATTATAAACAAGAATAACCTATTCACACATAAGACTTATGTTGCTCAAATGTTTTAAAAGAGATTAAGACTATGAGTTATGAAACCTTTCTAAAAATAAGTGACTTGAGCATTTGAAATTAGTCAAACTTGGACGTTTGGAAAATAATGTTGTTACTTGATTTTACAAAGGTAAGTGTTTTGGGTTTACTTAAAAAGACAGCCACTCTATTTTATACTATGGGCATGGTGTGACTTATGTAAAAGAAACAGATCTTTTAAAGATTTAACGTGTGAAGTACTTTGGGGTAGATAAAACTTGTTAATAGAAAGTACCTTGTGTGAATAACTTGATTGTATTGGTTTGTGATAGCCTTGTAATACTTTCTTGTTGATTTGATAAGTAAACATGTTAGGATGCTACGTGTGTTAGTATCTTGTGATGTTAGTGTAAAGGGGTTTTCCTCGATTGCGCTAAAGTTGTTTGACTATCACCGTTATGTTGGTATTGTACCACTACCTTGACTTGTGTCGGAGGTTGTCGCCTCGACGCGGGTAGACTCGGTGATGCAGGACCATGATTCGAGAATACCTCATGCGGGTCCGGGGATCCATGCGGAACTACGGAGTTCCGGGTTAGTTTACGGCCGCGTGGTCATGCGGTCCTTGTGGCTATGCGGATCGCGAGTCCGGGGCGACG
This sequence comes from Przewalskia tangutica, assembly GCA_029844215.1. Classification (NCBI taxonomy): domain Eukaryota; kingdom Viridiplantae; phylum Streptophyta; class Magnoliopsida; order Solanales; family Solanaceae; genus Przewalskia; species Przewalskia tangutica. The sequence continues at coordinate 1,508,618 of JAQGDG010000029.1, forward strand.
CCGGAGTAGCTACCTCGATGCGGGGTTATACTTCATGCGGGCCTATGAGGTTGGCCTATGCGGAGTCGCGGAAAGTTCGAGGCTAAACGCGCATTTGATCTTGCGGCGAGTGACCAGCTTGATCATGTGACAGTGCAGACAGATATCATGATACGCTTTATGACCTTGTTAGTGCTGGGTGTTAGTAATCGGCTATGCCTTCGTACTTACCTTCAGATCGTTTTAATTGGACACGTGGGACTGGTGTTCATGTGTATTCCTTGGTGCTTTTATATCATGATCACGTGATGAGGAAGGTATTCCACAGGCATGATTGATGTTGTGGGCGTGAGACCCATAGTTATTATTGAGTGATGACTTTGACGGGCGTGAGTCCCTGGCTTGACATGATCGCTATTTATCAGAATCGTAGTTTGGTTATCATACATGTCTCCTGCTTTGTATAGACTACTATGATTTCATTTCTGATTTATTTTGATTTCCATACTTGCACTGTTAGATCGACCTCGCCCGGGCTGCGTCATGCCGCAGTAAAGGTACACCGCCGTTGATCCTCGCTCTTAGGTCACAGTTCAGCGTTGGGAAAGCTCCGTTTCTCCGAGGCTTATCTTCGTATAGTCCTCGTTGTCAGGTGCTTATTCGTGGGTATGGCGGCCCCGTCCGTCGTTGTTGTCATATCATTCGTAAGTGCAGTAATGCTGTTGTGGGCGGGGTTTGTAAAAGGATTAAACTGTTCATGTTGAAAAAGTTGTTATTTATATATATGCCGGGCGGCAAGTTTTTCTCAGTTATTGTTTCATATTTCATAATATGTCTTGTATCGTTTATGTTCATTGATTACTCGATGTTGTATCACTAGGGTGCCCGGTAAGGCACGATCACGGGCCCGAATCGGTCGTGAGAAATAGTCCCACGGGCGGATATAGCCTATCACGAGGAATACCTGCGTGCGAGTCCGTGGGGCTTATGCGGGTGAAATAGTCCCATGCGAGGAATACCTCATGCGAGTCCGTAAGGGCTTATGCGGGTGAAATAGTCCCATGCGAGGAATACCTCATGCGGGTCCACGCGACCTATGCGGGTGAAATAGTCCCAGGTGTAGGATTTTGAATGATACTGCGGGCGGGTGGTCCTGCTTTGATCGTGAGCTTCCTATTTTATATTGTAAGTATACTACTATTTACTCTCATTGTTAGTAAGGCACTGTGTACTATTAATTGAGTTATCATACATGTCTCCAGTTTTATTATAGACTTATGATTTCATTCATATTTGGTTCACGTATTATTTGGCATGTTGTCTTCCTTCGGAGATGCGTTAAATGCCGCAGTGAAATGCGGATTCTTGATCCGCTCTTAGGATCACTGTCATTTGAGAAGCTCCTTTATTTGAGGCTTATCCTCGTATTGCTCGGTTGTTGTACATTCGGGGTATGGCGGGGCCACATCGCATGAGTTGTTATTCTTAGAGGTTTGTAGTCACATTGTGGTTTGGGTTGTAAAGAAAAAAAATGTACTGTTTTATTGCGTATATTGTACGGAAGGTGGCCTTATCGGCTAGCCTGTTATTGTTTTATGTTTAAGCATTTTTAAAAGTTGTGTATGTTCATTGCTATTCTCTGATGTATGCAGAAAGGGTGCCCGGAGTGTAGGCACCGCCGCGAGCCCGGTCAGGTCGTGACAATAATGATGTATGATTAAGTTCATGAGTTGTAATGGCATGGTAGGACCTGTTATTTTTTTTAATACTTGCCCCTGTCATTCTTTTGTACAGTTATGATCTGTATACTGTACCTTATTTCCGTTCCATATTCGTACAATGTGCGACCCTTCGGGATGCGTTAAATGTCCGCAAGTTTAGGTACACAGTTGTGGATTCGCGGGCTTAGGATCCTGGTTTAGTATTTTGAGATGGCTCCAATGTTCCGGAGCTTGTCATAATGGCTATGTATATTCAGGGGTACGGCGGGGCCTTGTCCCGTCATAGTCTTTGTCCAAAATCTTAGAGGTCTTGTTACACCCCGGAAATTTTCAGGATAGGTTTATAAGAACGTACGTAAGAACTCAAAAATGTTAAGATTTGAGACGAGTATGAATTTATCAGAATTATGGAATTGTCAGAAAATAGAATATTGCGACGAACGGGAGGGCGACACGTGTCACCCCCTTACTTGATCTTGGACGAAAATACATGGGTAGGATGGTCATTTGACCATAATTTAAATGACCAAGTCTTGCAAAGACAAAGAGCTTGATAATGTTGACTTAGTCAAGGCCACTTGGCTAGAATCCTTGTGAAACTCATCTAGGCCACCCATTTGTTCTAATCTTGACCCTCCATTATGTTATATATGTATACTAGTAGCAAGACTAGTTCCCACACTTAGTCATATTTCAAGAAATCTTGAAGAACTCTAGGTGAGGCTCACGGGTTTGGGTTCAAAGAGCAAGAAATTTTTTCAATTTTTGTCCAATAATCCTCATACTTTAAACCAAGGTTCCTAAGTGTATTGTAAGGGTATCTCAATAGAAAGATCCCAGAAAAATGGCGTTTTCGTATTAGTCGCAAGGCGAAAACCTAAGGAGTTATTCAACTTTGAAGATGGAACTTGAAGAGGAGTTCTTCATAGGCTTCTAAAGGTTGCTTGGAGTGGATTGGAATGTCGAAAGGAGGAGCTAAAGTTGCTAAGGATCGACTTGTAATCTTGGATCATAATTGGGCTAATTGAGGTAATAATCTTCGTCTTACTTTTGTAATTGAAGATTCCATGTTATTATAAGTTAGAAATGATCATGTGATATGTGTTATGAAGATTGATAAGTGTTATGGAAATTTGGAAGCACAAATCCAAAAATGACATGTTAAGCCATTTGAAATTGAAATACAATTTGGTCGATAATAAGAATCGTCGCATGTTCACCTACTTGAGGATTGTAGTAGTTATAATCAATTGTGGCTAGATAACATGTTATATTAAACCACTTGGATTAAAAAGGGATTGGAAACGAATTTGTATTGTTGTCCCTATTTTGCCGAATGGACATTATATGTTGGACTAGTTTGATATTTATTGTGGGAGGAATTTTACATGTCTTGATTAAGCGTATAATCCCCTATTGTTAACTACTTTGTTGAGCCTTAAATTTGGCGTGTTTGGTTATTGAATTCGGCCTTGAAAAAGGTGGCAAAGTATGTAGAAACAAAGGAAGTGATGTCCGATTTTTCGTAGAATTTAGTGACTTTGCACTTGGAATATTCTACGTTTGAAGTAAGAAGTTAATAGACGTATTATGGTCATTATAGGTTGACATACAATGTACGTCATATTGGATTTAGCAAGTGGATTAAACCGAAGAGGTATGTGGAACTTTCTTATCTCTTGAGCATGAATAAGTTGTAAATGTATAGTACGGTAGACGTACAAGATTTTGACAATCTAGGTCCATTTGATATCCTTGGCTTATTTTAAGAATGTCCAAGTTGATTGAGTTAGGGAATTAACTCACTTGTTTAAATATTAAGGATATCTTGGTTTTCAAAAGTTAAGAGACTTTAAGTATGTTGAAAGTATTGTTGATACTTGTTTTGTTGGAAAGTTTAAGTCTCTTGGTTATAAAGAAGTATGTAAGTTTCTAAAGTATAAAGCTAGTATAACGACTTTATGGAAAGTTGGTTATAATAGCTTTATGGAAAGTTAAAAAGAGTGGTTTACTCTAAGTAATTTAAGTATGTTAAATGGCTTGAAATAACGAAAGGCAAATTGATTTAAAGGCATCAATTGCTTAAGATTTTAAAAGAAAGAAGTCACTTGATTTAGAAGCCTGAAAATGTATTTTCTAAAAAGGTATTATGACTTGTCTTAAAATGTAGTTAGGACTTGATACTACGGTTATTAGTATCTTGGAAGCTTTATATGAAAAAGAGTCATTTTAAAAGAATAGAAGTACGTAGTACTTTGGGTTAAATTCCCGGATTTATAATGACATGTTAGTGCCTTAAGTAAACTAAAATGAGAGTGTATATGAATAAGACTAATAAGAAGTTAGGGGATTTCTTAACTTGCTTATTTATTGTATGATAAGCGGTAGTGCTTATATTATGTATGATAATGTTTGAAGGCTTATGTTATGTATGATAAGCGGTAGGGCTTATGTTATGTATGATGGTAGGTTGAGTTAGGGTAAGAGTATAAATGAGGTAAACCCCCGACGTTATACCACCTTCTCCGTAGAGTATAAATAAGGTAAACCCCAAGACGTTATACCACCGCCTTGGTAAGAGTATAAATGAGGTAAACCCCAGACGTTATACCACCTGTCCGTGGATTTTCTACCCATGATGCGAGGAATACCTCAGCGAGTCCTTATAGGTTTATGCGGGTGAAATAGTCCACGTGCGGTACACCGATCTGAGGAATACCTCGCGGGTCCACGCGACTATGCGGGTGAAATAGTCCCGAGTAGGATTTCTTAATGATCTGCGGGTAGGGTGGTCCTGCTTTGATCGTGAGCTTCCTATTTTTATGTTGTAAGTATACTCTTGATTATTCTCATTGTTAGTAAGGCACAGTGTACTGTTAATTGAGTTATCATACCTGTCTCCAGTTTTATTATAGACTTATGATTTCATTAAAGTACTTTCAGTTTCACATATTTGGTACATGTTATCTTGACCTCCTTGAAATGCGTTCATGCCGCAGTAGAGTATACTGTTGCTGATCCTCACCTTAGGATCATTGTTTATTAGAATCTCCTTTACTTGGAGGCTTATCCCCGGTATGGTGTCGTTGTATATTCGGGGTATGGCGGGGCCACTGTCGTCAATTGTTATTCTTAGAAGTGCAGTAGTCACATTTGTGGATTGGGTTGTAAAGAAAAAAAATGTACTGTTTTATTTGTATAGTTTACGGAAGGTGGCCTTATCGGCTAGCCTGTTGTTATTTTATGTTTAAGCATTTTATAAGTTGTGTATGTTCATGTTATTCTCGATGTATACTAAAGGGTGCCCGGTAGGGCACCGGTCGTGAGCTTGGTCGGGTCGTGACAAAAGTGGCATCGAGCGTTAGTCCTCGGAAAGTGTCTAGGCAGTGTCTAGTAGAGTCTTGATTATCGGTGTGTTGTACATCTATAATCGGGAGGCTAAGACATTTAGGATTAGTTTCATTCTTCTCACTCGAGATCGTGCGATACAGCTGTATGGTTAGGGTCGTCTCTCCCTAACGAGTTATGTTGATTGCAGCTACGAGAAAGGCAGCAGTGACCCAGGAAAGATTATGTGGATTGCGTATCCAGGTTGGTAATGTTGGTAGTATAGTTGGTATTGTGAAATACAACTATACGGATTTATGTATGAGGGTCAGACGCGTGTTGCCTAGAATGATTTTAGATTACCAGGATTTGATAAGGACTAAATAAATATCGGGAAGGTATGAACAGTTAAGGAACTCTCATCAAGGTTTTACGTGCTAATTTGAGATAATTAGGTGATGGTGAGTTGTGTGAGAATGTAATGGACCCTTATGTTATACCCCGTATTTCCAGAGTACGTACGTAAGGGAATACGTACAAAAAGTCTAGCCTTAAAGTTTAGGCAAAACGTTTTTTTTGGGCACAACTCACAAAACGAATAGTTTTCCGAAACGTTTCCACGACTTCGTAGGGTAAATTCCGCTATGCCATTTCTAATTTTTGCGGATTTTAGAGACGAAACATTTTGGACCAGCGGGAGGCGACACTTGTCACCCTCCGATTGATGGACTTGAAATGCGTCCATTTGGACGATTTGGCTATAGTGAGCACGTTTTTGTGCCTTGTGCACAAGTCGAGTTAGTAGGATATTTGTGTATAGTTAATCCTCACCTACACTTGCCTTGCACTTGTCTTAATCTTGGCCATTGGTTGGCCACTTCTTGGCCTATAAATACCCCCTTAGAGATGAAGAGTTCTTCATCCACAAATTACTTTCAAGTCTTGAAAATCTTCCCTTCTCCTTGTTAGCCATTTCGTCCAAGCCCTCTTCCCTCTAGCCTAAGTGACCCTTGCCGAGGCTTCCTCCCAGCCTAGCCGAAATCTACCCCTCCCTTGGTAGAAAAGTTGCCTTCTTGTATTGTTATAATGCCCAAAATACCTAGCCCAAATACCTTAGTACTTAGTAGAAGTTGTGAAGAACTTCTAAGGTTTCTGGAGCATACAACTTAGAGCAAAACCTTGCTCGGTAGCGACTTTTCTAGGATATTATTGGGCTTACCGAGTAACTAATCCTAACCCTCTTTTGAATTAGAGAATACATCGTGTAGTAGTATAAGAATAAGTATTAAATACTTAGAAGAATATTGCGGAATAGAATTGATTACCCAGTAGAAGGGTTTAAAGAAGAATAATCAATCAGTATTACATAGAATTTGTTTTCCAAAGAAACTCATATAGCTCACCGGGTAGGGTTGTGCTGCCCGACAATCCGTAGAATTGTGAACCCCCTGTTTAGAATGACCTTCAGAGTAGTCTTTGATAGATATCTGTGACTATTATAGGCTGACTCTCTGCGCGCGACATATTCAACTTGGCAGGTGGTTTTCGCTGAGAAGGTATGTGATTCTTCCTAAAGCATGATATTTTACAATATATATAACTACGGCAATGCCTCACGGCTTAAGCCTGAATAACACTTACGGCAATGCCTCACGGCTTAAGCTCGAATAACACTTACTGCAGAATGCCTGCGGCTTAAGCATGAATAATAAAGATCTGAAAGCATTTCAAAAGAATACTGAATCATTTTTAAAGAGAACTAATTGGTTTTTAAACAGAAGCTTAAGAGTTATACTAGCCTTATGGGAAGTTAAGTATAGCCACTTAAGATTGATAAAAAGCGATTGCCTATGTGTTTATAACAGACTTATATTGAATTGTGAAAAGAATAATAAGATGGTTTGATAAGTAGACATGATATGATGCTATGTGTGTTAGTGTCTTGTAACGTTTGTGAAAAAGAGTATTCTTGTTGTGCTTATGTTGTTTAACGATAAGTTGTTAGGTTAGTGTAGCATCACTCGCTCTTGACATATTCAGGGGTTAAGCTGCCTCCGTCACGGGGTATACTCGGTGATGCAGGACCATGATTCGAGAATACCTCATGCGGGTCCAAGGGACCTATGCGAGCTCTGGGAGTTCCAGGTTAGTGTGCGGGGTTATACCTCATGCGATTACATGTGGCCGTGCGGACGGCGAGTCGGGGCGATGCGAGGAATAGCTACCTCGATGCGGGGTTATGTACCTATGCGGGCTATGTGATTGGCCTATGCGGACTACTGAGTCGAGATTAGGCTTGCATGGTGATACTACGCAGTGGCCTGCTTGATCATTCGCGACCTAGAAAAGACACATACGATTTACCTATTCTGCTCTTGTTTGTGATGTGGCACTATGCGGTTTCATGGTTGTTTCATACATACTTGCAAAGCGGTTTTCAAAATGATATGTTTCATTTAAGTATTTTACAAGTTTCATATACTTAGTACTGTTATGACCTCCTTGAGGCCGCGTTCATGCATGCGCAGTAAGGGCAAGCAGTGCTAGATCCACATTCTTAGGATCTCTACGTTGGTGTCGGGAGCTCCATCTTTTCGGAGGCTCTACTTTTGGGTATGATCTCCTGTTGTAGATAGTTTTGTCTGATCGAGGTATGGCGGGCCACTGTCGCCATAGTTGTATAATTCCTTAAGTGCATGATCATGTTATGCGATGTCGGATATAGCTTCTAAACCATTTTATGTATATATATATAGAAAGCAATGTTTTCTCACATAAGCGTGTCTTATATTATAAATCGTTTCATGTCTTGCTTTATATTTCCGATTACTCGATGTATGACTACTTGGGTGCCGGTAAGGCACGATCACGGGCCGGGCAGGTCGTGACAAAAGTGGTATCGAGCGATTAATCCTCGGAAAGTGTCTGAGCCGTATCTAGTAGAGTCTTGATTATCGGTGTGTTGTGCACACCAATAATCGAGGAGGCTATAAGATATTTAGGATTGGTTTCCATTCTTCTCATTACGAGATCGTGCTTTAGAAGGCGTGTTATAGGTTGGACCCTCTAACGTATTCCTTTCTATGTGATTATGCCTCACGTAAGGCAACCGGGCCCGAAGGGCAAAGCGGCCGAGGCGCTAGCGAGACACCAGTCACGAGGCTCGAGCCAGTCTATACGAGACGGCGGGTTCTATGGCGCCGCCGGCCAGCGAGACCACGGTACCGCGCCTCGCATCCCATGGCACAGGGCGGAGGAGTTGAAATCTGAGAGATAACCCGGCTTTTGGCTAAAGTTGTGGCCCGATCTGAGAGAGATTGGATCACGGCGGTTCAGTTCCATCTCGGCTCGATCGCACCGTGGTACAGAGGCGAATAGTTTGAGGCTACGAGATTTCTTGAGTTGTAGCCGCGAGTTTTACTGGGTGGCGGGAGGATGATCGCGAGTTCATCCGCCCGACGAGAGGATCGTAGGTGATCAGGCCTCGAGGCAGTCTGTGACGCCGGTTCGCATCGGCTGCGTGATCCGCGATCGATTGGTTTGATTCATGGGAGTTATCGGGGAAACCGCTGCGTCCCGGCTACTTGGGATGAGTTCTCGAGAGGCTTTCCTCGCTCACTTCTTGCCTCGCGGATGAGAGGCGCGGGTGATAGATTTTACTCAGAGGCGAGAGAGGGCGCCTTGTCGAAGTACAATGTCGAGTTTGATTCATTGGCTCGATATGTCCCAGCATTGGTAGCGAATATGGAGGATAGGGTGCACCGCTATGTCAGGCGGGCGACTATATGGCGAGTCATGTGCGGGTGTTTCTCTCGGCCCGGGTATGGACATTACCGCATGCGAGCTCATGCTCTTGGATGTGAGGCGTAGAGGCCGGGTTGTGAGGCGGAAGAAGACGGGGCGGCGAGGTCTTTTGGTAGCTATCGTGGTGGCGGCCTCGGCGGCGATCTAGGTACTGCACCGCGGCCAGCCCGAGCACTCTGCGCCGTCCTCGGCCCGAGGTATTCGAGGCGGACCAGGGCCCCAGGACTTGAGCGTCAGGCGGCGGAAATGCGGCGTCCGGGACCACCCGCCGGTGTGGCCGTCACGGTAGAGCCGCCGGGAGTTGTGGGGCTACGGGAGTTTGTTTGATTGTGGCGGCGAGGTCACTATGCGGCTTGTCAGGCCGAGCGATCTTGATGGTAAGTCGACCTCTGAGTTCTTTTTGGTCTTCATCCCCGTGATTACTGCATACAGAGGCAAGGTACTCGTGGCCGGCGGTCGCGGAAGTCGTGGCGCGGGTCGATTAGCGGTCCCGAGCCGCATTTATGCTTTGTCCGGCCGAGGATCGGGAGGCCTCACTGATGTAAATCGCAGTACTTTATCGGTTCTGGTTTGATGTGTATGCCTTGATAGATCGGGTTCTACTCATCCTATATATCTCCACTTGTTGCTAGTAGGATAGGGATAGAGCACGAGTCCATGGGCACTTTTGAGGTAGCTACGCGATGGGTGATTCGGTGGTAGCTCGGCGGGTATATAGAGCTTGTCCTGTGACCATTCTGATCGTGGACCCTGGCGACTTGATAGAGTTGGAGATGATTGACTTCGGCGTGATAATGGGGATGGATTGGCTAACTTCTTGCTACGCCAATGAAGCTGCGAGAGAAAGTAATGCTGTTCCGATTTCTGAGGCGGTTGTTGAGTGGGAGGAGCACGGTATCGCCGAAGTAGGTTTATTTCCTACCTCGAGCTAGGAAGATGATGCGAGAAGGGTATATCTACCATCTCGTTGGGTGTTTGATCTTTGAAGGCTGCGGTACCAGATTTTGATCGATTCGATGGTCGAGTTCCCAGGCGTGTTTCGGATGACCTCCGGGTATCCCTCACGAGAGGAGATTGAGTTTTGCATTGACATATTGCGGACACTCGGCTATTTCCATTCGCCATACGAATGGCACTGCCGAGTTGAGGAGGCTGAAGGATCGCTTAGAGATTTCTTTGGAGAAGGGCTTCATCGGGCCTAGTGTTTCTCACAGGGGCGCGGTATTGTTAAATGAAGAAGAAGGGCGGGGCCAGCGTGTGTGTTGATCTGACGGTGAACAAGGTGACCATTAAAACGAATACCGCTTCCCGAGATTGATGATTTATTCGACGATTGCGAGTGCGAGATGTTTCTCAAGATTGATCTGCGATCGGGCTATCATCAGTGCGAGTCGAGAGAGGTGGATGTCCACAGGTGCATTCGGACGTCTGGGCATTATGAGTTGGTCATGTCTTTTAGGTTGACCAATGCTCGTGATATTCATGGATTTGATAAACCGAGTGTTCAAACCATTTTGAACACGTTTGTGATAGTGTTCATTGATGATATCTTGGTTTATTCTCGCTCGGGCGAGGAGCATGCGGAGCATTTGAAATTTGTCTTGTGATTCTCGGGACAGCGATTATGCGCCAAGTTTTCCAAATGTGAGTTTTGGTTGACTTGATGGCGTTTCTTGGGCATATTGTGGGTGATGGCGTTCGAGTGGATCTGGCCAAGATCGAAGCGATCGAGACTTGGCCTGAACTCTTACTCAGCAGAGGTTCGCGATTTTAGGCCTTGCGAGGATATTATCGGTTCGTAGAAGTTTGCTTATCTACGCACCATTGACTAGGTGACTCGAGAGCGGCCAAGTTTGATGGTGATGCTTGTGGCGGGGTTTCCGATTCTTTGAAAGAGGCGGCGGCCGCCCCGTTCTTACTCTTCCGGAGGTCGGATGGTTATGTCGTGTATTGTGATCGTCGGGCATCGGGTTGGGATGTGTGTTGATGCGGCATGGCGGGGTTATAGCATATCGTCGAGCGGTGAAGAAACACGGAGGAACTACCCACCCATGATTTGGAGTTGGCGGTAGTGATTCACGCTTTGAAGATCTGGAGCCTTGTTGTATGGGGTTCACGTGGATATTTATACAGACCACAAGAGCCTCGGTATATCTTGACGAGAGGAGCTGAACTTACGGCAGGCGGTGGTTAGAGCTTAAGGATTACGATGTTGATATCTGTACCACGGAAGGCCAATGTTGTGGGAGATGCTCTTGAGTCGTGAGTCGATGGGAGCCTATCGGATGTGCGACTAGAGAGAAGGACATGGTTCGTGATTTGCACGATTAGCAAGCCTTGGTGTCCGTTTGATTGATTACGATAGCGGTGGGGTTAGAGTTCGTGAGGTTGCGAGTCTTCCATCGTCGAGAGGTGAAGAGGCAACGATTCGAGGATCGGCTTTGATTCGATATCGTGATACGACTCTTCGTGAGGGCAAGGGTCGCGAGGTAGCACGATGGGGTGCTAAGGTTTGAGAGTTGTGTGTTCCAGATGTTTGAGGACTTGGCGAGTTCTTGGGAAGCACGCGGTAGCGCGTTACTCTATCCGTCGAAGTCGACCAAGATGTACCACGACGCCGATCGTGTATTGGTGGGATGGCTTGAAGAGGGGCGTTGCGAGTTCGTAGCTCGGTGCGTGTTGTCGGCGGTGAAGGTAGAGCACGAGAGACACGGTGGTTTATTCTGAGCGATTGAGATCCCGACACGGAAGTGGGAGGTAATCAACATGGACTTCATCACGGGACTACCTCGCACCGGAGAGACATGATTATATGGGTTATAAATCGGCGGTGTGAAATCGGCCCACTTTCTTCCGTCGGGGCGACTTTTGGTGAGGATTATGCGAACTTTACATCAGAGATCGTCGGTGCATGGAGTCCTACTCGATCATATCGAGCGAGAGCCGGTTCACGGCTAACTTACGGAGGTCGCTTCGAGAGGGTTTAGGGGCGAGTGAGCACAATCGCATTTCATCCGCAGATGACGGACAGGCGAGCGCCTTATCCGAACTGCGAGGATATCTTTGCGAGCATGTTATTGACCGATGGTAGTTGGGAGGATCATTTGCCTCTAGTTGAGTTCGCGTATATAATAGCTACCACTCCGGTATTCGGATGGCGCCTTATGAGGCCTTGTATGGGAGGAAGTGCGGTCGCCTATAGGTTGGTTCGATGTGGGCGAGTGCGGCTAGTGGGACCGGTTGGTACGAAAGCGGTGGATAAGGTGAAGCTTATCAGAGCGGCTATTAATGACTGAGTCGGCGAAGTCGTATGCGAGATCATCGTCGTCGGCATCTTGAGTTCGAGTTCATGATTGGGTTTTCCTAAAGGTGTCGCCCATGAAGGGTGTGATGAGATTCGGGAAGAAGGAAACTTCGGCCCTAGGTACGTTAGGCCGTTTGATTGTCGCGGGTAGGCAAGGTTGCCTATGAGTTGGATCTGCCGTCCGATGCGGGCGGTGCATCCGATTTTCACGTATCTATCTTTGAGGAGATGTATCGAGGATCCATCTAGGTACACCCGATTGGCGATGTCGGTGGCCAGGGGTTATCGTATGAGAGATTCCCATAGCGATAGTCGATGCGTCGGGTTAGGCGTCTGCGGACCAGGGCGTGGCCGTCAAAGTCTTGTGGCGGAGCGAGCTCGGGGAGGATGGCGTGGGGCCAGGAGGACATGAGCGGAAGTATCCTCACTATTCCCCACACCTCGGGTAAATTCACTTTCCTACTTGTAAATTTTAGTTATCGTTTACGCCTAAGTGTTGCTCTGTGGCCGTGTGTGGCATTTACAAGCTATTTAAGTTATGAAGAATCTTATCGTTAAGCGTCTTGGGAAGGAGCATTCGGCGAATGTTTCTAAGGAGGGAGAATGTTATACCGTATTTCCAGTGCGTGCGTGGGAATACGTACAAAAGTCTAGCCTTAAAGTTTAGGCAAAGCGTTTTTGGGCACAACTCACAAAGCGAATAGTTTTCCGGCGAAAGCGTTTCCACGACTTTCGTAGGGTAAATTCCGCTATGCCATTTCTAATTTTTGCGGATTTTTCAGAGGCGAAACATTTTGGACCAGCGGGAGGCGACACTTGTCACCTCCGATTGATGGACTTGAAATCGTCCATTTGGACGATTTGGCTATAGTGAGCACGTTTTTGTGCCTTGTGCACAAGTCGAGAGTTGGTAGGATATTTGTGTATAGTTAATCCTCACCCTACACTTGCCTTGCACTTGTCTTAATCTTGGTCATTGGTTGGCCACTTGACCTATAAATACCCCTTAGAGATGAAGAGTTCTTCATCCACAAATTACTTTCAAGTCTTGAAAATCTTCCCTTCTCCCTTGTTAGCCATTTCGTCCAAGCCCTCTTCCCTCAGCCTAAGTGACCCTTGGCGAGCTTCCTCCCCTGCCTGGCGAAATCTACCCCCTCCTTGGTAGAAAAGTTGCCTTCTTGTATTGTTATAATGCCCAAAATACCCTAGCCCAAATACCTTAGTACTTAGTAGAAGTTGTGAAGAACTTAAGGTTTCCTTGGAGCATACAACAGGAGCAAAACCTTGCTCAGTGCGACTTTTCTAGGATATTATTGGGCTTACCGGGTAACTAATCCTAACCCTCTTTTGAATTAGAGAATACATCGTAGTAGTATAAGAATAAGTATTAAATACTTAGAAGAATATTGCAGAATAAATTGAGCTGTTACCACAGTGAAGGGTTTAAAGAAGAATAATCAAGCAGACTTACATGGGATTTGTTTTCACGATAAACTTATATAGCTCACCGGGTAGGGAAGTGCTGCCCGACTTTCCGTAGAATTGTGAACCCTCTGTTTAGAATGACCTTGAGTAGTCTTTGATAGATATACGTGACTATTATAGGTGACTCTCTGTGCGACATATTGACTTGGCGGTGGTTTTTTGAGAAGGTATGTGATTCTTCCTAAAGCATGATATTTTACAATATATATAACTACGGCAATGCCTCGGCTTAAGCTTTGAATAACACTTACGGCAATGCCTCGCGCTTAAGCTTTGAATAATAAAGATCGAAAGCATTTCAAAAGAATCTTGAATCATTTTTAAAGAGAACTAATTGGTTTTTAAGCGAAGCTTAAGAGTTATACTAGCCTTATGGGAAGTTAAGTATAACCACTTAAGATTGATAAAAGAAACAGGTTGCCTATGTGTTTATATAACGACTTATATTGAATTGTGAAAAGAATAATAAGATGGTTTGATAAGTAGACATGATATGATGCTATGTGTGTTAGTGTCTTGTAACGTTTGTGAAAAGAGTATTCTTGTTGTGCTTATGTTGTTTAACGATAAGGCTGTTAGGTTAGTGTAGCATCACTCGCTCTTGACATATGCAGGGGTTAAGGCGCCTCCGACGGGGTATACTCAGTGATGCAGGACCGTGATTCGAGAATACCTCATGCGGGTCCAAGGGACCTATGCGAGCTCGGGAGTTCGGTTAGTGTGCGGGGTTATACCTCATGCGTCTATGTGGCCATGCGGGCGGCGAGTCGGGGCGATGCGGGAGTAGCTACCTCGATGCGGGGTTATGTACCCTATGCGGGCCTATGTGATTGGCCTATGCGGACTACGAGTCGAGATTAGGCTTGCATGGTGATACTGCACGGGCAATTGGCCTGCCCGATCATTCGCGACCTAGAAAAGACTATTCTGATTTACCTATTGCTCTTGTTTGTGATGTGTATGTGCGGTTTCCTTAGTTGTTTCATACATACTTGCAAAAGCGGTTTTCAAAATGATATGTTTCATTTAAGTATTTTACAAGTTTCATATACTTAGTACTGTTATGCGACCTCCTTGGGCTGCGTTCATGCCGCGGTAAGGCGGCGGTGCTAGATCCACATTCTTAGGATCTCTACGTTGGTGTCGGGAGCTCCATCTTTTAGGAGGCTCTACTTTTGGGTATGATCTCCCTGTTGTAGATAGTTTTGTCTGATCGGTATGGCGGGAACCTGTCGCCATAGTTGTATATTTCCTTAGAAGTGCATGTAGTCATGTTATGCGATGTCGGATGTAGCGCTAAACCATGTTTATGTATATATATGCGAAGCGATGTTTTCTCACATAAGCGTATGCTTATATTATAAAGCATTTCATGTCTTGCTTTATATTTCCGATTACTACGATGTATGACTACTTGGGTGCCCGGTGGCACGATCCACGGGCCCAGGCAGTCGTGACACCTTAAGAGGTTATAATTAAGGGACTTAATGGAAGACTATGTTAATAGATTGAGCTACGTAGTATGATTAAGAAAATGGTACGGATGAGATCCGTATGGAGTAAGCATGGTTGTTGTGGTCAAAACAACACGATTATGGTATTACGAGAAGTTTTTGTACCCGTTTACGGGGGGACTGATAAGGTAGGCGTAGAGCATGGAAATTGCGAGCCTAAGAATGTTGATAACCACCGAGACCTTAGGTATATAAGGCCTTCTCGGGTAGTAAAAAGTTAAGTCAGGCTAAGGATAAGAGTTAAGTATGACGCCCAGTCGAGTTGAGGACCTATTAAGGGTCGCCCCATAGCCTGAAATGGAATGGGATCAGTTGATAATAGTCCCGCTACGTGACAGGGTCACGAGGGTTCAAGGCCCAAGTCTAGTTAATCATTTTACGGGTTCGTGGACGCATTCCACTGGAACCAGGTTGTGAGAGCCGGAAATGGCCGTATGTTGTTCAGAATAGTAACTCCAAAGATTAGAGGCCCAAATCACTATGAAGGCTATGTACGTACTCTAGACTATGTTTGGAAGTACGGGAAGAGTACGACCAGTAAGAAAGAGAGCAACCAAGTGTAAAGAAATGGAGCCTGAATCCATGAGGACCTTTCGAGGTAACTACACCCGTGAGTGTTGGGTGGTAGCTGACTGGGTAGATAATAGTTTCCGGTATGATACAGTCGTTGGAACCTAGCAGACCTAGCAGAGTTGTTATGACAGACATTGAGGTCACTATGAGTACGGGCTAGTTGGCCTCTTGTTATGCCAACGTGGACTACAGAGAGAGATTGATTAAGTACCAGTTTTCCGGTAAGCCGGTTATCGAGTGGAAAGGAAGAGGAGTGGTGGTAACCAGTGAATTATCCTTCCTTCTTTGACATCATTATTGTTTTTTATAAGTCTGTGTGACTTGTTCATTTGAGGTAAATTGACGCAGAAAGTAAGTAATAATTGAATTTGAAGGAATTTATGTTAAGTGCCCTTGGAGGTACTTGGAGTTGGTTTGGTGTGGCGGTGGGGCCACGACCTTCGGATAATTTCGGGAAAATGTGCAAGGCAAGAATAAAATAAGTAATGCAGTCTTTGCGGAAAGCTGAGGGCATCGTTGGTAGGTTGGAAAATCTACACGAACTTAAAGGTAGTGCGTGGTGATTAGATATTTACTGGACCGCAAAAGGACCTTGTGATTAGGGTTGTGACTCCAAGGAAAGTTTAAGAAAGGGAGATAAGTTCTCTCCCCCACGTAAAAGGACATTTTTACGTATTATGGGGTTGCGTGTACCCGTATTTGTTAGGCAGGATATGAGGTTGTAAGGTCTTCGGTATAGTCATGCCATAGGTTACAGTTGTAGATAACCGTGGGAAAAGTGTTGTGTTGGGGTAATTAAGAGCGACGTACGAATTGGTCGAGGAAGTATCGTAAAGATATAAATACAGGTTGTACGCATGTATGAAACTGTACGATTATGAATCAAGATAGAAATACTTTTGCTAATAATAAGCCTAAGGTAAGGATATGACCAGAATGATAAAGGAGAATACGGCTATGGTTATGTAAGTTGCACGAGATATGATTACCCCTGACTAGTGTAAAGACCATTAGTAAATAATGGGAAGTAAGAACATTTCGAGGAAATGTGGTAACACCTGGCTATTATCTCTACGAGCTGGGAGAGAATAATAGGATTGTTACTTGACGAGATCAAGGAAACCTCTCCCCTAAATTGTGATTGACAGTAAGTCTTAGCCATGAGGCAAGCAAATTAATTAAGGCTAAGGTTAGTGACCAAGTTTGGTTGCAACAGAGAAAGGAAAACATGAACCATAAGTGAGATTAAGGATACCCGAATATTTCGCAGGATTGAGAAAGGCTTTCAGTTATTGGAAGATAAGTTGACCACAACTACAGTTCTAACCCCTCTTGTGAGACTAGAGGGTTAGGTTATTATTGTAACACGTTGGGTGTTGGGCTAGGTTGTGTGCTGATGCAACACGATAATGTTAGGGCCTATGTTTCCCGGCAGTTAGGGAAGCATGAGAGGATTTACGCCACTCATTATTTAGAGCTGGCGGTAGTTAAATCATGCCTTGAAGATTTGGGGGCATGACGTATATTTAGACTTCATGTGGATATTTGTGCAGACCACAAAAGCCTCCGGTATACCTTCAGACAGAGGTAGTAGAATTTGCGACATCGACGGTGGTTAGGGTTATTCAAGGATTGTGATATCGATATCCTATACCATCCGGGGAAAGCCAAGAGCGATTCTGAATACTCTTAGTCGTAGATTACATGGGTAGTCCGTCGGATGGGCAGCCAGTAGGCATGGGCGTGGTCCGTGAGATTCGTTATCTAACGAGCCGAGGGGTTCGATTATTTGTTTCCAAGGTTAATGAAGTTTAGATCCGAGAGGTTGCCGAGTCTTCCATCATTGAGGAGGTAAAGAGGCGATAGTATGAGGATCGATTATGATCTGGTATCGAATCGGCTCTCAGAAGAGAAGAGCACATTTGAGTAGCACCGGATGAGGTCTTTGTGATATGAGATAGATTGTGTGTACCGGTGATGCAGACTAGTCGCGAGTTTTAGGGAGGCACGCAGTGCTTATTGCTCAAATTGTTCGGGGTCGACTAAGTTGTGTCATGACCTCAGATGTATGTATGGGTAAGATGACCAGAAAAGGGACATGGCGGAGTTTACTGCTTAGTGTCCGAACTTGTAGGAGGTCAAGGTTGAACACCAGAGGCCCAATGGGCTATTACAGGCGATTTAGAATCCGACTTAGATGTGGGAGGTAATTAATTTGGATCTTGTTACAGGGTGGCATCGTACTCAGAGGAAGTGCGACTCTTTGGGGGTCATGGTAAATAGGCTGGCGAAACCAGCCGTGTTCTTCCGGATTGGGACCACTTACTCGGCTGAGGTTTATGCTAGCTTGTATAGCAGGGGGATTGTGATACTGCACGGGGTTCCTACGTTTATGATGTCAGACAGATGAGCTCGATTACAGATAACTTCTGGAGGTTTTTCAGAAGGGTTTTAGGAACACAGGTGAGTCTCAATTTTGCATTACACCCTCAGACCGACGGGCGAGCAGAGCGTACTATCTAGGCACTTGGGGATAGGTGGCGGGCCTGTGTTATTGATTTCAGAGTTAGCTGAAAGAATTATTTGCCTCTTATTGAGTTACGTACGATAACAGATACCCTTTCAGTATTCGGATGGCCCGGTATGAGGCCTTGTATGTAAGAAAGTATAGATCGCCGGTTGGTTGGTTCGACATAGGCGCGGTTCAGTTATTTGGTCCAGACTTGTTCAGCAGGCGGTGGATAAGGCGAAGCTTATCCAGGAAAGATTATTGTAAGCTCAGAGTCGATAAAAGCTTTATGCAGATAACTGACGTTGACACATGGGGTTCAGGTTGACATTTTAGTATGAGTATTGTTATGTGTCCTTGTGTGGTATTATTGGTATGTAGGGGTTGTAAGGAGACTATGTCGCTATCTTTAAGTTTGACTCCCAGAAGAACATTCGGGGACGAATGTTTCTAAGGGGGGAAGAATGTTACACCCCGGAATCCTTGTGAAACTCATCTAGGCCACCCATTTGTTCTAATCTTGACCCTCCATTATGTTATATATGTATACTAGTAGCAAGACTAGTTCCCACACTTAGTCATATTTCAAGAAATCTTGAAGAACTCTAGGTGAGGCTCACGGGTTTGGGTTCAAAGAGCAAGAAAAAATTTCAATTTTTGTCCAATAATCCTCATACTTTAAACCAAGGTTCTTAAGTGTATTGTAAGGGTATCTCAATAGAAATATCCCGGAAAAATGGCATTTTCGTATTAGTCGCAAGGCGAAAACCTAAGGAGTTATTCAACTTTGAAGATGGAACTTGAAGAGGAGTTCTTCAAAACTAAAGGTTGCTTGGAGTGGATTGGAATGTCGAAAGGAGGAGCTAAAGTTGCTAAGGATCGACTTGTAATCTTGGATCATAATTGGGCTAATTGAGGTAATAATCTTCGTCTTACTTTTGTAATTGAAGATTCCATGTTATTATAAGTTAGAAATGATCATGTGATATGTGTTATGAAGATTGATAAGTGTTATGGAAATTTGGAAGCTCAAATCCGAAAATGACATGTTAAGCCATTTGAAATTGAAATACAATTTGGTCGATAATTAGAATCGTCGCATGTTCACCTACTTGAGGATTTTAGTAGTTATAATCAATTGTGGCTAGATAACATGTTATATTAAACCACTTGGATTAAAAGGGATTGGAAAGCAATTTGTATTGTTGTCACTATTTTGCGAATGGACATTATATGTTGGACTAGTTTGATATTTATTGTGGGTTGGAATTTTACATGTCTTGATTAAGCGTGTAATCCCCTATTGTTAACTACTTTGTTGAGCCTTAAATGTGGCGTGTTTGGTTTTTGAAGTCGGACTTGAAAAAGGTGGCAAATTATGTAGAAACAAAGGAAGTGCTGTCCGATTTTCCGTAGAATTTAGTGACTTTGCACTTGGAATATTCTACATTTGAAGTAAGAAGTTAATAGACGTATTGTGGTCATTATAGGTTGACATACTACGTACGGCGTATTGGACTTAGCAAGTGGATTAAACCGAAGAGGTATGTGGAACTTTCTTATCTCTTGAGCATGAATAAGTTGTAAATGTATGATGCGGTGAGCGTACAAAATTTTGACAATCTAGGTCCATTTGATATCCTTGGCTTATTTTAAGAATGTCCAAGTTGATTGAGTTAGGGAATTAACTCACTTGTTTAAATATTAAGGATATCTTGGTTTTCAAAAGTTAAGAGACTTTAAGTATGTTGAAAGTATTGTTGATACTTGTTTTGTTGGAAAGTTTAAGTCTATTGGTTATAAAGAAGTATGTAAGTTTCTAAAGTATAAAGCTAGTATAACGGCTTTATGGGAATTTGGTTATAATAGCTTTATGGAAAGTTAAAAAGAGTGGTTTACTCTAAGTAATTTAAGTATGTTAAATGACTTGAAATAACGAAAGGAAAATTGATTTAAAGGCATCAATTGCTTAAGGTTTTAAAATAAAGAAGTCACTTGATTTAGAAGCCTGAAAATGTATTTTCTAAAAAGGTATTGTGACTTGTCTTAAAATGTAGTTAGGACTTGATACTACGGTTATTAGTATCTTGGAAGTTTTATATGAAAAAGAGTCATTTTAAAAGAATAGAAGTACGTAGTACTTTGGGTTAATTTCCCGGATTTATAATGACATGTTAGTGCCTTAAGTAAACTAAAATGAGAGTGTATATAAATAAGACTAATAAGAAGTTAGGGGGATTTCTTAACTTGCTTATTTATTGTATGATAAGTCGGTAGTGCTTATGTTATGTAAGATAAGCCGGTAGGGCTTATGTTATGTATGATAAGCCGGTAGGGCTTATGTTATGTATGATGGCCGGTTGAGTTAGGGTAAGAGTATAAATGAGGGGTAAACCCTCAAGACGTTATACCACCTTCTCCAGGGTAAAAGTATAAATGAGGGGTAAACCCCCAGGACGTTATACCACGCCTTGGGGTAAGAGTATAAATGAGGGTAAACACGAGCGTTATACCACATTCAGTGGATTTGCTACCCATGATGCGAGGAATACCTCATGCGAGTCCTTATGGGCTTATGCGGGTGAAATAGTCCCGTGCGGTAGTCTGACTATGCGAGGAATACCTAAATGCGGGTCCACACGACCTATGCGGGTGAAATAGTCCCAGGAGTAGGATTGCTTAATGATACTGCGGGCGGGTGGTCCTGCTTTGATCGTGAGCTTCCTATTTTTATGTTGTAAGTATACTCTTGATTATTCTCATTGTTAGTAAGGCCTGATTATCTTTATTAATTTAGTTATCATACTTGTCTCCGTTTATTATAGACTTATGATTTCATTCTGATGCTGATTTCACATATTTGGTACGTGTTGTCTTGACCTCTTCGAGGCTGCGTTAAATACGCGGTAGAGTATCTGAGTTCTTGATCCTCACTCTTAGGATCATTGTTCAAATTGGGAATCTCCTTTACTTCGGAGGCTTATCCCTGGTATGGTCGGTCGTTGTATATTCAGGGGTATAGCGGGGCCCTGTCCCGTCACAGTTGTTATTCTTAGAGGTTTGTAGTCACATTTGTGGATTGGGTTGTAAAGAAAAAAAATGTATTGTTTTATTTGTATAATTTACGGAAGGTGACCTTATCGGCTAGCCTGTTGTTATTTTATGTTTAAGCATTTTATAAGTTGTGTATGTTCATTGCTATTCTCGATGTATACCAAAGGGTGCCCAGTAGGGCACCATGAGCAGAGGTCGGTCGTGAGTCAGTGTAGTCATATCTTGTGGATTGGGTTGTGTAAAGAAAAAAAGAGGTAAGCGCTTTTTGGGTTACGTGTTTATTCTTGGAAAGGTGGCATATCGGCTAGCCTTATTTATTTCTTTTGAGATGTATGTATGTTAAGCTACTATTCTTTGATGTATACATAAAGGGTGCCCGGGTAGGGCACCAAATGAGCCGCGAGTCGGGTCGTGATAAAAGTGGTATCGAAGCGATTATTCCTCGAAAAGTGTCTGGACGTGCCAGTCTAGTAGAGTCTTGATTATCGGTGTGTTGTGCACCACATCTATAATCATGAGGCTGCAGGACATTTAGGATTGATTTCCATTCTTCTCACTCTGAGATCGTGCGATAGAGCGGTGTTGTTAGGGTCGTCTCTCCCTAACGAGTTATGTTGATTGCAGCTACGAGGAAGGCAGCAGTGGCCCAGGAAGGATTATGTGGATTGCGTATCCAGGTTGGTAATGATTGTAGTGTAGTTGGTATTATGACATACAACTATACGGAGTTATGTATGAGGGTCAGACGCGTGTTTCCTAGAATGATTTTAGATTACCAGGATTTGGTAAGGACTAAATAGATACCGGGAATGTATGAAACAGTTAATGAATTCTCGCCAAGGTCTTATGTTTTATTTTGAGATAATTGGGAAATGTTGAGCTGTCTGATAGGGTAGCAAACCCTTAAGAAGTCATGTTAAGGAACTTAATGGAATGACATGTTAATAGATTAAGCTACGTGGTAGGCTTAAGAGAATTGTATGGATGAGATCCGTATGGAGTGGGTAATGGTTGTTGTGATAGAGACAACAAGGTTATGGTATTAGGAGAAGTTATTGTACCCGTTCACGGAGCGATAAGGTAGGCTTGGGCATGGAGTGCGAGCCTAAGAATATTGATAAATCGACCCTTAGGTATATAAGGCCTTATCGGGAAATAAGATTTTATTCGGACTAAGGGTAAGAGTTAAGTGCGACGGTGGGTGGGTGAAGACTCGTGCCTCATAGTTTGAAATGGGGTGGGATCGGTTGGTAGTAGTTAGCTGCGTGCGAGTCACCAGTGGCAGCAAAAGAGTTGTGATTAATTGTTTCTGGTTAGTTGGCGGCGCACCTTCTTGGGTTTCAGTCGTGAGCCGGAAATGGCCTTATATTGTTTAATAGAGTGACTCCAAAGATTGGAGGCCAGAATCGGTATGGAGGTTATGTAAGTATGCTAGTATAAGTTGGAGGTACGGAAAGAATACAACCAGTAAGACAAGTGTAGAATCGTCGATTAGTTGGTTCCACGTGGCGAGTTGAGATAATTGGCGGACTTGATTCGGTGTGGATAAGGCGAAGCTTATCCAGGGAAGATTATTAGTAAGCTCAAAGTCAGCAGAAACTTTATGCAGATGAACGACGTCGACACTTGGAGTTCTGGTTGACGTTTTAGTATAAGTATTATTATGTGGCCGTGGGTGGAATATTTTGTATAAAGGGTGTAGTAAAAGGAGACTATGTCTCTATCTAATTAGATTGGACTCCGAAAGAACATTCGGGGACGAATGTTTCTATGGGGGGAAGAATGTTACACCCCGTAATTCCAGGACATGTATATGAGAATAGGCGTGAGAGCACAAGACTTATAAAATTGAACGAAAGAAAGAATTATTTTCCAAAGGGAAAAGTTTTCCGAGCCTCGGGAAGAAAGATTGTTCGTTAGTGAGAATTGAGTTCCCGAATGTGATATTTGAGACTTGTAGGATTTATCGGGATTATGGAAGTTTATTTACAGAGTTGGATACGTGGGGCCCACCCGAGAAATTTTACGTTTTTGTGGGGCCCACGAGGTTTCCGATATTTTGACCAATTATGGAAATTTCGGGAAACGAAATGTTATGGACCAATGGGAGAGCGACACGTGTCACCCTCCACATATTCATCTTGGACGAAATTGGTCATTAAGAATAGCCATATTGGCTTGATAAAATGAACCAAGTCAAAGGGTCAAGTGGGAGCTTGACATAATGGACCAATCTTAGCCATCCAAATGTTTTAATCTAGACCATTGGTTGTAGTATATATCCATACTAGTAGTGCAAGACTTGATATTTCCAACACTTAGAAAAATTTCAAGACTTGTGTCTTGCTCTTTGAAGCTCTCGGCTATGAGGCATTTTCCACAAGAAAAATTTTCAATTGTTGTCCATAATTCACAAGACTTTAACCCAAGGTTCCTAGGGGTATTGTAAGGATATCTCAATAGAAATACCCCGGAAAAACGACGTTTTTACGTTAGTCGCAAGGCGAAACCCTAAGGTGTTCTTCAACTTTGAAGATGGAACTTGAAGAGGAGTTCTTCATGAGCTTATAAGGAGTGGTTGGAGCGGATTGGAACATAAGAAGAGGAGCTAAAAGTTGCTAAGGATCGACTTTTACGCTTGGACATTATTAGGGCTTATTGAGGTAAAATCTTCATCTTCTTAATGTAATTGAAGATTACATGTTATAGTAGATAATAAATGAGCATGCGGTATTTAGAATGAAGTTTGAAAAGATTTGGATCATGTCTACATGTTAAAAACCGAAAATGGACAAGTTAACCATTAATTTTGTAATCAATTTGGTTGATAGTTACAATCGTCGCATGTTAAGAAAGAAAGGATTTATAGTTGTTGTAATTGTTATTATGTATACAACATATTGGAATAACAACTTGGATTGAAAAAGGAAGAAAGAGAATTGATATTTGTCACGACCCGACCCCGGGGCCGCGACTGGTGCCCTACCTGGGCACCCCGTTCAGGTATACATCAGAGAATAGTAGCGGAACATACACAACATACAACATGTTTAGACAATAATATCACAGGCTAGCCGATAAGGCCGCCTTCCATAAGATATGCATAATCAAAAGCAAAGTTGTACAACTCGGTTCTTACAGCCCCAAACCACAACATGTGACTACAGACCTCTAGGAATAAAAACAGTGGCGAGACAGGGCCCCGCCATACCCCTGAATGTACATAAATCTACAACATCAGGGAAAAACTGTACCAAAAAGACAAGCCTCCGGAGAAATTGAGCTTCTGACGTCTGATAAGTGATCCTAAGAATGAGGATCCACCACCTGCTTACCCACTGCGGCATGAGCGGCCAGGAAGGGTCGATACAATATGTACTAAGTATGTAAGCGGAAAATCATAATTACATCATAAGTTTAAAACAAAGCCGGAGACATGTGTCGCGCCCTTTTTCGACCGCGACATTTTTCTTTAGCGAACCCTGCTTAAAAATGCATGTTAGGAAATAAATGCTAAAATGCTAAAATATTAAAAGAATGCTAAAATGTTAAAAGGGTGCTAAAAGGTGCTAGAAGTTTTAAAAGGTGCTAAAGTAGGTGCTAAACATGCTAAAGTAGTGCTAGGGTTCGTGGAGTCGCCACCTAATTAGTTTGGGTGAATTAGGACACCTAAATGTCAACTTAGGTTAAAGTCAACACTAACTCCATTCTTTATGGTCTGCTAAACTTAGTGAGATTCTGGGTAAGGACTCTTTATTAATCTAGAGGGAAGGGGTTAGGCACCCTCTAAGATCCGCTAACTTGCGGTTGTCCTGCCAAACCTAGGGTTAATTATTATGTTTAGAAATGCGTGTTTTTGAAAAATATAAAGGATGCTTTGAAATATTTTATAGAAGGAGGCATGCTATAAATAAATTTTGTAATACTAATGCTATAAATATATATATATAAAGTTTTAAAGTGTGCGTTTGTATTGTTTATGATGCGAAGTCGGTTTATGGGCTATAGATATGCATTTATCTGCGAAATCAAAGGAGTGGTGCATTAGTTTTAGCTGTGCAATTTAATGATTAGGCAAAGACTAGATATAAATGACAAGCCTAAGATAAATAATTAGAAGTGCATTTCCACTTTTAAAACTACCCACCCCAGTTCATGTATTCAAGGATTAATTATTCTAGACAGCCTATTAATTACAAATTAAACAATTAGGCAACAATTTAAACAAATAAGATAAAAGGTGGATATGATCGCGGCTTTCAAGATGTATGGCGACAGCATCTTATCCTGTTTTGTCTTAGGAATTTCTGAAGCGGGAATGCGAATGCGGATGTACATAGACGCGGGTTGCCATTTGAAGTAGCTCGTGATGAGTCGCGCAACGAAACTCTTCATTTGCCTCTGATGCATTTCATGTAAAAAATAAATAAAAAAGATAAGGATTAGTATATTGTCCAAAAGTTATCAAGCTTTGTCGTGCACAAGTAAAATGAGGGTTAATATAGAATTAAACACACAAACATGTATTCAAAGTATTAAGCGCTGCTGATGGCAATTAACGGAGAAAATGGCAAGCTGACTGGATGGCTCAAGGATGCGACACAGATCGTAACAGGCAATTTTCATGTAATCAGCAACTCTAAGAATCAACAAAGATGAGTATTGACTAACGTAGTGTGCATGTGGTTAAACAGATTTCTGAACAGACAGGAAAAGCATTTTTTTTTATTAACTCAGTCACACATAATGGTCAAGACATAGTGAACGACTCCACCTAAAGGAACAAAATTAAACTATGAGCAATTCAGTTACAAATATATATAACCTTAAAGAGAATGATATGTTGAATGTATTGCCATTTACAGGGACAACCCCATCCCTTATGCTAAATCAATGCAAGCATACATATTAAGGAATAAAGAACAGACTTGGTTGCACACCGAGTGTTTCTGCATATGCTACATGTTTTACTAGAATAAATTCGTACAAATGAGACATGGGGTCGTAATACACGTGATATATTTAGATTTACAGTAGCATATTTCACCATTTGTGTATATCGCATATTCAAATATTAGCTAGTAAAACAGGCCGGAAAGCCATAAGACAGCACCAAACAGCAATGAGAGCATTTTACTAGCCCTCAGCATACCCCAGTAAGAAAGTAATTACAGTAACATCAACCTATTTTCTGATTTTAATAAGCCATTACCAATCTGGATTAACTAAAGCCGATTACTCCGTCGTTGTATTTAAGCATTAATAGAAAATAATAACACGACGAGCTCAGCTAAACGTGATTAAGCAACGGAGAACACAACAAAAACGTAGACATCAAAGTAAATTAGAGTCGAGAGGAATTAGAGTTTACTCCTTAAGAACTCCAAGTTGTGCCTTTAACGATACATGCCAGTTGCTGATTCAAACTACTTAACTAGACTGATTTTCTTACAATAGGCCTAACATGATACCTAAGTGACTTAACTGGTCAATTTATGCCAGACAGGCCGGCCTTCTAACAGATCAGATGCATACTAAACAAGTTTCATAATGCCTCATAGTACAACTTAGGAGAAGATTCATGCATTCCAGGCGACCCAGCCTGTTATCTTTGCACTTAGTAAACCAGCACATGAGTACAACAAATGCACAAGGGACATAGAATATGTGATTCAACGTATTTAGGCGTCAATAATCCTTCTCCGAGCAGCGAACCGGGGCAGCGTATCAAGTCGTCGGTCCATTCGACGGGTTTTGGGTTTAAGATGCGAAAAGGGCAAGGTTTGTTTGCTGATTCTTGGCTAGAATTGAAAGAAGGGATTTGAACTTCCTATTCTTGCGGTGCTAATAGTGCGAGTCTTTGAACCCTAACTCCCGATGCTCGATGTACGTTTCATGTTATGGCTCGCTTTGCGTGCGTGAAGACGATTCTTTGCCTCGCGAGCTCCGCGCCACGTGCTCTGCCTGCTTCTGCTGCTGCCCCGCTCCGCGAATGCTACCTCGCAGGCTCTGCGCCACAGTGCCTTCGAATCGTGGTCCTGCGTCGATTGGGTTTTTAAGCTTCGCTAAGGGGGTGTCAAACCGATGATTCTTGCCCTGTGCATGTCCAAGCGTTGGTCTTTATAGTCCCTGGTTAGGTTTGATTTATGGTAAGTTTAGGACTTGACTTAAGGAGCGATTTATGCGATTTCGTGCGATTTGGTTAAGATTTTGTGATAATATTTGGGTGCTGGTTATGGTAAGAAATCGTTGGAGAAGGTGGGAAGACGACTGGGGTTAGTGTGCATGGGTAAGGAAAACCCCGGATTCTCCGGCGAGAAATCCGGGCTGAGGTGCTGGTGTTGGTGCGGCGATTGCTTTAGGTTAGAGTTTAGGTTTTCGCCAAGTCTTTGCTAGGGACGATGGGTGAGGAAAAGGTGGCGTGGGCCTCGATAAGGGATAAAGGCGTGGAGTCGGCGACAGGTTTGGGCACATGGGCGTGGTGCGGTCGCGGATGGGTATTCTTAAAGAGTGGGCTGATTAGGGTAGCATTTTAATTAGTTAGGGTAGTTAGATTTACTTAGGTATTTAATTTTAGGTGCTTAATTAGTTAATTAGTGGTAAATTGATAAACTAATGTGATTAAATTATTTTAGGTGCTTAGATAATCTAATTGTTATAAATGCGGGCGTGCTATTTAATCAGTGTTTAATATTTTAGAAACCTTGGCTATTTATTCAAAATCTTATTTATTGTGCATTATTATTTAAAAGCGATTATGAGATTGCTGCGTATTAATAAATCGACTATGCTACTCGGCGTCATTGCTAAATTATTTATTTTATGTATTTATTATTAATTATTAAGAATTGTTTGACAGGACTTAAAATTAATTAATGCGGGCGTGGGACTCTAAGTGCTTAATACTCTACGTAAGACGCGGTGCCATTATTAAATTGCTTATTTATGCCTGTATTAATGTTTTATCGCTGCATTTTTATTATTTAAAATTACTTCAAAATTAGTCTAATTTTATAGCTAATGACTGGATGGGAGGGTCAAAATTGGGTGTCAACAGCTGTCCCTCTTTGTATGGAGATGATGGAAGATTCTTCAGACAAAGACGTTGACTCATAGCCAATTTTGTCTCGACCCTCAGAATTAGAATGTTGGGCAATTAGGAAAGGCTGACGCAAAAAATCAAAATATGTCCCAGTGTCGAGTTATGACGACACTGGGGCTGCCAGGGTCAAATACCAAAGCTGGCTAACGCGGACTCAAAGCTGTCCCAGTGTCGAGTTATGACGACCTTTGGGATACCATAGTCAAAACACCGAAGCGGGCTACGCGGACTCAAGTATCCCGATGTCGAGTTATGGCGACACTGAGCTACCGTGGTCAAAACACAAGGCGGGCTAGCGGACTCAAATTGTCGATGTCGAGTTATGATGACCTTTGGGCTATAATGCTAAAGCAAAAATAAAAACAAGCGGCAGAACACAGGGTGTCTGCTATAGCTTATGGTGCTTTGGGTTTTATGGTGATGTGGAAGCGAGTGGGCCGACGCTGAGCGCTGCCGTTCGTTGGGAAGGTTGGCCCAACAAATTTCCGGTTATTTGTAAGAGAAAATCCACGTTGTGCTCCTGCTCTGCATGCTAAAACTTAAACAAATGGTTAGTGCATGCTTAAGGCAAAATGATGATGCGTAATTTTTAAAGCAATCTGGCGTGAGTAGAAAATGTTATCCTATGAAATGTGATGCACCTTTGTGACTGTTGCAAATGTTGTGATTTCGCACGCACGGGCGTGTTCGCGATTGTGAATGCGGATATGTTGTCGCTTCTTTAGCTGTCACTGTAGACTAACTCGAAAGAGTTAGTGCATGCGCTAAGCGAATAATAAAGCATGAGTAAGAAATGCAATTTCGAGAGTATAGAAATCGTCCCTGCGTGGATGTGATATGCCGATGATGGCGTCGTTTTCGGGCTTGTTGTGGCGATGGCGTCATTGCTTGGGCGATGTTCTTCTTTGGCGTCGTTGCGTAAAACGCATTCTTCTTTGGCGTCGTTGCGTGGACTTCTTTGTCTTGATAACGTCGTTACTGGGCGTGTTCTTCTTTGGCGTCGTTGCGTAGGCGTATTCTGCTTTGGCGTCGTTGCACAGGCGTGTTCTTCTTTGGCGTCATTGCGTGAACTTGCGGTCGCGATAACGTCGTTGCACGGGCGATGTTCTTCTTTGGCGTCGTGCGTGAACTTGTTGTCTTGATAACGTCGTTACTGGGCGTGTTCTTTGTTAGGCGTCATTGCGTTGACTTGCGGTCTTGATACGTCGTTACTGGGCGATGTTCTTCTTTGGCGTCATTGCGTAGACTTCTTTGTCTTGATAACGTCGTTACTGGGCGTGTTCTTCTTTGGCGTCGTTGCGTGGACTTCTTTGTCTTGATCGCGTCGTTTCTGGACTTCTTTGTCTTGATCGCGTCGTTACTGGACTTCTTTGTCTTTGATAATGTCGTTACTGGCGTGTTCTTCTTTGGCGTCATTCGTAGACTTCTTTGTCTTTGTCGCGTCGTTACTGGGCGATATTCTTCTTTGGCGTCATTCGCGTGAACTTGCTAATAATAACGTCGTTACTGGGCGTGTTCTTTGGCGTCGTTTTGCGTGGACTTGTTGTCTTGTCGTCGTTACTGGGCGATATTCTTTGTTGGCGTCGTTGCGTGGACTTCTTTGTCTTGTCGCGTCGTTACTGGGCGATATTCTTCTTTGGCGTCATTCGTAGACTTCTTTGTCTTGATAACGTCGTTACTGGGCGATATTCTTTCTTTGGCGTCGTTGCGTGGACTTCTTTGTGCTAATAACGTCGTTACTGGGCGTGTTCTTCTTTGGCGTCGTTACGTGGACTTCTTTGTCGATAACGTCGTTACTGGGCGATGTTCTTCTTTGGCGTCATTCGTGGACTTGTTGTGTTGATAACGTCGTTGCCTGGACGTGTTGATGCTGGAGTCGTTGCGTGGACTTCTTTGTCTTGTCGCGTCGTTACTGGGCGTGTTCTTCTTTGGCGTCATTCGTGAACTTGTTGTCTTGATAACGTCGTTACTGGGCGATGTTCTTCTTTGGCGTCATTCGTAGACTTGATGTCTTGATAACATCGTTGCACGGGCGATGTTCTTCTTGGCGTCGTTCGCGTGAACTTCTTTGTCTTGATAGCGTCGTTGCTGGGCGTGTTGTTCTTTGCTCGCAGTAGAATAAATGCTCCGCAAGCTAAGCGAGAAAGCGTTAGTGTATACTGTTTAAGCGAAATGATAAAGACATATGAGAAGTGCAATTTTATGGGTAGAGATGTAAATCACGTCGCGATGAATGCGAGATGTTGTCCTTGCGGACATGCTAAGCGTTCTGTGTGAATTTCCATGATGTCTTTCTTTGTATGCGATCGTGGGTTGCAAATTTGACTTTATGCCGCGATGCTAGCCTTTGTTCGCGAATTGAGTACATTTGTTGATTATCGATGCCACGCCTGCATTACAGTGCGGATTTTGAACTTTGGATTGTTGTCATATCTTACGCTGCTCACTTTTCTACCCTGCGAAGAGACTTTTGTCGTATTTTACGCTTGTTGCACTTTACCTTGTTAATATGAAAACTGCGCTCGAAAAGAAAATTTGTGAGTTTTGGGGGTCGATTCGTATTTGACTTATGCGCTTGTTCCTTGATATCAGCGTGCACGGCTGTTTGGACTTGCAACCCACATGCAGTTTCCTACCTTGTCCGATTTTGAATATGCAAGGGCGTTTGACCTAAAGTGGGTCTCGATAAAGTTGCTTGTATTTAGTGATGTTTTGGGCCTTACGATTTCGGCATGGGGTTGCCCGTTGCTTTGCGATGGCGGGCGAGGTGCTCGATCGGATCTATCTTGCTTTTCTTTTACGAGACCCTGCTTTGCTATAGGAACGAAGGCGGTTAGGCTGGATTACGTCAAATGCCCTTGGATCAGTTATGTCGCTGGACCGTGTCTTTGATCTTGTGGGATATCGATGTTCTGCCATTGCTTAGTCAAATACAAATCGACCTTTGGGGAGATGATAAATCCTTTAGACAACATGTAGCAAGCGTGTTAGTGTAAAGCGCGTGATTTTGCGAAGTGTAAAAACATTTAGCAAGTACATATTGCACGTAAATTGCCCACATTGCAAGCGAGTCCTAATGCATGGGGACCGCTTTATGCCGGTAGGCTTAAGCGTCACATATGCGAGTCATGATGGATTTGTCCAAGCCGTCCAAGCGTAATGCCTTTGTTGGAAATGGCGACCAAATGATGGTGCACTTTTTCCAATTTGTGACATGATTAGGTTTGGATTTGTCTATCATTGTTCGCTACATAATATCTTTGGTTGGTCGTTGGGTTGAGAAACCCGTCGACAAGTTTAGTGTCTTCCTAATTGTGGTGTCGATCTTTGTTATACCGTATTTCCGGTATGCGAGGGCGTGCGTAGAAAAGTTTGTGCCTTAAAGTGCTTGGCGAATTTTATTTGTGCATAACACGGTTTGAGTCGTTTTTAGTGAAAGCGTTTTCCACGGCTTTCGTGGAATTTCCGCTATGTCATTTCTAATTTTGCGGATTTTTCAGAGGCGAAACATTTTGGACCAACGAGAGGCGACACTTGTCACCACAGTTGGTGGGAGTGATAAAGCATGGGGCGAATTGGGTGAGTTTTGTCAAGTAGTAGGTAGGATATTTTGTGTGCAAGTTGGCTATGTACACATTGCCCAAATCTTGGCCTTACACTTGTGTAGCACTTGGCTCAATCTTGGCCATTGGTTGGCCTTCACTTTATAAATACCCGTCCTTTGAAGACTTATTCATCCATTCCTAAATAATCCTTAGTGTTAAAATCCCTCCTCTCCCCTCTTGTTGACTCTCGTCCAGAGCCCCTCTCCCCTTTGAAAGGCCAGCGGCAGAGCCCTCTCCCACCTCACAGTAGTGTGGCCGTAGGGTACCCACTGCCTTGTTGCTTTCGTATAATACCCCAGCTGTGGTGTAGAAATACTCTCAAAAGTATTGTTATAATGCCCAAATTACCTTAGCCATATACCTTGTTGTATTCTAAGGTTATACTATCTGAAAAGCCCGAAAAATACTATTATACTTAAATCGGTCACAAAACCGAAACCCTAGGAAAATCTCCATAGTCAGTTGGAGTATTGTGTAGAAGTTAGTTAGAAGCTTCTAAGAATTGGTTTAGAAGCGGGTTGGGCGCTCGGAGTTGGAGCTAAGCGATTTCCCGGGATCGACTTTAACTAGGATAATTATGGGCTTATCGAGTAATTATCTTGTCCTCTATTGTAATTGGATATTATATATTGTTAGAATATATAATTGAAGTATACTATATATAGAACTGAGCGTAGTATCGCGATGTCTTTTGACTTAAGCTGAATAATACTTACGGCAATGTCTTGCGACTTAAGCTGAATTGAAAGAAGAATCTTGACTGTAATTACATAGGGGTATTACTGATGAGACTTGTGTAGTAGTACCGTGTAGTAGAATTGTACCGTTAGGGTTAGATGTATAACCCCACTGGTTGGCTTGGTAGTGGCCGGCCTCGATAGAGGAGGAGATTTCTGTTATTGCGGGAGAGTCTTTGCGAATTTTCGGTAGAATGTTCTACGATGAGATCTAAATGTTAATAAGCGCCTTGTGGCCTTATAGGTTGAAGTACTACGTGTGGCGCGATCTACGGCTTAGGAGTAGTAGGCGTTTGGAAGTACTTGGAGCGTTTTGCTATTAGTCGATGCTGTCGCGAGGTATGTGAACCTCTTCCTATCTCTTCTAGCATGATATGTGTGAACTATGTAGTATGCGGTGAGCGTCGTGTGCTAAGCGTATTTGGTTGATTTAAAACATAAAGTGTTATAACGGCTTTATGGGAAGTTGGTTATAACGACTTTATGTTGGTAAGAAAATACTTGTGGTCTTTAAAAGGTAAGCGATTTGAACTATAAGCGGCTTGTTATGTGTTAATAAAGAACTTGAAGTATTTCAAAGATTTTGAATCATTTTGAAAGAAGAAGTAATATACTTGGTTTTGAAAAACTTAAGAGTTATACTAGCTTTATGGGAAGTTAGGTATAACGGCTTAAGAATGTTTTCTTGATTTGAATCGAGAATGTGTATCGACAAACCAACTGCGGCGTTAATAAAAGGAAATGTTTTGACTAATTAAGTATTATTAAAACCAGTGAAGCTTCATCTGCATAGAAGCTAAGATGAGACAAAATGATATTTCTAGATCATGGTCTTTGTAATAAGATTGTAATAAACAAGAATATCCTACTCGCATATAAGGCTTAGGTTTCTCAGTTGTTTAAAGGAGAATTATATTCTTAAATGAATAAGACTATGAACTACGAAACCTTTCAAAAAAATGAGAAACTTGAACATTGGAAATTAGGCAAACTTGAACATTGGAAATTAGGCAAACTTGAACATTGGAAAAGAATGTTGCTACTTGATTTTACAAAGAGAAGTAATTGATTTTCTTTAAAAAGATAATCACTCTATTTTCATATACTACGGGTATTGTATGACTTTTGTGAAAGTAACGTATCTTTTAAAGAGTTAATGTATGAAGTACTTTGGGGATAAAAACCCGATCTTGTTGATCATATAGTAGGAAGTACCTTGTGTGAACAACTTGGTTGTATTGGTTTGTGATAGCCTTGTAATACTTTCTTGTTGCTTTGATAAGTAAACGTGTTAGGATGCTACGTGTGTTAGTATCTTGTGATGTTTGTGTAAAGGGGTTTCCCTTGATTGTGCTTATTAACTATCAGTCGTTATGATAGTATTGTGGCATTCATCTCTTGAGATGATTCGGGGTTAAGCCCTCCGTCGGGGTAGACTCGGTGATGCAGGACCGTGATTCGAGAATACCTCATGCGGGTCTGAGGGCCTATGCGGGCTACGAGTTCGAGTTAGCGTCGTCCTTTATGGGCATGCGGTCCTTGTGGCCGTGCGGACTCGGAAGTCGGGGCGATGCGGGAGTAGCTACCCTCGATGCGGGAATACCATGCGGGCGATGAGATTGGCCTATCGCGGAGCTGCGGGAGTTCGAGGTTAGGCAGCGTACATTGATCTGCGGGCAAGTGGCGGCTTTGATCATGTGACGGTCTGAGCAGATCTTATGATCTGATTCATGACCTTGTTGATGCGTGGGTTTTTAGTAGTCGGTATGCCTTACGTGCCACCCGTCTGTTTTATTATGACACGGGTGGGACACAGTGTTCATGTGTGTTCCTTGGTGCTTTTATATCATAGGCCGGCGGTGAGGAAGGTATTCCACGGGCATGATTGATGTTGTGGGCACGAGACCCTTGTTATACTTGAGTGATGACTTGAGGCGTGAGTCACGACTTGACATGGCTAACTTTGTTGTAAACTATAGTTTGGTTATCATCATGTCTCTGCTTTATATGACTGCTATGATTTCATTTACAGTATTTATTTTGATTTCACATACTAAATTTTTGTTATCGACCTCCCTTGAAATTTGCGTTCATCTGCGAGTAAAGGTACACGATCGTTGATCCTCGCTCTTAGGGTCATGATTTAGCTTTTGGGAAGCTCCGTTTCTCGGAGGCTTATCTTGGTATAGTCCCTGTTGTCGTAGGTGCTTACATTCGAGGTATGGCGGGGCCTGTCCGTCGTTGTTGTCATATCTTTCGTAGAGTGCAGATCTTGTTGTAGGCGGGGGTTGTAAAAGGATTAAAGCGTCATGTTGAAAAAGTTGTCATTTTTATATATCTTAGAAAAGCAAGTTTTCTCAGTTATTGTTTCATATTTCATAATATGTCTTGTATCGTTTATATTCCGATTACTCGATGTTGTATCACTAGGGTGCCCGGTAAGGCACGATCACGGGCGAATCGAATTCGTGACAAAAGTGGTATCGAAGCGATTAATCCTCGGAAAGTGTCTGAGCCGTATCGATAGAGTATTGATTATCGGTGTGTTGTGCACGCCCAATAATCGAGAGGCTATAGGATATTTAGGATTGGTTTCTATTCTTCTCACTCTGAGATCGTGCCTTAGAGGCGTGTTGTAAGTTGGACCTCTAACGTAAATTCTTTCCACTTATCGTTATGCCTCGCGTGCGCAACCGGGCGGGAGGGCAAAGCAGCGAGGAGGCTGCGAGTAAATCTGAGGAAGGTTACGTGGGCACAGGCCCGATTATCACCTTAGGTGGTGCTTCATTCGGGGAGTTCTGCGGCGTCGCTGCCCGTGAGTTTATGCAGCGGCGGCGATTCCTGCTGCGGCCATGATATTTGAACCTTGATTCGCGGCCAGAGCGGTGAATATAGATTGCAAAGCAACCACATTACTAGCTATAAATTTGGCTACAGTATCTGGATGTACGCGAGTCTTGAGGACTATCTAAAGAGGTTGTGCAAGAGTAATTCTTGATTGGGCTTGAGCATGGCACGTATGCGGGCTTATGCGCATGGCCCAGCGTAGAGATCGGCGGGTTAACGAAGGACAGCGAAGAGGGCGAGCGGCAAGGTCCTTTGGTAACTTTGGCGAGTCACCTCGCGGCCAGATTAGATTATGCACCTCCGCGATGCGAGTGGTCTTCCACGGAGTTTAGGACATTCGGGGTATCACGAGTTGGTTAGAACTCCGAGGCTTCGATTCCGATGTGTGACGAGCGTCGTCGGGGAATGTCGTCTTTAGTTAGTACTTGTTGTACTGCGGCCGTCGAGGCCATGTGTCGAATGGGTGTCCTTGTAGGAGGACTTAGCCTTGAGGATCGATGGGTAGTCGTCACCTTCGTATATGCGCCTACAGGCGAGTTTGATTAAACGACTAAGGGAGTGAAGCGATGAATATAGATATATCTTTAACCTCTAGAAATCGGTATGTGTGATAAGGTGAGTATACCTTAAGTGCTATGTTACGTAGCGATGTGTTAGTCGTGATTAGATCATGGTTGTTTAACAGAGTAAGATTTTGGGGATAGAGAAGGTTTGAGCCTTAGAGTTTTTACGTAAAGACCTTAGAGGTGAGGACATCTCGAGAAAGGTGTAGTGTTATGTTTGACCCTTATTGGAAGTGCATAGTGCACGTGAGTTATGTTAGGATAGGTCACTAGTGTGGAATGAAAGGGGTAGTTGAGCTAAGAAGACGCTAGGTTTGAAACATGATTAGTGAGATTGTTCCGATCGGGAGCTAGTGTTGTGCGCGTTGCGGGTCGGATTGAGGCGTGATGCGGGTCAACCCGGCCCATTTGAGTGGTAAGTCGGTTGTGGTGGTCGCCTTGTGTTAGGGTTGTGAGGGTGTTAGGCCCAGTTTAGTTAACCCGCGTTTAATTCGTGGATGCGTTCGACGATGGTCGGGCGATGGGCAGCCATGTTCTTGATCGGGACCGTTTACTGGCTGTGTTGAGTTATCGAAGGTTGTAAGGCTGCGGTGCCTACCTTCACCTTAAGGCAGACAGTGGAGCCCGAGTGCGGCTGTTTTTGTTTGGAAGTTTTACCCAGCGAGGTTAGGAACTGAGTGAGTCTCGAGTCGCGTTCGCCACCGGGCGGTGTGTATTTGAGGTAGTTGTGAGATTGTTGTCTCTGCGGAGAGTGTTTAAGCTACCATTTCAGTTTTTAGTGTCGCCTTATGAGGCCTTGTTGGGCGGAAGTGTAAATTGATCGATTGGTTCGATGTTGGCAAGGTTGATTAGTTGGTTGAGCTTGTCCCACAGGTAATGGATAGGGTAAAGCTTGTCTAGAAGAGGTTACGGTAGCTCGAGAAATCGTGCGGATAATCGGCGGCGACGCTTAGAGTTCGAGTTGACAGTCGATCTTCTTGAAAGTACCACCGGTTAGGGTGTGGCGAGTTTTGGAAGCGAGGAAAACTTAGCCCGAGTTACTTTGGGCCACTTTTGAGTTCATGTGAAGAATAGGCGGGTTGCCTATATGTTAGCAATTGTCGTCCGACTTAGGAAGCGATATGTCGATCTTTCGTATTGATATGATCGGAAAGTATCGGAGATCCGTCAGTGTTCCAGTTAATGATGACCACGTTAGAGATAGTAACCGAGTTTTAGATAATGAAGCGTATCGAATGTGGTAAGAGTTTGAGTGTGCGACATCCTCGGGATCGCGGCGGCCGGTACCATTTGTTGAATTCATCGGAGCGGCTCGCAACAAAGGGACAAAAGTGGTGCCATTTGTTGGGTCGCTGAGAAGGTTAATGCCTCGAGCAAAGTGACAAAGTGGTATCTACGAGTAAAGAGAAGTGAGCATGTATGGCGAGCATAGGTGTGATCATTTCTTTTGTAGAGAGAAGGTGCGAAGGAAGTATATTTTAGACCTGGAGAGGTGGTTGTGGTGATGTTAGAGGTGTTTCCTCGTGGACTTGGATATAAGTATTTTCTTGCGATTGTTTACGTGGCCGTGTGGCGAGTTTGTTCTCGTAAGTATAGTAGTGAAGACTATCTTGGCGCGTTGTTTTGAGACTTAGAAGGAACATTGGGCGAATGTTTCTAAGGAGGAGAATGTTATACCGTATTTCCGAGTATGTACGGGGCGTGCGTAGAAAAGTTTGTGCCTTAAAGTGCTTGGCGAATTTTATTTGTGCATAACACCGGTTTGAGTCGTTTTTGTGAAACGTTTTCCACGACTTTCGTAGGGAATTTCCGGCTATGTCATTTCTAATTTTTGCGGATTTTTAGAGGCGAAACATTTTGGACCAACGAGGCGACACTTGTCACCTCTAGTTGGTGGGAGTGGCGATAAGCATGGGGACGAATTGGGTGAGTTTGTCAAGTAGTAGGTAGGATATTTTGTGTGAGTTGGCTATGTACATGCCCAAATCTTGGCCTTACACTTGTAGCACTTGGCTCAATCTTGGCCATTGGTTGGCCTTCACTTGGCCTATAAATACCCGTCCCTTTGAAGACTTATTCATCCATTCCTAAATAATCCTTAGTGTTAAAATCCCTCCTCTCCCCTCTTGTTGACTCTCGTCAAGAGCCTCTCCCCTTTGAAAGGCCCCTTGGCGAGAGCCTCTCCCCCTCCAGTAGTGTGGCCGTAGGGTACCCACTAACCTTGTTGCTTTAGTATAATACCCCTTTGTGGTGTAGAAATACTCTCAAAGTATTGTTATAATGCCCAATTACCTTAGCCATATACCTTGTTGTATTCTAAGGTTATACTATCTGAAAAGCCTAGAAAATACTATTATACTTAGTCGATCACAAAACCCTAGGAAAATCTCCATAGTCAGTTGGAGTATTGTGTAGAAGTTGGTTAGAACTTCTAAGGGTGGTTTAGAGCGGGTTGGGCGCTCGGAGTTGGAGCTAAGCGATTTCCCGGGATCGACTTTAACTAGGATAATTATGGGCTTATCGAGGTAATTATCTTGTCCTCTATTGTAATTGGATATTACATATTGTTAGAATATATAATTGAAGTATACTATATAGAATCAGCGTAGTATCGGATGTCTTTTGACTTAAGCTGAATAATACTTACGGCAATGTCTTGCGACTTAAGCCCTGAATTGAAAGAAGAATCTTGTTGTAATTACATAGGTTGTATTCTGATGGACTTGTGTAGTAGTACCGTGTAGTAGAATTGTACCCGATTAGGGTTAGATGTATAACCCCTGGTTGGCTTGGTAGCGCCTCGATAGAGGAGGAGATTTCTGTTGTTGCGGGAGAGTCTTTGCGAATTTTTGGTAGAATGTTCTACGATGAGATCTAAATGTTAATAAAGCGCGTGGCCTTATAGGTTGAAGTACTACGTGTGGCGATCTACTTGGCTTAAGTAGCCGGCGTTTGGAAGTACTTGGAGCGTTTTGCTATTAGTCGATACTCGTCGCGAGGTATGTGAACCTCTTCCTATCTCTTCTAGCATGATATGTGTGAACTATGTAATGCGGTAGGCGTCATGTGCTAACGTATTTGGTTGATTTAAAACATAAAGTGTTATAACGGCTTTATGGGAAGTTGGTTATAACGACTTTATGTTGGTAAGAAAATACTTGTGGTCTTTAAAAGGTAAGCGATTTGAACTATAAGCGGCATTATGTGTTAATAAAGAACTTGAAGTATTTCAAAGATTTTGAATCATTT
Source organism: Przewalskia tangutica (assembly GCA_029844215.1). Classification (NCBI taxonomy): domain Eukaryota; kingdom Viridiplantae; phylum Streptophyta; class Magnoliopsida; order Solanales; family Solanaceae; genus Przewalskia; species Przewalskia tangutica. The sequence continues at coordinate 1,547,991 of JAQGDG010000029.1, forward strand.
TGAAAGAAGTAATATACTTGGTTTTGAAAAACTTAAGAGTTATACTAGCTTTATGGGAAGTTAGGTATAACGGCTTAAGAATGTTTTCTTGATTTGAATCGAATGTGTATCGACAAACCAACTGCGGCGTTAATAAAAGGAAATGTTTTGACTAATTAAGTATTATTAAAACCGCAGAAGCTTCCATCTGCATAGAAGCTAAGATGAGACAAAATGATATTTCTAGATCATGGTAACTTTGTAATAAGATTGTAATAAACAAGAATATCCTACTCATATAAGGCTTAGGTTTCTCAGTTGTTTAAAGGAGAATTATATTCTTAAATGAATAAGACTATGAACTACTAAACCTTTCAAAAAATGAGAAACTTGAACATTGGAAATTAGGCAAACTTGAACATTGGAAATTAGGCAAACTTGAACATTGGAAAAGAATGTTGCTACTTGATTTTACAAAGAGAAGTAATTGATTTTCTTTAAAAGATAATCACTCTATTTTCATATACTACTGTATTGTGTGACTTTTGTGAAAGTAACGTATCTTTTAAGAGTTAATGTATGAAGTACTTTGGGGATAAAAACCCGATCTTGTTGATCATAGTAGGAAGTACCTTGTGTGAACAACTTGATTGTATTGGTTTGTGATAGCCTTGTAATACTTTCTTGTTGCTTTGATAAGTAAGCGTGTTAGGATGCTACGTGTGTTAGTATCTTGTGATGTTTGTGTAAAGGGTTTCCCTTGATTGTGCTTATTAACTATCGATCGTTATGATAGTATTGTGGCATTCATCTCTTGAGATGATTCCGGTTAAGCCCTCCGATGCGGGGTAGGCTCGGTGATGCAGGACCGTGATTCGAGAATACCTGCATGCGGGTCTGGGGCCTATGCGGAGCTCACGAGTTCCGTGTTAGCGTCGTCCTTTATGGGCATGCGGTCGCGTAGCCATGCGGACTCGGAAGTCGGGCGATCTTGGGGAGTAGCTACCCTCGATGCGAGAATACCTGCATGCGGGCGATGAGATTGGCCTATGCGGAGTGCGGAGTTCGGTTAGACAGCGTCATTGATCTGCGGGCAAGTGGCGGCTTTGATCATGTGACGGTGACGCGAGATCTTATGATCTGATTCGCGACCTTGTTGTACCGTGGGTTTTAGTAGTCGGCTATGCCTTACGTGACTTACCGTCAGTTTTATTATGACACGGGTGGGACACGTGTTCATGTGTGTTCCTGGTGCTTTTATATCATAGGCTGCCGGTGAGAAGGTATTCCAGGCATGATTGATGTTGTGGGCCCGAGACCCTTGTTATACTTAGTGATGACTTGAGGCGTAGTCCACGACTTGACATGGCCTTTGTTGTAAAGCGTAGTTTGGTTATCATACATGTCTCTGCTTTATATGACTACTATGATTTCATTCTGATGTTATTTTATTTTCATGCACATACTTGTTATGCGACCTCGCCGGGGGCTGCGTTCATCTGCGAGTAAAGGTACACCGGTCGTTGATCCTCGCTCTTGGTCACGATTCAGCTTTTGGGAAGCTCCGTTTCTCCGAGGCTTATCTTCGTATAGTCCCCGTTGTCGTGAGGTTACATTCGGGGTATGGCGGCCACGTCCCGTCGTTGTTATCATATCTTTCGTAGAAGTGCAATCTTGTTGTAGCGGGGTTGTAAAAAGGATTAAAGCATTCATGTTGAAAAAGTTGTCATTTTTATATATGCCAAAAGCAAGTTTTCTCAGTTATTGTTTCATATTTCATAATATGTCTTGTATCGTTTATATTCCACATTACTCGATGTTGTATCACTAGGGTGCCGGTAAGGCACGATCACGGGCCGGAATCGTGTGTGATGCCAAGGACCGAGCCAGCTAAGGTAAATGCATGCATGACTTAGTATAAAGGGTGGTATAGCTCTATCTTAAGTTTGCTAAGATTTGGCTTACTAGGCGCAAGAGTTCGACGGACAACTCGAGTGAGAAGGCTACGCGACCACGGTTGGGCGGATTCTCGCAAAACACCAACTCTCTTAAATTTGGGTGTTTGAAAGAAATTTGCAGCGCTTGTGGCACACCCGTGTTGTGTGTGATAGTGTGAATTTTCCAGTGGAAGAAATATGAGCGGAATGCCAGTTTAAGGAAAGCGGTAAAGCAGGTAGCAATTAAAATAAACAAAAATATAGCACACAAAATTAAATGCAAAAAATAATGCCAAATAATAACCCTAGGTCTGTTATGGTTAAGAACCTTAAATCCCAGCCAGTCGCCATTTACATCGCATACTTTTCGATCACGACATTTTCTTTGAACCACCTTAAAAATGCATGTTAGGAAATAAATGCTAAAATGCTAAAATATTAAAAGAATGCTAAAATGTTAAAAGGGTGCTAAAAGGTGCTAGAAGTTTTAAAAGGTGCTAAAGTAGGTGCTAAACATGCTAAAGTAGTGCTAGGGTTCGTGGAGTCGCCACCTAATTAGTTTGGGTGAATTAGGACACCTAAATGTCAACTTAGGTTAAAGTCAACACTAACTCCATTCTTTATGGTCTGCTAAACTTAGTGAGATTCTGGGTAAGGACTCTTTATTAATCTAGAGGGAAGGGGTTAGGCACCCTCTAAGATCCGCTAACTTGCGGTTGTCCTGCCAAACCTTGGGTTAATTATTATGTTTAGAAATGCGTGTTTTTGAAAAATATAAAGGATGCTTTGAAATATTTTATAGAAGGAGGCATGCTATAAATAAATTTTGTAATACTAATGCTATAAATATATATATATAAAGTTTTAAAGTGTGCGTTTGTATTGTTTATGATGCGAAGTCGGTTTATGGGCTATAGATATGCATTTATCTGCGAAATCAAAGTGGTGCATTAGTTTTAGTCAGCAATTTAATGATTAGGCAAAGACTAGATATAAATGACAAGCCTAAGATAAATAATTAGAAGTGCATTTCCAATTTTAAAACTACCCACCCCAGTTCATGTATTCAAGGATTAATTATTCTAGACAGCCTATTAATTACAAATTAAACAATTAGGCAACAATTTAAACAAATAAGATAAAAGGTGGATATGATCGCGACTTTCAAGATGTATGGCGACAGCATCTTATCCTGTTTTGTCTTAGGAATTTCTGAAGCGGGAATGCGAATGCGGATGTACATAGACGCGGGTTGCCATTTGAAGTAGCTCGTGATGAGTCTCGCAACGAAACTCTTCATTTGCCTCCGATGCATTTCATGTAAAAAAAAAAAAAAGATAAGGATTAGTATATTGTCCAAAAGTTATCAAGCTTTGTCGTGCACAAGTAAAATGAGGGTTAATATAGAATTAAACACACAAACATGTATTCAAAGTATTAAGCTCTGCTGATGGCAATTAACGGAGAAAATGGCAAGCTGACTGGATGGCTCAAGGATGCGACACAGATCGTTACAGGCAATTTTCATGTAATCAGCAACTCTAAGAATCAACAAAGATGAGTATTGACTAACGTAGTGTGCATGTGGTTAAACAGATTTCTGAACAGACAGGAAAAGCATTTTTTTTTATTAACTCAGTCACACATAATGGTCAAGACATAGTGAACGACTCCACCTAAAGGCACAAAATTAAACTATGAGCAATTCAGTTACAGATATATATAACCTTAAAGAGAATGATATGTTGAATGTATTGCCATTTACTGGGACAACCCCATCCCTTATGCTAAATCAATGCAAGCATACATATTAAGGAATAAAGAACAGACTTGGTTGCACACCGAGTGTTTCTGCATATGCTACATGTTTTACTAGAATAAATTCGTACAAATGAGACATGGGGTCGTAATACACGTGATATATTTAGATTTACAGTAGCATATTTCACCATTTGTGTATATCGCATATTCAAATATTAGCTAGTAAAACAGGCCGGCAAGCCATAAGACAGCACCAAACAGCAATGAGAGCATTTTACTATCCCTCAGCATACCCCAATAAGAAAGTAATTACAGTAACATCAACCTATTTTCTGATTTTAATAAGCCATTACCAATATGGATTAACTAAAGTCGATTACTCCGTCGTTGTATTTAAGCATTAATAGAAAATAATAACACGACGAGCTCAGCTAAACGTGATTAAGCAACGGAGAACACAACAAAAACGTAGGCATCAAAGTAAATTAGAGTCGAGAGGAATTAGAGTTTACTCCTTAAGAAGTCCAAGTTGTGCCTTTAACGAGACATGCCAGTTGCTGATTCAAACTACTTAACTAGACTGATTTTCTTACAATAGGCCTAACATGATACCTAAGTGACTTAACTGGTCAATTTATGCCAGACAGGCCGGCCTTCTAACAGATCAGATGCATACTAAACAAGTTTCATAATGCCTCATAGTACAACTTAGGAGGAGATTCATGCATTCCAGGCGACCCAGCCTGTTAGCTTTGCACTTAGTAAACCAGCACATGAGTACAACAAATGCACAAGGGACATAGAATATGTGATTCAACGTATTTAGGCGTCAATAATCCTTCTCCGGGCAGCGAACCGGGGCAGCGTATCAAGTCGTCGGTCCATTCGACGGGTTTTGGGTTTAAGATGCGAAAAGGGCAAGGTTTGTTTGCTGATTCTTGGCTAGAATTGAAAGAAGGGATTTGAACTTCCTATTCTTGCGGTGCTAATGGTCTGGGTGCTGAACCCCTAACTCCCGATGCTCTGATGTCTGTGCTCTATGTTCTGCTGCTCTTCTTGCATGCGTGAAGACGATTGCTGTCTCACTGAGCTCCGCCTTGCTCGCCCGCTTCTATCTCTGCTCTGTCTGCTCGCGAATGCTACCTCCCGGCTCGCATGCAGCCCTTCAATCGTGGTCCCCTCGTCGATTGGGTTTTTAAACTGCTGCTAAGGGGGGGTGTCAAACCGATGATTGCTGCCCCTATCAGACGTCCAAACGTTGGTCTTTATAGTCCCTAGTTAGGTTTCGATTTATGGTAAGTTTAGGACTTGACTTAAGGGAACGATTTGTACTGATTTCGTGCGATTTGGTTAAGATTTTGTGATAATATTTGGGTGCTGGTTATGGTAAGAAATCGTTGGAGAAGGTGGGAAGACGACTGGGGTTAGTGTGCATGGGTAGAAACCCGGATTCTCCTACGAAATCCGGCCGAGGCTTAGTGTTGGTGCGGCGATTGCTTTAGGTTAGAGTTTAGGTTTTCGCTTAAGTGCTGCTAGGGACGATGGCTGAGGGAAAAGGCTGGGCGTGGGCCTCTGATAAGGGATAAAGGCGTGGGCCGGGGCGACGGGTTTGGGCCTGTGGGCGTGGGTTGCGGGTCGCGGATGGGTATTCTTAAAGAGTGGGCTGATTAGGGTAGCATTTTAATTAGTTAGGGTAGTTAGATTTACTTAGGTATTTAATTTTAGGTGCTTAATTAGTTAATTAGTGGTAAATTGATAAACTAATGTGATTAAATTATTTTAGGTACTTAGATAATCTAATTGTTATAAATGTGGGCGTGCTATTTAATCAGTGTTTAATATTTTAGAACGCGACACTATTTATTCAAAATCTTATTTATTGTGCATTATTATTTAAAAGCAGGTATGAGATTGCTTTGCGTATTAATAAATGCGACTATGCTACCTGACGCGACGTCATTTCTAAATTATTTATTTTATGTATTTATTATTAATTATTAAGAATTGTTTGACAGACTTAAAATTAATTAATGCGGTATGGACTAAGTGCTTAATACTCTACGTAAGACGCGGTGCCATTATTAAATTGCTTATTTATGCCTGTATTAATGTTTTATCGCTGCATTTTTATTATTTAAAATTACTTCAAAATTAGTCTAATTTTATAGCTAATGACTGGACGGGAGGGTCAAAATTGGGTGTCAACAACATGTATGATAACAAAATTACAGTACACAGTGCCTTACTAACAATGAGAGTAACTAATAGTATCGTAACATAAAAATAGGAAGCTCACGATCAAAGCGGGACCGTCCGCCCGCAATATCATTAAGCAATCCTACTCGCGGGACTATTTCACCCGCGTAGGTCGTGTGGACCCGCGTGAGGTATTCTCGTGATAGGTTGTACCACTTCGCATGGGACTATTTCACCCGCATAAGCCCATAAGGACTCGCATGAGGTATTCCTCGCATCGTGGGTAGCAAATCCACGGAAACAGGTGGTATAACGATCTTGGGGATTTACCCCTCAGATATACTCTTACCCTGAAGCAGGTGGTATAACGATCTTGGGGATTTACCCCTCAGATATACTCTTACCCTGGAGAAGGTGGTATAATGATCTTGGGGATTTACCCCTCAGATATACTCTTACCCTATCTCAACCGGCCATCATACATAACATAAACACTACCGGCTTATCATACAATAAGTAAGCAAGTTAAGAAATCCCCCTAACTTCTTATTAGTCTTATTCATATACACTCTCATTTTAGTTTACTTAAGGCATTAGCATATCTTTTATAAAAATCCGGGAATTTAACCCAAGTACTACATACTTCTACTCTTTAAAACAAATGACTCTTTTTAGTATAAAACTTCCAAGATACTATTAACCATAGTATCAAGTCAAAATTACTTTTCAGGACAAGTCACAATACCTTTTAGAAATAAGGTTAGGTTTCTAAATCAAGTGACTCATTTTCTTATCAAACCTTAGGCAATTGATGCCTTAAAATCAAATTGCCTTTCATTAAATCAAGTTATTTATCTTTCCATAAAGCTAATATAACCAACTTCCCATAAAGTCGTTATATTCACTTTATACCTTAGCCAAATACAATTTCCTATCCAAGGGACTTATATGTTTAAAAGCTAACAAGTATCACATACTTAAAACTCTTCAAGTCCCTTAACTTTAATAAAACTTAAGACATCCTTAATACTTTCAAAGAAATGAGTTAATCTCTAACTCACCCGACTCGCTATTCATAAAACTAGTAAAGGATATCAAGGTCTTCACGTCTGAAGTACTATATATATATCGGCTAGTGCAGATTCAGTGCATGTTTTAAAGAACGTACGTGAGAATCCCAAATGTTAAGATTAGAGACTTGTAAAAATTTATCGAAATTATGGAATTTTCGGAAAATGTAATATTGTGACGAATGGGAGGGCGACACGTGTCACCCCCTTAGTGATGTCTTGGACGAAATTACATGGGCACAAGGGTCATTTGACCCTTGTTAGGAAGACAAGTCTTGCAAGTAGTAAAGCTTGATATATTTGACTTAGTCAATGGGACCACTAGCTTGATATTTAGAAGAGCTTCATCCAAGCCACCCATTTGTACACATCTTGACCCTCCATGTTACTATATAATACTACTAGTAGCAAGACAAGCTCAACACTTAGCCAAATTTTTCAAGAATTTCAAGAACTCAACTAGGTTGCTCTCGGGTTCACTTTCAAAGAGAAGAATTTTTTTTTGTTTCTTGTCCTTTAAGCTCCACACTTTAAACCAAGGTTCATGAGTGTATTGTAAGGATATCTCAATAGAAAAATCCCGGAAAAAGATAGTTTTCGTATTAGTCGCAAGGTGAAAACCTAGTTGCTTTCTAGGTTTTGTATGGAAGATTGAAGGAAATTTGTTGGGGTTGTTCTAAGGGTCTCAAGTGGCGGATTGAAGTGTCTAGAAGAGGCTCTAAGTTGCTAAGGAGCGACTTCGGATTTGGAGTTGGATTAAGATTCGTTGAGGTAATAATCTTGTCTCTTAAAGTGTTACAAGATTATATATATTGTTGTTAGCTTTACATGTTTGCTAGCATGAAGTTTATGTGTTGAAGTTTTATAAGTATTATGGATTGATGGTAGCCTTAAATCCGAAATGTAATGTAAGCCATTTGAAGTTGGATTACAAATTGGTTGTTAATTAGAATCGTCGCATGTTACTTACTTGAAGATTATAGTAGTTATAATCAATTGCGACTTGATATCATGTTATACTAACAATTTGGATTGAAAAGGAAATTGGATAAGAATTGGTGTTGTTGTATCTCAAGTTGCCGGAATTGCACTTATAGTTGTATTAGTTGTATATCAATTGTGGTGGAATTTACACGTCTAGTAGGCGTGTAATCCCCTATTGATTAATTGTATTGTTGGGCCTTAAATGTGGCGTGTTTGGTTATTGAATTCGGCCTTGAAAAGGGTGGCAAAGTATGTAGAAACAAAGGAGGTGATGTTCGATTTTCCGTAGAATTTAGTGACTTAGTACTTAGAATATTCTACGTTTGAAGTAAGAGATTAATGGACGTATTGTGGCCATTATAGGTTGAAGTACTAAGTATAGCGTATTCTACTTGAAGGATGGAATAGCTATCAAGGTTGAAGTACTTTGGAGCATTTTGCTACTTGTCGATAATCGTCGCGAGGTATGTGAACCTCTTCCTTCCTTTGGCATGATTCTATGTATGGAATATACATGTGGTATTATTTCATGTTTCCTTCTACTCTTAGAAGTTAAGAGGTATGTGTGTGATTTACTCTATGTAAAGTTTATGTCAAAGTTATCCTAAGTCCTTACCGAGTCTTATGGGGGATGTTGGTAAGAGTCGTTAGGAGGTACTTTGGAGCCAAGTTGACTTGGCTAATTTATGGCACGAATGAGAATAAGTATCGAGCAAGCCATTGCAGCGTTAATAAAGGAAAATGTAATGACAATTGATTATATTAAAATGAGTAGAATTCTCCATCTGCATAGAAACTAAGATAAGACAAAATTGTATTACATTTTCTAGATCATGGCTACTTGAATAAGATCGTTATAAATAAGTATAACTTATTCACAACGCACCAAAGTATATGTTACTTAACTTATAAGAATTTACGTATGAAGTTTTAAGGCTATGGATCTCAAATTCTTAAAAGTTAAGAGACTTTATTTTTCTAAGTTATGAGACTTGATTCTTAAAGGAAGAAATGAATTGATTTACAAGTATAGAATACTCGATTTGGAAAGACTTGATTTCTAAAGTTAAGAAACTTGTTTTCTTAAAAGTTAAGAGACTTGAAGTATTTTGAAAGTATAAATCTCTTGGTTATAAAATGAATGAATTTGTCTAAGACATAAAGAGTTATAACGACTTTATGAGAAGTTGGTTATAACAACTTTATGGAAGATTAAAAGAATGGTTTTCTTCAGTAATGTAAGCAAAGAAATGATTTGAAATAAAGAAGGGTAAATTGTTTTAAAGGTACCAATTGCTTAAGGTTTTTAAGAAAGAGGTCACTTGATTTAGAAGCCGGTAAATGTATTTCTAAAAAGGTATTGTGACTTGTCTTGAAAAGTAGATATGACTTGATACTACGGTTGTTAGTATCTTGGAAGTTTTATTTGAAAAAGAGTCTTTCTAAAGGAGTAGAGGTGCGTAGTACTTTGGGTTAATTTCCCGGATTTTTATGTGTGAAACGAAAGTGCCATGAGTTTATAAAAATGGAAGTCTAAAGGTTTAATGAACTTGCCTATGTTTTCTTGTGATAGCTTTGAGTGCAAGTATTATATGTTTACGTTGTCGTGACTCTCAGTTGGAGGCGGTGTCTTGTTGTAAGTTTGCTTGGACGTGCAAGCGGTGATGTCGATTCCACGGGTATGCTTCCATTATGATTGATCTCGACACGCTTATACGATGTAGGATTCCGGCATGTGACCGAGGCGGGTTAGATTCGGATTTGTTTTATTATCCATGGCCATGCTTATACGATGAGGATTCCGGCATGCGACCGTGCTATGTACGACATTACTCCATGGGCTAGCTCCCATGAAGAAATGTACCACGATGAGGATTCCAGGCGTGTTATTATTACTCCATGGGCTAGCTCCCACGAAGACTGCGCCTACGATGAGGACGCCGAGGGCACGTTATGGCCATGCTTATACGATGAGGATTCCTGAATGCGCCATGTTATATATATATATATATATATATATATATATATATATATATATATATATGTTGTATATGTATCTGACGGTGAGGTAGGATGCCACGCGCGTCACATGGTTATATGTTACACCTACGATCGTTTGGCGGTGATGTGGGATTCCACGGGCGATATATATATGTATTGTGTATGTGTACGCCGACAGTGAGGTAGGATGCCACGGGCGCGTCACATGGTTATATGTTACACTTATGACTGTCGGCAGTGATGGGGGATTCCACGGGCACGCTTTGATATTTATGTGACTTGATCGCGTCCCAGATTGGGTCGGGTAGTATATGCGTCCCTCCATAAAGGGTCGGATTATGTTATGAAAGATAAGTAAGTTATATGGTAATGAACTTGACGATTTTTCCCAAGTATGTACGTAAGAAAGTGACTATAACTTTTATTGAAAATGGGAAAAGATAATAAGGTACGATTAAGTTCATAAGTGGTAATGACACGGCAGATCACGGTATGTACTTTTATACTTGCCTATCATTCTTTTGTACAATTATGATCTTATCAGACTTTATTTACATTCCATATTCGGTACCGTTATCGACTTCTTGAAGTGCGTTCATGCCGCAGTATTAGGTGCAGGTTGGTGATCCTTGCTCTTAGGATCTCGGTTGATTTTGGGAAAAGCTTCATTTGCTCCGAGGCTTATCTCTTGGCACGGTTTTCCCGAGGTTGATTCATGTATATTCGTGGTATGGCGGGGCCCTGTCTCGCCATCATGTTATGTTAAAACTCTTAGAGGTCTGTAGTCACATATTGTGGGTCGAACTTGTAAAGGAAATGAGGCAAACCGTTGCCATATATGTATGTCCAGAAGGTAGCCCTGTCGGCTAACTGTTGTTTTACTTTGTTGATTTATTTATAAGTTTCATGTATGTTCGATTATCTCTCGATGTATACTGTAAGGTGCCCGGGTAGGGCACCGCCGCGCCCGGTCGAGGTCGTGACAAAAGTGGTATCGAGCGCTTAGTCTCTGAAAGTGTCTACAGACCGTGTCTAGTAGAGTCTTGATTATCGGTGTGTTGTGCACCACATCTATAATCAGGAGGCTGCAGGACATTTAGGATTGGTTTCCATTCTTCTCTCTTTGAGATAGTGTAGTAGAGCTATCCTAGTAGGTTGAATCCTCTCTGACCCCCTTCTTATGTAACAGTTATGCCTCCACGGAAGGCGACCAGGGCCCAGAAGGGCAAGGCAGCAGCAGGAGCTGCTAGTGGTACGCAGAGGGTTACCAGGACTCGGGCACAGACTATGCCTGAGGTAGTAGGCGGATCGGCGAGCTCAGCCACGCCGGCGGTATTAGAGGAGCCGAGAGCGGCAGTAGCTCCAGAGGTTTCGGTACCCGAGCCTCCAGTTCCGCAGCCAGGGACAGAGTTTAGAGATTATGGAGAAAAAATCAGACTATTGACTAGCATAGTGGTAGGGCAGCGCCGACAGGAGCAGGTAGCTAACCCTAGAGCCGACAGTTTGAGGATTCGGGATTTTCTGGGTTGTAGTCCACCCGAGTTTATGGTTCGAGATCTGAGGATGATCCTCAAGAGTTCGTTCGCAGCTGACGGACTACGTATGCTTAAGGCCTCGGAGACAGAGTCAGTTGTGTTAGCTTCTTACCGGTTACGCGATATTGCGTTGAACTGGTTTGAGTCTTGGGAGCTGTCGAGAGGTGTGGGTGCTCGCCTGACAGTTTGGGATGAGTTCACCGAGACCTTTCTTGATCACTTTTTGCCTCCTGAAATGAGGAGAGCCCGTTGTTATACCCCGTACTTCCAGAGTATGTATGCGAGGATGTACGTACGATTATTCAAGCCCTAATTAGGTTAAGAATGAACTTGTGAACTTTCAATGGAAAAGATTCCGAACCTTGTGAAGGAAATTCTACGTTTTTAATATTTTAACCGATTACGGATTTTTCCGAGAGACGAAATATTTGGACCAATAGGAGGGCGACATGTGGCACCCTTAGGTGGCATGTTTGGACGAAAATGTTGGGCTAGTGGGCAAGTCAAATGGTCAAGTCTTGGAAGATATTTCTTTGGGTGAGTGGGGGTAGGTATGGACGATTTTGTGGGCAAGTGGGGGGCTTGCCTTGGGCGTTTTTTTGGTGCTAGTGGATGGCCAAATGGCTCATTGTTGTGGGGGACATATGTCCCAATGTTGTGGTGGACATATGTCCCAACATTGTGGTGGACACTTGGTGGAAGACTTCACTTGAACAAGCTACAAAATCTACACCCTCCATTTGTTTTAATCTTGGCCCTTGGTGGTTCTATAAATACCCCCCTCTTGTGCAAGACTTCTTCATCCACAAACAATTTCCAAGTCTTAAAATCCTTCCCCCCTTTAGTTGAAGTTCTCGTCCAAACTCCCCCCCCCCCTTCCTAGTAGTTCGTCCGAACCCCCCCCCCCCCTTGGTAGAAAAATATTCTCCAAGTATTGTTACTATTCCAAAATACCTTAGCCAAATACCTTGTAGTATTCCAAAGTCACCTCTATACTAAAAGCCCAGAAATACTACTTTATATCCATTAGTCACAAAACGAAACCCTAAGGAAAATCTTCATAGTTGGTTGAAGTATTAAGTAGAAGTTGTTTGGGAACTTCTAAGGGTTTCTTGTAGCTATCGGAGCGTGCAGAATAGGAGCTAAACCTTGCTCAGGATCGACATTTATCTTGGATAATTTTGGGCTTGTCGAGGTAAATATCTTGTCCTTCTATTGTAATTGGAAATTACATACTGTAGTTGTATAGAAATAAGTATAAGATTTATAGAAGGAGGGTATAAAAGAAGATAATTGAATTGTACTTACATAGGACTGTATTTACAGTAGACTTGAGTAGTTTGGCGGGTAGGGAAGTGCTGCCCAATTTTCCGTAGCATTAAGAACCTTCTGCTAATAATATTCTACAGAGTAGTCTAGATGTTGATAGACGTATTTGACTATTATAGGTTGATACTCTGCGCGCGACATATTCGACTTGGCAGGTGGATTTCGTCGAGGAGGTATGTGATTCTTCCTATCCTCTTGAGCATGATATTTTGATATATATATAGTACGGTAGACGTACGTGTGTTAACTAAAACTGGTTTTACTCTGATGTCTTTTGACTTGAGTTTTAAATAATAAGAATCTTGAAGTATTTCAAAAGAATTATGAATCATTTTTGAAAGAAGAGTAATACTTGGTTTTAAAAGCTTAAAGAGTTATACTAGCTTTATGGGAAGTTAGGTATAACGACTTAAGAAAGATAAAAGGAATGGTTTACTTATTTGTTTATGAAAGTCTTGTATTGCTTTCTGAAAAGTGTAGTAAGATGGTTTGATAAGTAAACATGTTATGATGCTACGTGTGTTAGTGTCTTGTGATGTTGTGTAAGGGGGTTATTCTTGTTGTGCTTACGTTGTTAACGTTAAGCCCGTTGAACTGTTATTATATCACATACCCCCCCTGACTTGTCATGATACCGAGGACTTGCCACCCTTGATGCGGGTCTATACGGCCTATGCGATGCGTGACTATGCGAGTCTGCGGGAGTTCGAGATTGATCATTCGTGTATTATCCCGTCACGAGGAATGCCTCACGCGATCCGTATGACTACGCGGTCTATGTGACTATGCGGATGCGGAGTCGGGAGGATACCACGGTTAGCTACCCGATGCGAGAATACCTCATGCGTCAGCGCGTGACCTATCGCGGTGCGGGAGTTCCGATTAGGCTCGCATAATGATACTATGGGCGATTGGCCTTGCTTCGATCATTAGCGGCCTAGAAAAGACCAGTTATGTTATATCTATTTTGCTTTTGGTTATGCTGTGGCACTATGCGGTTATTAGTTGTTTGTATATATTTGTAAAATTGGTTTTAAAATAATATGATTTCATTTAAAGTACTTTACGATTTCACATACTTGGTACTGTATCGACCTCCTGGTCAAGTGCGTTTGTCACGACCGACTCGATCACACGGTGCCCTACCTGGGCACCCCGTTTAGGTATACATCAGAGAATAGCAGCGGAACATACACAACATAAACACATGTGTAAACAACAACATCCCAGGCTAGCCGATAAGGCCGCCTTCCATAATATAAACATACTCAAAAGTACAACTGTACAAATCAGTTCTTACAGCCCAACCACAAATGTGAATACAGACCTCTAGGAATAACAACTGTGGCGGGACAGGGCCCCGCCATACCCCTGAATGTACATAAATCTACAACACCAGGGAAAAGACTGTACCAAAAGAGACAAGCCTCCGGATAAATGGAGCTTCTGACGTCTGATAAGTGATCCTAAGAATGAGGATCCACCACCTGCTTACCCTTTCCTGCGGCATGAACGCAGCCCCCGAGGAAGGGGGTCAGTACACAATATGTACCAAGTATGTAAAACTGGAAAAATACTGTAATTACATCATAAGTCTAAATCAAAGCCGGAGACATGTATGATAATCAAATTACAGTACATTGTGCCTTACTAACAATGAGAGTAAATAGTAGTATCCTTACAATATAAAATAGGAAGCTCATGATCAAAGCAGGACCACCCGCCCACAATATCATTTAGCGATCCTACTCCTGAGACTATTTCACCCGCATAGGTCACGTGGACCCGCGTGAGGTATTCCTCGCATGGGACTATTTCACCCGCATAAGCCCTTACGGACTCGCATGAGGTATTCCTCGCATAGGATGGACCCGCCCGCATGGGACTATTTCACCCGCATAAGCCCTTACGGACTCGCATGAGGTATTCCTCGCATCGTGGGTAGCAAATCCACGGAATATGCAAATGCCACAAACCCGGGGAATGACCCCGTAACGAATAATATATCACTAGCACAAATCCGGCTTTCAAACATAACATAAGCACTACTGGCTTATCATACAATACATAAGCAAGTTAAGAAATCCCCTAACTTCTTATTATTCTTGTTTATATACACTCTCATTTTAGTTTACCTAAGGCACTAACATGTCTTTTATAAAAATCCGGGAATTTAACCCAAAGTACTACGTACTTCTACTCTTTAAAACAAATGACTCTTTTTAGTAGAAAACTTCCAAGATGCTATTAACCATAGTATCAAGTCCAAATTACCTTTCAGGGCAAGTCACAATACCTTTAGAAATAAAGTTAGGTTTTTAAACCAAGTGACTCCTTTTCTTGTAAAACCTTAGGCAATTGATGCCTTAAGATCAAATTGCCTTTCATTAAAACAAGCCATTTATCTTTCCATAAAGCCAATATAACCAACTCCTCATAAAGTCGTTATATTCACTTTATATCTTAGTCAAGTACAATTTCCTATCCAAGGGACTTATACGTTTAAAACGAAACAAGTATCACATACTTTAAAACTCTTCAATTCCCTTAACTTTAATAAAACTTAAGACATCCTTAATACTTTCAAAGAAGTGAGTTAATCTCCTAACTCACCCGACTTGGCCATTCATAAAACTAGTAAAGGATATCAAAATCTTGTACGTCTACCGTACTATATTCGTGCAACTAGTCATGCTCAAAGGATATGAAAAGTTCTACATACCTCGCCGGGTCAAACCACTTGCCAAGTACAAAGTCCCGCCCGTAGAATGTCAACCTATAATATTCACAATACGTCTATTAAAGCCTCACTTCAAACGTAGAATAGTATAAGTGTAAAGTCTCTAAATTCTACGGAAAATCGGACAACACCTCCTTTGTTTCTACTTACTTTGCCACCTTTTTCAAGGCCGAATACAATAACCAAACACGCCATATTTAAGGCACAATCAAAGCAATTAATCAATAGGGGATTACACGCCTACTAGACGTGTAAAATTCCGCCCCACAAACGATAACAAACTAATACAACTACTAGTCCAATTCTCGGCCATAATGAATACAACAATACCAATTCTTATCCAATTTCCATTTCAATCCAAATTGGTAGCATAACATGATATCAAGTCGCATTTGATTATAACTACCATAATCTTCAAGTAAGTAACATGCGACGATTTCTAATAAACGACCAATTAGTAATCCAATCTTCAAGTGGCTTGTATAACATTTCAGATTTAAGCTACAAGCAATCCATAATACTTATAAACTTCAACATATCAACTTCGTGCTAGCAACATGTAAAGCTAACAACAACAATATAAATATATAATCTTGTAACACTTTTAAAAGACAAGATTATACCTCAACGAATCTTAATCCAACTCCAAATCCGAAGTCCCTCCTTAGCAAATTAGAGCCTCTTCAAGACGCTTCAATCCGCTAGTTGAGACCCTTAGAAAAACACCAACAATTTTCCTTCAAATCTCCAAACAAAACATAGAAAGACAACTAGGTTTTCGTTTTGCGACTAACCCGTAAACTATCTTTTTCCAAGATTTTTCTATTGAGATATGTTTACAATACACTCAAGAACCTTGGTTTAAAGTGTGGAGCTTAATGGACAACAAACAATTTTTTTTGTAGTGAGAGCTAGCCAAACCCGAGAGCCCTTGTGAGTGTTCTTCAAATTTTTGTGAAAAATTGGCTAAGTGTTAAGCTTGTCTTGCACTACTAGTATTATATAGTGTAATGGAGGGTCATGATATAAACAAATGGGTGGTTTGGATGAGCTCTTGTTAAATATCAAGACTAATGTGGGTCCTTTGACTTAGTCAAGAAACTCAAGCTACAACTTGCAAGACTTAGTCATCCAAGACTATGGTCAATGACCATTTTGGCCATGCCTAATTCGACCAAGGCATCAATAAGGGGGTGACACGTGTCGCCCTCCCATTCGTCACAATAGTATGTTTTCCGACAATTTCATAATTCCGATAAATTTTTACAAGTCTCAAATCTTAACACTTGTGAGTTTCTTACTTAGAAACATTCGTCCCCGAATGTTCTTTCGGAGTCAAACTTACAATTAGCGACATAGTTTCCTTTCACAACCCCGACATACCATTAATGCCACACATGGCCACATAATAGCATTTAAGCAAAAGGAATACTTCAATTAAAACTTGACAAGTAAGGGAAGATGAATTACCTAAAGGTTTAGGAAATAAGTGAGGATACTTCCTCAACATGTCCTCCTCCGCTTCCCAAGTCATCTCCTCACGGTTATCATTCCTCCGCAAGACTTTGACGGAAGCCACATCCTTGGTCCGCAGTGGCCTGACCTGGCGATCGAGTATCGCTATGGGACTCTCCTCATACGATAACCCCTCTGTCACTTGGACCTCACTAGTAGGGAAAACTCTCGCTGGATCACCGATACACTTCCGCAACATAGAAACATGGAAGACCGGATGTACCGCCTCTAACTCTGATGGCAGATCCAACTCGTAGGCAACCTTTCCCACTCTACGGACGATCTGGTAGGGCCCAATGTACCTTGGTCTGAGTTTCCCCTTCTTACCGAATCTCATCACACCCTTCATGGGTGACACCTTCAAGAAGACCCAATCGTCTACCTGAAACTCCAAATGTCGACGCCGATTATCCGCGATAAGACTTCGCCGACTCGGGCTGCTATCATCTCTCCGGATAAGCTTCACCTTATCCACGGCCTGTACCAAGTCCGCCAACTAATCGCACCTCGCCCACGCCGAACCAACCAATCGGCGACCTACATTTCCGCCATATAAAGCCTCGTATGGCGCCGTCGTATCTTGAAATGGTAGTTGTTATAAGCAAACTCTACAAGAGGCAAATGATCCTCCGGCTACCCTCGAAATCAATCACGCAGCCCGCAACATATCCTCGTTGTCGGATAGTACGCTCGCCGCCGTCGATCGAGGATGAAATGATGTGCGAGACTCACCAGTCCCTAAACCTCGGAAAGACTCCGAAGTTAGCCGAATCGGGCTCCTCTATCGATATGATCGACACCGACACCGTGCGGCCTCACAATCTCTCGATGTACAACTGGCATAGTCCTAAGCCAAACGCCGTCCGATGGAAGGAAATGGGTTGATTTCGTCGACTGTCAACAATAACCCAAATGAGTCGTGCTTCCTCGAGCACGAGGTAACCTCGTAACAAAGTCCATGTTGATCACCTCCCACTTCCAAGTCGGAATCTCAATAGCTCGCAATAATCCACTGGCCTCGGTGCTCGACCTTGACCTGCGGCAATTAGGACATCAGGCAACAAAACGCCACATCCTCTTCGTGCCATCCCACCAATACAAACATCCGAGGTCATGGTACATCTTGGTCGACCGGATGAATAGAATAACGAGCACCGCGTGCCTCCCGAATCTGACGAAGTCGACACATCGGGAACACACAACCGGCCCTCAAATCTCGGACCCATCAGCGCTACCTCGAATAGACTCTTCTCCCCCGAAGAGCTGCATCGATACCGTACCAACACTGGTCCTCAAATCGCCTCTTCACCTCATCAACGATGGAAGACTCGCAACCTCACGAACCCGCACCACTATCGCCGATGTCGATCAATCGAACCCCAAGGATCGCTAATCGTGGATCGACGGACCATGTCCTGTCTCCGGCCGCACCTCCGACAGGCTCCCATCGATCTACGACTAAGGCATCAAGAACTATGTTGGCCTTCCCGGATGGTATAGAATATTAACATCATAATCCTTCAAAGCCAACTCTAACCACCGCCTCGCCGCAAGTTCGGCTCCTCTGCCTCAAGATATACTCTGAGGCTCTTGTGGTCCGTATAAATATCCACATGAACCCCATACAAATAATGTCTCCAAATCTTCAAGGCATGAATAATCGCCAACTCTAAGTCATGGGTAGGTAATTCCTCTCATGCTTCCAGAATCACGAAGCATAGGCTATAACCTTGTCGTCTTTGCATCAAAACACACCTAGCCCGATACCCGAGGCATCACAATAGATCACGTGCCGCCTAACCTCGGGAAGAGTAAGAACTGAGCGTAGTCAATCTTTCCTTCAAGAATCGAAACCCTTCTCGCAAGCCTCTCGCCCACGGAACTTGGCGCTTTCGAGTCGGGCTAGTCAGCGGTCTTGAAATCAAGCAAACCGCTCCACAAACCTACGATAATAACTCGCCACCTAAGAAGCTGCGCACCTCGGTCGGAGTAGTAGGTCTCGCCAAGACTTGATCGCTCAATCTTTGCCGTATCCCCGAACACCATCGTGATAATATGCCCGGGAATGCCATCGAGTCCAACCAAAACTCACACTTGGAGAACTTGGCGAATAACTACGGCCCGAGGACCCAAGTACCGCCTCAAGTGATCTGCATGCTCGCTCCGTCGCGAATAAACCAGATGTCATCAATGAATACTATCACAAATGTATCCAAAATGGCTTGAACACCGGTTCATCAAATCCATAAATACGGCTGAGCGTTGTCAAACCGAAAGACATAACCCCGAACTCATAGTGCCCATACCGGTCCCGAATGCGCTTTGGGATATCTCTCTCGAACTCGAACGATGATAACTGCATCGCAGTCTATCTTGAGAAACACTCGCACTCGCAATCGTCAAACAAATCATCAATCCGGGAGGGTACCTATTCTTAATGGTTACCTTATTCACCGCTCGTAATCAACACATACACAACGCCCCATCCTTCTTCTTCACGAACAAAACCGCGCTCCCTGAGATACACTAGGCTCGATAAAGCCTTTCTCTAGCAAATCTTTTAGCCGGTCCTTCACTCCTCAACTCAAGGAGTGCCATCCGTATGGCGAATGGAAATAGTCGAGTGTCCGCAACGTGTCAATACAAAACTCAATCTCCTCTCGTGAGGATACCGGAAGATCGCCCGGGAACACATCCGAAACTCCCTAACCATCGGCATCGACTAAAGAACTGCACTCACCAGACAAATACGAACCAGATGATAGATGTACCTTTTCGCACCATCTTCCTAGCCTTGAGGTAAGAAATAAACCTACCCCACCGACGCCGTGTTGCCCTTCCACTCGATAATCGCTCGCGAAATCGAACCGAACCAACTGTCCCTACAATCAACGTTGGCATAACAAGAAGCCACCCATACCCATAATGACATCAAAATCACATCTCTAGCTCTATCAAGTCTGCGGTCCGATCGTAAATATATCTGACAACCTCAGACACCCGCCGCCTAACACCGAATCTCCCATGGCGTAGCTACCTCAAAAGGCTCTATCGACTCGGCCTATCCCAATTCTACCAATAAGAGGGGACACATAGGACAAGGTAGAACTCGGATCTATCAGCATAAACGCTACATGAAATCAATAATGTACTGACGGCGTCGAGGAAGCCTCACGATCTCGGCGGTGGCTAGAGAATATATGCGGTTACGCGGACCGCTAGAATCGAACCACCACCACGACCTCTACCGCGCCTGCCGTCGTGAGTACCACGCCTCGGGCGCATAACCACGTAACGAGGAAGACCCGACAACCGATCTCGCTTACCGATTGCACCACCCGTCGCCTCTGACGACAATCTCTCTTCAAATGGCCCAGCTGGCCACAAGAGTAACAAGCTCCTGCAGGAACACGACACTCGCCTGGGTGTGATCTACTGCATCGAGCACACCGAGATGTGGGTGGCCTCGATCGGCGACGATTACGCCTCCGAAACCCGAAGTCCTGGAGCCTCGACTGCTCGAATGACCGGTGATCGACCTCCCGCGAAAATCGTGATGGAGCACTCTGTGCTGGCTGGAATGTGGACCCGATCACTTCGAGGTTGTCCGCCTCAAAAACTGCCCTGAGACCCCGCTGTCCTGGCCCTCTTGGGCTGTCCTGAGTCAATCTGGTCCTCCCTCTCTCTATCCTCTATCCCCTGCGCATAGGCCTGCATCCTGGCGATGTCCATACCGGGCTGAAGAGCCACACCCAAGCATGCAGTAGTCATATGACGGTCTAGTCCCATCACATAACGATGAACTCTATCCGCCATGTCAGCTACAATAGTGTGCGCGTATGCCGGGCGAGTCGAACTCTGCTATACTCGCGATAGTCATCCGTTTCGCCTCAAGGTCAAGAACCTATCTACCCGGGCTCTCCTCATCTCGTGAGGCAAGAAGTGATCCATGAAGGCCTCAGAAACTCCTCCCAAACAGTGGAAGAGCATCCTCCCTCGAAAGCAACCACGACTCAAACCGGTTCAACGCAATATCGCAGAAACGATGAGAGGCTGGCGTAATGCACTTTGTCTCTCAAGCCCTAAGAACTCGCACGGTCAGAGCTGCCGAATGAACTCCCCGTGATCCTCCTCGCACCTCGAACCATAAATTTCTGTGGATGACAACCCGTAAAATCCCTAATCCATGGCCCTTCGCCCAGGGTGGCCGCTGCTCTGTCGGCCCGCTACTATACTTGTCAATAACCGGATCCGCTCCCGTAGTCTCTATACTCGGCACCGTGCGAACTAGAGGCTGCACGGAACCTCTCGCTCTTTGCTTCGGCTCCTCTAATACCGGCGTGGTGAACTCACCGACCGCCTACTACCTCGTGCATAGTTCGTGCTGAGTCCGTAACCTTCAGTCGCTAGCGCCTCCGGCCGCCGCTTTGCCCTTCGCCTGGTCGCCTTTCGCGAGGCATATCATTTCATAAGACTAGGTCGAAGGATTCAACCTAATAAGACAGCTCTCTCGCACGATCTCGCAGAGAAGAATGGAAACCAATCCTAAATGTCCCGCAGCCTCACGATTATTGATGTGGTGCACAACACACCGATAATCAAGACTTACTGACACCGCGATGCAGACACTTTCCGAGGACTAATCGCTCGATACCACTTTTGTCACGACCCGACCGGGACGCGGCGGTGCCCTACGGGCACCCCGCTTAGGTATACATCGTAGAATAGCAAATGAATATACACAACACAAACACACGTGTAAACAACATCCCGTGCTGCCGATAAGGCGCGCTTCCATAATATAAACATACTCAAAAGTACAATCAGACAACCGGTTCTTACAGCCCAACCACAAATGTGAATACAGACCTCTAGGAATAATAACTGTGGAAGGACAGGGCCCCGCCATACCCCTGAATGTACATAAATCTACAACACCAAGGAAAAGACTGTACCAAAAGAGACAAGCCTCCGGATAAATGGAGCTTCTGACGTCTGATAAGTGATCCTAAGAATGAGGATCCACCACCTGCTTACCCTTTCCTGCGGCATGAACGCAGCCCCCTAGGAAGGGGGTCAGTACACAATATGTACCAAGTATGTAAAACTGGAAAAATACTGTAGTTACATCATAAGTTTAAATCAAAGCCGGAGACATGTATGATAATCAAATTACAGTACACTGTGCCTTACTAACAATGAGAGTAAATAGTAGTATCCTTACAATATAAAATAGGAAGCTCATGATCAAAGCAGGACCACCCTCCCGCAGTATCATTTAGCGATCCTGCTCCTGGGACTATTTCACCCGCATAGGTCACGTGGACCCGCGTGAGGTATTCCTCGCATGGGACTATTTCACCCGCATAAGCCCTTACGGACTCGCATGAGGTATTCCTCGCATATAGGTCGACCCGCGCGTGGGACTATTTCACCCGCATAAGCCCTTACGGACTCGCGAGGTATTCCTCGTGATCGTGGGTAGCAAATCCACGGAATATGCAAATGCCACAAACCCTGGAACGACCAGTAACGAATAATATATCACTAGCACAAATCCGGCTTTCACACATAACATAAGCACTACCGGCTTATCATACAATACATAAGAAAGTTAAGAAATCCCCTAACTTCTTATTATTCTTGTTTATATACACTCTCATTTTAGTTTACCTAAGGCACTAACATGTCTTTTATAAAAATCCGGGAATTTAACCCAAAGTACTACGTACTTCTACTCTTTAAAACAAATGACTCTTTTTAGTAGAAAACTTTCAAGATACTATTAACCATAGTATCAAGTCCAAATTACCTTTCAGGGCAAGTCACAATACCTTTAGAAATAAAGTTAGGTTTCTAAATCAAGTGACTCATTTTCTTGTAAAACCTTAGGCAATTGATGCCTTAAGATCAAATTGCCTTTCATTAAAACAAGCCATTTATCTTTCCATAAAGCCAATATAACCAACTCCCCATAAAGTCGTTATATTCACTTTATATCTTAGTCAAGTACAATTTCCTATCCAAGGGACTTATACGTTTAAAACGAAACAAGTATCACATACTTTAAAACTCTTCAAGTCTCTTAACTTTAATAAAACTTAAGACATCCTTAATACTTTCAAAGAAGCGAGTTAATCTCCTAACTCACCCGACTTGGCCATTCATAAAACTAGTAAAGGATATCAAAATCTTGTACGTCTACCGTACTATATTCGTGCAACTAGTCATGCTTAAAGGATAGGAAAAGTTCTAAATACCTCGCCGGGTCAAACCACTTGCCAAGTACAAAGTCCCGCCCGTAGAATGTCAACCTATAATATTCACAATAAGTCTATTAAAGCCTCACTTCAAACGTTGAATAGTATATGTGTAAAGTCTCTAAATTCTACGGAAAATCGGACAGCACCTCCTTTGTTTCTACTTACTTTGCCACCTTTTTCAAGGCCGAATACAATAACCAAACACGCCACATTTAAGGCACAATCAAAGCAATTAATCAATAGGGGATTACACGCCTACTAGACGTGTAAAATTCCGCCCCACAAACGATAACAAACTAATACAACTACTAGTCCAATTCTCGGCCATAATGAATACAACAATACCAATTCTTATCCAATTTCAATTTCAATCCAAATTGGTAGCATAACATGATATCAAGTCGCATTTGATTATAACTACCATAATCTTCAAGTAAGTAACATGCGACGATTTCTAATAAACGACCAATTAGTAATCCAATCTTCAAGTGGCTTGTATAACATTTCGGATTTAAGCTACAAGCAATCCATAATACTTATAAACTTCAACATATCAACTTCGTGCTAGCAACATGTAAAGCTAACAACAACAATATAAATATATAATCTTGTAACACTTTTAAAAGACAAGATTATACCTCAACGAATCTTAATCCAACTCCAAATCCGAAGTCGCTCCTTAGAAACTTAGAGCCTCTTCAAGACGCTTCAATCCGCTAGTTGAGACCCTTAGAACAACACCAACAATTTTCCTTCAAATCTCCAAACAAAACCTAGAAAGACAACTAGGTTTTCGTTTTGCGACTAACCCGTAAACTATCTTTTTCCAATATTTTTCTATTGAGATATGTTTACAATACACTCAAGAACCTTGGTTTAAAGTGTGGAGCTTAATGGACAACAAACAAATTTTTTTGTAGTGAGAGCTAGCCAAACCCGAGAGCCCTTGTGAGTGTTCTTCAAATTTTTGTGAAAAATTGGCTAAGTGTTAAGCTTGTCTTGCACTACTAGTATTATATAGTGTAATGGAGGGTCATGATATAAACAAATGGGTGGTTTGGATGAGCTCTTGTTAAATATCAAGACTAATGTGGGTCCTTTGACTTAGTCAAGAAACTCAAGCTACAACTTGCAAGACTTAGTCATCCAAGACTATGGTCAATGACCATTTTGGCCATGCCTAATTCGACCAAGGCATCAATAAGGGGGGTGACACGTGTCTCCCTCCCATTCGTCACAATAGTACGTTTCCCGACAATTTCATAATTCCGATAAATTTTTACAAGTCTCAAATCTTAACACTTGTGAGTTTCTTACTTACGTTCTTAAAACATGTCCTGTAAATACGGGATGTAACAGCGTTCATGTCGCAGGTAAGGGAAAGCAGGTGGTAGATCCTCATTCTTAGGATCCTTACTCTGGTGTCAGGAGCTCCATTTCTCCGGAGGCTCGACTTTTGGTACGACTCTCCCTGGTGTTGTAGATATTTTGTACATTCAGGGTATGGCGGGCCTCCCGCCATAGTTGTTTACATTCCTGCAGGTCCGTAGTCATGTTGTAAAGTTGGGATGTAATCGCAGACTTGGTTTATATATATACGCCGAAGACAATTTTTTCTCGATAAACGTGTTACATTTTACATTTGTTTCATGTCTTGTTTTATATTTCCGCCGATTACTCATGTATGTCTCACCGGGTGCCTGTAAGGCACAAGTCACGCCCGGATCGGTCGTGACAAAAGTGGTATCGAGCGATTAATCCTGAAAGTTTCTACGCATCGTATCTAGTAGAGTTCGATTATCGGTGTGTTGTGCACCACACCAATAATCGTGAGGCTATAGGATATTTAGGATTGGTTTCCATTCTTCTCACTCGAGATCGTGCTTTAGAGCCGTTATAAGTTGGACCCTCTAACGTATTCCTTTCTCAGATTATGCCTCCACGCAAGGCAACTCGCCCGTATGGCAAGGCAGCCGAGGAGCCGCTAGTAGGACACAGAGGGCCACGAGGCAGGCCTGTGCCCGCCTATACCCGAGGCGATACCTCGGGCGAGTTCCACGACGCCGCCAAAGCAGGTTTAGAGCCAGCAGCGAAGGGCGATGAGACCACAAGACTGCACCTCCACCCACACTGAGCAGAGGAGATGGGTTACAGAGAGATGTCCCATTGCAACCGATTGTGGCGACACGAGATAGGTCGGATGCAGCAGCTCAGCCCCAGCATCTGTGGTTCACCCGAGGTCGGATAGTTTGAGGCTACGGGATTTTCTGAGTTGTAGCCCGCCACAGTTCTACGGGTCGAGGCCTGAGGATGATCCATAGGAGTTCATCCGACAGTTACAGCGGATCATGAGAGTGATCAAGGCTTCGGAGACCGAGTCCGTGATCTTCGGTTCGCATCGGCCGCGTGATACCGCCGATCGGTTTGATTCGCGGAGCTATCCCGGGAGAGCATGCGCCTCAGCAGATGGGGACGAAGTTCTCGTGAGGCATTTCACTCACTTCTTGCCTCCGCAGATGAGGAGGCACGGCCGACAAATTTTTGATCTTTGAGACAGAGGCGCGCATCGGGAGTACAACGCTGAGTTTGATTCGTTGGCTCGATATGTCCCTCGCATTAGTAGCAGATATGGAGGACCGAGTGCACCGCCACGTTACGGACTAGATGACTACTTGGCGTAGTCTTGCTCGGTGTGGTTTCTTCCGGTACGACATTGCCCGCATTCGTGCTCACGCACTCGTACGCGAGTGCGAGGCGTAGAGGCCGGCATGGCGAGATATTTGCAGCAGAAGAAGGCCAGGACGGCAGGATCTTTTGGTAGCTCTCGGGGTGGACGACCTCAACAGCAGTCTAACTTTGCACCACAGCCAGCTCAGAGCACTCCTACACCGCCTTCGTGGACAGGGTATTCGGGCGCATCGGGGCCCGTGACTTCGACTTCGGTAGCAGGGTGCTAACCGATCGAGGTCCTCTCGGTGTCCGATGTGGTAGATTCCATTCGGGAGTTGTGATACTACCTCGGAGTTTGCTACACTTGCGCCAGGTCACTACGCGAGAGTCCGTCCACCGCAGGCGCGATATGGTAGTGGGTCACCGCAGGTCTTTCGCCGGGTCTTCTTCACTCATTACTCGCCCGAGGCGTGGTGCTCGAGGACCAGCAGGTCGCGGCGCAGGTTGTGGCAGGGTCCTAGTTCTAGCGGTCCTCGAACCGCATTTATGCCTTGTCCACCGACAGACCGTGAGGCGTCACCGATGTCGTCACGCAGTACTTTATCGCCATGTTGTGGACGTGTATGCCTTGATAGATTCGGTTCTACTGGTCCTATATATCTCCCCATTTTGCTAGTAGGATAGTGGATGAGCCCGAGTCCATAGACCCTTTCGAGGTAGCTACGCCAGGGTGATTCAATGGTAGCTCGGCGGGTATATGTGGCTTGCCCAAAGGACTTTATGCAATGTCGACCAGCCGCCTTGATAGAGTCGATATGACCGATTTCGATGTGATTATGGGTATGGATTGGCTAGTTTCTGCTACGCCAATGTGGACCGCAGGAGAGAGTACAGTTCCGCTTTCTGGGAGCCATATCGAGCGAGAGGAACACCGTGTCGCCGGCGGTAGGTTTATTTCTACCTCAAGGCTAGGAAGATGGTGCAGAGGTATATCTACCATCTCATTCGGTGTTTGATAATCGAGGTGCGTACCAGATTTTTAGTCGCCCAGAGTCGAGAGTTCCCGATGTGTTTCGCACGACCTCCGTATCCTCCCGAGAGATGAGATAGAGTTTTGTATCGATGTCTTTGCGACACTCGCCTATTTCCATTCCGCCATACGTAATGGCACCGCCGAGTTGAGAGATTTGAAGGACCAGAGAGATTTGCCGGAGAAGGGCTTCATCGTGCCTAGTGTTTCTCCCGGGAGCGCCATTGTTCGTGAAGAAGAAGGACGGACGCCGCGCATGTGTGTTGATTACAAGCGGTGAACAAGGTGACTATTAAGAACGATACCACCTTCCTGTGATTGATGATTTGTTCGACTGGTTGCGGTGCGAGATGTTTCTCCAAGATTGATCTGCGATCGGGCTATCATCAAAGTGCGAGTTAGAGAGGCGGATGTCCCAGATCGCATTCCTGACCGTGCGCACTATGAGTTCGTGGTTATGTCTTTCGGTTTGACCAATGCTCCAAGATTTATGGATTTGATGAACCGAGTGTTCAAGCCATTTTGGATACGCTTGTGATAGTATTCATTGATGACATCTTGGTTTATTCTCGCCAGAGCGAGGAGCATGCGAGCATTTGGCGATCGTGGCCGAGAGTTCTCCAGACCAGCTTGCACGCCAAGTTTTCCAAATGTGAGTTTTGGTTGGCTTGAGCTTTTCTTGGGCACATTGTAGGGTCATGGTATTCGTGGATACGCCAAGATCGAGGCGATCGAGAGTTGGCCTAGACCTACTACTCCGAGCAGTGCGCACTTTGGGCCTTCGCAGTTACTATCGGAGGTTCGTGGAGAAGTTTGCTTCTATTTCGCACCTTTGACTAAGCCGACTGAGAAGGAACTAAGTTTCGGACCGATGCTTGTGAGCGTGGTTTCCGCCATCAAGGAGATTGACGACCGCCCCGATTCTTACTCTTCCCGAGGTCTAGACGGTTATGTCGTATTGTGATGCGCCGCATCGGGCTTGATGTGTTGATGCAGCAGGGGCAAGGTTATAGCATACGCATCCCGACAAGAAGCATGAGAGGAACTACCCCACCCATGATTTGGAGTCGGCGGTGATTCACGCCAAGATCCGAGGCACTATTTGTATGGGGTTCATGTGGATATTTACATAGACCACAAGAGCCTCCAGTATATCTTCAGCCAGAGGGAGCTGAACTTACGACAGAGACGGTGGTTAGAGTTACTCAAGGATTATGATGTCGATATCCTGTACCACCCAGGGGAGGCCAATGTTGTGGCAGATGCCCTTAGTCGTAGGTCGATGGGGAGTCTATCAGATGTGTAGTGTCACGCCCCGAACCCCGGGCCCCTATCAACTCTCTGAGTCTGACTAGTAGCTCCTGCTACTCCTTTGCCCTTCTGGGCGGTTGTTGCCCTCCTTGGAGGCATAACTGTAACACAACAATACGTCAGAGAGGAATTATCTTACTAACACGGCTACGGCACGATCTTAGAGTGAGAAGAATAGAAACTAACTCCTAAATGTCCGTAGCCTCGTTTATGGGTGTGGCGCGCAACACACCGATAATCAAGACTCTACTAGACACGGTCAGAGACATTCCGAGGATCGATCACGATACCACTCGTCACTCCCAACCCCGGCGGATCGTGCCCTACCCGCACCTTCTACCTTAACAACACAAGTAAACTGCGGAATTTAAATAACATTTTTTTTTTAAACCAATCGTACGCACAACGGCAAAGCCGACCAGGCTGCCATGTAATATACATAACAAAAGACACTACACCGTACATGAGTCCAATCCCACATATGAATACGCACTCTAAGAGTTTTATCAAATATGACGACAAGGCCCGCTGCACCTATAATCAGATAAAGCACATCGAAAGAACTTATACCAAAAGATAAACTCCCAATGTAAGGAGCTATCCAAAACTTTGAACAGGTCCTACACTGCCGATCACCAAACAACAGACTAAACTCATGTGATTAACGCAGCTTCGGGCGAGGTCAAGACGAAGAATGTACCAAGTATATGAAACAGTAAGTACTGTAATGAAATCATAACAGTCTAAACAAAACAGGAGACATGTATGATAGCCAACCTATAGTACACAATACATAAGCAGTCATAACAAGTCAGGGACGCATGCCCTCAAGTCATTTCTAAAATATAACCATGGGTCTCACGCCCATAATATCAATCATGCCCGTGGAATCCTTCCTCACTGCCGGCAGTCCGTGATGTAATATAACACCAATAGGCATACATGAACACCAAGTCCCACCGGTGGATAGCGTCTTGGGGGTTTACCCCTCACTTATACTCTTACCCTGGAGAAGGTGGTAAAGCAGGTGGTATAGCATCTTGGGGGTTTACCCCTCACTTATACTCTTACCCTGGAGAAGGTGGTATAGCATCTTGGGGGTTTACCCCTCACTTATACTCTTACCTATCTCGACTGACCATCAAACAAAATAAGCAGGGGGTATAATGTCTTGGGGGTTTACCCCTCACTTATACTCTTACCCTGGAGAAGGTGGTATAGCATCTTGGGGGTTTACCCCTAACTTATACTCTTACCCTATCTCGACCGGCCGTCAAACAAATCATAAGCACTACCATGTCTTCTATAAAAATCTGGGAATTTAACCCAAGTACTACAAATAACGGAAGCATACCCGTGGAATCCCACATCACTGTCGGTACGTCCAAGTAACTTACAACAAGACAAATGTACTCCAACCGAGAGTCGCGGCAACTTAATAAAACATAATCCTTGCACTCAAAGGCTATCGCCAGCACACATAGGCAATTCTCAATTAATCAAGTCAAAGTACTTATCAAGGCACACATAGAATAATTCTCATTTAACAAGCCAAGGTACTTATCGAGGAACAAATAGAATAATTCTTATTTAACAAGCCAAAGTACTTATCGGGGCACAAATGGAATAAATTCTCATTTAACAAGCCAAAGTACTTATCGAGGCACAAATAGAATAATTCTTATTTAACAAGCCAAAGTACTTATCGGGGCACAAATGGAATAAATTCTCATTTAACAAGCCAAAGTACTTATCGAGGCACAAATAGAATAAATTCTCATTTAACAAGCCAAAGTACTTATCGAGGCACAAATAGAATAAATTCTCATTTAACAAGCCAAAGTACTTATCGAGGCACAAATAGAATAAATTCTCATTTAACAAGCCAAAGTACTTATCAAGGCACAAATAGAATAAATTCTCATTTAACAAGCCAAAGTACTTATCAAGGCACAAATAGAATAAATTCTCATTTAACAAGCCAAAGTACTTATCAAGGCACAAATAGAATAAATTCTCATTTAACAAGCCAAAGTACTTATCAAGGCACAAATAGAATAAATTCTCATTTAACAAGCCAAAGTACTTATCGAGGCACAAATAGAATAAATTCTCATTTAACAAGCCAAAGTACTTATCAAGGCACAAATAGAATAAATTCTCATTTAACAAGCCAAAGTACTACGTACGTACATTCTTTTCAAAAGACTCCTTTTTATGTAAAATCTCAAGATACTAACACCCGTAGTATCAAGGTGTGTCTATTTCTCAAAGTAAGTTACTACACTTTTAAAAAAACTCATTTCAAAGCTTGAAATCAAGTAACTTCAATTTTTCACAATCTAGGCAACTTATGCCCAATAATCAAAATAGACAACTTTCTTAACCTTCCATAAAGCCGTTATAACCAACTCCCCATAAAGCCGTTATAACCCTTTATGGTTTTAGACAATTTCATTCTTTTTATAACCAAGAGACTTATACTATTAAAACCAAGTATCACATGCTTTATACATCAAGTTCTCAACTTTCAAAATACTACAAGTCTCTTAATATTTAGAAAACAAGTTTCCTCTACTTTTAAACCTCAAGTAACTCACACCTTTAAAACAAGTTACTTCTCTTAAATCATGTCATTTCTCCTCTTTTAAAACCATTGAGTAAATCACTCATTTGACTCCCCTAAAGTCATTATAATGACCTTTAGGTTTTGGAACTAAGGCACTAGCCAAAAGGTTTGGAAACCACTCCCTTTTCAAGACTCCATGTACTTTAAGTAAAATACTTTCACTTTTAAGAATCCAAACTTCACTAAGGAAATGGATTATACAACTTACAATTTAAACATCAAAGTACAATCAAGGGAGTACATAGAACGAATTCTATTTTAGGCAATCCAAATACAACAAGGGAATGGATCATTTAAGGAGTAGAACTTACTTTCTTTATCTTAAGGAATCATGCTAGAAGAGGAGATAGTTCACATACCTTTTCGGCTAAATCCACAAGCTAAGCTGAATACGCCGTACGTAGAAGTGTCAACCTATAATGGTCACAACAAGACTATCAACTTCTAGTCTCAACGTAGAATAATACTAAGTATACGGTCTCTAATTCTACGGAAAATCGGGCAGCACTTCCTTTGTTTCTACTCACTTTGCCACCTTTTTCAAGGCCGAATACAATAACCAACACGCCACATTTAAGGCTCAAACCAAAAACCAAACAAAGGGGATTACACGCCTTACAATACGTGTAAAATTCCGCCCCACAATTCATACGAAATAGTTTAACCCAAGTCAATTCTCGGCTAACTTTATACAACAACACTAGTCCTTTCCAAATTCTTTTCCAATTCCAAGTTCTAAGGTCAAACATGTTATATAGCCATAAACAACTTCAACAACTACAATTTCCTTCTTTTTACAACATGTGACGACTTAAACTAATAATCGACTTGAATTCCAATCTTAAGGCTAAACATGCTAGTTTTCGGATTAGGGTTCCAATAGCCAATACACTAATCCAACTACATAATATATAACTCATGCTTGCTAATATCCATAGCTACAATCAATAAGTAAACTTAATTGTTAAAACGACAAAATTTATACCTTTCCAAGCCCTTAAAATTTCCAAGATTCAAAGTCGCGCCTTAGCAATTCTTAGCTCCTTTCCTTAGGTTCCAATCCGCTCCAAGCACTCCTCAGAGGCCTATGAAGAACCCATCTTCAAGTTTCAACTTCAAAGTTGAAGAACTCCTTCGGTTTCTGCCTTGCGACTAATACGGAAATGTCGTTTTTCCGAAATCTTTCTATTGAGATAACCTTACAATACCCTTAGGGACATTGGGTTTAAGTCTTGTGGCTAATGGATCAAAACTACAAATTTTTCTTGTGAAATGGACCTCAAACCCGAGAGCTTCAAAGCTAGCACAAGCTTTCTCTAAATTTTTCTAAGTGTTAAATGCCAAGTCTTGCTACTAGTTGGGTATATAAAACACATTGAATGGCTTAGATTACAACAAATGTGAGGCTAGGATGAATTTCACTTGGATTAAGCCTATGTGGACAAGTTGACAAGTCATCAATGACCATTTTACCCTTACCATAAATTCGACCAAGACCATGTAGGGGTGCCATGTGTCGCCCTCTCATTCGTCCATAAAATTCTGTAATCCTCGTGGGCCCCATAAAAATGTAAAATTCCTCGGGTGGGCCCCACGTGACCAAATCCGTAAAAATAGATTTCCATAATATTAATAAGTTCCATATTCTTCAAATAATACCTTTTGAGAATCCAATTCTCAACAACGAACATTTTTCCTTTCCGACGTTCGGAAGATTTTCTGTCGGAAAAACAATTCTTCCTTTCGTACCAAATTCCAAGTCTTGTTTCCTTTCGTACATTCTCTTTTACATGTCCTGGACTTACGGGGTGTAACATGCAGCCAGAGAGGAGGGGCATGGTCTGCGAGTTACATCAGTTAGCGAGCCTTGGAGTCCGATTGATTGGTTCTAATAGTAGTGGGGTTCGAGTTCGAGAGGTTGCCGAGTCTTCCATCGTCGAGGAGGTGAAGAGGCAACAGTTTGAGGATCCGGTTTTGACGCGGTACCGTGATACAGCTCTTTGTGAGGGGAAGGGTCCATTTGAGGTAACACCTGATGGGGTGCTGAGGTTTGAGGGCAGGTTGTGTGTTCCGGATATTGCGGGACTTCGGCAGGTTAGGGAAGCACAGCGGCTAAGCGTTACTCTATCCATCCGGGGTCGACAAAGATGTACCACGACCTCAGATCTGTGTATTGGTGGGATGGCCTGAAGAGAGACGTTGCAGAGTTTGTTGCTCAGTGCCCGTGTTGTCAGCAGGTGAAGGTAGAGCACCGAGGCACGGTGGATTATTGCGGCGATAGAGATCCCGACCGGAAGTGGGAGGTGATCAACATGGACTTTATCACGTGATTACCTCGCACTCGGAGGAAGCATGATTCTATCCGGTTATCGTCGTGGTGACGAAATCAGCCCACTTTCTTCCAACAGGCGACTTTTTCGGCGAGGATTATGCCGACTTTACATCCAGAGATCGTCGATCGCATGGGTCCCTATTTCTATCATATCCGGAGGAGCCCGGTTTACGGATAACTTCGAGGTCTTTCCGTAAGGGTTTAGGACGCAGTGAGCACAGTATCGCATTCCATCCTCGAGCAGACGGACAGAGCGCCATCCGCACTCGAGGATATGATGCGAGCCCGTGTTATTGACTTGAGGGTAGCCGAGGATCATTTGCCTCTAGTAGAGTTTGGCGTATAATAATAGCTACCACTCCGGATTCGGATGGCGCCTTATGAGGCCTTGTATGGGAGGAAGTGCGATCGAGATAGGCTGGTTTGACATGGGAGAGGTTCAGTTGGTTTGGCCGGACTTGATACAGCAGGCAGTGGATAAGGTGAAGCTTATCCAGACGCGGTTATTGACAGCTCAGAGTCAACAGAAATCATATGCAGATCATCGTCGTCGGCATCTGGAGTTTGAGGTTGATGATTGGGTTTTCCTGAAGGTGTCACCCATGAAGGGTGTGATGAGGTTTGGGAAGAAAGGGAAGCTCAGCCCAAGGTACATTGGGCCTTATCAGATTGTCCGCAGGGTAGGCAAGGTTGCCTATGAGTTGGATCTGCCGTCCGATATGGAGGCAGTGCATCCGGTTTTTCATGTTTCTATGCTGAGGAGATGTATCGGGGATCCATCTAGGGTACACCCGATTGACGATGTCGTGTGAACGAGGTTATCGTATGAGGAGAGTCCCATAGTGATACTCGATCGTCAGTTAGGCGTGCGACGGAAGGATGTGGCTTCCAGTCTTATGGCGAACGAGCAATGGAGGAGATGACGTGGGAAGCGAGAGGAGGACATGAGGCGAGGTATCCTCACTTATTCCCCACACCTCCGTGTAACTCACTTTCCTACTTGTAAATTTTCATTGACATATATTCTTAAGTGTTGTATTGGCCATGTGGCATTTGCAAACTGCTTACGTTATGAGAACTTTATCGTTATGCTTGGCGGGAACATTCGGACGAATGTTTCTAAGGAGGAGAATGTTATACCCGCACTTCCGCAGTATGTATGTGAGGGCGACGTGCGATTATTCAAGCCCTAATTAGGTTAAGAATGAACTTGTGAACTTTCAACGGAAAAGATTCCGAACCTTGTGAAGGAAATTCTACGTTTTTAATATTTTAACCGATTACGGATTTTTCCGAGAGACGAAATATTTGGACCAATAGGAGGGCGACATGTGGCACCCTTAGGTGGCATGTTTTGACGAAAATGTTGGGCTAGTGGGCAAGTCAAATGGTCAAGTCTTGGAAGATATTTCTTTGGGTGAGTGGGGGTAGGTATGGACGATTTTGTGGGCAAGTGGGGGGCTTGCCTTGGGCGTTTTTTTGGTGCTAGTGGATGGCCACACGGCTCATTGTTGTGGGGGACATATGTCCCAATGTTGTGGTGGACATATGTCCCAACATTGTGGTGGACACTTGGTGGAAGACTTCACTTGAACAAGCTACCAAATCTACACCCTCCATTTGTTTTAATCTTGGCCCTTGGTGGTTCTATAAATACCCCCCTCTTGTGCAAGACTTCTTCATCCACAAACAATTTCCAAGTCTTAAAATCCTTCCCCCCTTTAGTTGAAGTTCTCGTCCAAACTTCCCCCCCCCCTTCCTAGTAGTTCGTCCGAAACCCCTTGGTCGAAAAATATTCTCCAAGTATTGTTACTATCCCAAAATACCTTAGCCAAATACCTTGTAGTATTCCAAAGTCACCTCTATACTAAAAGCCCGGAAATACTACTTTATATCCATTAGTCACAAAACGAAACCCTAAGGAAAATCTTCATAGTTGGTTGAAGTATTAAGTAGAAGTTGTTTGGGAACTTCTAAGGGTTTCTTGGAGCTATCGGAGCGTGCAGAATAGGAGCTAAACCTTGCTCAGGATCGACATTTATCTTGGATAATTTTGGGCTTGTCGAGGTAAATATCTTGTCCTTCTATTGTAATTGGAAATTACATACTGTAGTTGTATAGAAATAAGTATAAGATTTATAGAAGGAGTGTATAAAAGAAGAGAATTGAATCAGACTTACATGGGATTATTCTGATGAGACTTGAGTAGTTTGGCGGGTAGGGAAGTGCTGCCCAATTTTCCGTAGCATTAAGAACCTTCTGCTTAGAATATTCTACAGAGTAGTCTAGACGTTGATAGACGTATTTGACTATTATAGGTTGATACTCTGCGCGCGACATATTCGACTTGGCAGGTAGATTTCGCCGATGAGGTATGTGATTCTTCCTATCCTCTTGAGCATGATATTTTGATATATATATATAGTACGGTAGACGTACGTGTGTTAACTAAAACTGGTTTTACTCTGATGTCTTTTGACTTTAGTTTTAAATAATAAGAATCTTGAAGTATTTCAAAAGAATTATGAATCATTTTTTAAAGAAGAGTAATAATTGGTTTTAAAAGCTTAAAGAGTTATACTAGCTTTATGGGAAGTTAGGTATAACGACTTAAGAAAGATAAAAGGAACGGTTTACTTATTTGTTTATGAAAGTCTTGTATTGATTTCTGAAAAGTGTAGTAAGATGTTTGATAAGTAAACATGTTATGATGCTACGTGTGTTAGTGTCTTGTGATGTTGTGTAAGGGGGTTATTCTTGTTGTGCTTACGTTGTTAACGTTAAGCCCGTTGTACTGTTATTATATCACATACCCCCCCCTGACTTGTCATGATACCGAGGACTTGCCACCCGACGCGGTCTATACGCCTATCGCGATGCTGTGTGACTATGCGAGCTGCGGAGTTCCAGATTGATCATTCGGTGTATTAACCCGTCGAGGAATGCCTCATGCGGTGCGTGTGACTATGCGGTCTATGTGACTATGCGGACTGCGGAGTCGAGAGGATACCGCGGGTTAGCTACCCGTCGAGAATACCTCATGCAGTGCATGTGACCTATGCGGTGCGGGAGTTCCAGATTAGCCTCACATAATGATACTACGGGCGATTGGCCTTGCCCGATCATTAGAGGCCTAGAAAAGACCAGTTATGTTATATCTATTTTGCTTTTGGTTATCTTTGTGGCACTATGTGCGTTACATCTGGTTGTTTCGTACATATTTGTAAAATTGGTTTTAAAATGATATGATTTCATTTAAAGTACTTTCTGATTTCACATATTTGGTACTGTTGTAACGACCTCTTCGAGGGCTGCGTTCATGCCGCATGTAAGAAAGCGGTGGTAGATCCTCATTCTTAGATCCTTACTGCGTGTCGGGAGCTCCATTTCTCGAGGCTCGACTTTTAGTGCGACTCTCCTGGTGTTGTAGATATTTTGTACATTGAGGTATGGCGGGGCCCTGTCCCGCCATAGTTGTTTACATTCCTAGAGGTCTGTAGTCATGTTGTAAAGTTGGGATGTAACTGCCAGACTTGGTTTATATATATATGCCGAAAGACAACTTTTTCTCAGATAAACTGTGTTACATTTTACATTTGTTTCATGTCTTGTTTTATATTTCCGCTGATTACTCTGATGTATGTCTACTGGGGTGCCCGGGTAAGGCACCAGTCACGGGCCTGGGATCGGGTCGTGACACCCGTGTTGATAGGTTCTTGTCATTGAGGCAGAATGGGAGGACCATCAGGGAATACAACCTGGAGTTTGACTCGTTGGCCAGGTATGCGCACACTATTGTGGCTGATATGGCGGACAGAGTTCACCGTTATGTGATAGGGCTAGACCATTATATGATTACTGCATGCCTGGGAGTGGCCCTTCAGCCCGGTATGGATATTGCCAGGATGCAGGCTTATGCGCAGGGGATAGAGGACAGAGAGAGAGTCGGCTAGACTCAAAGCGGCCAAGAGGCAGGCAGCGGGGTTCCAGGCACCGCGAGGCGGACAGCCTTAGCAACAGAGTAGGTCCACATTTCAGCCGACACAGAGTGCTCCTTCCCGGTCTTCTGGCCGGAGGTTTGGTCGCCAGGGATATTCGGGAGCGGTCGTGGCTCGTGGCCGCAGTTCACAGATGTCCGAGGATAGTATCCAGGGGAAGCCACCTTTGCCCCGGTGTGGTCACTGTAGTAGATTCCATTTTGGGGAGTGTCGTACTACTTCGACAGCTTGTTATGCTTGAGGCCAGCAGGGCCATTTCGTGAGAGACTGTCCACCAGGTGGCATCGCGGATAGCAGTCTTGGATCGATTCGGGTTCTTCGCCTTCAATAGCTAGGCAGGATGTTCATGCACCGGCAGGCCGTGACAGAGGCCGTGGTGGAAGTTCCCAGTTTTAGCGGTCCTTTGAACCGCCTATATGATTTCAGGTATGTCTTTGGCCCTTTAGAAACTTGTATGCATGATAAAGTTGTGGTATGTTTAAGTGTCATGAACAGATTATATTGAGACTATGTATATGTTAGAAGGAGTTGAAAGTACGAAAAGATAATCTCTTTTGGGCTTATGATGAACGTGTTATACCCCGTATTTCCAGAGTATGTACGTAAGGGAATACGTACGAAAGTCTTGCCTTAAAGATAAGCCTTGGACGTTTTATTTTGTACACAACTCACTAAAAGAATCGTTTTCCAAAAGCGCTTCCCGCCTTTCGTAGAGTAAATTCCGGCTATGCCATTTCTTATTTTTGCGGATTTTTCCGAGAGACGAAACATTTTGGACCAACGGGAGGGCAACACTTGGCACCCTCCCATTGATAGACTTGAATCGTCCATGGACGAAATTGGAGAGCCAAGGCACGTTTTTTGTGCCTTGTGCACAAGTCAAGGGTTGGTAGGATATTTGTGTTTAGTTAATCCTCACCCTACACTTGCCTTGCACTTGTCTTCATCTTGGCCATTGGTTGGCCAAGGCTTGACCTATAAATACCCCCAGAGATGAAGAGTTCTTCATCCACAAATCTTCCAAGTCTTGAAAAATCCTCTCCTCTCCCTTTGTAGTCTTCTCGTCCAAAAACACCTCCTCCCTTGTGAAGGCCCTTGGCCGAATACCCCCTCTCTAGCCTAGTAGTTTGGTAGGCCCCCAGCCTAGCCAAAAATCTACCCCCCTTGGTAGAAAATTTACCTTCTTGTATCGTTATAATGCCCAAAATACCTAGCCCAAATACCTTAGTACTTAGTAGAAGTTGTGAAGAACTTCTAAGGTTCTTGGAGCATACAACTTAGAGCAAAACCTTGCTCAGTGCGACTTTTCTAGGATATTATTGGGCTTACCGAGGTAACTAATCCTAACCTCTTTTGAATTAGAAAATATATCTGTTGTAGTATAAGGATAAGTATAAATACTTAAGTATATCACGAATAGAATTGAATCATATCACAGATGAAGGGTTTAAAGAAGAATAATTGAATACTTACATAGGGTCATTTCACATGAACTTATATAGCTCAGGGTAGGGAAGTGCTGCCCACTTTCCGTAGAATTGTGAACCCTCTGCTTAGAATGACCTTGAGTAGTCTTTGATAGATATCATGACCATTATAGTCACTCTGCACGACATATTCAACTTGGCGGTGGTTTTATTGAGAAGGTATGTGATTCTTCCTAAAGCATGATATTTTACAATATATATATATAGTACGGTGACGCGTACATGTGTTAACTGAATAATAACTACGGCAATGTCTTTGACTTAAGCTGAATAACACTTACGGAATGCCTCACGCAAGCTTTGAATAACACTTACGAATGCCTCGGCTTAAGCCTGAATAATAAAGATCTGAAAGCATTTCAAAAGAATACTGAATCATTTTAAAGAAGAACTAATTGGTTTTTAAAACAGAAGCTTAAGAGTTATGCTAGCTTTATGGGAAGATAAGTATAACCACTTAAGATTGATAAAAGAAACAAGTTTGCCTATGTGTTTATAACAGACTTATATTGTGAAAAGAATAATAAGATGGTTTGATAAGTAGACATGATATGATGCTATGTGTGTTAGTCTCTTGTAACGTTTGTATAGGTGAGTATCCTTGTTGTGCTTATGTTGTTTAAAGATAAGTTGTTATGTTAGTATACTATCACTCACCTCTTGAGATGATACAGGGTTGTTGCCCTCCGACGCGGGGTAGACTCGGTGATGCAGGACCATGATTCGAGAATACCTCATGCGGGTCGGGGGCCTATGCGAGCTACGAGTTCCGTGTTAGTATGCGGGGTTATGCCTCATGCGGTCTATGCGGCCACGCGGACGGCGAGTCCAGGCGATGCCGAGGAGTAGCTACCTCGATGCGGGGTTATACCTCACGGGCCCACGTGAGTGGCCTATGCGGACTCGAGTCGTGATTAGGCTTGCGAATGATGATGGGGCGAGTGGCCTGCTTTGATCATTCGCAGCCTAGACAAGACTCATTACGCTTACCTATTGTTGCTCTTGTTTGTGATGTGGCACTATGCGTGGTTTCCCTTGGTTGTTTCACACATATTTGTAAACGGTTTTAAAATGATATGTTTTCATTTAAGTACTTTACGATTTACGCATACTTAGTACTGTTGTCGACCTCCTTGGGCTGCGTTCATGCCGCGGTAAGGGCAGCAGTGCTAGATCCGCATCCTTAGGATCTCCACGTTGGTGTCGGGAGCTCCATCTCTTCCTGAGGCTCTACTTTTGGTATGATCTCTCCTGTTGTAGATAGTTTGTATCGAGGGTATGGCGGCCCCGTCGCCATAGTGGTATATTTCCTTAGAGGTGCAGAGTCATGTTGTACGATTGTCGGATGTAGCTGAACTATGATTATATATATATGCCAAAGCGTGTTTTCTCACATAAAGCGTGTCTTATTTTTATAAACTGTTTCATGTCTTGTTTTATATTTCGCTGATTTCTCGATGTATGACTACTTGGGTGCCGGTAAGGCACGATCCACGGGCCTGGCGTCGTGACAAAAGTGGTATCGAAGCGATTAATCCTCGTAAAGTGTCTGCGCATCGTATCTAGTAAGTCTTGATTATCGGTGTGTTGTGCACCACCAATGTGAGGCTATAGGATATTTAGGATTGGTTTCCATTCTTCTCATTCCGAGATCGTGCTTTAGAGAATGTTATAGGTTGGACCCCTCTAACGTATTCCTTTCTATATGATTATGCCTCCACGTAAAGCAACCCGGCCCGAAGGGCAAAGCGAGGAGTCGCTAGCAGACACCCAGTCACGAGGCTCGTGCCGATCTATACGAGACGGCGAGTTCTATGACGCCGCCACCAAGATGACCACGATACCACACTCTGCCCCACGGCTGGGGCGGAGGTTAGGAATACTGAGAGATGGCCCAGCTTTTGGCTAAAGTTGTGGCCCGATATGAGAGAGATTGGACGCGGTTCGGTTCAGCTCAGCTCGGTCGCACCGTGGTACACGAGGCGAATAGTTTGAGGCTACGAGATTTCTTGAGTTGTAGCCACGGAGTTTTATGGGTCAAGGCCGGAGGATGATCCGCAGGAGTTCATCCGTCATCTTCAGAGGATTTTGAGAGTGATCAGGGCTTCGGAGACCGATACCGTGATCTTTGGATCACATAGGCTGCGTGATACCGAAGTCGATTGGTTTGATTCGTGGGAGTTATCCCGGGGAGAGCACGCGTCCCGCCTACTTGGGATGAGTTCTCGCAGGCTTTCCTCACTCACTTCTTGCCTCCACGGATGAGGAGGCGCGGCCGATAGATTTTTTCTTTGAGGCGCAGAGGACGACCTTGTCGGGAGTACAATGTCGAGTTTGATTCATTGGCTCGATATGTCCCAGCATTGGTAGCGATATGGAGGATAGGGTACACCGCTATGTCACCGGCTGAAGCGACTATATGGCGAGTCATGTGCGGGGTTTCTCTCGGTAGGGTATGGACATTACCGCGTGCGAGCTCACGCCCTTGGATGCGAGGCGCGAGGTCGACGAGTGGGCGACAGCGAGAAGAAGGCGGGGCGGGAGGTCTTCGGTGGTTATCGTGGTGGCGGCCTCGGCAGATCTAGATTCGCACCACACCGGCTCGAGCACTCTGCGCGTCCTCAAGGCCCGAGTTTTGAGGCGCACGAGGGCGGGGCTTGACGCGTCGAGTAGCGAGTGCGGCGACGGGACCACCCGGTGTGGCGATCGGTAGATACCATTACGGGAAGTGTTGTACTACTTATGTATATTGTTACGATTGTGGCGCAGGTCACTTTGGCGGGATGTCCGACCGGCGGCGCGTGGTAGGGCTCGGCCAGTTACGTGGCGGCTTCATCATCTCCTGATTACTCGCCGGGCGCGAGGTGCTCGTGGGTCGGCCAGTCGCGGCAGGTCGTGGCTCGTGTCGATTCTAGCGGTCCTCGACCGCATTTATGCTTTGTCGGTAAGCGGATCGGGAGGCCTCACCGATGTCGCCACGGTACCTATCGGTTTACGGGTTTGATGTTTATGCCTTGATAGATCCGGTTCTACTGCGTCCTATATATCTCCCACTTGTTGCTAGTAGGATAGGGATAGAGCACGAGTCCATAGACCACTTTCGAGGTAGCTACGCCATGGGTGATTCGGTGGTAGCTCGGCGGGTATATAGGGCTTGTCTGTGACCATTTACATCGTCGGACCCAGCCGACTTGATAGAGTTGGAGATGATTGACTTGACGTGATTATGGGGATGGATTGGCTAGCTTCTTGCTATGCCAATGTAGACCGCAGAGAGAGAGTAGTGCGGTTCCGGTTCC
Source organism: Przewalskia tangutica (assembly GCA_029844215.1). Taxonomy (NCBI): domain Eukaryota; kingdom Viridiplantae; phylum Streptophyta; class Magnoliopsida; order Solanales; family Solanaceae; genus Przewalskia; species Przewalskia tangutica. Next base: position 1,590,057 of record JAQGDG010000029.1, read on the forward strand.
GGAGAGCCGGTTGTTGAGTGGGAGGAGCACGGTATCGCCGGCGGGTAGGTTTATTTCCTACCTCAAGGCTAGGAAGATGGTGCGAGAAGGGTATATCTACCATCTAGTTCGAGTGTTTGATATCGAGTGCGGTACAGATTTTCATCGATTCCGTAGTCGTGAAGTTCCCAGACGTGTTTCCAGATGACCTCCCGGGTATCCCTCCTGAGAGGGAGATTGAGTTTTGTATTGACATATTGCCAGATACTCGGCCTATTTCCATTCCGCCATACAGAATGGCACCTGCCGAGTTGAGAGAGCTGAAGGATCAGCTTAGGGATTTGCTAGAGAATGGCTTCATTAGGCCCAGAGTTTCTCCCTGGGGGGCGCCGCTATTGTTCGTGAAAAATAATGACGGGACGCTGAGCATGTGTTGATTACAGGCAGCTGAACAAGGTGACCATTAAGAGACGAATACCCTCCCGTGATTGATGATTTGTTCGACCGGTTGCGAGTGCGAGATGTTTCTCAAGATTGACTGCGATCGGGCTATCATCAGTGCGAGTCGAGAGAGGTGGATGTCCCTAGATCGCATTCCGACCGTGCGGGCATTATGAGTTCGTGGTCATGTCTTTTGGGTTGACCAATGCTCGGTATTCATGGATTTGATGAACCGAGTGTTCAAACCATTTTTGGACACGCTTGTGATAGTGTTCATTGATGATATCTTGGTTTATTCTCGCTCAGGCGAGCACGCGAGCATTTGAGGCTGTCTTGATGCTTCTCAAGACCGGCGGTTATACGCCAAGTTTTCCAAATGTGAGTTTTGGTTGACTTGATGGCGTTTCTTGGGCATATTGTCGGGTGATGGCATTCGAGTTGATACGGCAAGATCGGCGATCGGGACTTGGCGAGACCTACTCCGGCAGAGGTTCGTAGTTTTACGGGCCTTGCGAGTTATTATCGGTTCGTGGAGAAGTTTGCTTCTATCTCGCACCATTGACTAGGTGACTCGGAAGCGGCCAAGTTTGATGGATGATGCTTGTGGCGGGGTTTCGATTCTTTGAAAGAGAGCGGACCGCCCCGTTCTTACTCTTCCGCAGGTCGGATGGTTATGTCGTGTATTGTGATGCGTCGGGCATCGGGTTGGGATGTGTATTGATGCAGATGGCGGGGTTATAGCATATGCATCCCGACATTGAAGAAACACGAGAGGAACTACCCACCCATGATTTGGAGTTAGCGGTAGTGATTCACGCTTTGAAGATCTCGAGGCACTATTTGTATGGGGTTCACGTGGATATTTATACGCACCACAAGAGCCTCCAAGGTATATCTTCAACCGCAGGAGCTGAACTTACGGCGAGACGGTGGTTAGAGTTGCTTAAGGATTACGATGTTGATATCCTATACCACGGGAAGGCGATGTTGTGGCGTATGCTCTTAGTCGTAGGTCGATGGGGAGCCTATCGGATGTGCGGCTAGAGAGGAGGACATGGTTCGTGATTTGCATCGATTAGCGAGCCTTGGTGTCCGCTTGATTGATTCTCGATAGCGATGGGGTTAGAGTTCGTGAGGTTGCGAGTCTTCCATCGTCGAGGAGGTGAAGAGGCAATAGTCGAGGATCGGCTTTGATTCGATATCGTTATACGCCTCTTCACGAGGCAAGGGTCCTTTTGAGGTAGCACTGGATGGGGTGCTAAGGTTTGAGGCGGTGTGTGTTCGGATGTTTCGTGACTTGGCGTGTTCTTGGGGAAGCACCGGCGCGGCGTTACTCTATCCATCCGGTCGACCAAGATGTACCACGACCTTAGATCGTGTATTGGTGGGATGGCTTGAAGAGGGCGTTGCGAGTTCGTAGCTCGGTGCGTGTTGTCGGCGGTGAAGGTAGAGCACGAGGCCGGTGGTTTATTCTGACGATTGAGATCCCGACCTGGAAGTGGGAGGTAATCAACATGGACTTCATCACAGGATTACCTCGCACTCAGAGGAGACATGATTCTATATGGGTTATCGTCGACGGTGGCTGAAATCAGCCCACTTTCTTCCGTCGGGACGACTTTTTGGTGAGGATTATGCGGACTTTACATCAGAGATCGCCGATCGCATGAGTCCCTACTGATCATATCGCATGGAGGAGCCCGGTTCGGCTAACCGGAGGTCCTTCCGCAGGGTTTAGGGGCAGCAGTGAGCACAGTGCGCATTTCATCCACGAGCAGAGACGACAGGCAGAGCGCACTATCCAGACTCTTGAGGATATGCTGCGAGCCTGTGTTATTGACTTCAGTGGTAGTTGGGAGGATCATTTGCCTCTAGTTGAGTTCGCTTATAATAATAGCTACCACTCCAGTATTCAGATGGCGCCTTATGAGGCCTTGTATGGGAGGAAGTGCAGATCGCCTATAGGTTGGTTCGATGTGGGCGGGCGGCTAGTGGGACCAGATTTGGTACAGCAGGCAGTGGATAAGGTGAAACTTATCCGAGAGCGGCTATTGACAGCTCAGAGTCGACAGAAGTCGTATGCAGATCATCGTCGTCGACATCTTGAGTTCGAGGTTCATGATTGGGTTTTCCTAAAGGTGTCACCCATGAAGGGTGTGATGAGATTCGGGAAGAAGGGGAAGCTCAGCCCAAGGTACATTGGGCCGTTTGATTGTCGCGTGGTAGGCAAGGTTGCCTACGAGTTGGATCTGCCGTCCGATCTGGAGGCGGTCATCCGGTGTTTCACGATCTATCTTTGAGAGATGTATCGAGGATCCATCTAGGGTGCACCCAATTGACGATGTCAGTGACCAGGGGTTATCGTATGAGAGATTCCCATAGCGATAGTCGATCGTCGGAGTTAGGCGTCTGCGGACGAAGGGCGTGGCTTCAGTCAAAGTCTTGTGGCGAACGAGCTCGAGGAGGAGATGACATGGGAAGCCGAGGAGGACATGAGGCGGAAGTATCCTCACCTATTCCCCACCTCGAGTAAATTCACTTTCCTACTTGCAAATTTTCGTTATCGTTTACGCCTATGTGTTGCTCTGTGGCGTGTGTAGCATTTACAATCGCTTAAGCTTCTTCGATAATCGTCTTGGGAAGGAACATTCGGGACGAATGTTTCTAAGGAGGGGAGAATGTTATACCCCGTATTTCCAGAGTATGTACGTAAGGGAATACGTACGAAAGTCTTGCCTTAAAGATAAGCCTTGGACGTTTTATTTTGTACACAACTCACTAAAAGAATCGTTTTCACTAAAAGCGTTTCCACGCTTTCGTAGAGTAAATTCGGCTATGCCATTTCTTATTTTACGGATTTTTCCGAGAGACGAAACATTTTGGACCAACGGGAGGGCAACACTTGGCACCTCCCATCGATGGACTTGAATCGTCCATGGGACGAAATTGGAGAGCCAAGGCACGTTTTTGTGCCTTGTGCACAAGTCGAGTTGGTAGGATATTTGTGTTTAGTTAATCCTCACCCTACACTTGCCTTGCACTTGTCTTCATCTTGGCCATTGGTTGGCCAAGGCTTGACCTATAAATACCCCCTTAGAGATGACGAGTTCTTCATCCACAAATCTTCCAAGTCTTGACACATCCTCTCCTCTCCTTTGTAGTCTTCTCGCCCAAAACACCTCCTCCCCTTGTGAAGGCCCTTGGCGAATACCCCCTCTCTAGCCTAGTAGTTTGGCGAGGCCCCAGCCTAGCCAAAAATCTACCCCCCTCCGGAGGTAGAAAAGTTACCTTCTTGGATCGTTAGAATGCCCACAATACCCTCGCCCAAAGACCTTAGTACTTAGTATTAGTTGTGAAGAACTTCTAAGGTTCTTGGAGCATACAACTTAGGTGGTAAACCTTGCTCAGGAGCGACTTTTTCTAGTATATTAGTGGGCTTACCGAGGTAACTAATCCTAACCCTCTTTTGAATTAGAAAATATATACTGTTGTAGTATAAGGATAAGTATAAATACTTAGAAGTATATCATGAATAGAATTGAATGTTATCACAGAGAAGGGTTTAAAGAAGAATAATTGATCAGATTTACATGGATCGTTTCACGATGAACTTATATAGCTCACCGCAGGGAAGTCTTTGCCCGACTTTCCGTAGAATTGTGAACCCTCTGTTTAGAATGACCTTCAGAGTAGTCTTTGATAGATATCTGTGACCATTATAGGCTGACTCTCTGCGCGCGACATATTCAACTTGGCAGGTGGTTTTCGCTGAGAAGGTATGTGATTCTTCCTAAAGCATGATATTTTACAATATATATATAAGTGCGGTGAAGCGTACATGTGTTAATCGAATAATAACTACGGCAATGTCTTTGACTTAAGCTCGAATAACACTTACGGCAATGCCTCACGGCTTAAGCCGAATAACACTTACGCGAATGCCTCACGCTTAAGCTTTGAATAATAAAGATCAAAGCATTTCAAAAGAATACTGAATCATTTTAAAGAAGAACTAATTGGTTTTTAAAACAGAAGCTTAAGAGTTATGCTAGCTTTATGGGAAGATAAGTATAACCACTTAAGATTGATAAAAGAAACAAGTTTGCCTATGTGTTTATAACAGACTTATATTGTGAAAAGAATAATAAGATGGTTTGATAAGTAGACATGATATGATGCTATGTGTGTTAGTCTCTTGTAACGTTTGTATAGGTGAGTATCCTTGTTGTGCTTATGTTGTTTAAAGATAAGTTGTTATGTTAGTATACTATCACTCCTCTTGAGATGATCAGGGGTTTGCCCTCCGACGCGGGGTAGACTCAGCGATGCAGGACCATGATTCGAGAATACCTCACGCGGTCCGGGGCCTATGCGAGCTACGAGAGTTCCAGGTTAGTATGCGGGGTTATGCCTCACGCGGTGCATGTGGCGTGCGGACAATGAGTCGGGGCGATTTAGGAGTAGCTACCCTCGACGCGGGTTATACCTCATGCGGGCCCATGTGAGTGGCCTATGCGGACTCGGGAGTCGAGATTAGGCTTGCGGAATGATGATGGGGCGAGTGGCCTGCTTCGATCATTCGCGGCCTAGACAAGACTCATTCTGATTACCTATTGTTGCTCTTGTTTGTGATGTGGCACTATGTGCGGTTCCCTTGGTTGTTTCACACATATTTGTAAACCGGTTTTAAAATGATATGTTTTCATTTAAGTACTTTCTGATTTCGCATACTTAGTACTGTTGTCTTGACCTCCTTGGGGCTGCGTTAAATGCGCGGCAAGAGGGCAAGCGGTGCTAGATCCGCATCCTTAGGATCTCCACGTTGGTGTCGGAGCTCCATCTCTTCCGAGGCTCTACTTTTGGTATGATCTCCTGTTGTAGATAGTTTGTATGCGATCGGGGTATGGCGGAACCTGTCCGCCATAGTGGTATATTTCCTTAGAGGTCCGTAGTCATGTTATGCAGTGTCGGATGTAATCTGAACTATGATTATATATATATGCGAAAGCGTGTTTTCTCACATAAAGCGTGTCTTATTTTTATAAAGCGTTTCATGTCTTGTTTTATATTTCCGCTGATTTCTCAGATGTATGACTACTTGGGTTCCCAGTAAGGCACGATCCACGGGCCGAACGGGTCGTGATGAACGATATGCGTGTGCGAGGTATTAGGCCATAAGTGGCATAATTAGGTTTCTTTAAGTATAGTTGTATGAGATTATGCGAGGAATGATAAATCGAACTCAAAGAACATTCGAGGGCGAATGTTTCTAAGGGGAAGAATGTTACACCGTATTTGCGGGCATGTTTTAAGAACGTGCGTGAGAATCCCAAATGTTAAGATTAGAGACTTGTAAAATTTATCGGAATTATGGAATTTTAAGAAAACGTAATATTGTGACGAATGGGAGGGCGACACGTGTCACCCCCCTTAGTGATGTCTTGGACGAAATTACATGGGCACAAGGGTCATTTGACCCTTGTTAGGAAGACAAGTCTTGCAAGTAGTAAAGCTTGATATATTTGACTTAGTCTATGGGACCACTAGCGTGATATTTAGAAGAGCTTCATCCAAGCCACCCATTTGTACACATCTTGACCCTCCATGTTACTATATAATACTACTAGTAGCAAGACAAGCTCAACACTTAGCCAAATTTTTCAAGAATTTCAAGAACTCAACTAGGTTGCTCTCGGGTTAACTTTCAAAGAGAAGAAAAAACATTTGTTTCTTGTCCTTTAAGAACCACACTTTAAACCAAGGTTCATGAGTGTATTGTAAGGATATCTCAATAGAAAAATCCCGGAAAAAGATAGTTTTCGTATTAGTCGCAAGGTGAAAACCTAGTTGCTTTCTAGGTTTTGTATGGAAGATTGAAGGAAATTTGTTGGGGTTGTTCTAAGGGTCTCAAGTGGCGGATTGAAGTGTCTAGAAGAGGCTCTAAGTTGCTAAGGAACGACTTCGGATTTGGAGTTGGATTAAGATTCGTTGAGGTAATAATCTTGTCTCTTAAAGTGTTACAAGATTATATATATTGTTGTTAGCTTTACATGTTTGCTAGCATGAAGTTTATGTGTTGAAGTTTTATAAGTATTATGGATTGATGGTAGCCTTAAATCCGAAATGTAATGTAAGCCATTTGAAGTTGGATTACAAATTGGTTGTTAATTAGAATCGTCGCATGTTACTTACTTGAAGATTATAGTAGTTATAATCAATTGCGACTTGATATCATGTTATACTAACAATTTGGATTGAAAAGAAAATTGGATAAGAATTGGTGTTGTTGTATATCAAGTTGCCGGAATTGCACTTGTAGTTGTATTAGTTGTATATCAATTGTGGGGCGGAATTTTACACGTCTAGTAGGCGTATAATCCCCTATTGATTAATTGTATTGTTGGGCCTTAAATGTGGCGTGTTTGGTTATTGAATTCGGCCTTGAAAAAGGTGGCAAAGTATGTAGAAACAAAGGAGGTCTTTGTCCGATTTTCCGTAGAATTTAGTGACTTAGTACTTAGAATATTCTACGTTTGAAGTAAGAGATTAATGGACGTATTGTGGCCATTATAGGTTGAAGTACTAAGTATAGCGTATTCTACTTGAATGATGGAATAGCTATCAAGGTTGAAGTATTTTGGAGCATTTTGCTACTTGTCGATAATCGTCGCGAGGTATGTGAACCTCTTCCTTCCTTTGGCATGATTCTATGTATGGAATATACATGTGGTATTATTTCATGTTTCCTTCTACTCTTAGAAGTTAAGAGGTATGTGTGTGATTTACTCTATGTAAAGTTTATGTCAAAGTTATCCTAAGTCCTTACCGAGTCTTATGGGGGATGTTGGTAAGAGTCGTTAGGAGGTACTTTGGAGCCAAGTTGACTAGGCTAATTTATGGAACGAATGAGAATAAGTATCGAGCAAGCCATTGTAGCGTTAATAAAGGAAAATGTAATGACAATTGATTATATTAAAATGAGTAGAATTCTCCATCTGCATAGAAACTAAGATAAGACAAAATTGTATTACATTTTCTAGATCATGGCTACTTGAATAAGATCGTTATAAATAAGTATAACTTATTCACAACGCACCAAAGTATATGTTACTTAACTTATAAGAATTTACGTATGAAGTTTTAAGGCTATGGATCTCAAATTCTTAAAAGTTAAGAGACTTTATTTTTCTAAGTTATGAGACTTGATTCTTAAAGGAAGAAATGAATTGATTTACAAGTATAGAATACTCGATTTGGAAAGACTTGATTTCTAAAGTTAAGAAACTTGTTTTCTTAAAAGTTAAGAGACTTGAAGTATTTTGAAAGTATAAGTCTCTTGGTTATAAAAGGAATGAATTTGTCTAAGACATAAAGAATTATAACGGCTTTATGGGAAGTTGGTTATAACAACTTTATGGAAGATTAAAAGAATGGTTTTCTTCAGTAATGTAAGCAAAGAAATGATTTGAAATAAAGAAGGGCAAATTGTTTTAAAGGTACCAATTGCTTAAGGATTTTAAGAAAGAGGTCACTTGATTTAGAAGCCGGTAAATGTATTTCTAAAAAGGTATTGTGACTTGTCTTGAAAAGTAGATATGACTTGATACTACGGTTGTTAGTATGTTGGAAGTTTTATTTGAAAAAGAGTCTTTCTAAAGGAGTAGAGGTGCGTAGTACTTTGGGTTAATTTCCCGGATTTTTATGTGTGAAACGAAAGTGCCATGAGTTTATAAAAATGGAAGTCTAAAGGTTTAATGAACTTGCCTATGTTTTCTTGTGATAGCTTTGAGTGCAAGTATTATATGTTTACGTTGTCGTGACTCTCAGTTGGAGGGTCGGCTGTCTTGTTGTAAGTTTGCTTGGACGTGCAAGCGGTGATGTGGGATTCCACGGGTATGCTTCCATTATGATTGATCCTTGGACATGCTTATACGATGTGGGATTCCGGGGCATGTGACCAGGAGGCGGGTTAGATTCCCGGATTTGTTTTATTACTCATGGCCATGCTTATACGATGAGGGATTCCGGGGCATGCGACCATGCTATGTACGATTATTACTCCATGGGCTAGCTCCCCATGAAGACATGTACCCACGATAAGGATTAGGGGCATGTTATATTATTACTCCATGGGCTAGCTCCCACGAAGACTGCACTCGATGAGGACGCCGAGGGCACGTTATGGCCATGCTTATACGATGAGGGATTCCGGGGCATGCGGCCACGTTATATATATATATATATATATATGTGTGTTGTTGATGCGCAAAAAGATGCACACACTTAAAGGCAAGTGCACGTTATCGTGACAAGTAATATAGTCTTAGCAAGACCGAATATCGTCCACAAGGATTAGGGTTCAAGTACCAAATATCTATCTTTTGGTATCTATTTGGTAAATTGATATTTGATTTGTGGTTTATAGCTACGAATTATAAAGACTAATTTATCTAATGAGTCTACTTCAGTTGTGATGAGAATAGGGCTTCCACGTTTCCTCACTATCCGCTTATGTTACTTAATAATGCAATAACTTATGGTCTTCTTCTTTTGGAGAAAGCAGGTTCACTAAATCGTTTTATACTCCCGTTAGGGTTATATAAACACTCAACCCCAGTATTGCACCTTACCTACCTTTCGGTGATAAGGATAACTCTATAGGAGGATTAAGACTAAGAACCTAGTGTCACGACCCGTTCCGGGGCCCGTGACTGGTGCCTTACCCGGGAACCCAAGTAGTCATACATCAGAGTAATCAGCGGAATATAAAAACAAGACATGAAACAAATGTAAAATGAGACACAGTTTGTCTGAGAAAACGTCGCCTTTCGGCATATATAAAAATACATCAAGTTTGGCAGTTACATCCCAATTTTACAACAGGACTACAGACCTCTACGAAAGTAGACAACTATGACGGGACAGGGCCCCGCCATACCCTGAATGTACATATATCTACAACACCAGGGAGAACCATACCAAAAGTCGAGCCTCCGGAGAAGATGGAGCTCCTGACACCAAAGTAGAGATCCTAAGGATGTGGATCTAGCACCTGCTTTCCCTTACCTGCGGCATGAACGCAGCCCCCCGAAGGAGGTCAGTACAACAGGTACCAAGTATGTGAAATCGTAAAAATCAAATGAAATCACGTGTTTAAAACCATTTGCAAATACAACCAGTTCAACTGCACATAGTGTCACAACATAAACAAGAGCAAAATAGATATAATTTAACTGGTCTTTTCTAGGCCGCTAATGATCGAAGAAAGGCCAATCGCCCATAGTATCATTATGCGTGCCTAATCACGACTTCCCGCGATCGCATAGGTCACACACGCACCGCATGAGGTATTCCTCGCATCGGGGTAGCTAGCCCGCGTATCCTCCCGGACTCCCGCAATCCGCATAGTCACATAGACCGCGTAGTCACGATCGCATAAGGCACTCTCGCGACGGATAATACACCGGAATGATCAATCTTGGAACTCCGCACTCGCATAGTCACACAGACCGCGTAGGCCGTAGAGACCGCGTCAAGGGTGGCAAGCCCTCGGTATAACAAGTCATGGGGTATGTGATATAATAACGATAACGGTCTTAACGCGTTTAACAACGTAAGCACAACAAGAATAACCCCTTACACAACATCACAAGACACTAACACGCGTAGCATCATAACATGTTTACTTATCAAACCATCTTACTACACTTTGCAGAAATCAATACAGGATTTTCATAAACAAATAAGTAAAACCGTTCCTTTTATCTTTCTTAAGTCGTTATATCTAACTTCCCATAAAGCTAGTATAACTCTTAAGCTTCCTGTTTAAAAATCAAGTATTACTCTTCTTTCAAAAATGTTTCATAATTCTTTTGAAATACTTCAAGGTTCTTATTATTTAGACTCAAGTCTAAAGACGTCAAGTAAAACCATCTTAAGTTAACACACGTACGTATACCGTACTATATAGATATATTTTAAAATATCATGCTCAAGAGTATAGGAAGAATCACATACCTCCTTGGCGAAATCCACCTGCCAAGTCGAATATGTCGCGCGCAGAGTATCAACCTATAATAGTCAAATACGTCTATCAACGTCTAGACTATCTTGTAGAATATTCTAAGCGAGAGGTTCTCTATTCTCTACGGAAAATTGGGCAGCATTTCCCTACACAAACTACTCAAGTTCATCAGAATACAAATTCTATGTAAATCTGATTCAATTCTTCTCCTTTTATACCCTTCTACTGTGATTACATTTCAATTCTATTCTTTAATATCCTTCTATATCTTATACTCGACTCTTAACTATTCTTATATGTAATCTCCAATTACAATAGAAGGACAAAAGTGTTTACCTCGATAAGCCCAAAATTATCCAAGTTAAATGTCGATCTGAGCAAGGTTTAGCTCCTAATTGCACGCTCCGAAAACTCCAAGAAACCCTTAGAAGTTTCTAAACAACTTATACTTAAATACTATAAGGGATTTGGGGCTAGGGTATTTTGGAATAGTAACTATACTAGAAGGCAACTTTCTACAAAGGGGGTTAGGAAGCCACTAGGAAGGGGAGGAGTTGGGACGAGAACAATACTACAAGGGAGAGGATTTTGATACTTAGAAAGTGTGGAGTGGATGAAGAAGTCTTCACTCAAGGGGGGTATTTATAGAACACTCAAGGGACAAGATTAAAACAAGTGGAGGGTTGGGATTAGGATCCATGTGAAAGGTGAGGTCTTCCAACCAAGTGTCTCCCACAATATTAGGACATATGTCCACCACAATATTGGAACACATGCCCACCACAACAATGAGCCATGTGGACTCCACTATCTCACAAAAAACGTCCACAATTTACCTACCCCCACTACCAAAATCAACTTGCAAGACTTGACCATTTGACTTGCCCACTAGGCCCCCCAATTCGTCCAACCAAAGCCAACTAAGGGTGACACATGTCGCCCTCCTAATGGTCCAAAATATTTCGTCTCTCGGAAAAATCCGTAATCGGTTAAAATATTAAAAACGCAGAATTTCCTTCACAAGGTTCGGAATTTTTTCCGTCGAAAGCTTACAATATCACTCTTAACCTAATTAGGGTTTGTACAAATGTCGTGCGTCTGCGTGCATACTGCGGAAATACGGTATAACATTCTCCTCTTAGAAACATTCGTCCCGAATGTTCCTTCTGACAGATAACGATATAGGTCCTCACAACTTAACGGTTTGCAAATGCCACATGGCCACAATACAACACTTAAGCAAATATGATAGTTAAAACCAGCAAGTAGGAAAGTAAGTTACACGGAGGTGTGGGAATAAGTGAGGTACCTCGCCTCATGTCCTCCTCTGCTTCCCGTCATCTACTCTGTTCTCGTTCCGCCATAGGACGCTTGCGGAAGCCACATCCTTCGTCATGACCTCCTAACATGACGATCGAGTATCGCTATGGGACTCTCCTCATACGATAACCCTCGGTCACACGGACATCGTCAATCGGGTGTACTCAGATGGATCCCGATACATCTCCTCGGCATAGAAACATGGAAAACCGGATGCACCGCCTCGGATCGGACGGCGATCCAACTCGTGGCGACGCGCCCACCTGCGGACAATCGATAAGGCCCAATGTACCTTGGTGAGCTTCCCTTTCTGCCAAATCTCATCACACCGCCATGGGTGACACCTTTAGGAAAACCCAATCATCAACCTCAAACTCGGATCCGACGACGATGATCTGCATACGACTTACCGACTCGAGTTGTCGATATCCGCTCTGGATAAGCTTCACCTTATCCATCGTCACTGTGAACGGTCGGGTCCACTAATCGCACCTCGCCCACATCAAACCAACTATCGGCGATCTGCACTTCCTCCCATACAAGGCCTCATAAGGCTCGTCGAATCTTGGAGTGGTAGCTATTATTATGCAAACTCAACTAGAGGCAAATGATCCTCGGCAACCTCTGAAATCAATAACACGGGCTCGCGACATATCCTCCAGTGCGGATAGTGCGCTCTGCGCATCTGTGCATGCGAGGATGGAATGCGATCGAGGCTCACCGCGTCCTAATCCTCCGGAAAGACCTCAGGAAGTTAGCGTAAATTGTGCTCCTGCATGCGATATGATAGAAATAGGGACCCCGTGCGATCGGCGATCTCTCGGATGTAAAGTCGGCATAATCCTCGGAGAAAAAGTCGTCTGACGGGAAGAAAGTGGGTTGATTTCGTCGGCTGTCGGCGATAACCCAAATAGAATCATGTTTCCTCGAGTGCGAGGTAACCGCGTGATAAAGTCCATGTTGATCACCTCCACTTCCGGTCGGGATCTCTATCGTGCGCAACAAACCACCGGGCCTGCGGTGCTCTAACTTCACTGCGACAACACGGGCCGAGCCACAAACTCTGCAACGTCCTCTTCAAGCCATCCCAATACACGATGCGAGTCGTGGTACATCTTTGTCGACCCGGATGGATAGAGTAACGCGTTGTGTGCTTCCCTAGAACCTGCTGCCAAGTCACGCAATATCGAAACACACAACGCCCTCAAACCTTAGCACCCATCGGTGCTACCTCAAGACCGCTTCCTCACGAAGAGCGGTATCGCGATACAGCGTCAAAGCCGGATCTTCAAACTGTTGCCTCTTCACCTCGCCGGCGATGGAAGACTCGGCAACCTCTCGAACTCGAACCCACTGCTATCGGAATCAATCAATCGGACTCCAAGGCTCGCTAAGCGATGTAAATCGTGAACCGTGCCCCTCCTCTGCAGGCACATCGATAGGCTACCCATCGACCTACGACTAAGGCGCATACGCTAACATTGGCCTTCCGGGTGGTACAGATATCGACATCATAATCCTTAAGCAACTCTAACCACCGTCTGCCGTAAGTTCGGCTCCCTGCGGTGAAGATATCCGAGGCTCTTGTGGTGCGTATAAATATCCACATGAACTCGTACAAATAGTGCCTCGGATCTTGGCGTGAATCACCGCCCAACTCCAAATCATGGGTGGGGTAGTTCCTCTCATGCTTCTTAAGGCTTCGGGATGCGTGCGCTATAACCTTGACCTTGCATCAACACACATCGGCTCGATGCACGACGCGTCACGGTACATGACATAGCCGTGCGGACCTCCGGAAGAGTAAACGGGCGGTCTTGATCTCTCCTTTAATCGGAAACCACGCTCCAAGCATCACCATCAAACTTAGCGCCTTGCGAGTCAGCCTAGTCAATGGTGCAGAGATAGAAGCAAACTTCTCCACGAACCGCCGATAATAACCTGCGAGGCCCAGAAAAATGCGCACCTCTGTCGAAGTAGTAGGTCTAAGCCAACTCCTGACTGCCTCGATCTTGGCCGTATCCACCTGAATACCATCGGCCAAACAATATGCCCAAGAAAATCCACCAAGTCAACGAACTCACAGAAAACTTGGCGTACAATTCTTGGTCTGGAGAACTCTCGGCAAGTCGCCAATACTCGCATGCTCATTCGGGCGAGAATAAACCAAGATGTCATCAATGAATACTATCACAAACGTATCCAAAAATGGTTTGAACATTCGGTTCATCAAATCCATAAAAACTGCCAGAGCATTGGTCAAACCGAACGACATAACCCTGAACTCATAGTGCCCGTACCGGGTCCAGAATGCAATCCTAGGGACATCCGCCTCTCTGACTCGTACCTGATGATAGCCCGATCGCAGATCAATCTTGGAGAAACATCTCGCACCCTGCAATTGGTCGAACAAATCATCAATCCTGGGAAGAGGGTATCTATTCTTAATGGTCACCTTGTTCAGCTGCCTGTAATCAACACACATGCGCAGCGTCCCGTCCTTCTTCTTCACGAACAATCTGGCGCTCCCGGGGAGAAACACTAGGCGATGAAGCCGCTTCTCCAGAAATCTCTCGGTGGTCCTTCAACTCTCTCAACTCGGCGGGTGCCATTACGTATGGCGGAATGGAAATAGGCGAAGTGTCCGCAACACATCGATACAAAACTCTATCTCCTCTCGGGAGGATGCGAGGTCGTCTGGAAACACATCGGGAACTCTCGACTCTGGCCCGATCAAGATGCATGCCGCCTCGATGTCGAATACCGAATGAGATGGTAGATGTACCCATGCGCACCATCTTCCTAGCCTTGAGGTAAGAAATAAACCTACCCCCTCGGCGACACGGTGTTCCCACTCAATAACCGGCTCCCGAAATGGAACCGCACCTCTCTCCTCAAGTCTACATTGGCGTAGCGAAGCTAGCCAATCCATGCCCATGATCACATCGAAATCGGTCATGTCCAACTCTATCAAGTCGGCTGAGTCGGCATTGCATAAAGTCACTAGGCAAGCCCTATATATCCGCCGAGCTACCGAATCACCCATGGCGTAGCTACCTCAAAAGGGTCTATGGACTCGGGCTCTATCCCTATCCTACTAGCAATAAGGGAGATATATGGGGCCAGTAGAACCCGGATCTATCAAGGCATACACATCATAACGGCCCGATAAAGTACTGCGATGGCGTCGAGCGACGCCTCGCAGTCTGCTGATCGACAAGGCATAAATACGGTTCGAGGACCGCTAGGCTGGACCAGCGCCACGACCTCTCCGCGACTGCTTTTCCATGAATACCACGCCTCGGCGAGTAATCTAGGAGATGAAGAAGACCGGACCACTTGGTGACCCTACCATCAGTACGCCCGCAGTCGGACGGGCTCGCGTAATGACCTGCGGCCTGAGTGTAGCAAACTCCAGTAGTACCACAACCCACGAATGGAATCTACCACATCGGACACCGAAGCGGACCTCGATCGGTTAGCACCACTGCTACCGGAAGTCAAGTCACGGGGCCCCGACACGCCCCGAATACTCTGGTATGCAACGATGTAGGAGTGCTCACGAGTGGTGTGGCGCAAATCTAGACGTCTGTGAGGCCGTCCACCCCGAAACTACCAAAGATCCGGCCGTCTTGGCCTTCTTCGCTGCGATATCTGCCGACCGTCGGTCTCTACGCTCGCGCATCCAGTGCATGAGCTGCGTATGGGCAATGTCCATGCCCGGTGAAGAGCTACACTGCGCAAGACTCGCCATATAATCATCTAACGGTGGCGTGGCGGTGCACTCGGTCCTCCATATCTGCGCTAGCGAGGACATATCGAGCCAAAGAATCGAACTCGACGTTGTACTCCTGGCGTGCGCCTCTGCATCTCGTGACAAAAACTTGTCGGCGTGGCCTCGCCATCTGCGGAGGCAAGAAGTGAGTGAGAAAAGCCTCGAGAACTCGTCCCATCTTCTGGAGCGCGTGCTCTCCCGGGATAGCTCGTGAATCAAACCAATCGACTGCGGTATCACGCAGACGATGCGAACCAAAGATCACGGACTCGGTCTCTGAAGCCTTGATCACCCGCATGATCCTCTGTAACTGACGGATGAACTCCTGCGGATCATCCTCGAGCCTCGACCGTAGAACTCGCGGGCTACAACTCGTAAAATCCGTAGCCTCATCGTCGATCTCGGGTGAACCATGCAGTCTTCTGGGCCCAGGCTGCTGCGTCGGCTATCCTCATGTCGGCCATGATCACGGCGATGGCGGGCCATCTCCTTGTACCACAACTCCTGCGCGGTGTGGGCGGTGGTGCGAATGCGTGGTCTCTTTGGGGCGGCGGCGTCATGGAACTCGCCGTCGAGGTATCGCCTCGGGTAAGCGGGCCTTTGCCTGCGTGACCCTACGTGTCATACTAGCGACTCCGCCGGTGTCTTGCCGCCAGGCGGGTTGCCTTGCGGAGGCATAAGCGTACGAGAAAGGAATACGTTAGAGGGTCCAACTTATAACACGACTCTAAAGCACGATCTCGAGTTAGAATAATGGAAACCAATCCTAAATATCCTATAGCCTCCTGATTATTGGTGTGGTGCACAACACACCGATAATCAAGACTCTACTAGATACGGTCTGTAGACACTTTCCTAGGATTAACTGCTCTGATACCACTTTTGTCACGACCCGTTCCGGGGCCCGTGACTGGTGCCTTACCCGGGCACCCAAGTAGTCATACATCAGAGTAATCAGCGGAATATAAAAACAAGACATGAAACAAATGTAAAATGAGACACAGTTTGTCTGAGAAAACGTCGCCTTTCGGCATATATATAAATACATCAAGTTTGGCAGTTACATCCCAATTTTATAACAGGACTACAGACCTCTAAGAAAGTAGACAATTATGGCGGGACAGGGCCCCGCCATACCCTGAATGTACATATATCTACAACACCAGGGAGAACCATACCAAAAGTCGAGCCTCCGGAGAAGATGGAGCTCCTGACACCAAAGTAGAGATCCTAAGGATGTGGATCTAGCACCTGCTTTCCCTTACCTGCGGCATGAGCGGCCCGAAGGAGGTCAGTACAACAGGTACCAAGTATGTGAAACTGTAAAGTACTGAAATGAAATCAAGTGTTTAAAACCATTTGCAAATACAACCAGTTCAACTGCACATAGTGTCACAACATAAACAAGAGCAAAATAGATATAATGTAACTGGTCTTTTCTAGGCCGCTAATGATCGAAGCAAGGCCAATCGCCCATAGTATCATTATGCGTGCCTAATCCTGGACTTCCCGCAGTCCGCATAGGTCACACACAGACCCGCATGAGGTATTCCTCGCATCGGGGGTAGCTAGCCCGCGGTATCCTCCTGGACTCCCGCAGTCCGCATAGTCACATAGACCGCATAGTCACACAGACCGCATAAGGCACTCCTCGCATCGGGATAATACACCCGGAATGATCAATCCTGGAACTCCCGCAGCTCCGCATAGTCACACAGACCGCATAGGCCGTAGAGACCCGCATCAAGGGTGGCAAGCCCTCGGTATAACAAGTCAAGGGGGTATGTGATATAATAACAGTACAACGGTCTTAACGTTTAACAACGTAAGCACAACAAGAATAACCCCCTTACACAACATCACAAGACACTAACACGCGTAGCATCATAACATGTTTACTTATCAAACCATCTTACTACACTTTGCAGAAATCAATACAAGATTTTCATAAACAAATAAGTAAAACCGTTCCTTTTATCTTTCTTAAGTCGTTATACCTAACTTCCCATAAAGCTAGTATAACTCTTAAGCTTTCTGTTTAAAAATCAAGTATTACTCTTCTTTCAAAAATGATTCATAATTCTTTTGAAATACTTCAAGGTTCTTATTATTTAGACTCAAGTCGAAAGACGTCAAGTAAAACCATGTTCAGTTAACACACGTACGTCTACCGTACTATATATATATATATTTTAAAATATCATGCTCAAGAGGATAGGAAGAATCACATACCTCCTTGGCGAAATCCACCTGCCAAGTCGAATATGTCGCGCGCAGAGTATCAACCTATAATAGTCAAATACGTCTATCAACGTCTAGACTATACTGTAGAATATTCTAAGCAGAGGGTTCTCTATTCTACGGAAAATTGGGCAGCATTTCCCTACCCGTCAAACTACTCAAGTCTACTGTAAATACAGTCCTATGTAAGTACAGTTCAATTCTTCTTCTTTTATACCCTTCTACTGTGATTACAGTTCAATTCTATTCTTTAATATCCTTCTATATCTTATACTCAACTCTTAACTATTCTTATATGTAATCTCCAATTACAATAGAAGGACAAAAGTGTTTACCTCGATAAGCCCAAAATTATCCAAGTTAAATGTCGATCCTGAGCAAGGTTTAGCTCCTAATTGCACGCTCCGAAAGCTCCAAGAAACCCTTAGAAGTTTCTAAACAACTTCTACTTAAATACTATAAGGGATTTGGGGCTAGGGTATTTTGGAATAGTAACTATACTAGAAGGCAACTTTCTACAAAGGGGTTTGGTAGAAGCCACTAGGAAGGGGAGGGAGTTGGGGACGAGAACACTACTACAAGGGAGAGGATTTTGAGACTTAGAAAGTGTGGAGTGGATGAAGAAGTCTTCACTCAAGGGGGTATTTATAAAACACTCAAGGGACAAGATTAAAACAAGTGGAGGGTTGGGATTAGGATCCATGTGAAAGGTGAGGTCTTCCAACCAAGTATCTCCCACAATATTAGGACATATGTCCACCACAATATTGGAACACATGCCCACTACAACAATGAGCCATGTGGACTCCACTATCTCACAAAAAACGTCCACAATTTACCTACCCCCACTACCAAAATCAACTTGCAAGACTTGACCATTTGACTTGCCCACTAGGCCCCCCAATTCGTCCAACCAAAGCCAACTAAGGGTGACACATGTCTCCCTCCTAATGGTCCAAAATATTTCGTCTCTCGGAAAAATCCGTAATCGGTTAAAATATTAAAAACGTAGAATTTCCTTCACAAGGTTCGGAATCTTTTCCGTCGAAAGCTTACAATCTCACTCTTAACCTAATAAGGGTTTGTACAAACGTACGTACGTCCTCACGTGCATACTCTGGAAATACGGGGTATAACACCTAGTTAACTGTCACGCACAATGCGTAAAATTAGGGTTGTTAAGCCTCTCGTTAACGCTACATAAATAATTGAGGTATTTTCATCCCCAATCCAAGAATGTCTACCCAACTTACAACATATTCACAATCCCCTCCTTTCGGAGTCTGATTAGAAATCATATAGTGATAATTAGTTGTCAATTAATTACCAAGCATTCAACACAATTATTGGATAAATCTCTCAAAGAAGAATAATAACCATAGACATGCATTAATTCATAACATAAGTTTCTAGAGAATTAACATGGAAAGCCCTATAAAAGAATTAGTTCCTAGCCATAGATATGACAAGAACTAATTCAAAGTTCATCATACAAAACTGAAATAAAAGACAAGAAAAGAAAAGAAAATACTTAAGAATGAGTCTCCAAGCCAAGCATCCAAGGGTTGTGTTGTGGAATATTTACAAGATGGATTGGTGGAAGGATGGATGTAGAATGGTGAATGGTGGAATGGAGAATGAATAATTCTTCTAATGATGTAGAGTATTTATAGCCAAAGAATCCTTTTGGTGAAGGGTTAGGGATTTTGTAGGTAGGAAAATTTATTAGAATCCTTTTAGGTAAGGGTTTTAAGGTAGGAAAAGTTATCCCTTTAGGTAGGAAAAGGTATCCCTTTAGGAAGGAAAAATTATCCCTTTAGGATTCTGAAAACATGTCAAATTCGGCCCAGCACTTCATGATTCCCGCGTCGGCGCCGCGGCCCTGCAGACTGGCGCCGCGGCGCCTAAAAATCAGCAACTCTCGGGACTTTCAGCACTTTGGGCGCCGCGGCCTTTGCGCCGCTGACTCCGTGGCGTTTTTACGGCGATTTTGTCTCGTTGCCCTTTTTTCGTCCGGACTTCGTCTGAACTCCTCTATAATTCCCGAAACTTCTTAGACTTCATTTCTTGGCCCTTTTGTGTGCAATTCCATCTCATTTATGCTCATTTCATCTCCTTTTCGCCATTTCTCCATTTCTGACCGCTGTGACACAAAAGAAAGGAAAACGACCCTAATACTATACTAAACATAAATGAAATGAGTAAAATACTAACTAAAAATGACTCAAAAAGTATATATAAAATACACCGATCAAATACCCCCAAACTTAACCTTTGCTCGTCCTCGAGCAAAGATAAAAAGAAAGAAATAAAAGACTCAAGAAAGAGGAAAAATAAACAGACTCAATGACATTGAACACTTTTTGTTGCATTGGTGTTACTTAGAAAAACATGAAGATTAGCAGAATAATATGCAGGAACATATAGCATGAAATTTTAGCACATTAAACACATTAAGCTAGATATTTCGCAAACTCATTTTTATCATGCTTAATAGAAGTCAAAATACTGAATCATGCATGTTAATTTCAAGAATCCTATGGCATTCTTACTTGCTATTCTCCACTAATCATGGATATGCATAAAAGAGATCTTCAGGACTTTTAAGGGTTGTAATGTCGGCTTAGGCATGGGTAGGTAAAATAGACATTTATGCTCATTTCGTGTACCATAAACTCGTTAGATTTTCAATTTTTCCCTTTTCTTTTGATTCTTTCCTTCACGTCAATTCTATCTTTCCCCTCTTTTGTTTTGAGAGAGTGAAGTGTATTATAATAATAAGCACCCCCAAACTTAGGCTTTTGCCTATTTCTCATTACTTTTTTTATTGGGGTGCATCACTTTTTTCACTCTTTTTGTTTCTTTTTTTAACACACTTTATTCCAACTATTTCATATTTTTACTTATGACACAATTTGTTGGAATATAGGGTGTCAAAGAAGAAGTTTTAATTTTTAGGCTCAATGGGGCTGACTAGGGATACTTTTAAAGTACGGGATAGAAAAGAGTGGTAAGAATTGACTATTAAAAAAATGTCTGAGTCATCTCCCTAACATGCATATCCTAACTATTTCGCCTCAAATAGCGAGCAATCATAACACATAGATATTCATCATTTAGCATGCATAATTTAAGCAAGAAACTCCAAATAGACAGATTTTGTGAGTTTTTGGCATATCTAACCTAGGTGTTTAGATAGTTGCTTCAATTCCATTACATTATTCCACCTTACTTCACTAGGTGTTTCTAGCAACTACAACATACATGATCTTTGACAGGCAATTATGATTTAAAAGAAAAAAAAATTGGTGACTCAAAATATACATAAAACAATCAAAAAGACTTAAATGAAACATAACAAGACACAAAAAAAACACCCCCCCAAACTTAAATCACACATTGTCCCCAATGTGTGCAATACTCAAAAAAAATGGGCAACTTACTGACACAACACATCGGTCATAATGGATGTCTAGGAGGAAAAATTCTGGAATTTGCACGAAAATATGGCTCTCGAGTTCGGCGCCGCACGAGATTCGGCGCCCAGCGCTGCTAATCTGTGGCTCTTACGAGTTACTGGCGCGCGGCCGATTCAGCGCGCGCGCAGCTACTTTTCCTTTTTCGCGTTTTGCTCCTTTTTCCTCGGTTTTAGCTTTGATCCACTGTCATCCAACAACACAAAACAAGAACCCAAGACCGTGTATCGTTCAAGGCAAAATAACATAAAATAAAGAGAAATTAAAATAACATAATTAAAAACATTGGGTTGCCTCCCAACAAGCGTCTTTAACGCGTCTTTTAGCCGGACGCAATTAACCTTTACGAGTGCCCATTGGATCCTTCTGCGAACTGCTTGCAATCCGCAGAGTTATTGTTGCAGGTCTCACTTCAACTACAACAATTGCTTCAAACAAGGGCCTCAAATATACGATTATCCCCCAAGTACACAAGACATGCTTGTCTTTTAAGCTCTCTCTAATGTAGGGATCAGTGAGATTCCCAACATCTCTCAACTCTCGGGGGTGCCCTTGATGGTATGGACTTCCTGTTTGGGGGTCAACTTTGACAGCTGGTGGTGTTTCTTCTGCAATAGGTACAAGAAAAAGATTTTCCAAGGAATCCAAGAAGGTGAATAATTGGATCTCTGCAATCTTTTCCTTCTCTACACCAACTATCTCGCCAGATTCCTCAATAGTTGGGTGTGGTTCAGGCTCCTCAATTTGCTTGCTACCTCCCACCGGTGCAGATTGCTTTTCTTGCATTTCGCTGTTCAAAATGACTGCGAGTTCTCCTATTTGCAGTTCCAACTTCTTCATGGCCAATCTCGTTTCGTCCATGAACTGAGTTTGATACCTAGAGAAACTGAGTATGGCTTCTCGCAATTCCTCCCTCTCTTCCTCTATGGTTGGAGCTCGATCATATTGACAGTAGAAATTCATGTCTTAAGGATCCCTGAGATGAATCAAAACCAACAACGAATCACGGCACACTTGTTTTTTTTTTTCAAAAGAAAATAAAATAAATAATTTAAAGAAAAATAAAAACCAAATTAGAAATTAAAAATAGATAAAATTGATATTGAACTATGCTAATCCCCGGCAACAGCGCCAAAAACTTGATGTGCGAAAAGATGCACACACTTAAACGCAAGTGCACATTCACAATCCCCTCATTTCGGAGTCTGATTAGAAATCATATAGTGATAATTAGTTGTCAATTAATTACCAAGCATTCAACACAATTATTGGATAAATCTCTCAAAGAAGAATAATAACCATAGACATGCATTAATTCATAACATAAGTTTCTAGAGAATTAACATGGAAAGCCCTATAAAAGAATTAGTTCCTAGCCATAGACATGACAAGAACTAATTCAAAGTTCATCATACAAAACTGAAATAAAAGACAAGAAAAGAAAAGAAAATACTTAAGAATGAGTCTCCAAGCCAAGCATCCAAGGGTTGTGTTGTGGAATATTTACAAGATGGATTGGTGGAAGGATGGATGTAGAATGGTGAATGGTGGAATGGAGAATGAATAATTCTTCTAATGATGTAGAGTATTTATAGCCAAAGAATCCTTTTGGTGAAGGGTTGGGGATTTTGTAGGTAGGAAAAGTTATTAGAATCCTTTTAGGTAAGGGTTTTAAGGTAGGAAAAGTTATCCCTTTAGGTAGGAAAAGTTATCCCTTTAGGAAGGAAAAATTATCCCTTTAGAATTCTGAAAACATGTCAAATTCGCCCAAAGACTTCATGATTCTCGTCGGCGCGCGACCTGCAGATCAGCCATGGCGCTAAAAATCAGCAACTCTCGGGACTTTCAGCACTTTGGGCGCCGCGGCTCCGGTGACGTTTTTCTGGAAGATTCTGTCTCGTTTCCCTTTTTTCGTCCGGACTTCGTCTGAACTCCTCTATAATTCCCGAAACTTCTTAGACTTCATTTCTTGGCCCTTTTGTGTGCAATTCCATCTCATTTATGCTCATTTCATCTCCTTTTCGCCATTTCTCCATTTCTGACCGCTGTGACACAAAAGAAAGGAAAACGACCATAATACTATACTAAACATAAATGAAATGAGTAAAATACTAACTAAAAATGACTCAAAAAGTGTATATAAAATACACCGATCAGTTGTATATGTGTACGCCGACAGTGAGGTAGGATGCCACGGGCGCGTCACATGGTTATATGTTACACCTACGACTGTCGGCATTGATGTGGGATTCCACGGGAAGAGGATATATATATGTATTGTGTATGTGTACGCCGGCAGTGAGGTAGGATGCCACGGGCGCGTCACATGGTTATATGTTACACTTATGACTGTCGGCAGTGATGGGGGATTCCACGGGCACGCTTTGATATTTGTGTGACTTGATCGCGTCCCAGATTGGGCCGGGTAGTATATGCGTCCCTCCATAGAGGGTCGGATTATGTTATGAAAGATAAGTAAGTTATATGGTAATGAACTTGACGATTTTTCCCAAGTATGTACGTAAGAAAGTGACTATAACTTTTATTGAAAATGGGAAAAGATAATAAGGTACGATTAAGTTCATAAGTGGTAATGACACGGCAGGATCTGGTATGTACTTTTTATACTTGCCCCTGTCATTCTTTTGTACAGTTATGATCTGTTTACTGTACTTTATTTCTGTTCCATATTAAATTTTTGTTATGCACCGCCGAGCTGCGTTCATGCCCGTAGGTATTAGGTGCACAGGTTGGTGATCCTTGCTCTTAGGATCTCGGTTCAGTTTTTGGGAAAAACTCCATTTGCTCCGGAGGCTTATCTCTTGGTACGGTTTTCCCTGAGGTTGTAGATTCATGTATATTCAGGGGTATGGCGGGGCCCTGTCCCGCCACTGTTGTTATGTTAAAACTCTTAGAGGTCTGTAGTCACATATTGTGGGTCAGTTTGTAAAGGAAAGGAGGCAACTGCTTCGGTTGTATATATGTATGTCCAGGAAGGTAGCCCTATCGGCTAACCTGTTGTTTTACTTTTGTTGATTTATTTATAAGTTTCATGTATGTTCCGCTGATTATCTCTGATGTATACCTGTAAGGGTGCCCAGGTAGGGCATCAGTCGCGGGCCCGGGGTCGGGTCGTGACATACGTGCAACTAGTCATGCTCAAAAGATAGGAAAGTTCTACATACCTCTTCGGGTCAAACCACTTGTCAAGTACAAAATCCCGCCCGTAGTATGTCAACCTATAATATCCACAATACGTCTATTAACGCCTTACTTCAAACGTAGAATATTATAAGTGTAAAGTCTCTAAATTCTACGGAAAATCGGACAGCACCTCCTTTGTTTCTACTTACTTTGCCACCTTTTTCAAGGCCGAATTCAATAACCAAACACGCCACATTTAAGGCCCAAACAATGCAATTAACAATAGGGGATTACACGCCTACTAGACGTGTAAAATTCTGTCCCACAAAGGATATCAAACTAATACAACTACTAGTCCAATTCGGCCACATTGAGATGCAACAATACCAATTCTTATCCAATTTCCATTTCAATCCAAGTTTTTAGCATAACATGATATCAAGTCGCAATCGATTATAACTACTATAATCTTCAAGTAAGTAACATGCGACGATTCTAATAAACGACCAATTTGTAATCCAACTTCACATAGCTTAAATGACATTTCGGATTTAAGGCTACAATCAATCCATAATACTTAAGAAACTTCAACACATATACTTCATGCTAGCAACATGCAAAGCTAACAACAAACAATATATATAATCTTGTAACACTTTTAAGAGACAAGATTATTACCTCAACGAATCTTAATCCAACTCCAAATCTGAAGTCGCTCCTTAGCAACTTAGAGCCTCTTAAAGACACTTCAATCCGCTACTTGAGACCCTTAGAACAATACCAACAAATTTCCTTCAAACTTCCAAACAAAACCTAGAAAGCAACTAGGTTTTCACCTTGCGACTAATACGAAAACTATCTTTTTCCGAGATTTTTCTATTGAGATACACTTACAATACACTCAAGAACCTTGGTTTAAAGTGTGGAGCTTAAAGGACAAGAAACAAAAATTTTCCTTTTCAAATGCAAGTGAACCCGAGAGCAACTATTGTTGTTCTTGAAATTCTTGAATTTTTTTCTAAGTGTTGGACTATGACTTGCTACTAGTAGTATTATATAGCACAATGGAGGGTCAAGATGTGAACAAATGGGTGGCTTGGATGAGCTTCAATTAAATATCAAGACTTGTGGACCCTTTGACTTAGTCAATTTTCTCAAGCTCACTACTTGCAAGACTTAGTCATCCTACAAAGGTCAAATGACCCTTAAGTCCTTGCCCATTTTCGTCCAAGGCACCATAAGGGGGGGTGACACGTGTCGCCCTCCCATTCGTCACAATAATACGTTTTCCGACAATTTCATAATTCCGATAAAGTTTTACAAGTCTCAAATCTTAACACTTGTGAGTTCTTACGTACGTTCTTAAAACATGTCCTGTAAATACGGGGTGTAACAATATTGTTATGGATAGTGTTATTGCCGAGAATGTGCCTTAAGGAATGGACAGTTTTATATTTATTGTGGGGCAGAATTTTGACACGTCCTATTAGGCGTGTAATTCCCTTTGTATTTGCTGAATTGTTGGGCCTTAAATGTGGCGTTTGGTTATTGATTTTTGGGCCTTGAAAAAGGTGGGAAAGTACGTAGAAACAAAGGAAGTGATGCCCGATTTTCCGTAGAATAAGAGACCTTACACTTAGTATGATTCTACGTTAAAAAGTGAGGAGTTGATAGATATGTTATGATTACTATAGGTTGAAGTACTACGAGTAGCGTATTCTACTTAAAGGATGGAATAGCTCAAGGTTGAAGTTCTTTGGAGCATTTTGTTACTTGTCGATAATCGTCGCGAGGTATGTGAACCTCTTCCTTCCTTTGGCATGATTCTATGTATGAAATATACATGTGGTGTTATTTCATGATTCCTTCTACTCTTAGAAGTTAAGAGGTATGTATGTTGATTTACTCTATGGAAAAGTTATGTCTAAGTTATCTTAAGTTCTTACCAAGTCTTATGAGGGATGTTGGTAAGAGTCGTTAGGAAGTATTTGGAGTCGAGTTGACTTTGCTAAGTCACTGCACGAATGAGAATAAGTATCGAACAAGCCATTGCAGCGTTAATAAAAGAAAATGTATCGGCAATCAATTAAATTAAAATGAGTAGAATTCTCTATCTGCATAGAAGCTAAGATAAGACAAAATTGTATTACATTTTCTAGATCATGGCTGCTTTAATAAGATCATTAAAACAAGTATAACCTATTCACAACGCATAAAAGTATATGTTACTTAATTTAAAGAGTTTACGTATGAAGTTTTAAGACTATGAACCTTGAATTCTAAAAAGGTCAAGAGACTTTATTTTTCAACTTATGGGACTTGATTCTTAAAGGAAGGAATGACTTGATTTAAAAGTATAGAATGCTTGATTTGGGAAGAGCATTGATAACTTGATAATCTAAGTTAAGAAACTTGATTTCTTAAAAGTTAAGAGACTTGAAGTATTTTGAAAACTATGTAACTTGATTTGAAAGTATAAGTCCCTTTGTTATAAAAGGAGTGAATTTGTCCAAGAAATAAAGAGTTATAACGGCTTTATGGGAAGTTGGTTATAACAACTTTATGAAAGGTTAAAAGAATGGTTTTCTCTAGTAATGTAAATAAAGAAATGACTTGAAATAAAGAAGGGTCACTTGATTTAGAAGCCTAGAAATGTATTTCTAAAAATGTAGTGACTTGTTTGAAATGTAGACATGCCTTGATACTACGGGTGTTAGTATCTTGAGGTTTTTATATGAAAATGAGTCTTATGAAAAGAATGGAGGTACATAATACCTTGGGTTAAATCCCCGAATTTTTAATGACATGTTAGTGTCTTAAGTTTGAATGACATGAGAATGCTTAATAATTAAGGCTAATAAAAAGTTAGGGAATTTCTTAACTTGTTGATATTTATGATAAGCCGGTGGTGCTTATGTTATGTATGATAGGTCGGTGGTGCTTATGTTATGTATGATAGGCCGGTGGTGCTTATGTTATGTATGATAAGCCGGTGGTGCTTATGTTATGTATAATAGCCGGTTGTGCTAGGTTATGTAATTCTTACGGGGTAAACCCCCGGGCTACTACTTATTCCATGGATTTGCTACCCATGATGCGAGTGCGGCGTTTGTACTCATTGCGGGCCCACCGGGCCCATGCGGGTGAAATAGTCCTATGCGAGTGAAATAGTCCCATGTGAGGCGGATGACCTCATTGCGGGTCCACAGGACCTATATGGGTGAAATAGTCCCAGGAGTAGGATTGTCAAATGATACTATGGGTAGGTGGCCCTAAGTTGATCATAAGCTTCCTATTTTTATGCAGTATACCTTTATGGAAAGACTTATGTGACTTTATCGCGTCCCAGATTGGGCCGGGCAGTATACCTTTATGGACAGACTTATGTGACTTTATCGCGTCCCAGATTGGGCCGGCCAATATACCTTTATGGGCAGACTTATGTGACTTTATCGCGTCCCAGAATGGGTCGGGCAGTATACCTTCGTAGGAAGGCTTTTGTATGACTTCGCCGTCTCCCGCAAATGGGTCGGGTTATGTTATTACGTATGGATAATCAAAGTGAACTCCAAAATGAGGCGTCCTTCCATAAAGGGCTGAATTTATGTTATGCAAGATAAGTAAGTTATATGGTTATGAACTTGATGATTTTTCCTAAGTATGTACGTAAGAATTTGACTATAACTCTTATTGAAAAATGGGAAAAGATAATGATGTATGATTAAGTTCATGAGTTGTAATGGCATGGTAGGACCTGTTATTTACTTTTTATACTTGCCCCTGTCATTCTTTTATGATTATGATCTTTCTCGTACCTTATTTCCGTTCCATATTCGGTACCTGTGTATTGACCCCCTTTGGGGGGCTGCGTTCATGTCCACAGGTTTAGGTACACAGTTGTGATCCGCGGTCTTAGAATCCTGGTTCAGCATTTTGAGATGACTCCAATGTTCCGGAGCTTGTCATAATGGCTATGTATATTCAGGGGTACGGCGGGGCCTTGTCCCGTCATAGTATTTGTCCAAAATCTTAGAGGTCTGTAGTCATATCTTGTGGATTGGGTTGTGTAAAGAAAAAAAAAGAGGTAACTGTTTTTTGGGTTACGTGTATATTCTTGGAAGGTGGCCTTATCGGCTAGCCTGTTATTTATTTCTTTTGAGATGTATGTATGTTACGCTACTATTATCTGATGTATACCTATAAAGGGTGCCCAGGTAGGGCACCAGTTACGGGCCCGGGGTCGGGTCGTGACACTTGGCTATGTGGAAGGTCATCTTCTCCACACTATAAAATGGAGCCTTGAGCTCATTTACAAAAACACAACACTTTAACAATTTCTGAAAATTGTCTTCCTCTCTAGCAATTTTCAAACACTCTAAGATCTTTCTTCCTAAAGAGAACACTAGAGTCTCCTTTGCTCTTTTGTTTGATTGTTGTTTTATCTTAGGAGATAAGTTGTCATTACACCGTCGAAAGGAATATACGGGGCAATATTATCTTAAGAATAGATTGAAAATTCAATCGACTCAGCAAGCCAATTATTTTATTGATTTACAGATTTCTAACACATTTATTATTGTTGTACATTCCCATTTACTTGATACTGCACTTTATACTCACAAATTGGACTTCTTGGACTAACCATCGACGGCTTAGAAGTCATAATTGGAAAGTAAAATAGTGTTACACTCCTACAGTAGTTTTATGTCGGTTGTCTATTGTAGAGTCTTTTATTGAATGAAAAAAAGTTCAATCAACATTTCTAAGGTCTTCGTACTTATAATATAATATAGATAGATTAATAAATATATAGACATTTGAATAATTAGGATTGGTATAGAGAAGTAATATATAATGATCGTATTGTTGTAATGATGAATATTGTTATTATAAAAATTTGTTATGGTTATTAAAACTAGTTATCTCAATTATTTGTCGTTTTAAAAGTTCAAGGCATAATTAATTGTTTTTCTTCATTTTACCTTCAGTAGGATTTTACCATTAGTGGAGATGACATATATATATATATATAGTAAATATTTAATGTAGAGAGATTATATCATAGACATAAATAAGGGTTAAGTAGGTAGAATATCCCTTCTAATTAATATTTTTTAAAGGGCGTGTAAACAGAAAAACGACATATAATCTGAAACGGGAGGAGTATTTCCTTCTTGTACAAATTTTTAAAACAATATATTTAACTCAATTACTAATTTCATATCTGCTTTATCATCTTTTATGACATTAAACTTTTCTGATATTTAAATTATGATGAAAAATAAAAGTTCCTTTAAAATTTTGTGTTATTTTAATAATCTCAGCAGTACGTTATCCCAAGAGAAGCTTATCACTTATCTAAAATAAATTAAAGAGAAAATGTGGAAGAGATAATAAATTAAAAATGGTGAAAGAGGAAAAAGCTGTGGGAAAAAAAATTACTGATGGGACCTACAAATTCCACTTGTCTACTATAGGGTGAGCTTCACACACTTCTTGTTGGTTGTGTCTCACCCATGGTAAAACATTTCAACTCATTTTATCAACATAGATATCCAACCTCTCTCATAAGAGAGAGCTCAAACTTCATCAAGCTAAGGAAAACATATTCTCCTTCAAATTCTCTCGTATCATTTCATACAAGATAAATAGATCATTCTGCCTAAAAATATATAACCTCTTGTTATCGTTGTAATGAGAATCATCATGTAAATCATAAAAAGTTGCAAAACTTGTATTCACTATCCCACTCCCCGTTGTATTGTATCAAAACATCAATAGATTTCTGTACTTTTCCCGTTAGTCCATAAGGATCGGACACCCATATTCCGGGACCATACAAGCCAGTTACATGAAATGCATCAAAACCAAAGCAAGTAATTCCTTGATTATTTTCATAAATAAAAGAGAATATATACAATATACAATATTCATAATAGGAAAATCCAATTTCTATTCCAATACCAAAACCCTATTATAATAGTAAAAGAATCCTATAATTATGGTAAGTGTTATACCCCGTATTTCCGGAGTATGTACGTGAGGACGTATGTACAAAAGTTTAGCCTTAAAGTTAGGCCAAGTTCGAAAATTGTACACAACTCGCTAAAAGAATCGTTTTCCGACGAAACGTTTCCACAGCTTTCGTAGGGAAAATTCCGGCTATGTCATTTAGTATTTTTGCGGATTTTTCCGAGAGACGAAACATTTTGGACCAACGGGAGGGCAACACTTGTCACCCTCCAATTGGTGGACTTAAAACGTCCATTTGGACGAATTGGACTAAGCTTGGCACGTTTTTTGTGCCTTGCACAAAGTCAAGGAGTTGGTAGGATATTTGTGTGTAGTAAATCTTCACCCTACACTTGCCTTGCACTTGTCTTCATCTTGGTCATTGGTTGGCCATGGCTTGAGCTATAAATACCCCCTTAAAGATGAAGAGTTCTTCATCCGCAAATTACTTCCAAGTCTTGAAAAATCCTCTCCTCTCCCTTAAGCCTTTTCGTCAACACCTTCCCCTTTTGAGTGAGTTTGGCGAGGCCTACCCACTAGCCTAGCCGAAATCTACCCCCTCCCTTGGTAGAAAAGTTGTCTTCTAGTATTGTTATAATGCCCAAAATACCCTAGCCCAAATCCTTAGTCCTTTGTAGAAGTTGTGAAGAACTTCTAAGGTTTCTTAGACTCTGAGCGCACAACTTAGGAGCTAAACCTTGCTCGGTAGCGACTTTATCTAGGATATTATTGGGCTTACCGAGGTAACTAATCCTAACCCTCTTTTGAATTAGAGAATACATACTGTAGTAGTATAAGAATAAGTATTAAATACTTAGAAGAATATTACGGAATATAATTGAACTGTACTCACAAAGGACTGTTTTCACAGTAGACTTATATAGCTCACCGGGTAGGGTTGTGCTGCCCGACTTTCCGTAGAATTGTGAACCCTCTGTTTAGAATGACCTTCAGAGTAGTCTAGACTTTGATAGATGTCTGTGACTATTATAGGTGATTCTCTGCGCGGCATATTCAACTTAGCGGGAGGTTTTCGCCAGAAGGTATGTGATTCTTCCTAAGCATGATATTTTAACACATATTTATAGTGCGGTGACGTACATGTGTTAACTGAATAATAACTACGGCAATGTCATTTGACTTAAGCCTGAATAATAACTACGGCAATGTCTTTTGACTTAAGCCTGAATAATAAGAATCCTGATGCATTTCAAAAGAACTACTGAATCATTTTTTAACGTAAGATAAATATTTGGTTTTAAAACAAAAGCTTAAGAGTTATACTAGCTTTATGGGAAGTTAGGTATACCAACTTAAGAAAGATATAAAGGAACTGTTTACTTGTGTGTTTATAAAAGCTTTGTATTGATTTGTTAAGTGTAGTAAGATTTGTTTGATAAGTAGACATATTATGATGCTACCGTGTTAGTGTCTTGAAATCTTTGTGTAAAGGGTCATTCTTCTTTGTGCTTACGTTGCTAACCGGTAAGTCCGTTGTCTTGTTATTGTATCACCTACCCGCTTTGTTATCACAGGGCTTGCCCCTCGATCTTGGTCTATACGGCTATGCGGTCTGTGAGACTATGCGAGCAGCGGTATGCTCGAGTTGATCATTCGGGTGTTTAGCTGATGCGGGATTCCTATCACGGTCTGTTGAGACTATGCGGTCTTTTGAGGCTATGCGGGCTGCGGGAGCCTAGGCGGATGCCGGGGGTTGGCTGCCCCCGATGCGAGGAATACCTCATGCGGGTCTGTGTGTGACCTATGCGGGCTGCGGAAGTCCAGGACTAGGCACGCAGAATGATACTATGGGCGATTGGCCTTGCTTCGATCATTCGCGGCCTAGAATAGACCTGTTACAGTTTTCCTATTACTGCTGTTGTTTGTGATGTGGCACTATGTGCAATTGAACTGATTGTATTTGTGAAAAGGTTTTAAATACTTTGATTTCATTTAAGTACTTTATAGTTTCACATACTTGGTACCTGTTGTACTGACCTCGCCCGGGTGCGTTCATCCGCGGTAAAGGCAAGCAGTGCTAGATCCGCATCCTTAGGATCTTTTGCGTTGGTGTCGGGAGCTCCATCTTCTAGGAGGCTCTTTTGGGTATGATCTCCTGTTGTAGATAGTTTTGTCTGATCGAGGTATGGCGGGGCCTGTCGCCATAGTTGTATATTTTCCTTAAGTGCATAGTCATATTTATGCAGTTTGGGATGTAGCTTCTGAACCATGTTTATTTATATATCTTGAAAAGCGACGTTTTCTCACATAAAGCGTGTCTATTTTATAAAGCGTTTCTGTCTTGTTTTACATTCCATTGGTTACTCGATGTATGACTACTTGGGTGCCGGTAAGGCACGATCACGGGCCGGGCAGTCGTGACAAAAGTGGTATCGAGCGATTAATCCTCGGAAAGTGTCTACAGGCCGTGTCTAGTAAGTCTTGATTATCGGTGTGTTGTGCACCACACCAATGTCGAGGCTATAGGATATTTAGGATTGGTTTCCATTCTTCTCATTACGAGATCGTGCTTTAGAGTATGTTATAGGTTGGACCCCTCTAACGTATTCCTTTCCTAATGATTATGCCTCACGTAAGGCAACCGGGCCCGAGAAGGGCAAGCGGCCAGGAGGCGCTAGCGAGACACCCAGTCACGAGGCTCGAGCCCGATCTATACGAGGCAGCGAGTTCTATGGCGCCGCCCGGCCCGGCGAGACCACAGTACCCACACCTCCGCCCCACGGCTGGGCGGAGGAGTTAGTACAGGAGATAGCCCGGCTTTTGGCTAGAGTTGTGGCGAATACGAGGATAAGTGAATCTGGCGATTCGATTCAGCTCGGCTCGATCGCGCGTGGTGCACTGGCGAATAGTTTGAGACTACGGGATTTCCTTAGTTGTAGCCGCGAGTTTCTGGTCGAGGCGGGAAGATGATCGCGAGAGTTCATCCGTCACCGCAGAGGATCATGCGGGTGATCAAGGCTTGAAGTGAGTGCGTGACATTCGGTTCGCGTCGGTGCGTGATACCGCGATCGATTGGTTTGATTCATGGGAGCTTTCGGGAGAGCATGCACCTCCAGCGGTATGGGATGAGTTTTGAGGCTTTTCTCACACACTTCTTGCCTCCGCGGATGAGGAGGGCACGAGTGATGGGTCTTGTTCTTTGAGAGCAGGGAGGGCCTTGCGGTGAGAGTACAATGTCGACTTTGATTCTTTGGCTCGATATGTCCACTGCCGTAGCGAGATATGGAGGACCGGGTGCATCGCTATGTCATGGCTAGATGATTACATGGCCGAGTCTTGTGCGGGTGTGTCCCCGGCGAATATGGACATAACCCGTATGCAGCTCATGCGCTAGGATGCGAGGCGTAGAGACCGGCGGGTAAGCGATATCAGCGGCGAGAAGAAGGCGAGCGGCGGTTCTTTTAGTGGTTCGGGGTGGCGGCATCGTGAAGTCGGTGCACCACGGCCGCGAGCGCTCTATCTCATTTTGATACAGCCCGGGCGATCGAAGCGGTCGGGGCGGGACTTGAGTTTCGAGTAGCGAGGTGCTAACCGTTCGAGTCCGCTCGGTGTGCCCGTTGTGGTAGATACCATTACGGGCGTACTCGGGAGCTGCTATACTTGTGGCGTGGTCATTTCGCGAGTTTGTCCGGCCGGCGGCGGTAGTGGCCCGGTCTACGAGTGCATTGCCGCTTCTTCATCCCCGGCGATTACTCGCCCGGAGAAAGGTACTCATGGACCAGCGGTCGCGGCGGTCGTGGCGCGGGTCCCGATTCTAGCGGTCCTCGAACGCATTTATGCTTTGTCGGCCGACAGATCGTGAGGCCTCACGATGTCGTCCACGGTACCTTGCTCGGTTTACGGGTTTGATGTGTATGCTTTGATAGATCCGGGTTCTACTCATCCTATATATCTCCCCTTGTTGCTAGTAGGATAGGGATAGAGCACGAGTCCATGGACCGCTTCGAGGTAGCTACGCGATGGTGATTCGGTGGTAGCTCGGCGGGTATATAGAGCTTGTCTGTGACCATTTACTGATCGTCGGACCTGGCGACTTGATAGAGTTGGAGATGATTGACTTCGGCGTGATCATGGGGATGGATTGGCTAGCTTCTTGCTACGCCAATGTAGGCTGAGAGAGAAGTAATGCAGTTCCGGTTTCTGAGGAGCGGTTGTTGAGTGGGAGGAGCACGGTATCGCCAGAAGGTAGGTTTATTTCCTACCTCAAGGCTAGGAAGATGGTGCGAAGGGTATATCTACCATCTCGTTGGGTGTTTGATCTGAAGGCTGCGGTACCAGATTTTGATCGATTCGATGGTCGAGAGAATTCCCAGCGTGTTTCAGACGACCTCGGGTATCCTCACGAGAGGAGATCGAGTTTTGTATAGATGTGTTGCGGACACTCGGCCTATTTCCATTCCGCCATACGAATAGCACTGCCGAGTTGAGAGAGGTGAAGGACCGGTGAGAGATTTCTTTGGAGAAGGGTTTTATCGGACCTAGTGTTTCTCGCAGAAGCGCGGTATTGTTCGTGAAGAAGAAGGGCGGGGCCAGCTGCGCGTGTGTGTTGACTTCTGACGGTGAACAAGGTGACCATTAAACGAATACCCGCTTCCCGGGATTGATGATTTGTTCGACCGGTTGCGAGCGCGAGATGTTTCTCAAGATTGATCTGCGATCGGGCTATCATCGAGTTCGTGTCGAGAGAGGTGGATGTCCCTAGATCGCATTCGGACGTGCGGGCATTATGAGTTCGTGGTCATGTCTTTTGGGTTGACCAATGCTCGTGGTATTCATGGATTTGATGACCGAGTGTTCAAACCATTTTTGGACACGTTTGTGATAGTGTTCATTGATGATATCTTGGCTTATTCGCTCGAGCGAGAGCATGCGGAGCATTTGAGGCTGTCTTGTGAGTTCTCGAGACCAGCGATTATACGCCAAGTTTTCCAAATGTGAGTTTTGGTTAGCCGGTGGCTTTTCTTGGGCATATTGTGGGCTGATGGCATTCAGTGGATACGGCAAGATCGAAGCGATCGAGGACTTGGCCTGAACCTACTACTCAGGCAGAGGTTCGCGATTTTACGGGCCTTGCGAGTTATTATCGGTTCGTAGAAGTTTGCTTCTATCTACGCACCATTGACTAGGGTGACTCGGAAAGCGGCCAAGTTTGATGGGTGATGCTTGTGGCGGGGTTTCGATTCTTGAAAAGAGGCGACCGCGCCCGTTCTTACTCTTCCGCAGGTCGGATGGTTATGTCGTGTATTGTGATCGTCGGGCATCGGGTTGGGATGTGTGTTGATGCAGCATGGCGGGGTTATAGAATATGCATCCCGGCGGTGAAGAAACACGGAGAACTACCCCCATGATTTAGAGTTGGCGGTATGATTCACGCTCAAGATGGAGGCACTATTTGTATGGGGTTCACGTGGATATTTATACGGACCACAAGAGCCTCGGTATATCTTCGACGGAGGAGCTGAACTTACGGCGAGCGGTGGTTAGAGTTGCTTAAGGATTACGATGTTGATATCTGTACCACCGGAAGGCCAATGTTGTGGCGTATGCTCTTAGTCGTAGGTCAATGGGGAGCCTATCGGATGTGCGGCTAGAGAGAAGGGACATGGTTCGTGATTTGCACCGATTAGCGAGCCTTGGTGTCCGCTTGATTGATTACGATAGCGATGGGGTTAGAGTTCGTGAGGTTGCGAGTCTTCCATCGTCGAGGAGGTGAAGAGGCGGATTCGAGATCGGCTTTGATTCGATATCGTGATACAACTCTTCGTGAGGCAAGGGTCCTTTTGAGTAGCACTGATGGGGTGCTAAGGTTTGAGGCGAGTTGTGTGTCCCGGATGTTTGAGGACTTCGCAGCAGTTCTTGGGAAGCACACAGCGCAGCGTTACTCCATCCGTCGAGTCGACCAAGATGTACCACGACCTTAGATCCGTGTATTGGTGGGATGGCTTGAAGAGGGGCGTTGCGAGTTCGTAGCTCGGTGCGTGTTGTCGGCGGTGAAGGTAGAGCACGAGGCACGGTGGTTTGTTCTGCGATAGAGATCCCGACACGGAAGTGGGAGGTAATCAACATGGACTTCATCACGAGATTACCTCGCACTCGGAGGAGACATGATTCTATATGGGTTATCGTCGACGGTGTGAAATCAGCCCACTTTCTTCCGTCCGGACGACTTTTGGTGAGGATTATGCGGACTTTACATCAGAGATCGTCGGTGCATGGAGTCCCTATTTCGATCATATCGCATGCAGGAGCCCGGTTTACGGCTAACTTCGGAGGTCCTTCGAGAGGGTTTAGGGGCCTTGGTGAGCACAGTCGCATTTCATCCACGAGCATGTGACGGACGAGCGCGCACTATCCGCACTCTCGAGGATATCTTTGCGAGCTTGTGTTATTGACCGATGGTAGTTGGGAGGATCATTTGCCTCTAGTTGAGTTTGCGTATAATAATAGCTACCACTCCGGTATTGGATGGCGCCTTATGAGGCCTTGTATGGGAGGAAGTGCGGTCGCCTATAGGTTGGTTCGATGTGGGCGAGTGCGGCTAGTGGGACCAGATTTGGTGCAGCGAGCGATGGATAAGGTGAAGCTTATCAAGGCGGCTATTGACAACTGAGTCGGCCAGTCGTATGCAGATCATCGTCGTCGGCATCTTGAGTTCGAGGTTCATGATTGGGTTTTCCTAAAGGTGTCACCCATGAAGGGTGTGATGAGATTCGGGAAGAAGAAACTTCGGCCCAGTACATTGGGCGTTTGATTGTCGCAGGTAGGCAAGGTTGCCTATGAGTTGAATCTGTCGTCCGTCGGAAGCGGTCATCCGGTTTTCACGTATCTATCTTTGAGGAGATGTATCGGGGATCCATCTAGGTACACCCGATTGACGATGTCGGTGACCGAGGGTTATCGTATGAGAGATTCCCATAGCGATAGTCGATCGTCGGGTTAGGCGTCTGCGGACCAAGGGCGTGGCTTCGTCAAAGTTACGTGGCGAACGAGCTCGGGAGGAGATGACGTGGGAAGCTGAGGAGGACATGAGGCAGAAGTATCCTCACCTATTCCCCACACCTCCAGGTAATTCACTTTCCTACTTGTAAATTTCCATTATCATATATGCCTAAGTGTTGTTCTATGGCCGTGTGTGGCATTTGCAACTGTTTAAGCTTTATCGATAACTGTCTTGGGAAGGAACATTCGGGACGAATGTTTCTAAGGAGGGGAGAATGTTATACCCCGTATTTCCGGAGTATGTACGTGAGGACGTATGTACAAAAGTTTAGCCTTAAAGTTAGGCCAAGTTCGAAAATCGTTTTCCGACGAAACGTTTCCACAGCTTTCGTAGGGAAAATTCCGGCTATGTCATTTAG
The DNA here is from genome assembly GCA_029844215.1 of Przewalskia tangutica. NCBI lineage: Eukaryota > Viridiplantae > Streptophyta > Magnoliopsida > Solanales > Solanaceae > Przewalskia > Przewalskia tangutica. The sequence continues at coordinate 1,627,848 of JAQGDG010000029.1, forward strand.
TATTTTTGCGGATTTTTCTGAGAGACGAAACATTTTGGACCAACGGGAGGGCAACACTTGTCACCCTCCAATTGGTGGACTTAAAACGTCCATTTGGACGAATTGGACTAAGCTTGGCACGTTTTTTGTGCCTTGCACAAAGTCAAGGAGTTGGTAGGATATTTGTGTGTAGTAAATCTTCACCCTACACTTGCCTTGCACTTGTCTTCATCTTGGCCATTGGTTGGCCATGGCTTGAGCTATAAATACCCCCTTAAAGATGAAGAGTTCTTCATCCACAAATTACTTCCAAGTCTTGAAAAATCCTCTCCTCTCCCTTAAGCCTTTTCGTCCAACACCTTCCCCCCCCTTTTGAGTGAGTTTGGCCGAGGGCCTACCCCCCCTAGCCTAGCCGAAATCTACCCCCCTCCCTTGGTAGAAAAGTTGTCTTCTAGTATTGTTATTGTTACACCCCGTATTTACAGGACATGTTTTAAGAAAGTACGTAAGAACTCATAATGTTAAGATTTTGAGACTTGTAAAAAAATTTATCGGAATTATGAAATTGTCGGAAAACGTACCATTGTGACGAATGGGAGGGCGACACGTGTCACCCCCCTTAGTGAATGCCTTGGACGAAATGTCAAGGCTAAAATGGTCATTGACCATAGTCTTGAAATGACAAAGGCTTGCAAGTGTGAGCTTGACAATCTTGACCAAGTCAAAGGACCCACAATAGCTTGATATTTGCTAGGAGCTTATCTAGACCACCCATTTGTGTGTATCTTGACCCTCCAATACACTATATAATACTAGTAGTGCAAGACTTGACTAACACTTAGCCAAATTCACAAAATATTTGAAGAACACTTAGGGCATGCTCTCGGGTTCACAAGGAGAAAGAAAGAAAAAATTTTCGTTCCTCGTTCTTTAAGCCCCACACTTTTAACCAAGGTTCTTGAGGGTAGTGTAAGCTTATCTCAATAGAAAAATCTTGGAAAAAGGTAGTTTACGGGTTAGTCGCAAAACGAAACCCTAAAGGACTTTCTAGGTTTTGTTTGGAGATTTGAAGGAAGATTGTTGGTGTTGTTCTAAGGGTCTCAACAAGTGAATTGAAGTGTCTTGGAGAGGTTCTAATCTTCTAAGGAGCGACTTCGGATTGTAGTTGGATTAAGAGTCATTGAGGTATAATCTTGTCGATTAAAGTGTTACAAGATTATATAATGTTATTGTTGTTGCTAGCATGAAGTTGTTATATTGAAGTTTGATTAGTATTATGGATTGCTTGTAGCCTTAAAAATCCGAAATGTATAGTAAGCCTTGTGAAGTTGGATTACGATTTAGTCGTTTATTAGAATCGTCGCATGTTACATACTTGAAGATTATAGTAGTTATAATCGTTTGCGACTTGATATCATATAAGGCTAATAACTTGGATGGAAATGGAAATTGGATAAGAATTGATATTGTTGTATTCATTATGGCCGAAAATTGGACTAGTAGTTGTTATTCATTTGTTTTGTACTACCTTATTGATTGTGGTGAGCCAATTGGGGCTGTTTGGTTATTGTATTCGGCCTTGAAAAGGTGGCAAAGTTAGTAGAAACAAAGGAGGTCTTTGTCAGATTTTCCGTAGAATTAGTGACTTAGCACTTAGAATAATATTCTACGTATGAAGTAAGAGGTTAATGGACATATTGTGACCGTTATAGGTTGAAGTACTAAGTATGGCGTATCCTACTTGGAGAATGGAATAGCTCGAGTCAAGTACTTTGGAGCATTTTGCTACTTGTCGACAATCGTCGCGAGGTATGTGAACCTCTTCCTTCCTTTGGCATGATTATATGTATGGAATATACCGTGGTATCATTTCATGTCCTGTTACTCTTAGAAGTCATGAGGTAGTTGTGTGACCTACTACATGTAGAACTTTTCCTATTTTTAGCATGACTAGTTGCGCATTATGTAGTACGGTGACGTCTGAACTATGACATTCTTTACTTGTCTTATTGTTATACCGTATTTCGGAGTATGTGCGTGGGGCGTGCGTAGAAAATTTGAGCCTTAAGTTAGGCAAAGGATCGAATTTGGGCACAAGTGCGAATAGAGTCGTTTTTCGGCCGAAGCGTTTCCACGACTTTCGTAGAAAATTCGGCTATGTCATTTATAATTTTTGCGGATTTTTAGGGTGACGAAACATTTTGGACCAGCGGGAGGGTGACATGTGTCACCCTCACATTGGAAAGCAAATGGATTGGCTTGGGCGATTTGGGCGTCAGAGCCTTGGTTGGCCTTGGCGATTGGCTCCTCTTTTGTGCCTTGTTTGTGGCTTGTTTTGTGGAGTGTTTTGTGGAGTGTTTTGTGGGTGCACTTGGCTTGATCTTGGCCTTACACTTGCCTTGCACATGGCTTGATCTTGGCCATTGGTTGGCCTTTGGTTTTGCTATAAATACCCCGCTGTGAAGACTTCATTCATCCGAACCGGGCGTGGCGGTGCCTTACCGGGCACCCTGGTGATCTGACATCGAGAGAAAATCAGCGGAAATAAAAACATGAACATGAATTAAGAGAAAAGATAAATAAGCAGGCCAACCAAAGCAGTTGCCTTCATCATATATACATAAATACCGACAGTTATCCTTTTTACAAACCACACTTACAGCGATTACTCTGGACCTCTAAGATTTTTTACAACGGCTATGACGGACGGGGCCGCCTTACCACGAATGTATAAGAATCTACTGACTCGAGTAACATACCAAAAGATAAGCCTCGAAGGAAGCAGCTTCAATCTGTTGAAAGGTGATCCTAAGCGAGGATCGGCGGCCGATGTACCTTTTACTGCGGCGTGAGCGGCCCAGAAGGAGGTCGATAACAGTACCAAGTATGTGAAAGCGTAAAATCGTAAATGAAATCATAATAGTCTATATAAAGCGGGAGACATGTATGATAACCAAACTACGATTCACAACATAGAAGCGATCATGTCAAGTCGAGGACTCACGCCCTCAAAGTCATCCTCATGCGTGGAACTTCTTCCTCACCTTGGCGATCTAGGTACAAATCATGTGATACGTATAACGGTCTCGGCCCATCTTATGGACCCAATATAGAAAGCGTGTGGAATACATTCCGGATGAACCGGTAGTCGATGAAATACATTCCGGATGAGCCGGTAGTCAAGTGATATACATTCGGATGAGCCGTAATCAAGTGAAATACATTCGGATGACCCGGTAATCAAGTGAAATACATTCGGATGACCCGTGTAATCAAGTGAAATACATTCGGATGAGACCGGTAATCAAGTGAAATACATTCGGATGACCGGTAATCAAGTGAAATACATTCGGATGACGGTAGTCGAGTAGAACACGATACTTGCACAACAAGGCTATCACACGTAACATGGTCAAGTTTCATAACAACAAGCATAAGCAAGTTACACACGACTCAATGTACTTTCATTTTATGTCAAAGTCCGGATTTTAACCTTAAAGTAATACGTCAGTTAAATTCCCTTTAAGATCCATTTCTTTTACAAAGGTCACCCGATACGTAGTATAAAATTTGAGTGACTAACATTGTTAAGTAAACCAAAATGCTTTCCTTTGTAAAATCAAGTAACAACCTTATTTTCCAAGCGTTCAAGTTTGCCTAATTTGAATGCTCAAGTTTCTCATTTTAGAAAAAGGTTTAAGTAGTTCATAGTTTTAAATCCTTTAAAACATAATTCTCCTTTAAACGTTTTGAGAAACCTATGTCTTATAAGTGAGTAGGTTATTCTTGTTTATAATCAATCTTATTAAGCGACCATGATCTAGGAAATGTCATTTTGTCTCATCTTAGCTTCTATGCGGATGGAAGTTTCTCTTGGTTTTAATAATACTAAATCTGTCCAAAACATTTCCTTTTATTACTTATTTGCGGTGGTTTGTCGATACACATTCGATTTCCGAAATCGGTAAAACATTTTAAGCCGTTATACCTAACTTCCCATAAAGCTAGTATAACTCTTAAGTTTCAAAAACCAAGTATTACTTCTTCTCTCAAAATGATTCAAAAATCTTTTGAAATACTTCAAGTTCTTTATTATCACATAGCCACCGGTTATAGTTCAAATCGATTTACCTCTTAAAAACCACAAGTACTTTCTTACCTACATAAAATTTGTTATAACCAACTTCCCATAAAGCGTTATAACACTTTATGTTTCAAACCAATCAAATACATTAAACATATGTGCGTCTACCGTACTACATAGTTATACACATATCATGCTAGAACAAATAGGAAGAGGTTCACATACCTCGCGGCGATTATCGACTAATAGCAAAAGCGCTCCAAGTACCTCAAAGTCGGCTACACTCTCGGTCAAGCGGATCACTCCACACGTAGTACTACAACCTATAGAGGCCACTGGCGCCTATTAATATCTTTAGATCCCGGCGTAGAATATTCTGAGAAAAATTCCGGCGGCACCTCCCGCATGGCAGCGTAAATCTCTCTGCAGAAGGCGGCTACCAAGCCAACGAGGGGTTAACACGTCTAACAGGACGTGTACAATTCTACTACGGTAATGTTACACAAGTCTCTTTGTGTCTGATCTATGTAATTACGATTCGATTCTCTTCTTTAAATTGGGCTTAAGTCGCAAGACATTGCGTAAGTATTATTCGAGCTTAAGTCAAAAGACATTGCCGCACAACTATGTTCAGTTCTATATATAGTATACTTAACTATATACTCCTACAACATGTAATTTCCAATTACAATGAAGGTCAAGAATGTTTACCTCGATAAGCCCAAAATTATCCGAGTTTATATGTCGATCTGAACAACGTTTAGCTCTACTCAGGCGCTCAATCCGTTCCAACCAACCCTTGAAGTTCTAACCAACTTCTACTTATGACTTCAACTACGGGTGAAGATTTACTTAGGGTTTCGTTTTTGTGGAGGAAGTATAATAGTATTTTACGGGCTTTTGTAAAAGTGTAACCTTGGGAATACTACAAGGTATTTGGGCCAAGGTATTTGGGCATTATAACAATACTTGGAGAGTATTTCTATACCACAAAGGGGGTATTTATACGAGACAACTAGGCTAGGGGTACCCACGGCAAAACACCTCGAAGGGAGGGAGGTGGCTCTCGGCCAAGGGCTCTCAAGGGGAGGGGGTGTGGTGGGCCAGCTCAAGGAGAGGAGTATTTTGAGACTTAGTTAGATTGCTCAAGTTTTTGGATGAAGAAAGTCTTCAACTAGAGGGTATTTATAGGTCAAGTGAAGGCCAACCAATGGCGAGATCCATCAGTGTTAGGCAAGTGTAAGGTCAAGATTAAGCCATGTGCAACCTTATCCATCTACCCAAAATATCCTACCAACTCCTTGACCAAAAATAATGCACAAAAAACGTGCCAACCTTCCCACTTTCGTCCGTCCACTCCTTCCATTAGAGGGTGACAAGTGTAAGCCCTCGTTGGTCCAAAATGTTCGTCTCTCGGAAAAATCCATAAAAATTATAAATGACATAGCCGGAATTTTCCCTACGAAGCGTGGAAAGCGTTTAAGTCAACGACTCTAATCGGGGTTGTGTACAAATTTGAAACTAGCCAACTTTAAGGCTCAAATTATAATACGTGCTGCTCACGTACATACTGCGGAAATACGGGGTATAACATTCTCCTCGCCTTAGAAACATTCGTCCCGAATGTTCCTTCTCAAGCGGATAACGATAAAGTTCTTCTAATAAGTTGCCAGCGCCACAATGGCCACGAAACAACACGTGCGCAAATACTTATATCCAAGTCCACGAGGAAACTCCTCTAACATCACAAACTTTTGTCACTTTTCCGCGAGGTTCTAGTGTCACTCCGGCGACCCAACAAATGGTACCGAACTGCATGCGATTCCTGAGGTCTAAAATATACATCCTTCGCACCTTCTCCCTTTACAAGAAATGATCATATCTATGCTCGCAATACATGCTCGCCTCTACCCTTACTCGTCGTACTCTTCTCGAACTCTTGAACTCTTCCAGTATACGTACCACACTTCAGTCATCACTTCATTCTCCAAACCTTGGAGTCACCACCTCCAACTTGGTTATCTTACTAGCCTCGATCTTCCTTAAGGCCACTTAGGCCTTCACGATCCGCCAGTCGAACATATCCACGAACTCATCGATGGTCATCTAAACTTGGGCCTAGCACCCTCGTGACCCTACCACTGGCGGGACCACCTGCTGACCCAGCCTCATTCGGGCTCACGGGTTGACACGCAACCGTCCTCAACCCGAGCCTGCATCACGCCGACTCTCTCGTTTCTCGATCCGGAACAACCTTGCTAATCACATCATGAAAGATACCACTTTCATTTACCCAACCCAGAGACTTATCACACAATATATTCTAGGCATAAAATGCACTCTGACAAGGATCACTCGCAAAATCTTGTACTCAAGACGGCTTACATCTAAGGTCTCAAGTAATATTCTAAGGTTCATCATTTTCTCACCCCCAGCTTACCTTTTCCCCAACCAGGTTCTACATCACATTTTAGCACAAAGCTATCCGAACATAACACTTAACACATTAACATAACATCAAAACATACAAGCCTCTAGATGGTTAAGGATATACCTGAAGCTACCGCTCCACTCTAATCATAAGTGCGCCTGCGGTATGCATGCGTAGAAGCGATGAACACGCATCGATCCGGTAGGCTGCGCCAGCTGCGGTACCTCTCCTATAAGCACGATCTCGTCACATGGCCACGGCGACGCGGTGAAACAAGCACCCGATAAAAAAGCGACATTTCGGGATGATGTTTGCCACATCGTGCGCTGAGGGACGTGAATCCTGGCTAGCACTCGCGTAAACTGTGAACGAAGCCACGGAGCTCGACCAGCTCGAATACCCCGAACGACACGAAGGCGTGGAGGACCACTGCATCTTGGCGGAGGTACATAACTAGGCTAACTGAGGCGGTCCGCCTCGAAAGTTACCAAAGGACCTGCTGTTACAGCCTGCCTGCGATCTCGGTCGTTCAGTCGACCTCTCGTGCCTCGCATCCTAGTGCATGAGCTTGTATGCGGGCAATGTCCATGCCGGTGAAGAGCTACACCCGTACAAGCCTACGCCAATGTCGTCCGGCCCGGTGGCGTGGCGGTGTACTCTGTCCTCCATATCCGCTACTCTGGCGGGAACATCTGAGCTAATGAGTCGAACTCCACATTGTACTCTCTAACCGTCGCCGTCACGCCTCGATGTCAAAAATCAGCCGGCGAGCCCTCACCATACGTGGAGGCAAGAAATGTGCAAGAAATGCCCTCGAGAACTTCGTCCCAAAGCTGCTGGAAGTGCATGCTCTTCCCGGGACGACTCGCGAATCAAACCGATCAGCTGCGGTATCACGCGGTGATGCGAACCAATACCACCGACTACGCCTCGAGGCTCGATCACTCTCATGATCCATTTGTAGTGTCGGATAAACTCACGAGGTCGTCCTCGGCTCTCGATCCATAGAACAACCGGAGGCTCTGACTCGGAAGTCCGTAGCCTCAGCCATGCGCTCGGGGTGAACTACGGTCTTCTTTGGCAGGCTGCTGCGTCGGCCTATCCTCATATCGGCCACGACCACGGCGATGGCGAACCATCTCCTTGTACCCCGTCTCATCGGCTCGGTGTGGGGTGGAGGCTCAGTCTTGTAGTCTCAGCGACATCTGCTGCGACTCTAAACTTCTTTGGTCTTTGGCGTCCTTGAAACCCGCCGTCGTCGAATCTTGTCTCAGTCTTGGCCGGCTGCGCCCTCGTGCTCCTCTGTATCTCACTAACGACTCCTCATTGCCTTGCCCATCTGGGCTGGGTTGCCTACGCGGAGGCATAAGCGGTAAATGAAAGGAATACGTCGGAGGGTCGATTTATCCTGACTCTACAGGCACGATCTCGAGAATGAGAAGAATAGAAACCAATCCTAAATGTCCTGCAACCTCACGATTATAGATGTGGTGCCTGACACCGATAATCAAGACTCTACTAGACACGGTGCATAGACACTTTCAGAGGACTAAGCGCTCGATACCACTTTTGTCACGACCGAACCGGGCGTGGTGGTGCCTACCGGGCACCCTGGTGATACAACATCGAGAGAAAATCAGCGGAAATAAAAAACATGAACATGAATTAAGAGAAAAGATAAATAAGCAGGCCAACCAAAGCGATTTGCCTTCATCATATATACATAAATACGACGATTATCCTTTTTACAAACCACACTTGTGTGATTACTCAGACCTCTAAGATTTTTTCAACGGTATGGCGGGACGGGGCCGCCATACCACGAATGTATAAGAATCTGGACTCGAGTAACATACAAAAGATAAGCCTCAGAAGGAAGAGCTTCAATCTGTTGAAAGGTGATCCTAAAGCGGGGATCGGCGGCCGATGTACCTTTTACTGCGGCATGACGCGGCCCCGAAGGAGGTCGATCTGGCAATTACCAGTATGTGAAAGCGTAAATCACGTAAATGAAATCATAATAGTCTATATAAAGCGGGAGACATGTATGATAACCAAACTACGATTCACAACATAGAAGCGATCATGTCAAGTCGGGGACTCGCGCCTCAAAGTCATCCCTCATGCGTGGAACTTCTTCCTCATTGCCGCGATCTAGGTACAAATCATGTGATCGTATAACGGTCTCGGCCCATCTTATGGACCCGATATAGAAGCGTGTGGAATACATTCCGGATGAACGGTAGTCGATGAAATACATTCGGATGAACCGGTAGTCAAGTGATATACATTCGGATGAGCCGGTAATCAAGTGAAATACATTCGGATGACCCGTAATCAAGTGAAATACATTCGGATGACCGTGTCAAGTGAAATACATTCGGATGAGACCATTAATCAAGTGAAATACATTCGGATGACCCGTGTCAAGTGAAATACATTCGGATGACGGTAGTCGAGTAGAACACGATACTTGCACAACAAGGCTATCACACGTAACATGGTCAAGTTTCATAACAACAAGCATAAGCAAGTTACACCGCGACTCAAGGTACTTTCATTTTATGTCAAAGTCGGATTTTAACCTTAAAGTACTACGTCCGTTAAATTCCCTTTAAGATCCATTTCTTTTACAAAGGTCACGATACGTAGTATAAAATTTGAGTGACTAACATTGTTAAGTAAACCAAAATGCTTTCCTTTGTAAAATCAAGTAACAACCTTATTTTCCAAGCGTTCAAGTTTGCCTAATTTCGAATGCTCAAGTTTCTCATTTTAGAAAAAGGTTTAGTAGTTCATAGTTTTAAATACTTTAAAACATAATTCTCCTTTAAGCGTTTTGAGAAACCTATGTCTTATAAGTGAGTAGGTTATTCTTGTTTATAATCAATCTTATTAAGCGGCCATGATCTAGGAAATGTCATTTTGTCTCATCTTAGCTTCATGCGGATGGAAGTTTCTCTTGGTTTTAATAATACTAAATCTGTCCAAAACATTTCCTTTTATTAACGCTGCGATGGTTTGTCGATACACATTCGATTTCGAAATCGGTAAAACATTTTAAGCCGTTATACCTAACTTCCCATAAAGCTAGTATAACTCTTAAGTTTCCAAAACCAAGTATTACTTCTCTCTCAAAATGATTCAAAAATCTTTTGAAATACTTCAAGTTCTTTATTATCACATAGCCAGCCAGTTATAGTTCAAATCAATTACCTCTTAAAAACCACAAGTACTTTCTTACCTACATAAAGCTGTTATAACCAACTTCCCATAAAGTCGTTATAACACTTTATGTTTCAAACCAATCAAATACAGTAAACATATGCGTCTGCCGTACTACATAGTTATACACATATCATGCTAGAACAAATAGGAAGAGGTTCACATACCTCGCGGCGATTATCGACTAATAGCAAAAGCGCTCCAGTACCTCAAGCGTCGGCTACACTCTCGATCAAGCGGTCACTCCACGTAGTACTACAACCTATAGAGGCCACTGGCGCCTATTAATATCTTTAGATCGGCGTAGAATATTCTCTGAAAAATTGGCGCACCTCCCCACATAGCGGCGTAAATCTCTCTCCTCTAGAGGCGGCTACCAAGCCAACCGGGGGTTAACACGTCTAACGGGCGTGTACAATTCTACTACACGGTAATGTTACACAAGTCTCATGTCTGATCCTATGTAATTACTGATTCGATTCTCTTCTTTAAATTCGGGCTTAAGTCGCGAGACATTCGTAAGTATTGTCGGGCTTAAGTCAAAAGACATTGCCGCAACTATGTTCAGTTCTATATATAGTATACTTAACTATATACTCCTACAACATGTAATTTCCAATTACAACGGAAGGTCAAGAATGTTTACCTCGATAAGCCCAAAATTATCAGAGTTTATATGTCGATCTGAACAACGTTTAGCTCTACTCGGGCGCTCAATCCGTTCAACCAACCCTTAGAAGTTCTAACCAACTTCTACTTATGACTTCAACTACGGGTGAAGATTTACTTAGGGTTTCGTTTTTGTGGTGAGGAAGTATAATAGTATTTTACAGGCTTTTGTAAAAGTGTAACCTTGGGAATACTACAAGGTATTTGGGCCAGGTATTTGGGCATTATAACAATACTTGGAGTATTTCTATACCACAAAGGGGTATTTATACGAGACAACTAGGCTGGGGTACCCACGGCAAAACACCTCAAGGGAGGAGGTGGCTCTCGGCGAGGGCTCTCAAGGGGAGGGGGTGTGGTGGGCCCAGCTCAAGGAGAGGGAGTATTTTGAGACTTAGTTAGATTGCTCAAGTTTTGGATGAAGAAAGTCTTCAACTAGAGGTATTTATAGGTCAAGTGAAGGCCAACCAATGGCAAGATCCATCCAAGTGTTAGGCAAGTGTAAGGTCAAGATTAAGCCGTATGTGCAACCTTATCCATCTACCCAAAATATCCTACCAACTCCTTGACCAAAAATAATGCACAAAAAACGTGCCAACCTTCCCACTTTCGTCCGTCCACTCCTTCCAATTAGAGGGTGACAAGTGTAAGCCCTCTCGTTGGTCAAAATGTTCGTCTCTCGGAAAAATCCATAAAATTATAAATGACATAGCGGAATTTTCCCTACGAAATTGTGGAAAGCGTTTAGTCAAAAACGACTCTAATCGGGTGTTGTGTACAAATTTCGAAACTAGCCAACTTTAAGGCTCAAATTATAATACGTACGCGCTCACGTACATACTCTGGAAATACGGGGTATAACAGTTTTGTGGGTGCACTTGGCTTGATCTTGGCCTTACACTTGCCTTGCACATGGCTTGATCTTGGCCATTGGTTGGCCTTTGGTTTTGCTATAAATACCCCCCCCCCCCTTTGTGAAGACTTCATTCATCCACAAATGTTTCCAAGTCTTGAAATCCTCCCCTCCTCTTGTGGCTCTCGTCCAAACCTCTCCTCCTCCTAGTGGCCTTTGGCGAGAGGTCTCCACTCCCACTTGTGGTGTCTGGCAGTGGGTACCCCTAGCCTAGTTACTTTCGTATAATACCCCTTGTTGTGGTATAGAAATACTCTCTAGTATTGTTATAATGCCCAAATACCTTAGCCTTATACCTTGTAGTATTCCAAAGTTACCTCTTTGCGTGAGAGTGCGGAAATACTACCTTTGTCTTTTTAGTCTCAAACCGAAACCCTAAGGAAAATCTTCATTGTTGGTTGAAGTTTTGGAGTAGAAGTTAGTTAGAACTTCTAAGGGTTGTTTGGAGCACTCGGAGTAGGAGCTAAGCGTTGCTCGGGATCGACTTTTACTTGGATAATTTTGGGCTTATCGAGGTAAACACTACTTGTCACGACCGATTCGGGCCGTGGTAGTGCCTTACCGGGCACCCTAGTGATACAACATCGAGTGTCAGCGGAACATAAAGCGATACAAGACATATTATGAAATATGAAACAATAATCGAGAAAAACTTGCCTTCGGCGTATATATAAATAACAACTTTTTCCAACATGAGCAGTTTTAATCCTTTTTACAAACCACACTTACAAGATTACTACGGACCTCTAAGAAATGATACGACAACAATGGCGGGACGGGGCCCGCCATACCACGAATGTAAACACCTACAACAACGGGGACTATACGGCTGATAAGCCTCGGAGCGGAGCTTTCCCATGCTGTGACCCTAAGAGCGAGGATCAATGGTCGTGTACCTTTACTGCGGCATGAACGCATCCCGAAGGAGAGTCGATGCAACAGTGCAAGTATGTGAAACTAAAAATCGTAAATGAAATCATAATAGTCTATAAGCGGGAGACATGTATGATAACCAAACTACGATTCACAATAATAGCGATCGTGTCAAGTCGGGGACTCGCGCCTCAAGTCATCACTCCAAATATAACAATGGGTCTCACGCCCACAACATCAATCATGCCCGTGGAATACCTTCCGCCAGCTGTGGCGATTTATGATATAAAAGCACGAGGAACACACATGAACACGGGTCCGCTGTGCCGTAATAACTGCGTGCGGGGGTAATGCGAAGGCATAGCGACTACTAACACCAGCGGTACCCAACAAGGTCATGAAGCGTATCATAAGATCTGTCTAGGCCGTCACATGATCAAAGGCGACCACTTGCGCGCGATATCTAATGTGCGCGTCTAGCCACAGAACTTTCGCGACTCGCGTAGGCAATCAGATCGGCCCGCATGAGGTATAACCCGCGTCGGGTAGCTACTCCCGGCGGCGTCTGGACTCGCCCGTCCGCGTAGCCCTGAGACGCGCATGACCACAAGGGCGCATCTAACCACGGAACTCCGCGATTCGCATAGCCCACGGACCCGCGTGGTAGTCTCGAATCATAGGTCCATCGACGCTGAGTCTACCCGCGTCGGAGGCGGCTTAACCCGGAATCATCTCGAGATGAGTGATGTATAATACTATCATAACGACTTATCGTTAAACAACATAAGCACAACAAAGGAAAAACCCTTTACCTGAACATCACGAATACTAACACACGTAGCATCTAGCATGTTTACTTATCAAATCAACGAAGGTATTACAAGGCTATCACAAACCAACACAATCAAGTTATACACACGGTACTTTCACTATATGCTAACAAGTTCGGGTTTTATCCCCAAGTACTTCATACATTAATTCTTTAAAAGATACGTTACTTTATAAAGTCACACAATACGTAGTATATGAAAATATAGTGATTATCTTTTGAAGTAAATCAAAACACTTCTCTTTGTAAAACTCAAGTAACAACATTATTTTCCAAGCGTCCAAGTTTGCCTAATTTCAAATGTTCATGTTTCTTATTTAGAAAGGTTTCGTAGTTCATAGTCTTATTCATTTAAGAATATAATTCTCCTTTAAACTATCGAGAAACATAAGTCTTATATCTGAGTAGGATATTCTTGTTTACAACAATCTTATTACGACCATGATCTAGGAAATATCATTTTGTCTCATCTTGGCTTCTATGCGGATGGAAGTTTCTCTTGGTTTTAATAATACTTAATCTGTCAAAACATTTCCTTTTATTAACGCAGCGGTGGTTTGTCGATACACGTTCGATTTCCAAAATCGATAAAACATTCTTAAGGCGTTATACCTAACTTTCCATAAAGCTAGTATAACTCTTAAGTTTTCAAAACAAATCAGTATTACTTCTTCTCTCAAAATGATTCAAAACTCTTTTGAAATACTTGAGTTCTTTATTAACACATAACAAGCGGTTATAGTTCAAATCAGTTACCTTTTAAAAACCACGTGTATTTTCTTACCAACGTAAAGCCGTTATAACCAACTTCCCATAAAGCGTTATAACACTTTATGTTTACACCAATCAAATACATTTAGTACGTATGCGTCTGCCGTACTACATAGTTCACACATATCATGCTAGAAGAGATAGGAAGAGGTTCACATACCTCGCGGCAGTATCGACTAATAGCAAACGCTCAAGTACTCCCAGTATCGGCTACTCCTAAAGCCAAGTAGAGCGCCACACGTAGTACTTGACCTATAAGGACACAAGGCGCTTATTAACATTAAGATCTTATCGTAGAACATTACGAGAAAATTCGTGACTCCTCACTTAACAGCGTAAATCTCCTCCTCTGCGGGGCTGCCAAGCCAGAGGGTTATACATCTAACGACGGGTACAATTCTACTCCACAAGATTACTACACAAGTCTCAGTAAGCGATTGATTCGATTCTTGAGCTTAAGTCAAAAGACATTGCCAACTAACCACGTTGATTCTATAAATGGTATACTTTAACTATATATTCTAACAACATGTAATTTCCAATTACAATAGAGGACAAGATATTTACCTCGATAAGCCCGTAATTATCCAAGTATAAAGTCGATCTGGGCAATCGTTTAGCTCGACTCCGGCGCTCGACCGCTCTAAACCACTTAGAAGTTCTAACCAACTTCTACCACAATACTCCAACGGACTATGGAGATTTTCCTAGGGTTTCGGTTTTGTATTGACGGGAAGTATAATAGTATTTCCGGGCTTTTCGTATAGGTATAACCTTAGAATACTACAAGGTATACAGCTAAGGTAATTTGGGCATTATAACAATACTTTGATAGTATTTCTACACCACAAAGGGGGGTATTATCACAGCAACTTGGCTAGGGGGTACCCGGCCACTGCACTACTAGGAGGGGGTGTACCCGCCAAGGCGAGCCTCTAGGAGAGGGAGGCCTCTTGGCGAACTCAACACTGGGGAGGGAGAAGATTTAACACTTAGAAACATTTAGGAAAGGATGAAGAATTCATCAAAGGGAGAGGGGTATTTATAGCACAAGCCAAGGCCAACCAATGGCCAAGATTGAGCCAAGTGCTACACAAGTGTAGGGCAAGATATGCCCAAGTGCCCCTAGTCCCTCTCCCAAAACCTCACAAATATCTGCAAAATATCTACCACTGACCTCACGATTAGTCCCACGTGCGCCCAGCTTGCCCGCTGATGAGAGGGTGCCAAGTGCGCCCTCTCGTTGGTCCAAAATGTTCAGTCTCTCGGAAAAATCCATAAAAATAAGAAAAGACATAGCCGAATTTTCCGCCGCAAGTTATGTAAAACATTTCATTAAAGGTAACGACTCTAACAAGGGTGTTGTGCACAAATGCCATTCGGCGAGCCAACTAGGCGGGGTGACACGTGTCACCCTCCTATTGGCCCAAAATAAAACATCTTCCAAAAATATCCACAATGGCCAAAATCTAGAAAACAAAGTGGGCCCACAAAAGCGTAAATTTCTCGTGGGCCCACGTGACCATTTCAGAAAATAAAATTCCATAATTCTCTAATATTCGAAGTCCGAATACCAAATGGGAATCAATTCCCGTTAACGAACCTTTTTCCTTCACAAAAGCGGAAACTTTTCCGTGGAAAAATCGCCTCTTTCTTCCTTTCGATCTTTACATCGTATTCAAATGCGTGCGTCCTTGCATACATACCGGGAACTACGGGGTATAACACTCTTGTCCTTCTATTGTGATTGGAAATTACATGTTGTTGATTATATAGTTGAAGTATACTATATATAGTCTTGAGCGTAGTTAGTTGGCAATGTCTTTTGACTTAAGCTGAAGAATCTGAATGAGCTGTAATTACATAGGGTGTATTCTGATGAACTTGTGTCTTGTGTAGTAGAATTATGCAGCGTCCGGTTACACGTGTAAACCCCCCCCCTGGTTGGCTTGGTAGCCGGCCTCGATAGAGGAGGAGATTTACGCTGTTGCGGGGGGGGGAGGTGCTGCCGAATTTTCTGTAGAAAGATAGAAACTTGTGTTTTGGGGTTAATAGACGTTTGTGACCTTTATAGGTGAAAGTACTAAGAGTAGCGTATTCTACTCGAGGAGTGGAAAGGGCTAGCAAGGTTGTAGTACTTGGAGCTTTTTGCTTATTGTCGATAATCGTCGCGAGGTATGTGAACCTCTTCCTATCTCTTCTAGCATGATATGTGTGAACTATGTAAGTACGGTAGACGTACATGTGTTAACTGTGTTTGATTGTTCTTAAAACATAAAGTGTTATAACGGCTTTATGGGAAGTTGGTTATAACAGCTTTATGTAGGTAAGAAAATACTTTGTGGTTTTAAAAGGTAACTGATGTGAATTATAACTGGCTTGTTATAATAAAGAACTTGATGTATTTCAAAGATTTCTAAATCGTTTTGAAGGGAGAGTAACACTTGGTTTTAAAGGTTTTAAAAAGAGTTATACTAAGCTTTATGGGGAGTTAGGTATAATGTCTTAAGAGGTAAAGAAAATGGTTTACTGATGTTAGAAGTTAAGAGACTTGATCTTATAAGATAAGAGACTTAACTTATTTGTTTTAATGTGAATGTTTGTGTGAAACCTCATTCGTGAGTAATGAGTACTTGGTTTTATTTAAAGGGATAATGTTTCTTGATTTGGAAATCGAGAATGTGTATCGACAGGACCACTGCAGCGTTAATAAAGGAAAATGTATTGAATAATGATGAATTGTATTAAAACCAGTAGAAACCTCCATCTGCATAGAAACTAAGATGAGACAAAATGATATACATTTTCTAGATCATGGCTGCTGTAATAAGAATGTTGTAAACAAGAATAGCCTACTCTCACGTGAGACATATATTACTCAATTGTTCTAAAAAGGAATCAAGTGATTAAGTTTGGGAACTATGAAACCATTTGAAAATGAGAAGCTTGAGTAATTGAAACTAGGCAAAGCGGAACTTAGGAAAGAATGTTGTTACTTGATTTTGAAAAGGAATGTGGGTTGGTCATTCTAATACTACGGTATCGGGTGACTTTTATAAAAGTAATGGATCTCTTTTAAAAGAACTTAACGTATGTAGTACTTTGGGGTTAAAAACCCGGACTTTGGCATAAAATGAAAGTACTTTGTGTTGTTGTGAAACTTGCCTATGCTTGTTGTTGTGAAACTTGTCTATGCTTGTTGTTGTGAAACTTGCCTATGCTTGTTGTTGTGAAACTTGCCTATGCTTGTTGTTGTGAAACTTGCCTATGCTTGTGATGATAGCCTTTGTTGTACAAGTGTGGTATTTACGTATTCTGGCGTCTCTCGATAGAGGCGGTTGACTTGTTGAGAACTTCTTGGGGCGTCTTTGGCGGTGATGGAGAATTCCACGGGTATGTTTCCATTTTGATTCTTGTCTTGTTGTTGATATCACATGGGACGTATACTGCCGTCTGATGTTAGAGGCATGCGGCCGTGCGGCGGGTTGATTACCGATATATGGTTATTCTTGCAACATGGGCGTGTCTACCGTCTGATATTCGGGGACATGTGGCCATGCGGCGGGGTTGACCACCGATATATTGTTATTGAGGTTACATGGGCATGTCTGCCGTCTGCAAAGATTCCGGGGCATGTGGCGTGCGGCCTTGTTATTATTGATGCATCATGGACATGTCTACACCGTCTGATTCCGGGGCATGCGGCCATAATGCGAACATGATGGATGTTGTGGGCGTGAGACCCATAGTTATATTTAGTGGTGACTTTGAGGCGTGAGTCCACGACTTGACATATTTGTTTTTATGTTGTGAATCAGTAAGTTTGGTTATCATACATGTCTCCGGCTTTTATAGACTAGTATGATTTCATTTCTGATATTTTCTGATTTCACATACTTGGTACTGTTATCTTGACCTCCTTGGCTGCGTTCATCTGCGGTAGAGTGTCGGTCGTGGATCCCCGCTCTTAGGATCTCATTTCAACGTGTTGGAAAGCTCCGTTCCTTGGAGGCTTATCTTTGGTATGTTTCCACGAGTTGTAGGTTCTTGTACATTCGGGGTATGGCGAAGCCCTGTCGTCATAGTTGTTGTAAATCTTAAGTGCATGCTTGTTGTAGGCGGGGTTTGTAAAAGGATAAGCTGTTGGGTTTTTATGTATATCTTGAAGGCAAGCCGCTTTGGTTGCTTTGTTTATTTATTATATCTCTTGTCTCATGACTCGTGTTTTATTTTCCATTGGTTTTCTCGATGTTGTATCACTAGGGTGCGAGGGTAGGCACGATGCGGGCCCGGTTCGGGCGTTACAAAGTGGTATCGAGCGATTAGTCCTCGGAAAGTGTCTACGGACGTGTCTAGTAGAGTCTTGGTTATCGATGTGTTGTGCACCATCTATAATCGAGAGGCTATAGGACATTTAGGATTGGTTTCTATTCTTCTCATTACGAGATCGTGCCTTAGAATTTGAGTTATGAGTTGGATCCTCGACGTATTCCTTTCATTACCGTTATGCCTCGCAAGCGGCGGGCCCAGTGGGCAAGCGGGAGGCTGCTAGTGAGATCTGAGAAGTGCGAGCGCGAGCGGTCGATGCACGAGCGATCTTCCGACGGCGAGTTTAGCGGCGCCGCCCGGCCCAGCGAGTTTTGAGCGCGGCCGTGGCTGATGAGACTCTGATACTGAGCCTCGATCCACGATGCAGGCGGGAGATGGGTCGCGAGAGATGGCGATTTTTGGCGAGTTGTGGCGAATATGAGGCAGTGGATCTGGCGATTCAGTTCAGCGCTTTGTAGTGCACGAAGCGAATAGTTTGAGGCTACGGGACTTTCGAGTTGTAGCCCGAGTTTTATGGGTCGAGGCACGAGGATGATCGCGAGGAGTTCATCCGTCGATTCTGAGAGGATCATCACGGGTGATCAAGGCTTGAGACCGAGTGCGTGACCTTCGGTTCGCGTCGGTGCGTGATACTGCGATCGATTAGTTTGATTCGTGGGAGCTTTCGGGAGAGCATACCTCCGGTATGGGATGAGTTTTGGGGCTTTTCTCACGCACTTCTTGCCTCCGCGGATGAGGAGGCGCAGGTAAACAAATTTTATTCTTGAGGCAGAGAGAGGCGCTGTCGGGAGTACAATGTCGAGTTCGATTCTTTGGCTCGATATGTCCTGCACTAGTTGCGAATATGGAAGATAGGGTGCATCGCTACGTCGCGGGCTCGATGATTACCTAGCGAGAGTTGTTGGTGTTTCTCTTCGGGCATGGGCGTTGCCGCGTTCGAGCTCGTCTTATTTGAGGTGCGAGGCCGCGGTCGGCAGGTGGGCCGCTTTGTGAGAAGAAGGCCAAGGCGGCGGATATTTTGGCGACTTTGAGGCGGACCGCCTCGGCGAACTAGTTATGTACCTCCGCCATTGCAGTGGTCCTCCGCGACGCCGGGACCGCTTGGGATATTCGGGGCGGTCGGGGCTCCCGGAGTTTGAATGTTGAGGAGTAGGGGTGTTGGCGGATCGATCACCCTACCTCGGTGTGGTCGATGTGGTAGACCGCATTTGGGAAGTGTCGTAGTACCAAGGGAGCTTGTTACTCTTGCGGCCAGCGAGGCCATATGACGAGAGCGTCGAGGCGGTAGCGGTAGGGCGGCCTGACTACTAGGCGATTGCGGGCCACGGTAGAGTCGCGGTGGAAGTTCGATTTTAGCGGTCCTTGAACGCCTAGTTTCAGTATATCCTTAACCACAGTAGATACTTGTATGTATTGGTGTTAATGATGTGTTAAGTGTTATGTTCGGATAGCTTTGTGCTATAGTGTGATTTAAAAATCTGGTTAGTGTGAGATGGAAGTGGTAGCTTCCATGATGTGTTCGTGTCGGAGGCGGAAGTTGGCGCTACGGTGGGTCGGGTTGGGGCCATGTTGCGGGCCAACCGCGTCCGTTCGAGGAAGGTCAGCTACAGGTGGTCGCGGTGGCGAGTCACGAGGTGCTAGGCCCAGTTTAGATGACCATCGTATGAGTTCGTGGATCGTTCGACCAGAATCGGTTCGTGAAGGCGGGAATGGCCTTAGAGAAATCGAGGGTAGTAAGATGACCAAGTTTGGAGGTAGTAACTCCAGGGTTGGAAAGCGAAGCGTTGACGGAAGTGTGATGCGGATACTAGAAAGAGCTCGAGTGTTGAAAGTGCAGCGAGATAGGAGAAGTGAGCGTGTGAGATCGTTTCTTTTGTGAAATGTAGGTGCGAAGGAGTATATTTTAGACCTCGGGTAAGGGTTTTGTGATGATTAGAGTGTTTCCTCATTGACTTGGGTTTAAGTATTGTGCGTTTGTTATTTTTATGGCGGTGTGGCATGATCGTTTTCGTGCGTATAGCGATGAAGGCTATACTAGCGCGTGTTTGTGTTGAGACTTGAGAAGGAACATTCGGGACGAATGTTTCTAGAGGAGAATGTTATACCAGTATTTCAGTATATGCGTGGGGCGTGCGTAGAAAATTTGAGCCTTAAGTTAGGCAAAGGAATTTGGGCACAAGTGCGAATAGAGTCGTTTTTAATGAAAGCGTTTCCACGACTTTCGTAGAGAAAATTCGGCTATGTCATTTATAATTTTTGCGGATTTTTAGGGTGTGAAACATTTTGGACCAACGGGAGGGTGACATGTCACCCTCACATTGGAAAGCAAATGGATTGGCTTGGGCGATTTAGGCGTCAAGAGCCTTGGTTGGCCTTGGCGATTGGCTCCTCTTTTGTGCCTTGTTTGTGGCTTGTTTTGTGGAGTGTTTTGTGGAGTGTTTTGTGGGTGCACTTGGCTTGATCTTGGCCTTACACTTGCCTTGTAAATGGCTTGTTCTTGGCCATTGTTTGGCATTTGGTTTTGCTATAAATACCCCAGCTGTGAAGACTTCATTCATCCACAAATGTTTCCAAGTCTTGAAATCCCTCCTCCTCTTGTGGCTCGTCCTAAGCCTCTCCCTCCCACTCCTAGTGGCCTTTGGCGAGAGGTCTCCTCTCCCTTGTGGTGTCTAGCGTGGGGTACCACTAGCCTAGTTACTTTCGTATAATACCCTTGTTGTGGTATAGAAATACTCTCTAGTATTGTTATAATGCCCAAATACCTTAGCCTTATACCTTGTAGTATTCCAAAGTTACCTCTTTGCGTAGAGTGCGGAAATACTACTTTTGTCTTTTTAGTCTCAAACCGAAACCACAGGAAAATCTTCATTGTTGGTTGAAGTTTTGGAGTAGAAGTTAGTTAGAACTTCTAAGGGTTGTTTGGAGCACTCGGAGTAGGAGCTAAGCGTTGCTCGGGATCGACTTTTACTTGGATAATTTTGGGCTTATCGAGGTAAACACTCTGTCCTTCTATTGTGATTGGAAATTACATGTTGTTGATTATATAGTTGAAGTATACTATATATAGTCTTGAGCGTAGTTAGTTGGCAATGTCTTTTGACTTAAGCTGAAGAATCTGAAGCGAAGCGTAATTACATGGGTGTATTACGATGACTTGTGTCTTGTGTAGTAGAATTGTAGCGTCGGTTAGGCGTGTAAACCCCACAGTTGGCTTGGTAGCCGGCCTCGATAGAGGATGAGATTTCTGTTGTGCGGGAGTCTTCTGAATTTTACGTAGAAAGATAGAAACTTGTGGTTTGGGGTTAATAGGCGTTTGTGACCTTTATAGGTGAAAGTACTAAGAGTAGCGTATTCTACTCGAGTGGAAAGGGCTAGCAAGGTTGTAGTACTTGGAGCTTTTTGCTTGTCGATAATCGTCGCGAGGTATGTGAACCTCTTCCTATCTCTTCTAGCGTGATATGTGTGAACTATGTAAATGCGGTGACGTCGTATGTTAAGCGTGTTTGATTGTTCTTAAAACATAAAGTGTTATAACGGCTTTATGGGAAGTTGGTTATAACGACTTTATGTAGGTAAGAAAATACTTTGTGGTTTTAAAAGGTAAGCGATGTGAATTATAAGCGGCTTGTTATAATAAAGGACTTGATGTATTTCAAAAGATTTATAAATCGTTTTGAAGGAGAGTAACACTTGGTTTTAAAAGGTTTTAAAAGAGTTATACTAAGCTTTATGGGAGTTAGGTATAATGTCTTAAGAGGTAAAGAAAATGGTTTCTTGATGTTAGAAGTTAAGAGACTTGATCTTATAAGATAAGAGACTTAACTTATTTGTTTTAATGTGAATGTTTGTGTGAAACCTCATTCGTGAGTAATGAGTACTTGGTTTTATTTAAAGGGATAATGTTTCTTGATTTGGAAATCGGAATGTGTATCGACAGGACCCTGCGGCGTTAATAAAGGAAAATGTATTGAATAATGATGAATTGTATTAAAACCGGTAGAAACCTCCATCTGCATAGAAACTAAGATGAGACAAAATGATATACATTTTCTAGATCATGGGCTTTCTGTAATAAGAATGTTGTAAACAAGAATAGCCTACTCTCGTGAGACATATATTACTCGATTGTTCTAAAAGGAATCAAGTGATTAAGTTTGGGAACTATGAAACCATTTGAAAATGAGAAGCTTGAGTAATTGAAACTAGGCAAAGCGGAACTTAGGAAAAGAATGTTGTTACTTGATTTTGAAAAGGAATGTGGGTTGGTCATTCTAATACTACGGTGTCGGGTGACTTTTATAAAAGTAATGGATCTCTTTTAAAGAACTTAACGTATGTAGTACTTTGGGGTTAAAAACCGGACTTTGGCATAAAATGAAAGTACTTTGTGTTGTTGTGAAACTTGCCTATGCTTGTTGTTGTGAAACTTGCCTATCTTTGTTGTTGTGAAACTTGCCTATGCTTGTTGTTGTGAAACTTGCCTATGCTTGTTGTTGTGAAACTTGCCTATGCTTGTTGTTGTGAAACTTGCCTATGCTTGTGATGATAGCCTTTGTTGTACAAGTGTGGTATTTACGTATTCTGCGTCTCGATAGAGGCGGTTGACTTGTTGAACTTCTTGGGGCGTCTTTGGCGGTGATGGAGAATTCCACGGGTATGTTTCCATTTTGATTATTGTCTTGTTGTTGATATCACATGGGCGTGTCTACCGTCACGATATTAGGGCATGCGGCCGTGCGGCGGGTTGATTACCGATATATGGTTATTCGCAACATGGGCGTGTCTGCCGTCGCGATCGGGACATGTGGCCGTGCGGCGGGTTGACCCGATATATTGTTATTGAGGTTACATGGGCATGTCTACCGTCACGATATTCGGGGCATGTGGCGATCGACCTTGTTATTATTGTTGCATCATGGACATGTCTACACCGTCGCGATATTCCGGGCATGCGGCCATAATGCGAACATGATGGATGTTGTGGGCGTGAGACCCATAGTTATATTTAGTGGTGACTTTGAGGCGTGAGTCCACGACTTGACATATTTGTTTTATGTTGTGAATGTAAGTTTGGTTATCATACATGTCTCGGCTTTTATAGACTAGTATGATTTCATTTCTGATATTTTCTGATTTCACATACTTGGTACTGTTGTCTTGACCTCGCCCGGGCTGCGTTCATCTTGCGGTAGAGTACATCGATCGTGGATCCCGCTCTTAGGATCTCATTTCGGCGTGTTGGAAAGCTCGTTCCTTGAGGCTTATCTTTGGTATGTTTCCACTGAGTTGTAGGTTCTTGTACATTCGGGGTATGGCGAGCCCTGTCGTCATAGTTGTTGTAAATCTTAAGTGCATGTAGCTTGTTGTGGCGGGGTTTGTAAAAAGGATAAGCTGTTGGGTTTTTATGTATATCTTGAAGGCAATTGCTTTGGTTGGCTTTGTTTATTTATTATATCTCTTGTCTCATGACTCATGTTTTATTTTCCTGGTTTTCTCGATGTTGTATCACTAGGGTGCGGGTAAGGCACGATGTGGGCGGGTTGGGCGTTACACATGTAATGCCAAGTCGGTGGGTTAGGAGATTAACTCACTTCTTTGAAAATAGTAAGGATGTCTTAAGTGGATTTTAAAGTTAAGGGACTTGAAGAGTTTTAAAAGTATGTGATACTTGTTCCGTTTTAAGCGTATAAGTCCTTGGATAGGAAATTGTTTATGGCTAAGGCATAAAGTGAATATAACGACCTTATGGGAAGTTAGTTATATTTGCTTTATGGAAAGATAAATGACTTGATTTTAGTGAAAAGGCAACTTGATTTTTAAGGCATCAATTGCCTAAGGTTTTATAATAAAAGAGTCACTTGAGTTCTAAAGGTTAAGAGACTAATTGTATTTTTGAAAGTTAAGAGAATTGATTTGAAAGTATTTAATACTTGGTTTCAAAAAGTAGAAGTCTCTTGGTTATAAAAGGAATGAGTTGGTCTAAAACCGTAAAGGGTTATAACGGCTTTATGGGAAGTTGGTTATAACGACTTTATGGAAGGTTAAAAGAATGGTTTTCTTCAGTAATGTAAGCAAAGAAATGATTTGATATAAGGAAGGGCAAACTGTTTTTGAGGTACCAGTTGCTTAGGGTTTTTAAGAAAGTAGTCACTTATTTTAGAAGCGGTAATTGTATTTCTAAAAATGTATTGTGACTTGTCTTGAAAGACGGATAGGACTTGATACTATAGTTGTTAGTATCAGGAAGTTGTAATTGAAAAGAGTCTTTCTAAAGGAGTAGAGCGCGTAGTACGTTGGGTTAAATTCGGATTTTAGATGACATTATCGACCAGAATGGGCGGACGTATACCTTGCAGGCGGACTATATGACATTATCGACCGAGAATGGGCGGGCGATATACCTTCTGAGCGGACTATATGACATTATCGACCGAGAATGGGCGGGCGTTATACCTTTGCAGGCGACTATATGACATTATCGACCGAGGAATGGGCGGGCGATACCTGAGCGGACTATATGACGTTATCGACCGAGAATGGGCGGGCGTTATACCTTTAGGCGGACTATATGACATTATCGACCCAGGAATGGGCCGGGCAGTATACCTTTACGGGCAGACTAGATGACATTATCGACCCAGGATTGGGCCGGGTAGTATACCTTTACGGGCAGACTATGTGACCTTGATCGCGTCCTAAATTGGGCCGGGTAGTATAGGTGCCCCTCGTAAAGGGCCGGATTATACTTATGAAAGATAAGTGAGTTATATAGTAATGAACTTAATGATTCTTTTTCTAATAATGTACGTAAGAATGTGGCTGTAACTTTTATTAAGAATGGAAAAGATAGTAAGGTGCGATTAAGTTCATAAGTGGTAATGACACGGCAGGATCTGGTATGTATTGTTTTATACTTGTCCTTGTCATTCTTTTGTACGGTTATGATCACATTTCTTCACGTTATTTACTGTTCCATATTCGAATTTTGTCTTGACCCCGCTTGTGCGTTCATGCCGCAGTTTAGGTACCAGGTTGGTTATCCTTGCTCTTAGGATCTCGGTTGATTTTGGGAAAAAGCTCCATTTGCTCGAGGCTTTATCTCTTGATACAGTTTTCAAGTAGTAGATTCATGTATATTCAGGGTATGGCGGGGCCGCCATACGGATGTTATGTTAAAACTCTTAAGTGCAGTAGTCACACATTGTGGGTCAATTTGTAAAAAAGGAGGCAAGCTGCTTGATTGTATATATGTATGTCGGGAAGGTGGCCCTATCGGCTAACTTTGTTGTTTTATACATTGTTTTATTTTATAAGTTTCATGTATGTTCGTGATTATCTCTCGATGTATACCATGAGGTGCTGTAGGGCACCGATCGCGATCGAGGTCGTCGTGGCGATTATAATGCCCAAAATACCTAGCCCAAATCCCAGTCCTTTGTAGAAGTTGTGAAGAACTTAAGGTTTCTTGGAGCTAGGAGCGTACAACTTAGGAGCTAAACCTTGCTCAGCGCGACTTTATCTAGGATATTATTGGGCTTACCGGGTAACTAATCCTAACCCTCTTTTGAATTAGAGAATACATCTTTGTAGTAGTATAAGAATAAGTATTAAATACTTAGAAGAATATTACGAATAGAATTGAAGCTGTACTTGAAGGACTGTTTCCAATAGACTTATATAGCTCACGGGTAGGGTTGTGCTGCCCGACTTTCCGTAGAATTGTGAACCCTCTGTTTAGAATGACCTTGAGTAGTCTAGACTTTGATAGATGTCGTGACTATTATAGGGATTCTCTGTAGCGGCATATTGACTTGGCGGGAGGTTTTTGGTAGAAGGTATGTGATTCTTCCTAAGCATGATATTTTAACACATATTTATAGTACGGTGAGACGTCGTGTGTTAAGCGAATAATAACTACGGCAATGTCGTTTGACTTAAGCTGAATAATAACTACGGCAATGTCTTTTGACTTAAGCTGAATAATAAGAATCGATGCATTTCAAAGAACTACTGAATCATTTTTAACAGAAGATAAATATTTGGTTTTAAAACAAAAGCTTAAGAGTTATACTAGCTTTATGGGAAGTTAGGTATAACAACTTAAGAAAGATAAAAAGGAATGTTTACTTGTTTGTTTATAAAAGCCTTGTATTGATTTACATTAAGTGTAGTAAGATTTGTTTGATAAGTAGACATATTATGATGCTACCGTGATAGTGTCTTGAAATCTTGTGTAAGGGGTCATTCTTGTTGTGCTTACGTTGCTAACCGGTAAGTCGTTGTCTTGTGTATCACCTACCCCGTTGTTATACAGGGCTTGCCCGATCTGGTCTATACGGCTATCTGTCTGTGAGACTATCGGGAGCAGTATGCTCGAGATTGATCATTCCGGTGTTTAGCCCGATGCGGGATTCCTATGCGATGCTGTTGAGACTATGCGGTCTTTTGAGGCTATGCGGGCTGCGGGAGCCTAGGCGGATCTGGGGTTAGCTGCCCCGATCGAGGAATACCTCGTGCAGTGCGTAATGTGACCTATGCGGGCTGCGGAAGTCGAGGACTAGGCCACGCAGAATGATACTATGGGCGATTGGCCTTGCTTGATCATTCGCGGCCTAGAATAGACACATTCTGATTTTCCTATTGCGATGTTGTTTGTGATGTGGCACTATGTGCAATTGAGCGATTGTATTTGTGAAAAGGTTTTAAATACTTTGATTTCATTTAAGTACTTTATAGTTTCACATACTTGGTACTGTTATCTTGACCTCCTTGCCCGTGCGTTAAATGCCGCAGGTAAAGGCAAGCAGGTGCTAGATCCGCATCCTTAGGATCCTTTGCGTTGGTGTCAGGAGCTCCATCTTCTCCGGAGGCTCTACTTTTGGGTATGATCTCCCTGTTGTAGATAGTTTTGTACAATCAGGGTATGGCGGGGCCCTGTCCCGCCA
Source organism: Przewalskia tangutica (assembly GCA_029844215.1). Classification (NCBI taxonomy): domain Eukaryota; kingdom Viridiplantae; phylum Streptophyta; class Magnoliopsida; order Solanales; family Solanaceae; genus Przewalskia; species Przewalskia tangutica. Next base: position 1,654,896 of record JAQGDG010000029.1, read on the forward strand.
TAGTTGTATATTTTTCCTTAGAGGTCTGTAGTCAGGTTGTACAGTTTGGGATGTAACTGCTGAACCATGTTTATTTATATATGCCGAAAGGCGACGTTTTCTCACATAAACTGTGTCTTATTTTATAAACTGTTTCCTGTCTTGTTTACATTCCCGTTACTCGATGTATGACTACTTGGGTGCCCAGTAGAGCGATCGAGCCCGGGCAGTCGTGTGATAAGTCTATAAGACAAATTAATGTAATATGTACACTAAAATATTACAACAATAATACCAAAAATATGTACAAAGCGGGCTGCATATCTGTACAAAACCGAGACCTATTTGGTCACCAACAATAGGTATACACGGTATACCTATTGTATTTTTAACACACACTCGCAGCCATAGAGGGCGGCCTACGAACGCAGAGACTGTCCCTAAAATCTTTAAAAATGACGGAGGAAAGACCATTTGTAAAGATGTCTGCAATCTGATACCTGAAAGGGACATGGTAGACGCGTACTTGGCCACGAGATACCTTTTTTCGAACAAAGTGAATGTCAATCTCAATATGTTTAGGGCGATGGTGCTGAATTGGATTACCAGAAAGGTATATGACACTAACATTATCACAATGGTAGTTTTCTGAATAGGACAATGAAGCTCTAAAAGAAGATTACGTAACCAACATGATTCAAATACCACATTGGCCACCCCTCGACACTGGGCCTCTGCACTAGAGCGTGATAAAGTCGACTGATGTTTTGCAGACCAGGAGACCAAGTTATTACCAAGAAACATACACTAGCCAGACGTAAACCATCTGGTGTCTAGACAACCACCCCAATCAACATCTATATACGAGAAAAGTGTAGATGTCGACGAAGGATATAAATGTAAGTCATAGTCAAGTGTCCCCTGGATGTACCGAATAATGCATTTGAGTGCATTCATGTGCTCAACCCTGGGATCATGCATAAACAAACACACCTGCTATATGACATACATTAATATCTGGTCTCGTGACCGTAAAATACTGAAGGGCCCCTACAAGACTGCAATAACATATCAGATTGTCACGACCCGACCCGTGCATGGCGGTGCCCTACAGGCACTTACAGTATACATCAGAGATAATCAGCGGAACATACATGAAACTTATAAAATAAAACAACAGAAATAAAACAACCGGTTAGTCGATAGGGCTACCTTCCTGGACATATATATACAAATCAAGCGATTTGCCTCCTTTCCAAACCGACCCACAATATGTGACTACAGGACCTCAGAGTTTTAACATAACAACGATGGCGGGACGGGGCCGCCATACCACGAATATACATGAATCTATAACCTCGTGGAAACCGTACCAAGAGATAAGCCTCGAGTAAATGGAGCTTTTTCCCAAAAGCGAATCGAGATCCTGAGCAAGGATCACCACATGAACCTAATACTGCGGGCATGAGCGCAAAGAAGTGGCATAATAGGTACCGAATATGGAACGGAAATAAGGTACAACAAACAAAACATATCTGTATAAAATCATGACAGGGGTAAGTATAAAAAAGGGTAAATACCTGAACCTACCATGTCATTACCATCTCGTGAACTTAATCGTACCTTATCATCTTTTCCCATTTTTCAATAAAAGTTATAGTCACTTTCTTACGTACATACTTAGGAAAATCATCAAGTTCATTACCATATAACTTACTTACCTTACATAACATAATCCATACTTTATGGAGGGCGCCTTATCTTGCCGGCCCAATGCGGGGCGATAAAGTCATAGTGCGCCCAAAGGTATACTTCCCGACCCATTCACGGGGCGCGATAATGTCATATAGTGCGCCCATAAAGGTGTCTTGCGGCCCATTTCGGGCGCGATAATGTCATATAGTCTGCCCGTAAAGGTATCTTGGCCCATTTCTCGACGCGATAATGTCATATCGTCGCCCGTAAAGGTATACTACCGGTCCATTTACGATGCGATAATGTCATATAGTCGCCCATAAAGGTATCTTGCGACCCATTTCGACGCGATAATGTCATATAGTCTCGCATAAAGGTATACTTCCCGGCCCATTTCTGGGACGCGATAATGTCATATAAAATCCGGGAATTTAACCCAACGTACTACGTACCTCTACTCCTTTTAAAAATGACTCTTTTTCAAATAAAATATTACACCCCGTAGTTCCAGGGTATGTATGTGAGGACGTACGTGTCACGACCCGACCCCGGGCGCCCAGTGCCCTACACGGGAACCTGTTCGTATACATCGAGAGAATAGCGGAACATACACAACATAAACACGGTGTAAACAATATAACAACACAGCTGGCGATAAGGCCGCTTTCCATAATATAAACAAAGTCAAAAGTACAACTTTACAACTCGGTTCTTACATGACCACATATGTGAATAGACCTCTAGGAATAACAAGCGTGGCGGGACGAGGACCGCTGTTATACCGTATTTCAGTATATGCGTGGGGAATACGTCAAAAGTTTAGCCTTAAAGTTTAGGCTTGGCGATTTCTTTGTGCACAACTCACAAAGCGAATAGTTTTCCGACGAAGCGTTTCCACGACTTTCGTAGGGTAAATTCGGCTATGCCATTTCTAATTTTGCGGATTTTTTAGGCGAAGCAGTTTGGACCAACGGGAGGCGACACTTGTCACCCTCCAATTGATGGACTTGAAATCGTCCATTTGGACGAATTGGACATGGTGAGCACATTTTTGTGCCTTGTGCACAAGTCAAGGGTTGGTAGGATATTTGTGTATAGTTAATCCTCACCCTACACTTGCCTTGCACTTGTCTTAATCTTGGCCATTGGTTGGCCACTTCTTGACCTATAAATACCCCCTTAGAGATGAAGAGTTCTTCATCCACAAAGCTTTGCAAGTCTTGAAAATCCTCTCTCTCACTTGTAGCCTTTTAGTCCAACACCTCCCCTCCCTTGTGAAGGCCTGGCGAAAACACCCCACCTAGCCTAGCCAAAATCTACCCCTCCTTGGTAGAAAAGTTGCCTTCGTGTATTGTTATAAGGCCCAAAATCCCCTAGCCCAAATACCTTCGTACTTAGTAGAAGTTGTGAAGAACTTCTAAGGTTTCCATGGAGCATACAACTTAGGAGCAAAACCTTGCTCAGTGCGACTTTTCTAGGATATTATTGGGCTTACGAGGTAACTAATCCTAACCCTCTTTTGAATTAGAGAATATATCTGTTGTAGTATAAGAGTAAGTATTAAATACTTAGAAGAATATTGAGAATAGAATTGAAGTATTACCACGATGAAGGGTTTAAAGAAGAATAATCAAAGCGTACTTACATAGAACTGTTTTCACGATGAACTTATATAGCTCACGGATAGGAAGTGCTGCCCGACTTTCCGTAGAATTGTGAACCCTCTGTTTAGAATGACCTTGAGTAGTCTTTGATAGATATCTGTGACTATTATAGGGTGACTCTGCTGCGCGACATATTCAACTTGGCAGGTGGTTTTCGCTGAGAAGGTATGTGATTCTTCCTAAAGCATGATATTTTACAATATATATAGTACGGTAGACGTACATGTGTTAACTAAAATATAACTACGGCAATGTCTTTGACTTAAGCCTGAATAATACTTACGGCAATGCCTCACGGCTTAAGCCTGAATAACACTTACGGCAATGCCTCACGGCTTAAGCCTGAATAATAGAGATCTGAAAGCATTTCAAAAGAATACTGAATCATTCTTAACAGAAGAGAACTAATTGGTTTTTAAACAGAAGCTTAAGAGTTATACTAGCCTTATGGGAAGTTAAGTATAACCACTTAAGATTGATAAAAGAAACAGTTTGCCTATGTGTTTATACAGACTTATATTGAATTGTGAAAAGAATAATAAGATGGTTTGATAAGTAGACATGATATGATGCTATGTGTGTTAGTGTCTTGTAACGTTTGTGAAAAAGAGTATTCTTGTTGTGCTTATGTTGTTTAACGATAAGTTGTTAGGTTAGTGTAGCATCACTCACCTCTTGACATATACAGGGGTTAAGGCCTCCGTCACGGGGTAGACTCGGTGATGCAGGACCGTGATTCGAGAATACCTCATGCGGGTCCAAGGGACCTATGCGAGCTACGGGAGTTCGGGTTAGTGTGCGGGGTTATACCTCATGCGGTCCATGTGGCCATGCGGACGGCGAGTCGGGGCGATCTTTGAGGAGTAGCTACCCTCGATGTGGGGTTATGTACTATGCGGGCCTATGTGATTGGCCTATGCGGACTCTGAGTCGAGATTAGGCTTGCATGGTGATACTACGGGCAATTGGCCTGCTTGATCATTCGCAGCCTAGAAAAGACTGTTCTGATTTACCTATTCTTTGCTCTTGTTTGTGATGTGACACTATATGCGGTTTCCTTGGTTGTTTCATACATACTTGCAAAGCTGTTTTTAAAATGATATGTTTCATTTAAGTATTTCTGATTTCATATACTTAGTACTGTTGTCTTGACCTCCTTGAGTGCGTTCATGCGCGGTAAGGGCAATGTCACGACCGAACCGGGCGTGGTGTTGGTGCCTTACCGGGCACCTAGTGATACAACATCGAGAGAAAATCGTGAAATAAAACATGAACATGAAATAAGAGATATTATAAGTAAGCAGCCAATCAAAGCAGTTGCCTTACTGCGTAAATATATACAAACCACTGAGCAGTTTAATCCTTTTACAACCACGCCCTTGCAAGATTACTACGGACCTCTAAGATTTACAACAACTATGACGGGACGGGGCCGCCATACCACAGATGTACAGAACCTACAACTCGGGAACACATACCAAAAGATAAGCCTCGAAGAGCAGCTTCCGACTGAAGGTGATCCTAAGCGGGGATCGGCGACGATGTACTTCTACTGCGGCATGAGCGGCCCAGAAGGTCGATCTGGCAGTACCAAGTATGTGGCGAAAATCGTAGTTAAATCATACGATCTATATAAATCGGGAGACATGTATGATGACCAAAATACTGATGCAACATAAGCGATCAAGTCGGGGACTCACGCCTCAAAGTCATCACTAAAATATAACTATGGGTCTCACGCCCACAACACCAATCATGTTCGCATCGTGGCGCGTGCCGGAGTGCGCATTGGTGTAAACATGTCCGTGATGCAACAATAATGACAATGCTGCATGGCGCGTACCGGTCTGCATCGGTGTAGACACGTCCATGTAACATCAACAACAATATCTTTGGGTGATCAACCTGCTGCGTAGCCATATGTCCCGGAATTACGCATCGGTGTAGACATGTCCATGTAACATCAATCAATCAAGACAACAATCAAAATGGAAATATACCCGTGGAATTCTTCGTCACTGCCAGCACGTCCAAGTAAGTTCTCAACAAGTCAACCGGCCCTCCATCGAGAGACGCGGTAACACAGAAATACAACACTTGCACAACAAAGGCTATCATCACAAGCATAGGTGGGTTTCACCACAAGCATAGCGAGTCATACACAACTCAAAGTACTTTCATTTTATGCCAAAGTCAGGGTTTTAACCTAAAGTACTACGTCGTTAAATTCCTTTTAAAGAGATTCATTCCTTTTATAAAAGTCACCCGATACCGTATATATAAAAAAATAGAGTGACTCACATTTTTAGGTAAACCAAAACACTTTCCTTATGACATTCTTTTCCCTAAAGTTCGGTTGCCTAATTTCACTTACTCAAGTCTCTTTATTTTAGAAAAGTTTCATAGTTCATAGTCTTAATCATTTAAGAATATAATTCTCTTTTAAACAATCTGAGAAAACATATGCCTTATATGAGTGTATGTTATTCCTGTTCATAATCAATCTTATTAAGCAGCCATGATCTAGAAAATGTAATATCATTTTTGTCTCATCTTAGCTTCATGCGGATGGAGGTTTCTCTGGTTTTAATATAATACTTCATTTATTTAATACATTTTCCTTTATTAACGCCTGCGATGGTTTGTCGATACACATTCTGATTTCCGAATCAGTAAAACATTATTCCTTTTAAAAACTAAGTACTCATTACTCACGAATGAGGTTTCACACAAAACTCATATTAACTCATTCAAGTCAAGTCTCTTATCTTTTAAGATCAATAAACCATTCATTTTCCTCCCTTAAGGCGTTATACCTAACTTCCCATAAAGCTAGTATAACTCTTATGTTTCAAAACCAAGTATTACTCTTCTTTCAAAAAAGGATTCTTAATCTTTTGAAATACTTCAAGTTCTTTATGGTCACACATTAAGTCGGTTATAAGTCAAATCGATTACCACTTTAAAAACCACAAGGCATTTCTTAACCTACATAAAGTTTGTTATAACCAACTTCCCATAAAGCGTTATAACCCTTTATGTTTTAAACCAATCAAATAAATTTAACACGTATGCGTCTACCGTACTACATAGTTATACACATATCATGCTGGAAAAGATAGGAAGAGGTTCACATACCTCGCGGCGATTATCGACTAATAGCAAAATGCTCCAGTACCTCAAGCGATCGGCTACTCCTTAAGCCACGTGGGTGCACCACACGTAGTACTTCAACCTATAAGGCCACAAGGCGCATTAACATCTAGATCACAACGTTCCATATTCTCTGAAAATTTGGCGGCACCTCCCCATGCAGCGTAAATCTCCTCCCTTATCGGCGGCTACGAAGCCAGGGGGTTAACACGTCTAACGGGCGTGTACAATTCTACTACGATAATGCTACACAAGTCTCTTAATGTCTGACCTATGTAATTACAGTTTAGTTCGATTCTTCTCTTTATTAGCCTTATGTGATTCTTGGTCAATGCTTATTGAGCTTAAGTCAAAAGACATTGCCGAGCGAACTACGTTCGTTCTATTCAATATTCATTCTATATATAGTATACTTCAACTATATATTCTAACAATCATGTAATTTCCAATTACAATAGGAGACAAGATATTTACCTCGATAAGCCCAAAATTATCAGAGTTAAATGTCGCTCTGAACAAGGTTTAGCTCTACTCCGTGCGCTCCAAAAGCGCTCAGAAACCCTTAGAAGTGTCTACACAACTTCTACTTAACTTCAACTACGGGTGAATATTTTCCTTAGGGTTTCGTTTAGTGGCTAAAGGAGGTATAATCGTACTTTCGGGTTTTTCGTATAAAGGTACTTTGGAAAGTACTATAAGGTATATGGGCTAGAGTATTTTGGGCATTATAACAATACTAGGAGAGTATTTCTATACCACAAAGGGGTATTTATACGAGACAACTAGGCTAGGGGTACCCACGGAAGCCTCACTCAAAGGGGGTTTCGCCTCGGCTAGGCTCTCAGGGAGGGCTTTGGGCGATTTTAAGACAAGAGGAGGAGTATTTGAGATTTAGAAAGATTGCTCACTTTAGGATGAAATAACTCTTCAACAAGGGGTATTTATAGGTCAAGAAAGGACCGACCAATGGCGAATTCTTCCAGTGTAAGGCAATTGTAGGGCTAGATTTAAGCCAAGTGCACCTTATCCATCTACCACAACCACTTGCACAAAATATCCTACCAACTAAAGTGCTCCATTTCGTCCAAATGCCGTCAACCTTCATCGATGTGAGGTGACACATGTCACCCTCGTTGTCCAAAATATTCGTCTCTCGGAAAAATCCTTAAAAATTTTAAATGACATAGCGGAATTTTCCCTACGAAAGCGTGGAAAGCGTTTAGTCGAAAGCGACTTTAATCGGGTGTTGTGTACAAATTTGAAACTTGCCTAACTTAAGGCTCAAATTATTATACGTACGCCATCACGTACATACTCTGGAAATATGGGGTATAACATTCTTCCCCCCTTAGAAACATTCGTCACGAATGTTCCTTCTCAGTCTCAAAACAAACACGTGCCTGTATAGCCTTCACTACTATAATTACGAAACCAAACATGCCACATCTGGCCACAAAATAACATGCGTGCGAAAACCCAAATCCAAGCCAACAAGGAATTACCTCTGTTTATCACAAGAGTTCCACGAGGTCTAAAAACATAATCCGCCGCGCATTCATTTCTCAAAAGCGATCACACACGTTCACTTCTCCCTATCTCGTTGTATCCTTCTCGAACACTCGAACTCTCTCTAGTATACATACCATACTTGATTTCCAAAACTTTGAGTCACTACCTCGAACTTGATCATCTTACTAGCCTCGATCTCCTCTAAGGCCATTCTCGGCCTTCACGAACTGATTCTGGTCGAGCGTATCCACGAACTCATCGATGGTCATCTAATCTTGGGCCTAGCACCCTCGTGACCACCTGGCGGGACCACCTGCACTGACCCCAGCGCCGAAGCAGGCCGTGGGTTGGCCCGACATAGCTGACCCGACCAGCTACGCATCACGCTCTTGTTCCCGTCCGGAACAATCTTACCTCTACAGTCATGAAAGCTACCACTTCCATTTTACACTACTCGAGAAATTATCACCTGACACATTCTCGGCATAAAATGTATTGACAAGGATCACTCGCAAAATCTTGTACTCGAGGCGACGCACATCTAAGGTCTCAGCGTAATATCCTAAGGTTAAATCATTTTCTCACCCCCAGGCTTACCCTTTTTTACCAACCAGGTCCCTAAATCACATTTTAGCACAAAGCTATCCGAACATAACACTTAACACATCTTCATAACATTAATACATACAAGTCTCTAGAGGGTTAAGGATATACCTGAATCTACCGCTCCACTCTAATCATAGGCACGCCTGCGTGCATGCTATGAAAGCGATGAACGACCACGCGATCACGAAGGTGAGTCGTAACATCCGTGCTACCCTTGGTGGACGATTCTTACCAAAATGGCCGCTGTCGCCAAAAATAACAAGCTCCCTTGGCACCACGACACTCCCGAAATGCGGTCTACCATCGACCACCGAGGTAGGGGTGGTGCGTCGCAGCCAACACCTACTCGCAGGCACGAACCCACTGGAGCTCGACTGCTCACGAATACTCTGGATGCCCTGAAGGTTGTGGAGGACCACTCTGCACTGGCGGAGGTACAAAACTAGACTGCTGCTGAGGTGGTCCGCCTCGAAAGTCACCAAAGGATCCTGCATTGTGCGCCTCTTCTGCGATCTCGGTCGTTCGTCGATTTCTCCGCTCCTCACATCCAGTGCATAAGCTGCATGCGGGCAATGTCCATGCGGTGAAGGGCTACGAACAACTCTGCTAGGTAATCATCAAGCCTGTAATATATCGGTGCACTCGATCCTCATACTAGCTACTAATGCGAGAACATCACAAGACGATGAGTCAAACTCCAAATTGTACTCCGGTATGCGCGGGTTGCGCCTCAACATCAAAAATGCGGCCGAGCCTCCTCATCGTGTGGAGGCGAAATGTGCCGAAGGCCCCGAAAACTTCGTCCCAAGCGGTGGAAGTGCATTCTCTCCGGGACGGCTCCACGAATCAAACGATCATTGCGGTATCACGCAGCCGATGCGAACCTAGGACCACTGACTCGGTCTCCGAAGCCTTGATCACTCTCATGATCCGCTGTAACTGTCGGATGAACTCCTGCGGATCATCCTCAGGCCTCGACCCGTAGAACTCTGGCGGGCTACATCTCAGGAAGTCCTGTAGCCTCAAACTATCCGATCTAGGGTGAACCACTGGTGCTCTGGGCTAGCTGCGTCCGGCCTATCCTCATATCGGCCCACGACCACGGCGATGGCGATCATCTCCTTGTAACCCATCTCTTTTCCCCGGACCGTGGGGATGGAGGCTCAGTCTTGTAGTCTCGCGACCACTGCTGCGGCTCTAAACTCTCTTTGGTCTTTGGCGTCGCGAAACTTCGCCGTCGAATCTTGTCTCAGTCTTGGCCGGGCTGCGCCCTCGTACTCTCTGTATCTCACTAGCGGCTCCTCGGTGCCTTGCCACTGGGCGGGTCGCCTTCTGCGGAGGCATAAGCGGTAAAAGCGAAATCGTCGGAGGGTCCGACTTATCACACATCTCTAAGGCACGATCTCGAATGAGAAGAAATGGAAACCAATCCTAAATGTCATGCGACCTCACGATTATAGATGTGGTGCGCAACACATCGATAATCAAGACTCTACTAGACCGCGATGCAGACACTTTCAGGATTAAGCGCTCACGATACCACTTTTGTCACGACCGAACCGGGCGTGGTGGTGCCTACCGGGCACCTGGTGATACAACATCGAGAAAATCAGCGGAAATAAAACATGAACATGAAATAAGAGATATTATAAGTAAGCAGGCCAATCAAAGCGGTTGCCTTACTGCGTAAATATATACAAACCACGAGCAGTTTAATCCTTTTTACAACCACGCCACAACGGTACTCTGGACCTCTAAGATTTACAACAACTATGGCGGGGACGGGGCCCGCGTACCCACGAATGTACAGAACCTACAACTCGGGGAACACGTACCAAAGATAAGCCTCAGAAGGAGCAGCTTCAATCTGTTGAAAGGTGATCCTAAGCGGGGATCGGCGACGATGTACTTACTGCGGCGTGAGCGGCCCGAAGGAGGTCGATCTGCAACGGTACCAGTATGTGATCCGAAAATCGTAGTTAAATCATAACGGATCTATATAAATCGGAGACATGTATGATGACCAAAATACGATATGCAACATAAGCGATCAAGTCGAGGACTCACGCCCTCAAAGTCATCACTAAAATATAACTATGGGTCTCACGCCCACACCAATCATGTTCGCATCGTGGCGCGTGCCGGAATCTGCGCCGGTGTAAACATGTCCATGATGCAACAATAATGACAATCTTTGCATGGCGCGTACCGGAATCTGCGTCGGTGTAGACACGTCCGTATAACATCAACAACAATATCTTTGGGTGATCAACCTGCTGCGTAGCCATATCTCCCGGAATTACGCCGGTGTAGACATGTCCATGTAACATCAATCAATCAAGACAACAATCAAAATGGAAACATACGTGGAATTCTTCGTCCGCCGGCCGCGTCCAAGTAAGTTCTCAACAAGTCAGCGGCCCTCCATCGAGAGGCGGTAACACAAATACAACACTTGCACAACAAAGGCTATTATCACAAGCATAGGCGGGTTTCACCACAACAAGCATAGGCAAGTCATACACAACTCAAAGTACTTTCATTTTATGCCAAAGTCGGGTTTTAACCTAAAGTACTACGTCGTTAAATTCCTTTTAAAGAGATTCATTCCTTTTATAAAGTCACGATACCAGTATATATAAAAAATAGAGTGACTCACATTTTTAGGTAAACCAAAACACTTTCCTTCTTAACAACATTCTTTTCCCTAAAGTTCCGGTTGCCTAATTTCACTTACTCAAGTCTCTTTATTTTAGAAAAGTTTCATAGTTCATAGTCTTAATCATTTAAGAATATAATTCTCTTTTAAACAATCGAGAAAACATATGCCTTATATGAGTGTATGTTATTCTGTTCATAATCAATCTTATTAAGCGACCATGATCTAGAAAATGTAATATCATTTTTGTCTCATCTTAGCTTCTATGCGGATGGAGGTTTCTCTGGTTTTAATATAATACTTCATTTATTTAATACATTTTCCTTTATTAGCAGCTGCGGTGGTTTGTCGATACACGTTCGATTTCGAATCGGTAAAACATTATTCCTTTTAAAAACTAAGTACTCATTACTCACGAATGAGGTTTCACACAAAACTCATATTAACTCATTCAAGTCAAGTCTCTTATCTTTTAAGATCGATAAACCATTCATTTTCCTCCTTAAGGCGTTATACCTAACTTCCCATAAAGCTAGTATAACTCTTATGTTTCAAAACCAAGTATTACTCTTCTTTCAAAAAAAGGATTCTTAATCTTTTGAAATACTTCAAGTTCTTTATGGTCACACATTAAGTCGGTTATAAGTCAAATCGATTACCACTTTAAAAACCACAAGGCATTTCTTAACCTACGTAAAGTGTTATAACTTGACTTCCCATAAAGCCGTTATAACCCTTTATGTTTTAAACCAATCAAATACATTTAACACGTATGCGTCTACCGTACTACATAGTTATACACATATCATCTTTGGAAAAGATAGGAAGAGGTTCACATACCTCGCGGCGATTATCGACTAATAGCAAAATGCTCCAGTACCTCAACGATCGGCTACTCCTTAAGCCACGTGGGTGCACCACCGTAGTACGTCAACCTATCAGGCCACAAGGCGCTTATTAACATCTAGATCACAACGTTCCATATTCTCTGAAAATTTGGCGGCACCTCCCCAGCGGCGTAAATCTCCTCCTTATCGGCGGCTACCAAGCCAACCAGGGGTTAACTGCGTCTAACGGACGTGTACAATTCTACTACGGTAATTCTACACAAGTCTCTTTATGTCTGACCACTATGTAATTACAGTTTAGTTCGATTCTTCTCTTTATTAGCCTTACATGTGATTCTTGGTCAGTTCTTATTGAGCTTAAGTCAAAGACATTGTAGCGAACTACGTTCGTTCTATTCAATATTCATTCTATATATAGTATACTTCAACTATATATTCTAACAATCATGTAATTTCCAATTACAATAGGGACAAGATATTTACCTCGATAAGCCCAAAATTATCAGAGTTAAATGTCGCTCTGAACAAGGTTTAGCTCTACTCGTGCGCTCCAAAAGCGCTCAAGAAACCCTTAGAAGTGTCTACACAACTTCTACTTAACTTCAACTACGGGTGAATATTTTTCCTTAGCGTTTAGTTTAGTGGCTAAAGGAGGTATAATCGTACTTTCGGGATTTTTAGTATAAAGGGTACTTTGGAAAGTACTATAAGGTATATGGGCTAGAGTATTTTGGGCATTATAACAATACTAGGAGAGTATTTCTATACCACAAAGGGGGTATTTATACGAGACAACTAGGCTGGGGTACCCGGCGAGCCTCGCTCGAAGGGGGTTTCGCCTCGGCTGGGCTCTCGAGGAGGGCTTTGGGCGATTTTAAGACAAGAGGAGGAGTATTTGAGACTTAGAAAGATTGCTCACTTTAGGATGAAATAACTCTTCAACAAGGGGTATTTATAGGTCAAGAAAGGACCAACCAATGGCGAGATTCTTCAAGTGTAAAGGCAAGTGTAGGGCTAGATTTAAGCCAAGTGCACCTTATCCATCTACCTGACCACTTGCACAAAATATCCTACCAACTAAAGTGCTCCATTTCGTCCAAATGCCGTCAACCTTCATCCAATGTGAGGTGACACATGTCACCCTCCCGTTGATCCAAAATATTTCGTCTCTCGGAAAAATCCATAAAAATTTTAAATGACATAGCGAATTTTCCCTACGAAGCGTGGAAAGCGTTTAGTCGACGACTTTGTCGGGTGTTGTGTACAAATTTGAAACTTGCCTAACTTAAGGCTCAAATTATTATCGTGCGCCATCACGTACATACTCTGGAAATCACGGTATAACAGCGGCGGTCTTAGATCCACATTCTTAGGATCTACGCGTTGGTGTCGGGAGCTCCATCTTTTCCGAGGCTCTACTTTGGGTATGATCTCCTGTTGTAGATAGTTTTGAGCGATCGGTATGGCGGGGCCACTGTCCGCCATAGTTGTATATTTCCTTAGAGTGCATGTAGTCATGTTGTGCGATTGTCGGATATCGCTAAACTATGTTTATATATATATGCGAAAGCGATGTTTTCTCACATAAAGCGTGTCTTGTTTTATAAAGCTGTTTCATGTCTTGCTTTATATTTCCGATTACTCGATGTATGACTACTTGGGTGCCGGTAAGGCACGATCCAGGCCGAGCGAGTCGTGACAAAAGTGGTATCGAGCGATTAATCCTCGGAAAGTGTCTACGACGTATCTAGTAGAGTCTTGATTATCGGTGTGTTGTGCACCACACCAATAATCGAGGCTATAAGATATTTAGGATTGGTTTCCATTATTCTCATTACGAGATCGTGCTTTAGAAGCGTGTTATAGGTTGGACCCTCTAACGTATTCCTTTCACATATGATTATGCCTCCACGTAAGGCAACCCGGGCCCGAAGGGCAAGGCAGCGAGAGGCTAGCGAGACACCCAGTCACGAGGGCTCGAGCCCGATCTATACGAGCGCGAGTTCTATGCGCCCGCCGCCAGCCGACCACGCAGTACCACACCTCGCATCCCGCGGCACAGGCGGAGGTTAGGGTCTGAGAGATAACCCGGCTTTGGCTAAAGTTGTGGCCGTCACGAGAGAAGGCTGAATCGGCGATTCGATTCGGCTCGGCCCGGTCGCGCCGTGGTACACCGGCGAGATAGTTTGAGGCTACGAGATTTCTTGAGTTGTAGCACTTGATTTCGGGTGGGAGGATGATCGCGAGTTCATCCGTCGGCCGGAGGATCATGAGGGTGATCAAGGCCTCGGAGGCAGTCTGTGACCCGGTTCGCGTCGGTGCGTGATACATGATCGATTGGTTTGATTCATGGGAGTTATCCGGGAAACCGCGTCCCGGCTTCAGGATGAGTTCTCGAGGCTTTCCTCACTCACTTCTTGCCTCCGCGGATGAGGAGGCGCGGTGATAGATTTTTACTCTGCGAGGCGGAGAGGGCGCCTTTGTCGGGAGTACAATGTCGAGTTTGATTCATTGGCTCGATATGTCCCGGCATTGGTAGATATGGAGGATAGGGTGCACGCTATGTCACCAGGCTGAAACGACTATATGGCCGAAGTCATATGCGGTGTTTCTCTCCAGTAGGTATGGACATTACCGCATGCGAGCTCGTGCTCTTGGATGTGAGCGTAGAGACAGCGGGTTGTGAGCGAGAAGAAGGCCGGGATGGCGGTCTTTTGGTGGCTATCGTGGTGGCGGCCTCGGCGATCTGGATTTGCACCACGGCCCAGGCGCTCTGCGCCGTCCGCCGCCCTAGAGATATTCGAGGCGAACCGGGGCCCGAGGACTTGAGCGTCGAGCGGCGGAAGTGCGGCGTCGGAACCACCGCCAGTGTGGCGTCACGGTAGATCCCACCGGAGTTGTGGTGCTATGGGAGTTTGTTTGATTGTGGCGGCGGGGTCACTATGCGGCTTGTCGACCAAGGCGATCTTGATGGTAGGAGTCGCTACGAGTTCTTTCGCCGTCTTCTTCATCCCGACGATTTACTCGCCTGGAGGGCAAGGTACTCATGGGCCGGCGGTCGCGCGAGGTCGTGGCGCGGGTCGATTCTAGCGGTCCTCGGAACCGCATTTATGCTTTGTCGGCCAGCGAGGATCGGGAGGCCTCGCTGATGTCGTCGCAGTACTTTATCGGTTTACGGGTTTGATGCGTATGCTTTGATAGATCGGGTTCTACTCTGTCCTATATATCTCCCTTGTTGCTAGTAGGATGGGGATAGAGCACGAGTCCATAGACCCTTTCGAGGTAGCCACGCCGATGCGTGATTCGATGTAGCTCGGCGGGTATATAGAGCTTGTCTGTGACCATTCGATCGTCGGACCTAGCCGACTTGATAGAGTTGGAGATGCCCGACTTGGCGTGATTATGGGGATGGATTGGCTAGCTTCTTGCTACGCCAATGTTGAAGCTGAGAGAGAGTAATGCGGTTCGGTTTCTGAGGCCGGTTGTTGAGTGGGAGGGAGCACGGTATATCGCCGGGTAGGTTTATTTCCTACCTCAAGGCTAGGAAGATGGTGCGAGAAGGGTATATCTACCATCTCGTTCGGGTGTTTGATCTTTGAAGGCTGCGGTACCAGATTTTGATCGATTCGATGGTCAGTGAAGTTCCCGGGCGTGTTTCGGATGACCTCGGGTATCCCTCACGAGAGGAGATTGAGTTTTGTATTGACATATTGCGGACACTCGGCCTATTTCCATTCGCCATACGAGAATGGCACTTTGCCGAGTTGAGAGAGTTGAAGGATCGGCTTAGAGATTTCTTTGGAGAAGGGCTTCATCGCCTAGTGTTTCTCCACCGGGAGGCGCGGTATTGTTCGTGAAGAAGAAGGGCGGGGCGCTGCGCGTGTGTTGATTCTGACGGTGAACAAGGTGACCATTAAAACGAATACCCGCTTCCTGTGATTGATGATTTGTTCGACGGTTGCGAGTGCGAGATGTTTCTCGAGATTGATCTGCGATCGGGCTATCATCAGTGCGAGTCGAGAGGTGGATGTCCCTAGGACTTCATTCGGGACCGTGCGGGCATTATGAGTTGGTCATGTCTTTTGGGTGACCAATGCTCGTGGTATTCATGGATTTGATGAACCGAGTGTTCAAACCATTTTGGACACGTTTGTGATAGTGTTCATTGATGATATCTTGGTTTATTCTCGCTCGAGCGAGGAGCATGCGGAGCATTTGAGAGGCTTGTGATTCTCGAGACCAAAGGTTATCGCCAAGTTTTCCAAATGTGAGTTTTGGTTGACTTGATGGCGTTTCTTGGGCATATTGTCGGGTGATGGCATTCGTGTGAATCGGCCAAGATCGAGGCGATCGGGACTTGGCCTGAACCTACTACTCCGGCAGAGGTTCGCGATTTTAGGCCTTGCGAGGATATTATCGGCGGTTCGTAGAAGTTTGCTTCTATCTGCACCATTGACTAGGTGACTCGGAAAGCGGCCAAGTTTGATGGATGATGCTTGTGGCGGGGTTTCGATTCTTTGAAAGAGAGGCGGCGCCCCGTTCTTACTCTTCCGGAGGTCGGATGGTTATGTGCGTGTATTGTGATGCGTCAAGCATCGGGTTGGGATGTGTGTTGATGCAACATGGCGGGGTTATAGCATATGCATCCCGGCGGTGAAGAAACACGAGAGGAACTACCCGCATGATTTGGAGTTAGCGGTAGTGATTCACGCTTTGAAGATCTGGAGGCACTATTTGTATGGGGTTCACGTGGATATTTATACGGACCACAGAGCCTCAGGTATATCTTGACGGAGGAGGCTGAACTTACGGCGAGGCGGTGGTTAGAGTTGCTTAAGGATTACGATGTTGATATCTGTACCACCCGGGAAGGCCAATGTTGTGGCGGATGCTCTTAGTCATAGGTCGATGGGAGCCGTCAGATGTACGGTAGAGAGGAGAGGACATGGTTCGTGATTTGCATCGATTAGCGAGCCTTGGTGTCCGTTTGATTGATTACGATAGCGATGGGGTTAGAGTTCGTGAGGTTGCCGAGTCTTCCATCGTCGAGAGGTGAAGAGCAACGATTCGAGATCGGCTTTGATTCGATATCGTGATCTGACTCTTACGTGAGGGCAAGGGTCGCTTTTGAGGTAGCTTTGATGGGGTGCTAAGGTTTGGCGGTGTGTGTTCGGATGTTTGAGACTTGGCGAGTTCTTGGGGAAGCACCTGGCGCGGCGTTACTCTATCCATCGGTCGACCAAGATGTACCACGACCTTAGATCCGTGTATTGGTGGGATGGCTTGAAGAGGGCGTTGCGAGTTCGTAGCTCGGTGCGTGTTGTCGGCGGTGAAGGTAGAGCACGGAGGCACGGTGGTTTATTCTGCGATAGAGATCGACACGGAAGTGGGAGGTAATCAACATGGATTTTATCACGGGATTACCTCGCACTCGGAGAGACATGATTCTATATGGGTTATCGTCGACGGTGACAAAATCAGCCCACTTTCTTCCGTCGGGGCGACTTTTAGTGAGATTATGCGAACTTTACATCAGAGATCGTCGGTGCATGGAGTCCCTACTTCGATCATATCGACGAGGAGCCCGGTTCGGCTAACTGGAGAGTCCTTCGAAGGGTTTAGGGGCGAGTGAGCACGAGTCTTGTATTTCATCCACGAGCAGACGGACAGCGAGCGCACTATCCGGACTCTTGAGGATATCTGCGAGCCGTGTTATTGACCGATGGTAGTTGGGAGGATCATTTGCCTCTAGTTGAGTTCGCGTATAATAATAGCTACCACTCCGTATTCGGATGGCGCCTTATGAGGCCTTGTATGGGAGGAAGTGCGGTCGCCTATAGGTTGGTTCGATGTGGGCGGCGGCTAGTGGGACGATTTGGTACAGTGGCGATGGATAAGGTGAAGCTTATCCGAGGCGGCTATTGACGACTCGAGTCGGCAGTCGTATGCAGATCATCGTCGTCGGCATCTTGAGTTCGAGTTCATGATTGGGTTTTCCTAAAGGTGTCACCCATGAAGGGTGTGATGAGATTCGGGAAGAAGGGAAACTCGACCCTAGGTATATTGGGCGTTTGATTGTCGCAGGTAGGCAAGGTTGCCTATGAGTTGAATCTGTCGTCCGTCTGGAAGCGATGCATCCGGTTTTTAACGTATCTATCTTTGAGGAGATGTATCGGGGATCCATCTAGGTACACCCGATTGGCGATGTCGGTGACCAGGGGTTATCGTATGAGAGATTCCCATAGCGATAGTCGATCGTCGGGTTAGGCGTCTGCGGACGGGGCGTGGCTTAGTCAAAGTCTTGTGGCGGAGCGAGCTCGGGAGGAGATGACGTGGGAAGGCGAGGAGGACATGAGGCGAAGTATCCTCACCTATTCCCACCTTGGGTAATTCACTTTCCTACTTGTAAATTTCCATTATCGTTTATGCCTAAGTGTTTTTGTGGCGCGTGTGGCATTTGCAAAGCTGTTTAAGTTATGAAGAATCTTATCGTTAAGCGTCTTGGGAAGGAACATTCGGGACGAATGTTTCTAAGGAGGAGAATGTTATACCCGTATTTCAGTATATGCGTAAGGGAATACGTAAAAAGTTTAGCCTTAAAGTTTAGGCTTGGGCGATTTCTTTGGGCACAACTCACAAAACTAATAGTTTTTCCGAAAGCGTTTCCCGCGCTTCGTAGGGTAAATTCGGTATGCCATTTCTAATTTTGCGGATTTTTCCGAGAGGCGAAACATTTTGGACCAACGGGAGGCGACCTTGTCACCCTCCAATTGATGGACTTGAAATCGTCCATTTGGACGAATTGGACATGGTGAGCACGTTTTTTGTGCCTTGTGCACAAGTCAAGGAGTTGGTAGGATATTTGTGTATAGTTAATCCTCACCCTACACTTGCCTTGCACTTGTCTTAATCTTGGCCATTGGTTGGCCACTTCTTGACCTATAAATACCCCCTTAGAGATGATGTTATACCCCGTAGTTCCAGGGTATGTATGCGAGGACGTACGTACGAGAATACGACAGAAAGATTGGAAAGGAAGAAAGAGGTGATTTTTCCACGGAAAAGTTTCCGGTTTTTGTGAAGGAAAAAGGTTCGTTAATGGGAATTGGATTCCCAGATTTGGTATTTGGACTTCATAGATTATATTAGAATTTTGAGATTTTATTTTCGGAAATGGTCACGTGGGGCCCACGGGAGAAATTCTGATTTTGTGGGGCGCTTTGTTTTGAGATTTTGGTATTTTGGATATTTTTTGAAGACGAAATATTCAGGCGAATCGGGCGACACGTGTCACCCCACGTGGCACCATGGCGATTTTACCTTTGTGCCTGGCCGGTTGGAGTCGTTTTTCGACGAAGCGTTTTGCGTAACTGCGAAGGAATATTCGGCTATGTCGTTTTGTATTTTTGCGGATTTTTAGGCGGCGGAACATTTTGGACCAACGAGAGGCGGCAGCACCCTCATTGGTGGGCAAGGTGGGCGGCACATGGGACGATTGGGAGATAGGGTTGGGCACGATATGTGTGTAGATAGTTGTGAGGGTTTTAAGGAGTAGGGTCTAGGGTGCACTTGGCTTGATCTTTGCCGTACACTTGTGTAGCACTTGGCTAGATCTTGGCCGTTGGTTGGCCTTTGGCTTTCTTATAAATACCACTCCTCTTGTGAAGACTTATTCATTCACTCACTTTGTCTAAGTCTTGAAAGCCTCTCCTCCTCTTGTTGGCTCTCGTCCAACTCCCCACCACCTTTGTGAGGCCTTGAGCGAGAGTTCCCCCTCCTTGTCAAGGCCACTTTGGTAGAAACCCCACATCTTGGAGTGTTTTCGTGAGGTACCCCTCATGGTAGAAGTTGTCTTCCAAGTATTGTTATAATGCCCAAAATACCTTAGCCTTGTACCTTGTAGTATTCCAAAGATACCTCTATCGTAGAGCAGGAAATACTACCTTTTGTCCTTTGGTCTCAAACCGAAACCACAAGGAAATCTTCGTTGTTTGATTGAAGTATTTAGGTAGAAGTTAGTTAGAACTTCTAAGGGTTGTTTGGAGGCGGGATGGAGCACCGGAGTTGGAGCTAAACGTTGCTAAGGATCGACATTTAACTTGGATAATTATGGGCTTATCGAGGTAATTATCTTGTCCCTCTATTGGTAATTGGAATTTACATGTTGTTGAATATATAGTTGAAGTATACTATATATAGAACTAAGCTTAGTACTGCGGCAATGTCTTTTGACTTAAGCCTGAAGAATAAAGAAAAGAACTGAACTGTATTTACATAGGACTGTATTGCAGTAGACTTGTGTAGTATTACTGAGTAGAATTGTACACGTCCGGTTAGACGTGTAAACCCCCCCCCCCTGGTTGGCTAGGTAGCCGGCCTCGATAGAGGAGGAGATTTACGCTGTTGCGGGAGAGTCTTTGCCAATTTTCTGAGAGAAATGGAACCTTGTGTTTTGAGGTTAATAGAAGTTGTGGCCTTTTAGGTGAAAGTACTAAGAGTAGCGTATTCTCGAGGAGTGGAAAGGGCTAGCAAGGTTGTAGTACTTGGAGCATTTTGCTTATTGTCGATAAATCGTCGCGAGGTATGTGAACCTCTTCCTATCTTTTCTAGCATGATTGTTGTGAGCTATGTAGTACGGTAGACGTACATGTGCTAAGTGATTTGGTTGGTTTAAAACATAGGGTGTTATAATAGCTTTATGGGAAGTTAGTTATAACGACCTTAGGTAAATGAAAATGGTTTCTTGATGTTAGAAGTTAAGAGACTTGATCTTATAAGATAAGAGACTTAACTTATTTGTTTTAATGTGGATGTTGTGTGAAACCTCATTCGTGAGTAATGAGTACTTGGTTTTTAAAGGGATAATGTTTCTTGATTTGGGAATCGAGAATGTGTATCGGCGGACCACTGCGGCGTTAATAAAGGAAAATGTATTGAATAATGATGTGTTGTATTAAAACCGGTAGAAACCTCCATCTGCATAGAAGCTAAGATGAGACAAAATGATATTACATTTTCTAGATCATGCTTCTTGTAATAAGATCGTTATAAACAAGAATAAACTACTCACATATATGACATATGTTACTCAATTGTTCTAAAAGGAATCAAGTGATTAAGTTTGGGAACTATGAAACCATTTGAAAATGAGAAGCTTGAGTAATTGAAACTAGGCAAGCGGAACTTAGGAAAGAATGTTGTTACTTGATTTTGAAAAGGAAGATGGGTTGGTCATTCTAATACTACGGGTATCGGGTGACTTTTATAAAAGTAATGGATCTCTTTTAAAGAACTTAACGTATGTAGTACTTTGGGGTTAAAAACCGGACTTTGGCATAAAATGAAAGTACTTTGAGTTGTGTGAAACTTGCCTATGCTTGTTGTTGTGAAACTTGCCTATGCTTGTTGTTGTGAAACTTACTATGCTTGTGATGATAGCCTTTATTGTACAAGCGTTGTGTTTTTACGTATTCTGCGTCTCGATAGAGTCGGTTGGTAGTTGAGAACTTACTTGGGCGTCTTGGCGATGGCGGAGAAATTCCGCAGATGCGTTCGTTGATAGTATTATTGTTGTTAATCGCTTTGGACATCGAGGCGATGCGTGGCGCAGCGGGTATGCCTCATTTTGGTTAAGGTCTTGTGGTTAATCGCTTTGGATATCTTGACCGCGATCGTAGCGCACGGGTATGTTTCCATTTGATTATCGCCGTGATTTCCTTTTGGACATCTTGACACGATCGTAGCGCGCGGGTATCGTCCATTTGGAATCTTGTCTATTGTTTCCCTTTGGACATCTCGACACGATCGTAGCGCGCGGGTATCGTCCATTTGGAATGTTGTCTTATTGTTTCCCTTTGGACATCGACACGATGTAGCGCGCGGGTATGCTTCCATTTGGATTCTTTGTCTTGTTGTTATCATATCATCGATCGCCGTGATGAGGAAGGTATTCCACGGGCATGATTGATGTTGTGGGCGTGAGACCACGACTTGATATAAGCTGTTATATGGTGTGTTGTAGTTTGGCTATCATACATGTCTCCCGCTTTGAATAGACTTATGATTTCATTCTACGTTATCTGATTTCACATACTTCGTACTGTTATCTTGACCTCCCCGGAGTGCGTTAAATCTGCGGTAAGTACATCGATCGTGGATCCTCGCTCATAGGATCACCGTTCGGTAGCGTTGGGAAGCTCCGTTTCTCGAGGCTTATCTTTTGGTATGTGTTCCACGAGTTGTAGGTTCTTGTACATTGGGGGTATGGCGGGGCCTGTCCGTCATAGTCGTTGTAAATCTTAAGTGCAGTAATCTTGTTGTGGCGGGGTTGTAAAAGGATTAAAGCTGCTCGAGTTTTATGTTTATCTTGAAGGCAACCATTTTGGTTGCTTTGCTTATTTATTATATCTCTTGTTTAATGACTCATGTTTTATGTTCGCTGATTTTCTCGATGTATGTATCGCTAAGTGCGGGGTAGGCACGATCCACGCCCGATTTTCGGTGTGACATAGTGGTATCGAGCGATTAATCCTCGGAAAGTGTCTGCATCGTGTCTAGTAAGTCTTGATTATCGGTGTGTTGTGCACCACATCTATAATCGTCGAGGCTATAAGACATTTAAGATTGGTTTCCATTTCTTCTCATTACGAGATCGTGCCTTAGAGGCATGTTGTGAGTTGGACCCTCGACGTATCTCGTTTTACCGATTATGCCTCGCGCAGGCAAACCGAGCCGAAGGGCAAGCGGCCGAGGAGGCGCTAGTGAGATCTGAGAGGAGTTCGAGCGCGAGCGGTCGATGCTGAGGCAGTGCTTGAACGGCGAGTTTCGCGCGCCCGGCCAAAGCGAGTTTAAAGCGCAGCGATGGCTGCCGAGACTCTGATACACGAGCCTCGGTCCACGATGCAGGCGGGAGATGGGTCACTGAGATGGCGATTATTGGCGAGTCGTGGCGGATATGAGATAGGCTGGATCACGGCGATTCAGTTCGATGCACCATGGTTCACCCCGGCGAATAGTTTGAGGCTACGGACTTTACGAGTTGTAGCCAGAGTTTTCTGGTCGAGGCACGAGATGATCGCAGGAGTTCATCCGGCGATTCTGACGGATCACGCGGTGATCAAGGCTTCGAGACCGAGTCTGTGACCTTTGGTTCGCATCGGGCCGCGTGATACGCGATCGATTGGTTTGATTCATGGGAGCTTTCGGGAGAGCATGCACTTCAGCGGTATGGGATGAGTTTTGGGGCTTTCCTCACGCACTTTGCCTCGCGGATGAGAGGGCGCGGTAAACGATTTTTGTTCTTGAGACGAGAGGCGCGGCGTCGTGAGTACAATGTCGAGTTCGATTCTTTGGCTCGATATGTACTGCGCTAGTTGCAGATATGGAGGATAGGGTGCATCGCTCGTCACCGCTAGATGATTATATGGTGAGTCTTGTGCGGGTGTTTCTCTTCACCGCATGGACATTGCCGCGTGCAGCTCACGCACTAGGATGTGAGGCACGGAGGGTCGAAGGAATGACACAGATCGCCAGAAGAGGGCGAGCGGCAGGTCCTGGTGACTTTCGAGGCGGACCGCCTCGTGGCGAGCTAGTTATATACCCCACGATGCAGTGGTCCTCCACCGTCTTGAGATCTGGTCGGGGCTCGAGGTTCAGATTTTCGGAGAGCGAGGGTGTTAACGGTGAAGCCACCCTACCTCGTTGTGACGTTGTGGTAGACTCCATTTTGGAGAGTGTCGTGCTAGATTGGGAGTTTGTTTTGCATGCGGCCAGCGGGGCCATTTGCGAGGCTGTCCGACCAAGGGAGCGCGGATGTTCGACTCGGCCCGTGATTTGTGGTGGTTCATCACCTTCTGCGGTATGCGCCTGCGAGGCCTATGATTAGAGTGGAGCGGTAGCCGGGTATATCTTAACCTCTAGAGTTTTGGTATGCTTGTTATGATGATCTCATTATTGTGTGCTATGTACGGATAGCATTGTGATATGTGTGAGTTAGAATACATGGTTAGTTGGAAGGTTACGTGTGGGGCATGGTAAGTGTGAACCTTAGACTATTTCACCGAGACCTTAGAGGTAAGGTCGTCTTGAGTATAAGATTCGTTTTATGTTTGACCTTTATAAGGGTGAGTAGTATACGTAGGATTTATACGTGTGATGAGTCCGTGGGTAGTGTGAGATGGAAGTGGTAGCTTTCATGATGTGAATTAGTAAGATTGTTCGGATCGGGAACAAGAGTTTTGGCGCGATTGGGGGTCGGGTTGAGGACCATTTGCGGGTCAACCCGTAACCCGGTTTGGGGTGGGGTCAGTTGGGTGGTCACGGTGGTAGGGTCACGAGGATGCTAGGCCCAAGTTTGTATGACCATCGTCGTATGAGTTTGTGGATGTGTTCGACCCGAATCGTTCGTGAATGCGGGAATGGCCTTGGGGATATTACGGCTAGTAAGATGACCAAGTTTGGAGGTGGTGACTCAAGGTTTTGGGAAGGCGAGGCGATGGTGAAGTGTGAATGCATTATACTAGAAGAGTTCAAGTGTTCGGAAGGGCACGACGAGTAAGGAAGGAGGAAAGCGTGTGTTATTTCGTGGCGAAGATGTGGCGTGGGCAATTTTGTTGCAAGATGCTTCTTCGATATCCGTCTTGAGAAGGAACATTCGGGCGAATGTTTCTAAGGAGGAGAATGTTATACCCGTAGTTCGGGTATGTATGCGAGGGCGTGCGTGCGAGAATCACGAGAAAGATTGGAAAGGAAGAAAGAGGTGATTTTCCACGGAAAAGTTTCGGTTTTGTGAAGGAAAAAGGTTCGTTAATGGGGTGGATTCCCAGTTTGGTATTTGGACTTCATAGATTATATTAGAATTTTGAGATTTTATTTTGGAAATGGTCACGTGGGGCCAGGAGAAATTCTGGTTTTGTAGGGCGCTTTGTTTTGAGATTTCCGGTATTTTGGATATTTTTGAAGACGAAATATTCAGGCGAATCGGGGCGACACGTGTCACCCCATGTGGCACCGGCGATTTACCTTTGTGCACTGACACGGTTGGAGTCGTTTTCGACGAAGCGTTTTCGCGTAACTGCGAAGGAATATTCGGCTATGTCGTTTTGTATTTTGCGGATTTTTAGAGCGGCGGAACATTTTGGACCAACGAGAGGCGGCGCTTGGCACCTCGTTGGTGGGCAAGGTGGGCGCGTGGGACGATTGGGAGATAGGGTTGGGCAAGATATTTGTGTAGATATTTGTGAGGGTTTTAAGGAGTAGGGTCTAGGGTGCACTTGGCTTGATCTTGGCCTTACACTTGTAGCACTTGGCTAGATCTTGGCCATTGGTTGGCCTTTGGCTTTGCTATAAATACCACTCCATGAAGACTTATTCATTCACTCTCACTGTCTAAGTCTTGAAAGCCTCTCCTCCTCTTGTTGGCTCGTCCAACTCCCCCCACCACTTTGTGAGGCCTTGGCAGAGTTCCCCCTCCTTGTCAAGGCCCTTTGGCGAAAACCCACTATCTTGGAGTGTTTTTCGTGAGGTACCCTCCCCTCGAAGTTGTCTTCCAGTATTGTTATAATGCCCAAAATACCTTAGCCTTGTACCTTGTAGTATTCCAAAGATACCTCTATCGTAGAGCCGGAAATACTACCTTTTGTCCCTTTGGTCTCAAACCGAAACCCTAAGGAAATCTTCGTTGTTTGATTGAAGTATTTAGGTAGAAGTTGGTTAGAACTTCTAAGGGTTGTTTGGAGCGGGATGGAGCACCGGAGTTGGGCTAAGCGTTGCTAAGGATCGACGTTTAACTTGGATAATTATGGGCTTATCGAGGTAATTATCTTGTCCTCTATTGGTAATTGGAATTTACATGTTGTTGAATATATAGTTGAAGTATACTATATATAGAACTAAGCAATCTTTGCGGCAATGTCTTTTGACTTAAGCTGAAGAATAAAGAAAAGAAGCTGACTGTATTTACATAGGGTGTATTGCGGTAGACTTGTGTAGTATTCTTGAGTAGAATTGTACGTCCGGTTAGGCGTGTAAACCCACTGGTTGGCTAGGTAGCGGCCTCGATAGAGGAGGAGATTTCTGTTGTTGCGGGGAGAGTCTTTGCTAATTTTCTGTAGAGAAATGGAACCTTGTGTTTGAGGTTAATAGAAGTTGTGGCCTTTTAGGTGAAAGTACTAGAGTAGCGTATTCTACTCGAGGAGTGGAAAGGGCTAGCAAGGTTGTAGTACTTGGAGCATTTTGCTTATTGTCGATAAATCGTCGCGAGGTATGTGAACCTCTTCCTATCTTTTCTAGCATGATTGTTGTGAGCTATGTAGTGCGGTGAGCGTACGTGTGCTAAGTGATTTGGTTGGTTTAAAACATAGGGTGTTATAATAGCTTTATGGGAAGTTAGTTATAACGACCTTAGGTAAGTGAAAATGGTTTCTTGATGTTAGAAGTTAAGAGACTTGATCTTATAAGATAAGAGACTTAACTTATTTGTTTTAATGTGGATGTTGTGTGAAACCTCATTCGTGAGTAATGAGTACTTGGTTTTAAAGGGATAATGTTTCTTGATTTGGGAATCGAGAATGTGTATCGACAGACCAACTGCGGCGTTAATAAAGGAAAATGTATTGAATAATGATGTGTTGTATTAAAACCGGTAGAAACCTCCATCTGCGTAGAAGCTAAGATGAGACAAAATGATATTACATTTTCTAGATCATGGCTCTTTGTAATAAGATCGTTATAAACAAGAATAAACTACTCACATATATGACATATGTTACTCAATTGTTCTAAAAGGAATCAGTGATTAAGTTTGGGAACTATGAAACCATTTGAAAATGAGAAGTTTGAGTAATTGAAACTAGGCAAGCGGAACTTAGGAAAGAATGTTGTTACTTGATTTTGAAAAGGAAGATGGGTTGGTCATTCTAATACTACGGGTATCGGGTGACTTTTATAAAAGTAATGGATCTCTTTTAAAGAACTTAACGTATGTAGTACTTTGGGGTTAAAAACCGGACTTTGGCATAAAATGAAAGTACTTTGAGTTGTGTGAAACTTGCCTATGCTTGTTGTTGTGAAACTTGCCTATGCTTGTTGTTGTGAAACTTGCCTATGCTTGTGATGATAGCCTTTATTGTACAAGCGTTGTGTTTTACGTGTTCTGGCGTCTCGATAGAAGTCGGTTGGTAGTTGAGAACTTACTTGGGCGTCTGCGCGATGGCGGAGAAATTCCGCAGTGCGTTCGGTGATAGTATTATTGTTGTTAATCGCTTTGGACATCGACACGATGCGTGGCGCGCGGGTATGCCTCCATTTGGTTAAGGTCTTGTGGTTGTCGCTTTGGATATCTTGACCACGATCGTAGCGCTGCGGGTATGTTTCCATTTGATTATCGCCTTGTGATTTCCTTTTGGACATCGACCGACGATCGTAGCGCTGCGGGTATCGTCCATTTGGAATCTGTCTATTGTTTCCCTTTGGACATCACCGCGATCGTGGCGCGCGGGTATCGTCCATTTGGAATGTTGTCTTATTGTTTCCCTTTGGACATCTTGACCACGATCGTAGCGCGGGTATGCTTCCATTTGGATTCTTTGTCTTGTTGTTATCATATCATCATTGCCGCGGTGAGGACGGTATTCCACGGGCATGATTGATGTTGTGGGCGTGAGACCCTGACTTGATATAAGTGTGATATGTGGTGTGTTGTAGTTTGGCTATCATACATGTCTCCACTTTGAATAGCTATTATGATTTCATTCTGAATTATGATTTCACATACTTGGTACTGTTATCGACCTCGCCCGGGGTGCGTTCATCTGCGCAGGTAAGTGCATCGGTCGTGGATCCTCTCATAGGATCACCGTTCGTAGCGTTGGAAGCTCCGTTTCTCGGAGGCTTATCTTTTGGTATGTGTTCCACTGAGTTGTAGGTTCTTGTACATTGGGGTATGGCGGGGCCACTGTCCGTCATAGTCGTTGTAAATCTTAAGTGCATAATCTTGTTGTGGCGGGGTTGTAAAAGGATTAAAGCATTGAGTTTTATGTTTATCTTGAAGGCAAGCTGTTTTGGTTGCTTTGTTTATTTATTATATCTCTTGTTTAATGACTCATGTTTTATGTTCTGATTTTCTCGATGTATGTATCGCTAGGGTGCGGGGTAAGGCACGATCCAGGCCGATTTTTGAGGTGTGACAGATGAAGAGTTAACTTCATCCACAAAGCTTTCAAGTCTTGAAAATCCTCTCCTCTCATGTAGCCTTTTAGTCCAACACCTCCCTCCTCATGTGAAGGCCATGGCGAATACCCCTAGCCTAGCCAAAAATCTACCCCTTGGTAGAAAAGTTGCCTTCTTGTATTGTTATAATGCCCAAAATACCTAGCCCAAATACCTTAGTACTTAGTAGAAGTTGTGAAGAACTTCTAAGGTTTCCTTAGACATACAACTTAAGAGCAAAACCTTGCTCGGTAGCGACTTTTTCTAGGATATTATTGGGCTTACCGAGGTAACTAATCCTAACCCTCTTTTGAATTAGAGAATATATACTGTTGTAGTATAAGAGTAAGTATTAAATACTTAGAAGAATATTGCAGAATAGAATTGAACTGTTACCACAGTAGAAGGGTTTAAAAGAAGAATAATCAAGTACTTACATGAATTTGTTTTCACTGATGAACTTATATAGCTCAGGGTAGGGAAGTCTTTGCCCGACTTTAATAGAATTGTGAACCCTCTGTTTAGAATGACCTTGAGTAGTCTTTGATAGATATCTGTGACTATTATAGGTGACTCTGCGTGACATATTGACTTGGCGGTGGTTTTTATTTGAGAAGGTATGTGATTCTTCCTAAAGCATGATATTTTACAATATATAGTACGGTAGCGTATATGTGTTAACTAAAATATAACTACGGCAATGTCTTTGACTTAAGCTTTGAATAATACTTACGGCAATGCCTGGCTTAAGCTGAATAACAACTACGGCGATGCCTCACTTAAGCTTTGAATAATAGAATGAAAGCATTTCAAAGAATCTTGAATCATTCTTAACGCGAGAGAACTAATTGGTTTTTAAGCGAAGCTTAAGAGTTATACTAGCCTTATGGGAAGTTAAGTATAACCACTTAAGATTGATAAAAAGAAGCGATTTGCCTATGTGTTTATACGGACTTATATTGAATTGTGAAAAGAATAATAAGATGGTTTGATAAGTAGACATGATATGATGCTATGTGTGTTAGTGTCTTGTAACGTTTGTGAAAAAGTATTCTTGTTGTGCTTATGTTGTTTAACGATAAGTTGTTAGGTTAGTGTAGCATCACTCACCTCTTGACATATTGCAGGGGTTAAGGCGCCTCCGATGCGGGGTAGACTCGGTGATGCAGGACCGTGATTCGAGAATATCTCATGCGGGTCGAGGACCTATGCGGAGCTACGGGAGTTCGAGGTTAGTGTGCGGGGTTATACCTCATGCGGTCCGTGTGGCCATGCGGACGGCGAGTCGGGGCGATGCCGAGTAGCTACCCTCGATGCGGGGTTATGTACTATGCGGGCCTATGTGATTGGCCTATGCGGACTCTGAGTCGAGATTAGGCTTGCATGGTGATACTACGAGCAATTGGCCTGCCCGATCATTCGCGGCCTAGAAAAGACACATTACAGTTTACCTATTCTGCTCTTGTTTGTGATGTGCACTATGTGCGGTTTCTTGGTTGTTTCATACATACTTGCAAAAGCTGTTTTAAAATGATATGTTTCATTTAAGTATTTTCTGATTTCATATACTTAGTACTGTTGTCTTGACCTCCTTGAGGCTGCGTTCATCTGCATGAGTAAGGCGGCAGTGCTAGATCCACATTCTTAGGATCTCTACGTTGGTGTGGGAGCTCTATCTTTTAGGAGGCTCTACTTTTGGGTATGATCTCACATTGTAGATAGTTTTGAGCGATCGGTATGGCGGGGCCTGTCGCCATAGTTGTATATTTCCTTAGAGTGCGTAGTCATGTTATGCGATGTCGGATGTAATTGCTAAACTATGTTTATATATATATGCGAAAAGCGTGTTTTCTCACATAAAGCGTATGTCTTGTTTTATAAAGCGTTTCATGTCTTGCTTTATATTTCCGATTAATCGATGTATGACTACTTGGGTTCCATTAAGGCACGATCCACGGGCCGGGCGGTCGTGACACCGCCATACCAGAATGTACATAATCTACAACATCGTGGAAGAGCGTACCAAAGAAAGACAAGCCTCAGGAGAATTGAGCTTAGGCGTCGATAAGTGATCCTAAGAGTGTGGATCCGCAACCTTACCCTTTCTGCGGCGTGAGCAACCCAGGAAGGGTCGATTACACAATATGTACTAAGTATGTAAAGCGGAAAATCTTGTAATTACAACATAAGTTTAAAAGAAAGCGGGAGCGTGTATGATAACAAAATTACGATTACACGATTGCCTTACTAACAATGAGAGTAAAAATAGGTGTATACTTACAACGAAAAATAGGATTTGGAATCCTACTCACGGGACTATTTCACGCGTAGGTCGGTGGACTGCGTGAGGTATTCCTCGCATGGGACTATTTCACCGCATAAGCCGCTACGGACTCGCGTAGGTATTCCTCGCGTAAATTTGGACCGCGCGTGGGACTATTTCACCGCGTAAGCCCTTACGGACTCGCGTGAGGTATTCTCGCATCGTGGTTAGCAAATCCACGGAAATATACAATGCCACAATCCGGGAATGACCCGCGAATAATATATCACTAGCCCAAATCAGGCTATCACACATAACATAAGCTTTATCGACATCATACAATATATAAGCAAGTTAAGAAATCCCCAACTTCTTACTATTCTTGTTCATATACACTCTCATTTTAGTTTACCTAAGGCACTATCATGTCTTTTATAAAAATCAGAATTTAACCCAAAGTACTACGTCTTCTATTCTTTTAAAATGACTCGTTTCATTATAACACTTCCAAGATACTAATAACGTAGTATCAAGTTACAATTTCTTTTCAAGACAAGTCACAATACTTTTAGAAATAAAAATTAGGCTTAAATCAAGTGACTCATGTCTTATAAAACCTTAGGCAATTGATGCCTTAAAATCGAATTGCCTTCCATTAAATCAAGTCATTTATCTTTCCATAAAGTCAATATAATCAACTCCCATAAAGTCATTATATTCACTTTATACCTTAGTCAGTACAATTTCTATCGAGGACTTATACGTTTTAAAGCGACACAAGTATCACATACTTTAAAATTCTTCAAGTCCCTTATCTTTAACAAGACTTAAGACATCTTTAATATTCTCAAAGAAGTGAGTTAATCTCTAACTCACCCGACTTGACATTTCATAAAACAAGTAAAGAATGTCAAAGTCTTGTGCGTCTCGTACTATATACGTGAAACTAGTCATGCTCGAAGGATAGGAAAAGTTCTACATACCTTGTCGGGTCAAACCACTTGCCAAGTACAAAGTCCCGTAGTATATCAACCTATAATATTCACAATACGTCTATTAACGCCTTACTTCAAATGTAGAATATTATAAGTGTAAAGTCTCCATTTTCTACGGAAAATCGGACAGCACCTCCTTTGTTTTTACTCACTTTGCCACCTTTTTCAAGGCCGAAATACAATAACCAAACAACTGATTGGCTCACAACAATATAGAAGGTAGTTCAATACAAATGAATAACCAAACAGCCCGATTGGCTCACAACAATATAGAAGGTAGTTCAATACAAATGAATAACCAAAGCCCGATTGGCTCACAACAATATAGAAGGTAGTTCAATACAAATGAATAACCAACTAATACAAACTACAGTCCAAATTCGGCCACCTTGAGTTCAACAGAACCAATTCTTATCCAATCAAGTCGCATTTGATTATAATAACCATAATCTTTAAGTAAGTAACATGCGACGATTTCTAAAAACGACCAATTAGTAATCCAATTTCCAAGTGGCTTGTATAACATTTCGGATTTAGCTACAAGAAATCCATAATACTTATAACTTCAACCTATCAACTTCATGCTAGCAACAAGTAAAGCTAACAACAACAATATAAATATGTAATCTTGTAACACCTTTAAAAGACAAGATTATACCTTAACGATTCTTAATCCAACTCAATCAAAGTCGCTCATTAGTAGTTTAGAGCCTCTCCAAGACACTTCAATCCGCTTGTTGAGACCCTTATAACAACACCGACAATTATCCTTCAAATCTCCAAACAAACCCTAGAAAGACCATTAGGTTTTCGTTTTGCGACTAACCGAAAACTACCTTTTTCCAAGATTTTTCTATTGAGATATGCTTACACTACCCTCAAGAACCTTGGTTTAAAGTGTGGAATCAAATGGACAAGAAAGCGAAAAATTTTCCTTCTCTTTTCTTAGTGAACCGAGACCTCTCCAATGAGTTCTTCAATTTTTGTGTAAAATTTTCTAAGTGTTAAGCTCTCTACTAGTAGTAATATATAGCACCTTGGAGGTTATGATAAAAACACATGGGTGGTTTAGATGAAGTCTACTAAAATATCAAGACCAATGTGGGACGCTTTGACTTTAGTCAATGTTCTCAAGCTACAAGTAGCAAGACTTAGCCATAGAAGACTTATGGTCAATGACCATATTGGCCATGCCATTACGTCGAGCATTGCTAAGGGGGTGACACGTGTCGCCCTCCCATTCGTCACAACACTACGTTTCCGACAATTTCATAATTAGATAAATTTACAAGTCTCAAATCTTAACACTTGTGAGTTCTTACTTGTGTTCTTAAAACATGTCCTGTAATTACGAGTGTAACATTCTTCCCCCTTAGAAACATTCGTCCCGAATGTTCTTTCGATCACACTTACAATTAGCGACATAGTTTCCTTTCCAGACCCGACATACCAAAAATGCCACTCATGGCCACGTAAAAGCATTTAAGCAAAAGAAACACTTCAATTAAAACGACAAGTAAGGAAAATGAATTACAAGGTATAGGAAATAAGTGAGGATACCTCCTCAGCGTGTCCTCTCCGCTTCCCAGTCATCTCCTCCGGTTATCATTTCTCCACGGGACTTTGTGGAAGCTACATCCTTGGTCGCGATGCTTTGACACAGCGATCGAGTATCGCTATGGGACTCTCTCATACGATAACCCCTCTGTCACTGGACCTCACTAGAAGGAAAAACTCTCATTGGATCTCCGATACACTTCCAACATAGAAACATGGAAGGCCGGATGTACCGCCTCTAACTCGATGGCGGATCCAACTCGTAGGCAACCTTGCCCACTCTACGACGATCTGGTAGGGCTAATGTACCTTGGCTGAAACTCCAAATCGGCGCCGATTATCCGCGTATGACTTGCCGACTACGAGCGCTATGATCTCTCTGGATAAGCACCTTATCCACTGCTGTACCAAGTGCAGGCCAACTAAGCGTACCTCGCCCACGTCGAACCAACCGATCGGCGACTGCATTTCGCCCTTATAAAGCCTCGTATGGCGCTATGCGTATCTTTGGAATGGTAGGCATTGTTATAAGCAAACTCCACAAGGGCAAATGATCCTCCGGCTACCACGAAATCAATCACGCGAGCTCGGCATATCCTCGAGTGTGCGGATAGTGCGCTGCTGCACTTTGCCGTCGATCTGAGGATGAAATCTTGTCTTTGAGACTCACTGTGTCCCTAGACCATACGGAAAGATCTCAGTTAGGCATGGGGCTCCTATCGGATATAATCGACACGGGACACCGTGCGGCCTCACTATCTCTCGGATGTACAATCGGCATAGTCCTCGGTGGCGTCGTCTGATGGAAGGAAATGGGCTGATTTCGTCGACTGTCAACAATAACCCAAATGGAGTCGTGCTTCCTGAGTGCGAGGTAACCTGTAACAAAGTCCATGTTGATCGCCTACCACTTCCAAGTCGAATCTCGATAGATCGCAATAATCCGCTGGGCCTCACGGTGCTCGACCTTAACCTGGCGGCAATTAGGACAACTGTGCAACAAAACCTCCCGCGTCCTCTTGAGCCATCCCACCAATACAAACATCGAGGTCATGGTACATCTTGGTGACCGGATGAATAGAATATCGGCGTTGTGTGCCTCCCGAGAATCTGTGGCGAAGTCTGATACATCGGAACACACGGCCGGCCCTCAAATCTCGGCACCCCGTGAGCTACCTCGAATAGACTCTTCTCCTCGAAGAAATTGCATCAACTGCCGTACCAACACTTGGGTCCTCAAGCGCCGCCTCTTCACCTCATCAGCGATGGAAGACTCGACAATCTCACGAACCGTACTCCACTATCGTCGGCATCGATCAATCGAACCCCAAGGCTCGCTGGCGGTGGATCGGCGGACCGTATCTGTCTCTCTGTTGTACCTCGATAGGCTCCCATCGATCTACGACTCAAGGCATCGGCAACTCGTTGGCTTTCCCGGATGGTATAGAATATCAACATCATAGTCTTTCGACTCTAACCGCGTCTGTCTCAAATTCGGCTCCTACTGCTGAAGATATCTTGGAGGCTCTTGTGAGTGCGTATAAATATCCACATGAACCCAGTACAAATAGTGTCTCCAAATCTTGAGAGCATGAATAACGCGGACAACTCTAAGTCATGGGTAGGGTAATTCCTCTCATGCTTAAATAGCTGCAGGAAGCATAGGCTATAACCTTGTCGTCTTGCGTCAAAACACACCTGGCGATGCGAGGCATCGCGATAGATCACGTGCCGTCTAACCCCTCGGGAAGAGTAAGGCGGGGTGTAGTCAACCTCTCCTTGGCCCGAAAACCACGCTCATGACCTCATCGGCTGGAACTTGTTGCTTTTGAGTCGACTAGTCAGCGGTCTTTGAAATCGAAGCAAAGCGCTCCACAAACCCTCGGTAGTAACCCGCGATCCTAAGCTGCGTACCTCGGTCGGAGTAGTAGGTCTCGGCCAAGACTTGCGCCTCGATCTTTGCGTATCCGCGAACACCATCGCCCGATAATATGCCCGGGAATGCCAGAGGCCGACCAAAACTCACACTTGGAGAACTTGGCGAATAGCTGCCGGCTCGGAGAATCCCAATCTGATCCTCGAAGTGATCTACATGCTCCGCTCTGTCAGTGAATACACGGATGTCATCAATGAATACAATCACAAATGTATCCAAAAATGGCTTGAACACCGGTTCATCAAATCCATAAATACCATTTGGGCGTTGGTCAAACCGAAAGACATAACCACTAAACTCATAGTGCCCATCTGGTCACGAATGCGATCTTTGGGATGTTTGCCTCTCGAACTCGAACTGATGATAACCGGACGCAGTCTATCTTTGAAAACACCTCGCACCTGGCCCGGTCAAACAAATCATCAATCACGGGAGAATTTTTATTCTTAATGGTTACCTTATTGGTACTGTAGTCAACACATCTGTGCGTCCGTCCATCCTTCTTCACAAACAACACCGCGCTCCCGGGGAGATACACTAGGCTGATAAAGCCTTTTTCCGGCAAATCTTTCGGTGGTCCTTGACTCCTCGACTCGGCGGTGCCGTCACGTATGGCGGGATGGAAATAGGTCGAGTGTCGGCAGCGTGTCAATACAAAACTCGATCTCCTCTCGGGAGGATACCGGAAGATCATGCAGGAACACGTATGCAAATTCCTAACCAATGGCGGCTGAAGAAGCGGCACCTCGGCCTGCGTATCGAATACGAACGGATGATAGATGTACCGCCGCACCGTCTTCCTAGACTTGAGGTAAGAAATAAACCTACCCTGGCGTCTTGTGTTGCCTCGCTCGATAAGCGGCTCGCGGCGGAACCGAACCAACTGTCCCTACGATCAGCGTTGGCATAACAAGAAGCCAACGATCGTACCCATAATGACATCAAAATCGTCATCTCGGCTCTATCAAGTGCGCGGTGCGGCGGTAAATAAATCTGGACAACCTCTATACACCTTCGGCTAACACAGATCACCCATTTGGCGTAGCTACCTCAAAGCGGCTCTATCGACACGGCTCTAACCCGATTCTACTCGATAAGAGGGGACACATAGGACAAGGTAGAACACGGATCTATCAATGCATAAACATCACGACTGAAATCGATGTGTACACGGCGGCGTCGGAAAGCCTCACGATCTGGCGGTGGATAGAGAATATATGCGGTTACGGGGACGCTAGGCTGGAACCACCACTCGACCTCTGCGACTGCTGTCAGTGAGTACCACGCCTCGGCGCGTAACCTGAAGGAGAAGAAGACCAGGCAAGCGATCCGTCGGGTGTGGTGTACCACCCATCTTTGCCTCTGAGCGGACAATCCCTCTTGATGGCCCGGTGGCCACAAGAGTAACAACCTCCTGCGGGAACACGACACTCGCACAGGTGAGACCTACGCGTCGAGCACCGAGGTGTGGGTGGTCTCGATCGGCGAGGATCTGCCTCGCAGAAACCACGAAGTCTGGAGCCACGACTGCTCACGAATGACCTTCTTGATCGGATCTCCTGCGAGCGTGTGGAGCACTCTGTCTTTGGTGGAAAGTGGACCCGATCTCTGCTTGCGAAAGTGCCGATCTCAGCGCCTGAGACCACGATGTCACAGCCTCTTGGTGGCTGCGTCAATCTGGTCCTCACTCTCTCTATCCTCTATCCACGTGCATAGGCTGAATCAGGCGATGTCATCTGGTGAAGAGCCACGCTGACATGCGGTAATCATATGTGGTCAAGCCCGTCACGTAACGATGAACCCTATCCGCCATGTCATTTACAATAGTATGCGCGTATGCGGCGAGTCAAACTCGAGCTATACTCGCAGCGGTCCTCGGATTACGCCTCGAGGTCGAGAATCATCTGCAGGCTCTCCTCATCTCGGGAGGCAAAAAGTGATCCATGAAAGCCTCTGTAAACTCCTCCCAAGCAGTGGAAGAGCATCATCACCTCTCGAAAGCAACCACGACTCAAACTAGTTCAACGCGATATCGCGTAACAGGTAGAGGCTAGTGTAACGGACTCTGTCTCTGAAGCCCTAAGAACTGCATGGTCATTGTAGGCTGCGAATGAACTCCTGCGGATTCTCATCGGACCTCGAACCATAAAACTCGGTGGATGACATCCCGGAAAATCCCTAATCCATGGTATCGGCTCACAGGGTGCTGCTGCTCTGTCGCATTTGCCGGCTACTATCTTGGTCAATAACCGAATCTGCTCCAGTAGTCTCTATAATCGGTGGTGGGAGGCTGGAGAGTGCAGTATCGGAACCTCTGGAGCTCTGCCGCTCTCGGTTCCTCTAAAGCTGCGGCGTGGTGAACTTGCCGACCCGCCTGCTACCTCGGGCATAGTGCGTGCTGAGCCGTGTAACCTCTGCGTCTGCTAGCGACTCTGCTGCTGCCTTGCCTCACGGGCTCTGGTAGCCTTTCGTGGAGGCATAGCTGTTTCATAAGAAGAGGTCAGAGAGGATTCAACCTAATAAGGCGACTCAATGCGATCTCGGAGAGAAGAATGAAACCAATCCTAAATGTCCTGCGACCTCACGATGATAGATGTGGTGCGCGACACGCGATAATCAAGACTATACTGAACACGATGCGTAGACACTTTCAGATGACTAAGCGCTCGATACCACTTTTGTCACGACCGACCGGGCGCGGTAGTGCCTACAGGCACCTGTTGGTATACATCGAGAGAATAGCGGCGGAACATACACAACATAAACACGGTGTAAACAATATAACAACACGAGCTGGCGATAAAGCGCCTTCCGTAATATAAACAAAGTCAAAAGTACAACTTTCTGACTCGGTTCTTACGGTAACCACGTATGTGAATACGGACCTGCAGGAATAACAAGCGTGGCGGGACGGGGCCCGCCATACCACGAATGTACATAATCTACAACATCGGGGAAAGAGCGTACCAAAGAAAGACAAGCCTCAGGAGAATGGAGCTTAGGCGTCGATAAGTGATCTAGAGTGTGGATCCGCACCTTACCACTCTGCGGCATGAGCGCGGCCCAGGAAGAAAGTCGATGCATAATATGTACTAAGTATGTAAAGCGGAAAATGCGTAATTACAACATAAGTTTAAAGAAAGCGGAGACATGTATGATAACAAAATTACGATTACCACGATTGCCTTACTAACAATGAGAGTAAAAATAGGTGTATACTTACAACGAAAAATAGGATTTGGAATCCTACTCACGGGACTATTTCACCGCGTAGGTCGGTGGACTGCGTGAGGTATTCCTCGCGTGGGACTATTTCACCGCGTAAGCCCTTACGGACTCGCGTGAGGTATTCCTCGCATAAATTTGGACGCCCGTGGGACTATTTCACCGCGTAAGCCCACGGACTCGCGTGAGGTATTCCTCGCATCGTGGTTAGCAAATCCACGGAAATATACAATGCCACAATCGGGAATGACCCATGACGAATAATATATCACTAGCCCAAATCAGGCTATCACACATAACATAAGCTTTATCGACATCATACAATATATAAGCAAGTTAAGAAATCCCTAACTTCTTACTATTCTTGTTCATATACACTCTCATTTTAGTTTACCTAAGGCACGATCATGTCTTTTATAAAAATCAGAATTTAACCCAGTACTACGTCTTCTATTCTTTTAAAATGACTCGTTTCATTATAACACTTCCAAGATACTAATAGCAGTAGTATCAAGTTACAATTTCTTTTCAAGACAAGTCACAATACTTTTAGAAATAAAAATTAGGCTTCTAAATCAAGTGACTCATGTCTTATAAAACCTTAGGCAATTGATGCCTTAAAATCGAATTGCCTTCCATTAAATCAAGTCATTTATCTTTCCATAAAGTCAATATAACCAACTCCCATAAAGTCGTTATATTCACTTTATACCTTAGTCAATACAATTTCCTATCGAGGACTTATACGTTTTTAAAGACACAAGTATCACATCTTTAAAATTCTTCAAGTCCCTTATCTTTAACAAGACTTAAGACATCTTTAATATTCTCAAAGAAGTGAGTTAATCTCTAACTCACCGCTTGGCATTTCATAAAACAAGTAAAGAATGTCAAAGTCTTGTCGTCTCTAGTACTATATCGTGAAACTAGTCATGCTCGAAGGATAGGAAAAGTTCTACATACCTTGCCGGGTCAAACCACTTGCCAAGTACAAAGTCCCGCCGTAGTATATCAACCTATAATATTCACAATCGTCTATTAACGCCTTACTTCAAATGTAGAATATTATAAGTGTAAAGTCTCCATTTTCTACGGAAAATCGGATGACACCTCCTTTGTTTTTACTCACTTTGCCACCTTTTTCAAGGCGAAATACAATAACCAAACAGCCCGATTGGCTCACAACAATATAGAAGGTAGTTCAATACAAATGAATAACCAAACGCCCCAATTGGCTCACAACAATATAGAAGGTAGTTCAATACAAATGAATAACCAAACAGCCCCGATTGGCTCGACAATATAGAAGGTAGTTGATACAAATGAATAACCAACTAATACAAACTACGATCCAAATTCGGCACCTTGAGTTCACAAAACCAATTCTTATCAATTTCCATTTCAATCCAAATTGGTAGCATAACATGATATCAAGTCGCGTTTGATTATAATAACCATAATCTTTAAGTAAGTAACATCGGCGATTTCTAAAAAGCGACCAATTAGTAATCCGATTTCCAAGTGGCTTGTATAACATTTGGTTTAGCTACAAGAAATCCATAATACTTATAACTTCAACCTATCAACTTCATGCTAGAAACAAGTAAAGCTAACACCAACAATATAAATATGTAATCTTGTAACACCTTTAAAGACAAGATTATACCTTAACGATTCTTAATCGACTCGATCGAAGTCGCTCCTTAGTAGTTTAGAGCCTCTCCAAGACACTTCAATCCGCTTGTTGAGACCCTTAGAACAACACCAACAATTATCCTTCAAATCTCCAAACAAAACCTAGAAAGACCATTAGGTTTCGTTTCGACTAACAGAAAACTACCTTTTCCAAGATTTTCTATTGAGATATGCTTACACTACCCTCAAGAACCTTGGTTTAAAGTGTGGAATCAAATGGACAAGCGAAAAATTTTCCTTCTCTTTTCTTAGTGAACCGAGACCTCTCCAATGAGTTATTCAATTTTTGTGTAAAATTTTCTAAGTGTTAAGCTCTCTCTACTAGTAGTAATATATAGCACCTTGGAGGTTATGATAAAAACACATGGGTGGTTTAGATGAAGTCTACTAAAATATCAAGACCAATGTGGGACCTTTGACTTTAGTCAATGTTCTCATACTACAAGTAGCAGACTTAGCCATAGAAGACTTATGGTCGATGACCATATTGGCCATGCCATTCGTCGAGCATTGCTAAGGGGGTGACATGTGTCGCCCTCCATTCGTCACAACACTTACGTTTTCCGACAATTTCATAATTAGATAAATTTACAAGTCTCAAATCTTAACACTTGTGAGTTCTTACTTGTGTTCTTAAAACATGTCACGT
This sequence comes from Przewalskia tangutica, assembly GCA_029844215.1. Lineage (NCBI taxonomy): Eukaryota > Viridiplantae > Streptophyta > Magnoliopsida > Solanales > Solanaceae > Przewalskia > Przewalskia tangutica. Next base: position 1,695,535 of record JAQGDG010000029.1, read on the forward strand.
AATTACGGGTGTAACATTCTTCCCCTTAGAAACATTCGTCCCCGAATGTTCTTTCAGTCACACTTACAATTAGCGACATAGTTTCCTTTCCAGCCCGACATACCAAAAATGCCACTCGTGGCCACATAAAAGCATTTAAGCAAAAGAAACACTTCAATTAAAACGTAGTAAGGAAAATGAATTACACGAAGGTATAGGAAATAAGTGAGGATACCTCCTCAGCGTGTCCTCCTCACTTCCCAAGTCATCTCCTCCCGGTTATCATTTCTCCACGGGACTTTGTGGAAGCTACATCGCCAGTCATGATCGCGACTGGCGATCGAGTATCGTATGGGACTCTCATAAATCGATAACCCCTCTGTCACACTGGACCTCACTAGTAGGAAAAACTCTCATTGGATCTCAGATACACTTCGCAACATAGAAACATGGAAGGCCGGATGTCGCCTCTAACTCGATGGCGGATCAACTCGTAGGCAACCTTGCCCACTCTACGAACTATCTGGTAGGGCCCGATGTACCTTGGTGAGTTTCCCTTCTTATCGAATCTCATCGCACCGCCGTGGGTGACACGCTGAAGACCCGATCGTCTACGAAACTCCAAATCTGGCGCCGATTATCGCGTATGACTTACTGACTACGAGCGCTAACAATCTCTCTGGATAAGCCGCGCTTATCCACGACTGTTGTACCAAGTGCGGGCCAACTAAGCGTACCTCGCCCACGTCGAACCAACGATCGGCGACTGCATTTCCGCCCATATAAAGCCTCGTATGGCGCCATCGTATCTTTGGAATGGTAGCTGTTGTTATAAGCAAACTCCACGAGGGCAAATGATCCTCGGCTACCAGGAAATCAATCACGCGAGCTCGCGGACATATCCTCGTGTATGCGGATAGTGCGCTCTGCTGCCGTCGATCGAGGATGAAATCTTTGTCTTTGAGACTCACTATGTCCTTAGACCCATGGAAAGATCTCGGAAGTTAGGCATGGCCCAGGCTCCCTATCGGATATAATCGACAGGGACCGTGCGGCCTCACTATCTCTCGGATGTACAATCGGCGTAGTCCTCGGTGGCGAACGTCGTCTGGCGGAAGGAAATGGGCTGATTTCGTCGACTGTCAACAATAACCCAAATGGAGTCGTGCTTCCTCGAGTATGAGGTAACCTGTAACAAAGTCCATGTTGATCGCCTCCACTTCCAGTCGGAATCTCGATAGGCTAATAATCCACGGGCCTCGGTGCTCGACCTTAACTGCGGCAATTAGGACAGCGTGCGCAACAAAACTGCCACGTCCTCTTGAGCCATCCCACCAATACAAACATCGAGGTCATGGTACATCTTGGTCGACCGGATGAATAGAATATCGGCGTTGTGTGCCTCCCGAATCTGCGGCGAAGTCTGATACATCGGGAACACACAATGGCCCTCAAATCTCGGCACCCGTGGTATTACCTCGAATAGACTCTTCTCCTCCCGAAGAAGCTGCATCGAACCGTACCAACAACGGGTCCTCAAGCGTTGCCTCTTCACCTCATCAGCGATGGAAGACTCGGCAACCTCGCGAACCCGTACTCGCTATCGTCGGTATCGATCAATCGAACCCCGAGGCTCGCTAATTGGTGGATCGACGGACCGTATCTGTCTCTCTGCGGTGTACCTCGATAGGCTCCCATCGATCTACGACTCAAGGCATCGGCAACTCGTTGGCTTTCCCGGATGGTATAGAATATCAACATCATAGTCTTTCGACTCTAACCACCGTCTGTCTCAAATTCGACTCCTGCTGCTGAAGATATCTTTGGAAGCTCTTGTGGTGCAGTATAAATATCCACATGAACCCCGTACAAATAGTGTCTCCAAATCTTGAGGCATGAATAACCGGCCAACTCTAAGTCATGGGTAGGGTAATTCCTCTCATGCTTAGTAGCTTCTTGGAAGCATAGGCTATAACCTTGCGTCTTTGCGTCAAAACACACCAGCCCGATGCGAGGCATCGCGATAGATCGCGTGCCGTCTAACCCCTCGGGAAGAGTAAGGCGGGGTGTAGTCAACCTCTCCTTGACCGAAAACCGCTCATGACCTCATCGGCGGAACTTGGTGCTTTTGAGTCGGCTAGTCAGCGGTCTTTGAAATCGAAGCAAAGCGCTCCACAAACCTCACGGTAGTAACCGCGATCTGAAAGCTGCGTACCTCGGTCGGAGTAGTAGGTCTCGGCGAAGACTTAGCTGCCTCAATCTTTGCAGTATCCACGCGAACACCATCAGCCCGATAATATGCCCGGGAATGCCAGAGGCCAACCAAAACTCACACTTGGAGAACTTGGCGAATAGCTGCGGCTCGGAGAATCTCAATCTGATCCTCGAGTGATCTGCATGCTCCGCTGTCAGTGAATACACGGGATGTCATCAATGAATACAATCACAAATGTATCCAAAAATGGCTTGAACACGGTTCGTCAAATCCATAAATACATTTGGGCGTTGGTCAAACCGAAAGACATAACCACTAAACTCATAGTGCCCATCAGGGTCTGAATGCGATCTTTGGGATGCGCCTCTCGAACTCGAACACGATGATAACCGGACCGCGGGTCTATCTTTGAAAACACCTCGCACCACATGGTCAAACAAATCATCAATCACGGGAGGGTACCTATTCTTAATGGTTACCTTATTGGTTTGTAGTCAACACCACATCGGCGTCCGTCATTCTTCTTCACAAACAACACGGCGCTCCCGGGGAGATACACTAGGCACGATAAAGCCTTTTCCGGCAAATCTTTGGTGGTCCTTGACTCCTCGGCTCGGCGGTGCCGTCACGTATGGCGGGAATGGAAATAGGTCGAGTGTGCAGCAGCGTGTCAATACAAAACTCGATCTCTCTCGGGAGGATGCGGAAGATCATCAGGAACACGTGCAAATTCCTAACCACTGGCGGTGAAGAAGCGGCACCTCGGCCTGCGTATCGAATACGAACGGATGATAGATGTACCGCCACGCACCATCTTCCTAGCCTTGAGGTAAGAAATAAACCTACCGCCGGCGATCTTTGTGTTGCCCTCCACTCGATAAGCGGCTCGCCAGAAGCGGAACGAACCAACTGTCCCTACGATCAGCGTTGGCATAACGAAGCCAACGATCCGTACCCGTAATGACATCAAAATTTGTCATCTCGGCTCTATCAAGTCTGCGAGTCGGCGGCGTAAATAAATACCTGGACAACCTCTATACACGCTCGGCTAACAGAATCACCCTGGCGTAGCTACCTCAAAGCGACTCTATCGACCAGGCTCTATCCGATTCTACTCATGATAAGAGGACACATAGGACAAGGTAGAACACGGATCTATCAATGCATAAACATCACGACTGAAATCGATAATGTACAGTGGCGGCGTCGGGAAGCCTCACGATCTGGCGGTGGCTAGAGAATATATGCGGTTACGGGGACCGCTAGGCTGGAACCACCACGACCTCTGCGCGGCTGCTGTCGTGAGTACCACGCCTCGGGCGCGTAACCCTGAAGGAGAAGAAGACCCGACCAGCGATCCGTCGGTGTCTTTGTACCACCCATCTTTGCCTCTGAGCGGACCATCACTCTTCAAGTGGCCCAGCTGGCCCCAAGAGTAACAACCTCCTGCGAGAACACGACACTCGCACAGGTGAGACCTACCGCGTCGAGCACAGGAGTGTGGGTGGTCTCGATCGGCGAGATCTCTGCCTCGCGAAACCGAAGTCACGGATCCACGACTGCTCTGAATGACCTTCGATCGGATCTCCTACCAGAAAACCGTGGCCGAGCACTCTGTCTTTGGTGGAAAGTGGACCCGGTCTGCTGCGAAATTGCCGCCTCGAAAGCGCCTGAGACCACGATGTCACAGCCTCTTGGGGTGGCTGCGTCAATCTGGTCCTCCTCTCTCTATCCTCTATCCACGTGCATAGGCTGCGTCCAGGCGATGTCCATCTGCGGTGAAGAGCCACACCCAAGCATCGGTAATCATATGACGGTCGAGCCCGTCACGTAACGATGAACCCTATCCGCCATGTATTTACAATAGTATCGCGTATGCGGCCAGAGTCAAACTCAGCTATACTCGCAGCGGTCCTCGTTACGCCTCGAGGTCAAGAATCTGTCTGCGGGCTCTCCTCGTCTCGGGAGGCAAAAAGTGATCCATGAAAGCCTCTGTAAACTCCTCCCAAAGCATTTGGAAGAGCATCATCACCTCTCGAAAGCAACCACGACTCAAACCGGTTCAACGCGATATCGCGTAGCGGTAAGAGGCTAGTGTAACGGACTCTGTCTCTGAAGCCCTAAGAACCTGCATGGTCCTTTGTAGCTGCCGAATGAACTCCTGCGGATCCTCATCAGACCTCGAGCCATAAAACTCAGGTGGATGACATCCCAGAAAATCCCTAATCCATAAGCGCATGGCTCTGGGTGAAATTGCTGCTCACTGTCGTGTTGCCCGGCTACTATCTTGGTCAATAACCGAATCTGCTCCCGTAGTCTCTATACTCGGCTGGTGGTGAGGCTGGAGAGTGCAGTATCGGAACCTCTGGAGCTCTGCGCTCTCGGCTCCTCTAAAAGCTGCGGCGTGGTGAACTTGCCGACCGCCTACTACCTCGGGCATAGTGCGTGCACGAGCCGTGTAACCCTCTGCGTCTGCATTGCGACTCTCTTTCTTTGCCTTGCCACTACAGGCTCTGCAGTCGCCTTTCGTGGAGGCATAGTTGTTTCATAAGAAGAGGTCGGAGAGGATTCAACCTAATAAGGCGACTCTAATACTGCGATCTCGAGAGAGAGAAGAATGAAACCAATCCTAAATGTCCTGCGACCTCACGATTATAGATGTGGTGCCTGACACGCGATAATCAAGACTCTACTGAACACGCGATGCAGCGTAGACACTTTCAGATGACTAAGCGCTCGATACCACTTTTGTCACGACCCGACCCGGGCGCGGCGGTGCCTACAGGCACCTGTTGATATACATCGAGGAGAATAGCGGTGAACATACCTAACATAAACATAGTGTAAACAATATAACAACAGGCTGGCCGATAAGGCGCGCCTTCCATAATATAAACAAAGTCAAAAGTACAACTTTGACTCGGTTCTTACGACCCAACCACGTATGTGAATACGGACCTCACAGGAATAACAAGCGTGGCGGGGCGGGCCGCCGTACCACGAATGTACATAATCTACAACATCGGGGAAAGAGCGTACCAAAGAAAGACAAGCCTCGGAGAATGGAGCTTAGGCGTCGATAAGTGATCTAGAGTGTGGATCCGCACACCTTACCACTTTCTGCGGCGTGAGCGGCCCAGGAAGGGTCGATTACCTGATATGTACTAAGTATGTAAAGCGGAAATCTTGTAATTACAACATAAGTTTAAAAGAAAGCGGGAGGCATGTATGATAACAAAATTACGATTACGATTGCCTTACTATGATGAGTAAAAATAGGTGTATACTTCTGACGAAAAATAGGATTGGAATCCTACTCACGGGACTATTTCACGCGTAGGTCGGTGGACTGCGTGGTATTCCTCGCGTGGGACTATTTCACCCGCGTAAGCCGCATACGGACTCGCGTGAGGTATTCCTCGCGTAAATTTGGACCCGCGCGTGGGACTATTTCACCGCGTAAGCCTTACGGACTCGCGTGAGGTATTCCTCGCATCGTGGTTAGCAAATCCGGAAATATACAATGCCACAATCGGGAATGACCCATGACGAATAATATATCACTAGCCCAAATCGGCTATCACGCATAACATAAGCTTTATCGACATCATACAATATATATAAGCAAGTTAAGAAATCCCTAACTTCTTACTATTCTTGTTCATATACACTCTCATTTTAGTTTACCTAAGGCACTATCATGTCTTTTATAAAAATCAGAATTTAACCCAGTACTACGTCTTCTATTCTTTTAAAATGACTCGTTTCATTATAACACTTCCAAGATACTAATAACAGTAGTATCAAGTTACAATTTCTTTTCAAGACAAGTCACGATACTTTTAGAAATAAAAATTAGGCTTAAATCAAGTGACTCATGTCTTATAAAACCTTAGGCAATTGATGCCTTAAAATCGAATTGCCTTCCATTAAATCAAGTCATTTATCTTTCCATAAAGTCAATATAACCAACTCCCCATAAAGTCGTTATATTCACTTTATACCTTAGTCAAGTACAATTTCCTATCGAGGACTTATACGTTTTAAAGCGACACAAGTATCACATCTTTAAAATTCTTCAAGTCCTTATCTTTAACAAGACTTAAGACATCTTTAATATTCTCAAGAAGTGAGTTAATCTCTAACTCACCCGACTTGGCATTTCATAAAACAAGTAAAGAATGTCAAAGTCTTGTCGTCTGCGTACTATATCGTGAAACTAGTCATGCTCGAAGGATAGGAAAAGTTCTACATACCTTGTCGGGTCAAACCACTTGCCAAGTACAAAGTCCATAGTAGTATATCAACCTATAATATTCACAATCGTCTATTAACGCCTTACTTCAAATGTAGAATATTATAAGTGTAAAGTCTCCATTTTCTACGGAAAATCGGACAGACACCTCCTTTGTTTTACTCACTTTGCCACCTTTTTCAAGGCGAAATACAATAACCAAACAGCCCCGATTGGCTCACACAATATAGAAGGTAGTTGATACAAATGAATAACCAAACAGCCCAATTGGCTCACAACAATATAGAAGGTAGTTCAATACAAATGAATAACCAAACAGCCCCGATTGGCTCGCGACAATATAGAAGGTAGTTCAATACAAATGAATAACCAACTAATACAAACTACGATCCAAATTCGGCCTTGAGTTCAACAAAACCAATTCTTATCAATTTCCATTTCAATCCAAATTGGTAGCATAACGTGATATCAGTCGCGTTTGATTATAATAACCATAATCTTTAAGTAAGTAACGTGCGACGATTTCTAAAAGCGACCAATTAGTAATCGATTTCCAAGTGGCTTGTATAACATTTGGTTAGCTACAAGAAATCCATAATACTTATAACTTCAACCTATCAACTTCAAGCTAGCAACAAGTAAAGCTAACAACAACAATATAAATATGTAATCTTGTAACACCTTTAAAAGACAAGATTATACCTTACGATTCTTAATCGACTCGATCCGAAGTCGCTCCTTAGTAGTTTAGAGCCTCTCGAGACACTTCAATCCGCTTGTTGAGACCCTTAGAACAACACCAACAATTATCCTTCAAATCTCCAAACAAAACCTAGAAAGACCATTAGGTTTCGTTTTCGACTAACCGAAAACTACCTTTTCCAAGATTTTTCTATTGAGATATGCTTACACTACCCTCAAGAACCTTGGTTTAAAGTGTGGAATCAAATGGACAAGAAACGAAAAATTTTCCTTCTCTTTTCTTAGTGAACCCGAGACCTCTCCAATGAGTTATTCAATTTTTGTGTAAAATTTTCTAAGTGTTAAGCTCTCTCTCTACTAGTAGTAATATATAGCACCTTGGAGGGTTATGATAAAAACACATGGGTGGTTTAGATGAAGTCTACTAAAATATCAAGACGATGTGGGACCTTTGACTTTAGTCAATGTTCTCATCTACAAGTAGCAAGACTTAGCCATAGAAGACTTATGGTCGATGACCATATTGGCCATGCCATTTCGTCGAGCATTGCTAAGGGGGTGACACGTGTCGCCTCCCATTCGTCACAACACTTACGTTTCCGACAATTTCATAATTCGATAAATTTACAAGTCTCAAATCTTAACACTTGTGAGTTCTTACTTGTGTTCTTAAAACATGTCCTGTAATTACGGTGTAACATTCTTCCCTTAGAAACATTAGTCCCGAATGTTCTTTCGAGTCACACTTACAATTAGCGACATAGTTTCCTTTCACGACCCGACATACCAAAATGCCACTCATGGCCACATAAAAGCATTTAAGCAAAGAAACACTTCAATTAAAACGACAAGTAAGGAAAATGAATTACGAAGGTATAGGAAATAAGTGAGGATACCTCCTCAACGTATCTCCTCCGCTTCCCAAGTCATCTCCTCCGGTTATCATTTCTCCACGGGACTTTGTGGAAGCTACATCCTTCGTCGCGATCGCTGACTGGCGATCGAGTATCGCTATGGGACTCTCTCATACGATAACCCCTCTGTCACTGGACCTCACTAGAAGGAAAAACTCTCATTTGGATCTCCGATACACTTCCGACATAGAAACATGGAAGGCCAGGATGTACCGCCTCTAACTCGATGGCGAGATCGACTCGTAGGCAACCTTTCCCACTCTCTGAGCGATGCGGTAGGGCCCGATGTACCTTGGTGAGTTTCCCTTCTTACGAATCTCATCGCACCGCCGTGGGTGATACCTTCAAGACCCAATCGTCACGAAACTCCAAATCGGCGCGATTATCCGCGTATGACCTGCCGACTACGGCGCTAACGGTCTCTCTGGATAAGCTTCACCTTATCCACGGCCTCTTGTACCAAGTGCAGGCCAACTAAGCGTACCTCGCCCGTCGAACCAACCGATCGGCGACTGCATTTCGCCCTTATAAAGCCTCGTGTGGCGCTATCGTATCTTGGAATGGTAGTTGTTGTTATAAGCAAACTCCACGAGGCAAATGATCCTCCGGCTACTGCGAAATCAATCACGCAGCTCGCGGCATATCCTCGAGTATGCGGATAGTGCGCTCTGCTGCCGTCGATCGAGGATGAAATGTTGTCTTTGAGACTCACTGTGTCCCTAGACCCATACGGAAAGATCTCGAAGTTAGGCGTGGCCCAGGCTCCTATCGGATATAATCGACAGGGACACCGTGCGGCCTCACTATCTCTCGGATGTACAATCGGCATAGTCCTCGGTGGCGTCGTCTGACGGAAGGAAATGGGCTGATTTCGTCGACTGTCAACAATAACCCAAATGGAGTCGTGCTTCCTCCGAGTGCGAGGTAACCTGTAACAAAGTCCATGTTGATCGCCTCCCACTTCCAAGTCGGAATCTCGATAGGCGCAATAATCCCTTTGGGCCTCACGGTGCTCGACCTTAACCTGCTGGCAATTAGGACACTGTGCAACAAAACCTCCCACGTCCCTCTTCAGGCCATCCCACCAATACAAACATTTGAGGTCATGGTACATCTTGGTCGACCCCGGATGAATAGAATATCGAGCGTTGTGTGCCTCCCGAATCTGGCGAAGTCTGATACATCGGGAACACACTGGCCGGCCCTCAAATCTCGGCACCCATCGGTAGCTACCTCGAATAGACTCTTCTCCTCCCGAAGAGCTGCGTCATCAACCGTACCAACCTTTGGGTCCTCAGCGTAGCCTCTTCACCTCATCAACGATGGAAGACTCGGCAACCTCACGAACCCGTACTCCACTATCGTCGGTATCGATCAATCGAACCCCGAGGCTCGCTAAGCGGTGGATCGACGGACCGTATCTGTCTCTCTGGTGTACCTCGATAGGCTCCCGTCGATCTACGACTCAAGGCATCGGCAACTACGTTGGATTTCCGGATGGTATAGAATATCAACATCATAGTCTTTCAAAGACTCTAACCACCGTCTGTCTCAAATTCGACTCCCTGCACGAAGATATCTTGGAAGCTCTTGTGAGTGCAATATAAATATCCACATGAACCGTGCAAATAGTGTCTCCAAATCTTGAGGCATGAATAACGCGCCAACTCTAAGTCATGGGTAGGGTAATTCCTCTCATGCTTCTAGCTGGGAAGCATAGGCTATAACCTTGCCGTCTTTGCATCAAAACACACCTGGCCGATGCGAGGCATCACAATAGATCACGTGCCGTCTAACCCCTCGGGAAGAGTAAGGCGGGTTGTAGTCAACCTCTCCTTGACAACGAAAACCACCTCATGACCTCGTCGGCTGGAACTTGGCTGCTTTTGAGTCGGCTAGTCAGCGGTCTTTGAAATCGAAGCAAAGCGCTCCACAAACCTATGGTAGTAACCGCGATCCTAAGCTGCGTACCTCGGTCGGAGTAGTAGGTCTCGGCCAAGACTTAGCGCCTCAATCTTTGCCGTATCCACGCGAACACCATCATCCCGATAATATGCCCGGGAATGCCAGGAGGCCAAAACTCACTTGGAGAACTTGGCGAATAGCTGCGGCTCGGAGAATCCCAATCTGATCCTCAGTGATCTGCGTGCTCCGCTCGTCAGTGAATACACGGGATGTCATCAATGAATACAATCACAAATGTATCCAAAAATGGCTTGAACACGGTTCATCAAATCCATAAATACATTTGGGCGTTGGTCAAACCGAAAGACATAACCACAAACTCATAGTGCCCATCAGGGTCTGAATGCGATCTTTGGGATGTCTGCCTCTCGAACTCGAACGATGATAACGGACGCGAGTCTATCTTTGAGAAACACCTCGCACTTGGCCCGGTCAAACAAATCATCAATCACGGGAGGTACCTATTCTTAATGGTTACCTTATTGCTGTAGTCAACACGCATCTGCGTCCGTCCTTCTTCTTCACAAACAACACCGCTCCCTGGAGATACACTAGGCTGGTAAAGCCTTTTTCCGGAAATCTTTGGTGGTCCTTGACTCCCTCACTCGGCGGGTGCCGTCTGTATGGCGGGATGGAAATAGGTCGAGTGTCCGGCAACGTGTCAATACAAAACTCAATCTCCTCTCGGGAGGATACGGAAGATCATGCGGGAACACGTGCAAATTCCTAACCAGCCTGGTGAAGAAGCGGCACCTCGGCCTGCGTATCGAATACCGAACGGATGATAGATGTACCCGCCGCACCATCTTCCTAGCCTTGAGGTAAGAAATAAACCTACCGCCGGCGATCTTTGTGTTGCCCTCCACTCGATAAGTGGCTCGCGAAATGGAACCGAACCAACTGTCCCTACGATCAGCGTTGGCATAACAAGCCAACGATCCGTACCCGTAATGACATCAAAATCGTCATCTCGGCTCTATCAAGTCTGCGAAGTCGACGGCGTAAATAAATACCTGGAAAACCTCTATACACCGCTTTCGGCTAACACCGAATCACCATGGCGTAGCTACCTCAAAGCGACTCTATCGACCGGCTCTATCCGATTCTACTCGCATAAGAGGACACATAGGACAAGGTAGAACTGGATCTATCAATGCATAAACATCACGACTGAAATCGATAATGTACTGTGGCGGCGTCGGAAGCCTCACGATCTGGCGGTGGCTAGAAGAATATATGCGGTTACGGGGACCGCTGAATCGAACCACCACCACGACCTCTACGCGGCTGCTGTCCGTGAGTACCACGCCTCGGGCGCGTAACCACGAAGGAGAAAGACCCGGCAAGAATCGATCCGTCGGGTCTTTGTACCACCCATCTTGCCTCTGACGGACAATCCTCTTCATATGGCCCGGTGGCCACAAAAGTAACAACCTCTGCGGGAACACGACACTCGCTGGGTGAGACCTACGCGTCGAGCACAGGGTGTGGGTGGTCTCGATCGGCGAGGATCTCTGCCTCGCGAAACCCACCTCGAAGTCTCGAGCCACGACACTGCTCTGAATGACCTTGCGATCAGATCTCTACCGTAAAAGCGTGGGAGCACTCTGTCTTTGGTGGAAAGTGGACCAATCTGTTCTTGAGGCCGCCCGCCTCAAAAGCGCCTGAGACCACGATGTCACAGCCTCTTGGGGCATCTGCGTCAATCTGGTCCTCCTCTCTCTATCCTCTATCCACGTGCATAGGCTGCATCAGGCGATGTCCATCTGGTGAAGAGCCACGCCCAAGCATCGGTAATCATATGACGGTCAAGCCCGTCACGTAACGATGAACCTATCCGCCGTGTCATTTACAATAGTATGCGTATGCCGGCGAGTCAAACTCAGCTATACTCACCCGGTCCTCGTTCGCCTCGAGTTAAGAATCTGTCTGCAGGCTCTCTCACCTCGGGAGGCAAAAAGTGATCCATGAAAGCCTCGTAAACTCCTCCCAAAGCAGTGGAAGAGCATCATCACCTCTCGAAAGCAACCACGACTCAAACCAGTTCAACGCAATATCGGCGACGATAACGAGCTAGTGTAACGGACTACTGTCTCTGAAGCCCTAAGAACATGCATGGTCATTGTAGCTGAATGAACTCCTGCGGATCCTCATCGGACCTCGAACCATAAAACTTCGGTGGATGACATCCCGGAAAATCCCTAATTCGCAAGCCCCGGCTCTGGGTGGGTTGCACGCTCACTGTCGTATTGCCGACTACTATACTGGTCAATAACCGAATCTGCTCCCCGTAGTCTCTATACTCGTGGTGGTGAGGCTGGAGAGTGCAGTATCGGAACCTCTGGAGCTACTGCCGCTCTCGGCTCCTCTAAAACTGCAGGCGTGGCTGAACTTGCCGACCCGCCTACTACCTCAGGCATAGTCTGTGCCTGAGCCCGTGTAACCCTCTGCGTACCGCTAGCAGCTCCTGCTGCTGCCTTGCCCTTCTGGGCTCTGGTCGCCTTTCGTGGAGGCATAGCTGTTTCATAAGAAGAGGTCAGAGAGGATTCAACCTAATAAGACAGCTCTAATGCACGATCTCAGAGAGAGAAGAATGGAAACCAATCCTAAATGTCCTGCAGCCTCCCGATTATAGATGTGGTGCACCACACACCGATAATCAAGACTCTACTGAACGCGGTGCGTAGACACTTTCCGAGGACTAACTGCTCTGATACCACTTTTGTCACGACCCGACCCCGGGCCGCGACTGGTGCCCTACCTGGGCACCCTGTTCAGGTATACATCAGAGAATAGCAGCGGAACATACACAACATAAACACAGGTGTAAACAATATAACAACACAGGCTAGCCGATAAGGCCGCCTTCCATAATATAAACAAAGTCAAAAGTACAACTTTACAACTCGCTTACACCAACCACATATGTGAATACGCACTTAGAATAACAAGCGTGGCGGGACGGGGCCCCGCCATACCCTGAATGTACATAATCTACAACATCGGGGAAAGATCGCGTAAAGAAAGACAAGCCTCCGAGAATGGAGCTTCCGACGTCGATAAGTGATCCAAGAGTGTGGATCCGCAACTCGCTTACCCTTTCTCGCAGAAACGCAGCCCGAGGAAGGGGGTCGACACAATATGTACTAAGTATGTAAACCGAAAAATCAGTAATTACAACATAAGTTTAAAAGAAAGCCGGAGACATGTATGATAACAAAATTACAGTACACAGTGCCTTACTAACAATGAGAGTAAAAATAGGTGTATACTTACAACGAAAAATAGGATTTGGAATCCTACTCCTGGGACTATTTCACCCGCATAGGTCCGGTGGACTGCGTGAGGTATTCCTCGCATGGACTATTTCACCCGCATAAGCCCTTACGGACTCGCATGAGGTATTCCTCGCATAGGCTGGACCCGCCCGCATGGGACTATTTCACCCGCATAAGCCCTTACGGACTCGCATGAGGTATTCCTCGCATCGTGGTTAGCAAATCCACGGAAATATACAATGCCACAATCCCGGGGAATGACCCCGCAACGAATAATATATCACTAGCCCAAATCCGGCTATCACACATAACATAAGCTTTATCGGCTTATCATACAATATATAAGCAAGTTAAGAAATCCCCTAACTTCTTACTATTCTTGTTCATATACACTCATTTTAGTTTACCTAAGGCACTATCATGTCTTTTATAAAAATCCGGGAATTTAACCCAAAGTACTACGTACTTCTATTCTTTTAAAATGACTCATTTCATTATAACACTTCCAAGATACTAATAACCGTAGTATCAAGTTACAATTTCTTTTCAAGACAAGTCACAATACTTTTAGAAATAAAAATTAGGCTTCTAAATCAAGTGACTCATGTCTTATAAAACCTTAGGCAATTGATGCCTTAAAATCGAATTGCCTTCCATTAAATCAAGTCATTTATCTTTCCATAAAGTCAATATAACCAACTCCCCATAAAGTCGTTATATTCACTTTATACCTTAGTCAAGTACAATTTCCTATCCAAGGGATTATACGTTTTTAAAACGACACAAGTATCACATACTTTAAAATTCTTCAAGTCCCTTATCTTTAACAAGACTTAAGACATCTTTAATATTCTCAAAGAAGTGAGTTAATCTCCTAACTCACCCGACTTGGCATTTCATAAAACAAGTAAAGAATGTCAAAGTCTTGTACGTCTACCGTACTATATACGTGAAACTAGTCATGCTCAAAGGATAGGAAAAGTTCTACATACCTTGTCTGGTTAAACCACTTGCCAAGTACAAAGTCCCGCCCGTAGTATATCAACCTATAATATTCACAATACGTCTATTAACGCCTTACTTCAAATGTAGTATATTATAAGTGTAAAGTCTCCATTTTCTACGGAAAATCGGACAAGACCTCCTTTGTTTTTACTCACTTTGCCACCTTTTTCAAGGCCGAAATACAATAACCAAACAGCCCCAATTGGCTCACAACAATATAGAATGTAGTTCAATACAAATGAATAACCAAACAGCCTCAATTGGCTCACAACAATATAGAAGGTAGTTCAATACAAATGAATAACCAAACAGCCCCAATTGGCTCACAACAATATAGAAGGTAGTTCAATACAAATGAATAACCAACTAATACAAACTACAGTCCAAATTCGGCCACCTTGAGTTCAACAGAACCAATTCTTATCCAATTTCCATTTCAATCCAAATTGGTAGAATAACATGATATCAAGTCGCATTTGATTATAATAACCATAATCTTTAAGTAAGTAACATGCGGCGATTTCTAAAAACGACCAATTAGTAATCCAATTTCCAAGTGGCTTGTATAACATTTCGGATTTAGCTACAAGAAATCCATAATACTTATAACTTCAACCTATCAACTTCATGCTAGCAACAAGTAAAGCTAACAACAACAATATAAATATGTAATCTTGTAACACCTTTAAAAGACAAGATTATACCTTAACGATTCTTAATCCAACTCCAATCCGAAGTCGCTCCTTAGTAGTTTAGAGCCTCTCCAAGACACTTCAATCCGCTTGTTGAGACCCTTAGAACAACACCAACAATTATCCTTCAAATCTCCAAACAAAACCTAGAAAGACCATTAGGTTTTCGTTTTGCGACTAACCCGAAAACTACCTTTTTCCAAGATTTTTCTATTGAGATATGCTTACACTACCCTCAAGAACCTTGGTTTAAAGTGTGGAATCAAATGGACAAGAAACGAAAAATTTTCCTTCTCTTTTCTTAGTGAACCCGAGACCTCTCCAATGAGTTCTTCAATTTTTGTGTAAAATTTTCTAAGTGTTAAGCTCTCTCTCTACTAGTAGTAATATATAGCACCTTGGAGGGTTATGATAAAAACACATGGGTGGTTTAGATGAAGTCTACTAAAATATCAAGACCAATGTGGGACCTTTGACTTTAGTCAATGTTCTCATACTACAAGTAGCAAGACTTAGCCATAGAAGACTTATGGTCAATGACCATATTGGCCATGCCATTTCGTCCAAGGCATTGCTAAGGGGGGGTGACACGTGTCGCCCTCCCATTCGTCACAACACTTACGTTTTCCGACAATTTCATAATTCCGATAAATTTACAAGTCTCAAATATTAACACTTGTGAGTTCTTACTTGTGTTCTTAAAACATGTCCTGTAATTACGGGGTGTAACAGTACGTACGAGAATACGACACAAAAATTGGAAAGGAAGAAAGATGTGATTTTTCGACGGAAAAGTTTCCGGATTTTGTGAAGGAAAAATGTTCGTTAAAGGGAATTGGATTCCCAGATTTGGTATTCGGACTTTTTGGAATATTTGAGAATTATGGAATTTTATTTCCGGAATCGGTCACGTGGGGCCCACGGGAGGAATTTACGGTTTTGTGGGGCCCACTTTATTTTCGGATTTTTGGCATTACGGATATTTTCGGAAGATGAAATATTTTGGACGAGTAGGGGGGCGACACGTGTCACCCCCATGTGGCCCTATGGCCGAAAGTGAGGGACATTTGTCCCATTTTTGTGGTGAACACTTGGTTGGTAGTTTACCCTCACACATATACCCAATCCTCACCTTACACTTGCTTTAATCCTAGCCATTGATTTCTCTATAAATAGACCCTTAAGCTTGCAAGACTTCTTCATCCATTCTTGAGATAATTTCCAAGGCAAAATACTCCCTCCCTCTTGAGTGTAGCTCTCGGCCATGGGCTGATTTTAGGAGCTAGTGTTGTCCAAAAATTCTTTAAGTTTTAAGTGTTCTTCCTTAGGGTGTTAGGAAGATTGTGTACCAAGAGTTGGAAAAGATTTCACACCCCTAGCCTAGAAACCTTGCCTTGGCCGAAACTTGCCATAGTTTGAGCCTAAGTGTTCTTCACTTTTTGGAGTTGGATCTTGAAGAGGTTGTTTAGAAACTTCTAAGGGTTGCTTGGAGCGGGTTGGAGCGTAAGGAAGTGGAGCTAAACGTTGCTCAGGATCGACTTATAATCTTGGATAATTTTGGGCTTATCGAGGTAATGATCTATGTCCCCCTATTGTAATTGGATATTACATGTTGTAGTAATGTATAGTTGAGTATACTATATGTAGAATGAATATGGATAAGAATTGAACTGTATTTACATTGGACTGTATTCTGATGACTTGTAGTATTATTGTAGGCGATGTTGTACACGTCCAAGTTAGATGTAACCCCCTCGAGTTATCGGCAGTAGCTGGCCTTGATAGAGGAGGAGATTTATGTGGTTGCGGGGGGGGGGGGAGGTGCTGCCGAATTTTCCGTAGAATAATAACCTTGTGCTTTGAATTGCGCTACAAAGAGATCGAGAGGTTGATAGACGTTTTGTGGCCTTTTTAGGTGGAAGTACTGCGAGTAGCGTATTCTACTTGAAGGGTGGAAAAGGCTAGCAGGTTCTGATTTTGGAGCTTTTTGCTTTTTGTCGATAATCGTCGCGAGGTATGTGAACCTCTTCCTATCTTTTCTAGCATGATTGTTGTGAACTATGTAGTACGGTAGACGTACATGTGCTAAACGAATTTGGTTGGTTTAAAACATAAAGTGTTATAACGGCTTTATGGGAAGTTTGTTATAACAACTTTATGTAGGTAAAGAAATGGTTTGTGGTTTTTAAAAAGTAAGAGACTTGACTTATAAATGACTTGATGTGAAATATTAAGGACTTGGTTTGTGTTAAAAAGTTGAGAAACCGCTTTTATGAGAAATGGGTAATTGGGTTTTAAAAGGAATAAGTTATATTGATTTCGGAAATGAGAATAAGTATCGAACAAACCATCGCAAATGTTAATAAAGGAAAATGTATTGACTAATTAATTATTATTAAAACCAGTAGAAACCCCATCTGCATAGAAGCTAAGATAAGACAAAATTGTATTACATTTCCTAGATCATGGCCGCTTAAATAAGATCATTAATAACAAGTATTGAATTTTCTTAAATTCCAAAGTACGGAACTTGTTTTCTAAACAGAAAAGAGACTTGAGGAATTAAAGTGTTTTGGTTTTAAAGAAGGCATGGTTTGGTCTTAAAATGGTTTAAAAAGAAGGCATGGTTTTGTTTTAAAATGGTTTAAAAATAAGGCATGGTTTTGTCTTAAATCGGTTTAAAAAGAAAGTCATGGTTTTGTCTTAAGTTGGTTTATTCGAAAAGAAGATATGGAAATTATTTTGGTTTACTTAAAAAGATAGTTACTCTATTTTGATACTACGGGTATCGTGTGACTTTTTGTGAAAGAAATGGATCTTTTTAAAGAGTTAAAGTACGTAGTACCTTGGGGTTAAAATCCGGATTTGTTGTAATAAAATGAAAGTTTATGAGTACGTTGAACTTGCATATGCTTGTTGTGCTAGCCTTTGTTGTGCAAGTGTTTTGATTCTGTGCTACCGAGTCTCTCGATGGAGGGCCGGTTATCTTGTTATATCCTTGGACCTACTGACACGTTGGGTGGCCCACGGGTATGGTTCCATTAGGATTGTTGTTCCATGGACTAGCTCACGCAGGTTTTCTTGATTCGGCTTTGGTATCCGTAGTTGGCTCGTACTTGCCCGATCGTGGCTGATTCGGCTTTGGTTCTCGTAGTTAGCCTTCGACTTGCCCGCTCGGTTTGTGGCGAAGTCTCGTGACTTACGGTTGTGATCGGTGGTTACGGTTACTCGCCGTCATTTCGGGCGCAGAGAGGATCGCAGGAGGCTATCGCACTTTCCACGTGTCGCCTTCGCGAGTCGGTGTTGGACGAAGCTTCGTGACTTACGGTTGTGATCCGTGGTTAGCTGGTTACTTGCCCCGCTACCACGTGGCAGGAGGATCTGTAGAGGCTATCGCACTTGCCACGTGTCGCCTTCGTGATATGGTTGTTTAGTATTGTTGGCACGGTAGGTTCGGTAGCCGGCTTTCAGCCCGCCCGATTGATGATGCAGTTGGATCCGTAGCTATGCGCATTTCTGCCCGTGCGGTTTATGACACAGTGGGACACGTGTTCATGTACTTCGTGTTGTTATATCATAGACTGCCGGCAGTGAGGAAGGTATTTCACGGGCATGATTGATATTGTGGGCGTGAGACCCATAGTTATATTTCAGTGATGACTTTGAGGGCGTGAGTCCCTGACTTGACATGATTGTTTATATATTGTGGACTGTAGTTTGGTTATCATACATGTCTCCTGCTTTATATAGACTATTATGATTTCATTTACGATTTTCGCCACATACTTGTACTGTTGTGATCGACCTCGGCCGGCGTTCATGCCGCAGTAGAGGTACACGATTGTTGATCCTCGCCATAGGATCACGTCAAGCGTTGGGAAGCTCCGTTTCTCCGAGGCTTATCTTTAGTATAGTCCCTGTCATTGTAGGTTCTTGTACATCTGTGGTACGTATGGGCCCTGCACGTCGTAGTTGTGGTTACATTCTTGAGGTCCGTAGTCTTGTTGTGGGCGGGTTTGTAAGGATTTAATCGCTCAATTTTTATATATATTCGAAGGTAACCGTTTTGGTTAGCCTATTGCTTATTTTATGTCTTGATTCATGCTTAAGTTTTTATTTCCGCTGATTTTCTCGATGTTTGTATCACTAGGGTGCAGGGTAAGGCACGATCCACGCCCTAGGTCGGTCGTGACAAAAGTGGTATCGTGAGCGCTTAATCCTCGGAAAGTGTCTACTGAACCGTGTCTAGTAGAGTCTTGATTATCGGTGTGTTGTGCACCATCTATAATCAGAGGCTCAGATATTTAGGATTGGTTTCCATTCTTCTCACTCCGAGATCGTGCCTTAGAAGGTGTTGTAAGTTGGACTCCTCGCGTATTCTTATGTACCCGTTACGCCTCTACGCAAGGCAACCAGGGCCCAGAAGGGCAAGGCAGCAGAGGGAGATACGAGTAGAACACAGAGGGTTACGAGTGCACAGGCCTGGTCATTACATGAGATAATACTTCAGACGACGAGTTTTATGACGCCGCTAGCCCAGCGAGTTTAGGCGGCGATTTCTCGAGGCCACGATACGAGCCTCCGTGCCACGGCGAGCCGAGGATATGAGTTCAATGAGATGGCGATTACTAGCTAGGCGGTGGTGAGAATGAGGACGACGAGCCGTGGTTCGCGCAGCGCTGATTCACCCTGATCCGATAGTGCGAGACTTGGATTTCTTGAGTTGCAGTTCGCCAGAGTTCTATGGATAGAGAGCTGAGGATGGTCCTCAGGGTGTCGTGCTAGTTGGGATATTGTTATGCTTGCGACCGTCAGGGCCATGTGATGGGAGGATGTCCAAGTAGGAGGGATACATGAGGATGCCTCGGCCTCAGTCGATTCACGAGTTGGTTGTTGGGAGAAGTGTTAGTCGGATGAGGTCACCCCTACCTCGTTGTGGCCGTTGTGATAGGCTCCATTATAGGGAGTGTCGTACTACTTCGACAGCTTGTATGCTTGCGGCCAACAGGGCCATTTGGTGAGAGTTGTCCGACCAGAGGTAGCACGGATGTAGGGACTCAGCCTTCGGGATCGGTGGATGGTTCATCACCTTCTATAGCGGCGCCTGCGGCGAGATTATGATTAGGCGACAAAGGAAAGTAGAGCGGTAGTTGCGAGAGATATCTTTAGCCCTTAAGAGACTTGTTTATGTTGTTATGGTGGGTATGTTAAGTGCTATGTACGGATAGCATTGTGTTAAGTGTGAATTAGAAAACATGGGTAGTTGATAAAGGGTAAGTCCAGGCAGACGATTGTGAGCCTTAGAATTTATAATGATTAGGACATTGGATGCAAGGCGCTTGAGTGGATGATTTTACGGTTGGTCTTTGTCGAAGTACTTGGTATTCGTAAAATTTATTGTGGGATAATTCCATGGGTAGTGTGAGATGGAAGTGTTAGCTTTCATGACGTGAATTAGTAAGATTGTTCCGGATCGGGGAACGAGAGAGTTTGGGCGATAGCGGGTCGGGTTGAGGCCTGATCGCGGGTCAACCCGCGATCCGGATGAGGTGGGGTCGATTCGAGGTGGTCCACTTGCGGTGGTAGGATCACGAGGGTGCTAGGCCCAGTTTAGGTAACCATCGTATGAGTTCGTGGATATGTTCGACTGAATCGGATCGTAAAAGGTCGGGAATGGCCTTATAGGAATTTGAGGTTAGTAAGATGACCAAGTTTGGAAGTAGTGACTCCAAGGTTTTGGAAACTGAAGCGATGGCGAGTATGGTGCGTGTACTAGAGAGTTCGGGTGTACGAGAAAGTGCACGAGTAAGGAAAGAAGTGAGCGTGTGTTAACAGAATAAAGAGATCATTTTGTTGTGAAGTGAAGATCACGAAGGAGTACACTTTAGACCATGGGTGGAAGCTTATGGTGTTGTTATACACGTTAGAGGTAATTCCTCTTTGGCTTGGATTGAGTTTTGTGCGTATGTTATACTATGGCCATTGGTGGCATGATTGGTTTGGTAAGTATAGTAGTGAAGACTATACCGGCACATGTATGTTTTGAGACTTAGAAGGAACATTCGGGACGAAAGTTTCTAAGAGGAAGAATGTTACACCGTAATTCCGGAGTATGTATGTGAGGACGTCGTGCGAGAATACGACACAAAAATTGGAAAGGAAGAAAGATGTGATTTTTCGAGGAAAAGTTTTGGATTTTGTGAAGGAAAAATGTTCGTTAAAGGAATTGGATTCCCGATTTGGTATTCGGACTTTTGGAATATTTGAGAATTATGGAATTGTATTTAGGAATTGGTCACGTGGGGCCGGGAGAATTTCTGATTTTGTGGGGCCCACTTTATTTTCGGATTTTTGGCATTACGGATATTTTCGGAAGTCGAAATATTTTGGACGAGTAGGGGGGAGACACGTGTCACCCCCATGTGGCTCTATGGCCGAAAGTGAGGGACACTTGGACGTTTTTTTTTTGGGACAAGTGGCAAGCCACTTGTCCCATTTTTGTGGTGAACACTTGGTTGGTAGTTTACCCTCACACATGTACCCAATCCTCACCTTACACTTGCTTTAATCCTAGCCATTGATTTATCTATAAATAGACCCTTAAGCTTGCAAGACTTCTTCATCCATTCTTGAGATAATTTCCAAGGCAAAATACTCCCTCCCTCTTGAGTGTAGCTCTCGGCCATGGGCTGATTTTAGGAGCTAGTGTTGTCCAAAAATTCTTTAAGTTTTAAGTGTTCTTCCTTAGGGTGTTAGGAAGATTGTTTACCAAGAGTTGGAAAAGATTTCACACCCCTAGCCTAGATGTCACGACCCGAACTCGGGCCCGTGACTGGTGCCTTACCCCGGACACCCTAGTGATACAACATCAGAGAAAATCAGCGGAAATAAAAACTTAAACAGGAAACAAGATACATCATAAGAAAACAGGCCAACCAACGGTCGCTTTCGTATATATACATAAAACCCGAGCAGTTATCCTTTTACAAACTCGCCTGGCAGCATTACTGCACCTCTAAGAATGTAACAACATCTATGACGGGACAGGGCCCCGCCATACCCCTGAATGTACAAGTACCGACAATGACAGGGGACTATACCAAAAGATAAGCCTCGGAGAACGGAGCTTCAATGAATGCGATCCTATGGCGAGATCAACAATCGTGTACCTCTACTGCGGCATGAACGGCCCGAAGAGGTCTGACAGTACCAAGTATCTGGAAACTGAAAATCGTAATGAAATCACATTTCATCATTTTATAAAACCATTTCGAAATAAGTATGTGATTATGTCAGTAAGGGACGCAAATCCCGAATAATCACTCACACATAACTATGGGTCTCACGCCATAATACCACTCATGCCCGTGGAACTCATTCTCATCACGCTGACATGATGTAAAACAACACCCGTATGTGAACTGAACACTAGATCACCTGCGTCGTCAAACCGACGGGCGAGTAGAATAGCCAACTACCAGTCCAAAAGCTAGTCATATCCCATCACGGGCAAGGTACGGAAGCCAACTACCAGTCCAAAAGCTAGCCACGCAACTGGCCGAGGCAAGTATCTTAAGCTATCTACCAGAGGCTACCGGTACACGAGAAAATGACCAGAACAAGTATCTAAAGTGTGCCTGAACCACACGTACAAATCAAGCCCGTGATCGCTCGTCACCGCGGCAAGCTTCATGGATTAGCGGTCCATGGACTAACAACCTGAACCTCACAATGACCGCATGCCCGGATCTCACTCGGAAGTCATGGCCATGAAACTATCCTGCGGGCGCGTGCGTGGATCATCCATCGCGTCGGCGATGTCAAAGGAAATCAATCGGATAGTCGGCCTCCCACGAGTCACGGCGATAAACAACCAGTCGATACTCAAAGTGGGCGCGTACTCGTGGACCACCCAACGCCGTCGATGTCCAATCAATAAATCGGATAGCCGCCCTCCCAGAGTCACGGCGACATCAACAAAACACTTGCACATCACGGACTATCACAACAAGCATAGGCAAGTTCAACATACATTCATTTTAATCAACAATCCGGGTTTCAAACTCAAAATACTACATACTTTCATTCTTTCAAAAAGACCCCTTTTTACGTAAAAGCCACATGATACTAATACCCGTAGTATTAAAAACTCGTTTTCCTTTCAAACCAAATTACTACACCTTCCGAAAATCTTTATAAGATTTTTAAAATCAAGTACTCTATACTTTTAAAACCAAGTGCTTTTTCTTTTAAACAACATCAAGTATACTCTTTAAAACCCAAATAACTTACTCTTTCCAAAACAAGTAACCCATACTTAAATCAAGTTACTTCTCCTTTTCCGAATACAAGTCGTTTATAAGTCAAGTCTCTTATCTTTCAAGATCAAGTCTCTTAACTTTCAAAATCAATTCTTTCTTTTATTTTCATAAAGTCGTTATAACTAACTTCCCATAAAGTCATTATAACACTTTATGTTTAAAACAAACAAAACTCATTTCACACATGTACGTCTACCGTACTATATAGTTCACAACAATCATGCTCAAGAGTATAGGAAGAATCACATACCTTTTTAGCTTAAACCATAAGCCAAGTCAAGTATGTCGCGCGTAGGAGATCCACCTATAAAGGCCACAATATATCTATCAACTTCTAGTTCTCTTCGTAGAATATTCTAAATACAAGATTCCTTATTCTACAGAAAATTCGGCGACCTCCCCGCTATCACATAAATCTCCTCCTATCAAGGCCCGTACAGCCAACAACCCTGGATTACACGCCTAACCGTGTTCAATTACCTTCACAATAATACTACACAAGTCTCTGTAAATGCAGTCGATGTAAATATTCAAACCTTTATGATCATCCTTCCAATATAATATACTCAAGTATAACTACTACAAATGACGTAATATCCAATTCTGATAGGGGACATAGATCATTACCTCGACAAGCCCAAAAATTATCCAAGTTATAAGTCGATCCTGAGCAACGTTTAGCTCCAACTCCTTACGCTCCAACCCGCTCCAAGCGACCCTTAGAAGTTTCTAAACAACTTCTCTTAAAACTTCAACCAAGCTAGGAAGATTTTCTAGGGTTTCACTTTACGGCTATTGGAATAAAGTAGTATTTCCGGGCTCCTAGTATTGAAATAACTTTGGAATACAACTAGGGATACTAGGATAAGGTATTTGGGATTATACTACAATACATGAAGTATTTCTACACAAGTGGGGTGAGGGGGACGAAAAACCACAAAGGAGGGAGTATTATATTTTGCCTTGTAAACTCTTAAGGGTGGATGAATATAACTCTTCAACTTAAGGGGGTATATATAGAGAATTCAAGGGCCAAGATTAATGCAAGTGGGTGGTGAGATTGGGGTACAAGTGTGGTGCCCCAAGCCACTTGTCTAAGCAAGACAAGTGGCTAGCCACATGGAAGAACAAATCGGCCATAGGCCACATGTCAAGCCAAATCGGCAATAAGCCACCTAAGGGGGTGACACGTGTCGCCTCCCTACTCGTCCAAAATATTTCGTCTTCCAAAAATATCCAAAATACCGGAAATCCCAAAAACAAAGTGGGCCCCACAAAACCGTAAATTTCTCCTGTGGGCCCCACGTGACCATTTCCGAAAATAAAATCTCATAATTCTAAAATAATCCAAGAATTCCAAATACCAAATCTGGGAATCCAATTCCCATTAACGAACCTTTTTCTTCACAAAAACCGGAAACTTTTCCGTCGAAAAAAAATCACATCTTCCTTTTTTTTCCAAAATTTCTGTCGCATTCCCGTATGTTCGTCCTCACATACATACCCTGGAACTACGGGGTATAACACTAGAAACCTTGCCTTGGCCGAAACTTGTCATAGTTTGAGCCTAAGTGTTCTTCACTTTTTGGAGTTGGATCTTAAAGAGAAGTTGTTTAGAAACTTCTAAGGGTTGCTTGGATCGGGTTGGAGCGTAAGGAAGTGGAGCTAAACGTTGCTCAGGATCGACTTATAATCTTGGATAATTTTGGGCTTATCGAGGTAATGATCTATGTCCCCCTATTGTAATTGGATATTACATGTTGTAGTAATGTATAGTTGAGTATACTATATGTAGAATGAATATGGATAAGAATTGAACTGTATTTACATTGAATTTGTATTTCTGATGACTTGTAGTATTATTGTGGGGCGGTGTTGTACACGTCGGTTAGGCGTGTAACCCCTCGAGTTGTCGGCAGTAGCGGGCCTTGATAGAGGAGAGATTTATGTGGTCATGCGGGGAGGTCTTCTGAATTTTCAGTAGAATAATAACCTTGTGCTTTGAATTGCGCTACAAAGAGATCGAGAGGTTGATAGGCGTTTTGTGGCCTTTTAGGTGGAAATCTGCGAGTAGCGTATTCTACTTGAAGGGTGGAAAAGGCTAGCGAGTTCTGATGCTTTGGAGCTTTTGCTTTGTCGATAATCGTCGCGGTATGTGAACCTCTTCGTATCTTTTCTAGCATGATTGTTGTGAACTATATAGTCTGGTGACGTACATGTGCTAAAGCAATTTGGTTGGTTTAAAACATAAAGTGTTATAACGGCTTTATGAGAAGTTTGTTATAACAACTTTATGTAGGTAAAGAAATGGTTTGTGGTTTTAAAAAATAAGAGACTTGACTTATAAATGACTTGATGTGAAATATTAAGGACTTGGTTTGTGTTAAAAGTTGAGAAACCGCTTTTATGAGAAATGGGTAATTGGGTTTTAAAAGGAATAAGTTATATTGATTTCGGAAATGAGAATAAGTATCGAACAAACCACTGCAGCGTTAATAAAGGAAAATGTATTGACTAATTAATTATTATTAAAACCAGTAGAAACCCCCATCTGCATAGAAGCTAAGATAAAACAAAATTGTATTACATTTCCTAGATCATGGCCGCTTAAATAAGATCATTAATAACAAGTATTGAATTTTCTTAAATTCCAAAGTGAACTTGTTTTCTAAGCAGAAAAGAGACTTGAGGAATTAAAGTGTTTTGGTTTTAAAGAAGGCATGGTTTGGTCTTAAAATGGTTTAAAAAGAAGGCATGGTTTTATTTTAAAATGGTTTAAAAATAAGGCATGGTTTTGTCTTAAATCGGTTTAAAAAGAAAGTCATGGTTTTGTCTTAAGTTGGTTTATTCGAAAAGAAGATATGGAAATTATTTTGGTTTACTTAAAAGATAGTTACTCTATTTTGATACTACGGTATCGTGTGACTTTTTGTGAAAGAAATGGATCTTTTAAAGAGTTAAAGTCGTAGTACCTTGGGGTTAAAATCGGTTGTTGTAATAAAATGAAAGTCTATGAGTCGTTGAACTTGCTATGCTTGTTGTGCTAGCCTTTGTTGTGCAAGTGTTTTGATTACGTACTCTGAGTCTCTCGATGGAGGGCCGGCTATCTTGTTATATCCTTGGACCTACTGACACGTTGGGTGGCCCACGGGTATGGTTCCATTAGGATTGTTGTTCCATGGACTAGCTCTCCATGAGGTTTTACTGATTCGGCTTTGGTATCTGGTAGTTGGCTCGTACTTGCCGGCCGTGGCTAATTCGGCTTTAGTTCGGTAGTTAGCCTTCGTACTTGCCCGTTCGATTTTGTGGCGAAGTCTCGTGACTTACGGTTGTGATCGGTGGTTAGCTTTACTTGCCCCGTCGGCTCGTGGCGCGAAGAGGATCTGGTAGAGGCTATCGCCTTGCCACGTGTCGACCGGCGAGTCAGTGTTTGGACGAAGCTTCGTGACTTACGGTTGTGATCTGGTGGTTAGCCTGGTTACTTGCCCCCGTCAGCTACGTGGCGCAAGGAGGATCGGATAAAAGCTATCGCACTTGCCACATGTCAGCTTCGTGATATGGTTGTTTAGTATTGTTGGTACGGTAGGTTCTGGTAGTTGGCTTTCGTACTTGCCCCGGTCAGTTGATGATGCAGGTTGGATCTGGTAGCTATGCGCCGTACTTTCCGTCACGGTTTTATGACACGTGGGACACAGTGTTCATGTGTACTCGCAGTGTTGTTATATCATGAAGCTGGCGTGATGAGGAAGGTATTCCACGGGCATGATTGATATTGTGGGCGTGAGACCATAGTTATATTTGAGTGATGACTTTGAGGCGTGAGTCACGACTTGACATATTTGTTTATATATTGTGGGTATGTAGTTTGGTTATCATACATGTCTCTGCTTTATATAGACTATTATGATTTCATTCTGATATTTTGATTTCACATACTTGGTACTGTTATCGACCTCGCCCGCGTTCATCTGCAGCGGTAGAGTACACGATTGTTGATCCTCGCTCATAGGATCACGATTCAGCGTTTGGGAAGCTCCGTTTCTCGGAGGCTTATCTTTGGTATAGTCCTGTCATTGTAGGTTCTTGTACATTCGGGGTATGGTGAACCTGTCGTCGTAGTTGTGGTTACATTCTTAGAGGTCTGTAGTACTGTTGTGGGCAGGGTTTGTAAGGGATTTAACTGTTCAATTTTTATATATATTCAGGAAGGTAACAGTTTTGGTTAGCCTATTTCTTATTTTATGTCTTGATGCATGCTTAAGTTTTATTTCATTGATTTTCTCTGATGTTTGTATCACTAGGGTGCCCGGGGTAAGGCACCAGTCACGGGCCCTAGGTCGGGTCGTGACATAAAACTTCCAAGATACTAACAACCGTAGTATCAAGTCATATCTACTTTTCAAAACAAGTCACAATACCTTTTAGAAATACATTTACCGGCTTCTAAATCAAGTGACTTCTTTCTTAAAAACCTTAAGCAATTGGTACCTTTAAAACAATTTGCCCTTCTTTATTTCAAGTCATTCTTTGTTTATATTACTAGAGAAAATCATTCTCTTAACCTTCCATAAAGTTATTATAACCAACTTCCCATAAAGCCGTTATACTAACTTTATGTCTTAGACTAATTCATTCTTTTTATAACCAAGAGACTTATACTTTCAAATCAAGTTACATAACTTTTAAAATACTTCAAGTCTCTTAACTTTAGAAATCAAGTTTCTTAACTTAGAATTTAAAATCTCTTATCTTTAGAATATCAAGAAATCCATGCCTTCCAAATCAAGTATTATATACATTTAAATCAAGTCATTTCTTCCTTTAGAAATCAAGTCTCATAACTTGAAAAATAAAGTTTCTTAACCTTTTAAGAATTCAAGGTTCATAGTCTTAAAAACTTCATACGTAAACTCCTTTAAATTAAGTAACATATACTTTGGTGCGTTGTGAATAAGTTATACTTATTTATAACGATCTTATTCAAGTAGCCATGATCTAGAAAATATAATACAATTTTGTCTTATCTTAGTTTCTATGCAGATGGAGAATTCTACTCATTTTAATATAATCAATTGTCATTACATTTTCCTTTATTAACGCTGCAATGGCTTGTTCGATACTTATTCTCATTTGTGCCGTAAAATTAGCCAAGTCAACTTGGCTCCAAATACCTCTTAACGACTCTTACCAACATCCCCCATAAGACTCGGTAAGAACTTAGGATAACCTAGACATAACCTTTACATAGAGTAAATCACATACATACCTCTTAACTTCTAAGAGTAGAAGGGAACATGAAATATTACCACATGTATATTCCATACATAGAATCATGCCAAAAGAAGGAAGAGGTTCACATACCTCGCGACGATTATCGACAAGTAGCAAAATGCTCCAAAGTACTTCAACCTTGATAGTTATTCCATCCTTCAAGTAGAATACGCTATACTTAGTACTTCAACCTATAATGGCCATAATACGTCCATTAACTTCTTACTTCAGACGTAGAATATTATAAGTGCAAAGTCACTAAATTCTACGGAAAATCGGACAGCACTTCCTTTGTTTCTACATACTTTGCCACCTTTTTCAAGGCCGAATTCAATAACCAAACACGCCACATTTAAGGCTCAACATTGTAGTTATCAATAGGGGATTACACGCCTACTAGACGTGTAAAATTCCGCCCCACAATTGATATCAAACTAGTACAACTACAAGTGTAAATTCGGCAACTTGAGACACAACAACACCAATTCTTATCCAATTCCTTTTCACTCCAAATTGTTTAGTATAACATGATATCAAGTCGCAATCGATTATAACTACTACAATCTTCAAGTACGTAACATGCGACGATTCTAATTAACGACCAAATTGTAATCCAACTTCAAATGGCTAATGTGTCATTTCGGATTTTAGGCTACAACCATCCATATCACTTATAAATCTTCAACACATATACTTCATGCTAGTAAAATGTAAGGCTAACAACAATATATAATCTTGTAACACTTTAAGAGAACAAGATTGTTACCTCAACGAGTCTTAATCCAACTTCAAATCCAAAGTCGCTCCTTAGCAACTTAGAGCCTCTTCTTGACACTTCAATCCGCCACTTGAGACCCTTAGAATATCACAAACAACTTCCCTTTAATCTTCCAATCAAAACCTAGGAAAGCAACTAGGTTTTCACCTTGCGACTAATACGAAAACAATCTTTTTCCGGGATCTTTCTATTGAGATACCCTTACAATACCCTCATGAACCTTGGTTTAAAGTGTGGAGCTTATTGGACAACAAACAAATTTTTTTCTTTCTTGGACAAGGTGAACCCGAGAGCACCCATGGTTGTTCATCCAATTTCTTGAAATTTTTCTAAGTATAGAAAGCTTGTCTCACTACTAGTATCCTTATATAGCAACATGGAGGGCTAAGATTAATACATATGTGTGGTTTGGATGCATCTCTTTTAAATATCAAGCTAAGTGGTCCCATTGACCAAGTAAAT
This sequence comes from Przewalskia tangutica, assembly GCA_029844215.1. Taxonomy (NCBI): domain Eukaryota; kingdom Viridiplantae; phylum Streptophyta; class Magnoliopsida; order Solanales; family Solanaceae; genus Przewalskia; species Przewalskia tangutica. Next base: position 1,725,372 of record JAQGDG010000029.1, read on the forward strand.
ATTATCAAGCTCTACTACTTGCAAGACTTGTCATCTTAAAAATAGTCAAATGACCCTTATACCCCTGTTGATTTTTGTCCAAGCTCACTTAAGGGGGGGTGACACGTGTCGCCCTCCCATTCGTCACAATATTTCGTTTTCCGACAATTTCATAATTCCGATAAATTTTTACAAGTCTCTAATCTTAACATTTTTGAGTTCTTACGTACGTTCTTAAAACATGTCCTGAAATTACGGGGTGTAACACAGATCCTCGTAAGGTGAGCCAGTTACAACATCTAGCTTGGGCTTAGTATCAACCGAAGTGGAAGTGGACTTATAGGATGACATTTGGCCCAAAACTGGAAACAGGGACTGGACGGGACCAGCCTACTGGCCTAATTGCTGAACACGAACAATTGGATCGGAAATTTGGACCAGCCTAATCTTAGAGATGGATCGACCGTGAGTCCGCCCACTCGCCAGAGATAATGGGATTGTGGGGCGATGGGCCGATGGGCTCTTGATGGATTTTGGGCACGGGATAAGTCCGATAAATGGTGGAGAATATATGGGGAGATACCATCATCCAAAAAATTATACGTACTAGGCACGAGACTACTCAATTTTGCAAATAGAAATTGGGACTCATAAAAAATAACATGACAACTAATGATAATTTTATTAGATGATAAATCAAATATACCATGTATAGTTGTATAAGTTACCGAATTGTAATCAAAGTTGTACACAAACTTACTATAGTTGTAGAATTCTTGTATAAGTATAATTAGGATTTTAGAAGTATAGTAGGATAGGATTTTCTATATTTGGAGATTGTAAATTGTATATATACCTCTTCATTAATGATTATTTCTTTCATAGTATCAGAAGTCTAGGGCTAAAATACATTCTCTTAAACACTTCCGCTGCAACCTTCTTTTCTCGGTTTTCGTGACCTACTCTCGGATTCCGTTGATTTTTTCTCATCCTCTATTCATAAATTTACTTCCTAATCCCTAATTCACATATTGATCTTTCGTGATGTCTACATCAAAGAACATATTTTATCCTGCTCTTATATTTTCCAACATCAAGAACCATATCACTACTATTCTTGAGATGGAAGACGTTCAATACGCGATGTGGGCGAAATTATTCAAAGTTCACACATTCTTGCATCAAGTTCTCCATCACAAAATCCCCTCGATACCTGGCGTGGAGAAGATGCCTACCCCCGAGGATGATCCTACGTTATGGACAACTCTTGATGCTACCACTCTCTAGTGGATTTACTCTACTATCTCTACAGACCTCTTACAGACGATTATTGAACCCGATGCTACAGCGATTGACACTTGAAATAGGATGCGTGATATATTTCAAGATAATAAAAATTCCCGAGCTGTCACTCTTGAGCAGGAATTTTCACATGTCAACATGGAAGATTTTCCTAACGTTTCAGCCTATTGTAAACGACTCAAGGAATTGGCGGACCAACTCTGCAATGTTGGTGCGTCTGTTACCAATGATCTTGTTCTCCATATGGTTGTCGGCCTATCTGAGGGCTATAATGGCATTGTCACACTGCTTCGTCACACTAATCCTCTACCACTATTTTATTAGGCCTGTTCCATCCTCACGTTAGTAGAGGCCGACTTGGCTAAAACGGCGGCTACAAGAGAAAATTCTGTCGTGATGATGACAACGTCAGACGAACCTCACTCATTCTCTGAACATTCAAGCCAAACCCGCAGCAACGGTGGCGGCAAAAAGGGTCAAAATCATAAACATAATGGCAAAAACCGCGGTGGCAATTACGGTGGTAATGACAGTGGATGAAATAGTGGTGGCAGGCTGGCAGCAGTAGTGGGCTGCAGGCCAACTGGTCCCAGCCGTGGGCTCCCTGGCCGTGGAGCTGGGCCAGTGGCCATTGGCCCAACATCCCCTATTTCTCACCCAGTCCATATCCGGGTAACTGAGCCCAGTTTCAGCAATAGTCCAAGCCTAGCTTCTCAGGTCCAAACAGTGGCGGCAGGTACTCTTCTGGACCGGGGCAACATACAGGCCTTCTTGGGCCTCGATCTCCGCATGCTTTTCATGCTACAGGACCAAATCAGATCCAGACACGTACATATATTGAGGCAACAATGTATATACTTGGATTAACTCTTCCGGATACGAATTGGTACAAGGACACCGACACTATTTCTCATATGACATCCGATCAAGGTACTCTCTCGTCTTATTTTAATTTGAGCAACACTCGTTGTATTATTATTGGTAATGAAAACACAATTCCAATTCGAAGTTATGGTCATACTACTTTGTCTCCAAAATACTCTTCATGCCCACTAACCTAATTAAAAATTTGGTGTCTGTCCGAAAATTCATCACTGATAATTGAGTTTCTGTTAATTTTGAGCCCTTTGGATTTTATGTGATTGATTTCAAGACGGGGATACCTGTAATGCGATACAATAATGGGTTGTTTCAGGAATTTTGTGATGCTAATGGCATAGTTTTTCATTTTTCTTATCCTCATAGTCCTCATAAAATGAGAAAGTCGAACGGAAAATTCGTACCATTAATAATATTGTCCGAACTTTTTTAGCTCATGCTTCCGTACCCCCTTCTTTTTGGCATTATACACTACAAATGGCTACTTACCTCTTTAACGTACTTTCTACCAAAGGGTTAGCATATGAATCTCCCCTTAAAATTTTCTATAATAAGAATCATTCGTATTCACATCTTAGGATCTTTGGGTTTATGCTATCCATTTTTTTCGTCAACTACAATTAACAAACTTCAAACCCGTTCTACCGCTTGTAATTTGTTTGGGTTATCCATCTAATAATAATCGTGGTTACAAATGTTATAATTTAACCTCTAATAAAATCATAATTAGTCGTCATGTTATTTTTAATGAAACTCAATTTCCATTTGCTAAAGTGAGTAGTCCCGTGCCTAGTTTGTATAATTTTTTAGATGACGATGTCTCACCATATATTATCCACCATTTATCAGAATTTTCTCGTGACCAAAATATGTCAGCAGGCCCACTGCCTGCTGGTCCACACAGTCTTGTTACCTATGTTCCGCCCAGTGGACCAGAAACACGACCTAGTACCGATCTCGATCGCTCGATGTTCGACCACTCCGATGCTCAGTTCCGCCCGTGTTTTAGTTATTGGACGGCGTGCCGATGCTGTGGCGATCAGTCACCGTCCCGCACATTACCCAAAGTCCACCCAACTGTACCTCGAGTCAAGGACCCGTTACTCGTAGTCAAAGGGGTATTTTTAAACCAAACAACATTTTAATCACAATTCTAATGTCTCCAAATCCGCACTACCTACTTCCTATCAAAGACTTGACGTATTCCTCCCCTCTTACTATCTTATATAATAAGACTCATTTGTATTCTCATTTTAGGGTCTTTGGGTGCGTGTGTTATCCAGTTTTTTCGTCCACCTCTATTAACAAACTTCAGGCTCGGCCTACCCCTTGTGTGTTTTTGGATTTTCGTCTAATCATCGTGATTACAAATGTTTTGGTTTATCGTTTAGTAAAATCATCATTAGCCGTCCTCTGATACTATGAATGAAATAAACCCTTGATTATTTTCATTAATGAAAGAGAATATATACAATTTACAATTTCTATAATAGGAAAATTATATTTCTATTCTAATACCAAAACCCTTTTCTAGTAGTACAAGAATCATATAATTATGGTAAGTCTATAAGACTAATTAATGTACATATGTACACTAAAATATCACAACAATAATACCAAAAATATATGTACAAAATGGGTTGCATATCTGTACAAAACCGAGACCTATTTGGTCACCGACAATAGATATACGTATACCTATGGTATATTTAACAATTTCATCGCTGATATGAAAATTCTTTTGCCGCTTTTCCTTGCCAATACTTTTTCAAATGTTGGATCAAATTCGTGTAGAGAATATTTTCCTTCCAAATCTCTGTTATTTTTGCGTTAGATTCTGATGATAAAATGCCCATAAATTTGGGATATCTACACTACGTTGAATAAATACTACACCTTTCTCTTTTCTTTATATTTATTTCCAAAATTAATTTGTCTTAATTTTCTCTTCATTTCATTTCCCAAAGCTAACCTTTTGCATCTCTATTTTTTTCCCTCTATCACTCTACAACCCACCACCATTTTGGCTACCACCTCTCATTTCTTTTATTACTTCTTCTTCTGCGATCTTTATTTAGTTTAGCTAAAATTTATAAGAATATATGGAGTTGTATATATATATATGTTGGCCCCGATTAAATGTGATCTGCTAATAGGGATGTCAATGGGGCGGGGCGGGGAAAGGGTACCCATACCCATATCCGCCACCTAAAACTCACTCTCACACCCGCACCACTACCCATCACAGGTAGTAATTCCCCCACCCGTACCCGCCCCACCACCAACCAAACCATCCCCATATCCGATCAAATTGGAGCGGGTGCGGGGCGGTACCCGCATTTACCCTCCACACAGTACAATAGTCAAAACCAAAACCTTTGTCTTTTACGCTCCAAAAATAACAAACTCAGGATCATCTGCAACTAGCATTTAATTTTACTAACTACACTCTAATTAATTACAACCTTAATTTGTCTCATTTCCTCTTTAATTGACAAAAATCATCATATTATTAAAAAATGAATTAAGTACTAGAATAAATACTTTAACTTTAGAAAGAGAGGCGATATTTACCTAAATAATACAAAAACTGTAGAAGTAGGAGAAAATAATGAAAAATAATTAATAAGAATTGAAAAGTGAAGACCTAATAAAGAATAAAAAAAATAGGAAGAAATAAATATGGGATTTACCTTGAATAGAAAGAGATGAAGATGATATCAAGGATTAATGACAGCCGCATGGGAGTTTCTTTTTTTTGAGTTTGGCTTTAGGAATTAGGAATTTAGGTTGACTTTTGATTTTCTCCATGGGAAGCTTTTGGTTTTGAGTTTTGGGATTCCTAAAATTTCGCAAGATGGGTTATACATGTATGGTGTGTGTGAGAAACTGAGAATGTTTATTTATTTATTTATTTTTATTTTTTTCACTTTTAAACCATATTTGGACTTTGAGCTAAGGAAACAAGTTGCAGGCTCATTATTTAGACAGTGCGGGTATAAGTGGTACGGGTACGGGCGGTGCGGATACCAGGTGTGACGCGGGTACGTGCGAGTCTTATATGAAATCTACCGCGCCCCACTACCCATGGCGGGTAGCACTTTTGATACTCATACCCGCCCCACCAGCCACCAAACCATCCCCCATACCTGACCCAACTGGAGCTGGAGCGGGTGCGGGGTGGTACCCATATTTACCCGCCCCACTGACATCCCTATCTGCTATGGTTTAAAATTATATAGGCCTAATTAGACACATTGTAAAGTATGAAGCTTTATGTTACCACATGTAATTCTTATCTAATAATGGGCTAAAATATAATTACATAATTATATTTAATTATAAGAAGAAAGTTATGGTCCAAATCAGACGTTGGGTTTTTTCTTGACTGACATCTCATCGTTGGAAGATCAAAACCGTGAGATTGAAGAACACAATCACTGTTATGGATTCAGGTACGCTTCTGCATTTAGTTTTACAATTTCGATGTTTTGACATGATAGTTATTGAAAAAAGATGCGGAATTTCATCTTAAAGTTTGGTTCTAACAATTGGTGTCAAAAGTCTACATCATGTTAAATTTTTGAGATTTTTAAAGGGAAAAGGGTCATATTTGCTCTCAAACTTAAGAAAAATAGTCATATTTTCCCTCCGTTAAAGTATGGGGACAAATATACCCTTCCCGTTATGAAAGTAGTTATATTTACACTTACTGCTAAACCGTTGTGTTTAATGGTGTTAACAAAGGTATTAAGGTATTTATAATGCTGATTTATATTATCTGAGAATACTAAAACATCATCAATATAGACAATTGTAAATTGACTATATGGGTTGAATATATTATTCATGATATTTTGGAATTCTGAAGGGGCATTTTTGAGCCCAAAAGGAATAACGTTCCATTCGTATTGACCAAAAGGAACATTAAAAGTTGTTTTATACTTGTGTTTTTCTTCGACTTGAATCTGCCAGAACCCTGACTTCATGTTGAATTTACTATAGATATTCGCTTTATAAGTTCTCTTTAGTAAATTTCTTTTATTAGAAATAGGATACCTAATCCATTTTAATACCTGGTTAAGGGGTTTAAAATTAATAACAAGCCTGGGAGCTCCTCTTTCTTTTTCAGCATTTTTGTTGACATAGAAAGCTGAACAACTCCATTGAGATTTGAAAGGTCTTATAATCTTCTTTTGAAGAAGATCATTAACTTCCTTTTTACAATGTTCCATGAGCTTGTGCCTCATCTGGATTGGTCTGGCTTTAGTGAGAATATCTCTTTCACTAAAGTCATATGTGTAGGGTAGGGTTACCATGTGCTTCTTTCTTTCCCAAAAAGCATTTGGTAATTCTGAGCAAACTTCTTTTTCTATAGAATCCTGTAAATTTTTTATCTTGTTAACTACCTCCGGGGCTTTTAAAGTGGATTCTATTATTTTAATATTAATATCTTCTTTAAGAAAATTAATCTGATTAGTCAATAATTGTATCCTAAATACTGTCTTTTGTTTAACATGCTCGCTGTGATCAGCTGAAGGGGGTTTAAATATGAGAATATTAATTCTTTTCCCATGGAAGTGGTGTAAATACCGTCTAATTTAGCGGTATAAGGTTTTATCTGTGTTAGGACAGGAATTCCTAATATGACTTCTTCGGTTATATTTCTTGTGATAACGAAGTCATTAATAAAACAAACTCCATTGTTACAAACATGTGCTTTTGAAATTTTATAATTGATTTTTAATCTTTCACCTGTCGCGGAGAAAAGCTTATGTGTACTTTTTTATAAGTACTTTGTTGGAATTAAACCTTCAGAGATGCAGTTCTGATCTGCTCCTGAATCTAATAAGGATATTTTATTAAGCACGAACTTCTTATTTATCATTACTTTAACAGGAACATGATAGATTAAAGCTTTAGCTTTGGAGATAATCTTAAGACCTGATTGAGAGGTATCTTCGAGATCTTCTTCTTCATCAGAATTAACCGTAGTTATTCCTTTAGAAGTAGAGGGGGAAAGGATAACTTTCATGGGATCTAATTCTTTTAATAAACTATTAGCAAATGCTTCTGTTTCTATAGAACAGAGTCTTTTTTTAATACTAATGATTTCTTGCTTTAAGTGTGATACTTCCCCTTGTAAGTCTTGCAAGGTGGTATCTGTTTTTGCTTCCTTAAATTTGTTTAAAACCTGTTTCATGTTGAATGGTTCGATAATATTTTTTGTCTTTTCGATAAAAAAATAAGCTTTTTTAACTCTGTTAAATATTTTCTTTTAATATCACTGTCTTCAATGTGATCTATCATATCGAAGAAAAATTCCGACTGCTATCAGAGATGACAATAATGGTTTGTCTGGTGTAGGTACAGATTGTTCTAGTACATTCGCAGTCGAAGCTGGAGGTAGAGCTATCTGAACTGCAGCCCAAATCTAGAGAACCCTCATCACTGTAATCTTCGCCTGAAGACTCATTAGAGGAGTTATTAGAATGTTCTTCTTCTAATATTGTGTAAAGTTTTTCTTTTATGTCAGGATCTATTTCTAATAGATTAATCTTTTCTTTCTTTTTATTGGGTTCTTTACAAGCGTTGGCCATGTTGCCAGCTTTTCCGCAGTTCCAACATTTTCCTTTTTCCGAGGGGTTTTATTGGTATACTTTCGGTTTGAAGTTCCTTTGGGTCTCCTATAAGGTTTAGGACGAGATATATTATGACGTTTCTTTAATCTTTTGATTGCTTTATAGGGAGCAGTCAATTTAACGTATCCAAAGTCTTCACAGAAACTTTCCAATTCTCCTTTTAAGGATTTTTGCATCTGGTTGAAAGTTTCATGGAATTACATAATTCTAATCCAGTTAGATTAACGAAACTGACAATATCCCCGTACGTCATTAAACTTTAGGGAGTTTCACCATTGTATTTGTTTCTAATGGTAGTTCTTACCTTTTCGGCAAAAAGTCTGGGTAGACCGCTGATAAATCTTTCTTTTCAATAATCATGGTTACAATCATATCTTATCATAACTTTGTTAAGGATTATATCTTTGTTCCATTTAAAATCATGTAACTTTGGACAAGTTAGATTATTAAGGATTTCTAAGCTCTTATCTTGAAAGAGCTTAGGTTCTCCTATGAAATGTTTGGCTATGCAATATAATAAGGTTGCAGTAGCATCTTGACGAAATTCTTGTTTAACACTTTGATCTGGATTTACTATATGTAATAGTTGTAGTAGCATTTAAAATGCTTAATCTAACACTTTCAACGAGGTAGTTATCCCACCAGTTTTTTAACATGCCCGTGAAACCTGCTATTAAAACTGAAACTATCTGATTATCGTTGTTATGTTCTTTCATTTTATAACCAGTAATACATACTCCCATTTCATGTAATACTTGGATGATCTGACCTTCTTCTCAGCCATCTATATTCCATTCATTAATTTCATTACCAGAGTAGGACACTTTATAACTAGTAAGCTCTTCATATTGCATATCCGGGAATGTAGGTTTACTGTAGAAGTTTTTTCTCCCAACATATTTTGATATTTTATTAATATCTTGATTCTCGTTTGTGAGAACTGTTACTGACTTACCAGTGGTTTATTTTGAAGTAGAACTTTCAGTAACTTTTAATTCTTTAAATTTACTGCTTATTTTATCTAACAAATCATTATTAATATTTTCTCCAAATTTTGGGAAACTGCTGGTTGAAAATTGGGAAATTTTAAAGAGAGGGTCAGAGATAGTACTATCTCTTGAAAAAACTGGTTTATCTCTTAAGGAAGAGGTGGCCTGAGTAATCTGGTTTGAAACAACATGTAACAACTGGTTGGTATAGTTGTTTTGTTGATTGAGTTTATTGATGTCTTCTTTTGTAGAGACTAATTTAGGGTCTTTAGCATCTCTTTTGAAAGGTGCTGCTACCAAGATTTCTCTGTCTACCGGAATCTTGATTTGTTCTAGTGGAGGAGTTTCTGATTCTATGGTCCTACTGCCCGTGTACCATTTTTTTACAAGGGTACTGAGCGACTCTTTATTATTACCTAATTTGCCCATGATTTCGAACCACTTGAAAAATTCAATGTTATAGTTAATTCTTTTCATATCTTTAATCCATTATTTTCTAAATGAAATCCTTTCGTTTTCTTCGAAGGTTTCAACATACCATTTTCTTTTAATGGCGTGCTCAAAGTTTACCCATAATTTATCAAGGAGTCTAAAATCAATTTTGAAATTAGTTTCTTGTTTAATCATGCCAAGACTGTCGGGTGAAGGTCCCTTCATATCACTTCTCGTAGGGCTGTTGGATCTATCAATTGGATGATAGTGCACCTTAGGAATGGTGGATGTGTACTCTACTCCACGAATCTTTTGTCCGGGGATAGAGTCAACAGAGTTATCGTCAGAGTACTCTTCCTCCTCCCGGGGTTTGGAAGAAGATGCTGCGAAGAAGTATCTTTCTAAAGACTTAGAATTAGATTTTAAATTTTTAAGTCAATTGATCCATCCAGATGTTGGATTATTTGTTCAATGTTAGAACTTTCTGGTTCTATCTTTGGTTGGGTGATGGCACGTGCCACTCATCTTTTGTTAAAATTTCATTCCATTTTAGCATTCTGGGAACAAAGACATTACTATGTTCCTGGTTTGCTTCCATAAGCATGATAGCTCCTTTATTACTAATCATTTAGCTTTTGGGGCTAAAGTTGTTTTCATTAGTCGGTAATAGACTCTGTATATTACGGCTATTTCCCTTGTGTTTATTTTACTATTCATGTTTTTTGTTTTGATATTTAACGTTAGGGTATCCATAACGTTTTGATCATTAATATCTATTGAAAAATTAGGATAACAATTAAAATAAATCGGACCTCTGGCTAAATTGTTTTGTAAGACTCCTAGTAAGGAATCATCAAAGTTCAATAGCCTGGCGTCTCTTAAGAAGAGACAGATAAGGGTGTCTAAATCTAAACGATATAAAGGTTTGACTGCTACTTGGACAAGTCCTATGTGTAGGAAGTTAAATCTTTTTTATATCTGTTTATGTCCTGTACTGATAATAACTTCATAATTTCTTTAGTATTATTAATAGCTATTGTCGATTCACAAGTTTTAATATTATAATTTCTTATAAAATCAAACTTGTCTGTTTCATATACAGATTTAAAAGATTCTTTTGGAATATTCCAGTTCTGTAGATCTCTTTCTACCTTGGCAATTCTTGAGGTAGATAAGTTTTCACTATTTAACATGTTCAGTTCTCCTGAATTATTCATTTAATAGTGGTCTGAACCATAGGCTCGAGATAAGTAATTTATGACATATAAATTAGTATCGTTATTACTTAATAAATACTTGATCTGATCATTTTATTTATAAATCTTAGTCATCTGATTAATGATTACTTATCTAACTAAGGTTTCTCTGAAACGATCTAATAAAGTTGAGGGTTTAGTCGTCTTGTAATACTCTAATTCTTTATTATTCTTTTTTAAGTGTTTAAACAAATTGTTTCTTTCTTCACAGTGTTTCCATTTTTCGATATTATACTTTCTAATAAGATAAAAGGAGGGATGTGTTTTCATCTGAAAATACAATGTTTAAAGAAGGGTTTTCTTTATGCGTGGAGGCTACTATCCTTTAGAGCTATTTTCCTATCGGTTATAATGAGGTTGCTACCGTTTCTATTCCTATAATTACTTTAGTAGGTATCCTATGCTTACTATCTAAGTTCTTAACCTTAAGTACCTAGGGTGAGTTCATTGGGTCCGGCACTGGCTCTTCCGGCCTATCGTGCTAATCCAACGGAACAGGACACAACTGCCTATTACTGTAGACTAAGAGAAGAACGTAAGAACAGGATATCAACAAAGTAAGAAAGGGAACAGAAACAGAATAGCAAGAACTCCTAATAACCTAAGGACAACATTGCTTTAGGACAGTAAAATGAGTTTAGCTACTCATGATATTCAACAATATGGCTCTGATATCATAAATCTAACAGCTATCATACTAGTAGGCGCAATATTGCTTTATAGTCCACTGTCGCTTGATTTCTGCTGCTATGAGTTCTTTAGTGTACTGTGTTTATCTTATTTACATGTGTTAGTTATTTCTTCTTTTTTCTGAATGCGCTATCATAGCTTATTCGTTTTTTTACCATCATTTTCATACTGCTTTAAATTTCGTGTCCGGATCTTACCGTTTCTCTTGCTTTGCGTCTCTTACTTTTCTTGTGTTTATGCTTTGTCTTGAGCCGAGGGTCTTTCGGAAACAACTGCTCTACCTACCATGGTAGAGGTAAGGTATGCGTACACCCCATCCTCCCTAGACCCCACGTTATTGTATTTCACTTGATATGTTGTTGTTGTACAACAATTAATCTCTTGGAATTAATGTCTTTTTAATGACTACATTGACTTAAATCATTCAGTCTGGGATAATTATGTGTACTAGCAGTGCCGACTTAATGGTAAAGCAGATGAAGCACAGGCCTTAGGCCCCCGGTCCCCTCTTTTTACTACTAATAGATTGATGTTTTTATTTATTTATTCAAAAAAGTGAAAAAAATCTGAAAAATAAATAATTCTTATTACCAAACATATCCTAATATTTTACTCATTTTCTATTAAAAACAAGTCTTGTTATTCTTCTTGCGGGACAAAATCGTAAAGTCCAAACTCAAGTGTAGAGGGAATAATGCTGCAACTCTTTAACTCAAGTCGGTCTCCAATTCTTTTACATATAATACTTTGTTGTTTCAATTTCTTTATAAATTCAAGTCAGTGTCCTCCATCAAATCATTCACTGTGTGAAAATTCTTTGCCGTTAATTATAAATTGGAGTCAATTTTAGTTTCTTTTACAACTCTATTTTGATGACAAAAGTCGATTGAAAAGTACTGAATATAAATTAAATAAAGTATATTATTAATAATTTACGTCTAAAAAGTAGCAAAATAAATTTTCAATAAAAATAAATACAATTTTTTTTAAAAAAAAGAAAGCTTAAGGCATCTCATTCTCACTAAGATTTGGCTTTAGGCCTCCAATTTCGTTGAGTCGTCATGTGTACTAGGTCAATTAGCTTTACATTTCTATCCCATCTGATAGCTGTAAAAAATCTTGAACTTTTTAGGTTTACTAGCTATAACAAGTTAGGAAAAGACGACATTAATAAAGTACAAAAGCAATATAAATTTGTATACGGTGAAAATTGACACAATATGTGGCATGATATAGATGTGAAAATCGAAGGAGATGACAGAATTATGCACTAAATGAAAGTTGCATCGGGGTGAGTCCGAGTGCCAAATCAAGACAGGATAGAGACCAAGTAGAGTGATGTTGGATGGAGGACCGGGAAAGCTCAGTGCGTACTCTTTTCGGATATGGCGCAAATCGTTACTCTTTGTTCATTAAGTGACTGTTATTCTCATTTAATTATATTTAATTATGTAATGGTTCTCGGGCGTAAATGCCTTTTATTGATAGTTATAAAAGGAGCCCAAACTTCATGTTAGAGGGGCATCCCATTCTCATTTGACATTTGCACAATTTTATTCATTGTAATCATAATCTTTAAGCTCTCATTGTTGGCTCGGAACCGAACCAATTAAGCCAAGGCTCAGATCAATTTTGCTGAAGGAATTCATCTTGGTTCATTGCAATTTAGGCTATATTTCTTGTTATTTTCATTTACACTGCTAATGGTTTATCACTTTATAACAAATTCGTCCATGTATCCTTAAAACTAGGCGGACTGAAGTTATCAATTAAATATACTAGAAATAATAAAGCACTAAGAGAGTAAAGTATTTAAAACTTACAATTTATTTCAAAAGGAAAGCATAGTAGAGTACATAAGATCAGGCAGAGAAAATATGAGAGAGGGGTAATTTTCGGATGCCTTCTGAATTACAACTTGAGAGCCTTATATAGGCCTCGATGATTTCTTCGTCCTAACACGTGGACGGATAAGATTAAAACAAATGGTCGACTTAAGATTACATGACCTCTACTTTTTCTGAAGAGTCGTTTGTCTTTGTCTCCTGCTTTTTTGAAAGGGAAAATGTATTTTTCTCCTTTATCTCTTGCTTTTCCGAAAGGGCAAGCGTCTTTTTCTGCTTTATGTCTTTATCCTAGAAGATAAGTGTCACGACCCGACCCAAGCTCGCGGTGCCCTACAGGCACCCTTACAGTATACATCGAGATAATCGGAACATACATGAAACTTATAAAATAAACAACGTAAATAAAACAACAAAGTTAGCCGATAGGGCTACCTTCCCGACATATATACATATACATAAACAACGGCGGTTCCATCCCTTTTTCCGCTTACAAACCGACCCACAACATGTGACTACTGCACTCTAAGAGTTTTAACGTAACAAGCGTGTGGCGGGACAGGGCCCGCCATACCCACGAATGTACATAAGTCTACCACATCAGGAAAGCAGTACCTGAGATAAGCCTCCGAGCAATCGAGCTTTCTCCCAAAATCAACCGAGATCCTAAGAGCAAGGATCACCAACTGCACCTAACACTGCGGGCATGAACGCAGCCCAGAAAGTCGATAACAGTGCAAAAATTAGTATGGAGCGAAATAAGGTGCAACAATCATATCATAATCGCATAAAAGAATGTCATATGAACTCCGAAATCAATCGATATTAACGTTCCTTTCCTTCTTTCAATAAGATTTAACAACATGTTCTTACATACATACTTAAGAGATTTATCAAGTTTTCCACATAACTTATTAATCTTACTTAACATAATCCGCCCATTTGCGGACACGGTGTCTTGACGAATCATGTGACATAATCCGCCCGCTGTGGGGCTCGGTGTCTTGTGGAATCATGTAGCATAATCCGCCCGCTGTGGAGCTCGGTGTCTTGTGGAATCATGTAGCATAATCCGCCCGCGTGGAGCTCGGTGTAAGATGACGTAACTACTATGTGTAGGCTCGGGTAATATGGCGTAATCCGGCCTATGAGTAGGCTCGGTGTATCTCATAGCGTATCCGCCTATTTGTAGGCTCGGTGTATTTCATAACGTAATCCGCCTATTTGTAGGCTCTGTATTTCATAACGTATCCGACCTATTTGTAGGCTCGGTGTATTTTCCTTACATAACCTTTTACATCGTATAATTACTTCTTCTTAAGTCGTCATAACAACTTCCCATAAAGCTATTATAACGTTCTTTCATATTAGAGAACTTAAGGCATTTAATTCTTGCAACATTAGGAAACTAAACCCAACCACACTACGTGCATAACGCATTTAAAAGAATCATAAAACTTCTTCTTTAAAACTCAAGTCACATACTCTTTAAAATCATGTCACAATACTTTAGAAATCAAGTCCACAACTTAAAAAAAAAATAAAGTTTCATAATCCTTAGAAGACAACCAAAGTTCATAGTCTTAAAACCTTATAACGTACATTCTTTAAAGTCCACTTACTTATACTTATAAACAAATATACAAAATTTCATACACTTCCAAAACCAAGTAACTTATTCTCTTAAAACCATATAACATCCACTTTTAAAATCGATCCCTTTTCACATATAAATTATAGTCATTTTCAACAACAAAATCCACTTACTTACTTTAAATAAAATCAAGATACATAGCTTTGAGTCAAATCTCATAATTTCCTAATCCTTTCTTACCAACACCTCCCATAAGGCTTGGTAAAGACTTAGGATAACTTTGACATAAACTTAACATAGAGTAAATCACACGACTACCTCTTAACTTCTAAGAGTAGGAGGAAACATGAAATAATATCACGTGGATATTTCATACGTAGGATCATGCCAAAGAAGAAGAGGTTCACATACCTCGCGACGATTGTCGACAAGTAGCAAAATGCTCCCAAGTACTTCAACCTTGAGCTATTCCATTCTTCAAGTAGGATACGCTAAACTTAGTACTTCAACCTATCATGGCCACAATACGTCCATTAACCTCTTACTTTAAACGTAGAATATCCTAAGTGTCAAGTCACTAAATTCTACGGAAAATCGGACAAAGACCTCCTTTGTTTTTACTAACTTTGCCACCTTTTCAAGGCGAAATACAATAACCAAACAGCCCCAATTGGCTCACGAATTATATGTAGGTAGTCCAATACAATTAAATAACTACACAGCCCCAATTGGCTCACAATTATATAGAAGGTAGTCCAATACAATTAAATAACTACACAGCCCCAATTGGCTCACAATAATACGTTTTCCGAAAATTTCATAATTCCGATAAATTTTTACAAGTCTCAAAATCTTAACATTGTGAGTTCTTACGTACGTTCTAAACATGTCCTGTAAATACGGGGTGTAACATTCTTCCCCCCTTAGAAACATTCGTCCCCGAATGTTCTTTCGGAGTCAATCTTAAAATTAGCGACATAGTTTCTTCTCACAACCCCGACATACCAACAATGCCACACATGGCCCTAATACATCGCACCCGCATATCTGTCCATAATAAGCCCAAAAGAGATTATCTTTTCGTACTTCCAACTCCTCCTAACATGTACATAGTCTCAATACAGTCTGTTCATGAAACTTAAACATACCACAACTTTATCATGCATACAAATTTCTAAAGGGTCGAAGATATACCTGAAATCATATAGAAGGTTCAAAAAGACCGCTAAAACTGGGAACTTCCATCACGACCTCTGCCACGGCCTGCCGGTGTGTGAACATCCTGCCTAGCTCAAGGAGACGCAACATCGATCCGGTGGTGTGATATCCTCCTATAGCTCTCCTACTAGGACAATCCTCAACATATGGCCCACGGCCCACAGTAAAACAGCACGATGAGCACGGCGACATTCCCATGGTGATGTCGGCCACTGGCACGAGGGAAAAGTGGCCCGATCGCTTAGAATCCCATGTGTGCGCATACGGTCCAAGCTCGAGCTCGACCGCTCCCGAATTACGGTGATCTAACCCCGCGTAAATCGAAGGAGCACTGCTGTGCGGTGATCAGACCTAGCTCGCCGCCGAGGCTCTCCGCCTCGAAAATCACCCTGAACCCCTGCCGTCCTAGCCCTCTTGGACTGGCCTTGGTCTGGTCGGTCCTCTCTCTCCCTGTCCTCTATCCCCTGTGCATAGGCCTGCATCATAGCAATGTCCATACCGGGCCAAGAGCCACCCCAAACATGCGGTAATCATATGACGGTCTAGCCCCATCACGTAACGATGAACTCTATCCGCCATGCCGCCTCACTATAGTGTGTGCATGCACGCCGGAGTCAAACTCAGTCAGCTCTAATAGTCTGCCATTCGCCTCAAAGTCAAGAACCTATCTACCCGGCTCTCCTCATCTCGTGAGGCAAAAAGTGATTCATGAAGGCCTCAGAACTCTTCCCAAACAGTGGAAGAGCATCCCCACCTCTCGAAAGCAACCACGACTCAAACCAGTTCAACGCAATATCGCGTATCTGTGAGAGGCTAACACAATCGACTCGTGATCCGAGGCCCTAAGCACTGCATAGTCCGTAGGCTGCCGAACTCTTGCGGTCTTCCTCGGATCTCGAACCATAAAACTCGTGGACTACAAGAAAATCCGTGATCCTCAAATGCGCTCTGGGTTAGGCTGCCGCTCACATCGTGCCCCTACCACTATGCTAGTCAAAGCCTGACCGCTCTCCATAATCCCTAAACTCGCCGGCCGCGAATCAGGGGCTCGCACGGAACCTCTGGAGCTCTGCCGCCTCGGCTCCTCTGTCTTCACGGCGTGGCTGAACTCGCCGACCCGCCTACTACCTCGTGCATAGTGCATGCCCGACTCGTAACTATCTGCGCTGCACCACTGGCGCCTCCTGCTGCTTGCCTTCGGGCCCCGGTCGCTCCGTGGGCATAGTGATTCACATACATAAGAATACGTCGGAGGATTCAACCTAATAAGGCATTTCTATCGCACGATCTCGTAGAGAAGAATGGAAACCAATCCTAAATGTCCTGCGACCTCACGATTATAGATGTGGTGCAACACACCGATAATCAAGACTCTACTAGACACGGTGCGTAGACACTTTCCGAGGACTAATCGCCTGATACCACTTTTGTCACGACCCAAGCCAAGGCATCGGTGCCTACACAGGCACCACTACAGTATACATCAGAGATAATCAGCGGAACATACATGAAACTTATAAAATAAACAACAGAAATAAAACAACGAGTTAGCGATGTGGCTACCTTCCCGACATATATACATATACATAAACAATGCTAGCTCCATCCCTTTTTCCGTTTACAAACCGACCCAACGTGTGACTACAGCACTTAAGAGTTTTAACGTAACAAGCGTGGCGGGACAGGGCCTCGCCATACCCCGAACGTACATAAGTCTACCACATCGTGAAACCGTATCACAAGATAAGCCTCCGGAGCAATTGGAGCTTTCTCCCAAAAACTGAGCCGAGATCCTAAGAGCAAGGATCACCAACCTGTGCACCTAACACCTGCGGGCATGAACGCAGCCCAAAGAGGTCGCATAACAGTGCAAGTATGGAACAGAAATAAGGTGCAACAATCATATCATAATCGCATAAAAGAATGTCATATGAACTCCCGAAATCAATCGTATATTAACTTCCTTTCCTTCTTTCAATAAGATTTAACAACATGTTCTTACATACATACTTAAGAGATTTATCAAGTTTTTCCACATAACTTATTAATCTTACTTAACATAATCCGCCCGTTTGCGGGACACGGTGTCTTTAATCATGTGACATAATCCGCCCGCTGTGGCTCGATTATCGTGGAATCATGTAGCATAATCCGCCCGCGTGGAGCTCGATTGTCTTGTGGAATCATGTAGCATAATCCGCCCGTGGAGCTCTGTAAGATGACGTAACCCGCCTATGTGTAGGCTCGGGTAATATGGCGTAATCCGCCTACGAGTAGGCTCCTGTATCTCATAGCGTAATCCGGCCTATTTGTAGGCTCGGTGTATTTCATAACGTAATCCTACCTATTTGTAGGCTCGTGTATTTCATAACGTATCCGCCTATTTGTAGGCTCGGTGTATTTTCCTTACATAACCTTTTACATCGTATAATTACTTCTTCTTAAGTCGCCATAACAACTTCCCATAAAGCTATTATAACGTTCTTTCATATTAGAGAACTTCAGGCATTTAATTCTTGCAACATTAGGGAAACTAAACTCAACCATACTACGTATATATGCATTTAAAAGAATCATAAAACATCTTCTTTTAAAACTCAAGTCACATACTCTTTAAAATCATGTCGCCAATACTTTAGAAATCAAGTCCACAACTTAAAAAAAAAAATTTCATAATCCTTAGAAGACAACCAAAGTTCATAGTCTTAAAACCTTATAACGTACATTCTTTAAAGTCCACTTACTTATACTTATAAACAAATATACAAAATTTCATACACTTCCAAAACCAAGTAACTTATTCTCTTAAAACCATATAACATCCACTTTTAAAATCGATCCCCTTTTCACATATAAAATATAGTCATTTTCGAACAACAAAATCCACTTACTTACTTTAAATAAAATCAAGATACATAGCTTTGAGTCAAATCTCATAATTTCCTAATCCTTTCTTACCAACACCTCCCATAAGGCTTGGTAAAGACTTAGGATAACTTTGACATAAACTTAACATAGAGTAAATCACACGACTACCTCTTAACTTCTAAGAGTAGGAGGAAACATGAAATAATATCACGTGGATATTTCATACGTAGGATCATGCCAAAGAAGAAGAGGTTCACATACCTCGCGACGATTGTCGACAAGTAGCAAAATGCTCCCAAGTACTTCAACCTTGAGCTATTCCATTCTTCAAGTAGGATACGCTAAACTTAGTACTTCAACCTGTCATGGCCACAATACGTCCATTAACCTCTTACTTTAAACGTAGAATATCCTAAGTGTCAAGTCACTAAATTCTACGGAAAATCGGACAGCACCTCCTTTGTTTTTACTAACTTTGCCACCTTTTTCAAGGCCGAAATACAATAACCAAACAACCCCAATTGGCTCACAATTATATAGAAGGTAGTCCAATACAATTAAATAACTACACAGCCCCAATTGGCTCACAATTTATGGAAAGTAGTCCAATACAAATGAATAACTACACAACCCCAATTGGCTCACAATAATACGTTTTCCGAAAATTTCATAATTCCGATAAATTTTTACAAGTCTCAAAATCTTAACATTGTGAGTTCTTACGTACGTTCTAAACATGTCCTGTAAATACGGGGTGTAACAATAAGCATCGGCGTAGGCTTGGGAGATTCTGCGTGGGATCATTATGTCTCTGTTATCTGTTTCACTGTTGTTGGATGATGCATCTCCATCGTCCTCCAATTTAGACAAGGCTTCTAGAAGTCTTCTTCTTGTTTCTGCTTTTGATGCTGAAGTTTCTATTGAGGAAGACAAACATTTCTTCTCTATTTTTATCTTGGGTTCTTCATTTATTTTGGGACTCCATCCTTTGATTCAGATAGTCTTTCTTAAATAACGAATTCTGTTTATTTCTTGAATATCAAATGACCAATTAATGATATACGAAACTCTTTTGTTAATAAAGAATTTGCATAATTTAATATGATCAGGTAAAGTGGAAATCTGTTGTTCCTCGAGGAAACCCGCATATCTATTTTGGAAGCTCGGAGCTACCACCTGTAAATTTCCTCCAAATATGTTCCACCATTCGTAGAACCACCTGGGGATAACCTTTTCCTTTATTCCTTCCGCATACTTCACGAACCACGTATGAGTATTAGGACGGACATATAAAAAGTTAAACCACGCATCTTTGTAATCATACCAATTATATTGTCACGACCCGACCCCGGGGCCGCGACTGGTGCCCTACCTGGGCACCCCATTCAGGTATACATCAGAGAATAGCAGCGGAACATACACAACATAAACACATGTGTAAATAAAAACGTCACAGGCAAGCCGATCAGGCCGCCTTCCATAATATAAACATAATCAAAAGTACAACTCAGTTCTTACAGCCCAACCACATATGTGAATACAGACCTCTAGGAATAACAATCGAACAATCGTGGCGTGGCAGGCCCGCCATACCCTAATATATATGAATCTACTACCTCGTGGAAACTGCACAAGATATAAGCCTCCGGAGCAAATGGAGCTTTTCTCAAAACTGAACCGAGATCCTATGAGCAAGGATCACCAACCTGGGTACCTAAAACTGCGGCATTTAACGCAGCTCCCTGGCCCGAAGTCATAACAGTGCGAATATGGAACAAATAACGTCTGATGAAATGCACCATAATCGTACAAAAGAATGACAGGGACAAATATAAAAAGTACATACCAGATCCTGCCGTGTCATTACCACTTATGAACTTAATTTCACATCAATATCTTTTCCCATTTGCAATAAAGGTTATAGTCATATTCTTACGCACATGATTAGGAAAAATCATTAAGTTCATTTCTATAATACTTACTTATCTTTCATAAGTATAATCCGGCCCTTTAAGGAGGGCACATTAACTACCCGGCCCAAACTGGGACGCGATCAAATCACACAAATATCAAGCATGTCCGTGGAATCCCCCATCACTGCCGACAGCTATAAGTGTAAAATATAATCATGTGATGCGCCCGTGGCATCCCACCTCACTGTCAGCGTACACATACCCAACACATATATATATATATCTCCTGCCCGTGGAATTCCCACATCATCGCGATCCAGGTATAATAATACACCAATAGACATACATGAACACCAAGTCCCACCGGTGGTATAGCGTCTTGGGGATCTACCCCTCACTTATACTCTTACCCTGGAGAAGGTGGTAAAGTGTTATACCCCGTATTTCCAGAGTATATACGTGAGGGCGTACGTATACAATTTGAGCCTTAAAGTAGGCATAGGTTCGAATTTGTGCATAGCTACCAAAAGGAGTCGTTTTTCGACGAAACGTTTCCATTACTTTCAAGGGAAAATTCCGGCTATGTCATTAATAATTTTTGGATTTTTCCGAGAGGCGAACATTTTGGACCAACGGAGGGTGACATGTGTCACCTCACATTGGAAGCTAGGGACGGCAAAGAGGGCGACTTGGGCACGTTTTTGTGCTAAAAATGTGGTCGAGGGTTAGGTAGGATATTTTGGGTAGATGGATAAGGTAGCATACGGCTTAATCTTGGCCTTACACTTGCCTAACACTTGGATGAATCTTGGCCATTGGTTGGCCATTTCTTGACCTATAAATACCCTCTAACTTGATGAACTTCTTCATCCAAAATTGCCTAAGTCTTGAAATCCTTCCTCCTCTTCTTTGTGGTTCTCGCCCAACCTTGGCCAAACCCCTCCTCATGTGGTGTTTTGCCGTGGGTACCCCTAGCCTAGTTGTCTTCGTATAATACCCCCTTTGTGGTATAGAAATACTCTCCTAGTATTGTTGTTATGCCCAAATACTCGCCCAAATACCTTGTAGTATTCACAAGGTTAAACTTATACAAAAGCCCAGAATATACTATTATACTTCACTCATTAACAAAAATGAAACACTAAGTAAATCTCCACCCGTAGTTGAAGTTATAAGTAGAATTTGGTTAGAACTTCTAAGGGTTGGTTGGAGCGGTCAAGCGCACAGTAGGAGCTAAACCTTGCTCGGGATCGACATATAAACTCGGATAATTTTGGGCTTATCGAGGTAAACACTCTTGACCTTCTATTGTAATTGGAAATTACATATTGTAGAATATATAGTTGAAGTATACTATATATAGAACTGAACATTATAATTGTGCGTGCAATGTCTTTGACTTAAGCTGAATAATACTTACGGCAATGTCTTGCGACTTAAGCTCGAATTTAAAGAAGAGAATCGAATCAGAATTACATAGGATCAGACATGAGACTTGTGTAGCATTCGTGTAGAAGAATTGTACACGTCCAGGTTAGTCATGTTAACCCTGGTTGGCTTGGTAGCCGGCCTCGATAGAGGAGGAGATTTACGCTGTTGCGGGGGGGGGGGAGGTGCTGCCGAATTTTCTGTAGAATATTCTACATTGAGATCTAAAGATATTAATAGGCGCTTTGTGGCCTCTATAGGTTGTAGTACTACGTGTGGAGTGATCTGCTTGATCGAGTGTAGCAGACGGTTTGAGGTACTTGGAGCGTTTTGCTATTAGTCGATACTCGTCGCGAGGTATGTGAACCTCTTCCTATCTGTTCTAGCATGATATGTGTATAACTATGTAGTACGGTAGACGTACGTGTGTTAAATGTATTTGATTGTCTTTAAACATAAAGTGTTATAACGGCTTTATGGGAAGTTGGTTATAACAGCTCTATGTAAATGAGAAATGCTTTGTGGTTTTTAAAAGATAACTGATTTGACTTATAACCGACTTGTTGTAAAAGAACCTTGAAGTATTCTAAGAGATTAAGAAACCTTTTTGAAGGAAGGGTATACTTGGTTTGAAAACATAAAAGTTATACCAGCTTTATGAGAAGTTAGGTGTAACGCCTTAAGAGGGATAAAAAGAATGGTTTAATGGTTTAGAAGTTAAGAGACTTGACTTAATATGGATGTTTGTGTGAAACCTCATTCGTGAGTAATGAGTACTTGGTTTTTGGAAGGAATAATGTTTTACTGATTTCGGAAATCAGAATGTGTATCGACAAACCACTGCAGCGTTAATAAAGGAAAATGTATTGAATAATTAAGTATTATTAAAACCAGTAGAAACCTCCATCTGCATAGAAGCTAAGATGAGACAAAATGATATTACATTTTCTAGATCATGGCCTTAATAATATTGATTATGAACAAGAATAACCTATTCGCCATGGCATATGTTACTCAATTGTTTTAAAAGAGATTAAGACATTGAACTATGAAACTTTTCAAAAAGAGACTTGCGTAATTAAAATTAGGCAACCGAACCTTAGGGAAAAGAAAGGCATTGTGTTGTCTTAAAATGGTTTAAAGCATAAGGTGTTATAACAGCTTTATGGGAAGTTGGTTATAACGACCTTATGAAAACAAAAGAAAGGTTTTATCATTGGTTTTAACGTGGTAACTTGACTTTAAAAAAAAAAGAAAGTATGGAAGTTGTTTTGGTTTACTTAAAAGATATAAGTCACTCTATTTTTATACTACGGTATCGGGTGACTTTTATATAAAAGGAATAAATCTCTTTAAAAGGAATTTAACGCGTAGTACTTTAGGTTAAAACCGGACTTTGGCATAAAATGAAAGTACTTTGAGTTGTGAAACTTGCCTATGCTTGTTGTTGTGAAACTTGCCTATGCTTGTTGTGAAACTTGCCTATGCTTGTTGTGATAGCCTTTGTTGTGCAAAGATTGTGTTTCATACTACCGCCTCTCGATGGAGGGCCGGTTGACTTGTTAAGAACTTACTTGGACGTGCAGCGACGGAGAAATTCCACGCACGCTCCTCGCTGATAGTGTTACTTTTGTTAAATCACTTTGGACATATCGACACGACGCGTAGCGCACGTATGCTTCCACTTTGATTACCGCTTGTTGTCTTATTGTTTCTTGGACATGCCGACACGACGCGTGGCGCATCGTATGCTTCCATTTGGAATGTTGTCTTATTTGTTCCTGGACATATCGACACGATCGTAGCGCATCGGGTATGCTTCCATTTGGAATCCGTCTTATTGTTTCCTGGACACGCCGACACGACGCGTAGCGCATCGCATGCTTCCATTTGGAATGTTGTCTTATTTGTTCCTTTGGACATACCGACACGATGCGTGGCGCACGTATGCTCCCATTTGGATTGCTGTCTTGTTGTTATCATATCATGCATCGCCAGAGTGAGGAAGGTACTCACCGCGGGATTGATGTTGGGCATGAGACCGAATTGATATAATCATATGTGTGTGTCTCGTAGTTTGGTTATCATACCGCTCTCGCTTTTATAGACTATTATGATTTCATTTACGTATTTTACGCTTTCACATACTTGGTACTGTTGATCGACTCTCCTTCGGGGCGCTCATGCCGCAGTAGAGTACATCTACCGCCGATCCCCGCGTTTAGGATCTCATTTCAGCTTTGGAAGCTCCGTTCCTTGAGGCTTATCTTTTGTATGTGTTCCCGAGTTGTAGGTTCTGTACATTCGTGGTATGGCGGGCCCCGTCCGTCATAGTTGTTGTAAATCTTAGAGGTGCAGTAATCACTGTGGCGTTGTAAAAAGGATTAAACTGTTCAGGGTTTGTATAATTTATGCAGAAGGCAACTGTTTTGGTTGACCTGGTTACTTATAATATCTCTTATTTCATGTTCATGTTTTATTTCCGCTGATTTTCTCTGATGTTGTATCACTAGGGTGCCCGGGGTAAGGCACCAGTCACGGGCCCGGGTTCGGGTCGTGACATAAAACAGGTGGTATAACATCTTGGGGGTCTACCCCTCACTTATACTCTTACCCTGGAGAAGGTGATATAGCATCTTGGGGATTTACCCCTCACTTATACTCTTACCCTATCTCGACCGACCATCAAACAAAACAAGCAGGGGGTATAATGTCTTGGGGGTTTACCCCTCACTTATACTCTTACCCTGGAGAAAGTGGTATAGCATCTGGGGGTTTACCCTCACTTATACTCTTACCCTATCTCGACTGCCATGTCAAACAAATGTAAGCACTACCATGTCTTCTATAAAAATCCAGGAATTTAGCCCAAGTACTACTAATAACGGAAGCATACCCGTGGAATCTCACATCAGCTTGTGACGCCCAAGTACTTACACAAGACAATGCCTCCAACCGAGAGTCGCAGAACGTAATAAAACATAATACTTGCACTCAAAGGCTATCACCAAAGACACATAGGCTAATTCTCAACTAACAAGCCAAAGTACTTATCAAGGCACAAATAGAATAATTCTCATTTAACAAGCCAAAGTACTTATCAAGGCATACTTAGACAAATTCTCAATTAATCAAGCCAAAGTACTTATCAAGGCACAAATAGAATAATTGTCATTTAACAAGCCAAAGTACTTATCAAGGCATACTTAGACAAATTCTCAATTAATCAAGCCAAAGTACTTATCAAGGCACAAATAGAATAATTCTCATTTAACAAGCCAAAGTACTTATCAAGGCACAAATAGAATAATTCTCATTTAACAAGCCAAAGTACTTATCAAGGCACAAATAGAATAATTCTCATTTAACAAGCCAAAGTACTTATCAAGGCATACTTAGACAAATTCTCAATTTATCAAGCCAAAGTACTAATCAAGGCATCACATAGAATTATTCTCAATTAAACAGGCCAAAGTACTACGTACGTACATTCTTTTTAAGAGACTCCTTTTTGTGTAAAACCCCAAGATACTAACACCCGTAGTATCCAGGCTTGTTGTCACGTCCCGAACCCGGGCCCGTGACTGGTGCCTTACCCCGGGCACCCCAGTGATACAACATCAGAGAAAATCAGCGGAAATAAAAACATGAACATGAATTAAGAGAAAAGATAAATAAGCAAACCAAAGCAAATTTGCCTTCATCATATATACATAAATACCCGAACAGTTATCCTTTTTACAAACCCCCGCCCACAATAAAGGCATGCACTCTAAGATTTTACAAATGCATGACGGGACGGGGCCCCGCCATACCACGAATGTATAGCAAGATCTACAGAGACCACGATGACTGAGCCTCCACCCTACAGCCAGGCGAGACGATGGTTACAAGGAGATGGCCCATTAATGGCGAGGTTGTGGCTGACTTGAGGATAAAATTTGGACGCAGCAGTTCAGCCCCGAGCACCCGTAGTTCACCCCCGAGCAGACAATTTGAGGCTACGGGATTTTCTGAGATGTAGCCCTCCAGAGTTTTATGGGTCGAGGCCTGAGGATGATCCGCAGGAGTTCATCCGACAGTTACTGCGGATCATGAGAGTGATCAAGGCATCTCGGTCCTAGGTTCGCATCGGCTGCGTGATACCGCAATGATCCGGTTTGATTCGCGAGCTGTCCCGGAGAGCATGCACTTCCAGCCTTTATGGGACGAGTTCTCGAGGCCTTTCTGCACATTTCTTGCCTCCACGGATGAGGAGGGCTCGGGCCGCAGATTTTTGGGTTGCGCGTAATCCGCGACGGTTCGAGTACAATGTGGAGTTCGACTCATTGGCGACGCCCTCGCATTAGTAGCTAGTATGGAGGATCGAGTGCACCGATATGTTACAGGCTCGATGATTACCTAGCGAGTTGTTCGTAGCTCTTCACCGCATGGACATTGCCCGCATGCGAGCTTATGCACTGGAGGTGAGGCGGAGAAATCGACGAAATAACCAGTCAGCAGAAGAGGCCGAATAAAGCAGGTCCTTTGGTGACTTTCGAGGCGGACCGCCTCGAAGAGACTAGTTATGCGCCTCGCCGACTGAGTGGTCCTCCACAATCTTCAGGACGTCCAGAGTATTCAGGAGCAGGTCAGGGCTCCAAGGGTTCAAATTTTCGGGAGAGCAGGGGTGTTAGCCAGCTGAAGCCACCCCTACCTCGTTGTGACCGCTGTGGTAGACTCCACAGTGGGGAGTGTCGTGCTAGTCCGGGAGTTTGTTTTACATGACAGCAGGCCATTTTGGGAGAAATTGTCCACTGCAGAGTAGCGCTGGTAGGATAGCATGCACTACGGATCGGGCGGGTTCTTCACCTCCCATAGTCGAGCAGATGTTCATACACGCGGGCCACGGTAGGTCGCGGTGGAAGTTCCCGATTTTAGGGGTCCTCCGATCGCCTATTTTCAGTATATCCTTAACCTCTAGAGTTTTGTATGTATTGATGATGTGATGATGTGTTTAGTGTTATGTTCGGATAGCGTTGTGCTAAAAGCGTGATGTAGAACTTTGGTTGTGAGAAGGGTAAGCTTGAGGTGAGAAAATGATGAACCTTAGAATATTACGATTGAGACCTTAGATGTAAGGCCGTCTTGAGTACAGTTTTGCAAGTGATCCTTGTCGAGTGCATTTTTATGCCTTGAACGTTTTGTGTGATAAAGTCCACGGGTAGTGTGTAATGGAAGTGGTAGCTTTCATGACCAGATAGTAAGATTGTTCGGACCAGGAACAAGAGCTTGATGCGTAAGTGGGTCGGGTTGGGGCCATGTTGAGGGCCAACCGCGCCGGTTTCAAAGTGGGGTCACTGGGTGGTCGCCCGGTGGTAGGGTCACGAGGGTGATAGGCCCATGATTAGATATCCATCGTATGAGTTCGTGGATATGTTCGACGAGGCGGATCGTGAAGGCCGGAATGGCCTTAAGGGAGATTGAAGCTAGTAAGATGACCAAGTTTGGAGGTGGTGACTCAAAGTTTTGGGAAAGCAATGGTGAAGTGTGATGCGATGCAGAGGAGTTCAAGTGTCCGAGAAGGGCACGACGAGTAAGGAAGGAGGAGAGCGTGTGATATTTCGTGGCGCGTGTGGCGTTGGCAACTTGTTAGAAGAACTTCGTTATCTGTTTCGAGAAGGAACATTCGACGAATGTTTCGGAGGAGAATGTTATACCAGTATTTCGCAGTATATACGTGAGGCGTGCGTATACAATTTGAGCCTTAAAGTAGGCATAGGTTCGAATTTGTGCATAGCTACCAAAAGGAGTCGCTTTTCGACGAAACGTTTCCTGACTTTGAAGGAAAATTCCGGCTATGTCATTAATAATTTTTGCGGATTTTTAGAGAGACGAAACATTTTGGACCAACGGAGGGTGACATGTGTCACCTCACATTGGAAGCTAGGGACGGCAAAGAGGGCGACTTGGGCACGTTTTTGTGCTAAAAATGTGGTCAAGGTTAGGTAGGATATTTTGGGTAGATGGATAAGGTAGCACGTGGCTTAATCTTCGCCTTACACTTGCTTAACACTTGGATGAATCTTCGCCATTGGTTGGCCATTTCTTGACCTATAAATACCCTCTAACTTGATGAACTTCTTCATCCAAAATTGCCTAAGTCTTGAAATCCTTCCTCCCCTTCTTGTGGTTCTCGCCCAACCTTGGAAACCCCTCCCTCATGGTGTTTTCTTAGGGTACCCCAGCCTAGTTGTCTTCGTATAATACCCCCCTTTGTGGTATAGAAATACTCTCCTAGTATTGTTGTTATGCCCAATGTTATACCCCGTATTCTCAGGGTATGTATGCGAGGACGTACGTACGAGAGCACGACAGAAAAAAAATTGGAAAGGAAGAAAGAGGTGATTCTTCCACGGAAAAAGTTTCCGGTTTTTGTAAGGAAAAATGGTCGTTGAAGGAATTGGGTTCCCAGTTTGGAATTTGGGCTTCTTAGATTATATTAGAATTATGGAATTTTATTTTGGAAATGGTCACGTGGGCCCACTGAGAAATTCTGGTTTTGTGGGGCCCACTTTGTTTCGAGATTTTGGCCATTGTGGATATTTTTTTGGAAGACGTTTTATGAGGGCCAATAGGAGGTGACACGTGTCACCCCGCCAGTGGCTCGGCCGATTGACATTTGTGCACACAACACCCTGTTAGAGTCGTTTTTGACCAAACGCTTTACATAACTTGCAGGGAAAATTCCGGCTATGTCTTTTCTTATTTTTGCGGATTTTTCCGAGACGAAACATTTTTGGACCAACGGAGGGTGACACTTGTCACCCTCATTGGACGATGAAAGAGGGCCACGGTAGGAGGTTTTGAGGCCCTTTTCGGGTCTTTGTTTTGTGAGGATTTGAGGAGTAGATTAGGGTGCACTTGTGCCAATCTTGGCCATCCACTTGCCCCCACATGGCTTGATCTTGTCGTTGGTGCCCTATAAATACCCCTTTCTTGAAGGTTTTCTTCATCCTCAATTCATTCTAAGTCTTGAAAACTCTTCCCCCTTTGTGTTGTTCTCGTCTAGCCTCTCCCCTCCCCAGGTGGCCTTGTGGTCGAGAGCCTCCCCCTCCCCCCTTTGTGGTGCTAGCCGTGGGGTACCCCCCGCCTAGCCTAGGTGTTTTCGTATAATACCCCTCCCGTGTGGGATTGAAATACTTATCCTAGTATTGTTATAATGCCCAAAATACCATAGCCTCAGACCTTGTAGTATTCCAAAGTGACCTCTTTACGTAGAGCCCGGAAATACTACCTTTTGTCCTTTTAGTCTCAAACCGAAACCCTAAGGAAATCTTTATAGTTGGTTGAAGTATTTGAGTAGAAGTTGGTTAAGAACTTAAGGGTTGTTTGGAGCGGATTGGAGCGCATGAGTAGGAGCTAAACCTTGCTCGGGATCGACATTATAACTTGGATAATTTTGGGCTTGTCGAGGTAAATATTCTTGTCCCTTATTGTAATTGGAGATTACATGTGGTAGGAATATATAGTTGAGGTATACTATATATAAATGAACATTATTGTGGCAATGTCTTTTGACTTAAGCTGAAGAATAAAGAATCAATGTATTTACATAGGGTATTGCATAGACTTGTGTAGTATTCTTTGTGTAGAATTGTACACGTCAGGTTAGGCGTGTAAACCCCTCGTTGGCTTGGTAGCGCCTCGATAGAGGAGGAGATTTCTGTTTGTTGCGGGGAGAATCTTCTAATTTTCGTAGAAAGATAGAAACTTGTGTTTTGGGGTTAATAGACGTTGTGACCTTTATAGGTGAAAGTACTAAGAGTAGCGTATTCTACTCGAGGAGTGGAAAGGGCTAGTGCGTTGTAGTACTTGGAGCATTTTGCTTATTGTCGATAAATCGTCGCGGTATGTGAACCTCTTCCTATCTCTTCTAGCATGATATGTGTGAACTATGTAGTACGGTAGACGCACACGTGTTAAGCGTGTTTGATGAGTTCTTAAAACATAAAGTGTTATAACGGCTTTATGGGAAGTTGGTTATAACAACTTTATGTAGGTAAGAAAATACTTTGTGGTTTTAAAGGTAATCGATGTGAATTATAATCGCTAGTTATAATAAAGAACTTGATGTATTTCAAAAGATTTTATAAATCGCTTTGAAGAGAGTAACACTTGGTTTTAAAGGTTTTAAAAAGAGTTATACTAGCTTCATGAGTTAGGTATAATGTCTTAAGAGAGGTAAAGAAAATGGTTTCTTCATGTTAGAAGTTAAGAGACTTGATCTTATAAGATAAGAGACTTAACTTATTTGTTTTAATGTGAATGTTTGTGTGAAACCTCATTCGTGAGTAATGAGTACTTGGTTTTATTTAAAGGGATAATGTTTCTTGATTTGGAAATCGAATGTGTATCGGCTGCACCTGCAGCGTTAATAAAGGAAAATGTATTGAATAATGATGTATCGTATTAAAACCAAAAGAAACCTCCATCCGCATAGAAACTAAGATGAGACAAAATGATATTACATTTTCTAGATCATGGCTGCTGTAATAAGAATGTTGTAAACAAGAATAACCTACTCTCACGTGAGACATATATTACTCAATTGTTCTAAAAAGGAATCAAGTGATTAAGTTTGGGAACTATGAAACCATTTGAAAATAAGAAGCTTGAGTAATTGAAACTAGGCAAACTGGAACTTAGGAAAAGAATGTTGTTACTTGATTTTGAAAAGGAATGTGGGTTGGTCATTCTAATACTACGTATCGTGACTTTTATAAAAGTAATGGATCTCTTTTAAAAGAACTTAACGATGTAGTACCTTGGGTTAAAAACCTGACTTTGGCATAAAATGAAAGTACTTTGAGTTGTGTGAAACTTGCCTATGCTTGTTGTTGTGAAACTTGCCTATGCTTGTTGTTGTGAAACTTGCCTATGCTTGTTGTTGTGAAACTTGCCTATGCTTGTGATGATAGCCTTTGTTGTGCAAGTGTGATATTTCTGTGTTACCGCGTCTCTCGATAGAGTAGGTTGACTTGTCGAGAACTTACTTGGGCGTCTTTGGCGGTGATGGAGAATTCCACGGGTATGTTTCCATTTTGATTATCGTCTTGTTGTTGATGTCACATGGACATGTCTACACCGTCACGATATTAAGAGCATGCGGCCGCGCCGGGTTGATTACGGTATATGGTTGTCTCGCAACATGGGCGTGTCTACACCGAGGCAAGATTCCGGCACGTGGCGTGCGGCGGGGTTGACCACCCAAGATATTGTTATTGAGGTTACACGGGAACGCCTACACCGAAGCGATTCCGGTACGTGGCCACGCGGCCTTGTTATTATTGTTGCATCATGGACATGTCTACACCGTCGCAAAGATTCCGGCATGCGCCGTGATGCGAACATGATGGATGTTGTGGGCGTGAGACCCATTGTTATATTTAGTGGCGACTTTGAGGAGTGAGTCCACGACTTGACCTTTTATGTTGCATCGTATTTTGGTTATCATACATGTCTCTGCTTTATATAGTCGTATGATTTAATCTGCGATATTCTGATTTCACATACTTGGTACTGTTATCGACCTCCTTGAGGCCGCGTTCACGCCAGCAGAGGTACATCGGCCGTGGATCCTCGCTCTTAGGATCTCGATTCAGCGTTTTGGGAAGCTCCGTTTCTCGGAGGCTTATCTTTTGGTATGTGTTTCCACTGAGTTGTAGGTTCTTGTACATTCGGGGTATGGCGGGGCCTCTGTCCGTCATAGTTGTGTATATCTTAAGTGCAGTAATCGTTGTGGCGGGGTTGTAAAAGGATTAAAGCTGCTCAAGTTCTATGTATACCAAGGCAATTTGTTTTGGTTGCTTCGCTTATTTATCATGTCTCTCATTTCATGTTTAAAGTTTTTATTTCCTGGTTTTCTCGATGTTGTATCGCTAGTGCCGGGTAAGGCACGATCCACGCCCGACGGGGTGTGACAAAGTGGTATCGAGCGATTAGTCCTCGGAAAGTGTCTGAGGCGTGTTACAGTAAGTCTTGATTATCGGTGTGTTGTGCACCACATCTATAATCGCAGTGCAGACATTTAGGATTAGTTTCCATTCTTCTCATTCCGAGATCGTGCCTTAGAGGCATGTTGTAAGTTGGACCCTCGACGTATCTCGTTTTTACGATTATGCCTCGCGCAAGGCGAGCCCGGAAGGGCAAGGCGGCCGAGAGCCGCTAGTGAAATACTGAGAGAGTGCGAGCGCAGCCCGCATGCACGAGGTTGTGCTTCGACGGCGGGTTTTGTAGCGCCGCCGGCCAGCGAGTTAGAGCGCAGCAATGGGCTGCCGAGACCGCGATACTGAGCCTCAGTCCACGATGCAGGCGCAGGAGATGGGTTACGAGATGGCGATTCTTTGGCGAGTCGTGGCGAGATATGAGATAAGTGAATCAGCCGATTCGATTCGATGCACCGATGGTTCACCCCGGCGAGATAGTTTGAGGCTACGGACTTTCGAGTTGTAGCCCGCGAGTTTTATGGGTCGAGGCACGAGGATGATCGCGAGGAGTTCATCCAGCGATTCTACCGGATCATGCGGGTGATCAAGGCTTGAGACCGAAGTCAGTGACCTTGGTTCGCGTCGGCCGCGTGATACCGCAATCGATTGGTTTGATTCGTGGGAGCTTTCGGGAGAGCATGCACCTCCAGGTATGGGATGAGTTTTGGGGCTTTTCTCACGCACTTCGCCTCCGCAGATGAGGAGGGCGCGGGCGACAAATTTTATTCTTGAGGCGAGAGACCGTCGCGAGTACAATGTCGAGTTCGATTCTTTGGCTCGATATGTCCACTGCGCATTGCGAGATATGGAGGATAGGGTGCATCGCTACGTCGCGGGCTAGATGATTATATGGCGAGTCTTGTGCGGGTGTTTCTCTTCACCGGCATGGACATTGCCGCGTTCGTGCTCATGCACTTGGAGTGCGAGGCGCGCAGATCTGGTGGACGGCATTTCGCCAGAAGAAGGCCAGGCGGATATTTTAGCGACTTTCGAGGCGGACCGCCTCGGCAGCCGGATTAGTTATGTACCTCCGCCATTGCGAGTGGTCCTCCGCGACGCCGGGACCGCCAGGATATTCGAGAGCGGTCGTGGCTCCCGTGTTTCAGATGTTCAGGAGTAGGGTGTTGGCGGATGCGATCACCCTACCTCGGTGTGGTCGATGTAGTAGACCGCATTTCGGGAAGTGTCGTAGTACCAAGGAGCTTGTTATTCTTGCGGCCAGCGAGGCCATATGGCGAGACCGTCCGACCGAGGGTAGCGCTGTAGGATAGCCTGATTACTAGAGCGATTGCGGAGCCACGGTAGAGTCGCGGTGGAAGTTCGAGTTTAAGCGGTCCTTGAACCGCCTAGTTTGAGTATATCCTTAACCACGTAGATACTTGTATGTGTTGATGTTAATGATGTGTTAAGTGTTATGTTCGGATAGCTTTGTGCTATAGTGTGATTTAAAATCTGGTTAGTGTGAGATGGAAGTAGTAGCTTTCATGATGTGATTTAGCGAGGATTGTTCCGTGTCGGGAACAAGGGCTTGACGCGACGTGGGTCGGGTTGAGGGCGTCATACGGGTCAACCCGTGGCCGGACAAGGTGGGTCAGTTGGGTGGTCCCGCCTTGTGGTAGGGTCACGAGGATGCTAGGCCCAAGTTTGTATGATCATCGTATGAGTTCGTGGACACGTTCGACCGAAGCGGTTCGTAAAGGCGGGAATGGCCTTAAGGAAGTTTGAGGTTAGTAAGATGACCAAGTTTGGAGGTAGTGACTCAGATTTTTGGGAGCAGGTAATGACGAAGTATGGTACATACTGGGAGAGTTCAAGTGTTCGAGAGGCACGACGAGTAAGGAAGGAAGAGAGCGTGTGTTATTTCGTGGCGGTGGGCGTTGACAACTTGTTAGAGGAACTTCATCGATATCCGTCTTGAGAAGGAACATTCGGGACGAATGTTTCTAAGGAAGGGAGAATGTTATACCCGTATTCTCGGGGTATGTATGCGAGGGCGTGCGTCACGAGAGCACGCGAGAAAAAATTGGAAAGGAAGAAAGAGGTGATTCTTCCACTAAAAATTCCGGTTTTGTAAGGAAAATGGTCGTTGAAGGGAATTGGGTTCCCAGTTTGGAATTTGGGCTTCTTAGATTATATTAGAATTATGGAATTTTATTTTGGAAATGGTCACGTGGGGCCCACTGGAGAAATTTACTGGTTTTGTGGGCCCACTTTGTTTTGAGATTTTGGCCATTGTGGATATTTTTCTAAGACGCTTTATGAGGGCCGATAGGAGGGTGACACGTGTCACCCCGCCTGTGTGGCTCGCCGATTGACATTTGTCAGGCACAACACCTTGGTTAAGTCGTTTTTGTGAAACGCTTTACATAACTTGCGAGAAAATTCCGGCTATGTCTTTTCTTATTTTTGCGGATTTTTCCGAGAGGCGAAACATTTTTGGACCAACGGGAGGTGACACTTGTCACCTCGTTAGACGGTAAAGAGGGCACGGTAGGAGGTTTTGAGGCCCTTTTCTTGGGTCTTTGTTTTGTGAGGATTTGAGGAGTAGGTTAGGGTGCACTTGTGCCAATCTTGGCCATCCACTTGCCCCCACATGGCTTGATCTTGTCCGTTGGTGCCCCTATAAATACCCCTTGCTTGAAGGTTTTCTTCATCCTCAATTCATTCTAAGTCTTGAAAACTCTTCCCCTTTGTGTTGTTCTCGCCCCAGCCTCTCCCCTCCCTTGTGTGGCCTTGTGGCCGAGAGCCTCCTCCTTTGTGGTGCTAGCCATGGGTACCCCTAGCCTAGTTGTTTTCGTATAATACCCTCCTGTGGTATTGAAATACTTCCTAGTATTGTTATAATGCCCAAAATACCTTAGCCTTGTACCTTGTAGTATTCCAAAGTTACCTCTTTACGTAGAGCCCGGAAATACTACCTTTTGTCCTTTTAGTCTCAAACCGAAACCCTAAGGAAATCTTCATAGTTGGTTGAAGTATTTGAGTAGAAGTTGGTTAAGAACTTCTAAGGGTTGTTTGGAGCGGATTGGAGCGCACGGAGTAGGAGCTAAACCTTGCTCAGGATCGACATTATAACTTGGATAATTTTGGGCTTGTCGAGGTAAATATTCTTGTCCCCTTATTGTAATTGGAGATTACATGTGGTAGGAATATATAGTTGGTATACTATATATAGAATCAACATTATTGTGGCAATGTCTTTTGACTTAAGCCTGAAGAATAAAGAACAGAACTGTATTTATATAAGACTGTATTGCAGTAGACTTGTGTAGTATTGCTGAGTAGAATTGTACACGTCCGGTTAGACGTGTAAACCCCCCCCCCCTGGTTGGCTTGGTAGCCGGCCTCGATAGAGGAGGAGATTTACGCTGTTGTGGGGGGGGGGAGGTGCTGCCGAATTTTCTGTAGAAAGATAGAAACTTGTGTTTTGGGGTTAATAGACGTTTGTGACCTTTATAGGTGAAAGTACTAAGAGTAGCGTATTCTACTCGAGGAGTGGAAAGGGCTAGCAAGGTTGTAGTACTTGGAGCATTTTGCTTATTGTCGATAAATCGTCGCGAGGTATGTGAACCTCTTCCTATCTCTTCTAGCATGATATGTGTGAACTATGTAGTACGGTAGACGCGTACGTGTTAATCGTGTTTGATGGTTCTTAAAACATAAAGTGTTATAACGGCTTTATGGGAAGTTGGTTATAACAGCTTTATGTAGGTAAGAAAATACTTTGTGGTTTTAAAAGGTAACTGATGTGAATTATAAATGGCTAGTTATAATAAAGAACTTGATGTATTTCAAAAGATTTTATAAATCGCTTTTGAAGGAGAGTAACACTTGGTTTTAAAGGTTTTAAAAAGAGTTATACTAGCTTCATGGGAGTTAGGTATAATGTCTTAAGAGAGGTAAAGAAAATGGTTTACTGATGTTAGAAGTTAAGAGACTTGATCTTATAAGATAAGAGACTTAACTTATTTGTTTTAATGTGAATGTTTGTGTGAAACCTCATTCGTGAGTAATGAGTACTTGGTTTTATTTAAAGGGATAATGTTTACCGATTTGAAATCGAATGTGTATCGGCAGCACCACTGCGGCGTTAATAAAGGAAAATGTATTGAATAATGATGTATCGTATTAAAAACCGGTAGAAACCTCCATCCGCATAGAAACTAAGATGAGACAAAATGATATTACATTTTCTAGATCATGGTCGTAATAAGAATGTTGTAAACAAGAATAACCTACTCACGTGAGACATATATTACTCAATTGTTCTAAAAGGAATCAAGTGATTAAGTTTGGGAACTATGAAACCATTTGAAAATAAGAAGCTTCGAGTAATCAAACTAGGCAAACTGGAACTTAGGAAAAGAATGTTGTTACTTGATTTTGAAAAGGAATGTGGGTTGGTCATTCTAATACTACGTATCGGGTGACTTTTATAAAAGTAATGGATCTCTTTAAAAGAACTTAACGATGTAGTACCTTGGGGTTAAAAACCCGACTTTGGCATAAAATGAAAGTACTTTGAGTTGTGTGAAACTCTATGCTTGTTGTTGTGAAACTTGCCTATGCTTGTTGTTGTGAAACTTGCCTATGCTTGTGATGATAGCCTTTGTTGTGCAAGTGTGATATTTACGTATTACCGCGTCTCGATAAGTAGGTTGACTTGTCGAGAACTTACTGACGCGTCTTTGGCGGTGATGGAGAATTCCACGGGTATGTTTCCATTTTGATTCTTGTCTTGTTGTTGATGCCACATGGACATGTCTACACCGTCTGATATTCCGGGCACGCGCCACGCGTCGGGTTGATTACCCGATATGGTTATTACCGCAACATGGGCGTGTCTACACCGAGGCGATTCGGCATGTGGCGTACGCGGTGGTTGACCACCGATATATTGTTATTGAGGTTACATGGGCATGCCTACACCGGCGAAGTATTCGGGCGTACGCGCCTCGCGCCTTGTTATTATTGTTGCATCATGGACATGTCTACACCGGCGCAGATTCCGGCACGCGCCATGATGCGAACATGATGGATGTTGTGGCGTGAGACCCGTTGTTATATTTGAGTGGCGACTTTGAGGCGAGTCCACGACTGACCGCTTATGTTGCGCATCGTATTTTGGTTATCATACATGTCTCGCTTTATATAGTGGTATGATTTAATCGCAGATATTCTGATTTCACATACTGTACTGTTGTCGACCACGCCCGGAGCCGTTCACGCCGCAGTAGAGGTACATCGGCCGTGGATCCTCGCCTTAGGATCTCGATTCAGCGTTTTGGGAAGCTCCGTTTCTCGAGGCTTATCTTTTGGTATGTTTCCGAGTTGTAGGTTCTTGTACATTCGTGGTATGGCGGGAGCCTGTCCGTCATAGTTGTTAAGATATCTTAGAGGTCCGTAGTACATGTTGTGGCGGGGTTATAAAAGGATTAAACTGCATTCAAGTTCTATGTATACACCAAGGCAACTGCTTTTTGGTCTGCTTATTTATCATGTCTCTCATTTCATGTTTAAAGTTTTTATTTCCGCTGCTTTTCTCTGATGTTGTATCGCTAGGGTGCCCGGGGTAAGGCACCAGTCACGGGCCCGAATTCGGGGTGTGACACCCAAATACCTTGACCCAAATACCTTGTAGTATTCCCAAGGTTACACTTATACAAAAGCCCAGAATATACTATTATACTTCCCTCAGTCACAAAAATGAAACCCTAAGTAAATCTCCACCCGTAGTTGAAGTTATAAGAAGTTGGTTAGAACTTCTAAGGGTTGGTTGAGCGTCGCGCGGAGTAGGAGCTAAACCTTGCTCAGATCGACATATAAACTCGGATAATTTTGGGCTTATCGAGGTAAACACTTGACCTTCTATTGTAATTGGAAATTACATATTGTAGGAATATATAGTCAAGTATACTATATATAGAATCAACATTATAATTGTGCGGCAATGTCTTTTGACTTAAGCTCGAATAATACTTACAGAATGTCTTGCGACTTAAGCCCGAATTTAAAGAAGAGAATCTGAATCGTAATTACATAGGATCAGACATGAGACTTGTGTAGCATTCTTGTGTAGAAGAATTGTACACGCCCAGGTTAGTCATGTTAACCCCATGGTTGGCTTCGTGGCGGCCTCGATAGAGAGGAGATTTACGTTGCCATGTGGGAGAGTCTTTCGAATTTTCGTAGAATATTCTACATTGAGATCTAAAGATATTAATAGGCGCTTTGTGGCCTCTATAGGTTGTAGTACTACGTGTGGAGTGATCTGCTTGACCGAGAGAGCAGTGCATTTGAGGTACTTGGAGCGTTTTGCTATTAGTCGATACTGCGCGAGGTATGTGAACCTCTTCCTATCTGTTCTAGCGTGATATGTGTATAACTATGTAGTACGGTAGCGTCACGTGTTAAATGTATTTGATTGTCTTTAAACATAAAGTGTTATAACGGCTTTATGGGAAGTTGGTTATAACAAATCTATGTAAATGAAATGCTTTGTGGT
This sequence comes from Przewalskia tangutica, assembly GCA_029844215.1. Lineage (NCBI taxonomy): Eukaryota > Viridiplantae > Streptophyta > Magnoliopsida > Solanales > Solanaceae > Przewalskia > Przewalskia tangutica. The sequence goes on from JAQGDG010000029.1 coordinate 1,763,939, forward strand.
TTTTAAAAGATAACCGATTTGACTTATAACCGAGCTTGTTGTAAAAGAACTCAAGTATTCTAAGAGATTAAGAAACCTTTTTGGAAGAAGTGTATACTTGGTTTGAAAACATAAAAGTTATACCAGCTTTATGAGAAGTTAGGTGTAACGCCTTAAGAGAGATAAAAAGAATGGTTTAATGGTTTAGAAGTTAAGAGACTTGACTTAATATGGATGTTTGTGTGAAACCTCATTCGTGAGTAATGAGTACTTGGTTTTTGGAAGTAATAATGTTTTACTGATTTAGGAAATAAGAATGTGTATAGACAAACCACTTCAGAGTTAATAAAGGGAAAAGTATTGAATAATTAAGTATAATTAAAAACAGAAGAAACCTCCATCCGCAAGCTAAGATGAGACAAAATGATATTACATTTTCTAGATCATGGCTGCTTAATAATATTGATTATGAACAAGAATAACCTATTCGCCTATGGCATATGTTACTCAATTGTTTTAAAAGAGATTAAGACATTGAACTATGAAACTTTTCAAAAGAGACTTGCGTAATTAAAATTAGGCAAAGCTGGAACCTTAGGGAAAAGAAAGGCATCAGGTTGTCTTAAAATGGTTTAAAGCGTAAGGTGTTATAACAACTTTATGGGGAGTTGGTTATAACGACCTTATGAAAACAAAAGAAAGGTTTTATCATTGGTTTTAACGTGGTAACTTGACTTTAAAAAAAAAAAAAAGTATGGAAGTTGTTTTGGTTTACTTAAAAGATATAATTCATTCTATTTTTATACTACGAATTGCCGGGTGACTTTTATATAAAAGGAATAAATCTCTTTAAAAGGAATTTAACGTGCGTAGTACTTTAGGGTTAAAACCCTGACTTTGGCATAAAATGAAAGTACTTTGAGTTGTGAAACTTACTATGCTTGTTGTGAAACTTGCCTATGCTTGTTGTGATAGCCTTTGTTGTGCAAAGATTGTGTTTCTATACTACCGCTGCCTCTCGGAGGGTCGGTTGACTTGTTAAGAACTTACTTGGACGTGCGGCGGTGACGAGAAATTCCACGGCAGATGCGTTCGCTGATAGTGTTACTTTTGTTAAATCACTTTGGACATCACGACACGATCGTGGCGCGCGGGTATGCTTCCACTTTGATTACCGCCTTGTTGTCTTATTGTTTCCCTTTGGACATCGCCGACACGCGCGTAGCGCGGGTATGCTTCCATTTGGAATGTTGTCTTATTTGTTCCCTTTGGACATCTGACACGATGCGTGGCGCGCGGGTATGCTTCCATTTGGAATCTTTGTCTTATTGTTTCCCTTTGGACACGCCGACCACGATCGTGGCGCACGGGTATGCTTCCATTTGGAATGTTGTCTTATTTGTTCCTTTGGACATACCGACACGATGCGTAGCGCACGGGTATGCTCCATTTGGATTCTTTGTCTTGTTGTTATCATATCATGCATCGCCAGTGAGAAGGTACTCACCGGGCAGATTGATGTTGTGGGCATGAGACCAATTGATATAATCATGTATGTGTCTTTGTAGTTTGGTTATCATACTCTCTCGCTTTTATAGACTATTATGATTTCATTTACGATTTTACGCCACATACTTGGTACTGTTATCGACCTTCCTTGGCTGCGTTAATGCCGCAGGTAGGAGTACATCGCCGCCGATCCGCGTTTAGGATCTCATTTCAGCGTTTTGGGAAGCTCGTTCCTTCGAGGCTTATCTTTTGGTATGTGTTCCCGAGTTGTAGGTTCTTGTACATTCGTGGTATGGCGAACCCTGTCGTCATAGTTGTTGTAAATCTTAGAGGTCGTAATCTGTTGTGGGCGGGGTTGTAAAAGGATTAAAGCTGTTCGGGTTTGTATATATTTACGCAGGCAACTGTTTTGGTTGACTGTTTACTTATAATATCTCTTATTTCATGTTCATGTTTTATTTCCGCTGATTTTCTCTCGATGTTGTATCACTAGGGTGCCCGGTAGGCACGATCCACGGGCCCGGTTCGGTCGTGACATAAAGCAGTGGTATAACATCTTGGGTCTACCCTCACTTATACTCTTACCGGAGAAGGTGATATAGCGTCTTGGGATTTACCCTCACTTATACTCTTACCCTATCTCGAGGCCATCAAACAAAACAAGCGGGGTATAATGTCTTGGGGTTTACCCTCACTTATACTCTTACCGGAGAAAGTGGTATAGCATCTTGGGGTTTACCCTCACTTATACTCTTACCCTATCTCGACTGCCGTCAAACAAAGCGAAGCACTACCATGTCTTCTATAAAAATCGTGAATTTAGCCCAAGTACTACTAATAACGAGCATACGTGGAATCTCACATCACCGCTTGTGCGTCCAAGTACTTACACAAGACATCGGCCCTCCAACTAAGTCGCAACGTAATAAAACATAATACTTGCACTCAAAGGCTATCACCAGACACGTAGGCTAATTCTCAACTAACAAGCCAAAGTACTTATCGAGGCACAAATAGAATAATTCTCATTTAACAAGCCAAAGTACTTATCAAGGCATACTTAGACAAATTCTCAATTAATCAAGCCAAAGTACTTATCAAGGCACAAATAGAATAATTGTCATTTAACAAGCCAAAGTACTTATCAAGGCATACTTAGACAAATTCTCAATTAATCAAGCCAAAGTACTTATCAAGGCACAAATAGAATAATTCTCATTTAACAAGCCAAAGTACTTATCAAGGCACAAATAGAATAATTCTCATTTAACAAGCCAAAGTACTTATCAAGGCAAATAGAATAATTGTCATTTAACAAGCCAAAGTACTTATCAAGGCATACTTAGACAAATTCTCAATTTATCAAGCCAAAGTACTAATCAAGGCATCACATAGAATTATTCTCAATTAAACAGGCCAAAGTACTACGTACGTACATTCTTTTTAAGAGACTCCTTTTTGTGTAAAACCCCAAGATACTAACACCGTAGTATCCAGCTTGTTGTCACGTCCCAACCGGCCGTGGATCGTGCCTTACCGGGCACCAGTGATACAACATCGAGAAAATCAGTGAAATAAAAACATGAACATGAATTAAGAGAAAAGATAAATAACAAAGCCAACCAAAGCGATTGCCTTCATCGTATATACATAAATACCCGAACGGTTATCCTTTTTACAAACCCCGCCTGACAACAAAGCAGACTCTAAGATTTTACAATGGCTATGACGGACAGGCCACGCCATACCCCGAATGTATAAGCATCTACTGTACTGTGGTAACATACCAAAAGATAAGCCTCGAAGGAACGGAGCTTCAATACGCCGAAAGGTGATCCTAAAAGCGGGTCGACAACCGATGTACCTTTTACTGCTGCAGATGAACGCACTTCAAGGAGGTCGATAACAAGTACCAAGTATGTGAAATCAGAATATCAGAAATGAAATCATAATAGTCTATATAAAGCGAAGACGTATGATAACCAAACTACGATTCACAACATAGAAGCGTCATGTCAAGTCGTGACTCACGCCTCAAAGTCATCCTCATGCCCGTGGAACTTCTTCCTCACGCCAGCCTTGGTACAAATCATGTGATACGTATAACGTGTCTCGGCCCATCTTATGGACCCAATATAGAAACGTGTGGAATACATTCGGATGAACCTAGTCGATGAAATACATTCGGATGAGCCGTGTCAAGTGATATACATTCCCGGATGAACCGGTAGTCGAGTGAAATACATTCCCGGATGAACCGGTAATCAAGTGAAATACATTCCCTGATGAACCGGTAATCAAGTGAAATACATTCCCGGATGAACCGTAATCAAGTGACATACATTCGGATGACCGGTAATCAAGTGAAATACATTCGGATGACGTAATCAAGTGAAATACATTCGGATGAACCGGTAGTCGAGTAGAACACGATTTGCACAACAAGGCTATCACACGTAACATGGTCAAGTTTCATAACAACAAGCATAAGCAAGTTACACACGACTCAAGGTACTTTCATTTTATGTCAAAGTCCGGATTTTAACCTTAAAGTACTACGTCCGTTAAATTCCTTTTAAGATCCATTTCTTTTACAAAGGTCACCCGATACGTAGTATAAAATTGGAGTGACTAACATTGTTAAGTAAACCAAAATGCTTTCCTTTGTAAAATCAAGTAACAACCTTATTTTCCAAACGTTCAAGTTTGCCTAATTTCGAATGCTCAAGTTTCTCATTTTAGAAAAAGGTTTCGTAGTTCATAGTTTTAGTCCTTTAAAACATAATTCTCCTTTAAACGCTTTGAGAAACGTCGCCTTATATGTGAGTAAGTTATTCTTGTTTATAATCAATCTTATTAAGCGACCATGATCTAGGAAATGTAATATCATTTTGTCTCATCTTAGCTTCTATGCATTGAAGGTTTCTACCTTGGTTTTAATAATACTTCATTAGTCAATACATTTTCCTTTTATTAACGCCGCAGTTGGTTTGTCGATACACATTCTGATTTCCGAAAATCAGTAAAACATTCTTAAGCCGTTATACCTAACTTCCCATAAAGCTAGTATAACTCTTAAGCTTTCAAAACCCAAGTACTACTCATTCTTTCAAAACGATTCATAAATCTTTTGAAATACTTCAAGTTCTTTATTAACACATATCAAGCCAGTTATTATTCAAATCAGTTACCTTTTAGAAACCACAAAGTATTTGCTTATCCACATAAAGTCGTTATAACCGACTTCCCATAAAGCCGTTATAACACTTTATGTTTTAAACCAATCAAATACATTTAGCACATGTACGTCTACCATACTACATAGTTCACACATATCATGCTAGAAGAGATAGGAAGAGGTTCACATACCTCGCGACGATTATCGACAATAAGCAAAAAGCTCCAAGTACTACAACCTCGCTAGCCCTTTCCACTCCTCGAGTAGAATACGCTACTCTTAGTACTTTCACCTATAAATGTCACAAACGTCTATTAACTCTTAAACACAAGTTTCCATCTTTCTACGTAAAATTGGCGAAGACTCTCCCCGCAAACAGAAATCTCCTCCTCTATCGAGGCCGCTACCAAGCCAACCAGGGGGTTAACACGTCGACCGACGTGTACAATTCTACTACACGCAATGCTACACAAGTCGCATCGTAATACTCTATGTAATTACATTCATTCTCTTATTTAAATTCAGCTTAAGTCGCGAAGACATTCTGTAAGTATTATTCAGCTTAAGTCAAAAGACATTGCCGCACAACTATGTTCAGATCTATATATAGTATACTTCAACTATATAATCCAACAACATGTAATTTCCAATTACAAATGAAGGTCAAGAATGTTTACCTCGATAAGCCCAAAATTATCCGAGTTTAAATGTCGATCCCGAGCAAGGTTTAGCTCCTACTCCGGCGCCTGACTCGCCTCCAAACAACCCTTAGAAGTTCTAACCAACTTCTACTTATAACTTCAACTACGGGTGAAGATTTACTTAGGTTTCGCTTTAGTGACCGAGGAAAGTATAATAGTATTTTCCTGGCTTTTGTAAAAAGGGTACTTTGGAAAGTACTACAAGGTATTTGGCTAAAGTATTTTGGGCATTATAACAATACTAGGAGAGTATTTCTATACCACAACAAGGGGTATTATACGAAAACAACTAGTCTAGGGGGGGTAGACCTCTCGGCCAAGGCTTCTCAAGGGGGGGGGGGGGGTAGTGTGGTGACGAAAGGATGTAAGAGGGGGGGAGTATTTTGAGACTTAGGTAGTTTGCTCAAGTTTTGTATGAAGAAAGTTCATCAACTAAGGGGGTATTTATAGGTCAAGTGAAGGCCAACCAATGGCCAAGATGAAGACAAGTGCATAGCAAGTGTAAGGCCAAGATTAAGCCATGTGCAACCTTATCCATCTACACAAAATATCCTACCTAACCCTTGACCACAATTCAACACAAAAACGTACAATCCTTGCCCATTTCGTCCGTCTAACATGCCACTCGGAGGTGACAAGTGTCACCCTCTCGTTGGTCCAAAATGTTACGCTTCTGAAAAATCCGCAAAAATTAAAAATGACATAGCCGAATTTTCTACGAAAGTCGTGGAAACGTTCACGTAAAACGACTCTAATCGGGGGTTGTGTACAAATTTCGAAACTAGCTTACTTTAAGGCTCAAATTATAATACGTACACGCTCACGTACATACTCTGGAAATACGGGGTATAACACTTGTGTACATTTCACATAAGTCACGATACTTTTAGAAATACATTTCTCGGGTTCTAAAATCAAGTGACCCTTACTTAAAAGCTTTAAGCAAGTGATACCTTTAAATCACATTGCCCTTCCTTAATACAAGTTAATTCTGTGATTACTTTATTAGAGAAAACCGTTCTCTTAACTTTCCATAAAGCCGTTATAACCAACTTCCCATAAAGCCGTTATAACCCTTTATGGTTTTAGACAAAACTCTTTTCTTTTATAACCAAGAGACTTCTACTTTTAAAAACCAAGTATTGTATACTTTCAAATCAATTCTCTTAACTTTCAAAAAATACAATTAGTCTCTTAACCTTTAGAACTCAAGTGACTCCTTTTATTATAAAACCTTAGACAATTGATGCCTTAAAATCAAGTTGCCTTTTTACTAAAATCAAGTCATTTATCTTTCCATAAAGCAAATATAACCAACTCCCCATAAAGTCGTTATATTCACTTTATGCCTTAGCCAAACATATAATTTCCTATCCAAGGGACTTATACGATTAAAACGAAACAAGTATCACATACTTTAAAACTCTTCAAGTCCCTTAACTTTAATAAAACGTAAGACATCCTTTATTCTTTCAAAGAAATGAGTTAATCTCCTAACTCACCTGACTTGGCTATTTATAAAACTAGTAAAGGATATCAAGGTGTCAGACGCTCACCGCATTACATACATGCAACTAGTCATGCCCAAAAGATAGGAAAAGTTCTACATAGAGCAAATCACACAACTACCTCTTAACTTCTAAGAGTAGAAGGAAACATGAATGATACCACAGGTATATTCCATACATAGAATCATGCCAAAGGAAGGAAGAGGTTCACATACATCGCGACGATTATCGACAAGTAGCAAAATGCTCCAAAGTACTCCAACCTTGATAGCTATTCCATCTTCCAAGTAGGATACGCTATACTTAGTACTTCAACCTATAATGGTCACAATATGTCCATTAACGTCTTACTTCACACGTAGAATATTCTAGGTGCTAAGTCGCTAAATTCTACGGAAAATCGGACAAAGACCTCCTTTGTTTTTACTTACTTTGCCACCTTTTTCAAGGCCGAATACAATAACCAAACACGCCACATTTAAAGGCACACCAATGTAATCAACAATAGGGATTACACGCCTACTAGACGTAAAATTCCGCCCACAAACGATATTAATTAATACAACATACTTGGCCAATTCATACATCGAGGTACTACAACATTAATTCTTATCCAATTTCCAATTCAATCCAAGTTGTTAGCATAACATGATATCAAGTCGCAACCAATTATAACTACTATAATCTTCAAGTCAATAACATGCGACGATTCTAATAACGACCAAATTGTAATCCAACTTAACATGGCTCACATTACATTCCGGATTTCCTAGGCCACAATCAATCCATAATCCTTACAAACTTCAACACATATACTTCATGCTAGCAACAAGTATAGCTAACAACAATATAAATAATCTTGTAACACTTTCAAAGAACAAGATTATACCTCAACGAATCTTAATCCAAATCTTCAAATCCGAAGTCGCTCCTTAGCAATCTAGAGCCTCTTCAAGACACTTCAATCCGCTCCTTGAGACCCTTAGAGCAACACCAACAATTTTCCTTCAAACTTCTAAACAAAACCTAGAAAGACAACTAGGTTTTCGTTTTGCGACTAACCCGAAAACTATCTTTTTCCGAGATTTTTCTATTGAGATACACTCACAATACACTTAGGAACCTTGGTTTAAAGTGGGGAGATTATTGGACAAGAAACAATTTTTTTTCCTTTTGAATGGTATGGAACCCGAGAGCACTCTTGCTCTTCTCTCAATTTTCTTGAAATTTTTTCTAAGTGTTAGACAAAGTCTTGCTACTACTAGTATTATAAAGGGACATGGAGGGTCAAGATGCAAACAATTGGGTGGTTTGGATGATCTCTTAATAAATATCAAGACTTTGGACCCTTTGACTTAGTCAATTTTGTCAAGCTCTCTATTAGCAAGACTTGTCTTCCTAACAAGGGTCAAATGACCCTTGTGCCCATGCTATAATTCGTCCAAGGCACCATAAGGGGGGGGGGTGACACGTGTCGCCCTCCCATTCGTCACAATATTACGTTTTTCGACAATTCCATAATTCCGATAAATTTTTTACAAGTCTCAAATTTTAACACTTGAAGTTCTTACGCATACGCTTAAAACATGTCCTGTAATTACGGGGTGTAACATTCTTCCCCCCTTAGAAACATTCGTCCTCGAATGTTCTTTCGGAGTCAAACTTAAAATTAACGACATAGTTTCCTTTCTCAACCCCGACATACCAATAATGCCACACATGGCCCTAATACCTTGCACACGCATATCCGTCCATCATAAGCCCAAAAGAGATTATCCTTTCGTACCTCCAACTCCTTCTAGCATACATACATAACTTCCTTACCGATTCTGGCCTCTAATCTTTTGGAGTCACTCCTTTTAAACAACATAAGGCCATTTCCGACTCCCACGACCTGGTTCCGGTGGAACGCGTCCACGAACCCGTAAAACAATTAACTAGACTTGGGCCTTGCACCCTCGTGACCCTGTCACGTAGCGGAACTACTACCAACTGATCCCACTCTATTCCAGGCTATGGGGCGACCCGTAACAGGTCCTCACCCCGACCCGCCGTCGCACTTAACTCTTATTCTTGGTCTATAATAAATCTCTCTACCCGAGAAGACCTTGTACATCTAAGGTCTCAGTGGTCTTTATCATTCTTAGGCTCGTAATTTCCAGGCTCCAAGCCTACCTTATCAGTCCCCCCGTAAACGGGTACAAAAACTTCTCATAATACCATAACCATGTTGTCTCGATCACAACAACCATTACTTACTCTATACGGACCTCATCCGTACAATTCTCTTAAGCCTACTACGCAGCTTAATCTATTAACATGACATTCTGTTAAGTTCCCTAACATGGATTCTTAAGGGTTCACTACCCTATCAGACAACTTATCCTTTCCAAATTATCTCAAATAAAACATAAGATCTTGGCGAGAATTCATTAACTGTTCCATACCTTCCCAGTATCTAGTTAGTCTTTACCAACTCCTGGTAATCTAAAATCATTCTAGGCAACACGCGTCTGACCCTCATACATAACTCCGTATAGATGTATATTACAATACCAACTATACTATAATCGTTACCAACCTGGATACGCAATCCACATAATGCTTCCGGTCACCGCTTTCTCGTAGCTGCAATCAACATAACTCGTTAGGGAGAGACGACCCTAACAACACAGCTCTATCGCACGATCTCAGAGTGAGAAGAATGGAAACCAATCCTAAATGTTACATCCCGTAAGTCCAGGACTTGTAAAAGAGAATGCACGTAAGGAATCAAGACTTGAAAATTGGTACGAAAGGAATAATTGTTTTTCCGACGGAAAATGTTCCGAACGTCGGAAAGGAAAAATGTTCGTTGTTGAGAATTGGATTCTCAAAAAATGTATTATTTGAAGAATATGGAACTTATTAATATTATGGAAATCTATTTTTACGGATTTGGTCACGTGGGGCCCACCTGAGGAATTTTACATTTTTGTGGGGCCCACGAGGGTTACGGAATTTTATGGACGAATGAGAGGGCGACACGTGGCATCCCTACATGGTCTTGGTCGAAATTATGGTAAGGGTAAAATGGTCATTGACCATCTTGGAAGATAAGTCTTCAAGCTTGATATATTTGACCAAAGTCAACTTGTCCACATGGGCTTAATCCTTGTGAAATTCATCCTAGCCACCAATTTATTTAAATCTAAGCCTTCCAATGTGTTTTAAATACTACACTAGTAGCAAGACTTGGCATTTCTACACTTAGAAAAATTAGAGAACACCTTGTTCCTCTATAGTTGCTCTCGGCCAAGGCCACTTTAGGAAGAGAAAATTTTGTAGTTTTGATCCATTAGCCACAAGACTTTAACCCAATGTCCCTTAAGGTATTGTAAGGATATCTCAATAGAAAGATTTCGGAAAAACGGCGTTTTCGTATTAGTCGCAAGGCGTAAACCTAAGGAGTTCTTCAACTTTGAAGTTGGAACTTGAAGATGGGTTCTTCATAGGCCTCTAAGGAGTGCTTGGAGCGGATTGGAACTTAAGGAAAGGAGCTAAGAATTGCTAAGGCGCGACTTTGAATCTTGGAAATTTTAAGGGCTTGGAAAGGTTGACACTTCTACGTGCGACGTATTCGGCTTAGCTTGTGGAATTAGCCGAAAAGGTATGTGAACTATCTCCTCTTCTAGCATGATTCCTTAAGATAAAGAAAATAAGTTCTACTCCTTAAATGATCCATTCCTTGGTTGTATTTGGATTGCCTAAAATAGAATTCGTTTTATGTACTCCCTTGATTGTACTTTGATGTTTAAATTGTAAGTTGTATAATCCAATTCCTTAGTGAAGTTTGGATTCTTAAAAGTGAAAGTATTTTACTTAAAGTACATGGAGTCTTGAAAAGGAAGTGGTTTCCAAACCTTTTGGCTAGTGCCTTAGTTCCAAAACCTAAGGGTTGTTGTAATGACTTTAGGGGAGTTAAATGAGTGATTTACTTAATTGTTTTAAGAGAGGAGAAATGACATGATTTAAGAGAAGTAACTTGTTTTAAAGGTGTGAGTTACTTGAGGTTTAAAAGTAGAAGAAACTTGTTTTCTAAATATTAAGAGACTCGAAGTATTTTGAAAGTTAAGAGACTCGATTTAAAAGTTTGTGATACTTGGTTTTAAGTATAAGTCTCTTAATTATAAAAAGAATGAAATTGTCTAAAAACCATAAAGGGTTATAACGACTTTATGGGAAGTTGGTTATAACGGCTTTATGGAAGGTTTAGAAAGTTGTCTATTTTGATTAATGGACATAAGTTGCCTAGATTGTAAAAATTTGAAGTAACTTGGTTTCAAGCTTTGAAATGAGTTTCTAAAAGTATAGTAACTTACTTTGAAAAATAGACACACCTTGATACTACGGGTGTTAGTATCTTGGGGTATTACACAAAAAAGAGTCTCTTGAAAAGAATGTACGTACGTAGTACTTTGGCCTGTTTAATTGAGAATAATTCTATGTGTGCCTTGATTAGTACTTTGGCTTGATAAATTGAGAATTTGTCTAAGTGTGCCTTGATTAGTACTTTGGCTTGATAAATTGAGAATTTGTCTAAGTGTGCCTTGATTAGTACTTTGGCTTGATAAATTGAGAATTATTCTAATTGTGCCTTGATAAGTACTTTGGCTTGTTAAATGAGAATTTTTCCATTTGTGCTCGTAAGTACTTTGGCTTGTTAAATGAGAATTTCCTATGTGTCCGGGCGATAGCCTTTGAGTGCAAGGACTATGTTTTATTGTTGCCGCGACTCTCGGGGAGGCCTACTGTCTTGTTATAAGTTACTTGGACGCACTGACAATGTGACGCTGGATTCCACGTACGCCTGCTATTTGTAGTACTTGGTTAAATTCTGATGTTTATAAGACACGGTAGTGCTTCGCTTTGTTCGACGGTTGAGATAGGTAAGAGTATAAGTGAGGAGTAAAACCCCAAGACGTTATACCACCTTCTCCAGGTAAGAGTATATGAGCGGTAAACCCCAAGACATTATACCCCGCTTGTTTGTTTGATGGCCGAGATAGGTAAGAGTATAAGTGAGGTAAACCCCAAGACGCTTTACCACCTTCTCCGTGGTAAGAGTATAAGTGAGGTAAACCCCAAGACGCTATACCACCGCTACCTCCTTCTCCGGTAAGAGTATAAGTGAGGGTAAACCCCAAGACGCTATACCACCGGGGACTTGGTGTTCATGTATGCCTATTGGTGTTATCTTATATCACGGATCACGCAATGGCGAAGGATTCCACTGCATGATTGATGCATGGGCGTGAGACCCATGGTTATATTTTAGAAATGACTTGAGGCACGCGCCCCGACTTGTTATGATCGCTTATGTGTCGCATCGTAGGTCGCTATCATACATGTCTCTTATTTTGTTTAGATCGTTATGATTTCATTACGCATTTCATCGCTTCACATACTTGGTACATTCTTCGTCTCGACCTCTCGGGGCCGCGTCATGCCGCAGTTTAGGTATGCAGCTTGGTGATCGGCAGTGTAGGACCTCGCCGAGTTTTTGGATAGCTCCTTGCTCGAGTTTATCTTTTGGTACGAGTTCTTTCGTAATGTGCTTTATATAGATGGGTGCACGGGGCCTTGTCCGCCATATTTCGATAGAACTCTAGGTCTGTATTCATATTTTGGATTGGACTCATGTACTTTGTAGTGAATTTTGTTTATGTATATATGGCAGCCTTGTCGGCTTTGCCCTTGCACGTACGTTGGTTTTAAAAATAAAATAAAAAATGAGGTGTTATTTAATTTCCGCAGTTTTACTTGTGTTGTTATGTAGAGGTGCCTGTAGGGCACCACCACAGCCCGGTTCGGGTGTGACACTAAATGTCCCGCAACCTCCCGATTATAGATGTGGTGCACAACACACCGATAATCAAGACTCTACTAGACACGGCCAGTAGACACTTTCCGAGGACTAATCGCTCGATACCACTTTTGTCACGACCCGACCCGGGGCGCGATCGGTGCCCTACCCGGGCACCCCATTCTGTATACATCGAGAATAGCAATGAACATACACAACATAAACACATGTAAATAAAACGTCACATGCAAGCCGATCAAAGCCGCTTCCATAATATAAACATAATCAAAAGTACAACTCGGCTTCATGTACCAACCATACGTGAATACGCACTTGTGAATAACAATCGAACAATCAGTGGACAAGGCCCCGCCATACCCCGCATATACATGAATCTACTACCTCGGAAACCGTACAAGAGATAAGCCTCCGAGCAAATGGAGCTTTTCAAATCAACCGAGATCCTATGAGCAAGGATCACCAACTGGTACCTAAAACTCGCGGCATTTAACGCAGCTTCGGCGGGGCCGCATAATGTATTGAATATGGAATGTAAATAACGTCAAGAAATGCACTATAATCGCATAAAAGAATGATAGGGACAAGTATAAAAAGTACATACCAGATCCTGCCGCGTCATTACCACTTATGAACTTAATTTCACATCAATATCTTTTCCCATTTTCAATAAAGGTTATAGTCACATTCTTACGCACATGATTAGAAAAAATCATTAAGTTCATTTCTATATAACTTACTTATCTTTCATAAGTATAATCCGGCCCTTTAAGGAGGGCACATTTACTACCCGACCCAAACTGGGACGCGATCAAATCACACAAATATCAAGCATGTCCGTGGAATCCCCCATCATCGCCGGCGCCTATGTTGTAAAATATAATCATGTGATGCGCCCGTGGCATCCCACCTCACTGTCGGCGTACACATACCCAACACATATATATATATATCTCCTGCCCGTGGAATTCCCACATCACTGCCGACAGTCCAGGGTATAATAATACACCAATAGGCATACATGAACACCAAGTCCCACCGGTGGTATAGCGTCTTGGGGGTCTACCCCTCACTTATACTCTTTCCCTGGAGAAGGTGGTAAAGCAGGTGGTATAGAATCTTGGGGGTCTACCCCTCACTTATACTCTTACCCTGGAGAAGGTGGTATAGCATCTTGGGGATTTACCCCTCACTTATACTCTTACCCTATCTCGACCGACCATCAAACAAAACAAGCAGGGGGTATAATGTCTTGGGGGTTTACCCCTCACTTATACTCTTACCCTGGAGAAAGTGGTATAGCATCTTGGGGGTTTACCCCTCACTTATACTCTTACCCTATCTCGACCGGCCGTCAAACAAACAGAAGCACTACCATGTCTTCTATAAAAATCCAGGAATTTAGCCCAAGTACTACTAATAACGGAAGCATACCCGTGGAATCTCACATCACTGTCGGTACGTCCAAGTACTTACACAAGACAGTCGGCCCTCCAACCGAGAGTCGCGGCAACGTAATAAAACATAATACTTGCACTCAAAGGCTATCACCAGCACACATAGGCTAATTCTCAACTAACAAGCCAAAGTACTTATCAAGGCACAAATAGAATAATTCTCATTTAACAAGCCAAAGTACTTATCAAGGCATACTTAGACAAATTCTCAATTAATCAAGCCAAAGTACTTATCAAGGCACAAATAGAATAATTCTCATTTAACAAGCCAAAGTACTTATCAAGGCATACTTAGACAAATTCTCAATTAATCAAGCCAAAGTACTTATCAAGGCACAAATAGAATAATTCTCATTTAACAAGCCAAAGTACTTATCAAGGCACAAATAGAATAATTCTCATTTAACAAGTCAAAGTACTTATCAAGGCACAAATAGAATAATTCTCATTTAACAAGCCAAAGTACTTATCAAGGCATACTTAGACAAATTCTCAATTTATCAAGCCAAAGTACTAATCAAGGCATCACATAGAATTATTCTCAATTAAACAGGCCAAAGTACTACGTACGTACATTCTTTTTAAGAGACTCCTTTTTGAGTAAAACCCCAAGATACTAACACCCGTAGTATCCAGGCTTGTGTACATTTCACATAAGTCACGATACTTTTCAAGTGACCCTTACTTAAAAGCTTTAAGCAAGTGATACCTTTAAATCACATTGCCCTTCCTTAATACAAGTTAATTCTGTGATTACTTTATTAGAGAAAACCGTTCTCTTAACTTTCCATAAAGCCGTTATAACCAACTTCCCATAAAGCCGTTATAACCCTTTATGGTTTTAGACAAAACTCTTTTCTTTTATAACCAAGAGACTTCTACTTTTAAAAACCAAGTATTGTATACTTTCAAATCAATTCTCTTAACTTTCAAAAAATACAATTAGTCTCTTAACCTTTAGAACTCAAGTGACTCCTTTTATTATAAAACCTTAGACAATTGATGCCTTAAAATCAAGTTGCCTTTTTACTAAAATCAAGTCATTTATCTTTCCATAAAGCAAATATAACCAACTCCCCATAAAGTCGTTATATTCACTTTATGCCTTAGCCAAACATATAATTTCCTATCCAAGGGACTTATACGATTAAAACGAAACAAGTATCACATACTTTAAAATTCTTCAAGTCCCTTAACTTTAATAAAACTTAAGACATCCTTTATTCTTTCAAAGAAATGAGTTAATCTCCTAACTCACCTGACTTGACTATTTATAAAACTAGTAAAGGATATCAAGGTGTTGTACGTCTACCGTACTACATACATGCAACTAGTCATGCCCAAAAGATAGGAAAAGTTCTACATAGAGCAAATCACACAACTACCTCTTAACTTCTAAGAGTAGAAGGAAACATGAATGATACCACAGGTATATTCCATACATAGAATCATGCCAAAGGAAGAAAGAGGTTCACATACCTCGCGACGATTATCGACAAGTAGCAAAATGCTCCAAAGTACTCCAACCTTGATAGCTATTCCATCTTCCAAGTAGGATACGCTATACTTAGTACTTCAACCTATAATGGTCACAATATGTCCATTAACCTATTACTTCACACGTAGAATATTCTAGGTGCTAAGTCGCTAAATTCTACGGAAAATCGGACAACACCTCCTTTGTTTTTACTTACTTTGCCACCTTTTTCAAGGCCGAATACAATAACCAAACACGCCACATTTAAGGGCACACCAATGTAATCAACAATAGGGGATTACACGCCTACTAGACGTGTAAAATTCCGCCCCACAAACGATATTAATTAATACAACATACTTGGCCAATTCGGCTACATTGAGGTACTACAACATTAATTCTTATCCAATTTCCAATTCAATCCAAGTTGTTAGCATAACATGATATCAAGTCGCAACCAATTATAACTACTATAATCTTCAAGTCAATAACATGCGACGATTCTAATAACGACCAAATTGTAATCCAAATTAACATGGCTCACATTACATTCCGGATTTCCTAGGCCACAATCAATCCATAATCCTTAAAAACTTCAACACATATACTTCATGCTAGCAACAAGTATAGCTAACAACAATATAAATAATCTTGTAACACTTTCAAAGAACAAGATTATACCTCAACGAATCTTAATCCAAATCTTCAAATCCGAAGTCGCTCCTTAGCAATCTAGAGCCTCTTCAAGACACTTCAATCCGCTCCTTGAGACCCTTAGAGCAACACCAACAATTTTCCTTCAAACTTCTAAACAAAACCTAGAAAGACAACTAGGTTTTCGTTTTGCGACTAACCCGAAAACTATCTTTTTCCGAGATTTTTCTATTGAGATACACTCACAATACACTTAGGAACCTTGGTTTAAAGTGGGGAGGTTATTGGACAAGAAACAATTTTTTTTCCTTTTGAATGGTATGGAACCCGAGAGCACTCTTGCTCTTCTCTCAATTTTCTTGAAATTTTTTCTAAGTGTTAGACAAAGTCTTGCTACTACTAGTATTATAAAGGGACATGGAGGGTCAAGATGCAAAAAATTGGGTGGTTTGGATGATCTCTTAATAAATATCAAGACTTTGGACCCTTTGACTTAGTCAATTTTGTCAAGCTCTCTATTAGCAAGACAAGTCTTCCTAACAAGGGTCAAATGACCCTTGAGCCCATGCTATAATTCGTCCAAAGCACCATAAGGGGGGTGACACGTGTCGCCCTCCCATTCGTCACAATATTACGTTTTTCGACAATTCCATAATTCTGATAAATTTTTTTACAAGTCTCAAATTTTAACACTTGCGAGTTCTTACGTACATGCTTAAAACATGTCCTGTAATTACGGGGTGTAACATATATGTTTGTGGTTTATGGGTTCTGGATAAAGGTATTGGAGTTTGTAGATGATCTACATACCAATTAAATGGGCTTAATATCATTTTAATAGTGAACTTGGAATACTCAATTCCGTCTGTTTTATCAAAATATTTATGTTCGACTTCTATGGAGTCGATATCTACCATGATGAATTCATAATATCCTCTGGTTTTCATGGAATCTTGAGTATCTACGTACTGGTGATCTGTGTAACAAGGCTTTAGGAGGTCCTGTACCCTGAAATTTTCATATTGCTTGTCTAATGCCATTATTGGCAAAGCCTGTGAAACTATGAATTCCTTTTTCGGAATGGGAGTGCTGCTGCTTGCTGATTCTGATTCCTTCTTGAGAGGAGTCACTGGTTTTACTGCTTCTGAATATGATTCTGGAGGGACCATTTTGTAATTGTCCCTAACTTGAGATCCTGATGATGTAGCCTTGAAAGGTTGTTCCTGGGATTTACCTGTTAATTCCTTTGGGGGAACCTAGATAATAGGAAGATTTCCTAGGACTGTAAAACCTGATTGTCCACTAGGTTTATGAAGAATGGGCCTGGTTGGGCTTTCTAGTTTAATAGGTTGTTTCAATTTTTCTTCTGGCTTATTTTGAAAGGGGGGTCTCATTGGGCGTAAGCCCGTGAAGCCTGGTCTCATTGTTACCCTGCAAAAATTCTCTTGGTAAGAAGTCTGGTAGAGAGTTTTCTTCTCCTTTTATAAAATCAAAACTTGATAATAAAGCTTGCCATCTGGCAAAAATCTGCTTTGAAACTAAATAAAATTTCCTTTTTTATAGTACTGTAATTTTTCTGAGCTTGGTTCCAAACTCTAGAGGTGAATCTTACTAATTGTTCAGTAGATTCAGGAGATAATTACTGTTTAAGAATACTACCGTAACCGATATCGGAGGCGTCAGTTTCAACAATCATAGAGGCATCCGGATTTGGGATACCTAGACAAGGGAGTTTCTGGACTATTTTTTTGATTTTCTTAACTGCTCTAGTTTGGTCTTCGGACCAAGGAACATGATTCTTTTTAAGCCTTTTATACAAAGGTTCACAAACCTGTCTAACTTTAGGAATAAAATTTGCTACGTAATTAAGACTCCCTAGAAATCTTTGAAGCTGTGTCTTATCAGTGATTTCATCAGGAATTTGGCTGAGAACTCTATGGCTCTACAAATTGGTTTATAAGTACCTTGATAAAGGTCATGGCCTAGAAATCTAATAGCTGTTTGATTTTTTTTTATTTTCTTAGAACTTACTGCTAAACCGCGGTGTTTAATAGTGTTAACAAAGGTATTAAGGTGTTTATAATGCTGATCTATATTATCTGAGAATACTAAAACATCATCAATATAGACAATTGTAAATTGACTATATGGGTTGAATATATTATTCATGATATTATGGAATTCTGAAGGGGCATTTTTGAGCCCAAAAGGCATAACGTTCCATTCGTATTGACCAAAAGGAACATTAAAAGCTGTTTTATACTTGTCTTTTTCTTCGACTTGAATCTGCCAGAACCCTGACTTCATGTCGAATTTACTATAGATATTCGCGTTATAAGTTCTCTTTAGTAAATCTCTTTTATTAGGAATATGATACCTAATCCATTTTAATACCTGGTTAAGGGGTTTATAATTAATAACAAGCTTGGGAGCTCCTCTTTCTTTTTTAGTATTTTTGTTGACATAGAAAGCTGAACAGCTCCATTGAGATTTGGAAGGTCTTATAATCTTCTTTTGAAGAAGATCATTAACTTTTTTTTTACAATGTTCCATGAGCTCGTGGCTCATCTGGATTGGTCTGGCTTTAGTGGAAATATCTCTTTCACTAAAGTCATTTGTGTAGGGTAGGGTTACCATGTGCTTCTTTCTTCCCAAAAAGCATTTGGTTATTCTGAGCAAACTACTTTTTCTATAGAATCCTGTAAATTTTTTATCTTGTTAACTACCTCCGGAGTTTTTAAAGTGGATTCTATTCTTTTAATATTAATATCTTCTTTAAGGAAATTAATCTGATTAGTCAATAATTGTATCCTAAATACTGTCTTTTGTTTGACATGCTCGCTATGATCAGCTGAAAGGGGTTTAAATATGGGAATATTAATTCTTTTTCCATGGAAGTGGTGTAAATATCGTCTAATTTAGCGGTATAAGGTTTTATCTGTGTTAGGAAAGAGATTCAAGTCAAATATCGTCTAATATCTCTTGTTCTAGCCTTTAATTTGCTATCTAGAATTTCAAGTCAGATATTTCTCAAGTTTGCTTAAAGTTATTAAGGCATGTGATCAGTCAACCATGATTATTGACTTAAACACGTATTCAATATTAGTTTATGCACAATGAATTTTCTCCAATAGTCTATCAGGTCAAAATTCTATTGGCTTGCTAATTTGTTATTCTCCACTAATGTAGACAACACATGCTCAAGAATCAATAGGACTTTTATAGGTTCTGTCGATAGGATTAGGCTCGGGTAGATGACAAGTCATTTAGGTTCAAGATTACCATAAGCATACACACCAATCAACTAAACTTGATATTTTCATTGCTAACCAACAACCATCCCCAATTTTTTTCTTTTCTTTTCTAGATTAAGAAAATTAACACTTTCATATTTATATAAAAAAAATCGAACTACACTCCCCCAAACTTGTTTATAAATGTATGTACAAGGAGAGTGTAAAATATCTTTTTTAATGCATTTCTCAATCTTTTATACTTCTATTGATATCACCCAATCTATGGTACCAATTATGAACAACCCATCCCAATCATATATTTATATGCTCATGGAAAAATTCAAGGGAATGAGAAATTGTAACGGGTTTCAAATAGGCTCTGAATAGCCATCAATCAAAGAAGGATTATTTAAGGCTCAGAAAGGGTAACTAGGGATTAATGTAATCAAGGATGGTTTGAAAGGCTCAATCGTTCCAAAAATGGCCTATATCATCTTCCTAAGCATGCATCATCTAGAATTTCGTCTCAAGTAACAAGCAAGCAAGTTCTAGAATTTTCCCACCATGTTTCCTCAAACTAAAATTCAATCTTGCATAAACCAATAGTTGAGTACACGAAATTCACCAATCATGATCAAGTTTTCATTGTTATTAATAACCAAAAGCAAACTCGAATAACTATCCAACTTAAGCACACATATTTATGCATTTTATGACTATCAATTTCATATAATTCTATCATATGTGTTCACTCAATCTCATTGGCTATTATTATTAACTTGACACAAGCACTAAAACAAAAAGACACTAACACTAAACAAACAACTAAACATAAAACAATTAAAAACTACTCACACAAAATAGTAAAAACTACTAACACAAAATAGTAAGACTCTCCCCAAACATAGTTCACACATTGTCAAAGCAAGGGAACGAAATGACAACAATTTCAGTATGGCGGTGGTGGTGGCAGTGGCTGATAAGGCGGGTACTGTGGATGATAGCCAAAATAGGGCTCATTTGAGCATCACCCATGGACCAACAATCGACCAAAGAGATGAGTTGGTCGATGTAGCGGACTTTATAATCATGTCATTGGTGCATATAATTATTCAATTTTTGGTGCGACTGGATTATGTATTGATTTTGTTGGACTATATAATCCAACTGATTATGAGTCCTTTGGGTGTGTGAATCACTAGGACCCTCAAGAGCAAAAAATTGTGCATTTCTCACGCCCTTGATCACCCATTTTTATTGCGAGCTCGCTATCCGTCCCCCTCACGACACTTGGCTGGTTCCGGTTACCTTCTCCAGGTGTATGGGTTGGTGTAGGGTCTGGATATGTATTTACAATGGTCTGAGTGAGAGGCTGTTGCACTTTGCCTTTTATGCCACTGCTACCCTCAGGTACTCCATGTGTAATACACAGTGCAGTGATTAATGATCCATGCCACAACCCTGTTGTAGTGTTCATTCTACATATCCAAGCGAGGCTACTTCTGACAGCGCAGCCCACATCAATTGAAACCCCCCTCATTATAGCATAAACTAGCCTGATACGATCCACTGGTATGTCAGAGAAGTGTGTGGAGGGCATCCGGTGGGCACTCACAAAGTAGAGCCACACTTTGGCTACTTTGTTGAATTGGAGGTGTATGTGCAGCGGGTCCCTGGACATCCCACTGTCTCAACTACCTCTACCCAGTCGATTTCTGAGTGTTTCCAAATGATAAATTCATCATCGTCATCATCCTCTTCGTGCAGAAAACTGGTGACCCCACATATGGTGTTTATAGCATCCGCACCAACTGGTACCCATCTCCCTTGTACGAAACAAGTGTTACCTTTTTCTGGATAGTTGGCGTAGAATTCATATACTAGGGAGGTGTTTGGTTTTGGAAAATGAGGATTGACAAATTCCCCCCATCCTCTAGAAGCAATCATGACCCTTATGGGCTCATATACTTCATCATAGTAAGGTGCGATCTGGAATTCCATCCCCCTTTCTAGTACCAGTGAGCGAGTACATAGCTTTTTGTACCTATCTTGAGCATCTTTATTGGCAAATCTAGTTGTATCATAGTCAGGTACAGAGGCTCTAGAAGCGGATGCTCTGAAACTAGCTTTCCTGAGACCTTTTTCAACCTTTAGGCACTTGTTTAGGAAAACATCGACAACGTTTTCCTTAATTTCTCTGTTTACCAGCCAGCAAATCCACTCAAAAACAACAACAATCTCCACAACAACAATTCGAGCCCAACACTCCACAAATATCAACAATATATAGCACAACAACCACAATTTCAGCCCAACACACAAAATTCAACAAGAATACAAGCTACTAAAAATTTCAACCCCAAAAAACTTAAATTTCTTCACAAGAGAACACAAAACTTCAAAAAGAAAACTTGAATGCAATGTTTACCTTACGAAGGAGTCCTCTTATAATGATGTAGTGCACCAAGTAGTGAAGATGTTATGGATGAATTTATAGAAGGTTGGGTTTGTAGGGTGTTGAGATAGGAGGATTTATGGAATTTGTGAGGAGTTTTTGGGAGAGTAATTTTGGAAAATATGGAGTATGAGGAGAGGGTTTGTGAAATTTGGGGAGAAAAAGTGAATGGAGGCTAGGGAGCTGAAACCCGACGCAACACCACGCCCTTACTCTTGGGCACCGCGACGCTCCTTCAAAAAACAATTTCACTATTTCGAAGGCTCCGCGACGCAAGTCCTGGACTCTACGATGCTCATTCATCAAAAAATTTATTTAGCTCTTCGCACCCGCGTGTTCGCTATCACAATGCAAATTTAATTCATTATAAATCATTCCTTACATTCTGTCTGTCAGGCGCCGCGACTCTACTTCAGGGCACCGCGAAGCTACTTCAAAAGTTTTTATTTCTTGCTTACTACCTTCCAAGAGCCGCAACTCTTCCTCAGGCCGCCGTGACCCTAGTTCATTTCTGAGAGTTCTTCTCTCTACTTCTGATTTTAGCATCTCACGACCATCTTTCAACCCGAGTATTGGATCACATTTTTCATATAACAAAAATAGACCAAGAAACAACAAGATCGTGAGACTATTCAAAACAAAATAAAATAACACAATTAAATTGTTGGGTTGTCTCCCAATAGCTCTGTCGTTAACGTCATTTAGCCAGACACAAATTTCCTCTTCATTTTGGTTTCAAGAGGATAGCAAACTTTGCCTTCTTTCTCTTTTTTCCCTTCCACATATGTTTACACTTCTTCCTATAGGCGGGCTCAATGGAGTTCACACACTTGGTATATTTCACAAGCTCAGTGCCTTCAATGCCACCTTTCTCGCATTGTGTTAATACCACTTTAGGAGCCTCAGTGTTCTTAAAGTTTTTCTCAGCAACGGATCTTTCAACTACATCAATGGAAAAATAGTCATCACTTGCTCTTGTATCGGTTGTTGCTCTGAATACATTGAAGATCACTTCTTCTCCTTGAACTCGAAGTTTTAGCTCACCCTTCTCAACATTTATAACTACTCGCCATGTGGCTAAGAATGGTCTCCTAAGGATTATAGGCACATCAGCATCCTCTTCCATGTCAAGAATAATAAAGTCAGCCGGAAAGATGAATTTGCCCACTTTAACTAGCACATCTTCAATAATAACATGTGGATGCTTCAAAGAACGACCTGCCAGCTGTAAAGTCACTGTTGTAGGCTTAACTTCACCCACACCAAGTCTATGAAACACAAAAAGAGGTATCAAATTTATACTTACCCCCAAATCACACAAGGTCTGCTTGCATTTAACATTCCCGATAGTGCAGGTGTCACGACCCGAACCGGGGCCCGTGACTGGTGCCTTACCCCGGGCACCCTAGTGATACAACATCAGAGAAAATCAGCGGAAATAAAAACATGAACATGAAACAAGAGATATGATAAAAAAACAGGCCAACCAAAACAGTTGCCTTCTTGCATATATATTGCATTACGAATACATATCCTTTACAACCCCGCCACAACAAGATTTCATGCACTTAAGAAAGTGGACAACAACTATGACGGACAGGCCCCGCCATACCTCAATGTATAATAACCTGCTGCACTCAGGTAACATACCACAAGATAAGCCTCCGGAGAAACGGCTTCCTAATACGCCGAATCAGATCTTATGAGCGAGGATCCACAACTGACGTACCTACTCGCGTAGATTAACGCAGCCCCGGGCGAGGTCAAGATAACAGTACCAAGTATGTGAAATCAAATATCAGAATGAAATCATGACATCTATATAAACAGAGACATGTATGATAGCTAAACTACGCTTTACAACATAAAAGTAGTCATGTCGTCGTGGACTCACACCTCAAGTCATCCTCACGCCCGTGGAACTCCTTCCTCACCGCCAGCTTCCAGGTATAAATCGTATGATACGTATAACATGTCTCGCCCATCCCATGGGACTCGAGGTGGAATCGTGGAATACATGTCTCGCCCATCCTATGGGACTCGATAAGAATCGTGTGGAATACATGTCTCGCCCATCTCTACGGACTCGATAGAATCGATGGAATACATGTCTACCATCTCACGGATCGATAGAATCGTATGGAATACATGTCTCGCCCATCTCATGGGACTCGAGTAGAATCGCTCACAACCAATCAGCCGCCTCCATCGAGAGACGCGCAGATAGAAATACAAGATTTGCACAACAAGGCTATCACACGCAAACATAGGCAAGTTACACACAACTCAAGGTACTTTCATTTTATGTCAAAGTCCAGGTTTTAACCCCAAAGTACTACGTACGTTAAATTCTTTTTAAAAGATCCATTTCTTTTACAAAGGTCACCCGACAATTCGTAGTATTAACATAGAGTGACTAACATTTATAAGTAAACCAAAACACTTTCCTTATTAAAATCAAGTAACAACATTCTTTTTCCAAAAGTTCAAGTTTGCCTAATTTCAAATGCTCAAGTCTCTTATTTTCGAAAAGATTCCATAGATCATAGTCTTAATCACTTAACGTAATCTCCTTTAAAACAATCGAGTAACATATGCCTTATGCACGAGTAGCTTGTTCTTGTTTATAACCATCTTATTAAAGCACCATGATCTAGAAATGTAATACAATTTTGTCTTATCTTAGCTTCTATGCATACGGAGGTTTCTACCGGTTTTAATATAATTAATTAGTCAATACATTTCCTTTATTAACGCCGCAATGGTTTGTTCGATACTTATTCTCATTTCCAAATCAAGAAACATTATTCTTTAAAAGCCAAGTACTCATTACTCACGAATGAGGTTTCACAACTTTTAAAAAATTCATAGTCCTTAACATTTCATAAAACGCCATTTATAAGTTAAGTCTCTTATATTTTAAGATCAAGTCTCTTAACTTCTAAAATCAATAAACCATTCTTTTACCTACATAAAGTCGTTATAACTAACTTCCCATAAAGCTATTATAACACCTATGTTTTAAACCAACCAAAACTGCTTAGCACACGCACGCCTACCGCACTACATAGTTCACAACAATCATGCTAGAAAAGATAGGAAGAGGTTCACATACCTCGCGACGATTATCGACAAATAGCAAAACGCCCAAGTACTTCAACCCGCTATTACTCCTTAAGCCAAGTAGATCACGCCACACGAGTACTCCACTCCTAAAATGGTCATAGTACTTCTATCAAACCTTTCTTACCATTGAAGACTTATACCAATAAAAATCCCTCTAATTCTACGGAAAATCGAAAGACTTCCGCTTTTACTTACTTTTCCATCTTTCTCCAAGGCCCGAATAACCGTAATTATATGCCATATATAAGGCGTAATAATTTAAACAACATAAAGAAGGGGATTACACGCCCAAACGGTAACGCGTTTACTATCACGCCTTCATAATAACAATAAGTAAAAGAAGGGATTACGCGCCAACCGTAACGCGTTTACTATCACGCCTTCATAACAATACAATAATTAAAAAGGGATCACACGCCCAAACGTAACGCGATTGAACAATCTTCCCTTAATGTAAAATGTAAATACAAATTCAATGTAAATACATTCAAAGTAAATACCCAAAGTAAATGCAATTCTAAGTCAGTCCTGGCCAACTTTTTCCATTTTACTTATCCACTTACTTTATTAGTCATCCAACTTATATTCCATCTTAATATAAGTTATAGTTACTTTGTTATTAGCTTCTTAGCAAGTAAGATAATGCTTACCATTTTGTGGCTTTCTAGCCAATTTCCATTTTAGCAACTTAACAAGATCCAAATCCTTCCAAACTTTACTCCATATATTATATAATCCATAATATACTTATAATATATGTATAATAACCAATTCACAAAGAGGTTTAAGTTTCACTACCTCAAAAGCCCAAGAATATCCAAGTTCTTAAAGTCGCCCAAGCAAGTCTTAGCTCCAAATATTTACGCCCAATCCGCTACAAGCAACCCATAGAAGCTCCTAACCAACTTCTCTTCAAGAACTAACTCCAAAAAGTGAAGAACACTTAGGTTTCAAAGATGACAACTTTCGCCAAGGCAACAAATAGAGGTTGTGGTGTGAAATCTTTTCCAACTCTTGGTACACAATCTTCCTAACACCTTAGGGAAGAACACTTGAGAGTTTAAGAATTGTTGGACAAATTTAGGTCAAGATGAGGGCCCAAAAACGCGAGCAACAATGAAGGGAGAGGGAGGGTTTTTCAAGTCTCAAATGGTTAAGTGTGGAAGATTTCATCAACTAGTAGTGTATATATAGGACAACCAAGGGCTAGGATGAAGGCAAGTGTGTGGTTGAGATTGGGACAAGTGTGTGTGGGTCCCACAAGCCACTTGTCCACACTAAAATATCTTGCAAGACAAGTGCCACTGTCTTGCCACTTGGCACATAATTTCGCCACAAGGCCACCTGTGGGTGACACGTGTCGCCTCCTACTGGCCCAAAATATTTCATCTCCTAAAATATCCATAATGGCTAAAATCTCAAAACAAAGTGGCTCACAAAACCAGAATTTCTCCCGTGGCCCCACGTGACCAATTCGGAAATAAAATTCCATAATTCTCAAATATTCCAAGAAGTCCGAATACCAAATGGGAATCCAATTCCCATTAACGAACCTTTTTCCTTCACGAACCGAAACTTTTCCGTCGAAAAATCACATCTTTCTTCCTTTCCAATTTTTAATGTCGTATTCTCGTATGTACGTCCTCGCATACATACCCTGGAACTACGGGGTATAACAGCAGGGAATAGTGAAGCTCCCTGGATCTCTCAACTTCTGGGGAAGCTTCTTTTGCAAAATAGTACTGCACTCCTCAGTTAATGCCACAATCTTATAATCTTTTAGCTTTCTTTTTTTAAAGAGAATGTCTTTCATAAATTTTATGTAACTAGGCATTTGCTCTAGGGACTCGATAAAGGGAATGTTGATGTGCAGCTTCTTGAACACTTCTAAAAACTTGAAAAATTGTTCATCAAGAACATTTTTTCCGAAGTCTTTGAGGGTACGGAATTCTGATTTGAGGTTCCATAATAACCGCTAGTGGTGCCTTTTCTATAATAGGATGGTCTTCAGTAACCCCTTTTTTCTCTAAACCAGATGTCTTTCCTAATTCGTCATTCTTTTCAACATGTGGTTGAGCTACAGACTACTCAACTTGTGTACAACTTCTCAAAGTGATGGCTGACACTGATTCTTCGGATTCACAACAGTATTGCTAGGCAGATTCCCTTAAAGTCTATTATTCAACATACTTGCTAACTGCCCCACTTGTGTCTCCAAATTTCAAATAGAAGATCATGTCTCTGTCATGAACTGATTCTGGGTATTAATGAGAGTCAACAAAGCTGTTTGTAATTCATTAGGATTCTCTTGTTGGACTTGTGGCCTAAACTACTGAGAAGATGAGTCTTGATTCATTGGTTGTTGTGGACTGGCCTGCTGATATTAGCCTTGAAACTGTGACTGTTGGCCTTGGTTGTTTCTCCATGAGAAGTTAGGGTGATTCCTCCACCCTGGATTATAAGTATTGAAGAATGGATTGTTGTAGGGCCTCTGGAAATTCCCAACTGCTTGAACCTAAGCTTGGTCCATATAAATATTATTTGGATCCATTGTTGTGCACCGATCAAAAGTATATGGACCCCCGCAAATTTCACAACTCCCTTGCACCTAAATAATATTGGCGGACACAGTATTCTGGTGCAATTGGTTTTCCAAAGAAGCAATTTGATCTGTTAAAGCAATGATGACATCTAGTTCATGAACCCTAACCACCTTTCTGCTACTCGTTGATCTCTCATCAGACCATTGATGGTTATTTGTGGCCATATCTTCTAACAATTCATACGCCTCATTGGCACTTTTACTCATAGATGCCATTTCAGTCGCATTATCAATTATGGTACGGGTAGTATGTCACGACCCGACCCCGGGCCGCGACTGGTGCCCTACCTGGGCACCCCTTTCAGGTACACATCAGAGAATAGAATGAACATACCGTCACGACCGAACCTGCCCGCGGATCGTGCCTTACCCCGGGCACCCCAGTAGTCATACATCAGAGAAAATCAGCGGAACATAAATCAATAACATGAAATAACAGAAGTATAAACAATAATCTGTGAACACTTTCCTTTCGGCATATATATAAACAACAACTCTTTCAACATGAATGCTTTAATCCTTTTTACAAACCCCGCCCACAACAAGATTTCATGCACTCTACGAATGATATGACAACAACGACGGACGGGCCCCGCCATACCCCGAATGTAAGCACCTATAACAACAGAGGACTATACAAGATAAGCCTCCGAGGAACGGCTTCCCAACGCGAACCGTGACCCTAAGAGCGAGGATCAACGATCGTGTACTTACCGCGGCAGATGGGACGCAGCCCCCCGAAGGAGGTCAGTACAACAGGTACCAAATATGTGAAACTGTAAAGTACTTAAATGAAAACATATCATTTTAAAATCAGTTTTGCAAGTATGTATGAAACAACAAAGGTAACCGCACATAGTGCCATATCATAAACAAGAGCAACAATAGGTAAATCAGAATGTGTCTTTTCTAGGTCGCGAATGATCGGCGAGGCCAATTACCCGTAGTATCACCATGCAAGCCTAATCCTCGACTCCAGTAGTCCGTGATAGGCCACTCATATAGGCCCGCATAGGTATGTAACCCCGCATCGAGGGTAGCTACTCCTCGGCATCGCCCGACCCGCATCGCATGGCCACAGAGACCATGACCACGCGGCCGCAAACTAACTCGAACTCCGTAGTTCCGCATGGATCCTTGGACCCGCATGAGGTATTCTCGAATCATGGTCCTGCATCACCGAAGTCTACCCGTGACGAGGCGCAACCTCCGGAAATAAGTCATGGTGAGTGGTACAATACCAACATCACGGCTGATAGTCAAACACCTTTAAGCGCAGGCGATGTGAAAACCCCTTTACACTTACATCACAAGATACTAACAAACGTAGCATCCTAGCATGTTTACTTATCAATCAACAAGAAAGTATTACAAGGCTATCACAAACCAACACAATCAAGTTATACACACAAGGTACTTTCTACTATATGTCAACAAGTTCGGGTTTTTATCCCCAAAGTATTTCATACATTAACTCTTTAAAAGATATGTTACGCTTAAAAAATTCACACAATACCGTAGTATATGAAAATAGAGTGATTATCTTTCAAGTAAATCAAAACACTTCTCTTCAGAAAATCAAGTAACAACATTCTTTTCCAAATGTTTCAAGTTTGCCTAATTTCAATTACTCAAGTTTCTCATTTTCGAAAGGTTTCGTAGTTCATAATTTTAATCACTTAATGATATAATTCTACCTTAAAAGCAATTTGAGAAACATATGTCTGATACGTGAGTAGGTTATTCTTGTTTATAACAATCTTATTTAAGCGTACGATCTAGAAATGTAACATCATTTTGTCTCATCTTAGTTGTTATGCAGATGGAAGTTTCTACTGGTTTTACTAATACATTATTAGTCAAAACATTTCCCTTTATTAGCGCTGCTGTGGTTTGTTCGATACTTATTCTGATTTTCGAAATCAGTAAAACATTATTGCTTTTAAATTCAAGTACTCATTACTCGCGAAAGAGGTTTTACAACATTTTTTAACAAAATGTTAATTACCAAGTAAAACAAGTTAAGTCTCTTATCCTTTAAGATCAAGTCTCTTAACTTTTAAAATCAATAAACCATTCATTTTACCATTCTTAAGACGTTATACCTAACTTCCCATAAAGCTAGTATAACTCTTATGTTTTCAAAACCAAGTATTATTCTTCTGTTAAAAATGATTCAGCATTCTTTTGAAATACTTCAAGATTCTTTATTATTACACATTAAGTCAATTATAAGTCAAATCAGTTACCTTTTAAAACCATAAACCATTTTCTTACTTACATAAAGTCATATAACCAACTTCCCATAAAGCCGTTATAACACTTTATGTTTCAAACCAATCAAATACGCTTAACATACGACGCCTACCGTGACTACATAGTTATACACATATCATGCTAGAAAAGGTAGGAAGAGGTTCACATACCTCGCGACGATTATCGACTAATAGCAAACGCCCAAGTACCTCAAACCGTCGGCTACTCCTTAAGCCAAGTAGATCGTACGCCACGTGGTACTTCAACCTATAAGGCCACAAGGCGCTATTAACATCTAGGTCTAATCGTAGAACATTCTACGTAAAATTCGCAAAGAACTCCCCGCAACAGCGTAAATCTCCTCCTCTAACGGGCCGCTACAAAGCCAACCGGGGTTATACGCCTAAACCGGACGCACAATTCTACCTCACGTAAAAGTTACACAAGTTTCATCAGAATACGCCCTATGTAATTACAATTCAAGACTCTTCTTTCAAAAGGTTTCTAATTATTCAGCTTAAGTCGCGAGACATTGCCGTAAGTATTATTCGAGCTTAAGTCCAAAGACATTGCCGATAACAACGCTCAGCCTATATATAGTATACTTCAACTATATAATCTTACAACATGTAATTTCCAATTACAATGTAAGGTCAAGATAATTACCTCGATAAGCCCATAATTATCCAAGTAGAGACGCCGATCCCGGGCAACGCTTAGCTCCAACTCCGAGCGCCCAACCCGCTTAAAACCACCCTTAGAAGTTCTAACCAACTTCTACACAATACTCCAACCGACTATGGAGATTTTCCTTGTGGTTTCGGTTTTGTGATCGACGGAAAGTATAATAGTATTTTCTGGCTTTATAAGTGTAACCTTGGAATACTACAAGGTATAAGGCTAAGGTATTTGGGCATTATAACAATACTTGAGAGTACTTTCTCAACCAAGGGCGGGGGTGTGTTACACGAGAACAACACTCTAAGAGAGGGCTCTGGCCAAGGCTCACAAAGGAGAGGGTTTCGCCAAAGGCCTTGACTAGGAGTGGGGCTCTGGACGAGAGTCAACAAGAGGGAGGAGAGGGTTTTCAAGATTTAGACAAGTGAGGAGTGGATGAAGAAGTCTTCACTTCAAGGGTATTTATAGGCTAAGCAAAGGCCAACCAATGGCCAAGATCAAGCCATGTGCAAGGCAAGTGTAAGGCCTTGATCAAGCCATGCACCCTAACCCCTACTCCACAAAACACTCCACAAAACAAGGCACAAAACAAGGCACAAAACAAGGCCAAAAGATCAAGCCAAAATCGTCCCACTTGACGCCCAAATCGCCCAAAGCCGCCCACTTGCTTCCAATGCAGGGTGACACATGTCACCCTCCCGTTGGTCCAAAATGTTTCGCCTCTCTAAAAATCCGCAAAAATTCTAAATGACATAGCCGAATTTTCCTACGAAAAGTCGTGGAAACGCTTTCGTCGAAAAACGACTCTTTCGTAGTTGTGTACAAAAATCGATCCAATGCCTATCTAAGGCTCAAATTTTCTACGCACGCCCTCACGCATATACTCGAAATACGGTAAAACATTCTCCTTCCTTAGAAACATTCGTCCAATGTTCTTTCTAAGTCTCGAACAAACGCGCGCCAAGATAGTCTTCACTACTATACTTACGAGAACGATCTCGCCACACCCGCCACGTAAACATCCGCGCAAATTCTTACATCCTAGTCCACGAGAACACCTCTAACATCACAAACGCTCCCATCCAAGGGTCTAAAATATAATTCCTTCACACTTTCTCCATACAAAAGAAAAGGTCACATCTCTCGCCGCAATACATGCTCGCTTCTCCCTTTACTCGTGATACCACTTTGTCACTTTGCCGCGAGGTTCTAGTGTCACCCGCGACCTAACAAATGGTACCGGCCGCACGCGATCCCCGAGGATGTCGTACACTCAACTCTTACCACATTTCGACATCGCTTCGCTTCCAAATCTCGGGTTACTATCTCCAAACGGGTCATCATTAACTGGAACACTCAATGGATCTCCGATACTTTTCTCGCATATAGCAACACGAAGACCGGATGTCGCCTCCTAAGTCGGACGACAAAAGCTAACATATAGCAACTCGCCTACTCGCACAAGATCGTAAGGCCCAGTAACTCGCTAAGTTCCTCTGCTTTCCAAAACTCACACCCAACCCGGTGGTACTTTCAAGAAGACCGACCATCAACTCAACTCTAAGCGCCGCCGCCGATAATCCGCACGATTTCTCCGAGTGCCAAAACCTCTTCTAGATAAGCTTCACCCTATCCACGCATTGGAACAAACCTGAACCAACTATCCAACTCGCCAACATCGAACCAATCGACCGACAACTTACACTTCCGCCCCTACAAGGCTTCATAAGGAGACATCCGAACACTGAAATGGTAGCTAAAAACACTCCTTCAACAGGACACAACAATCCCCACAACTACCCCTGAAATCCACACATCGCCCGGCGAATGCGATTCTCGAGACTCACCGAGTTCTTAACCCCGCTGTAAATGTCACGACCAACCTGCCCGTGATCGTGCCTTACCCCGGCATCCAAGTAGACATACATCGAAGTAATCAGAACATAAAGACAATACATGAAACCGTGTAATAAGACGGTGAAATAAGAAGACAAAGCAACCAAAAACGGTTACCTTCAAGATATATATAAATAGCAACTTTTCAACATGAATGCTTAATCCTTTTACAAACCCCGCCACAACAAGATTTCATGCACTCTAAGAATGATACGACAACAATGGCGGGACAGGTCCCCGCCAAACCCATGAATGTAAAAACTTACGACGGCGGACTATACCACGATAAGCCTCCAGAGAAACGGAGCTTCCCAAATAAAATGTGACACGAGAGCTAGGATCAACGATCAGTGTACCTCAACTGCGGCATGAACGCAGCCCCAGCGAGGTCGATAATACCGAGTATGTGAAACTAAAAATCAGTAAATGAAATCATAATAGTCTATAAAGCGGGAGACATGTATGATAAGCAAACTACGCTTCACAACAAATAGCGATCATGTCAAGTCGTGACTCACGCCTCAAAGTTATCACAATAAACCGCACGGCAAGTACGAAGGCATAGCCGACTACTAAGACCCACGCATCAAAAATACCACAAACGTATCCAGGTCTTTCTGACCGCACTACATGATCGGCCGCCACTCGCCCGCAATATCAATGTCGCGTCTATCCTCGAACTCTCGCACCTCGCATAGGTCACACACTTACGGACCGCATGAGGTATTCTCGAATCATGGTCCTGCATCACTGAGGTATACCCGCATCGGCGCTAACCTCGGTATCCGCCTAGGCTCCCGCAACCCGCATAGTCTCAAAGACCGCATAGTCTCAACAGACCGCATAGAGAATCCCCCGCATCAGGCTAAACACCCGGAATGATCAATCCTGGAGCTACCGCACTCCGCATAGTCACGAGGACCACATAGTGTAAAGACCGCATCAAGGGTGGCAAGCCCTGTATAATAAGTCAAAGGGTATGTGATACAATAATAGTACAACGCTTAACGCTTAACAACGTAAGCCAACAAGAACGACCCTTACATCACGATCACACAAGATACTAACACACGTAGCATCCTAACATTTTCACTTATCACATCAACACGAAACTAATAACAAGGCTAACTCAAACCAACACAATCAAGTTATTCACACAAGGTACTTTAAGCTAACAAGTTCGGGTATCTACCTAAAGTACTTCATACATTAAATCTTTAAAAGATTCGTTGCTTTCACATAAGTCACACAATACCGTAGTATAAAATAGAGTACTGTCTTTTAAATAAACCAAAACACTTACCTTTGTAAAATCAAGTAACAACATTATTTTCCAAACGCCCAAGTTTGCCTAATTTCAAATGTTCACGTTTTATTTTAGAAA
Source organism: Przewalskia tangutica (assembly GCA_029844215.1). Lineage (NCBI taxonomy): Eukaryota > Viridiplantae > Streptophyta > Magnoliopsida > Solanales > Solanaceae > Przewalskia > Przewalskia tangutica. The sequence continues at coordinate 1,797,898 of JAQGDG010000029.1, forward strand.
GGTTTGAGTTCATAGTCTTATTCATTTAAGAATATAATTCTTTAAACAACTGAGAAACATAAGTCTTATATGTGAGTAGGATATTCTTGTTTATAACAATCTTATTACAGTAGTGATCTAGGAAATATCATTTGTCTCATCTTGGCTTACATGCGGATGGAAGTTTCTTCTCTTGGTTTTAATAATACTTAATTAGTCAAAACATTTCCTTTTATTAACGCCGCGATGGTTTGTCGATACACATTCGATTTCAAATCAAGAAACATTCTTAAGCCGTTATACCTAACTTCATAAAGCTAGTATAACTCTTAAGTTTTTCAAAACCAAGTATTACTTCTTCTTTCAAAATGATTCAAAAATCTTTTGAAATACTTCAAGTTCTTTATTAACACATAACAAGCCGGTTATAGTTCAAATCGATTACCTTTTAAAGACCACAAGTATTTTCTTACCAACATAAAGTCGTTATAACCAACTTCCCATAAAGCCGTTATAACACTTTATGTTTTAAATCAATCAAATCTGTTTAGCAATGCGTCTACCGTGCTACATAGTTCACATATATCATGCTAGAAAAGATAGGAAGAGGTTCACATACCTCGCGGCAGTATCGACTAATAGCAAAACGCTCCAAGTACTTCCAAACTCACCTTCCAAGTAGATCGCGCCACACGTAGTACTTCAACATATAAGGCCACGCGCGCATTAACATTTAGGTCTAATCGTAGAATATTCTACGTGAAAATTCGTAAGACCTCCCGCAACAGCGTAAATCTCCTCTAGCGAGGCGGCTACCAAGCCAACCGGGGTTATACATCTAACCCTAACTGTACAATTCTACTCCACGGTAGTACTACACAAGTCTACTGTAATACAGCCCTATGTAATTACAGTTCAGTATTCTTCTTTAAATTCAGGCTTAAGTCGCAAGACATTGCCGATAACTATGTTCAGTTCTATATATAGTATACTTCAACTATATATTCTAACAATATGTAATTTCCAATTACAATAGAGGGACAAGATAATTACCTCGATAAGCCCATAATTATCCAAGTATAAAGTCGATCTGGGCAATCGTTTAGCTCGACTCCGAGTGCTCGACCCGCTCTAAACCTCCCTTAGAAGTTCTAACCAACTTATACACAAAACACCAACTGAATATGTAGATTTTACTAGGGTTTCGGTTTTGTGACTGACGGAAGTATAATAGTATTTCTGGGATTTTCGTAAAGGTATAACATAAGAATACTACAAGGTATACGGCTAAGGTAATTTGGGCATTATAACAATACTTTGAGAGTATTTCTACCAAGAGAGGGGGGTATTATACGAAAGCAACTAGGCTAGGGGTACCCCGGCTAGCACCCCAGGAGTGGTGGCTACCGCCTACCCCCACTGGGGAACTCTCGACGGGCCTCACGAATGGGAGGGAGCTCTCAAGACTTAGAGATTTTGGATGAAGAAGTCTTCAAAGGGAAGGTATTTATAGGTCAAGTGAAGGCCAACCAATGGCGAGATCTTGCCAAGTGCAAGGCAAGTGTAGGCCAAGATTCACCCATGTGTCCTTGACCAACTAACACACAAAATATCCTACCAACTACACCTCTCCATTTCGTCCAATCCGAGCCCTTACGCCCGCTAATGGGAGGGTGCAGTGGCGCCTCTTGTTGGCCCAACACGTTCCGCCTCTCGGAAAAATCCGCAAAATTAAAAATGACATAGCCGAAATTCCCTACGAAGCGTGGAAAACGTTTCATTAAAACGACTCTAATCGGTGTTGTGAACAAAATTAATTCGCCAAGCCTTAGTACAAGTTTCAAATTTTCACGTGCGCCCCACGCATACTCTAAAAATACGGTATAACAAGAAACTTCCGAAACAAAAACAGCACTGGCTCCACCGTCGCCATAAGGTAAAGTTAGGCACGCCGCACCTTACAACCTTTCCGATAAAACAACACCGCCGAGTAAACGGGTCTTTGCTGTAAGACAAAACGACTTCTCGCCCGACCATCGTCGAATCGTCCACGAACTCAGACGGTTAACTAAACTTGGGCCAAACACCCTTATGACCCTAGCACAAGGCGGGACCACCACAAACTGACCCCACCACCAAACATGCCGCGGGTTGACCCGCAACGTGGCCTCAACCCGACCCGGCAACGCGCAAGACATTAGCTCCCCGAACCGGAAAACTCTCACTAATCATTTTACGAAAACCTAGCGGTCTTCTTAGCTCAACTACCCTCTTTCATTCCATACTTCTCAGGGACTTACCCCACAAACATAACTCACGTGCACTATGCACTCCTATAAGGGTCAAACATAAACAATACATCTTTACTCGGGATGGCCTTACCTCTAAGGTCTCTACGTATAATACTCTAAGGCTCACACTTTCTCTATCCCCCAATCTTCCCCGGTTACTGAACCATGATTTCTAATCACAAATTACACACTGCTATCAGAACATAACACTTAAGATATACTCATCTCATCATACGCTACTAATCTCTGTAGGTTAAGGATAAACCAGATTCATCTCTTGCACTCCCTTAAGTCGTTCTAATCAAACCTGCCCCGTAGGGCGCATAGCTAAGGAAGGTGACGACTACCCATCGATCCTGAAGGCTAAGTCCTCCTACTAGGTCACCCATTCGACACATGGCCCTGACGGCCGCCAGCAAAACAAGCATCATCCAAAGATGACATTCCCCGGGACGACGCCGCCACATGTGAACACCGGGAAAATCAATCCGCCGCCGAGCCTACGTGTAGGCGTGAATCAAAACTCGAGTTCGACCAACTCCTGCAACCCCCGAACGTCCTGAACCCCGTGGAGGACCTCTCTGCACTGGTGGATATGCATAATCTAAACCGCTGGTGAGGCGACTCGCCTCGAAAGTTACCAAAGGACTCGCCGCTCGCCCTCTTCTCGCCTCGTTAACCCATCGATCTCTACGTTTCTCGCTGCCATAAGCGATACCGCATACGCCATGCTCAAGCCTAATCAAGAATTACTCTTGCACAACCTCTCTTAGATAGTCATCAAGACTCGCGTACATCGATATACTCTATATTCTCTGTTCATCGCGAATCAAGGTCCAAACATCATGGCCGCAGAGGAATCGCCACGCCCGTGCTAAACTCTGGGGCTAGTAACGCAGAACTCCCGAACGAAGCACTACCCTAGGTAAAGATTGGGCCTGCGCAGACCCTCCGAACTCTACTCGCGCCTCCTCACGCTTTCCCTCTCCTGGCCCGGTTTGCCACTACGCGAGGCATAACGGCAGGAAAAGAAATACGTGAGAGGTCCAACTTACAACACAAATTTCTAAGGCACGATCTCGGAGTGAGAAGAATAGAAACCAACCCTAAATATCCTATAGCCTCACGATTATTGGTGTGGTGCACAACACACCGATAATCAAGACTTCCGGATACGGTCAGACACTTTCCGAGGATTAATCGCTCGATACCACTTTTGTCACGACCAACTGGGCGTGATCGTGCCTTACCCCGCACCCCAAAGGTCATACATCGTAGAAAATCAGCGAACATAAATCAATAACATGAAATAAATGTAAGTATAAACAATAATCAGGAACACTTGCCTTTCAAAGTATATATAAACAACAACTCTTTCAACATGAGCTTTAATCCTTTTACAAACCTCGCCACAACAAGATTACGGCACTTACGAATGATATGACAACAACGGCGACAGGCCGCCATACCCCCGAATGTAAGCACCTATAACAACGGACTATACTAAGATAAGCTCGAGAACTGAGCTTCCCAAACGCTGAATCGTGACCCTAAGAGCGAGATCAACGATCGTGTACTTTACTGCGACATGAACGCAGCCCCAAGGAGGTCGATAACAGTACCAAGTATGTGAAATCAGAAGTACTTAAATGAAAACATATCATTTTAAAATCGCTTTGCAAGTATGTATGAAACAACGAAGGTAACCGCATAGTGCCATATCATAAACAAGAGCAACAATAGGTAAATCAGAATGTGTCTTTTCTAGGCTGCGAATGATCGGGCAGGCCAATTGCCGTAGTATCACCATGCAAGCCTAATCACGGACTCCGTAGTCCGCATAGGCCACTCATATAGGCCCGCATAGGGTATGTAACCCCGCGTCGAGGGTAGCTACTCTCGGCGTAAGATCGCCCCGACCCGCATCGCATGGCCACAGAGACCGCGTGACCACAAGGGCCGCAAACTAACCGGAACTCCCGTAGTTCCGCATGGATCCTCGACCCGCATGAGGTATTCTCGAATCATGGTCCTGCATCACCGAAGTCTACCCCAGACGGAGGCGGCAACCTCCGGAAATAAGTCAAGGCGAGTGGTACAATACCAATATAACGGTTGATAGTCAAACAACTTTAAGCGCAATGAGGAAAACCCTTTACACTAACATCACAAGATACTAACACACGTAGCATCCTAGCATGTTTACTTATCAATCAACAAGAAAGTATTACAAGGCTATCACAAACCAACACAATCAAGTTATACACACAAGGTACTTTCTACTATATGTCAACAAGTTCGGGTTTTATCCCCAAAGTATTTCATACATTAACTCTTTAAAAGATACGTTACGTTTACAAAAGTCACACAATACCCGTAGTATATGAAAATAGAGTGATTATCTTTTGAAGTAAATCAAAACACTTCTCTTCAGAAATCAAGTAACAACATTCTTTTCCAAATGTTTCAAGTTTGCCTAATTTCAATTACTCAAGTTTCTCATTTTCGAAGGTTCCGTAGTTCATAATTTTAATCACTTAATGATATAATTCTCCCTTAAAAGCAATTTGAGAAACATATGTCTGATACGTGAGTAGGTTATTCTTGTTTATAACAATCTTATTTAAGCAAACGATCTAGAAATGTAACATCATTTTGTCTCATCTTAGTTTCTATGCAGATGGAAGTTTCTACTGGTTTTACTAATACATTATTAGTCAAAACATTTCCCTTTATTAGCGCTGCTGTGGTTTGTTCGATACTTATTATGATTTTCGAAATCAGTAAAACATTATTGCTTTTAAATTCAAGTACTCATTACTCGCGAATGAGGTTTTACAACATTTTAACAAAATGTTAATTACTAAGTAAAACAAGTTAAGTCTCTTATCCTTTAAGATCAAGTCTCTTAACTTTTAAAATCAATAAACCATTCATTTTACCATTCTTAAGACGTTATACCTAACTTCCCATAAAGCTAGTATAACTCTTATGTTTTCAAAACCAAGTATTATTCTTCATTAAAAATGATTCAAAGATTCTTTTGAAATACTTCAAGATTCTTTATTATTACACATTAAGTCGCTTATAAGTCAAATCGCTTACCTTTTAAAACCATAAAGCATTTTCTTACTTACATAAAGTCATATAACCAACTTCCCATAAAGCCGTTATAACACTTTATGTTTCAAACCAATCAAATACGTTTAACACATGTACGCTTCACCGCACTACATATTTATACACATATCATGCTAGAAAGGTAGGAAGAGGTTCACATACCGCGACGATTATCGACTAATAGCAAAACGCCCAAGTACCTCAAACCGTCGGCTACTCCTAAGCCAAGTAGATCGCCACGCATGGTACTTCAACCTATAAGGCCACAAGGCGCTATTAACATCTAGGTCTAATCATAGAACATTCTACAGAAAATTCGGCGCAGACTTTCCCCAACAACAGAAATCTCCTCTAACTGGGCCACAAAGCCAACCGGGGTTATACGCCTAAACCGACGTACACAATTCTACCTCACGTAAAAGCTACACAAGTCTCATCAATACACCCATGTAATTACGCTCAAGATTTTCTTCAAAAGGTTTATAATTATTCAGGCTTAAGTCGCGAGACATTGCCGTAAGTATTATTCAGGCTTAAGTCCAAAGACATTGCCGATAACAACGTTCAGTTCTATATATAGTATACTTCAACTATATAATCTTACAACATGTAATTTCCAATTACAACAGAAGGTCAAGATAATTACCTCGATAAGCCCATAATTATCCAAGTAGAGATGTCGATCCTGGGCAACGTTTAGCTCCAACTCCGAGCGCTCCAACCCGCTCTAAACCACCCTTAGAAGTTCTAACCAACTTCTACACAATACTCCAACTGACTATGGAGATTTTCCTTAGGGTTTCGGTTTTGTGACTGACGGAAAGTATAATAGTATTTTCTGGGCTTTGTATAAGTGTAACCTTGGAATACTACAAGGTATAAGGCTAAGGTATTTGGGCATTATAACAATACTGGAGAGTACTTCTCAACCAAGGCGGGGTGTGTTACACGAGAACAACACTCTAGAGAGGGGGCTCTCGCTAAGGCTCACAAATGGAGAGGGTTTCGCCAAAGGCCTTGACTAGGAGGGGCTCTGGACGAGTCAACAAGAGGGAGGAGAGGGTTTTCAAGATTTAGACAAGTGAGAGTGGATGAAGAAGTCTTCACTTCCAGGGTATTTATAGCTAAGCAAAGGCCAACCAATGGCCAAGATCAAGCCATGTGCAAGGCAAGTGTAAGGCCTTGATCAAGCCATGTGCACCCTAACCCTACTCCACAAAACACTCCACAAAACAAGGCACAAAACAAGGCACAAAACAAGGCCAAAAGATCAAGCCAAAATCGTCCCACTGACGCCCAAATCGCCCAAAGCCGCCCACTTGTTTCAATGAGGGTGACACATGTCACCCTCCCGTTGGTCCAAAATGTTTCGCCTCTCTAAAAATCCGCAAAATTCTAAATGACATAGCCGGAATTTTCCTACGAAAGTCGTGGAAACGTTTCGTCGAAAAACGACTCCTTTCGGTAGTTGTGTACAAAAATCGATCCAATGCCTATCTAAGGCTCAAATTTTCTACGTACGTCCTCACGTACATACTCTGGAAATACGGGGTATAACACATACACAACACATAAACATGCTTAGACAATAAACGTCACAGGCTAGCCGATAAGGCCGCCTTCCATAATATATACATAACCAAAAGTAAAATAGTACAACTTTGTTCTTATAGCCCAAACCACAAATGTGACTACATACCTCAGAATAACAAATGGCGGACAGTGGCTCGCCATACCCCGAATGTACATAATATCTACAACATCGGGGAAAACCGCACTAAAAGACAAGCTCCTGAGAAATGGAGCTCGACACTGGACATCGGTGATCCTAAGAACGAGGATCTACCACCGCTTACCCCTACCACAGATGAACGCAACCCCGAGGAAGGTCGCATACACATATGTACTAAGCACGAACCGAAAATATTGTAATTACATCATAAGCCTAAAACAAAGTCGGAGACATGTATGATAATCAAATTACAGTACACTGTGCCTTACTAACAATGAGAGTAAATAAGAGTATACTTACTACATAAAAATAGGAGGCTCACGATCAAAGCAGGGCCACCCGCCCGCAGTATCATTAAGCAATCCTACTCCTGGGACTATTTCACCCACAAGGGTCGTGTGGACCCGCATGAGGTATTCCTCGTGATAGATCAGATCCGCTCGCATGTCGTGGTAGACCGCATTTAGGTATTCTCGTGATAGGACTGATCCGCCCCGCATGTGACTATTTCACCCGCATAAGCCCTTACGGACACGCATGAGGTATTCCTCGCATCATGGGTAGCAAATCCACGGAATATGCAAATGCCACAAACCCGGGGAATGACCCCGTAATGAATAATATACCACTAACACAAACCGGCTATCATACATAACATAAGCACCACCGGCTTATCATACAATATATAAGCAAGTTAAGAAATCCCCTAACTTCTTATTAGTCTTGTTCATATACACTCTCATTTTAGTTTACTTAAGGCACTAACATGTCTTAATAAAAGAATCCGGGAGTTTAACCCAAAGTACTACATACTTCTACTCTTTTAAAAATGACTCATTTTCATATAAAACTTCCAAGATACTAATAATCATAGCATCAAGTCACAACTACTTTTCAAGACAAGTCGCAATACCTTTTAGAAATATAATTTGCCTTTCATAAATCAAGTCATTTGTCCTTACTTATCATACTTAGAGTAAATCTCTCCTTTTAACTTTCCACAAAGCTAATATAACCAACTTCCCATAAAGTCGTTATATTAACCTTGTACCTTAGTCAATTACATTTTCCTATGTCCAAGGGACTTATACTTTTTAAAACGAAAACAAGTATCATATACTTAAAACACTTCAAGTCCCTTAACTTTGAAAACTTAAGACATCCTTAATACTTTTAAAGAAGTGGGTTAATCCCCTAACTCACCCAACTTGGCCATTCTTAAACAAGTAAAGGATATCAAAGTATTGTACGTCTACCGTACTATATAAGTACAACTATTCATGCTCAAGAGATAGGAAAGTTCCACATACCTCTTCAGGTCAATCCACTCGCAAGTCCAATATACCGCACGTAGTATGTCAACCTATAATGACCATAATATGTCTATTAGCTTCTAGGTTTAACGTAGAACATTCTAATTGAAAAGTCCATTATTTTACGAAAAATTGGACAGCACTTCCTTTGTTTCTACATACTTTTCCACCTTTTCAAGGTCCGATATCAACTACTAAACGCCACATTTAAGGCCCAACAATTCAGCAATACAAGGGGATTACATGCCTAACTTGGACGTGTAAAATTCTGCCCCACAATACAAATTAAATAATCCAATAAGTTTAAGGTAGTATCTTGGCTATAACATGCTCACATATCATCCTTACCCAATCCTTTCAAATACAAATCGTATTCCTACATGCAATATATCTAAAAGCAATATTGACAACTACAAGTCCTTTCTTCCACACATGCAACACAATTTTACTTAAAAAAGAGAAGGGATTGTTACCTTAGAGTTTACCCAAATTAGTCCAACAAATTTTACTTGCCTTCTTTCCCCAGTCACCTCCACAAAACCTCCTACAAGCTTGTCAACATATTTCCTTCTTGCCACCTTTCCGAAATTTCTCTAGGCCTTTGTTTCTCCTTGATTTTTTAGAGAGAAGGAAGAGGAAATTTTTAGAGAGAAGGGAGAGGAAATTTTTAGAGAGAAGGAAGAGCTTGAAGAATGACCAAGTCTTCAAGACTTGGTCAATAAATAGTACTACCACACAATCAGATGGGAGGGACACTTGTCACCCTCCCATGGCCTTTATAAAACAAATATCTTCTGATTTTCCCCCCAGATTTCGCAAAATCCCGCCTCGGCCCTGCAGCCTCCGAGAACTTCAGCACTTCCGGCACCGCGGCCATGCATTCCGGCTCCGCGGCGCTGCAACTTCAGAGAATTTTCAGTATATCCGGTGCCGCGGCCCTGCATCCGGCGCCGCGACGCTGTGGTACCGATCAAATACTTTTCTCGCCGATCACAGACCGAACTTGTAACTTCCATAACTTTCTACTCTGATGTCCTATCGACGAACGATTTGTTGCGTTGGGAAGTAGACTCAACGAACTACATACTAGGCCTTTGAAACACCTAGGATCTCCTAAGGTAGCTGGGCATAAACCGCCTCAAAGTTGGCTAAAAAAACCCGTCCGAAACATTCTATCAACCTATCTTTCTAAAATTTAAATCTTAATTCCTTTCGTACGTTCTCATAAGCATGGCCTGAATTACGGGGTGTAACATAGTACCACATAACACATTGTAGAAATTGTGGACCAACATCCACTGTTCAATTACATGGTGGGGACATTTCCTTTGCAAATCCTTAAATCTCTCCCATGCATCATACAAAGATTCCCCCTCAAGTTGATAAAAATTGTTCAGTTCTCCCCTTAGCTTAGCGGCCTTTAATGGAGGATAGAACTTGGCAAGACATTTCTGAGCCAAAGCTTGCCAAGTAGTAATAGAGTTTGCCTGAAGAGAATTCAACCAGCTTTTGGCTTGATCCCACAGTGAAAATGGGAAGAACCTTAATCTAATGGCGTCATCAGTCACACCATTGTATTTGAATATTGCACATAGTTCCATGAAATTGGCCAAATGCATATGGGGATCTTCAGAGGGTAAACCACCAAATTGTATTGTGTTCTGGACCATCTGCAGGATTGCTGGCTTAATTTCAAAATTATTGGCTCCCACAGCTGGTGCCCTTATGCATGTCTGCACTCTTGTAACAGTTGGCAATATATAATACCGCAAGCTCCTCGCAGCAGGATTCTGAGCTGCTTCATTCATCCCTGCTGGTACTCCTCCGTTCAACCCATCATTCTCATGTTCATTTGCCATAGCGGTTGAATCAACAATTCTTTTGTTCTTTATGTTCTGATTACACGCTTTCTCAATTTTCGGATTCAGAGGAACAAGGTTGTCTCCTCCTCTTCTACTTCACATACAACAAAGCTACCTAAAATTGATCAAAAACAATGCATGCAAATCAAGGAAAAATGTGTTTTAGGAACAACCAAATTAGAAATAAGATTTATTATTTTGATATTGATAATACTTCAGTCCTCGTCAATGGCACCAAAAACTTGTTGCGGTATTTCTAGATGCTAAGCGAGTGTACGTATCACAATTTGTAATAATTTTGATAAAACCGAGTATCGTCCACAAAGACTGATTTATCAATTACCAACTAACTTGTCACGACCCGAACCCAGAGCCCGTGACCGGTGCCCTACCTGGACACCCTTCAACCTAAACATCAAACCGCAGAACTAAATAACACCTCATTTTAAAAAAAAAAAAACTAATCAACGAACATGCAAAGGCAAAGCCGACAAGGCTGCCATATATTATACATAATCAAAAGGAACTACTCTATATACGAGTCCAATCCCACATATGAATACAGACCTCTAAGAGTTTTACTAAACTATGACGGGACAAGGCCCCGCCGTACACAAAACTGTACAAAAGCATGTACTGAAGAATTTATACCAAAATGATAAGCTCCTGAAAAGATGGAGCTATCCAAAAACTCTGAGCAAGGGTCCTACACTTGCAGATCACCGAATCGTACCTAAACTCGGCAGATAACGCAGCCCCGGAGAAAGGTCAAGACAAGAATGTACCAAGTATATGAAACAATAAGTAATCAGAAAGGAGATCACATACCACATATAACATGAAGCAAGTATGATAACTCAAAACAACAGCACATTGAACCTTGCAAACATGAGAGTAATGCAATCCTTTTTACCTTTTAAGTTATTCCTTTAACAATAAGATTAACTGTTCCACTTTAAGTCATAACCACACTGCACCCTTTCATTAATGAAATCACTACCGTTTCAAAACACGGCGTCGTACTGCTGTGGTCAACCACCCTCTGTATTATAATGCAACCAATCATAGGACTATTTCACCCGCAAGGGATTATTTCACCCGCATAGGTCACGTGGACTCGCAATGAGTCATCGGTAGACGATACTCGCATCACGGATAGCTAATCCATGGCTTATATATCCCAAGAATTTAACTCGCCCGAGTCTATCCGACCCGTCGTGAGTGTGTACCACTCACACCATGGGGAGCTACTCCATGATATCTCTTTAACCAAGTTGCCGGCCCTTTATGGAGGGACGCGGAGATGTGGAAATATGAGACTTGCACGAATGTCTATATGAGCAACCCATATGCAAGAAAACCATTCTTGACCTTTATTTATAAAATGAATAAGCCATCATTTTAGAAAACCAAGACAATACCATGCCTTTCCTTTTTACACAAACCAAGACAATACCATGCCTTCCCTTTTTACACAAGCCAAGACAATATCATGCCTTTCTTTTTTACACAAACCAAGACAATACCACGCCTTCTTTTTTTACACAAATCAAGAGTAATTCTCATTTAAACAAGCCAAAGTACTATCAATGCACAAATAGAATAATTCTCATTTAAACAAGCCAAAGTACTATCAAGGCACAAATAGAATAATTCTCATTTAAACAAGCCAAAGTACTATCAAGACACAAATAGAATAATTCTCATATAAACAAGCCAAAGTACTATCAAGGCGCAAATAGAATAATTCTCATTTAAACAAGCCAAAGTACTACGTACGTCCATTCTTTTCAAAAGACTCCTTTTTATATAAAACCCGAAGATACTAACACCCGTAGTATCAAGGCATGTCTATTTTTCAAATTAAGTTACTACACTTTTAGAAATTAATTTCAAGGCTTGAAACCAAGTAACTTCTAATTTCACAACCTAGGCAACTCATGCCTATCAATCAAATAGACCACTCTCTTAACCTTTCATAAAGCCGTTATAACTAACTTCCCAAAGCCGTTATAATTCTTTATGTATTAGACAAATTCATTCTTTTTATAACCAAGAGACTTATTGTTATACCCCGTATTTCCAGAGTATGTACGTGACCGCGTACGTATTATAATTTGAGCCTTAAAGTTGGCTAGTTTCGAAATTTTGTGCACAAGTGCCAAAAAGAGTCGTTTTCCGACGAAACGTTTCCACAGCTTTCGTAGGGAAAATTCCGGCTATGTCATTTATAATTTTAAGGATTTTTCCAGAGACAAACATTTTGGACCAACGAGAGGGCGACACTTGTCACCCTCTATTTGGAAGGAGTGGACGGACGAAATGGCATGGTGAGCACGTTTTTTGTGCCTTTCCCTTGGTCAAGGGTTAGGTAGGATATTTTGTGGTAGATGGATAAGGTTGCACATGGCTAAATCTTGGCCCTACACTTGCTATGCACTTGTCTTCATCTTGGCCATTGGTTGGCCTTCACTGACCTATAAATACCCCTCTAGCTGAAGACATTCTTCATCCTAAACTTGAGCAATCTATCTAAGTCTCAAACTACTCCCTCTTAGCTTGAGCTTTTCGTCCCTCTCCCCTCCTAGTTGAGCTTGGCCGAGAGCCACCACACCTCCCCTCGTGAGCTCGCCGAGGGTACCCCAGCCTAGTTGTCTCGTATAAATACCCCTTTGTGGTATAGAAATACTCTCCTAGTATTGTTGTTATGCCCAAAATACTTTAGCCCAAATACCTTGTAGTATTCCCAAAGTTACCTCTATACGTAGAGCCCGTAAATACTACCTTTTGTCCTTTTAGTCTCAAACCTAAACCCTAAGGAAATCTTCATAGTTGGTTGAAGTATTTAAGTAGAAGTTGGTTAGAACTTCTAAGGGTTGTTTGGAGCGGATTGGAGCGCCTGAGTAGAGCTAAACCTTGCTCAGATCGACATATATACTCGGATAATTTTGGGCTTATCGAGGTAAACACTCTTGACCTTCTATTGTAATTGGGAATTACATGTTGTAGGAATATATAGTTGAAGTATACTATATATAGTACTGAACATTATAATTGTGCGGCAATGTCTTGCGACTTAAGCCCAATTTAAAGAAGAGAATCAATCAGAATTACATAGATCAGACATGAGACTTGTGTAGCATTACTATGTAGTAGAATTGTACACGTCCCAGGCAGATGTTAACCCCTCGATTGGCTTGGTAGCCGCCTCGATAGAGGAGATTTACGCCGCTGGGGAGGTGCCGCCAATTTTCTCGTAGAATATGGAACAATGAGATCTAGATGTTAATGTCGCTGTGGCCTTATAGTCAAGTACTACGTGAGTGATCCGCTGACCGAGAGTGTAGCGCATTTGCCTGAGGTACTGGAGCGTTTGCTATTAGTCGATACTGCCGCGAGGTATGTGAACCTCTTCCTATCTGTTCTAGCATGATATGTGTATAACTATGTAGTACGGTAGACGCATACGTGTTAAATGTATTTGATTGTCTTTAAACATAAAGTGTTATAACCTTTATGGGAAGTTGGTTATAACAATTTCATGTACATGAGAAATGCTTTGTGGTTTTTAAAAGATAACCGATTTGACTTATAAACGACTGGATGTAAAAGAACCTTGGATTATTCTAAAAGATTAAGAAACCTTTTTGAAAGAAGTGTGTACTTGGTTTGAAAACATAAGAGTTATACCAGCTTTATGAGAAGTTAGGTGTAACGCCTTAAGAGAGATAAAAGAATGGTTTAATGGTTTAGAAGTTAAGAGACTTATTCTTAAAGGATAAGAGACTTGACTTAATATGGATGTTTGTGTGAACCCTCATTCATGAGTAATGAGTACTTGGTTTTTGGAAGGAATAATGTTTTACTGATTTCAGAAATCGAATGTATCGACAAACCACCGCAGCGTTAATAAAGGAAAATGTATTGAATAATTAAGTATTATTAAAAACCGCAGAAACCTCCATCTGCATAGAAGCTAAGATGAGACAAAATGATATTACATTTTCTAGATCATGGTCGCTAATAAGATTGATTATGAACAAGAATAACCTACTCATTTATGGCATATGTTACTCAATTGTTTTAAAAGAGATTAAGACATTGAACTATGAAACTTTTCAAAAGAGACTTGCGTAATTAAAATTAGGCAAACCGAACCTTAGGGAAAAGAAAGGCATTGTGTTGTCTTAAAATGGTTTAAAGCATAAGGTGTTATAACAGCTTTATGGGAAGTTGGTTATAACGACCTTATGAAAACAAAAGAAAGGTTTTATCATTGGTTTTAACGTGGTAACTTGACTTTAAAAAAAGAAAGTATGGAAATTGTTTTGGTTTACTTAAAAGATATAAGTCACTCATTTTTTTATACTACGGGTATCGGGTGACTTTTATAAAAGGGATAAATCTCTTTAAAAGGAATTTAACGTACGTAGTACTTTAGGGTTAAAAAACCGAACTTGGGCATAAAATGGAAGTACTTCGAGTTGTGTATAAACTTGCCTATGCTTGTTGTTGTGAAACTTGCCTATGCTTGTTGTTGTGAAACTTGCCTATGCTTGTTGTTGTGAAACTTGCCTATGCTTGTTGTGATAGCCTTTGTTGTGCAAGAATTGTGTTTCTATACTACCGTCTCTCGATGGAGGTCGGTTGACTTGTTGAGAACTTACTCGACGTGACCGCAAAGCGACGATAAATTCCACGCACGTTCTCGCTGATAGTGTTACTTTGTTAATCGCTTGGACATGCCGACACGATCGCAGCGCACGTATGCTTCCATTTGAAATGTCTTATTGTTTCCTTGGACACGCCGACACGATGCGTAGCGCACGCATGCTTTCATTTGGAATGTTGTCTTATTTGTTCCTTTGGACATATCGACACGATGCGTAGCGCACGTATGCTTCCATTTGGAATGCTGTCTTATTGTTTCCTTCGACACGCCGACACGATGCGTAGCGCACGCATGCTTCCATTTGGAATGTTGTCTTATTTGTTCCTTCGACATACCGACACGATGCGTAGCGCACGTATGCTCCCATTTGGATTGCCGCCTTGTTGTTATCATATCATGATCGCCAGCCGAGGAAGGCGTACTCACGCAGGATTGATGTTGTGGCGTGAGACCGAATTGATATAATCATATGCTGTATCGTAGTTTGCTATCATACCGCTCTCGCTTATAGACTATTATGATTTCATTTACGTGATTTTGCGCCACATACTGTACCGCTGCATCGACCTTCTGGCCGTTCATGCCGCAGTAGAGTACATCGCCGCCGATCCCCGCGCTAGGATCTCATTTCGCTTTGGGAAGCTCCGTTCTTCTGAGGCTTATCTGCTGCATGTTACCCTCGAGTCCGAGGTTCTTGTACATTCGGGGTATGGCGGGCCCCGTCCGCCATAGTTGTTGTATAAACTCTGAGGTCCAGAGTAATCGCAAGGTGGTTTTGTAAAAAGGATTAAACTGCTCGCTTTAAAAAGAGTTGTTTATATATATTTTATTGGAAGTAACCGCTTGGTTGGCCTGTTTCATTATCTTGTCTCATGTTCATGTTTAAGTTTTTATTTCCGCTGGTTTTCTCTCGATGTTGTATCACTAGGTGCCCGGTAGGCACTACCACGAGCCCGGATCGGTCGTGACAAAAGTGGTATCGAAGCGATTAGTCCTCTGAAAGTGTCTACGCATCGTGTTCAGTAGTCTTGATTATCGGTGTGTGCACCACATCTATAATCGTGAGGCTATAGGACATTTAGGATTGGTTTTCATTCTTCTCATTCCGAGATCGTGCCTTAGCCGTGTAATAAGATCGACCCTCCGACATACTTCGCTTTACCGCCATGCCTCCGCTGCAGGCAACCCGCCTGGCGGCAAGGCGGCAGAGGAGCTGCGAGTAGAGCGGCAGCCTCTACAGAGACCCCAAGACTGAGCCTCCACCCCACACCGAGCAGCAGGAGATGGGTTACAGAGATGGCCGCCATCGCCGTGATCGTGGCGATACGAGATAGATCGACGCAGCAGCTCAGCCGTGAGCACCCGTAGTTCACCCCGAGCGCATGTTTGAGATTACGATTTTCTCGAGATGTAACCTCCGCAGTTTTATGGGTCGAGGCTCGAGGATGATCCGCAGGAGTTCATCCGGCAATTCTGACGGATCATGAGAGTGATCAAGGCATCGGAGACCGAGTCGCTGGTCCTAGGTTCGCATCGGCCGCGTGATACCGCATGATTGGTTTGATTCGCGAGCTGTCCCGGGAGAGAATGCACTTCCGCTTTATGGGACGAGTTCTCAAAGGCATTTCTTGCACACTTCTTGCCTCCAGATGAGGAGGGTTCGCCGGCGATTTTTGGTGTTGCGAATCCGCGCTCGGTCGGAGTACAATGTGAGTTCGACTCATCGCCCGACGCCCCCGCATTAGTGGCTAGTATGGAGGATCGAGTGCACCGATATGTTACGTGGCTCGATGATTACCTAGCAGAGTTGTTCGTGTAGCTCTTCACCGCATGGACATTGCCCGCACGCAGCTTATGCACTGGAGGCGAGGAGCGAGAAATCGACGAAATGATCAAGGTCGCAGAAGAGGCCGAACAACAGGTCCTTTGGTGACTTTCGAGGCGGACCGCCTCGCAGAAGACTAGTTATGCCTCCGCCACATGCAGTGGTCCTCCACAATCTTCGTGAGCATCCAGAGTATTCGTGAGCAGTCGGGGCTCGAGGTTCAGATTTTCGAGAGCAGGTGTTAGCCACCAAGCCACCCCTACCTCAGCGACCGATGTGGTAGACTCCACAGTGGGGTCGTGCTAGTCCGGAGTTTGTTTTACATGCCAGCAGGCCATTTTGGGAGAAACTGTCCCACTGTGGTAGACCGGTGATAGCACGTAATACGAGATCGGGCCAGGGTTCTTCACCTTCCATAGCCAGCAGATGTTCATACACCGGCGGCCACGGAGAGGTCGCAGTGAAGTTCCAGCTTTAGCGGTCCTTCAACCGCCTACTTTCGTGTATATCCTTAACCTCTGAGTTTTGTATGTATTGATGTTGTGATTAGTGTTATGTTCGGATAGCTTTGTGCTAAAATGTGATGTAGAACCTGGTTAGTGAGAAGGGTACGCTGAGGGTGAGGAAATGATGAACCCTAGAATATTACATTGAGATCTTAGATGTAAGGCCGTCTTGAGTACAAGTTTTTGCAAGTGATCCTTGTTTGAGTGCATTTTATGCCTAGAATGTATTGTGTGATAAGTCCTGGTAGTGTGAAATGGAAGTGGTAGCTTATGACTGTAGAGGTAAGATTGTTCCGATTGGGGAACAAGAGCGTGATGCGTAAGTGGGTCGGGTTGGGCCATGTTGAGGCCAACCCGCGACCGGTTTCAAAGTGGGTCAGCTCGTGGTCCCGCCAGTGGTAGGTCACGAGGCGCTAGGCCCATGATTAGATAACCATCGTATGAGTTCGTGGATATGTTCGACCGTAAGCGGATCGTGAAGACCGGAATGGCCTTAGTGAGAGCGGTTAGTAAGATGACCAAGTTTGAGGTTGTGACTCCAAAGTATTGGGAATCAAGCGATGATCAAGTGTGGTACGATACTAGAAGAGTTCGTGTTCAAAAGCGGCACGAGTAAGGAAGGAGAGAACGTGTGTTACTTTGTTGCCACGTGTGGCATTGGAAATTTGTTTAAGGTTAAGAGGAACTTTATCGTTATCCGTCTGGAAGGAACATTCGACGAATGTTTCTAAGCGAGGGAGAATGTTATACCTCAGATTTCAGTATGTACGATCACAGACGTATTATAATTTGAGCCTTAAAGTTGGCTAGTTTCGAAATTTTGTGCACAAGTGCCAAAAGAGTCGCTTCCGACGAACGCTTTCCACGCCTTTCGAGGGAAAATTCGCTATGTCATTTATAATTTTTATGATTTTTCCGAGAGACGAACATTTTGGACCAACGAGAGGCGACACTTGTCACCCTCTAATTGGAAGGAGTGGACAGACGAAATGGTACGAGGACGTTTTGTGCCTTTCCTTGGTCAAGGGTTAGGTAGGATATTTTGTGGTAGATGGATAAGGTTGCACATGGCTAAATCTTGGCCTTACACTTGCTATGCACTTGTCTTCATCTTGGCCATTGGTTGGCCTTCACTTGACCTATAAATACCCCTCTAGTTAAGACATTCTTCATCCTAAACTTGAGCAATCTATCTAAGTCTCAAACTACTCCTCTTAGCTTGAGCTTTTCTTCCCTCTCCCCTCCTAGTTGAGCTTGCCGAGAGCCACCACACCCTCCCCTCATGGCCTCGCCGAGGGGTACCCCCCCCTAGCCTAGTTGTCTCGTATAAATACCCCCCCTGTGTGGTATAGAAATACTCTCCTAGTATTGTTGTTATGCCCAAAATACTTTAGCCCAAATACCTTGTAGTATTCCCAAAGTTACCTCTATACGTAGAGTCTTAAATACTACCTTTGTCCTTTTAGTCTCAAACCGAAACCCAAGGAAATCTTCATAGTTGGTTGAAGTATTTAAGTAGAAGTTGGTTAGAACTTCTAAGGGTTGTTTGGAGCGGATCGAGCGCCGAGTAGAGCTAAACCTTGCTCAGATCGACATATATACTGATAATTTTGGGCTTATCGAGGTAAACACTTGACCTTCTATTGTAATTGGGAATTACATGTTGTAGGAATATATAGTTGAAGTATACTATATATAGTCAACATTATAATTGTCGCAGAATGTCTCGACTTAAGCCCAATTTAAAGAAGAGAATCGAATCAGTAATTACATAGGATCAGACATGAGACTTGTGTAGCATTACTATGTAGTAGAATTGTACACGCCCTGTTAGACGCAGTTAACCCCACGATTGGCTTGGTAGCCACCGATAGAGGAGGAGATTTACGCCGCCATGGGGGAGGTCGCCAATTTTCTGTAGAATATGGAACAATGAGATCTAGATGTTAATAAGCGCTTGTGGCCTTATAGGTCAAGTACTACGTAGGAGTGACCGCTGATCGAGAGTGTAGCAGATTTTGAGGTACTTGGAGCGTTTTGCTATTAGTCGATACTCGCGCGAGGTATGTGAACCTCTTCCTATCTGTTTCTAGCATGATATGTGTATAACTATGTAGTGCGGTAGACGCATACGTGTTAAATGTATTTGATTGTCTTTAAACATAAAGTGTTATAACGGCTTTATGGGAAGTTGTTATAACAAATTCTATGTACATGAGAAATGCTTTGTGGTTTTTAAAAGATAACTGATTTGACTTATAACCAACTGGATGTAAAAGAACCTTGGAGTATTCTAAAAGATTAAGAAACCCTTTTGAAAGAAGTGTGTACTTGGTTTGAAAACATAAGAGTTATACCAGCTTTATGAGAAGTTAGGTGTAACGCCTTAAGAGAGATAAAAAGAATGGTTTAATGGTTTAGAAGTTAAGAGACTTATTCTTAAAGGATAAGAGACTTGACTTAATATGGATGTTTGTGTGAAACCTCATTCGTGAGTAATGAGTACTTGGTTTTTGGAAGGAATAATGTTTTCTCGATTTGAAATCGAATGTGTATCGACAAACCATCGCGTTAATAAAGGAAAATGTATTGAATAATTAAGTATTATTAAAAACCAAGAGAAACCTCCATCCGCATGAAAGCTAAGATGAGACAAAATGATATTACATTTTCTAGATCATGGCTGCTTAATAAGATTGATTATGAACAAGAATAACCTACTCGCCTATGGCATATGTTACTCAATTGTTTTAAAAGAGATTAAGACATTGAACTATGAAACTTTTCAAAAAGAGACTTGCGTAATTAAAATTAGGCAAACCGAACCTTAGGGAAAAGAAAGGCATCAGGTTGTCTTAAAATGGTTTAAAGCATAAGGTGTTATAATGACTTTATGGGAAGTTGGTTATAACGACCTTATGAAAACAAAAGAAAGGTTTTATCATTGGTTTTAACGTGGTAACTTGACTTTAAAAAAGAAAGTATGGAAATTGTTTTGGTTTACTTAAAAGATATAAGTCACTCATTTTTTTATACTACGGGTATCGGGTGACTTTTATAAAAGGGATAAATCTCTTTAAAAGGAATTTAACGTACGTAGTACTTTAGGGTTAAAAACCGAACTTGGGCATAAAATGGAAGTACTTCGAGTTGTGTATAAACTTGCCTATGCTTGTTGTTGTGAAACTTGCCTATGCTTGTTGTTGTGAAACTTGCTTATGCTTGTTGTGAAACTTGCCTACGCTTGTTGTGATAGCCTTTGTTGTGCAAGAATTGTGTTTCTATACTACCGCGTCTCGATGGAGGTCGGTTGACTTGTTGAGAACTTACTTGGACGTGACCGCAAATGACGGATAAATTCCACCGCACGCTCTCGATAGTGTTACTTTGTTAATCGCTGGGACACGCCGACACGATCGTAGCGCACGCATGCTTCCATTTGGAATCTTTGTCTTATTGTTTCCTTGGACACGCCGACACGATGCGTAGCGCACGCATGCTTCCATTTGGAATGTTGTCTTATTTGTTCCTTTGGACATACCGACATGATGCGTAGCGCACGTATGCTTCCATTTGGAATGCCGTCTTATTGTTTCCTCGACACGCCGACACGATGCGTAGCGCACGCATGCTTCCATTTGGAATGTTTTCTTATTTGTTCCTTTGGACATACCGACACGATGCGTAGCGCACGTATGCTCCCATTTGGATTGTCGTCTTGTTGTTATCATATCATGCATCGCCGGCAGCCGGCGGCGTACTCCACGCGGGATTGATGTTGTGGGCGTGAGACCACGAATTGATATAATCATGCTGTGTATCGTAGTTTGGTTATCATACCGCCTCGCTTTTATAGACTATTATGATTTCATTTACTGATTTACGCTTCACATACTTGGTACTGTTAGATCGACCTCCTTCGGGGCCGCTCATGCCGCAGTAGAGTACATCGCCGCCGATCCCGCGTTTAGGATCTCATTTCAGCGTTTTGGGAAGCTCCGTTCCTTCGAGGCTTATCTGCTGGTATGTTACCCGAGTCCAGTAGGTTCTTGTACATTCGTGGTACGGGCCCCGTCCCGTCATAGTTGTCAGATAAACTCTAGAGGTCTCAGAGTAATCGCACAAGGTGGTTTTGTAAAAGGATTAAACTGCTCGCTTTAAAAAGAGTTGTTTATATATATTTTATTGGAAGGTAACCGCTTGGTTGGCTGCTTTCATTATCTTGTCTCATGTTCATGTTTAAGTTTTTATTTCACGTTTTCTCTCGATGTTGTATCACTAGGTGCCCGTAAGGCACTACCACAGTTCGGATCGGTCGTGACACTTATACTTTTAAAATCAAGTATCATATACTTTCAAATCAAGTTTCTTAACTTTAGAAATCAAGTCTCTTAACTTTAGAAATCAGGTAGCTTATACTTTTAAATCCCAAGTAACCCACACCTTTAAAATAAGTTACTTCTCTTTAAATCATGTCATTTCTCCTCTTTTAAATCAATTAAGTAAATCACTCCTTTGACTCCCCTAAAGCCGTTATAACAAACTTCCCATAAAGCCATTATAACAACCTTTGGGTTTTGGAACTAAGGCACTATCCAAGAGATTAGGAAACCACTTCCTTTTTAAGACTCTAAGTACTTCAAGTAAAACAACCTTCACTTTTGAAAATCCAACTTTTATCAAGGGAATGGATTATAACAACTTCTAATTTAAACATCCAAAGTACAATCAAGGAAGTATATAGAACAACTTCTATATTAGTCAATCCAAGTACAATCAAGGAGTAGATCATTTAAGGAGTAGGATTTATTTACTTTACCATAAGGAATCATGCTAGAAGAAGAGGAGATGGTTCACATACCTTTTCGGCTTAATCCACAAGCTAAGTCGAATACGTCGCACGTAGAATTGTTAACCTATAATGATCACACACTACTATCAACTTCTAGTTTCTAACGTAGAATGATACCAAGTATAATGTCTCTTTTTCTACGGAAAATTAGGCTTTGTTTCTACGTACTTTTCCACCTTTTTCCATGGCCCGAAATCAACAACCAATATTCCACATTTAAGGCTCAACACATCAACCAATCAAAGGGGATTACACGTCTTACAATACGTGTAAAATTCTGCCCCACAATTCATATAAAACAGTCCAACATTTATAAGGGCATTCGACCACCACAACACCAATCCTAAGTCCTTCTCCTTAATTCCTTTTCAATCCAAGTTGTTAAGTCTAACATGTTATATAGTCGTAAACAACTTTAACAACTATAATTCCTTCTTTATATAACATGCGACGACTAAACTAATAACCAAATTGAATTACAATTTCAAGGGCTAAACATGATAGTTTCGGATTAGTGGTTCCAATATCCATAACACTTATCAATCTTCATTATATATATATCATGCTTGTTTATATCCATAACTACAACAATAAGTAATCTTCAATCATTAAAACGACAAGATTGTTACCTTGATAAGCCCTTATATAACTCCAAGATTTAATGTCGCTCCTTAGAAATCTTAACTCCTTTCCTTCACGCTCCAATCCGCTATTTGAAGCCCTTAGAAGTTCACCAACAACTTCCCTTCCATTTCCAATCAAAACTTATGAAAACAACTTAGGTTTTCATCTTGCGACTAACGTGAAAACGTCGTTTTTCCGGGATCTTTCTATTGAGATATCCTTATAATACCCCTAGGAACCTTGGGTTAAAGTCTTGTGAATTATGAACTACAAATGAAATTTTTTCTTGTGGATAGCACCTCAAACCCGAGAGCTCTCAATAAGCAAGAACAAGGTCTTGAAATTTTCTAAGTGTTGAAATAAGTCTTGCTACTAGTGTAGTATATATAACACAATGAAGGGCCTAGATTAAAACATTTGTGTGGCTTGGATGAAGAAATCTAAATATCTAGTCAAGTGGCCTTATTTGACTTAGTCAATTATATCAAGCTAGGCTTGTCAAGACTTGATCATCCACTTGACTACTAACCTTGGTCACTTGACCACTTAACCTTGGTCATAATTTTCGAACAAGCCTACGTAGGGGTGACACGTGTCGCCCTCTCATTTGTCCATAAAATTTCATTTCCCGAAATTTCCATAATTGGTCAAAATATCGGACACCTTGTGGGCCCCACAAAACGTAAGATTTCTCGGGTGGGCCCTACGTGTCCAAATCCGAAAATGAAATTCCATAGTTCCGATAAATTCCAACAGTCTCAAATAACAATTCTGAGAACCCAATTCTCATTAACGAACATTTTTCCTTCCCGAGGTTCGGAAGATTTTTCCTTTGGGAAACAATTCTTTCTTTCGTTCAAACCTTTAAGTCATGTGTTCTCACGTCTATTCTCGTATACATGTCCTGTAATTTCGGGGTGTAACTTTCTTCCCCCCTTAGAAACGTCCCCGAATGTTCTTAGTCGGTTTTCAAGCTATACAAACTCCGGCATAGTCTCCTTACTATGCCTATCAATCAATACTCCACAAGACCAACGATGCCACACACGACCACCATATATCATATATATCATGCTTGTTTATATCCATAACTATAACAATAAGTAATCTTCAATCATTAAAACGACAAGATTATTACCTTGATAAGCCCTTATATAACTCCAAGATTTAATGTCGCTCCTTAGCAATCTTAGCTCCTTTCTTTCACGCTCCAATCCGCTATTTGAAGCCCTTAGAAGTTCACCAACAACTTCCCTTCCATTTCCAATCAAAACTTATGAAAACAACTTAGGTTTTCATCTTGCGACTAACGTGAAAACGTCGTTTTTCCGAGATCTTTCTATTGAGATATCCTTATAATACCCCTAGGAACCTTGAGTTAAAGTCTTGTGAATTATGAACCACAAATGAATTTTTTTCTTGTGGATAGCACCACAAACCCGAGAGCTAACCAAGGAAAAATACAGTGACTCATGCCACCCCAGCAATATCCAACAGAACCAGATATAGATGATCAAGTTCCAACAATATTTGGAAGAGGACAAGGAAGCGACACAAAATCTAGAATTTTTTATAAGCCCAAAGAGAGATAATACCTTTGTACTTATAATTTATTCTCATTACTTTAGCATTATTTTGTGTAACATCATCACATTGTGTGTTATAAACACTGTGATGATCATAGAGTACTTGATTTTAGCTTCTTCTTTCTTTTTGCACTCTTGCTTTTAGAGGCCTGCGTGCCTCAATCGGATTAGTCAGGTCATGTACTTTACTTTTCCCCTCTAGGGCCCTCTGTATCTTTATTTCCGATAAATAAAAAGCGCCTTATAAAAAATAAAAAAAACCCGAGAGCTCTCAATAAGCAAGAACAAGGTCTTAAAATTTTCTAAGTGTTGAAATAAGTCTTGCTACTGGTGTAGTATATATAACACAATGAAGGGCCTAGATTAAAACATTTGTGTGGCTTGGATGAAGAAATCTAAATATCTAGTCAAGTGGCCTTATTTGACTTTGTCAATTATATCAAGCTAGGCTTGTCAAGACTTGATCATCCACTTGACTACTAACCTTGGTCACTTGACCACTTAACCTTGGTCATAATTTTCGAACAAGCCTATGTAGGGGTGACACGTGTCGCCCTCTCATTCGTCCATAAAATTTCGTTTCCCGAAATTTCCATAATTGGTCAAAATATCGGACACCTTGTGGGCCCCACAAAACTTAAGATTTCTCGGGTGGGCCCTACGTGTCCAAATCCGAAAATGAAATTCCATAGTTCCGATAAATTCCAACAGTCTCAAATAACAATTCTGAGAACCCAATTCTCATTAACGAACATTTTTCCTTCCCGAGGTTCAGAAGATTTTTCCTTTGGGAAACAATTCTTTCTTTCGTTCAAACCTTTAAGTCTTGTGTTCTCACGTCTATTCTCGTATACATGTCCTATAATTTCGGGGTGTAACATTCTTCCCTCCTTAGAAACGTCCCCGAATGTTCTTAGTCGGTTTTCAAGCTATACAAACTCCGGCATAGTCTCCTTACTATGCCTATCAATCAATACTCCACAAGACCAACGATGTCACACACGACCACCATATATCATATATATCATGCTTGTTTATATCCATAACTACAACAATAAGTAATCTTCAATCATTAAAACGACAAGATTGTTACCTTGATAAGCCCTTATATAACTCCAAGATTTAATGTCGCTCCTTAGCAATCTTAGCTCCTTTCCTTCACGCTCCAATCCGCTATTTGAAGCCCTTAGAAGTTCACCAACAACTTCCCTTCCATTTCCAATCAAAACTTATGAAAACAACTTAGGTTTTCATCTTGCGACTAACGTGAAAACGTCGTTTTTCCGGGATCTTTCTATTGAGATATCCTTATAATACCCCTAGGAACCTTGGGTTAAAGTCTTGTGAATTATGAACCACAAATGAATTTTTTTCTTGTTGATAGCACCTCAAACCCGAGAGCTCTCAATAAGCAAGAACAAGGTCTTGAAATTTTCTAAGTGTTGAAATAAGTCTTGCTACTAGTGTAGTATATATACCACAATGAAGGGCCTAGATTAAAACATTTGTGTGGCTTGGATGAAGAAATCTAAATATCTAGTCAAGTGGCCTTATTTGACTTAGTCAATTATATCAAGTCAGGCTTGTCAAGACTTGATCATCCACTTGACTACTAACCTTGGTCACTTGACCACTTAACCTTGGTCACTTGACCACTTAACCTTGGTCATAATTTTCGAACAAGCCTTTGTAGGGGTGACACGTGTCGCCCTCTCATTCGTCCATAAAATTTTATTTCCCGAAATTTCCATAATTGGTCAAAATATCGGACACCTTGTGGGCCCCACAAAATGTAAGATTTCTCGGGTGGGCCCTACGTGTCCAAATCCGAAAATGAAATTCCATAGTTTCGATAAATTCCAACAGTCTCAAATAACAATTCTGAGAACCCAATTCTCATTAACGAACATTTTTCCTTCCCGAGGTTCGGAAGATTTTTCCTTTGGGAAACAATTCTTTCTTTCGTTCAAACCTTTAAGTCTTGTGTTCTCACGTCTATTCTCGTATACATGTCCTGTAATTTCGGGGTGTAACATTCTTCCCCCCTTAGAAACGTCCCCGAATGTTCTTAGTCGGTTTTCAAGCTATACAAACTCCGGCATAGTCTCCTTACTATGCCTATCAATCAATACTCCACAAGACCAACGATGCCACACACGACCACCATATATCATATATATCATATGTATACATAGAATGATACTAAGTATAAGGTCTCTTTTTCTATGGAAAATTGGGCAGCACTTCCTTTGTTTCTACGTACTTTTCCACCTTTTTCCAAGGCCCGAAATCTACAATCAATATGCCACATTTAAGGCTCAACACATCAACCAATCAAAGGGGATTACACGCCTTACAATATGTGTAAAATTCTGCCCCACAATTCATATAAAACAGTCCAACATTTATAAGGGCATTCGGCCACCACAACACCAATCCTAAGTCCTTCTCCTTAATTCCTTTTCAATCCAAGTTGTTAAGTCTAACATGTTATATAGTCGTAAACAACTTTAACAACTATAATTCCTTCTTTATATAACATGCGACGACTAAACTAATAACCAAATTGAATTACAATTTCAAGGGCTAAACATGCTAGTTTCGGATTAGTGGTTCCAATATCCATAACACTTATCAATCTTCATTATATGTATCTCATGATTGTTTATATCTATAACTACAACAATAAGTAATCTTCAATCATTAAAACGACAAGATTGTTACCTTGATAATCCCTTATATAACTCCAAGATTTATAGCCGCTCCTTAGCAATCTTAGCTCCTTTCCTTCACGCTCCAATCCGCTATTTGAAGCCCTTAGAAGTTCACCAACAACTTCCCTTCCATTTCCAATCAAAACTTATGAAAACAACTTAGGTTTTCATCTTGCGACTAACGTGAAAACATCGTTTTTTCGGGATCTTTCTATTGAGATATCCTTATAATACCCATAGGAACCTTGGGTTAAAGTCTTGTGAATTATGAACCACAAACGAATTTTTTTCTTGTGGATAGCACCTCAAACCCGAGAGCTCTCAATAAGAAAGAACATGGTCTTGAAATTTTCTAAGTGTTGAGATAAGTCTTGCTACTAGTGTAGTATATATAACACAATGAATGGCCTAGATTAAATCATTTGTGTGGCTTGGATGAAGAAATCTAAATATCTAGTCAAGTGGCCTTATCTGACTTAGTCAATTATATCAAGCTAGGCTTGTCAGGACTTGATCATCCACTTGACTACTAACCTTGGTCACTTGACCTCTTAACCTTGGTCACTTGACCACTTAACCTTGGTCACAATTTTTGAACAAGCCTATGTAGGGGGTGACACGTGTCGCCCTCTCATTCGTCCATAAAATTTTGTTTCCCAAAATTTCCATAATTGGTCAAAATATCGGAAACCTTGTGGGCCCCACAAAACGTAAGATTTCTCGGTTGGGCCCTACGTGTCCAAATCCGAAAATGAAATTCCATAGTTCCGATAAATTCCAACAGTCTCAAATAACAATTCTGAGAACCTAATTCTCATTAACGAACATTTTTCCTTCTCGAGGTTCGGAAGATTTTTCCTTTGGGAAACAATTCTTTCTTTCGTTCAAACCTTTAAGTCTTGTGTTCTCACGTCTATTCTCGTATACTTGTCCTGTAATTTCGGGGTGACATAACTAATTGGTTTCTATTTGGAAAACGAATATAAGTTGTGATTTCTAAACTAAGAATTAACAAACTAAAATAAATTACAGGAATAAAATAATAATGATAACACACATAATTTAATTCAGTAATGGAGGAAATTAGGGTTTCCAATCTCATCAACTATCCACTCTATCATTCATTAATGCAAGACTAGCGATTCATCTTCTTATTAATATAGCAGATTAACTGAGATGTTCTATATTCCGGTTAGGACATATAAAAACTCAACCTAAGTGAGAATTTTTTATATTTCTATGATAAATTCGATCACATAGGAGGATTAAGATCTATAACCTAAAAGATACACATGCAATCATGATACTCTCGTTCAAGATTAAACCTACGTCTAATCAACTATAGCATATTCAAATCTCCCTTTTCAGATCTCAATTTGAAATCATATAAATAATGAAAACTAATGGCCAGTTAATTTTCATTCAATAAACGCAAGTTGAATAGATCTTAATAGACGAAGAATAAACACTAACAGTGCATTAAATCATAATAGAGTTTCAAGTGAATCAACAGAAAACCCTAATAAAAGTAATTAGCTCATAGACATGCTAAGAAAACTAATTAATTCAATATCCAACATGAACTGAATTAAAGTAAAGAAAAGGAAAATAACTTGAACAAAAGATGTCTCTAATTGCTCATTGGCCTCTGGTTTCTTGCCTCCAATGTGTGATATGCTCTCAAATTCGCCTCCCCATCTTATATAATGAAAACCCATTAATAGACCTTTTTTCCCTCGTTAGAATTAGGTTTTTGGCATCATTCAACGTCATCAACGCCGCGGCTCAGCCATTAGAGTGCCGCAACTCTAATTCACTCATAGAGTTTCTGCCAGTGAGGCATCGCAACGCCTTCTTCCTCGGCCGTGGCTCTTCAGCGCCACGACTCATTTTGCTGAGAGTCTTGGCCTTTCCGTGTTTTTCGTCCGGATTTTGTTCAAAAGACACATAAAAGACTCCCTAAAACTAACTCTAAAACAGTACTAAAATCTACCTAACATAATTCAAGCCTATAGACCACCTGACCAACTCTCTGAACAATCTTATACAGTCTAACTTATCTGTGACAAATATTTCCTTTCTTGCCAAATCTCATTACACCCTTTATATGTGATACTTTCAGGAATACCCAATCACCAACAACAAACTCTAGATCTTAGCGTCGAACATCTGAATAAGACTTCTACCGCCACTGGGCAGTCAACAATCTCTCCTAGATTAACCTTACCTTTTCTACCGCTTGTTGTACCAAGTGAAGTCCCAATAATTTTGCTTCACCCAATAAAACTAACCGATATGAGACCTACACTTTCACTCATACAGGGCTTTATGTGGATCCATCTTAATACTAAAACAATAATTGTTATTGTAGGTAAATTCAATAAATGGAAAATGATCTTCCCAACTCTCTTTAAAGTCCAAGACACAAGTTTGTAGCATATCCTCAAGCGTCAGAATAGTGCGCTCGACCTTTTCGTCTGTCTCTGGATGGAAAGCTATACTGATATTAACCTAAGTACACAAACCTTTCTGGAAAGATCTCCAGAAGTTAGCTAAAAATTAGGCATCTCTATCAGATATAATGGAAATTGGAACCCCATGAAGCCGAACTATCTCTTTGGCATACAACTATGCATAATCTTCAGCTGGATACCTAGTTCTAATAGATAGAAAATTAGCTAACTTTTTAAGCTTGTCAATAATAACCCAGATGGAGTCAAACTTCCGATAAGAACGAGGTAAACCTGTAATGAAATCCATATTGTTTATCTCCCATTTTCACATCGGAATCTCTATATTCTAAAGCAAATCCGCAGGCTTCTGATGCTCAATCTTGACCTGCTGGCAATTTGGACACTAAGCTACAAACTCTATAATATTTCTTTTCATATCATTCCACCAGTAAACCTATTGAAGATCATGGTACATCTTAGTAAAATCAAGATGAATAGAGTATGTTGACTAATGAATATTTGTCATAATCCGCCCTCAGAGCCCTTTAACATCAGGCACACAGAACCGACCTCTGTATCTAAGAACCCCGTCATCTGACATGACACGACCCGAATCTCGGGCCCGCGACTGGTGCCCTACCTGGGCACCTTTTTACCCAAACGACACAAGTTACCTGCGGAAGTTAAATAACACTTTTTTTTAAACAAACATGCAAGGGCAAAGCCGATAAGGCTGCCGTATATATATAATCAAAAGAGACTACACTGTACACTAGTCCAATCCCACATATGAATACAGACCTCTAAGAGTTTTACATAACTATGACGGGACAAGGCCCCGCCGTACCCATAACTGTACAAAAGCCTGTAAAGAAGATCTATACCAAAATGATAAGTCCCAGAACAAATGGAGCTATCCCAAAAACTCTGTGCAAGGATCCTACACTTGTAGATCACCAAACTGCATACCTAAACCTGCGGCATGAACGCAGCCCCCCGGAGAAAGGGGGGTCAGTACGAAAAATGTACCAAGTATGTGAAACAATAAGTACTTTAAGGGAGATCACACAGTCCAAATATAACAGAAGGCAAGTATGATAATCAAAATAACAGTACAATTTCACCTTACAAATATGAGAGTAATGAGAGTCACATCAAATACAGGAACACCTACCCAAAAATCAATATGTATATCTATTTCATGGGAATCGAACCCGCATAGGTAATTACACCCGCATGAGTATCTCTACTCGCATCACGGATCTTGTCCGTGAATTATTCATGGGAATCGAACTCGCATAGGAATCGAACTCGCATAGGAATCGAACCTGCATAGGTATTTATACTCGCATGAGTATCTCTACTCGCATCATGGAAGCACATCCATGGATCAAATATGCACAAGTACTGTCAAGGAATAAAACCAAGGTACCAACACATCTGATACAAAATATTAAAATAAACCAAGACAATACCATGTCTTCATCTCTACAATAAACCTCAAGACACTAACACCCGTAGTATCAAGACACTTCCACTTTTAACAATCAAGTTACTACACTTTTAACTCAAGTAAGTTATACTTTTAACACCAACAAGGATTTATGTCGGAATCATGGATGTTCTCACATGATCCAAATATACAATTATCACAAATATTTATGTCGGAATCATGGACGTTCTCACATGATCCAACTATACAATTATCACAAGCAACTATGTGTATTTTGAATCATCTTTTGACTTTCTATAAAACCGTTATAACAACTTCCCATAAAGCCATTATAAAATTTTCATTTTAGAAAACTAAGGCACTATCACATCTTTCTTTTTAATAAAACCAAGGAATTTTCATGTCATGTAACATTAGGGAAATGAACCCAAAGTAATATGTACGTCTATTCTAAAAAAAGAATCATTTAATGCTATATTAGGGAGTTGAACCCCAAAGTACTACATACACTCATCTTAATAAAAAGAATCCATTTTATGTACTAAACCCCAAGATACTAACACTCATAGTATCAAGGCACGTCTACTTTTCAAATCAAGATACTACACCTTTAGAAATTCAATTCAAGGTTTTGAAATCAAGTAAATCCTACTTTCAAATTGTCACGACCCGACCTCGGGCCCGCGACTGGTGCCTTACCCCGGTCACCCTAGTGATAATACATCAGAGAAAAACAGCGGAAATGAAAACTTATAGACATGCACAAATATGAAATAAGGAACAGGCTAACCAAAACAGTCACCCTTATGCATATATATAAAACCCGAACAGTTATCCTTTACAAGCCCAACTCACAACAGTACTACAGACCTCTAAGAGTTTTTTTATAACAACTACGACGGGACAGGGCCCCGCCATACCCCTGAATATACAAGAACCTACAATCTCAGGGGATCATACCAAAAGATAAGCCTCCGGAGAAACGAAGCTTCCCATTACGCAGAACCGTGATCCTAAGAGCGAGGATCAACAACCAGTGTACCTTTACCTGCGACATGAACGCAACCCCCCGAAGGAGGTCAGTACAACAGGTACCAAGCATGTGAAACTGAAAGTACTGTAATGAAATCATGGCATCCTATAAAAATAGGAGATATGCATGATAACCAAAATACAGTATACAAAGCCCTTTTTAGAAACAATAAACACCAAAGAAGATCAAGTCTTTTACCCTTTCTTTTTTTCAAAACTGAAAATCAACCGTGCCCCATTTTCCTTTAACAAGAGTCATAACATGTATGCCCCGCTTCGGGACTCGGTGTAAAGTCATAAAGTGTACATGTCCCGGACCATCCCTGGGACTCGTTGTAAAGTCATACAAATCGTATAACAAATATAACATGTCCCAGCCCATTCTGGGACTCGGTGTGAAATCGTATCCGTCGTATAACAAGTATAACATATCCCGGCCCATTCTAGGACTCGGTGTGAAATCGTAAGGTGTACATGTCCCGGCCCATCCCTGGGACTCGGTGTGAAATCATAAGGTGTACATGTCCCGGACCATCCCTGGGACTCGGTGTGAAATCGTAAGGTGTAAATGTCCCGACCCATCCCTGGGCCTCGGTGTGAAATCGTAAGGTGTACATGTCCCGGCCCATCCCTGGGACTCGGTGTGATATCAACCATAGTATTTTAAACCATACTTTTAAACAAATCAAGACAATACCATGCCTTCCCTTTTTAAACAAAACACTTCTCCTTTTTACAGTCAAGTAACAATATACTTTTCAAAATAGTTTAAGTTTCATAACTTCAAATACTCAAGTCTCTTATCTTTCAAGATCAAGTCTCTTATCTTTCAAGATCAAGTCTCTTATCTTTCAAGATCAAGTCTCTTAACTTTTAGAAATCAAGTTTCTTACTTTGGAAATCAATACTTGTTTATAACGATCTTATTAAAGCAGCCATGATCTAGAAAATGAAATACAATTTTGTCTTATTTAGCTTCTATGCAGATGGAGAATTCTACTCATTTTAATTTAATTGATTGCCGATACATTTTCTTTTATTAACGCTGCAATGTCTTGTTCGATACTTATTCTCATTAGTGCAGTAAATTAGCAAAGACAACTCGACTCCAAATACTTCCTAACGACTCTTACCAACATCCCCCATAAGACTTGGTAAGAACTTAGGATATCTTTCACATAGAGTAAAAAAACATACATACCTCTTAACTTCTAAGAGTAGAAGGAATCATGAAATAACACCACATGTATATTTCATACATAGAATCATGCCCAAAAGGAGGAAGAGGTTCACATACCTCGCGACGATTATCGACAAGTAGCAAAATGCTCCAAGTACTTTAACCTTGATAGTTATTCCATCCCTTAAGTAGAATACGCTATACGTAGTACTTCAACCCTAAAATGGCCATAATACGTCTATTAACTTCTAGCTTCAAACGTAGAATATTCTAAGTATAAGGTCTCTTATTCTACGGAAAATCGGGCAGCACTTCCCCCGTTTCTACATACTTTTCCACCTTTTTCAAGGCCCGAAAACAATAACCAACATGCCACATTTAAGGCGCAACAATTCAACAAATAAGAAGGGGATTACACGCCTAAATGGACGTATAAAATTCTGCCCCTTTAAACAACCAAAACCGAAATGGAAACAAGTCCATAGTCCAAAGTAAAGGCAGTCCAATGTAAATACAGTCTAAAGTAAATACAGTCCAATGTAAATACAGTCCATTAGTTGGTGTCCTTGGCCAACTACTACAATCAAACTTACCCAATTTTCGGCTAGCATGCCGGAATTACTTCATTAATCTTCCAACTTATATTCCAATCTTTATATAAGTTATAATTCCTTTGTTATTACTGTTGACAGGTAATAGATACATTTTTACCATTTTAATGGCTAACATGCCAATTTCCATTTCAACAAGCTTACAAGATACAAATCTTTCCAAACTTCATTCCACATATCTCATACTCCATAATATACTACCAACATAAATAATATCCAACTTCACAAGGAGGACAAAGTTCATTACCTCAAAAAGCCCAAAAATATCCAAGAACCTAAAGTCGCTCCTTAGCAAGTTTAGCTCCAAATCCTTACGTTCCAATCCGCTACAAGCAACCCGTAGAAGCTCCTAACCAACTTCTCTTCAAGATTCAACTCCAAAAAGTGAAGAACATTTAGGTTCCAAAACTACCAACTTTCGGCCAAGGGGTATATTTAAGGCTAGGGGTGTGAAATCTTGTCTAATTCTTGGTTCACAATCTTCCTAACACCTTAAGGAAGAACACTTAGGAGTTTGAGAATTATTGGACAAATCTTGCTCAAGAAAGTGAGGCTTGGCTGAGAGATAAGGGAGAAAGAGGGAGGATTTCATGTCTTGAAATGTTCTAAGTGTGGAAGATTTCATCAACAAGGGTTGTATATATAAGACAACCAAGGTCTAGGATTAAAATAAGTGTGTGGTTGAGATTGGGGACAAGTGTGTGTGGATCCCACAAGCCACTTGTCCACACAAAATATCTTGCAAGACTTGGCCACATGTCTTGGCCACTTGACACTCAATTTCGGCCAACAAGGCCACATGGGGGTGACACGTGTCGCCCTCCTATTTGTCCAAAATATTTCATCTTTCGAAATATCCATAATCGGTCAAAATCTCGAAAATAATATGGGCCCCACAAAACCGTAAATTTCTCCCGTGGGCCCCACGTGACCATTTCCGGAAAATAAAATCCATAATTCTCTAATATTCCAAGAAGTCCAAATACCAAATCTGGAAATCCAATTCCCATTTACGAACCTTTTCCTTCACAAAAACCGGAAAATTTTCCGTCGGAAAAATCAAATCTTTCTTCCTTTCCAATCTTAATGTCGTATTCTCGTACGTACGTCCTCACATACATACCCTGGAACTACGGGGTGTAACATTCTTCCCCTCTTAGAAAAATTCGTCCCGAATGTTCCTTCAAGGTCTCCAACCATACATGCACCGGTATAGTCTTCACTACTATAATTACAAAACCAATTATGCCACACATGACTCCCACTCATGGTCTAAAGGATACTCTCTTCGCACCTTTACTTCATATAAATAATTACTCCCATACTTTTAACACATGTTCGCTCCTTTTCGTATTCGTCGTACTCTCCTCGTACAACCGAACTCCTTCTAGTATACGTACCACACTTCAGTCATTGCTTCAGTATTTTTCAAAACCCTGGAGTTACCACCTCCAAACTTGGTCATCTCACTAGCTTCAATTTCCTTTTAAGGCCATTCTCGGCCTTCACGACCCGGTTCTGGTCGAACGCGTCTACGAACTCGTACAATGGTTACCTAGACTTGGGCCTTGCACTCTCGTGACCCTATCACATAGCGGGACCACCCAAGCTGACTCCACTTCATTCCGGGCTGCGGGTTGATCCGTGAATGGTCCTCAACCCGACCCATTTCGTACCAACTCTTGTTCCCGTCCGAAACAATCTTACTTATTCACGTCATGAAAGCTACCACTTTCATTCCACACAACCCATGGAATTATCACACCAATACTCCACGTATATAACGTACTTCGACTAATATCCACCGTAAAATCTTTTACTTAGGACGACCTTACATCTAAGGTCTCTACGGTTATCAACATTCTACGGTTCATAATCACCATGTCCCCAAACTTACCCTTTCTACTAACCAGGCTATCTTAAACACAATTTAACACAATACTATCCGAGTATAACACTTACTAGTCTCTAAAGGTTGAAGATATACCTGTAAATATTGCTCCGCTTCCCTTTGCCGCGCTAATCATAATCCTGCCCTGCAGGGTGCCTAGCTATAGAATGCGATGAACCCGCAACTGATCCGGTAGACTGAGTCATTCCACATGTATCCCTCCTACTAGGACATTTTCTCATCATATGGCCCTGACGGCCGCAGGTAAAATAAGCACCAGTAAAAAGACGACATTCCCCGGGATGACGCCTGCCACATCGTGAACACTGAGGGAAAAATGAATCCGGCTAGAACCTATGTATATCTCAGAACTAAGCCCCGAGCTCGACTCAGCCTCGAATACCCGAACGCCTCAAGATCGCGAGGACCACTCTGTACTGGCGGAGACGCATAACTAGCCTGCTACTGTGGTGGTCCGCCCCGAAAGTTACCAAAGGACCCTGCTGTTCTGGCCCTCTTCTGCTGATCTTGGTCATTCCGTCGACCTCTACGTTCCTCAGCCTGCTGCGCATAAGCCTGCATGCAGGCAATGTCCATGCCTGGCTGAAGAGGTACACCCGTGCAACCCTCCGCTAAATAATGATCGAGCCATGTGATATAGCAGTGCACTCTATCCTCCATGTATGCCACTAAAGCGGGGACATACCGAGCCAACGAGTCAAACTTTACGTTGTACTCCCGAATCGTCCGCCCGTTCTGCCTCAACATCATAAATCTATCTGCCCGAACTCTCCTCATCTGCGAAGGCAAGAAGTGTGTAAGAAATGCCCTTGAGAACTCGTCCCAACCAGCTGGAAGCGCATGTTCCCTCCGACGTTCCTCGAATCAAACCATTGATCGCAGTATCACGCAGCCGATGTGAACCCAATACCACCGACTCTGTCTCTGAGGCCTTGATCACTTTCATGATTCGCTGCAACTGTCGAATAAACTCCTGGGGATCATCCTCAGTTCTCGAATCATAGAACTCCGGTGGATTGCAACTCAAGAAATCCCGAAGCCTCAAACTATCAGATCTAGGGTGAACCACCGGTACTGCCGGAACCACCGGCTCCCGTCTGTCCTCATGCCTTGCCATAATCCTAGCTAGTAACTGGGCCATCTCTTTGTAACTCATATCTTCGGCTCCTGGCCATGGAACCGAGGCTCGATATCCGCCTCGATGAAACTCTATCGCCGCGCTAAACTCGCTGGGCCAAGGGCGTCAGAACTCCCCATCCAAGTACCACCTCGGGTAATAATCGGGCTGTGCCTCGCAACCTTCGTGTTCGCTCGCAGCCTCTCGCCGCTTGCCCTTCGGGCCACGGTTGCTCTTGCGTAGGCATAACTGGTACATAAGAATAAGTCAGAGGGAGTCAAACTTATAACACAGCTCTAAGGCACGATCTCAGAGTGAGAAGAATGGAAACCAATCCTAAATATCCTGCAGCCTCCTGATTATAGGTGTGGTTCACAACACGCCGATAATCAAGACTCTACTAGATACGGTCTGTAGACACTTTCCGAGGACTAACTGCTCTGATACAACTTTTGTCACGAACCGACCTCGGGCCCGCGACTGTTGCCTTACCCCGGGCACCCTAGTGATAATACATCAAAGAAAAACAGCGGAAATGAAAACTTATAGACATGCACAAATATGAAATAAGGAACAGGCTAACCAAAACGGTCACCCTTATGCATATATATAAAACCCGAACAGTTATCCTTTACAAGCCCAACTCACAACAGTACTACAGACCTCTAAAAGTTTTTTTTATAACAACTACGACGGGACAGGGCCCCGCCATACCCCTAAATATACAAGAACCTACAATCTCAGGGGATCATACCAAAAGATAAGCCTCCGGAGAAACGGAGCTTCCCAATACGCAGAACCGTGATCCTAAGAGCGAGGATCAACAACCGGTGTACCTCTACCTGCGGCATGAACGCAGCCCCCCGAAGGAGGTCAGTACAACAGGTACCAAGTATGTGGCCAGAAATCAGCGTAATGAAATCATGGCAGCCTATAAAAACAGGAGACATGCATGATAACCAAAATAGAGTATACATCGTCCTTTTTAGAAACAATAAACACCAAAGAACATCAAGTCTTTTACCCTTTCTTTTTTACAAAACTGAAAATCAACCGTGCCCCATTTTCCTTTAACAAGAGTCATAAAATGTGTAACATGTTCCGGCCCCCTTTCTGGGACTCGGTGTAAAGTCATAAAGTGTACATGTCCCGGCCCATCCCTGGGACTCGGTGTAAAGTCATATAAATCGTATAACATGTCCCGGCCCATTCTGGGAATCGGTGTGAAATCGTATCTGTCGTATAACACGTATAACATGTCCCGGCCCATTCTGGGACTCGGTGTGAAATCGTAAGGTGTACATGTCCCAGCCCATCCCTGGCACTCGGTGTGAAATCGTAAGGTGTACATGTCCCGACCCATCCCTGGGACTCGGTGTGAAATCGTAAGGTGTACATGTCCCGGTCCATCCCTGGGACTCGGTGTGATATCAACCATAGTATTTTAAACCATCCTTTTAAACAAATCAAGACAATACCATGCCTTCCCTTTTTAAACAAAACACTTCTCCTTTTTACAGTCAAGTAACAATATACTTTTCAAAATAGTTTAAGTTTCATAACTTCAAATACTCAAGTCTCTTATCTTTCAAGATCAAGTCTCTTATCTTTCAAGATCAAGTCTCTTAACTTTTAGAAATCAAGTTTCTTACTTTGGAAATCAAGAAATCAATACTTGTTTATAACGATCTTATTAAAGCAGTCATGATCTAGAAAATGTAATACAATTTTGTCTTATCTTAGCTTCTATGCAGATGGAGAATTCTACTCATTTTAATTTAATTGATTGCCGATACATTTTCTTTTATTAACGCTGCAATGGCTTGTTCGATACTTATTCTCATTCGTGCAGTAAATTAGCAAAGTCAACTCGACTACAAATACTTCCTAACGACTCTTACCAACATCCCCCATAAGACTTGGTAATAACTTAGGATATCTTACACATAGAGTAAAACAACATACACACCTCTTAACTTCTAAGAATAGAAGGAATTATGAAATAACACCACATGTATATTTCATACATAGAATCATGCCCAAAAGGAGGAAGAGGTTCACATACCTCGCGATGATTATCGACAAGTAGCAAAATGCTCCAAGTACTTCAGCCTTGATAGCTATTCCATCCCTTAAGTAGAATACGCTATATGTAGTACTTTAACCCTAAAATGGCCATAATACATCTATTAACTTCTAGATTCAAACGTAGAATATTCTAAGTATAAGGTCTCTTATTCTACGAAAAATCGGGCAGCACTTCCCCCGGTTCTACATACTTTTTCACCTTTTTCAAGGCCCGAAAACAATAACCAACATGCCACATTTAAGGCGCAACAATTCAACAACTAAAGAAGGGGATTACACGCCTAAATGGACGTATAAAATTCTGCCCCTTTAAACAACCAAAACCGAAATGGAAACAAGTCCATAGTCCAAAGTAAAGGCATTCCAATGTAAATACAGTCCAAAGTGAATACAGTCCAAAGTAAATACAGTCCAATATAAATACAGTCCATTAGTTGGTGTCCTTGGCCAACTACTACAATCAAACTTATCCAATTTTCGGCTAGCATGCCGGAATTACTTCATTAATCTTCCAACTTATATTCCAATCTTTATATAAGTTATAATTACTTTGTTATTACTGTTGACAGGTAATAGATACGTTTTTACCATTTTAATGGCTAACATGCCAATTTTCATTTCAACAAGCTTACAAGATCCAAATCTTTCCAAACTTCATTCCACATATCTCATACTCCATAATATACTACTAACATAAATAATATCCAACTTCACAAGGAGGACAAAGTTCATTACCTCAAAAAGCCCAAAAATATCCAAGAACCTAAAGTCGCTCCTTAGCAAGTTTAGCTCCAAATACTTACGTTTCAATCCTCTACAAGCAACCCGTAGAAGCTCCTAACCAACTTCTCTTCAAGATTCAACTCCAAAAAGTGAAGAACACTTAGGTTCCAAAACTACCAACTTTCGGCCAAGGGGTATATTTAAGGCTAGGGGTGTGAAATCTTGTCTAATTCTTGGTTCACAATCTTCCTAACACCTTAAGGAAGAACACTTAGGAGTTTGAGAATTATTGGACAAATCTTGCTCAAGAAAGTGAGGCTTGGCCGAGAGATAAGGGAGAAAGAGGGAGGATTTCATGTCTTGAAATGTTCTAAGTGTGGAAGATTTCACCAACAAGGGTTGGATATATAATACAACCAAGGGCTAGGATTAAAACAAGTGTGTGGTTGAGATTGGGGACAAGTGTGTGTGGATCCCACAAGCCACTTGTCCACACAAAATATCTTGCAAGACTTGGCCACTTGTCTTGGCCAGTTGGCACTCAATTTCGGCCAACAAGGCCACATGGGGGTGACACGTGTCGCCCTCCTATTGGTCCAAAATATTTCATCTTCCGAAATATCCATAATCGGTCAAAATCTCGAAAATAATGTGTGCCCCACAAAACCGTAAATTTCTCCCGTGGGCCCCACGTGACCAATTCCGGAAAATAAAATCCATAATTCTCTTATATTCCAAGAAGTCCAAATACCAAATCTGGGAATCAAATTCCCATTTACGAACCTTTTCCTTCACAAAAACCGGAAAATTTTCCGTCAGTAAAATCAAATCTTTCTTTCTTTCCAATCTTAATGTCGTATTCTCGTACCTACGTCCTCACATACATACTCTGGAACTACGTGGTGTAACATTCTTCCCCTCTTAGAAACATTCATCCCAAATGTTACTTCAAGGTCTCCAACCATACATGCGCCGGTATAGTCTTCACTACTATACTTACAAAACCAATTATTCCACACATGGCCATAATATAAC
The DNA here is from genome assembly GCA_029844215.1 of Przewalskia tangutica. Lineage (NCBI taxonomy): Eukaryota > Viridiplantae > Streptophyta > Magnoliopsida > Solanales > Solanaceae > Przewalskia > Przewalskia tangutica. The sequence continues at coordinate 1,838,578 of JAQGDG010000029.1, forward strand.
ACACGCGCAATACTTAAATCCAAGACAACGAGGAATCACCTCTAAAGTGTAACATCACACTTAACTCCCACTCATGTTCTAAAGGATACTCTCTTCGCACCTTTACTTCATATAAATAATTACTCCCATACTTTTAACACATGTTCGCTTCTTTTCTTATTCGTCGTACTCTCCTCGTACAACCGCACTCCTTCTAGTATACGGACCACACTTCAGTCATTGCTTCAGTCTTTTTCAAAACCCTGGAGTTACCACCACCAAACTTGGTCATCTCACTAGCTTCAATTTCCTTTTAAGGCCATTCTCGGCCTTCACGACCCGGTTCTGGTCGAACGCGTCTACGAACTCGTACAATGGTTACCTAGACTTGGGCCTTGCACTCTCGTGACCCTATCACATAGCGGGACCACCTCAAGCTGACTCTACTTCATTCCGGGCTGCGGGTTGACCCGTGAATGGTCCTCAACCCGACCCATTTCGTACCAACTCTTGTTCCCGTCCGAAATAATCTTACTTATTCACGTCATGAAAGCTACCACTTTCATTCCACACAACCCATGGAATTATCACACCAATACTCCACGTATATAACGTACTTCGACTAATATCCACCGTAAAATCTTTTACTTAGGACGGCCTTACATCTAAGGTCTCTACGGTTATCAACATTCTACGGTTCATAATCACCATGTCCCCAAACTTACCCTTTCTACTAACCAGGCTATCTTAAACAAAATTTAACACAATACTATCCGAGTATAACTTACTAGTCTCTAAGGGTTGAAGATATACCTGTAAATATTGCTCCGCTTCCCTTTGCCGCGCTAATCATAATCCTGCCCTGCAGGGCGCCTAGCTATAGAAGGCGATGAACCCGCAACTGATCCGGTAGGCTGAGTCATTCCACCTGTATCCCTCCTACTAGGACATTTTCTCATCACATGGCCCTGACGGCCGCAGGTAAAATAAGCACCAGTAAAAAGACGACATTCTCCGGGATGACGCCTGCCACATCGTGAACACTGAGGGAAAAATGAATCCGGCTGGCTAGAACCTATGTATATCTGTGAACCAGAAGCCCTGGAGCTCTGACCAGCTCCTGAATACCCCGAACGTCCTGAAGATTGTGGAGGACCACTCTGTACTGGCGGAGGCGCATAACTAGCCTGCTGCTGAGGCGGTCCGCCCCGAAAGTTACCAAAGGACCCTGCTGTTCTGGCCCTCTTCTACTGATCTTGGTCATTCCGTCGACCTCTACGTTCCTCGCTTGTCGCGCATAAGCTGCATACGCAATGTCCATGCTCGTCAAGAGGTACACCCGTGCAACCCTCCGCTAAATAATGATCGAGCCCTGTGATATAGCGGTGCACTCTATCCTCCATGTCTTCCACTAAAGCGGGGACATACCGAGCCAATGAGTCAAACTCTACGTTGTACTCTCGAACCGTCCGCCCGTTCTGCCTCAACATCATAAATCTATCTGCCCGAGCTCTCCTCATCTGCGAAGGCAAGAAGTGTGTAAGAAATACCCCTGAGAACTCGTCCCAACCAGCTGGACGCGCATGCTCCCCAGGCGGTTCCATGAATAAAACCACGATCATTGCGATCACGCGGTGATGTGAACCAATACCACCGACTGCCTCTCGAGGCCTTGATCACTTTCATGATTCGCAATCGCCGAATAAACTCACGAAGATCTTCCTCGCCGGTTCGATCCATAGAACTCCGGTGAATTGCAACTCAAGAAATCCGGAAGTCTCAAACTATCGGATCTAGGGTGAACCATAGGTACTGCCGGAACCACCGGCTCCCGTTTGTCCTCATGCCTTGCCACAATCCTAGCTAGTAACTGGGCCATCTCTTTGTAACCCATATCCTCGGCTTCTGGTCGTGGAACTGGAGACTCTGATATCATGGCCTCAGTAGAAACTGCTGCCGCTGCGCTAAACTCTGCTGGGGCTGGCGGCGTCGCAGAACTCCCATCCAAGTACCACCTCGTAATAATCGGGCTGTGCCCTCGCAACCCTCTGTGTTCTACTCGCAGCTCCCTCTGCTGCCTTGCCCTTCTGAGCCCTGGTTGCCTTGCGTAGAGGCATAACTGGTACATAAGAATACGCGGAGGAGTCCAACTTATAACACACTCTAAGGCACGATCTCGAGTGAGAAGAATGGAAACCAATCCTAAATATCTGCACTCTGATTATAGGTGTGGTGCACAACACGCCGATAATCAAGACTCTACTAGATACGGTCTGTAGACACTTTCCGAGGATTAACTGCTCTGATACAACTTTTGTCACGACCCGACCTCGGGCCCACGACTGGTGCCTTACCTCGGGCACTCTAGTGATAATACATCAAAGAAAAACAGCGGAAATGAAAACTTACAGACATGCACAAATATGAAATAAGGAACAGGCTAACCAAAACGGTCACCCTTCTGCATATATATAAAACCCAAACAGTAATCCTTTACAAGCCCAACTCACAACAGTACTACAGACCTCTAAGAGTTTTTTTTATAACAACCACGATGGGACAGGGCCTCGCCATACCCCTGAATGTACAAGAACCTACAATCTCAGGAGATCATACCAAAAGATAAGCCTCCGGAGAAACGGAGCTTCCCAATACGCAGAACCGTGATCCTAAGAGCGAGGATCAACAACCGGTGTACCTTTACTGCATGAACGCACTGAAGGAGGTCGATGCAACAGTACCAAGTATGGCCCGAAATCTTGTAATGAAATCATGGAAGCCTATAAAAACAGGAGACATTCATGATAACCAAAATACAGTATACAGAGCCCTTTTTAGAAACAATAAACACCAAAGAACATCAAGTCTTTTACCCTTTCTTTTTTTCAAAACTGAAAATCAACCGTACCCCATTTTCCTTTAACAAGAGTCATAAAATGTGTAACATGTTCTGGCCCCCTTTCTGGGACTCGGTGTAAAGTTATAAAGTGTACATGTCCCGGCCCATCCCTGGGACTCGATGTAAAGTCATATAAATCGTATAAAACGTATAACATGTCCCGACCCATTCTGGACTCGGTGTGAAATCGTATCCGTCGTATACGTATAACATGTCCCGGCCCATTCTGGGACTCGGTGTGAAATCGTAAGGTGTACATGTCCCGGCCCATCCCTGGGACTCGGTGTGAAATCGTAAGGTGTACATGTCCCGGCCCATCCCTGGGACTCGGTGTGAAATCGTAAGGTGTACATGTCCCGGCCCATCCCTGGGACTCGGTGTGAAATCGTAAGGTGTACATGTCCCGACCCATCCCTGGGACTCGGTGTGAAATCGTAAGGTGTACATGTCCCGGTCCATCCCTGGGACTCGGTGTGATATCAACCATAATATTTTAAACCATCCTTTTAAACAAATCAAGACAATACCATGCCTTCCCTTTTTAAACAAAACACTTCTCCTTTTTACAGTCAAGTAACAATATACTTTTCAAAATAGTTTAAGTTTCATAACTTCAAATACTCAAGTCTCTTATCTTTCAAGATCAAGTCTCTTATCTTTCAAGATCAAGTCTCTTAACTTTTAGAAATCAAGTTTCTTACTTTGGAAATCAAGAAATCAATACTTGTTTATAACGATCTTATTAAAGCAACCATGATCTAGAAAATGTAATACAATTTTGTCTTATCTTAGCTTCTATGCAGATGGAGAATTCTACTCATTTTAATTTAATTGATTGCCGATACATTTTCTTTTATTAACGCTGCAATGGCTTGTTCGATACTTATTCTCATTCGTGCAGTAAATTAGCAAAGTCAACTCGACTCCAAATACTTCGTAACGACTCTTACCAGCATCCCCCATAAGACTTCGTAAGAACTTAGTATATCTTTCACATAGAGTAAAACAACATACATACCTTTTAACTTCTTAAGAGTAGAAGGAATCATGAAATAACACCACATATATATTTCATACATAGAATCATGCCCAAAAGGAGGAAGAGGTTCACATACCTCGCGACGATTATCGACAAGTAGCAAAATGCTCCAAGTACTTCAGCCTTGATAGCTATTCCATCCCTTAAGTAGAATACGCTATACATAGTACTTCAACCCTAAAATGGCCATAATACGTCTATTAACTTCTAGCTTCAAACGTAGAATATTCTAAGTATAAGGTCTCTTATTCTACGGAAAATCGGGCAGCATTTCCCCCGTTTCTACATACTTTTCCACCTTTTTCAAGGCCCGAAAACAATAACCAACATGCCACATTTAAGGCGCAACAATTCAACAACTAAAGAAGGGGATTACACGCCTAAATGGACGTATAAAATTCTGCCCCTTTTAACAACCAAAACCGAAATGAAAACAAGTCCATAGTCCAAAGTAAAGGCAGTCCAATGTAAATACAGTCCAAAGTAAATACAGTCCAATGTAAATACAGTCCATTAGTTGGTGTCCTTGGCCAACTACTACAATCAAACTTACCCAATTTTCGGCTAGCATGTCGGAATTACTTCATTAATCTTCCAACTTATATTCCAATCTTTATATAAGTTATAATTACTTTGTTATTACTGTTGACAGGTAATAGATACGTTTTTACCATTTTAATGGCTAACATGCCAATTTCCATTTCAACAAGCGTACAAGATCCAAATCTTTCCAAACTTCATTCCACATATCTGATACTCCATAATATACTACCAACATAAATAATATCCAACTTCACAAGGAGGACAAAGTTCATTACCTCAAAAAGCCCAAAAATATCCAAGAACCTAAAGTCGCTCCTTAGCAAGTTTAGCTCCAAATCCTTACGTCCAATCCGCTACAAGCAACCCGTAGAAGCTCCTAACCAACTTCTCTTCAAGATTCAACTCCAAAAAGTGAAGAACACTTAGGTTCCAAAACTACCAACTTTCGGCCAAGGGGTATATTTAAGGCTAGGGGTGTGAAATCTTATCTAATTCTTGGTTCACAATCTTCCTAACACCTTAAGGAAGAACACTTAGGAGTTTAAGAATTATTGGACAAATCTTGCTCAAGAAAGTGAGGCTTGGCCGAGAGATAAGGGAGAAAGAGGGAGGATTTCAAGTCTTGAAATGTTCTAAGTGTGGAAGATTTCATCAACAAGGGTTGGATATATAAGACAACCAAAGGCTAGGATTAAAACAAGTGTGTGGTTGAGATTGGGGACAAGTGTGTGTGGATCCCACAAGCCACTTGTCCACACAAAATATCTTGCAAGACTTGGCCACTTTTCTTGGCCACTTGGCACTCAATTTCGGCCAACAAGGTCACATGGGGGTGACAAGTGTCGCCCTACTATTGGTCCAAAATATTTCATCTTCCGAAATATCCATAATCGGTCAAAATCTCGAAAATAATATGGGCCCCACAAAACCGTAAATTTCTCCCGTGGGCCCTACGTGACCAATTCCCGAAAATAAAATCCATAATTCTCTAATATTTCAAGAAGTCCAAATACCAAATCTGAGAATCCAATTCCCATTTACGAACCTTTTTCTTCACAAAAACCGGAAAAATTTCCGTCGGAAAAATCTAATCTTTCTTCCTTTCCAATCTTAATGTCGTATTCTCGTACGTACGTCCTCACATACATACCCTGGAACTACGGGGTGTAACACAAATCTTCAAGTAACTCATACCTTTAAATCAAGTTACTTCTCTTTAAAATCAAGTCATTTATCCTCTTTAAATCAATCAACTTCTTCTCTTTAAGATCAAGTAACTTCTTCTCTTTAAAATCAATTAACTTGTTCTCTTTAAATCAAGTACTTCCATTTAAAACTCAAGGTACTATGAATGGAATAGAAACAACTTCCTTTCTAAAACTCAAAGTACTTTAAATGAAATAGAAACAACTTTTTCTTTTAAGAACCCAAGGTACTATAAGTAGACCCACTTTCACTTTTAAGAGCCCAAAGTATTATAAGTAAAACAACTTTCACTTTTGAAACCCAAAGTACTATAAGTAAAACAACTTTCACTCTTTGAAACCCAAAGTACTATAAGTAAAACAACTTTCACTCTTTGAAACCCAAAGTACTATAAGTAGAACCACTTTCATTTTAAACATCCAAAAGTACAATCAAGGAAGTATATATAACAACTTCTATATTAGGAAATCCAAGTACAATCAAGGAAGTATATAGAACAACTTCTATATTAGGAAATCCAAGTACAATCAAGGAATAGATCATTAAGGAGTAGGATTTACTCACTTTTTGGCGACTAACCAACTCTACAATCTAGAATACGTCTCAAAGTACTTCAACCTATAAACACAATAACATGTTTATCAATTTCAAGCTTTCTAAGGTAGATTAATACCAACAAAAGGGTCTCTTATTCTACGGAAAATTGGGCAGCACTTCCGCTGTTTCTACGTACTTTTCCACCTTTTCCAAGGCCCGAATTCAACAACCAACAAGCCACACTTAAGGGCATAACCAACAGTTAACCAAAGGGGATTACACGCCTAACTTGATGTGTAAAATTCTGCCCCACAATCACATTAAAACAATCCACAGTAATAGTCCATAAATAAACAACATTAAGGGTACAATGTGAAGCCTTTAACACCCTTATTCTTCAGGAATTTCATTAGCCATTTATCCACATTAAACATACATGTTGGTGGCTGATTTTCAATCAGTTTATACCACAAAACAGTCCATCAAAACTGCATAACGATACCCCACAGTGTTTGGCAAATCTCGGCCAACAACTACAATCCAATTACCATTTTCTTAATCCTTTTTAATCTAATTTGAATTCCAATACTTCCATATAAGTTATAACAACTTATTAACAACAATATTACTCCATTATAACATGCAATAGGTGACGTTAATAACGACAATAACCAACGAAACCCGATAATCACCAAATATGTCCATTCACGGTTTTAGCCCCAAAAATGGTTCAAACACTTTTTATTCTTCATTATTTTTAGAACAAGCTCATATATACATTATAAAAACATGTAATATCCAATTACTTCAAGAGAATAAAGAATTTTTACCTTTATTTGTGCCCAAAATGCCCCAAAATAGTCCACTCGTCTTTGGCCCGCAATTTTCATTTCGCTCCACTTTTCCAAGTTCCAATCACATATACGTGACCCCTATGAGCTTGTGATCAACTTCCCTTCACATTACAACACCAAAAAAGTTGACGGAAAACCCTCAAATCTCAACCCCTAGTCACGACCCAAAATGGAATGTGAGGTTAATGGTGGTTTATCTTGGCTAATCACTTGGTTAGGGGCCTTAATCTTGTATTATGAACTAAGCTTGGAAGATTTTGGGAATTTTTGGTCTTCAAATGGAGGCTTGGCCGAGAGCTCTTCAAAGTGAGAGATATATTTGTGATATAATGCTAAGTGTGGAAGACAAGTCTTGCAAGACCTTGATATATATAACAAACTCAATGGTTGAGATCATGTCAAGTGTAGGGTCAAGATTGTGGACAAGTGGAGTGGGACCCACAAGTCCATTTGTCTTCAAAATATCTCATCCAAGTCAAGACAAGTGGCGGGGTGACACGTGTCACCCTCCTATTGATCCAAAATTATTTCTTCACCAAAAACGTCTATATTTGGTCAAAATATCTCGAAAATTTGTGGGTCCCACAAAATCGTAAAATTTTCCGTGGGCCCCACATGACCAAATCCAAACTTGAAAATCCAAAAATTCGATAAATTCTATAACTCCCAAATACCAAGTTTGAGAATCAAATTCCAAATAATGAACCTTTTTTCCTTCATGAGGTTCGGAAAATTCTCCTTAGGAAAAGTGATTTTTCCTTTCGTTCCAAAATTCAAATCTTGTTTCCTCACGTCCCTTCTCATCTCGTTCTCTTGAAAATACGGGGTGTAACATGACAAATCAAACATCTACTTATTTTGAAAAGGAATCTCTTCTCTTATTCTGATCAACACTAGATCTTCAAACTATCTTAATTTTACTTCTGCTACCCAAGATGATTCTGCAATATTTTAAACTACAATACCTTATTCATTTGTATCAAGTAGTGGTACACTCAAGCTGGCTAACAGACACAAATCTTTGGTCATCTCTAATTTATCAGCTCTACATGACTCAAGCTACCCATAGACTTATGTCTCAAGGCATCGGCTCCAACATTAGCTTTGCCAGGATGGTACAAGATATCAACATCGTAGTCCTTCAATAACTCAAGCCACCTTCTCTGCCTCTAGTTTAACTCTTTATGTCTGAATATATATTGTAAGCTCTTATGATCAATGAACAAGTCAACATGAACCCCATATAGATAATAACACCATATCTTCAAGACAAATATAACAGCTGCCAATTCAAGATCATGAGTTGGGTAATTTTGCTCTTGCTTTCTCAAATTTCTTGAAGCATATGCAATAACCTTTGATGTGTTGCATAAGAACACAACCAAGGCCAACTCTGGAGGCATCACAGTAAACAACGTAGCCCTTTGAACCTACTGGAAGTGCCAGGCCAGGTGCTGATGTCAACCTATCTTTCAACTCTTAGAAACTCCTTTCAATAAGCATCTGATCATTGAAACTTAGTTGTCTTATGAGTTAGCCTCGTAAATGAGGCAGTAATAGAAGAAAATTCTCTATGAACCTCTAATAATAACTTGCCAAGCCCAAAAAACTATGTACCTCAGTAAGAGTCATGGACTTTTCATGTAACTCATGACTCTGGAGCGTCCATAACACCGCTCACAAATAGTCTGCATGCTCTACCTCTGATCGAGAATACACCACTATGTAGTCTATAAACACAACTACGAAGATATCCAGAAATGGCTTGAACACTCGATTTATCAAATCCTTGAAAGTTGTTGGTACATTAGTGAGACCGAATGACACAACAAGAAACTCAAAGTGACAGATGGGAACTCATTAACAATAGGAACAGAATAAAGGGTTGGAGGTTTTGCCTCCGCATCTCGTATGTTACACCCCGTAATTCCAAGAGGATGAGATGAGAACGTACGAAAGGAAATAAGATTCGAAGTTGGAAAAAGAAAAACAAGTTGGCAGAATATTTTTGGACAGTTTTTCAGTCAAATTGGGAGCAGTATATCGCCTAGTATAATTGGGGTTTTTAGGTGTTTCAAAAGCATAATATGAAGTTCATTGGGTCTAGTTTCCAACGCAACAAACCGCTCGTCGATAGGACATCGGAGTAGAAAGTTATGGATGTTACAAGATCGGATGACAGAGCAGACAGGGTCAGGCGCCGCGGCTCAGGAGGCAGCCGGGCGCCAAAAGGCTGAATGCGGCCGCGGCGCCGGCTGCAGGGCCGCGGCGCCGAGGCGGGATTTTTTGCGGGAATAGGGTAAAAATAGAAGATATTTGTTGTAGAGGACCCTTGGGTGGGTGAAAAGTGTCCCCCCAACTTGTGGATCAAGATAGAGGCTATATTATGACCAAGTCTTGCAAGACTTGGTTATTTGCAAGAATTCCTCCATAGAAATTTTCCTTCTCTTTCTCTAAAAGTTTATGAAACCCTAAGCCTAAATGAGATTTTTAGAAAGGCAACAAGAAGGAAATACGTTAACAAGCTTGTAGGGGGTTCGTAGAGATGATATTTGCGGGAAGAAGAATTTCGAAAAGAGGGCTAAAGTGGGCAAGATTGTTGGACTATTTTGGGCTTATCAAGGTAACCACTTTGTCCTCTTAAGTGATTGAAGATTTCTTATTGTTGTAGCTATACATTTTATCAAGCATGAGATATATGTATTGGAGATTAATAAGTGTTATGGATATTAGAAGCCTAAAAATCGAAATGACCTTGTTAGCCATTTGAAGTTGAAATACAAGTTGGTCGATAGTTAGAATCGTCACATGTTATCTAATTGAAGATTGTAGTTGTTATAATCAATTGTGGCTATATAACATGTTAGACTAAACAACTTGGATGGAAAAAGGAATTGGAAAAGACTTTACATTGTTGTTGCATTGTAGCCATTTGGCATTGAAATGTTGGACTATTTGGATATTTATTGTGGCGGAATTTTACGTCTTGTTAAGCATGTAATCCCTATTGTTAACTACTTTGTTGAGCCTTAAATGTGGCGTGTTTGGTTATTGAATTCGCCTTGAAAAGGTGGCAAAGTATGTAGAAACAAAGGAAGTCTTTGTCCGATTTTCCGTAGAATTTAGTGACTTTGCACTTAGAATATTCTACGTTCGAAGCTAAAGGTTAATGGACGTATTATGACCATTATAGGTTGAAGTACTAAGTATAGCGTATTCTACTTGAAGGATGGAATAAGTATCAAGGTTGAAGTACTTTGGAGCATTTTGCTATTTGTCGATAATCGTCGCGAGGTATGTGAACCTCTTCCTTCTTTTGATATGATTCTATGTATGGAATATACATGTAGTACTATTTCATGATTCCTTCTACTCTTAGAAGTTAAGAGGTATGTATGTTGATTTACTCTACGTAAAGATTATGTCTAAGTTATCCTAAGTTCTTACCAAGTCTTATGGGGGATGTTGGTAAGAGTCGTTAGGAGGTATTTGGAGCCAAGTTGACTTGGCTAAGTTACGACACAAATGAGAATAAGAATCGAACAAGCCACTGCAGCGTTAATAAAGGAAAATGTAATGACAATCAATTAAGTTAAAATGAGTAGAATTCTCCATCTGCATAGAAGCTAAGATAAGACAAAATTGTATTACATTTTCTAGATCATGGCTACTCGATTAAGATCGTTATAAATAAGTATAACTTATTCACAACGCACCAAAGTATATGTTACTTAATTTATAAGAATTTACGTATGAAGTTTTAAGACTATGAACCTCAAATTTTTAAAAGGTTAAGAGACTTTATTTTTCAAGTTATGGGACTTGATTCTTAAAGGAAGAAATGAATTGAGTTAAAAGTATAGAATACTTGATTTGGAAAGTATTGATTTCTTGCCATTCTAAAGTTAAGAAACTTGTTTTCTTAAAAGTTAAGAGACTTGAAGTATTTTGAAAGCTATGTGATTTGAATTGAAAGTATAAGTTTCTTGGTCATAAAAGGAATGAATTTGTCTAAGACATAAAGAGTTATAACGACTTTAAGGAAAGTTGGTTATAACAACTTTATGGAAGATTAAAAGAATGGTTTTCTTCAGTAATGTAAGCAAAGAAATGATTTGAAATAAAGAAGGGCAAATTGTTTTAAAGGTACCAATTGCTTAAGGTTTTAAAGAAAGAAGTCACTTGATTTCGAAGCCTATAAATGTATTTCTAAAAGGTATTGTGACTTGTCTTGAAAAGTAGATATGACTTGATACTACGGTTATTAGTATCTTGGAAATTTTATTTGAAAGAGAATCATTTTAAAGAAGTAGAGGCACGTAGTACGTTGGGTTAAATTCCCGGATTTTATAATGACATGTTAGTGTCTTAAGTAAACAAAAATGAGAGTGTATATGAACAAGCTAATAAGAAGTTAGGGGATTTCTTAACTTGCTTATGTAATGTATGATAAGCCGATGGTGCTTATGTTATGTATGATAAGTCGGTAGTGCTTATGTTATGTATGATAAGTCGGTAGTGCTTATGTTATGTATGATAAGCCGGTAGGGCTTATGTTATGTATGATGGCCAGTTGAGTTAGGGTAAGATTATAAATGAGGGGTAAACCCCCAAGACGTTATACCACCTTCTCCAGGGTAAGAGTATAAATGAGGGGTAAACCCCCAAGACGTTATACCACATGCTTCAGGGTAAGAGTATAAATGAGGGGTAAACCCCCAAGACGTTATACCACCTGTTCCGTGGATTTTCTACCCATGATGCGAGGAATACCTCATGGGAGTCCTTATGGGCTTATGCGGGTGAAATAGTCCCATGCGGTAGTCTGACTATGCGAGGAATACCTCGTGCGGGTCCACGGGACTATCGCGGGTGAAATAGTCCCGGGAGTAGGATTGCTCGATACTGCAGGCGAGGACCTGTTTTGATCATGAGCCTCCTATTTTTATGCGATTATACCTTTATGGGCAGACTTATGTGATTTTATCGCGTCCCAGTTGGGGGCGTTATACCTTTATGGGCGGACTTATGTGACTCTATCGCGCGTCCCAGTTGGTAGACAGTATAAGCGTTCCTCCATAAAGGAACGAATTAGGTTATCAAGATCGTAAGTTATATGTTTATGAACTTGATGAGTTTTCTTAAGTATGCGTAAGAATTTGACAATACTCTTATGGAAAAATGGGAAAAGATAATAAGGTACGATTAAGTTCACGAGATGGAAATGACACGGTAGGATCGGTATTTATCCTTTCTTTATACTTGCCCTGTCATTCTTTTTATGCGATTATGATTTGTTATTGTACCTTATTTTCCGTTCCATATTGTACTTTTGTTATCGCCCGCCGAGTGCGTTCATGTCGCAGTTTAGGTACCGATTGTGGATCCGCGAGCTTAGGATCTGGTTCAACATTTGAGATGGCTCCGATGTTCGGAGCTTATCGTCATGGTTATGTATATTCAGGGTGCAGCGGGACCTTGTCCGTCATAGTATTTGTCCAAATCTTAGAGTGCATGTTAAATTCATGTAATTTGGCTAGAGTTGTTTTTTTACATTTTTAAACAGTGTAGACCCTTTCGGGAAATTTTTATGTTATGGCAGCCTTATCGGCTTGGCATTAGTTTTTGATAAAAGAAAAAAAAAGTGTTATTTATCTTCCGCAGTTTATTATGTTGTATGAATAGAAGGGTGCCCAGGTAGGGCACCAGTCGCGGCCCGGGGTCGGGTCGTGACATCGTACTTGTACTAATGACAGATATAACCTTTTGAAATCATCTTTCGTGCCTTAAGGTAGGAAATAAACCTCTCCTATGTATTGTTGAGTTACCCTTCCATTCTATAATGGGTTAGCTTAAAAAATTAAAATGAACAACCTTTGTCCAAGAATCCACATTAGCATAACAAGAGGCTAACAATTTGATGTGCCAAGAAATTACGACATATTTGATACTAATTTTATGGATTATTATTGTCCTTTATGCATTCATAGTATATGTTTCTTATGTAATTTTGGTTTTTGTAGGATTTCTGCCTTGGGACACTAAAAGTAAACAAATATGTTCAAACATGTGTTGAGAAGACCACTTCTACTAATTGAAAAACTAGACTGCATACCGCAGAACAGTAAGCAACCTCACATATTTCAATAGTGAATAGAAGACTCCGGATCCTCGAAATGAGACCCAATCTACGGTCCATACTTCCCTTCTGCGGATTGTAGTACGGTTTGCGAACCACTGCTCCACTTCAAGTCCAACTCATATTATGAAGCTCAATGGCGCTTCTGTGGATCACATTTTAGTTCTGCAGACCGCAATTCTTGTATCAGCCCGACAGTCCAGATCTAGACCCAATTTGTGAACCCTAAGTCTTCTTTGCATAATGTATACCTATTATTCAGTCCTCTTCTACAATCGTAGAGTGGTTTGGGGTGCCATTTTTGTAATTTCATCAAGTCTAAAAGTTTGGTCCCTATATATATATGTACCTATGGTTTAGTGATGAAATAACTTTTGAAATAACTTTTATGTCTTGTCTTTCATAATGACACTTGAAGAGACACAAACATTCCTTACATTATTCATCTCTATTTAAATCAATCTTGTGTTTGTCATGATTTTATTCCAAGAATCTTGGTCGGTGTTCCACTTTGTAGAGACAACTTTCATTCATCAATACAAAATCATTGTAAGCTTTTTTAATGTTTATCATGTCGTACTTCATTTATTGCTTAGTAGTTTATTCATTGTTTTCCATGAGTCTCTAGAATGACAAAACAATAGAATGTCGTAGTTGGGGTAGTTTATAATTATGAAATGGGTGTAAAAATATGGTCAATTACTCCTCATGATTAATGTTTAAGGGATGGTTGCAAACACCACTTTAATGACTGTTTTCGTTATCAAACTTGAAAAATGAGATTAGAGTCTAGGAAAGTGATATATTTATTAGGACTTGGGGATTTAACCCTCATTTAATGATTCTCAACTTTAATTAGAATGGAATCAACTAAGGACAAATAATGGGTATTTTCCTATTCCACACTTTCGAGCTTGAGAAAACCTATAGTGAAATTAGGTGGGTTAATTGAGAAATCCCACCTACAACATAGTCTCCCTTACCCATACCACATTTGTTACACCCAACCTTAGCATAGCCCAATATCACTTCCATAAATTTAGCCACAACTCTAACACTCCAACTTATTTGATATATTAATTGATATTATGTTGTAATTGAGTAGTTAAAATAAATAATCAAACAAATAATTTGGTTACCCTAGGAGTAAAGCACTTAGTAAAGGAATGATACAAAATGAATAAGAGTTATTTATCATCGTATTCCTTGTGGGATTCGACCCTAACCTAGTTGGGTTACTATATTTGACAACGACCGCTTATACCTTATTATGGCGTAATTTAGGCGAGATCAAATTTTGGCGTCCTTGTCGAGGAATACGATCTTGAAATTTCCTATTTGTAGTGTTATTACTTTGCTAAAGCTTTATTTCTAACTTTACATATAGTTGTTGTTTTTATGTTGCTAGGTGCTATTGCGGAGTTATCCGATGATGAGGGAAACGTAGAGAACACCACACTTGCTAATGTCATTTGGCCACCCTAAATTCCTAGGAATGTGAGTTTACACATTACTACTATGCTCTATATGCTCAACAACAAGGTCTTATTTGGAGGATCGACATCAAACGACCCGAATAGATATTTGAGGAACTTCAACAAGGTGTGCTATGTCTTTCATCAACCCAATATGTCTAAGGAAGCCGTGAAGCTAAGACTTTACCCTTCTCTCTAATGGGGAAGGCCACTATTTGTTTGGATGATGTATCTTCCAAGTCCATCACTACATAGACCGAGTTGGTGGAGGCATTCCTTGTGAGGTTCTTCCCTCCAGCTCGCATGCTCCATCTCCGAGATGAGGACTTAACGTTCCATCAATTGCCGGGGTAAATCCTACATGAAGCATGGTTAAGGTTATAAAAGAAGCTAAATCAATGTTACAACCATGGGTTGAGTAATGATGCATTACTCCAAACATTCTATCCGGGACTTGATTCAGTCAATAAGTCAGTATCCAACAACATAGCAAAAGGTGCCTTGATTGAAAATTCATTTACCGTGGTGAGTGAGCTTGTTGATAAGCTAATAATGACTAACCATGATTGTCACACTAGAGCGTCGGAGGTAGTTGTCGGAGGTCGCTCAAAAGACTTATGTAGAGAGACATTGAAGAATGAAGAAAAGAGGGATGAGACTATGGCGCAATTGGTCACCTAAATAGCGGTCCTTACTAAATATGTGATGGAGAAAGAGACCAAGAAAATGAATGTTATAGCAAGCATTGGTCCAAAGCAAGGTACAACCGAGATGGTACCCTATGACCATGAAGGGTAAAATGAGAAAGAGAAATATGTGAATTCTGTGAACAACATTCAAGAAAAGGGGTTCCACTCGAATTACCAAGGATCACTCCAACCATGGTGATCTAGTAATCAAGGTTGAAAAAATGATCAATGCGGCCCAAACTGAAGAGAGAGGAATGAAGGAAATTGGAGGGATAACAATAATGGGCACCAAAACCGAAGCTCCAACCCTTATGTTCAACCTAGGGGGAAAGCATACCAACAACCTACCCAACCTCATCCTTAACACAATCGTGAGTCTAGTAGTGATCTCGCTTGTTCAAAGCTTGCAGAAATATTGTCAAGTGTATTGAAAAATTATGACAAGTCCGAGTCCAACATGAAGGAGCTCACCAATCTTGTATCCTCACATTTAATATCTATCAAGAAACTAGAAAATCAATTAGGACAAATCACCTCAACGCTTAATCTAAGGCAAAAAGGGACCCTTCCTAGTGACAAAGTGGTGAATCCAAGAAATGAAGGGGGAAGGGTGTTTCATTGTCTAGCATTTCCACAAGGGGTGGGAAAGTTTAGAGGAGCCAATGATGTCAACGAATATGGTAGATAAGAGATTGATTGAGGTTAAATAGCCAAAGCAGAGTGATGACAGGATAGTTGAGGATTTTGTCTTAGTTAAATAAAAGGAAATTGGAAAAGAGAAGATGATTGAAAATAAAGAGGAGGCTCCAAAAGCTCGAAATCATATTTCACGGCCTCCTCCTACCTTTCCACAAAGATTTCTAAGAGAATTGAAGATTGTAAATTCAACAAGTTCTTGGAGTTGCTAAAGCAACTATTAGTTAACATTCCACTTGTTAAAGCCTTGGAACATATATTGGGTATGCCAAATTTATAAAGGATTTTATAACAAAGAATAGAAAGGTGAGTTTTGAGATTGTGGATGTTACACACTAATGTAATGCCATCATGTCTAGCTTTATTATGAAGAATCAAGAGGATCCCAGTGCTTTCACCATCCATGCATCATTGGAGTGTACCAATTTGCAAAGGCCCTTTGTGACCTTAGAGCAAGCATTAATTAACGTCGTTCACTATTTTCAAGAAGTTAGGTTTGGGCGAACCCTGACCTACAAGTATAAGGTTGCTTATGGTGGATAAGACGGTGATGAGACCAGTGGAAATCATATATGATGTACTTATGAAGGTTGATAATTTTATTTTCCCTGCAAATTTCATGATATTGGATTGTGCGGTTGACTATGAAGTCCATATAATCTTGGGAAGACCATTCTTAGCGATGGGAGAGAAATTTGTGATGTAGAGATTGGAGAATTAATGCTCCGAATGAATGATGAGGAAGTTACCTTCCATGTGTGCAAATACATGAAGTAATCTATGGATATGTGGGTGATTTCGGTGATTGATGATGAAGTGGAGTTGAATGCTGATATTGATGTCATTGAAGGGGCTTTGATGACGGTGTTGTTGAATCATGATTATGAGGTAGTTGAGAGGATTACTGAGATTTTGCTTGCACTTGAGGGCCAAGGGTTCTATTCTTATTATCCTAGGCAATTGGCCTTGGACCTGGAAAATCGTGGAGTCTCTCCTCTTAAACCTTCTATTGAGGAACCTCCAACTCTTGAGCTTAAGCCACTTTTAGGTCATCTGGAGTATAAGATACTTGGACCAAATGACTCTTTGTCGATTATTATCTCATCAAAGATCAATGAAAGTCAATGAGAATCTATATTATCTATCTTGAGAACTTATAAAAGGGAAAATGTGGACTATTGCGGACGTCCGGGGGATAAGTCCAGATGTGTGTACTCATTATATTCATCTTGAAGAGAATAGTTCCCTGAGTGTAAAACATCAAAGGAGGTTAAATCCTTCAATGAAAGAGGTTGTTGGGAAACAGATTATTGAGTGGTTAGATGTTGGGATTGTGTATCCAATTTATGATAGTGCATGGGTGAGTCTCGTGTAATGCGTGCCAAAGAAAAGAGGGATCATGATGGTCCCTAATGATAAAAATGATTTGATACCTATGAGGACGGTAACTGAATGTAGATTTTGTATGGATTACCGGAAGCTAAATAGTGCTACAAGGAAGGACCATTTCTTCTTACCTTTCATTGATCAAAGGCTTGATAGGTTGGTGGGAAAAGCTTATTATTGCTTCTTGAATGGGTACTCGGGACACAATTAAATCCAAATAGCCCCGAAAGACCAAGAAAAGACAACATTCACTTGTCCATATAGTATGTTTGCTTTTCAAAGGATGTCATTTGGTCATTGCAATGCTCCCGCCACCTTCTAATATTATATGATGGCCATTTTCAATGATTTTGTGGAAGATGTTATGGAGGTATTCATGGATGACTTCTCTTTGATTGAAGAGTCATTTGAAAGTTGCTTGGATAATCTCTCTGAAGTGTTGAAAAGATGTGAAGAGACCAACTTAGTATTGAATTAGGAGAAATGTCATTTCATGGTCACGGGAGGTATAGTTCTTGGTAAAAAAAAGTCAAGGAAGGTATTGAAGTGGATAAGACCAAAATTGAAGTGGATAAGACCAAAATTGAAGTGATAGCCAAGGTACCTCCTCCAACAACCATCAATGGTATTCGAAGTTTCTTGGGGTATGTCGGGTTCTATAGAAAGTTCATCAAGGACTTCTATAAGATCTCTATCCCGATGTGCAAGCTCGTAGAGAAAGATGCTAAGTTTGAGTTCAATGAAGCATGCCTCAAAGCATTTGAGGATTTAAAAGGAAAGTTGGTTTCAACTCCAATTATTGTGACTCCAGATTGGGATCTTCCATTATAGTTGATGTGTGATGCAAATGGAGTAGCTATTGGAGCTATATTGGGTCAAAGACATGGCAAAATCCGTCACCCAATTTACTACACAAGTAGATCACTCAAGAAGCTCAAAATAACTATATGGTTATGGAGTAAGAGTGTTAGCCATTGTCTTTGCGTTTGAGAAGTTCCACTCCTACTTGTGGGGTTCTAAAGTGGTGGTATATTCCTATCATGCATCCCTCCGATATTTAATGGCGAGAAAGGATGCAAAGCCACACTTGATTAGGTGGGTACTCATTCTACAAGATTTTAATTTCGAGATAAAAGATCGAAAGGATTGTGAGGCAAACCATTTGTCAATAATTGAAGAGGTCAGAAGACCAAAGAATGAATTGAAATCAATGACACTTTTTTGGATGAGCAAGTCTTTGCATCATCTCAAGATCTCATCCATTTTTATGTTGATTTCACAAACTATTTGGTAAGTGGAATCATGCCGGATCATCTAAATTCTCATCAAAAGAAGAAATTATTGAGAGACTCCCGATATTACTATTAGGATGAACCTTATCTCTTCCAAATTTATGTCGATAATATGATTCGAAGATGTGTGTCCGAAGTGGAAACATTGCCTATTATGGAAGCATTCCATACTTCACCGGTTGGGGGTCATCATGCTAGTCAACACATGTCCTCCAAATTCTTCAAAGTGGTTTTTATTGGCCAACAGTCTACAAGGATTCCCATGAGTTTGTTAAGCATTGTGCTTGATGTCAAAGGAAAGGTAATGTCTCTAGAAGGCATGAGTTGTGTATGTCTCCTATCTTTGAGGTGGAGTTATTTGACGTTTGGGGAATCGACTTTATGGGGTCGTTTATGAGTTATTATGGAAACAAATATATTATTGTAGAGGTTTACTCTGTGTCCAAGTGGGTTGAAGTTGTAGCCCTTCCAAATAATGAAGGGAAGAGTGTCACTGCATTCTTCAATAAGATTATTTTCACTAGGTTTGGGACCCTTTGAGCTATCATAAGTGATGGAGGCTCTAACTTTTACAATAGAGTGTTTGATTCTCTTCTTGAGAAATATGGGGTAAATCATAAGGTGGAAACTCCTTACCACCCCCTAACAAGTGATCAAGTGGAAGTGTCCAATCGAGAGATCAAAAGCATTTTGACAAAGACGGTGAATCTCATGGGAACAGATTGGTCAAGAAAGCTAGATGATGTTTTGTGGGTATATAGAACGGTATACAAGGAGAGGGTGAAAGTTTTCATTTATACAAGGAGATGATGAAGTTCCTCCATGACAAGAGGACTTTGAAACGGGAATTTTCTACCAGTGACTTGGTATTTCTATACAACTCTAGACTCAAGTTGTTTCCCAGGAAGTTGAAGTCGAGATTGTCCAGCCAGTTCAAAGTGATGAAGGTATTCCCTTATAGTTATATTGAATTCGAGAGCAAAGTCACTCACCTCTTCAAGGTAAATGGCCAACGAGTAAAACACTATTTGAGAAGTGTTGATGATCATAAGGTGGACACAATCATCACCCTCCATGAGCCTAGAAGAAAACTTGGTAACAATCGTTGGGTCGCGACTTTAAATCAAGCACTAATGGGAGGCAACCCAAAGTTGTAGTTTTGTCTTCTTTGTTTTCTTTTTCATTTGTGTGTTTTGATAATTTGTTGAGTGTGTAGGATATGGAAATATAGGCAAAGAGGGGAGAAAGTTTTGAAAGATGTGCAAAAAAATAGAAGGAAATAGAGAGACCATTGTGTGACCTCTACTACGGACCGTAAACATGGTCTGCGACCCTCACAATGGACCGCAGAATTCCACAAGAAGTTTGAAATGGAACTTAACAAACTGTGGAACTGTGATCAAATTGCGGATCACATTCCTGAATTGTTGACCGTTTGGTCCGTAGAATTACACAGTGTACCTGAGAGTGAGAGTTTTTGGGAAAAATTGTGGAGAAACTGACCCTTTGTGCGGACCGCAGTCTGGTTCTGTGACCGATTATGTGATCGCAAAATGGGTGTCATGTCAGCTAAGCTAGGAAAAAGGTAAGTGGGCTGATTCCAGCTCTGGAACTGCGACCCGATCCAAACCGCAAATCGGGAAATAGGTATTAAAAGGGATTTTAGCCCTAACTTCTCTCACTCTCTTTCTCTCTCGTGTTTCAAAAACTCAAAACCCTCTCTCCTCTCACACGTACACTCTGGTGCACACCATACTTGCTCGCACAAGGTTTCCTTCACCTCACATTCACTCGTCCTCGTCTCTCAGTCGATTATCAGGTATGTTTCGCCTCTCATGTCCCTTCTTCTCGCAATAAGAAGTAAAAAAGGGGTGTTACTCACGAACATTAACTTGTGGGGTTGGGTTGATGATTGTGTGGTGCTTATATAAACCACATGTATCTTCTAGATGGTGTGATTATCCCTTGTCTCCCTATTTGCCTATTTTTATTCGAAATTGCATAAAATTAGAATTTTTGCATGATTGAATTTTGTGAAATTGATGATATAGAGGGGTTGGACTCGGGTTTAATTGCATTATTCTTGAATTGGAGTCGTTAGTTTGTGTGGGAAGTGTGTGAATTGATCGTGATTGTGAAATTGCCTATGCATGCCTATAATTGTTGAATTGGTCTATGTTGACACCCAAGATTGGCCGTCCTTTTTTCTTTAATTAATTTCACTATGCTTCTCAGTATTGAAAATTCTCCAAAAATGAATTTTAAATATTTTTCACCAATTACCACATAATTTTGAAAATACTAGATATTATGCTTTTATAATTAAAGTAACCAAAAAATAGTTTTAATATTCCGACGTCGGTATTGATGATTGATTTTCCCCTTTAAATTTTCATCATTTATTAAGTTAATCATTTTATTAAATCAATATTTTATTTTATTAAAACTAAATATGTATATTAAATTACTTATTGTAATTCATATATGTATGCACTTTTGAAAATTAATTAGGCCAAAGCAACATATATTAATTAATTGAAATAGATAAGGAATTCTTAAGTAGATAAGGAATTAGAAGAATTTGGAATTTAATTCATCTACTAACAATTTGGGCCCATTTCAATTCAGATCTAATTAACTCTTGAAGACGTCACTACTTTAACCCTTTGCTCCAAGCCAAAACCACAGACCCGACCCACTTCAACTAAATCCCTAAACTCTTTTCATCTCAACCAAACTGAACGCTAACTATACCTGTCTAAGGGTGGGTTGACCGAGCCGGGCCGACGACCGACCATAAAAATCGATTCGTCCGACCTAAGGCTCTAGAGTTGAGGTTGGTTTGGCCTGACCCCAACTCGCATGGGTTACAGAGATATCCGGTAAGGACCCGGACCGGTGGGAAATCGGTTAACCGGTAAGGAAAAAAATAAAATAAAAATTAAAGGGATGTTGGTGCCCAACGGTAACATTACCGTTGGGGCTGGGGGTAGAGGGGCCAACGGTCAGTGGACCGTTTGGCTTTTTTTTTCTTTCTTTTTTTAATTTTTTGTTACTTACATTTTTATCCTTTAAAAAATCTATAAATACTCTACATTTTTCTCATTTTTATCACACAATTATTTATACAATTCTCTCAATTCTCATACTCTCTTAATTCTTTATATTATAAATTCTCAAGTTATTATTATTATTATTAATTTTCAAAGTAGCAAAACTTCGAGCTTCGGCCTTCGAGTTTCAATTGAATTCTGAATCCCAGAGTTTGGTACACTCATTTCATTCTCTAATTATTTTATTAAATTGTCATATTTATTTGTTGATTATTTAAATATTTTATAATGTCTTTGCTAAGGGGAATTGGGTCGGGACTGCGCCGTAAATCTAGTTCAAGGGGTAAAAAATCTATAGGTTCTTCATCATCTAATCAAAATATAGACTATGATCAAATGCAAGAAGATTTTGGAATAGAAGATAATGAATATGATAACGTTCAATTAGATAATATTGTTGAACTTGAAGAAACTGAACCTCCTACACCTACTAGTGTTCCTTCTGTCAATGTTGGTACTGCTAGTGGTAGTCGTAGACCTCCTTTACCAGAAGTTACAGAACCAGAAGTAAGGAGAAAAATGAGTAAAGTGTGGCTCTTTTATGATAGAGTTGGGGACACTGATAGAGTTAGATGTAATATTTGTGGGAAAACTTACAAACATAGAGAGGGGGTGGTGACGGGGGACGGACACTATATGTAGGCATTTATTGAAAGATCATCCGATACAATGGGGTGTTGTCACTGATTTAGAACCCGGTCAACAAAAACTTAATCCATTAACGGGGGGTTGACTAAGTACGATCCAAAGAAGGATCGCATTGAATTAGCAAATATGATTGTCGGAGGTTGTTTACCTTTTTCTTTTGCTTCTTCTTCACATTTAATTACATATATTCAAAGAGTATATAATCCTTGTTTTACAGGTGTTCCTCGTAGTACTTGTAAATGATGTTTTAGACTTTATAATGATTATGTTATTTTTTTGCAATATTTATTCACTAATCTTCCATGCCTAGTTAGTTTTACTGCAGACATTGGGCATGCTTTAAACGGTTATGATTATTTAACAATTACTTGTCATTGGATTGATGAAAATTTTAAAATGGAAAAATGTATTATTGCTTTTGCGTATGACGAGGATCAAAGTCATACTGGAAAATATATAAGCGAAACTATTTGTGCTTATGCCAAAAATTATAATCTTTATAAAAAAATACTTTGTATATCATTGGATAAGCATCTAATAATACTGATGTTGTAGATCTTTTAAAAATAGAATTAGAACCATCACTTCCTTATATATTTCATATTCATTGTGCTTGTCATATTTATAATTTAATTGTTAAAAGTGGTCTTGAGTTATTTGCAACTGAAATACAAATTGTCAAAAGAGTTGTTGGAGTTATTCAAGGTAATAATAGAAAAAATAGACTTATAGAATTTAAAGAAAAATGTAAACAATTTGATTTGAGACCTAAATTCATGCCACAAGAGATTATTAAAAGTTGAAATTATACTTATTTATATTTAAAAGAATGTTATAAGTATAAAGACCCCATAACACATGTTTCAAATGCTCATTGTAAACGCGATTTATATGTTAGCAAGCGATGTTTGGAAATCAATTGATGAACTTTTAAAAAAATTACATAAATTTTACACTGCTACTGTTGAATTTTAGGGATCTTATTACCCAACAGTTTGTAATGCTTTAGCTCATATAGCTGAAATTTCATATTTACTTTATGGTTTAAAATCAAATATAAAATATAAAGCTGCAGTTACAGTTATGTTTGAAAAGTTTTAAAAATATTTTTTTCCTATTCCTGATATTTATTGTATTGGTGCAGTCTTAAATCCTTCTGTTAAAAAAGTAGATTGTCATAATTTAATATTTAGTTTATATACTTATATGGAAGTAGGTGAAACATAAACTCCATCTTCATTTGATTGCATATGTAAACTTGATATTAATTTAGCTAAATTATATGATTATTATGCTACATTACATGACAACAACAACTCTGCTACTAATATTGCTTCTAGTTCTGCTTCTGCTTCTGTGTCTATATCTACAGTATTCGATGAAGATGATGAAAATGAATCTTTACAATGGTGGCAGGATAACAAAAGACAATTTCCGGTACTAGCAGCTATGACACGAGATGTTCTTAATGTGTCTATCTCAACAGTGGCTTCTGAAAGTGCATTCAGCCAAGCACGAGATCAAATAGGGGAGACACATGTCACTCATTGAGCGGAAGCACATTAGAAGTGTTAGTATGCTTAAGGGATTGAATCAAGGATATAAAGACGTTGACTCTCCGGAAGATGAAGAAATCGACAATATTTTGGAAACCGGGAGCGCAACCGGGACTGGAATTAATACTCCAGATTTAGAGGCTATGGAGCAACCTATAAATTACGAAGAACTTGTAAGAAGGATGCATAATATGTAAATAACAATTATTATTACTTCATTATGTACTCTTATTAACAATTAACATTATGAATAATGAAAGTTCGAAAGTTTACATCTTATCATTAATTTTTATTTTATTATCTCTTTAGTTGTTATTTGTTAACTTATCTTATGTCTACTACTTTAATAAATTAATAAATTTTCGAAATAAAAAAAATTAATATAGTTTATATAACTACAATATAACTATAAAGTATAAAGTTATAAACTATATTATATTACATATTTAATTTGAATTTAGTTAGATTTATGAAATTTACAAAAAAAAAACAAAAAAACAAAACCCGGAACGGTAGGCCGGATTGACGGACATGCGGGATGGAAATCGGTAATGAACCGGACCGATGAAGCCGGACCGACTTAATCGTTCAACCCGATAACAAAGCACGGTCGTCGGATCGATCCGTTAGACAGATATAACGCTAACCAGATCAAAACCAAACGACACCTCACATCGCCGCCGTCACATCACCCCTCACCAACACCCAACGGACCGCCGGACAACCATTTTTTCACCTTATCAACAATTTCACTATACATCCACATCCTCTCCTCCATCAATCGCTCATCCCTTTGCCTTTATTGAAGACATTTGAGGCCCCCAAAAGCTACGGCAATAGCAATGAAAAAGAAAACCTAAAATCCTATGGTTATCTCTTCATATCCGATGGATAATGGCATTGCCAAATCCTCCACCCCAATAGCTCCAAACGGGTGCCTTTCTCTCAAATTAGTCATAAAAGGATGAGAATTCACACCTTCCATCATTTCCCCTTTCTCATCTATCTCAGAAATATTCAGCCCTTACCCCTCTTTGTTTTGAATTCAAAATGCAAATTAAAGGCTTCAGGAAGAAGCTGCTGAAATTGGAAATTTACCAAATGGAAATCCATGTCCTTGGGGACTTCCTTGATCACTGGCAAGAAAATATTGGGGTAAGTTATGGATGCTACCTTCTCCGTGAATTACCACCTTGTGGTTTTCCCACACAAATTTCAATGACTGGTGTAGGAAAGATGGTATTGCTCCGGCCATGTGGATCCAAGGCCTACCTAACAACAAATTGTAGTTAGTGGTGATCGCCATGACTTGGAATCCTGTAGTGAATTTGGCGGGCCCCATTTGGTAGTTAAGGTCCACCTCTCTAATAAAATCACGTTGAGCCCCCATCAAAAGCTCCCACATTTGTACGACTATGGAGTATTTTTTCAATGTCACACCAAGTTGCTTGAGTATGGATTCGTGGTATATATTGAAATCAGCATCATTGTCAACAAATACCCGGGCTACCACCTTGTCTCTGCATTTAACAGTGATAGAGATATATTTGTTATGTGTCGTCCCTTCTTTTGGTAACTCGTCTGGAGTGATAAAGATTTGATGGGGCTCGATGATATGGCCTACTACATCAGCTAGAGTTTCACTACTTGTGCCTGCACGAACGTGTGCCTCATCCAACACTCTTGTTAGAGCATGTTGGTGTTATGATGAACTCAGTAGTAGTTCCATTACCAATATCTAGGTCAGTGTTTTCTTTAGGTGCTCAACAATGGAGTATTCCTTGGGTTGCATTCTCCGCTAAAAGTCTTTGGCCTCTCTTTTAGTAATAGGCCTTCTTTGATTCCCTTCTATTTGAGGCTTTCCTTGCACAGTTCTTCAGGGGTATATCACTCTCTGACCCTGTCATTCTGTGAGCTACCACTGCTTGGACAACAAATTCTTTCCATAAGGCTCGGATTATCTATTGTGATACCTGGGCCACAACCGGTGTCGGAATCAACACTTTGAATTGACGTCTTTCTTGAAGGGTGAGAGAGGCTATTGTTTGCTCTAACTCTTGATAGTCCCTTGGATTAGTGGTTTTCATACGGCCCAGTCTTCCTCTCACTCAATCATATGGATGTGATTAGTGCCATATTGGGTATAGGATTAGTATTCACGTTCGGCGCTGCAATTTGTAGTGTGATCTTTGTATTATCAATCAAATCATGTATCTTGTTTTTCAAGTTAATATAGTCTTACATGTTGTGTCCACTTTCTCCGGAGTGGTATGTATATATTTGATTAGCTCGATAGTGGAACAATTTGGATGATTTCGGCATCACTCATCCATTTGAACAACTTGGTTTGAGTCTCAAGAAATGGGGTAAATACCCGTGGAGGTTTCTTCTTAAAATTCGAACGTGGAAAACGTATGTGGCCGGAGGCAGCTAAATTTAGTGATTATGAGAGGCTCGGTAATTGGGTGCGGGCATTTGGTAATTTGGTTTTGGAGCTTGGTAAGTGGTAACCGAAGTTTGGTAATTTGGATGTGCATATAAAACCAGCACATGGCTGCTTGGAGGTGGAGATTAATATTTGTTGAAGAAAAATTGTGATCCATCCTTCTTTCAAGTTTCTGAACTAGGTGTATGGAAAAATTCGTCATTCTTATAGCCCCGGTGGTGCTTTGTTGACCAGCCTTGCTGGCTACGCTGATAATTCTTTTTGACTTGAGGTCATCTTTTATGGCCTCGCCCATTTTGACCAACTCGAAAAATGGTCTCCCGGTAATAGACAACAGACGGTCATAAAAAATCCAACTCTTGTGATCGGATAAATACTAAGACCAATTCTTCCTCACTCATTGGCGGTTGAACTCGAGCAGTTGCAGCCTTCCATCTACTTGCGTATTCACGATGATTCTCCATGGACTTTTGTTTGATGTTTTCTAGGTAGTATGAATCAGACACAATTTCCACATTAAAAAAAAATCTTTCCATAAAGGAAGCCATATCTTTCCAGGTGGCCCAATGGCGTATGTCTTGCGTGATGAACTATTATGAGGCTTCTCCAGTTAGGATCTGACTGAATAGCCTCATGATTATAGCATGGTTCCTTCTTACCCCAATCAATTGGTTGCATTATGCTCTTAGGTGAGCCGTGGGATTCCCTATACCACTGAACATCTCGAATTTAGGCACTTTGAAGCCTTCGGGTAGGTCTAAGTCTGAATGCATGTAAAGATCATCATAGCTTAGCATTATTGCCTTTAAGTGCACTATGTTAGCCTTATCGAGCAATTCTACCATTTTTCATTCTATAAACTTGTCTCACCTATCTTGATTGGCTCTCTGTGCCTTTTCAATCTCCTTATAGTGATCGAGTTCTAGTGAGCAGTCAATTGGAGTTACAGGGGTGTGGAATGATACTGTAGGATGTTTTTCGCAATTTCTAGGAATGCTGGTAGTTCTAGGCGTAGAGTGAGTAGTGGCATTTGGATGTATGCTTGGTTCAGTGTGAGTAGATGGTGGTGCCTAATATGAAGCACCCAAATGGAAAGTCTCGGGTATTTAAGTGGCATTGTCAGTGGCGGCGTTTAGTATGAAGTACTAATATGGGTAGTTTCATTATGATCTCGGGTGGTTGGCACAATTCCAGGTTAGTAAGATGGAAATCATATAGACTCATACGTTCGATGTGAACACTTAATTGATTTTCATTTCAAGGGTATTTTGGTCATTTTGGTTTTGAGGTTTCGATTTGGAAGTTATGGTTAATTTACTACCATGACATTATCGAGACCGACCTCTTCGAACCTTTTTGATAGGGGGATTATAATTTATATAATATAGGGAGAACAGACCCTTTTGGTCAGGCCCTTTCCCGGACCCCACGCATAGCGTGAGCTTAGTGCATCAGGCAGCCCTTTTTAGGGACAAAGTCTTACGTAGACTACCTACGTATCCCTCCATGAGAAGTCAGGCCCTTCTGTAGTTCAATTTATATATGAATTATAATATCATTCTACCCGAACAAGTTTACAGAATAGGCCCGATAAGAGCTTCCTACAAATCCCCCTTGGAACATCAGTTTAGACGTAGTTTTTTTTTAAAAAAAAAAAAGGGAAGGGATAACATTTTGATTGAAAGATATGGGGGACCAAAATTAAACCCAAAAGATGACTTCTCATTGAAGCTATGGCCGGTCGTCGTCCTTACGACCATGCATTCTCCCAACTACTTTACTTAATAGCGACGGGGTAGAACTATCTAGATCTGACCAGTGTTGACCAAGTGCTCCACCTCAAATTTGAAAGCTTCGCACTCCTCAATGTTACGTCCTGGTGATCATGAGTGGTACAAATATATCTTTCTGCTCTCTGAAGTACTCGATAAAAGTTTCTAAGAGGTTTTGATTTGACAGATCTTGTCGATGCTAGCTATGTGGAAAAAAAATTGCATACGAATCTTCAAAGACAATGAAGTCGTAGTGCCAAACTTGTGTATCAATGGTGATTCCTTCACTAGGCATGATGAGGTCATGAACTAGTAGGGAATATGGGCCCCATAAGTTGCGGTTAGTCTTATCGTCGATCAATCTTATGTCCCTTTTCTTGAGGGCCAAGCACTCATCAGTAGTGTGACCAAGTTGATTTTTGTGAAAGCGACAACTCTTTCAAATTTTTTGATACTTCGCACTGGCCTCAGTGCGACTCTTAAGGATAAAGTGTCGGCTTTGAAAGCAATTGTCCACTAGCCGGGGCATGATGTTTGGGATGGCTCTTGTGGAATCCTGTAGTAGTTAGCAGCATTAGAAGCATTGAGGGTGACTTTCTCAGATGGTCCACTTGATTCCCCGACATATGGCTTAAGATCTTCCTCAGGCACTTCAGTCTCCCGCTTAAGTGTCTTGAATAGCAATATGTAGACCTTTACCATTCCTTTGACATCATCTGAGAGGTTTTGACGGTAATATTCTTATTCGGTAGTCTCTTCTAGAGGGGTTCCTACCAAGTACATAATTTGGTCGGCCTCTTCATTTTGGCCTTGACCAAGTCAATATTCTTCTCCAACATGTGAATTTTCACCAGGAGCGAGTCTTCCGTTTCCTCTTTGCTGCTCAAATCAACAAATGGCGTAGTGGCACTTTGGCTATCTTGAACATCCATTGATAGCAAATTGACCTTTAAAGATATGCAAAATTTTAGTTAGGTTTTGGTATTTTTTTTATTTTTCTTTGGGTTGATATCCGGAATGTGGGAAAAATCAAGAGTTCGGATAGAACACATGAGAGCATATAATCAATAATATCAAATAATAACATAGTGATATAATTAGCAATTGTAATATTCACGTTTCTAAACCTTTTCACACCAAGGTTTTCTAATCATTTTGAAACATGATAGTGCCAAATGTTGATTCAAACCATTTTCTCCATAATCATATTTTCATTGATAATAAGGTTTTCCAAAAGGGGTTATAAAATATGATAAAGACAACAAGGGGCTACAAAGAAATAAAGAAGAATCAGTAAAAATGGCCTCTGATGGCCGATGATGAACCTATGTCTGTCTGAGCTCTCTTAGCCCTTCGAAGTGCAATCTGAATCAGGAAGTGAGTCAACATTAGAAATGAATAAACCAAGAACCCTTTCTATGTGAAGGTCATAGGTGCATTCTCGTCCATCACTCTCCTCATTCGAGCATCAAGATCCTCTAACCACTCATGAGTGAAGTGTAACTCCACAGTCAAGCTAGTTATGACAGTCTAATCATGCTCTATTTTTTTAAAGTACTTGGCATCCCGACGTGCCTTGATCTCAACAATGATAGCGGTTGGGTATCAGAGTGAGGGTGCCTTGCAAATGTGCCCTTAACCAATCGGTGTATGTGTAATACTCATCATAACTCGGATGGAACTTATCTTCAGGTAGAGTCTCTGGACCCCATCTCACTCGATCATTCCACTTTCAGATGATTTTCACGACCTCTTTGATCATATTTTCTCCGTAGTTGACCACATACTTCCAGTGGATAGAATGGTTGTTTGCCCGTGAGTTAGTATGTGTTGATCTGGTGGTTGCCTGTGAATGGCTTGATAATGATCTTGAGATCATGATTGAAAAGTCTTAACATGATAAACTGTATCATAAGTTGAAATTGATAAATTCCTTTGTTATTGTATTTTACTTGTGATTATTACTAAAGTTATTGTCTTACTCTATCTTTGGATTTCGAATTGTTTTTGGAAGAACTTAAGGTAATGAAAATGACTTAAGGATTCAAAGTGATTATTTCTTCATCAGTGACTTATCAGGATATTCACGAGATATTATAATTTGTTTTGAAATGTTCTCAATATTGTTTTCGATTACACTTGATACGTATATATTCAACTATTGTCCCAGAGACGCTCGCTAAGTATCCATTACTCAGGCATATAATTGTTGTTTTGATGGTATGTTAGGTAACACAAAAAAGCAGGTTCGTGATACGCGTAAGAAGTAGGAGAACTTGCTACTTTCCGAGTTTATTTGTGAGCCCACACCCTTGTTCGTGGGACACCCCTCTATATTTTTTTTTCGGACTGCGTATCAAAGTTAGACACTCATTTATTTATCTTAGAAGCTCCATAGATAGTTGTCAGATTCTGGGTAATTGTTAAAATCTCATATGACTTATTTAGGAATTTGCCACATTTTAAAATTGATTATTCATATTAGACTTTAGCTGATTTTTATAAGTATGAGTATGCTTTCAGTTATCCCTGAATGTCTGTTTTAAATAAATAATAAAATATTACTAAAAAATATTAGATGCTTTTTTTTATTTTATAAGGTGCTTTCGGTGTTGTTCATATCATCGGATGTCTTTTGCTCCAGGGTTATTTAGGGTTTGACAAGCTTGGTATCAGAGAATTAGATTTATAAGTATCCTAGGATTTTCTACGGAGCTATGTCTAGTAGAGTCTTCTTTATGCAGACTAGCCACCTATATGGATGTATGACTACCTAGAGACTTTAGATGCTTGTTATTCTTCTTGATTCTAGATTGTGCTATAGAGCATGAATTTTTCTCTACGATCACCCTAATGTGTTTGTTAATATGTATGTATGTATGTATATATATATATATACTCTTTCCTTGTGGAGTTGACTTTAACTCGTGGTGCAGTTTCTAACCTAATGAACAATAGTGCTATGAGGTGCACATTGATTGTGTTGTATAATTTGATGGATAGTTCAAAGTTGTTGTGAATCCTATGATAAGTGTTTGATGGTGATTGTAAGGTATGGTCGTTGATGTTTTGGGAGAGGTATTTTCATCATTTGCTCTTTTGATGCATATTCTTTGATCGATCCGGGTTCAACTCTTTCTTATGTGACTCAATACATTTGTCACGACCCGAACCTCGGGCACGCGACTGGTGCCCTACCTGGGCACCCTTCTACCTATACATCACATTAAACCAGCGGAAGCTAAAGAAAACTCATCCTTTTTTTTAAAGCAGACAAAGCCGACAAGGCTGCCATTAAATATATAACCACAAGAAACTACAACTGTACAACAATAAATACATCCCACTCAAGTCCAACCCACATATGAATACAAACCTCTAAGAGTTTGACAGAAACTATGACGGAACAAGGCCCCGTCGTACCTCTGAATAAACGCAAGTCTATGATCAAAGATTGTACCAAAATGACAAGCTCCGGAATAGTAAAACTATCTCAAAAGTTGGGCAAGGATCCTAAGCTCGAGGATCACCAAATTGAGTACTTATACCTGCGGGCATGAGCGCAGCCCCCCGTAGAAGGGGGTCAGTACAACAATGTACTAAGTATGTAAACATAAAGTACAGTAAATAAGATCAATCTGGCCAAAATATGACAGGGAAAAGTATGAAAATCAAATACCAGATCCAACCGTGCCATATAAAAATAAGAGCCAACTGTATCCTTTTAAAAGTGAATCAACTGTGCCTTTTCAAAATAAGATTCAACCATACCCTTTCAAAATAAGATTCCACTGTGCCTTTTTAAAATAAGATTAACCCGGCCCGTTGTGGGACTCGGTGTACTGCTTTTATATGACTAACCCGGCCCGTTGTGGGGATCGATGTAATACTTCAGATGTGACATAAAATCGGCCCATTCTGGGGCTCGATGTAATGAAAGTGTGACATAAAACCAGCCCATTATGGGGCTCGATGTAATGCAAATGTGACATAAAACCGGCCCATTCTGGGGCTCGATGTAATGCTTCCATTCTTTTATATGACATAACCCAACCCTTTATTGAGAGACTCGAGGTATCAATGCAACCATATGAAATTTAAAATCATCTTTTGACTCTCAATAATATCATTTAAAATGAACTTTCATTTTAGTAAACCAAGTCACTATCACCTCTTTCCTTTTAGAAAAACCAAGACATTATCACTTCTTTCCTTTTAGAAAAAACTAAGGCACTATCACATCTTTCCTTTTAGAAAAACTAAGGCACTATCACATCTTTCCTTTTAGAAAAACTAAGGCATTATCACATATTTCCTTTTAGAAAAACTAAGGCACTATCACATCTTTCCTTTTAGAAAAACTAAGGCACTACCGCCTCTTTCCTTTTAGAAAACCCGAGGGACTACCACCTCTTTCATTTTAGTAAACTCGAGGCACTACCGCCTCTTTCATTTTAGCAACCCGAAGGTACTAGCACTTGTAACTTCAAGGCACTTTCTCTTTTAAAATCATTAAAATGAACTTTCCTTTTTGAAAATCAAAGGCACTTCTCCTAACACATCTTAATAGGACTTAAACCATGTGGAAACCTATGTACGTCCGCTGTACATTCCTTTTTAATAAATCAATCACTTTGACTCTCAATGGAATAAAATAGAACATCTTTCATTTATAAAACCCAAGTACTATCAAGAGAATAGATAGAACAACTTCCATTTTAGAAAAACCCAAAGTACTACCAATAGAATATATCACTAAGGATTAGGTTCCAATAGAACTCTATAAAGATCAAGTCAAGAATCGTTAAGGATTAGGATCCACTCACTTTCTAAAGTCAAATCAAGTATCAATAAGGATTAAAATCCACTCACTTTATAAAATCAAATCATGCCAAAAGAAAAAGGGATAGTTCACATACATTATTGATGAACTAACCAACTAAACAATCTAGGATACGTCTGTTACACCCCGTAGTTCCAGGACACGTGTTTAAGAGAATGTACGTGAGAAAGTACGACTTTAAAAATTGAAACGAAAGAAGGATTGCTTTTTCCTACGGAAAATGATTTCGAGCCTCGGGAAGGAAAATTGTTCGTTAATGAGAATTGAGTTCCCAAATTTGATATTTGAGACTTATAGAATTTATCGGAATTTCGGGAGATGAAATATGTTAGACCAGCTTGGCGACATGTCACCTCAATGGGCCAGTGGGCGTAAATTTAGCCAAGTCAAGAAAGCCACTTGGCTTGATATTATTGACCACATCTCATCCACACAAGTGTTTTAATCTAGGCCATTGGTTGTAGTATATATCCTATACTAGTAGCAAGACAAATCTACACTTAGAAAATAAATCAAGAACCTATTGTTCTTGAAGAGTGCTCTCGGCCATGAGCAATTTTGAACAAGAAAATTTTGCAATTGTGGATCATAATTCACAAGACTCTAACCCAAGGTTCCTAGGGGTATTGTAAGGATATCTCAATAGAAGGATCCCGAAAAAACGACGTTTTCACGTAAGTCGCAAGGCGAAAACCTAAGGTGTTCTTCAACTTTGAAGATGGGACTTGAAGAGGAGTTCTTCATGAACTTCTAAGGAGTGATTGGAGAAGATTGAAACATAAGAAGAGGAGCTAAAAATTGCTAAGGATCGACTTTTACACTTGGACATTATTAGGGCTTATTGAGGTAAAATCTCCATCTTCTTAATGTAATTGAAGATTACAAGTTATAGTAGTTAAGAAATGAGAATGTGGTATATAGAATGAAGTTTTAAAAGATTTGGATCATGTCGACATGTTAAAAACCGAAAATGGACAAGTTAGCCATTAATGTTGTAATCAATTTGGTCGATAGTTACAATCGTCGCATGTTAAGGAAGAAAGGATTTATAGTTGTTGTAATTGTTATTATGTATATAACATGTTGGAATAACAACTTGAATTGAAAAAGGAATTGAAAGAAAATTGATAATTGTTGTGACAATGCTAGCCGAAAATGGCTTTGGAAGTTGAACTACTTGGTATTAATTGTGGGGAAAGATTTTACACGTATTGTAAGGCGTGTAATCCCCTTTGTATTTCTGAATTGTTGGGCCTTAAATGTGGCGTTTGGTTATTGATTTTCGGGCCTTGAAAAAGGTGGAAAAGTACGTAGAAACAAAGGAAGTGCTGCCCGATTTTCCGTAGAATAAGAGACCTTACACTTAGTATGATTCTACGTTAATAAGTGAGGAGTTGATAGACATGTTATGATTAATATAGGTTGAAGTACTACGAGTAGCGTATTCTACTTAAAGGATGGAATAACTATCAAGGTTGAAGTACTTTGGAGCATTTTGCTACTTGTCGATAATCGTCGCGAGGTATGTGAACCTCTTCCTTCTTTTGGCATGATTCTACGTATGAAATATACATGTGGTATTATTTTATGATTCATTCTACTCTTAGAAGTTAAGAGGTACGTATGTTGACTTACTCTATGTAAAAGGTATGTCTAAGTAATCATAAGTTCTTACCAAATCTTATGGGGGATGTTGGTAAGAGTCTTTAGGAAGTATTTGGAGTCGAGTTGACTTTGCTAATTTACTGCACGAATGAGAATAAGTATCAAACAAGCCATTGCAGCGTTAATAAAAGAAAATGTATCGAAAATCAATTAAATTAAAATGAGTAGAATTCTCCATCTGCATAGAAACTAAGATAAGACAAAATTGTATTACATTTTCTAGATCATGGCTGCTTTAATAAGATCGTTATAAACGAGTATAACCTATTCACAATGCATAAAAGTATATGTTACTTAATTTAAAGAGTTTACGTTATGAAGTTTTATGACTACGAACCTTGAATTCTTAAAAGGTTAAGAGACTTTATTTTTCAAGTTATGGGACTTGATTCTTAAAGGAAGGAATGACTTGATTTAAAAGTATAGAATACTTGATTTGGGAAAAGCATTGATAACTTGATATTCTAAGTTAAGAAACTTGATTTCTTAAAAGTTATGAGACTTGAAGTATTTGAAAACTATGTAACTTGATTTGAAAGTATAAGTCTCTTGGTTATAAAAAGAATGAATTTGTCTAAGACATAAAGAGTTATAACGGCTCTATGAGAAGTTGGTTATAACAACTTTATGGAAGGCTAAAAGAATGGGTTTCTCTAGTAAGGTAAACAAAGAAATGACTTGAAATAAAGAAGGGCAATTTGATTTAAAGGTATCAATTGCTTAAAGTTTTAAAGTAAGGGTCACTTGATTTAGAAGCCTAGAAATGTATTTCTAAAAATGTAGTGACTTGTTTGAAATGTAGACATGCCTTGATACTACGGGTGTTAGTATCTTGGGGTTTTAATATAAAAAGGGTTCTTTTTAAAGGAACGGAAGTAAGTAGTACTTTGGGTTAAATTCCCGGATTTTTAATGACTTGTTAGTGCCTTAAGTTTAAATAAAATGAGAGTGCATAATAATTAAGGCTAATAAGAAGTTAAGGGACTTCTTAACTTGCTTATGATATTTATGATAAGCCGGTAGTGCTTATGTTATGTATGATAAGTCGGTGGTGCTTATGTTATGTATGATAGTCGGTTGTGCTAGTGATGTATTGTTTCATTACGGGGTCATTCCCCGGGTTTGTTGCATTTGCATATTCCTTGGATTTGTTCCCCACGATGCGAGGAATACCTCATGCGAGTCAGTAGGGCTTATGCGGGTGAAATAGTCCTATACGGGGCGGACCAGTCCTATGCGAGGAGATTACCTCATGCGGGCGGATACAGTCTATCCGAGGAAATTACCTCATGCGGGTCCATACGGCCTATGCGAGTGAAATAGTCCCAGTAGTAGGATTTCCAAATGATACTATGGGCAGGTGGCCCTAAGTTGATCATAAGCTTCCTATTTTTATGCAGTATACCTTTATGGGCAGACTTATGTGACTTTATCGCATCCCAGATTGGGCCGGGCAGTATACCTTTATGGGCAGACTTATGTGACTTTATCGAATCCCAGATTGGGCCGGGAAGTATACCTTTATGGGCAGACTTATGTGACTTTATCGCGTCCCAGAATGGGCCGGGCAGTATACCTTCGTGGGAAGGATTTTGTATAACTTCGTTGTGTCCCGCAAATGGGTCGGGTTACGTTATTACGTATGGATAATCAAAGTGAACTCCAAAATGAGGCGTCCCTCCATAAAGGGTCGGATTATGTTATGCAAGATAAGTAAGTTATATGGTTATGAACTTGATGATTTTTCCTAAGTATGTACGTAAGAATTTGACTATAACTCTTATTGAAAAAAATTAGGAAAAGATAATAATGTGCGATTAAGTTCATGAGTTGTAATGGCATGGTAGGATCTGATATTTACTTTTTATACTTGCCCCTGTCATTCTTTTGTACAGTTATGATCTGTTTATTGTACCTTATTTTATGTTCCATATTCGGTACATGTGTACTGACCCCCTTCGGGGGGCTGCGTTCATGTCCGTAGGACACAGTTGTGGATCCGCGGGCTTAGGATCCTGGTTCAGCATTTTTAGATGGCTCCAATGTTCCAGAGCTATTCATAATGGCTATGTATATTCAGGGGTACGGTGGGGCCTTGTCCCGTCATAGTATTTGTCCAAAATCTTAGAGGTCTGTATTCATATGTGGGCTGGACTGGCTAGAGTTGTAATTACATTATTGAATAGTGTAGGCCCTTTTGGGTGATTTATATTATGGCAGCCTTATCAGCTTTGCCTTTGTTTAAAAAAATGTGTTACTTATCTTCTGCGATTATTTTGTATTGTATGAATAGAAGGGTGCCCAGGTAGGGCACGATCGTGAGCAGGTCGGTCGTGACAAAAGTGGTATCGAGCGGTTAGTCCTCGGAAAGTGTCTGACGCCGTGTCTAGTAGAGTCTTGATTATCGGTGTGTTGTGCACCACATCTATAATCGGGAGGCTACGGGACATTTAGGATTGGTTTCCATTCTTCTCACTCACGAGATCGTGCGATAGAGATGTGTTGTTAGGTCGTCTCTCACTAACGAGTTATGTTGATTGCTACGAGAAAGCGTGATGACCGGGAAGGACTTTGTGGATTGCGTATCCAGGTTGGTAATGATTGTAGTATAGTTGGTATTATGACATAAAGCTATACGGAGTTATGTATGAGGGTCAGACGCGTGTTGCCTATAATGATTTTAGATTTCCAGGATTGGTAAGGACTAAATAGATACCGGGAAGGTACGAAACACTTAATGAATTCTCATCAAGGTTTATGTGCTAATTTGATATAATTAGGAAATGATGAGTTGTCTGATAGGGTGATGAACCCTTAAGAAAGTCGTGTTAAGGTACTTGAAGGAAGACTATGTGGATAGATTAAGCTACGTGGTATGCGTAAGAGAATTGTACGAATGAGATCCGTATGGAGTAGGTAATGGTTATTGTGATAAGGACAACAAGGTTATGGTATTAGGAGAAGTTATTTTACCCGTTTTCGGGGGAGGGGGGACTGATAAGGTAGGCTTGGAGCATGGAAATTGCGAGCCTAAGAATATTGATAACCGCCGAGACCTTAGGTATATAAGGCCTTCTCGGGCAATAAGATTTTATTCAGACTAAGGGTAAGAGTTAAGTGTGACGGTGGGTCGGGTTGAGGACCTGTGCGGGTGCCCTACGACGAAATGGAGTGGGATCAGTTGGTAGTAGTCAGCTCGTGGCGAGTCACGGGTGCAAGGCCCAAGTCTAGTGAATTGTTTTACGGGTTCGTGGACGCGTTCCACCGGAACCAGGTCGTGATAGCCGGAAATGGCCTTATATTGTTCGATTTAGTAAACTCCAAAGATTGGAGGCCAGAATCGGTATGGAAGTTATGTACGTATGCTAGTATGAGTTGGAAGTACGGAAGAAATGCGACCGATGAAAGATAGAAACCAAGTGTAAAGGAATAGAGTCTGAATCCATAAGAACCTTTCGAGGTAACTACATCCGTGAGTGTTTGGGGTGGTAGCTGAGCGGGTATATGAGATTTTCCCGGTGATGATACAGTCGTCAGATCCTAGCAGACCTAGTAGAGATGAATACGACAGACTTTGAGGTTATTATGAGTATGGACTAGTCGTCTTCGTGGGTGCCAAGGTTGACTGTAGAGAGAGGTTGGTTCGATTCCAGTTTCCCGGTGAGCCGGTTATCGATAGAAAAGGAAAGGAAGTGTTTGTAATATGTAAGTTATTCCTTCATTCTTTGACATGAAATTGTGGAGTCTATGTGACTTATTTTGTTGAAATGATTGATTTAAATTTGAACGTTAAGAGACGGAGATAAGAACGTAGGTTTATTGAGGGATTTTATGTTACGTGCCCTCGGGGGTACTTGGAGTTCAGGTTGACGTTTTAGTATAAGTATTGTTATGTGGTCATGTGTGGCATATTTTTGTATGAAGGGTGTAGTAAAAGGAGACTATGTCGCTATCTAATAGATTGGACTCCGAAAGAACATTCGGGGACGAATGTTTCTAAGGGGGGAAGAATGTTACACCCCGTAGTTCCAGGACACGTGTTTAAGAGAATGTACGTGAGAAAGTACGACTTTAAAAATTGAAACGAAAAAAGGATTGCTTTTTCCTACGGAAAATGATTTCGAGCCTCGGGAAGGAAAATTGTTCGTTAATGAGAATTGAGTTCCCGAATTTGATATTTGAGACTTATAGAATTTATCGGAATTTCGGGAGATGAAATATTTTAGACCAACCGGAGGGCGACATGTGTCACCCTCAATGGGCCCATGTGGGGCGAAAATTTAGCCAAGTCAAGAAAGCCACTTGGCTTGATATTATTGACCACATCTCATCCACAGAAGTGTTTTGATCTAGGTTCTTGGTTGTAGTATATATCCTATACTAGTAGCAAGACAAATCTACACTTAGAAAATAAATCAAGAACCTATTGTTCTTGAAGAGTGCTCTCGGCCATGAGCAATTTTGAACAAGAAAATTTTGCAATTGTGGATCATAATTCACAAGACATTAACCCAAGGTTCCTAAGGGTATTGTAAGGATATCTCAATAGAAAGATCCCGGAAAAACGACGTTTTCACGTTAGTCGCAAGGCGAAAACCTAAGTGTTCTTCAACTTTGAAGATGGGACTTGAAGAGGAGTTCTTCATGAACTTCTAAGGAGTGCTTGGAGCGGATTGGAACATAAGAAGAGGAGCTAAAAGTTGCTAAGGATCGACCTTTACACTTGGACATTATTAGGGCTTTTTGAGGTAAAATCGTCATCTTCTTAATGTAATTGAAGATTACAAGTTATAGTAGTTAAGAAATGAGCATGTGGTATATAGAATGAAGTTTGAAAATATTTGGATCAGGTCGACATGTTAAAAACCAAAAATGGACAAGTTAGCCATTAATGTTGTAATCAATTTGGTCGATAGTTACAATCGTCGCATGTTAAGGAAGAAAGGATTTATAGTTGTTGTAATTGTTATTATGTATATAACATGTTGGAATAACAACTTGGATTGAAAAAGGAATTAAAAGGAAATTGATAATTGTCGTGACAATGCTAGCCGAAAATGGCTTTGGAAGTTGAACTACTTGGTATTAATTGTGGGGCAGAATTTTATACGTATTGTAAGGCGTGTAATCCCCTTTGTATTTCTGAATTGTTGGGCCTTAAATGTGGCGTTTGGTTATTGATTTTCGGGCCTTGAAAAAGGTGGAAAAGTACGTAGAAACAAAGGAAGTGCTACCCGATTTTCCGTAGAATAAGAGACCTTACACTTAGTATGATTCTACGTTAATAAGTGAGGAGTTGATAGACATGTTATGATTAATATAGGTTGAAGTACTACGAGTAGCGTATTCTACTTAAAGGATGGAATAACTATCAAGGTTGATGTACTTTGGAGCATTTTGCTACTTGTCGATAATCGTCGCGAGGTATGTGAACCTCTTCCTTCTTTTGGCATGATTCTACGTATGAAATATACATGTGGTATTATTTTATGATTCATTCTACTCTTAGAAGTTAAGAGGTACGTATGTTGACTTACTCTATGTAAAAGGTATGTCTAAGTAATCCTAAGTTCTTACCAAATCTTATGGGGGATGTTGGTAAGAGTCGTTAGGAAGTATTTGGAGTCGAGTTGACTTTGCTAATTTATTGTACGAATGAGAATAAGTATCGACCAAGCCATTGCAGCGTTAATAAAAGAAAATGTATCGACAATCAATTATATTAAAATGAGTAGAATTCTCCATCTGCATAGAAACTAAGATAAGACAAAATTGTATTACATTTTCTAGATCACGACTGCTTTAATAAGATCGTTATAAACGAGTATAACCTATTCACAACGCATAAAAGTATATGTTACTTAATTTAAAGAGTTTACGTTATGAAGTTTTAAGACTACGAACCTTGAATTCTTAAAAGGTTAAGAGACTTTATTTTTCAAGTTATGGACTTGATTCTTAAAGGAAGAAATGACTTGATTTAAAAGTATAGAATACTTGATTTGGAAAAAGCATTGATAACTTGATATTCTAAGTTAAAGAAACTTGATTTTTTAAAAGTTAAGAGACTTGAAGTATTTTGAAAGCTATGTAACTTGATTTGAAAGTATAAGTCTCTTGGTTATAAAAAGAATGAATTTGTCTAAGACATAAAGAGTTATAAAGGCTTTATGGGAAGTTGGTTATAACAACTTTATGCAAGGTTAAAAGAATGGTTTTCTCTAGTAAGGTAAACAAAGAAATGACTTGAAATAAAGAAGGGAAATTTGATTTAAAGGTACCAATTGCTTAAAGTTTTAAAGTAAGGGTCACTTGATTTAGAAGCCTAGAAATGTATTTCTAAAAATGTAGTGACTTGTTTGAAATGTAGACATGCCTTGATACTACGGGTGTTAGTATCTTGGGGGTTTAATATAAAAATGGTTCTTTTTAAAGGAACGGAAGTACGTAATACTATGGGTTAAATTCCCGGATTTTTAATGACTTGTTAGTGCCTTAAGTTTAAATAAAATGAGAGTGCATAATAATTAAGGATAATAAGAAGTTAAGGGACTTCTTAACTTGCTTATGATATTTATGATAAGCCGGTAGTGCTTATGTTATGTATGATAAGCTGGTGGTGCTTATGTTATGTATGATAGCCGGTTGTGCTAGTGATGTATTGTTTAATTACGGGGTCATTCCCCGGGCTTGTTGCATTTGCATAATCCGTGGATTTGCTCCCCACGATGCGAGGAATACCTCATGCGACTCCGTAGGGCTTATGCGGGTGAAATAGTCCTATGCGGGGCGGACCAGTCCTATGCGAGGAGATTACCTCATACGGGTCCATACGACCTATGCGGGCGGATATAATCTATGCGAGGAAATTACCTCATGCGGGTCCATACGGCCTATGCGGGTGAAATAGTCCCAGGAATAGGATTGTCAAATGATACTATGGGCAGGTGGCCCTAAGTTGATCATAAGATTCCTATTTTTATGCAGTATACCTTTATGGGCAGACTTATGTGACTTTATCGCGTCCCAGATTGGGTCGGGCAGTATACCTTTATGGGCAGACTTATGTGACTTTATCGCGTCCCAGATTGGGCCGGGCAGTATACCTTTATGGGCAGACTTATGTGACTTTATCGCGTCCCAGAATGGTAGGCGGTATACCGCCGTGGGAAGGATTTTGTATGACTCCGCGTGTCCATAAATGGGTCGGGTTACGTTATTACTTAT
This sequence comes from Przewalskia tangutica, assembly GCA_029844215.1. Lineage (NCBI taxonomy): Eukaryota > Viridiplantae > Streptophyta > Magnoliopsida > Solanales > Solanaceae > Przewalskia > Przewalskia tangutica. The sequence goes on from JAQGDG010000029.1 coordinate 1,880,582, forward strand.
GGATAATCAAAGTGAACTCCAAAATGAGGCGTCCCTCCATAAAGGGCCGGATTATGTTATGCAAGATAAGTAAGTTATATGGTTATGAACTTGATGATTTTTCCTAAGTATGTACGTATAGAATTTGACTATAACTCTTATTGGAAAAAAATGGGAAAAGATAATAATGTGCGATTAAGTTCATGAGTTGTAATGGCATGGTAGGATCTGATATTTACTTTTTATACTTGCCCCTGTCATTCTTTTGTACGATTATGATCATTTCTTGTACCTTATTTTCCGTTCCATATTCGGTACTGTGCGACCCGCCGAGCTGCGTTAAATGTCCGCAGTTTATGTATCTGATTGTGGATCCGCGGGCTTAGGATCCTGGTTCAGCATTTTTAGATGGCTCCAATGTTCCGGAGCTTGTCATAATGGCTATGTATATTCAGGGGTACGGCGGGGCCTTGTCCCGTCATAGTATTTGTCCAAAATCTTAGAGGTATGTATTCATATGTGGGCTGGACTGGCTAGAGTTGTAATTACATTATTGAATAGTGTAGGCCCTTTTGGGTGATTTATATTATGGCAGCCTTATCGGCTTTGCCTTTGTTGTAAAAAAATGTGTTACTTATCTTCCACAATTATTTTGTATTGTATGAATAGAAGGGTGCCCAGGTAGGGCACCAGTCGCGGGCCCGGGGTCGGATCGTGACAACGTCTCAATGTACTTCAACCTATAACAACAATAGCACGTATATCAACACGTTCTTACTAATGTAGGCTAAATACCAAGTAATGGCTCCCCTTTTCTACAAACAATTTGGCAACACTTCCCCTGTTTATACGTACTTTTCCACCTTTCAAGAAGGCCAATTTCATCAATAACCAAGGCACCAATTAAGGGGCACAACCAAACAGCAACTAAAGGGGATTACACGCCTACTTTACGTGTAAAAATCAGCCCCTTAATCTCGACAAAACAGTCCACTAAAATAGTCCACAATCCAACAACAACGAGGGTAAATAGTGAGGTCTTTCTACACCTTTCTATACTCTTATTCCTTTATGACTTACATTATCTTTTACCACATTAAACATGCATATTGACAACTGAATTTCCAGCATATACACGCCACAAAACAGTCCCTAAAACTGCACAACAATATCCCACAGTTTTAATGTCATTCTCGGCCAACAACTACAATCTATAACCCTTTCCATAATCCTTTATTTTCCAATTCAAGCATTACTATTATACAAATCATATCAACTTATCAACAACAATATTCCTTCATTTTAACATACAACAAGTGATGATAACAACGACAATAACCAACGAATCCAACAACACCCAAAACTGTCCAATTTCGGCCTTAGCCCAAAAAATGTCCATACACATTTTATTCTTCATTATTCTCAATACAAGTTCATCTATTAACTATAACAATATGTAATATCCAATTACTTCAAGAGGAAGAATAATTTTACCTTATTATTATGCTCAAAACAGTCCGCAAGTCTCACGGCCCTAGCTCCTATTTTGCACCACTTCTTCAAGTTCCAATCACATTCATGCATCCTCTACAAGCTCATAACCAACTTCTCTTCTTGTTTTACTTCCAAAAAGTCCATCTTCAACTTAGGGTTTCTTGGACCCTTTTCGGCCAACCCAATGTTTTTGGTTCTTGGAGAGTTAACTTGGCTTAAAACTTGATTAGGGTGCTTAATCTAGGAGAATAATCAACTCTTGTTCTTCACTTTAAGGGTTGGTTCTAAATCTAAGGCTAAGAGAAGAAGAGAAGAGAAAATTTGGATGAAAAAGATTTTGTGAAATGAATAAGTCTTCCATGTATATCTCTAATATAATGAAACTTGAAAGTCAAGTTGGGGAGGGACACATGTCACCCTCCCATTGGCAATAATTCCTACTTAAATAAAATATCTAGATATTTGTCCAAAATATCTTAAAATCGAAGGGCCTCGCAAAATTGTGAAATTTTCGACGGACCCCATATTATTAATTTCAATACTTCATAATCCAATATTAATCCCATAAATCCAATTAGAAGTATTAAACTCCAAGTTAATAATTTTTCCGTAGGAAAATGTAAATATTCTTTCCTTTCAACCTTCAAATCTTAATTCCTTAATCACGTTCTCATATCAATGTCATGGAAATACGGGGTGTAACAACCTTGGTCTTGATTCTGGTGTGATTGTTTTTGATAAATCTACACATATATAGAAATGGTAATGGTTCTAATGACAGGGAAAACCTGCTAAAATCTTGGTAGACCTACGAGGAGTCTTAAGATGGATAAAAATTTCAATGCTTTAGTAGACTTACAAGGAGTCTTAACTGCTACAATGAAAAACATGAGATCCAATAGCCAAAAGATTGGATAGTGATGGATGGAAGTATGTTGTTGAGTGTCATTGATTTGTTAGGTGAAAAGTGAAAGAATTATATTTTAGGCTTGAAACTCGAAAAACACTACTTGTGGAAGAATGACTTAAGAAGATGATGGAGTTTGCGTTAGGCTTTAATTTATTAACCTAAGTTTTGATATAAGGAATTCTGATTTGAGGTTGCAATTAGGTGGACCTCTGTGATTTGGATAGACTATTTTTTTGTCATGGACTCTCAATGGACTAATGTTTCCTTGATTTTACTTTAACGACTATAAGTCTTTTTAGCTCAAAATAATTTGTGTTGTTGTCTATGATTGATACTAAATATTAGGTTGGAACTTCAAATAATCACATTGGTGGAAGGATGATAGTATGAGAGTGGTAGACTAGATTTGCTCTATTATGTTTTCTATAGAGAATTAAAGAACTCTAGTAAAAAAATCTAGGATATTTGTAATGGTGTGAGTAGGACATATGCGAGTTTTAGATTAAAAAAATGAATGAATAGTAAGGCATTACATAAAGATGAAACCTTAAGAGTTACAAAAATAAGATGGTGTGTCCGAGGAAGTATACTATTACAAAATGAGATGCTAAGCTTATTTACTATGGGAGACTAAATTAGTACTATGGAGTTGAAGTGAGTCGGAAAACACTAAAAAAATATGATAGTGTTCTTATGTGTCTAGTTGATGTGATAGAACTAAGATTAATTAGATTATTGCATCCTAAGGGTGACGATAATTGTCACGATCCGACCCCGGGCCCGCGACTGGTGCCCTACCTGGGCACCCCTCACAGGTATACATCAGAGAATAACAACGGAACATACAAAAACTCATAAAATACTAGACAATAAATATCAACATGCTAGCCGATAAGGTCACCTTCCGTGAAATATACATAACAAAAAAAAATCAGTTACATCTTTGTTCTTACAACCCAATCCACAAGATATGACTACAGACCTCTAAGAATTTTTACAACACAACTGTGACGGGACAGGGCCCCGCCATACCCCTGAATGTACATAAATCTACAACATCAGGGAAACCGTACCAAAAGATAAGCCTCCGGAGAAATGGAGCCTTATGACAACTGATCAGTGATCCTAAGAGTGAGGACCAACAAGCTATGTACTTCAACCTGCGGCATGAACGCAGCCCCCCGAAGGAGGTCAGTACGAAATATGTACCAAGTATGTAAAACTGAAAGTACTGTAATGAAATCATAATAGTCTAAAATAAAGCTGGAGACATGTATGATAACCAAAATAACATTACACTGTGCCTTGCCGAAGTGAAAGTAATGAAAGCCAGTTTTACCTTGTAAAGACTATTTCAACACATGAACAATAGTCACACCAGGGCTATGCACACAAGCCCTCAAATATCAAAGCGTGCCCGTGGAATCCCCCATCACTGCCGACAGCCGTAAGTGTAAAATATAACCATGTGACGCGCCCGTGGCATCCTACCTCACTGTCGGCGTACACATATGCAATATATATTTATATCTCATGCCCGTGGAATCACCCATCACTGCCGACAGCCGTAAGTGTAAAATATAACCATGTGACGCGCCCGTGGCATCCTTCCTCATTGTGGGCGTACACATATGCAATATATATATATATATATATCTCATGCCCGTGGAATCCCTCATCTCGGGTACATGAATTCATGGAGAGCTAATCCATGGGGTAATAATAATATATAACATGCCCGTGGAATCCCTCATCTCGGGTACATGTCTTCATGGAGAGCTAGTCCATGGAGTAATAATCGTATATAACATGGCCGCATGCCCCGGAATCCTTCATCGTATAAGCATGGCCATGGAGTCATAATTAGCATCCGGGAATTTAACCCGCATCCTGGTCACATGCCCCGAAATCCCTCATCGTATATGCATGTCCAAGGATCAATCACAATGGAAGAATACTTGTGGAATCCTCCATCACTGCCGGTACGTCCAAGTAAATTCACAACAGACAGTCGTTCCTCCAACTGAGAGTCACGACAGCGTAAAAATATAATACTTGCACTCAAAGGCTATCACAAGCAAGCATAGGCAAGTTCATAAAATCTTTTAGACTTTCATTAGCATACTAAAATGAATCTCATTTCATAAACTCAAGGCACTTTCGTATCACATAAAAATCCGGGAATTTAACTCAAAGTACTACGTACTTCCATTCTTTTCAAAAGACTCTTTTTTATATAAAACCCCAAGATACTAACACCCGTAGTATCAAGGCATGCCTATTTTTCAAATTAAGTTACTAAACCTTTAGAAATTCATTTCAAGACTTTGAAATCAAGTAACTTCTAATTTCACAACCTAGACAACTCATGCCTATCAATCAAAATAGACAACTCTCTTAACCTTCCATAAAGACGTTATAACTAACTTCCCATAAAGCCGTTATAACTCTTTATGGTTTAGACAAATTCATTCTTTTTATAACCAAGCGACTTATACTTTCAAATCAAGTTGCATAACTTTCAAAATACTTCAAGTCTCTTATCTTTAGAAATCAAGTTTCTTAACTTTAGAAATCAAGTCATTCCTTCCTTTAAGAATCAAGTCCCATAACTTGAAAAATAAAGTCTCTTAACCTTTTAAGAATTCAAGGTTCATAGTCTTAAAACTTCATAACGTAAACTCTTTAAATTAAGTAACATATACTTTTATGCGTTGTGAATAGGTTATACTTGTTTATAACGATCTTATTAAAACAGCCATGATCTAGAAAATGTAATACAATTTTGTCTTATCTTAGCTTCTATGCAGATGGAGAATTCTACTCATTTTAATATAATTGATTGTCGATACATTTTCTCTTATTAACGCTGCAATGACTTTTTCGATACTCATTCTCATTCGCGCAGTAAATTAGCAAAGTCAACTCGACTCCAAATACTTCCTAACGACTCTTACCAACATCCCCCATAAGACTTGGTAAGAACTTAGGATAACTTAGACATGGCTTTTACATAGAGTAAATCAACATACATACCTCTTAACTTCTAAGAGTAGAAGGAATCATGAAATAACACCACATGTATATTTCATACATAGAATCATGCCAAAAGAAGTAAGAGGTTCACATACCTCGTGACGACTAACCAATTCGACAAGTAGCAAAATGCTCCAAAGTACTTCAACCTCATCGGCTATTCCTTAAGCCAAGTAGAACAGGTTACACGTAGTACTTCAACCTATAATGACGATAGCACTTATATCAATATCATACTTACTTAGTATAAAACTTATACCAAATAATGCCCTCTAATTCTACGGAAATTCGGGCAGCACTTCCTTTGTTTCTAAGTTCTTTTTCACCTTTTTCAAGACCCGTATTCATCAACCATCAAGCCATATTTAAGGCGCAACCAACAGTTAGCCAAAGGGGATTACACACCTAACTGGACGTGTAAAATTCTGCCCCACAGTTATACAAAACAGTCCACAAATCAGCCCATAAAAACAGTCTGTAATCCAACAATAACGAGGGTAAAATGTGAGGCGTTTCAACACCTTTCCACACCCCTATTTCCTTAGGACTTTCATTAGCAACTACTACACTTAAATATGCATATTAGGGGCTTAATTTCCAGCATTATACACGCCCAAAACAGTCCATAAAATGATACGACAACGTCTAACAGTTTTAGGCGCTTTTCTTCTAAAACAACTATAATCCGATAACTCTTTCCTTAATCCATTTTATTCCAATTCGAGTTTCAACACTTCCATATATGACATACCAACTTATCAACAACCATATTACCTTATTTTAACATGCGACAAGTGTGGATAACAACAACCATTTAACAAACGAAACCAAGGGCACAAAATTGCCTCAAATCGGCCAACAACATATCTACCTCATACACATCTTATTTTCCATTTCTTCCTTAACTTAAGTTCATCCCTTAAACATAATAATAAGTAATATCCAATTACTGCGGAGGAAGAAGAATTATTACCTCATTTTGAGCCAAGAAATCGTCCAAAACTGCCCCTTAGATTTTGGTCCGCAGTTTTCATTTCGATCCACTTCTTCAAGATCCAATCACATATATGTGACCTCTATGAGTTTATACACAACTTCACTTTGTATTTCACTTCCAAAAAGTTGATAAAACTTAGGGTTTCACCCTCTCTATTCTCGGCCAACACTTGATCTCGGGGGTTTAAGGGGTTATCATTGCTTAGTATACCACTAGGGATCTTAGGCTTGAGTTTGAGGATTTATCATCAAATTTTGAAGGATTTTTGCTCTTGAAATAGGCCCTTGGCCGAAGCTACATGGAAGAGGAAGAAAAGGATGAAATATTTTCTAAGTGTGGCTAAGTCTTGCAAGCCCTCTACCTTGCATATATAATATGTCCCTAAGTGTGGATTCTTGACAAGTGTATGGCCTTATATGTAGCAAGACAAGTGGAGTGGGACCCACCTCCACTTGTCTCCAAAATATCTTCCAAGACCAAGTCAAAAGTCAAAGGGGTGTGCCACGTGTCACCCTCTCATTGGTCTAAAAATATTTCCATCCTCCAAAATATCCATAATTGGTCAAAATATCTCAAAATATTGTGGGCCCCACAAAACCGTAAAATTTTCCCGTGGGCCCCACGTGACCAAATCCGAATTTAAAAATCCATAATTCTAATATATTCCAAAAGTCTCAAATACCAAATTTGAGAACCAAATTCCAATTAACAAACCTTTTCCTTCACAAGTTTCCGATATTTCTCTTAAGGAAAAGCGTATCTTCTATCGTTTCACCATTTAAACCTTAACGTCTTACGTACGTTCTCTGGTTCATGTGTTGGAACTACGGGGTGTAACAATAATGTTGTAAGTCATGAAGTCGAGGAACAGGATTATATCGTATTATTAACATTAATATATTTATTTTAAGGCTGAATGATTATGCAACGAAGATAGTACAGGTTAATGGTCGTCATAAATTTTCAAAGAAACCACATGAGGAATCACATACACGAGAGTAACACGTACGCACTTATATATTTACTATGTCTAGAAGGTAACGTTGTTTTGGCTATTACAAGTGAGATTATGATTGACCAAGAAGAGATTAGAGAACAATGTCATAGGGGCAATATGTCATAAGTATTTAGTATTAAAGAGGAGTTCATTAGAGCTATAAAAGTTTTTGAAGAGTCTGATGGCAAAGAGCATGCTAAGTAGGGAGATATCCCAGGAAATTTCAAAATTTATACCATTTAAAAGGTCTATGATATGTGGAATATAGAAGTACGATACCTCATAAGGATGTGATAAGATTAAAAATAATTTGAGAGGTTGAATAGTGATAATAGCGAAAGGATTTTATGTTAAACAAGTTAAAATCTGAATGAGCCGCTTCTAATAAAGAAAGAAGAATACATGAATGGTAGACACTCCCACTTTTTGGAATCTATAGGTATACTTGTTCTTTCCAAATTAAATGAGAATGCAAAGTAATGTAAGTTAGGCTTGAATTATGTATTGTTGAATTAGCCTCATTGACAGAGTATATAGTTTAGATTGATTGTGCACCTCCTTGGCGAAGCATGTATGTGTTAAACCTTTTAGTTATCTAACTCTTGCTAAAGTGAGCTAAAGGTATGAACCCCTTATTTAGTGTTGAGACTTGAGTGTCTAGTTGTGAGAATCCCCGTGAGGGCTATGTTGTTCTTTTTTGGGTCTTAGTTGATACATATTTTGGGAGGATAGCTCATTATATGATGGGAACTCCAGTGAAAATCTTTGACATTTTGAGGTTTAGTGAAAATCTTAGGCCTTAACTCTCATTCGAGGAAGAATGATCCTGAAAAGGGGATAATGTAACACTCCGTAAATCTGAGTTAGGTGTGAATATGTTAAATGAGTATTAATGGGATATTTTATCCATATGAAGTTCTATTGGGATGAGTTTTGGTGGAAATAGTTATTTTAAGATCAAGATGAATTATGGGACGCATGAGATTCGATAAAATCGACTATGTTTACGGTAGATCTGACTTCCAGCTCTTATATATGAAAACCCGTCCTGAATTTGAGAAACATAAAATATGAAAGTTGTAGATCATTGAAATATATTTCCAACCATATATGGTCGAACAGAAATGGAGCTCTGTGCTAGGATTTATGACCGATTTACTGAACATTGTTGATGCAGTGAAAATTGGCCTAGCGCGATGCGGTCCGCAAGTCCCGTGCCAAGCCAAATTTTCAGAGAAATGTAAAAATCAGCAGGCTGATTAAAATATGCCTAGCGCGGGGCAAACTTCGATACCCCACATGTCGCGCTAGGACATTTTATGCTTGGTGTGATTGTTTCTCGGATTTTATAAAAGCCCAACTTCGTTCAAGACCCTTTCCTACTTTGTTTAGGCCGGATTTTTGAGCGAAAACAACCGTAAGGCTTTTTTAAAACTTCTAGGATATGTTCTTGATCAATTTTCTTCATTACTACATCAATCTAACATCAAATTAACACTAGTTCATCACTCTCACCCTTAGATTCGTAAAACTCAAGAAAGAGAAGAAGAAGTAAAGTTTGGGACATTTGGAATTCTTTCAAAGAGGTATGATCCTTGATATTATGATGTTATTAAAAGGATTTATATTCGTGTAAGGTATCCTAAGGGATTAGAATCCATCAATAATTTCCAAAGTGTTCAAGAAGACATTTTTTTGGTACTACAAAGACCTAGTTTTTCGATAAGGGTGGTAACTCTTAGAATTCAAGTTAAAGTTCTAAACTTTGTCATTAATAATCATTGTAAAATGATTGTTGATCTTGGAAGAATACGTTCGCTAACTTTTACTGGAATTGAGGTATGTCTCTTTTGAAAATTCTTTTTGGCTATAAAGGTGATTTGTATGTTTACTTTTGAAAACCTTGTTCTGAAGTATATCTCTTTTCAAATATACTTTTCAACCTTTAAAAGAATTCTTTCGCAAGGTTTGTGTATGAGAGGGACAAGCCCACATTAAACCTTATGTGTATTATATCATATATATATATATATATATATATATATATATATATATATATATATATATATATGTGTGTGTGTGTGTGTGTGTGTGTGTGTATGTGTGTGATTTCTCCTATCAAGGGATGACTAAAATTTAATTATAAATTTTTAAACCTTGAAAATGCTTTACCCCTTATAAGGGATGACTTCACTTGAAATAGATCATCTTCGAACTATTTTTTCCCGTACTATGGGATGATTGAAGTAATTTCTAAAGTGATAATATTTAAATGTGTTTACCCCTACTTTGGGATGATTGAACTTGACTTCTAAAGCATGGGTCTTTAATGTGTTGTGCCCTGAGGCAGTTAGGGATTGGGTTCGGCCCGATTTAGTCATTGAGGTTCGGAGTTTTGTAAGCCTTGTAGGGTATTATCAGCGATTCGTGTAGGTATTTTTATCCATTGCACCTCCATTGACTAGATTGACCTAAAAGGATGTATCTTTTTAGTGGTCCAAGGAGAGTGAGGCAAGCTTCCAAAAGCTCACGACCTTATTGACTACCACCCTGATTTTAACCTTGCCAGTTGAATGAGAGATCTTCACCATGTATTGTGATACTTCTAGAGTAGGTCTTGGGTGTGTGTTGATGCACAAAGGGAAAGTGATAGAATATGGTTTGAGGTAATCAAAGGTTTATGAAATAATTATCCCACACATGACTTAGAGTTAGTGGCATCATGTTTGCATTGAAGATTTAGAGGCACTATCTCTATGGTGTGTACTGTGAAGTTTATACCGACCAACACAACCTTCAGTACTTGTTCAATCAGAAAGATCTTAATTTGAGGCACTGTAGGTGGTTGGATGTTCTAAAGGACTATGACATGATTATCTTGTATCACTCAGGAAAAGCGAATGTTATAGCGGATGCCTTAAGTAGGAAGCTGGTGAGCATGGGTAGTTTTGCTATATTGCATGTGGAGGAGCGTCCTATGGCTTGGATGTTCAGTCTTACCAATCGATTTGTTAGGTTTGATATCTTGGAGCCTGGTATGGTGTAAGCTTGTGTAGAGGCACTGTCTTCCTTATTGGAGCAGATTAGATCCCAGTAGTTTGATGATGCTCAGTTGTGCAAAATTTGTGATAAGGTGTTGCGGGGGGAAGGAAAAGATGTTGTAATTAATGGTGATGGTATCTTGAGGATCAAGGGTTATATTTTTATTGATAGAGTGGGCGACTTGACCTGATTGATCATGAAGAAGGCCCATAGATTGAAGTACTCTAACCATCCATGAGCTATGAAGATGTATCGTGACTTGAGACAACATTATTGGTGGTGAGGATGAATATGGTTATAGTGGAGTTTGTGTCTCGGTGTTTGAATTGTCAGCAAGTGAAATATGAGCACCAGAGGCCTAGTAGTGCGCTTTAGATGATGTCTATTCCTGAGTGAAATTGGGAGCGGATTGCCATGGAATTCTTGGTAAGACTACTCTGTACCTTGGGTAAGTTCGATACTATATGGGTCATTGTGGACATGTTTACCAAATTTTCCGATTTTGTTCTAGTTCAGGCGACTTATAATTCAAAGAAGTTGGCTAGGATCTACATTTAAGAGATAGTATTGTCACGACCCGATCCCGGGCCCGTGACTGGTGCCTTACCCGGGCACCCAAGTAGATATACATCAGAGTAACCAGCGGAATATAAAAACAAGATAGGAAACAATAAAGAGTAAGAACAGTCTAACCAAGAAAATATCGCCTTTCGGCATGTATATATAAACCAAAACTTGAACAGTTACATCCTTTACGAACCCTGCCCACAACAGTACTACAGACCTCTAAGAATGTAACCACAACTATGACGGGACAGAGCCCCGCCATACCCCTGAATGTACAAGTACCTACAATGACAGGGGACTATACCAAAGACAAAGCCTCCGGAGAAAATGGAGCTTTCCACGAACTGAACAGTGATCCTAAGAGTGCGGATCAGCAAGCTACGTACCTCAACCTGCGGCATGAACGCAGCCGAAGAAGTCGAGACAACAGTGCGAGTATGTGAAACGAAAATCGTAAGTGAAATCATAATAGTCTATATAAAGCAGAGACATATATGATAACCAATTTACGATATACAATATGTAAGATATGTCAAGTCAGGGACTCACGCCCTCAAAGTCATCACTCAAATATAACCATGGGTCTCATGCCCGCAATATCAATCATGCCCGTGGAATTCCTTCCTCACTGCCGGCAGTACATGATGTAAAACAACACCCATAATGGAAGCATACCTGGGCCACCCAACGTGTCGGTATGTCAAAGCAAATAACAAGATAACACTCCTGGTGAAGCATACGTGGGCCACCCATCGTGTCGGTATGTCCAAAAGGAAATAACAAGATAACACTCAGTGGAAGCATGCAGTGGGCCACCCATCGTGTCGGTATGTCAAAAGGAAATAATAAGAGAACACTCATATTGGAAGCATACCCGTGGGCCACCCATCGTGTCAGTATGTCCAAAATAAGTAACAAGATAACACTCCTAATGGAAGCATACCCGTGGGCCACCCATCGTGTCAGTATGTCCAAAAGGATCGATATAGTGGAAGCATACCCGTGGGCCACCCATCATGTCAGTATGTCCAAAAGGATCGATATAGTGGAAGCATACCCGTGGGCCACCCATCGTGTCAGTATGTCCATCAATCAACCAGATAGCCGGCCCTCCATCGAGAGACTCGGTAGCACATAATCAAAACACTTGCACAACAAAGGCTATCACAACAATCATAAGCAAGTTCAACGTACTCATAGACTTTCATTTTATTACAACAAAACCGGGTTTTAACCCAAAGGTACTACGTACTTTAATTCTTTCAAAAAGATCCATTTCTTTTACGAAGGTCACACGATACCCGTAGTATCAACATAGAGTAACTATCATCTTTAAGTAAACTAAAACAATTTCCATACCTTTTTTTTAAACCCATTTAAGACAAAACCATGCCTTTCTTTTAAACCAAAAACACTTCAATTCCTCAAGTCTCTTTTCTTTTAGAAATCAAGTTCCTTACTTTGGAATTTAAGAAAAATCAATACTTGTTATTAATGACTTTATTAAAGCAACCATGATCTAGGAAATGTAATACAATTTTGTCTTATCTTAGCTTCTATGCAGATGGAGGTTTCTACTTGTTTTAATAATATTAATTATTTGTCAATATATTTTCCTTTATTAACGCTGCAGTGGGTTGTTCGATACTTATTCTCATTTCCGAAATCAATATAACATTATTATTCGAAACCAAGTACTCATTACTCAATATGTTACACCCCGTATTTTCCAGAGTATGTACGTAAGGACGTACGTAGAAAAGTTTGTGCCTTAAAGTGGCTTGGCCGATTTTACTTTGTTCACAACACCCGATTAGAGTCGTTTTTTTAAACGCTTTACACAACTCGCGTAGGGTAAATTCCGGCTATGCCATTTTTAATTTTTGCGGATTTTTCCGAGAGACGGAACATTTTGGACCAACAAGAGGGCGACACTTGTCACCCTTTCATTGGTGGACGATTGGGCGGTAAAGGGTGGACGAAATGGGTTGGTTTTTGTCAAGTAGTTGGTAGGATATTTTGTGGGTAGATGGATAAGGTACACTTGGGTGAATCCTAGCCCTACATTTGCACCACACTTGGCTTGATCTTGGCCATTGGTTAGCCATGGCTTGACCTATAAATACCCTCCCCTTTGATGAACTTCTTCATCCAAAAATTGTGCTAAGTCTAAAATCCTCCCCACTCTCTTGTTGTGTTCTCGTCCTCCCCTTGGTGAGGCCCCTTGGCGAGAACCCTTCCCCTTGGCCGAGTACCCCTCCTAGTAGGGTTGGCGGGTATACACCCCTTGTGGTGTTGTCTCATATAAATACCCCTTTGTGGTATAGAAATACTCTCAAGTATTGTTATAATGCCCAAATACCTTGCCCTAAATACCTTGTAGTACTTTCCAAAGTACCCTTTATACAAAAAGCCCGAAAATACTATTATACTTCCTCATCACAAAAACGAAACCACTAAGTAAATCTTCACCCGTAGTTGAAGTTATAAGTAAGTTGCGTAGAACTTCTAAGGGTTTCTGGAGCGGATGGAGCGCGGAGTAGGAGCTAAGCGTTGCTCAGGAGCGACATTAAACTTGGATAATTTTGGGCTTATCGAGGTAACCACTCTTGACCTTCTATTGTAATTGGAAATTACATGTTGTAAGATTATATAGTTGAAGTATACTATATATAGAACTGAACCTAGCTTTGCGGCAATGTCTTTGACTTAAGCTCAATTTAAAGAAAGAGAACCGAATCAGAATTACATAGATCAGTATTCAAGAGACTTGTGTAGCATTACCGTAGTAGAATTGTACACGTCGGTTAGATGTATAAACCCCCTGGTTGGCTTGATGGCGGCCTCGATGAGAGGAGATTTACGCTGCCATGAGGGGATGTCTGAATTTTCTGTAGAATGTTCTACGATAAGATCTAGATGTTAATAAGCGCCTTGTGGCCTTATAGGTTGAAGTACTATGCGTGGCGCGATCTACTTGGCTTAAGGAGTAGCCGGCGGTTTGAGGTACTTGGAGCGTTTTGCTATTAGTCGATAATCGTCGCGAGGTATGTGAACCTCTTCCTATCTTTTCTAGCATGATATGTGTATAACTATGTAGTACGGTAGACGTACATGTGTTAAATTTATTTGATTGATTTGAAACATAAAGTGTTGTAACGGCTTTATGGGAAGTTGGTTATAATAGCTTTACGTAAGTAAGAGATGCTTTGTGGTTTTTAAAAGATAACTGATTTGACTTATAACTGACTGGATGTGTGATAATAAGAATCTTGAAGTATTTCAAAAGAAACCTTTTTGAAAGAAGGGTAACACTTGGTTTTAAAAGCTTAAGAGTTATACTAGCTTTTGGAAAGTTAGGTATAACGGCTTAAGAGAGATAAAAAGAATGATTTATTGATTTAAGAAGTTAAGAGACTTAATCTTGAAAGATAAGAGACTTAACTTGTTTTACTTGGTAATTAACATTTTGTTAAAAATGTTGTAAAACCTCATTCGCGAGTAATGAGTACTTGGTTTTAAAAGTATAATGTTTTACTGATTTCGGAAATCAGAATGAGTATCGACAAACCACTGCAGCGTTAGTAAAGGGAAATGTTTTGATTAATAAAGTATTATTAAAACCAGTAGAAACCTCCATCTGTATAGAAACTAAGATGAGACAAAATGATATTACATTTCCTAGATCATGGCTGCTCAATAAGATTGTTTATAAACAAGAATAACCTACTCACATATAAGGCATATGTTTCTCAAACTGTTTAAAAGAGAATTATGTTTTAAAGGATTAAAACTATGAACTACGAAACCTTTTTGAACATGAGAAACTTGAGTATTTGAAATTAGGCAAACTTGAACGTTTGGAAAAGAATGTGTTACTTGATTTTACTAAAAGAAGTATTTTGATTTACTTCAGAAGATAGTAACTCTATTTTTATACTACGAGTATTGTGTGACTTTTGTGAAAGAAACGGATCTTTTAAAAGAGTAATACATGAAGTCCTTTGCTAAAACCCGAACTTGTTAACATAAAGTAGAAAGTACCTTGTGTGTATAACTTGATTGTGTTGGTTTGTGATAGCCTTGTAATACTTTCTTGTTGATTTGATAAGTAAACATGCTAGGATGCTACGTGTGTTAGTATCTTGTGATGTTTTGTGTAAAGGGGTTTTCCTCGATTGCGCTTTTAAAGTTGTTTAACGATCAGCCGTTATGTTGGTATTATACCACTCACCTTGACTTGTTTCCGAGGTTAAGCTACCCTCCGCTGGTAGACTCAGCGTGCGGGGACCATGATTCGAGAATACCTCACGCGGGTCCAGGGATCCATGCGGAACTACGGAAGTTCCGTGTTGCAGCGCCCTTGTGGTCACGCGGTTCAGGCTACGCGGATCGCGAGTCCAGCGGATGCCGGAGAAGCACCGACGCGGGTTATACCTCACGCGGGCCTACGAGGTTGGCCTACGCGGAGTCGAGAGAGTTCCAGGCTAGACGCGCACATTTGATATCGCGCGCGAAAGTGACCGCCTTTGATCATGTGACGGTTCAGACAGATATCATGACACGCTTTATGACCTTGTTGGTACATGGGTGTTAGTAGTCGGCTATGCCTTCGCATTTACCTGCATCGCTTTATTAGGACACGTGGGACCCGTGTTCATGTATTCCTCGTGCTTTATATCATAAATCGCCAAGAATGGCGAAGGTATTCCACGCATAATTGATGTTGTGGGCGTGAGACCCATAGTTACATTTGAGTAATGACTTTGAGGCGTGAGTCCTCGACTTGACATGATCGTTATTTATTGTGAATCGTAGTTTGGTTATCATACATGTCTCCCGCTTTATAGACTATTATGATTTCATTTACGTGATTTTCGGGCCACATACTGTACCGCTGATCGACCTCCTTCGGGGCTGCGTTCATGCCGGGCAGTTGAGGTACACCGCCGTTGATCCTAGTTCTCGTGGTCAAGGCCAGCTGCTTGGGAAGCTCCGTTTCTCCGAGGCTTATCACGTATAGTCCCCGTCATGGTAGGTGCTTACATTCGAGGTATGGCGGCCCCGCCCCGCCATTGTTGTCATGTCATTCTTAGAGGTCTATAGTACTGTTGTGGGCAGAGTTGGATGGGATGTAACTGTTTGGTGTTCAAATTGTTATTTATATATATATACAAGGTAACTGCTTTGTTAGCCGCCTTCTTATTTCACCGCCTTATTACATCGTTTCATGTATTGTCTTTATGTTCCGCCGACACTGATGTTGTATCACTAGGGTGCCCGGTAAGGCACCACCACGCCGTTCGGTCGAGACAAAAGTGGTATCGAGCGCTTAATCCTGAAAGTGTCTACGCATCAGATCCAGAGTCTTGATTATCGGTGTGTGCACCACACCAATAATCGTGAGGCTATAGGATATTTAGGGTTGGTTTCCATTCTTCTCATTCAGATCGCGCCTTAGAGTCAGGTGATAAGTTGGACCCTCTAACGTATTTCTTTCCTTACCGCTATGCCCGTGTAAGGCAACCCGAGCCCGTGAGGCAAGCGCAAAGCGGAGTCGCGAGTAGAGTACAGAGGGTTACGAGGCACAGCCCAATCATTACCTAGGTAGTGCTTCATTCGGGAGTTCTGCGACGCCACTAAGCCCCAAAGCAGAGTTTAGCACGCGCGGCAGCCCTATCGCGCCATGATATTTGAACCTTCGCCCACTACACGAACAAAGAATATAGAGTGCAAAGAGGCGACCCTGTTACTAGCTATGGATTTGGCTACCAGAGAGTATACCGATGTACCGCGAGTCTTGATGACTATCTAAGAGAGGGTTGTGCAAGAGTAATTCTTCAGTTAGGCTTGAGCATGGCCTCGCACGCGCAGCTTATGCCGAGAAACATAGAGATCGACGGGTTAACCAAGGACAGCAGAAGAGGGCCAGAACAGCAAGGTCCTTTGGTAACGTTCGAGGCGAATCGCCTCACCAGCAGATTAGATATGCACATCCACCAGTGCAGAGAGGTCCTCCACGGGGTACAGTACGTTCGGGGTATGCAGGAGTTGGTCAGAGCTCCAGATCTTCCGGTTCAGGCGCACGCCATTCCGGAATGTCGTCTTTTTGTCGCGCTCGTTTTACGGCCGTCGTGGCCATGTGGTCGAATGGGTGACCTAGTAGGAGGACTCACCTTTCAGATCGGTGGGTAGTTCGTCATCTTCCCTAGCTATGCGCCCTACGGGGCAGGTTTGATTAGAACGACTAAGGGGGAGCGAAGCAGTAGATTCAGATATATCCTTAACCCTCTAGAGATTAGTATGTGTGATAAGATGAGTATATCTTAAGTGTTATGTTCTGATAACATAAGTGTAAAACTGTGGTTAGAAACCATGGTTAGATAAGAAAGGGTAAGATTGGGGATAAGGGAAGGTGTGAGCCTTAGAGCTTTATACGTAGAGACCTTAGAGGAAAGGCCATCTCGAGTAAAAGATTTATATTTTTTTACGTTTAAACCCTTGTCAGAGTGCATAGTGCACGTGAGCTATGATTTTGGGATAAGTCCCTGGGTAGTGTGGAACGAAAGGGGGTAGTTGAACAAAGGAGACCGCTAGGTTTTCGTAACGTGGTTGGTGAGATCGCTCCTTCGGGGAGCTAGTGTTTTGCGCGTTGCCGGGTCGGGTTGAGGCCATGATGCGGGTCAACCCGCGCCCGTATGGTGATGGTCGCCATGGTGGTCCCGCCATGGTAAGGTCACGAGGTGTTAGGCCCAAGTTTAGTTAACCAAAGATACGAGTTCGTGGATGCGTTCGACCGATGGTCGGGCCGATGAGGTCACCCGCCTTATCTTTTAGTCAAGACCGTTTACTCGGCAGGTTATGCGAGATGTCGCGATCGTAAAGGTTGTAAGCGATGCACGGTGCCTACCTTCACCTTATGTCGCATGTTGAGCCCGTGTTATGGCCGCTTTTTCTCGAAGTTTTACCAGCAGGTTAGGAACTCAGTGAGTCTCAGACCACATTCGCCTCGGGCGGTGTTTGATTTCGCGGTAGTTGCGAGGATTGTTGTCTCCTGTTGAAGGAGTGTTTTTAGCTACCATTTCAGTGTTCGGATGTCGCCTTATGAAGCCTTGTAGGTACGGAAGTGTAAGTTGCCGGTCGATTGGTTTGATGTTGGCAAGGTTCAGATAGTTGGTTCAGGCTTGTTCCAACAGCATCGTGGATAGAGTGAGGCTTATCTAGAAGAGGTTTTTGGCAGCTCAGAGAAATCGTGCGGATTATCGGCGACGACGCTTAGAGTTCAGGTTGACGGTCGGTCTTCTTGAAGGTACCACCCCGGGATAGGGTGTGACGAGTTTTGGAAAACAGAGGAAACTTAGCCCGAGTTACTTTGGGCCTTTTGAGTTCATGTGAGGGATAGGCCAGGTTGCCTATATGTTAGCTTTTGCCGTCCGACTTGGGAGGCAGTATGTCCGGTCTTTTCGTATTTCTATGTTCGGGAAAGTATCGGAGATCCATCCAGAGTGTTCCCAGTTGGAGATAGTAACCCAGAGATTTCGGGAACGGAAGCAGTAACAGAAAGGTGGTAAGTTATGAGAAAGAGTTCGAGTGTACAAGAAGGGTGCGACGCGTAAGGTAAGAAACGAGCACGTATTGCGAGCATCGATATGATCATTTCTTTGTATGAAGAAGGTGCGAAGGAAGTATATTTTAGACCTCGGGTGAGTGCGTTTTGTGATGTTAGAGGTGTTTTGTCACGACCCGAACCCGGCCCGTGGATCGTGCCTACCCCGGCACCCCAAAGAGTCATACATCGTAGAAAATCAGCGAACATAAATCAATAACATGAAATAATGTATATAAACAATAATCAGGAACACTTGCCTTTCGCATATATATAAACAACAACTCTTTCAACATGAACAGCTTAATCCTTTTACAAACCCCGCCCACAACAAGATTACACTTCTACGAATGATATGACAACAACGACGGACAGGCCCGCTATACCCTGAATGTAAGCACCTATAACAACAGGACTATACTAAGATAAGCCTCCGAGGAACGGAGCTTCCCAAACGCCGAATGTGACCCTAAGAGCGAGGATCAACGATCGTGTACCCTTACCGCGGCATGAACGCAGCCAAGGAGGTCGCATAACAGTACAGTATGTGAAATCAAAATATCAGAAATGAAATCATAATAGTCTATAAAGCAGAGACATGTATGATAACCAAACTACGCTTTAAATAAGCGCCATGTCAAGTCGAGACTCACGCCTCAAAGTCATCACTCAGTATAACTATGGGTCTCAAGCCCATAACATCAATCATGCCCGTGGAATACCTTCCATTCACCGCCAGCTTTATGATATAAAGCACCAAGAAATACACATGAACACCGTGTCCCACCGTGTCCTAATAAAACAAGACAGGTAAGTACGAAGGCATAACCGACTACTAACACCCACGCACAACAAGGTCATAAATCAGTGTCATGATATCTGCCTGCAGGCCACATGATCAAAGCCGTCACTCGCCCGCAGATCAAATGCGCGTCTAGCCCCGAACTCTCCGCACTCCGCGATAGGCCAACCTCATAGGCCCGCATGAGGTATTCTCGCATCGAGGGTAGCTACTCCGGCGTCGCCCCGACTCGCAGTCCGCATAGCCACAAAGACCGCTTGACCACAAGGGCCGCAAACTAACCTGGAACTCCCGTAGTTCCGCATGGATCCCCTGGACCCGCATGAGGTATTCTCGAATCATGGTCCTGCACTCCCGAGTCTACCCCGCACGGAGGGCACAACCTCCGAGACAAGTCAAGGTGAGTTGTACAATATCAAGATAACGTCTGATAGTCAAACAAATTTAAGCGGAGTCGAGGGGAAAACCCATTTACACTAACATCACAAGATACTAACACACGTAGCATTCTATCATGTTTACTTATAAATCAACAAGAAAGTATTACAAGGCTATCACAAACCAACACAATCAAGTTATACACACAGGGTACTTTCTACTATATGTCAACAAGTTCGGTTTTTATCCCCAAAGTACTTCATACGTTAACTCTTTAAAAGATACGTTACTTTCACGTAAGTCACACAATACCCGTAGTATATGAAAATAGAGTGATTATCTTTTGAAGTAAATCAAAACACTTACCTTTGTAAAATCAAGTAACAACATTACTTTCCAAACGCCCAAGTTTGCCTAATTTCAACTGCTCACGTTTCTTATTTTAGAAAGGTTTCGTAGTTCATCGCCTTATTCATTTAAGAGTATAATTCTCTTTAAACCATCCGAGAAACATAAGCCTTATATGAGTAGGATATTCTTGTTTATAACAATCTTATTACAATGACCATGATCTAGGAAATATCATTTTGTCTCATCTTAGCTTCTATGCAGATGGAAGTTTCTACGTTTTAATAATACTTAATCACAAAACATTTCCTTTTAGTAACGCAGAAGTG
The DNA here is from genome assembly GCA_029844215.1 of Przewalskia tangutica. NCBI lineage: Eukaryota > Viridiplantae > Streptophyta > Magnoliopsida > Solanales > Solanaceae > Przewalskia > Przewalskia tangutica. The sequence continues at coordinate 1,901,067 of JAQGDG010000029.1, forward strand.
GTTTGTCGATACACATTCTCGATTCAAATCAAGAAACATTCTTAAGCCGTTATACCTAACTTCCCATAAAGCTAGTATAACTCTTAAGTTTTTCAAAACCAAGTATTACTTCTTCTTTCAAAATGATTCAAAAATCTTTGAAATACTTCAAGTTCTTTATTATCACATAACCAAGCGCTTATAGTTCAAATCGCTACCTTTTAAAACCACAAGTATTTTCTTACCTACATAAAGTCGTTATAACCAACTTCCCATAAAGCCGTTATAACACTTTATGTTTTAGACCAATCAAATATATTTAACACATGCGCTCATCGCACTACATAGTTACACACATATCATGCTAGAAGAGATAGGAAGAGGTTCACATACCTCGCGACGATTATCGACTAATAGCAAAACGCCCAAGTACCTCAAACCGCTTCGCTACTCCTTAAGCCACGTAGATCGCGCCACACGTAGTACTTCAACCTAAAAAGGCCACAAGGCGCTTATTAATATCTAGATCTCATCGTGGAAAATTCTACAGAAAATTCTAAAGAAAATTCTACAGAAAATTCGGCAGCACCTCCCCCCCCCCCCCCCGCAACAGCGTAAATCTCCTCCTCTATCTGGGCCGCTACCAAGCCAACCAGGGGTTATACGTCTAATCCGACGTGCAATTCTACCTCACGAAAAGCTACACAAGTCTCATCAGAATACACCCCATGTAATTACAACAAAGGTTTCTACTTTCGAAAAGGTTTCTTATTATTCAGGCTTAAGTCAAAAGACATTGCCGATACTACGTTCAGTTCTATATATAGTATACTTCAACTATATAATCTAACAATCATGTAATTTCCAATTACAATAGAGGGACAAGATAATTACCTCGATAAGCCCATAATTATCCAAGTAGAGATGTCGATCCTGGGCAACGTTTAGCTCCAACTCCGAGCGCTCCAACCCTATCTAAACCACCCTTAGAAGTTCTAACCAACTTCTACACAATACTCCAACTGACTATGGAGATTTTCCTAAGGGTTTCGATTTTGTGACTGACGGAAAGTATAATAGTATTTTCTGGGCTTTTGTATAAGTGTAACCTTGGAATACTACAAGGTATAAGGCTAAGGTATTTGGGCATTATAACAATACTTGGAGAGTACTTCTCAACCAAGGGTGGGTGTGTTACACGAGAACAACACTCTAAGAGAGGGGCTCTCCAAGGCTCACAAAGGAGAGGGTTTCGCCAAAGGCCTTGACTCGGGAGGGGGGGGGGGCTCTTTGACGAGAGTCAACAAGAGGGAGGAGATGGGTTTTCAAGATTTAGACAAGTGAGGAGTGGATGAAGAAGTGTTCACTTCCAGGGTATTTATAGGCTAAGCAAAGGCCAACCAATGGCCAAGATCAAGCCATGTGCAAGGCAAGTGTAAGGCCTTGATCAAGCCATTTGCACCCTAACCCTACTCCACAAAACACTCCACAAAACAAGGCACAAAACAAGGCACAAAACAAGGCCAAAAGATCAAGCCAAAATCGTCCCACTTGACGCCCAAATCGTCCAAAGCCGCCCACTTGCTTTCCAATGTGAGGGTGACACATGTCACCCTCCCGTTGGTCCAAAATGTTTCGCCTCTGAAAAATCCGCAAAAATTCTAAATGACATAGCCGAATTTTCCCTACGAAAGTCAGGAAACGCTTCGTAAAACGACTCTTTCGGTAGTTGTGTACAAAAATCGATCCAATGCCTATCTAAGGCTCAAATTTTCTACGTGCGTCCTCACGCATACTGGAAAATACGGGTATAACATTCTCCTCCTTAGAAACATTCGTCCGAATGTTCCTTCTCAAGTCTCAACACAAGATGCGCCAAAGATAGTCTTCACCACTATACTTACGAGAACAAACCTGCCACACATGGCCACGGAACCAACTTGCGCAAAATACTTACATCCAAGTCCACGAGGAAACACCTCTAACATCACCACAAACACCTCTCCTGGTCTAAAATATACTTCCTTCGCGACCTTCTCTTTACAAAAAAATGATACCACTTTTGTCACTTTGTCGCGAGGTTCTAGTGTCACTCGGCGACCTAACAAATGGTATCGGCGCATGCGATCCACGAGTGTCATACCTCGAACTCTTACCACATTACGATATCGCTTCACTTTCCAAAACTCGGGTTACTATCTCTAACGTGGTCGCTATTAATCGGGAACACTCGATGGATCTCGATACTTTCCGAACATATCAATACGAAAGACCGACGTCTCGCCTCCTAAGTCGGACGGCAAAGCTAACATATAGGCAACCTGGCCTATTCTTCACATGAACCCAAAATGGCCCAAAGTAACTCGGGCTAAGTTCCATCTGTTTTCCAAAACTCGTCACACCCAACCCGGGGTGGTACTCTTAAGAAGACCGACCGTCAACTCAACTCTGCCGTCGCCGATTATCCGCACGATTTCTCCGAGTTGCCGTAACCTCTTCTAGACAAGCTTTACCCTATCCACAAATACCGGAACAAGCTCAACCAACTATCTGAATCTTGCCAACATCGAACTACCGATCGGCGACTTACACATCCGCCCTACAAGGCTTCATGAGGCGACATCCGAACACCGAAATGGTAGCTTAAACACTCTTTCAACGAGAGACAACAATTCTCGCAACTATCCCGAAATCAAACAACGGCCCGAGGCGAACGTGATTTCGAGACTCACCGAGTTCCTAACCTTGCACGGTAAAACCTCCGAAAAAAAGCAGCGATCGCCACTGGCTCCACTGTCATCATAAGGTGAAGGTAGGCACCTGCGCTTACAACCTTCTCGATAAAACATCAACGCCAAGCAACAGCCTCGATCAACGACACGATGGGCTGACCCATCGGCCGACCATCGGCTGATCGCGTCTACGAACTCGCACGATGGTTAACTAAACATGGGCCTAACACCCTCGTGACCTACCACAAAGCGGACCACCACAACCGACCACCAAACAGGCCGCGGGTTGACCCGCAACGTGTCCTCAACCCGACCCGGCAATGCGCAAAATACTAGCTCCCCAAAGGAACAATCTCACTAATCACGTTACGAAAACCTAACGGTCTTCTTAGCTCAACTACCCTCTTTCATATACGCTACTCAGGGACTTATCCCAAAAACATAGCTCACGTGCACTATGCACTCCGATAAGGGTCAAACATAAAATAATTCTTTACCCGAGATGGCCTTACCTCTAAGGTCTCCACGTATAACATTCTAAGGTTCACACCCTTTCTATCCCCCAAATCTTACTCAGTTAACTAACCATGATTTCTAATCACAATTAACACGCTGCTATTAGCACACAGCACTTACGATATACTCATCTTATCACACATACTGATCCCTAGAGGGTTAAGGATATACTTGTATCTACTGCTTCACTCCCCTAAGTCGTTCTAAACAAATCTACCCCGTAGGGCGCATAGCTAGGGAAGGTGACGAACTACCCATCGATCCTGAAGGCTAAGTCCTCCTACTAGGTCACCCATTCGACACATGGCCCTGACGGCCGCCAGCAAAACAAGCATCATCCAAAGATGACATTCCCCGGGACGACCGCACACGGTGAACACCGGGAAAAATCAACCGGCCGCCGAGCCTATGTAGCGTGAGCGAAAACTCGGAGTTCGACCAACTCGCAACCCCGAACGCCCCAACCCCGTGGAGGACCTCTCTGCACTGGTGGATGTGCATAATCTAAACCGCTGGTGAGGCGACTCGCCTCGAAAGTTACCAAAGGACCTTGCTGCTCTGGCCCTCTTCTGCTGTCCTTGGTTAACCCATCGATCTCTACGTTTCTCGGCCTGCTGCGCATAAGCCCGTACACAGGCCATGCTCAAGCCTAACTGAAGAATTACTCTTGCACAACCCTCTCTTAGATAGTCATCAAGACTCGCGGTACATCGATATACTCTATATTCTCTGTTCCCGATCGCGGAACTGAAGGTCCAAACATCATGGCCGCAGTAGGAACTGCCGCCGCCGTGCTAAACTCTGCTGGGGCTAGTAACGTCGCAGAACTCCCCGAATGAAGCACTACCCTAGGTAAAGATTGGGCCCGTGCCCTCGCAACCCTCTGAACTCTACTCGCAGCTCCCTCGGCTGCCTTGCCCTCCTGGGCCCGGGTTGCCCTACGCGGAGGCATAACGGTAAGGGAAAGAAATACGTCAGAGGGTCCAACTTACAACACAGCTCTAAGGCACGATCTCAGAGTGAGAAGAATTAGAAACCAATCCTAAATATCCTATAGCCTCCTGATTATTGGCGTGGTGCACAACACACCGATAATCAAGACTCTACTGGATACGGTCTGTAGACACTTTCCGAGGATTAACTGCTCTGATACCACTTTTGTCACGACCCGAACCTGCCCGTGGATCGTGCGTTACCGGGCACCCCAAAGAGTCATCCATCAGAGAAGATCAGCGGAACCTAACTCAATAACATACAATAACAGAAGTAGAAACAATAAGCTGTGAAAACGTGCCTTTCGGCATATATACTACTAACAACTCTGTCAACATGAACAGTTTAATCTTTTTACAAACCCCGCCACAATAAGATTACTGCACTTACGAATGATATGATAACAACGACGGGACAGGGCCCCGTCATACCCCTGAATGTAAGCACCTATAACAACAGGGGACTATACCAAGATAAGCCTCCGGAGGAACGGAGCTTCCCAAACGCTGAACTGTGACCCTAAGAGCGAGGATCAACGACTGGTGTACCCTTACTCGCGGCATGAACGCACCCGAAGGAGGTCGATAACAGTACCAAGTATGTGGAATCGAAATATCGTAAATGAAATCATAATAGTCTATAAAGCGAGACATGTATGATAACCAAACTACGCTTTAAATAAGCGCCATGTCAAGTCGTGACTCACACCTCAAAGTCATCACTCGGAAATATAACTATGGGTCTCGAGCCCATAACATCAATCATGCCCGTGGAATACCTTCCTCACCGCCATAGCGGTTTATGATATAAAAGCACCAAGAAATACACATGAACACGTGTCCCACTGTGTCCTAATAAAACAAGACAAGGTAAGTGCGAAGGCATAACCGACTACTAACATCCACGCACTCAACAAGGTCATAAAGCGTGTCATGATATTTGTCTGGATCGCCACATGATCAAAGCCGTCACTCGCTCGCAGATCAAATGTGCACGCCTAGCCTCGAACTCTCCGCACTCCGCGTAGGCCAACCTCATAGGCCCGCATGAGGTATTCCTCGCATTGAGGGTAGCTACTCCCGGCATCGCCCCGGACTCGCATCGCGTGGCCGCAAAGACCGCGTGACCACGAGGGCCGCAAACTAACCGGAACTCCGTAGTTCCGCATGGATCCCCGACCCGCATTAGGTATTCTCGAATCACGGTCCCGCCTCCCGAAGTCTACCCCGCGTCGGAGGCGGCAACCTCCGAGACAAGTCAAGGTGAGTGGTACAATATCAACATAACGGTGATAGTCAAACAACTTTAAGCGCGATCGAGGAAAGCCCCTTTACACTAACATCACAAGATACTAACACACGAGCATCCTAGCATGTTTACTTATCAATCAACAAGAAAGTATTACAAGGCTATCACAAACCAACACAATCAAGTTATACACACAGGTACTTTCTACTATATGTCAACAAGTTCGGTTTTTATCCCCAAAGTACTTCATACGTTAACTCTTTAAAAGATCGTTACTTTCACGTAAGTCACACAATACGTAGTATATGAAAATAGAGTGATTATCTTTTGAAGTAAATCAAAACACTTACCTTTGTAAAATCAAGTAACAACATTACTTTCCAAGCGCCCAAGTTTGCCTAATTTCAACTGCTCACGTTTCTTATTTTAGAAAGGTTTCAGAGTTCATCGTCTTATTCATTTAAGAGTATAATTCTCTTTTAAACCATCTGAGAAACATAAGCCTTATATGTGAGTAGGATATTCTTGTTTATAACAATCTTATTACAGCAGCCATGATCTAGGAAATATCATTTTGTCTCATCTTAGCTTCATGCGGATGGAAATTTCTCGTTTTAATAATACTTAATCACAAAACATTTCCTTTTATTAACGCTGCAGCTGGTTTGTCGATACACATTCGATTTCAAATCAAGAAACATTCTTAAGCCGTTATACCTAACTTCCCATAAAGCTAGTATAACTCTTAAGTTTTTCAAAAACCAAGTATTACTTCTTCTTTCAAAATGATTCAAAAATCTTTTGAAATACTTCAAGTTCTTTATTATCACATAACCAACCAGTTATAGTTCAAATCGATTACCTTTAAAACCACAAGTATTTTCTTACCTACATAAAGTTTATAACCAACTTCCCATAAAGCCGTTATAACACTTTATGTTTTAGACCAATCAAATATATTTAACACGTATGCTCTATCGTACTACATAGTTACACACATATCATGCTAGAAGAGAGAGGAAGAGGTTCACATACCTCGCGACGATTATCGACTAATAGCAAAACGCTCAAGTACCTCAAACCGTCGGCTACTCCTTAAGCCACGTAGATCGCGCCACACGTAGTACTTCAACCTAAAAAGGCCACAAGGCGCTTATTAACATCTAGATCTCATCGTGGAAAAATTCTACGTAAAATTCTCTGGAAAATTTGCGACCTCCCCGCAACAAACAGAAATCTCCTCCTCTATCTGGGCGGCTACCAAGCCAACCGGGGGTTATACGCCTAATCCGGACGTACAATTCTACCTCACGTAAAAGCTACACAAGTTCATCTGAATACTCCTATGTAATTACAGTTCGCTCTACTTTCAAAAGGTTTCTTATTATTCAGCTTAAGTCAAAAGACATTGCACGATACTACGCTCGATTCTATATATAGTATACTTCAACTATATAATCTAACAATCATGTAATTTCCAATTACAATAGAGGACAAGATAATTACCTCGATAAGCCCATAATTATCCAAGTAGAGATGTCGATCCCGGCAACGTTTAGCTCAACTCCGAGCGCTCAACCCGCTCTAAACCACCCTTAGAAGTTCAAACCAACTTCTACACAATACTCCAACCGACTATGGAGATTTTCCTTGTGGTTTCGGTTTTGTGGATCGACGGAAAGTATAATAGTATTTTCTGGCTTTTGTATAAGTGTAACCTTGAATACTACAAGGTATAAGGCTAAGGTATTTGGGCATTATAACAATACTGGAGAGTACTTCTCAACCAAGGGCGGGGTGTGTTACACGAGAACAACACTCTAAGAGAGGGGCTCTCGCTAAGGCTCACAAAGGAGAGGGTTTCGCCAAAGGCCTTGACTAGGAGGGGGCTCTTGGGCGAGAGTCAACAAGAGGGATTAGAGGGTTTTCAAGATTTAGACAAGTGAGTGGATGAAGAAGTCTTCACTTCGAAGGGTATTTATAGGCTAAGCAAAGGCAACGATGGCGAGATCAAGCCATGTGCAAGGCAAGTGTAAGGCCTTGATCAAGCCATGTGCATGTCACGACCCGAATCCGGGCCCGTGACTGGTGCCTTACCCCGGGCACCCTAATGATACAACATCAAAGAAAAATCAGCGGAAATAAAACATGAACATGAAATGAGAGATATTATAAATAAACAGGCCAACCAAAACAGTTGCCTTTCAACATATATATATAAGCGTGCGACGATTACAATCCTTACAACCCACGCCACAATTACTCACAGACCTCTAAGATTTTCAACAACTATGGCGGGACGGGGCCGCGTACCACGAATGTACAGAACCTCAGACATCGTGGTAACATACCAAAGATAAGCCTCAAGGAAACGGAGCTTCCAATCTGAAAGGTGATCCTAAGCGGGGATCGGCGATAGATGTATACACTGCGGCGACGCACGGCCCGAAGGAGGTCGATCTACAACGGTACAGTATGTGAAAGCGTAAATGAAATCATAATATTCTATATTAAGCAGGAGTCATGTTTGAAACCAAACTACGATACACACATATACGATTATATCAAGTCAGGTCTCACGCCTCCGGTCATTTACTCAAATATAATTATGGGTCTCACGCCACAACATCGGTCATGCGTGGAATACCTTCCTCATGCCGGCGATCATGATATGATAACATCGAAGTACACTTGAACACAAGTCCTACACGATGCCAAAGCGTAATAACAATACAATACAACAAACCACGAAGGCGACACGGGCGAGTCGAGAGCGACTACGGATACCAAGGCGGTCACGTGGCGGCCGGCAATCTGAGTGACCACCGGTACCAAGGCGTATCACGAGACTTCGCCACTACATGAGCGGGGCAAGTGCGAGGCTAACTACCAGTACCGAGGCGAATCAGCCACGAGGCGGGGCAAATCTGGCCGACCACCGTACCAAGGCGAACGAAGAAACCTCATGGAGAGCTAGTCCATGGAATAACACTATCATCGTGAGCATACGGTGGAATTTTCCGTCGCTGATGCGTCCAAGTAAGTCCTCAACGAGTCAACCGGCCCTCCATTGAGAGACGCGGTAATATAGAACACAATTCTTGCATAACAAAGGCTGTCACAACAAGCATAGGCAAGTTACACAACAACAAGCATAGGCAAGTTACACAACAACAAGCATAGGCAAGTTACACAACAACAAGCATAGGCAAGTTATCCACAACTCAAGGTACTTTCATTTTATGTCAAAGTCCGGGTTTAAATCCTAAAGTACTACGTACGTTAAATTCCTTTTTAAAGATCCATTCCCTTTTTATAAAAGTCACCCGATACGTAGCGTAAAATAGAGTGACTTATATCTTTTAAGTAAACCAAAACAACTTCCATACTATCTTTTTAAAACCAAATTAAGGCAATACCATGCCTTCTTTTTAGACAAAACACTTCTCTTTTTAAAGTCAAGTTACCACATTAAAACCAGTTGATAAAAACCCTTCTTTTGTTTTCATAAAGTCGTTATAACCAACTTCCCATAAATTTGTTATAACACTTTATGTTTTAAACCATTTTAAGACAACACAATGCCTTTCTTTACCTAAAGTTCAGTTTGCCTAATTTCAATTCGCGATCTCTTTTTAGAAAAGTTTCATAGTTCAATGTCTTAATCTCTTTTTAAAACAATTGAGTAACATATGCCACTGGCGAGTAGGTTATTCTTGTTCATAATCAATCTTATTAAGCGACCATGATCTAGAAAATGTAATCTCATTTTGTCATCTTAGCTTATGCGGATGGAGGTTTCTCTTGGTTTTAATAATACTTCATTAGTCATTACATTTTCCTTTATTAAGCCCGCGATGGTTTGTTCGATACTTATTCTGATTTCCGAATCAGTAAAACATTATTCCTTTTACAACCAGGTACTCATTACTCACGAATGAGGTTTCACACTAACATCCATATCAAGTCAAGTCTCTTATCTTTTAAGATTAAGTCTCTTAACTTCTAGAAATCAGTAAAACCATTCTCTCTTAAGACGTTATACCTAACTTCCCATAAAGCTAGTATAACTCTTATGTTTTCAAAACCAAGTATTACTCTTCTGTTAAAGATGATTCAGCATTCTTTTGAAATACTTCAAGATTCTTTACTATTACACAACAAGTCAGTTATAAGTCAAATCAGTTACCTTTTTAAACCACAAAGCATTTCCTTACCTACATAAAGTTGTTATAACCAACTTGCCATAAAGTCGTATAACACTTTATGTTTTAAACCAATCAAATACATTTAGCACGTATGCGTCTCGTACTACATAGTTACACACATATCATGCTAGAAAAGATAGGAGAGGTTCACATACCTCGCGACGATTATCGACTAATAGCAAAACGCTCAGTACCTCAAACCGTCGGCTCACCTAAGCCAAGTAGACCACGCCACGCAGATTTCAACCTATAGAGGCCACAAGGCGCCTATTAACATCTTAGATCTCAATGTAGAATATTCTACGAAAATTCGCGGCCTCCCCGCCACAACGTAAATCTCCTCTCTATCGGGTAGCCACAAGCCTTGACGGGGTTTGCATCTAACGGGCGTGTACAATTCTACTACACAGCAATGCTACACAAGTCTCTTGTGTCTGATCCTATGTAATTCTGATTCGATTCTCTTCTTTAAATTCAGCTTAAGTCGCAAGACATTGCCGTAAGTATTATTCAGGCTTAAGTCAAAAGACATTGCCGCACAATTATAATGTTCAGTTCTATATATAGTATACTTCAACTATATATTCCTACAACATGTAATTTCCAATTACAATAGAAGGTCAAGAGTGTTTACCTCGATAAGCCCAAAATTATCCGAGTTTATATGTCGATCCTGAGCAAGGTTTAGCTCCTACTCCGTGCTCTCCAACCCGCTCCAAACAACCCTTAGAAGTTCTAACCAACTTCTACTCAAATACTTCAACTATCAATGAAGATTTCCTTAGGGTTTCGTTTAGTGGCTAAAGGAAGTATAATAGTATTTTATGGGCTTTTGTATAAGTGTAACCTTGGGAAAACTACAAGGTATTTGGGCCAAGGTATTTGGAAATTACAACAATACTAGGAGAGTATTTCTATACCACAACAACGGTATTATACGACAACAACTAGGCAGGGGTACCCCGGCTAACCACTGAAGGGAGGAAGCTCTCGGCCAAGGGCCTTCTCAAGGGGAGGGGTGTGGTGGGCGAGAGAGAACAAGAGGAGGGAGTATTTTGAGACTTAGATAGATTGCTCAAGTTTTGGATGAAGAAAGTCTTCAACTTAGAGGGTATTTATAGGTCAAGTGAAGGCCAACCAATGGCCAAGATGAAGACAAGTGCATAGCAAGTGTAAGGCCAAGATTTAGCCATGTGCTACCTTATCCATCTACACAAAATATCCTACCTAACCCTTGACCAAAATTTCAACACCAAAAAGCGTGCAAAGGTCTAGCTTTGCCGATCCACTTGCTTCCAATGGGAGGTGACACTTGTCCCCCGTTGGTCCCAAAATGTTTCGTCTCTCGGAAAAATCCGCAAAATTATTAATGACATAGCGAAATTTTCCCACGTAGTCGTGGAAACGTTTCGTGGAAAGCGACTCTTTTCGGCACTTGTGCCCAATTTGAACCTTGCCTAATCTTAAGGCTCAAATTCTTATCGTGCGCCTCACGTACATACTGCGGAAATACGGTATAACGATTGCACCTAACCCTACTCCACAAAACACTCCACAAAACAAGGCACAAACAAGGCCAAAACAAGGCCAAAAGATCAAGCCAAAATCGTCCCACTTGGCGCCCAAATAATCAAAAGCGCCCACTTGCTTCAATGTGAGGGTGACACATGTCACCCTCGTTGGTCCAAAATGTTTCGTCTCGGAAAAATCGCAAAAATTCTAAATGACATAGCGAATTTTCCCTACGAAAAGCGTGGAAACGTTTCGTCAACGACTCCTTTTCGGTAGTTGTGTACAAAAATCGATCCAATGCCTATCTAAGGCTCAAATTTTCTACGTACGTCCTCACGTACATACTCTGGAAAATACGGGGTATAACATGTTTCCTCGTGGGCTTTGATGTAAGTATTTGCGCAGGTGTTTTTGTGGCCAGTTGTGGCAGGATTGTTCTCGTAAGTATAGTAGTGAAGACTATACTGGCGCACGTTTGTTTTGAGACTTAGAAGGAACATTCGGGACGAATGTTTCTAAGGAGGGGAGAATGTTACACCCCGTATTTTCCAGAGTATGTACGTAAGGACGTACGTAGAAAAGTTTGTGCCTTAAAGTGGCTTGGCCGATTTTACTTTGTTCACAACACCCGATTAGAGTCGTTTTTCGATGAAACGTTTTACACAACTCGCGTAGGGTAAATTCCGGCTATGCCATTTTTAATTTTTGCGGATTTTTCCGAGAGACGGAACATTTTGGACCAACAAGAGGGCGACACTTGTCACCCTTTCATTGGTGGACGATTGGGCGGTAAAGGGTGGACGAAATGGGTTGGTTTTTGTCAAGTAGTTGGTAGGATATTTTGTGGGTAGATGGATAAGGTACACTTGGGTGAATCCTAGCCCTACACTTGCACCACACTTGGCTTGATCTTGGTCATTGGTTAGCCATGGCTTGCCCTATAAATACCCTCCTTTGATGAACTTCTTCATCCAAAAATTGTGCTAAGTCTAAAATCCTCCCCTCTCTTGTTGTGTTCTCGTCCCTCCCCCATGGTGAGGCCCTTGGCGAGAACCCTTCCCCTGGCCGAGAGTACCCCCTCCTAGTAGGATTGGCGAGGGTATACACCCACTTGTGGTGTTGTCTCGTATAAATACCCCCTTTGTGGTATAGAAATACTCTCCAAGTATTGTTATAATGCCCAAATACCTTGGCCCTAAATACCTTGTAGTACTTTCCAAAGTACCCTTTATACAAAAAGCCCAGAAAATACTATTATACTTCCCTCAGCCACAAAAATGAAACCCTAAGTAAATCTTCACCCGTAGTTGAAGTTATAAGTAGAAGTTGCGTAGAACTTCTAAGGGTTTCTTGGAGCGGATTGGAGCGCACGGAGTAGGAGCTAAACGTTGCTCAGGAGCGACATTAAACTTGGATAATTTTGGGCTTATCGAGGTAACCGCTCTTGACCTTCTATTATAATTGGAAATTACATGTTGTAAGATTATATAGTTGAAGTATACTATATATAGAACTGAACCTAGCTTTGCGGCAATGTCTTTTGACTTAAGCCTGAATTTAAAGAAAGAAGCGATCAGAATTACATAGGGGTGTATTACGAGACTTGTGTAGCATTCTTGTGTAGTAGAATTGTACACGTCGGTTAGATGTATAAACCCCACGGTTGGCTTGATGGCGGCCTCGATAGAGAGGAGATTTCTGCGATTTGCGGGGAGAGTCTTCGAATTTTACGTAGAATGTTCTACGATAAGATATAGATGTTAATAAGCGCCGTGTGGCCTTATAGGTTGAAGTACTATGCGTGGCGCGATCTACTTGGCTTAAGGAGTAGCCGACGGTTTGAGGTACTTGGAGCGTTTTGCTATTAGTCGATAATCGTCGCGAGGTATGTGAACCTCTTCCTATATTTTCTAGCATGATATGTGTATAACTATGTAGTACGGTAGACGTACATGTGTTAAATTTATTTGATTGATTTGAAACATAAAGTGTTGTAACGGCTTTATGGGAAGTTGGTTATAACAGCTTTACGTAAGTAAGAGATGCTTTGTGGTTTTTAAAAGATAACTGATTTGACTTATAACTGACTGGATGTGTGATAATAAGAATCTTGAAGTATTTCAAAAGAAACCTTTTTGAAAGAAGGGTAACACTTGGTTTTAAAAGCTTAAGAGTTATACTAGCTTTTGGAAAGTTAGGTATAACAGCTTAAGAGAGATAAAAAGAATGATTTATTGATTTAAGAAGTTAAGAGACTTAATCTTGAAAGATAAGAGACTTAACTTGTTTTACTTGGTAATTAACATTTTGTTAAAAATGTTGTAAAACCTCATTCGCGAGTAATGAGTACTTGGTTTTAAAAGTATAATGTTTTACTGATTTCGGAAATCAGAATGAGTATCGACAAACCACTGCAGTGTTAATAAAGGGAAATGTTTTGATTAATGAAGTATTATTAAAACCAGTAGAAACCTCCATCTGCATAGAAACTAAGATGAGACAAAATGATATTACATTTCCTAGATCATGGCTGCTCAATAAGATTGTTTATAAACAAGAATAACCTACTCACATATAAGGCATATGTTTCTCAAACTGTTTAAAAGAGAATTATGTTTTAAAGGATTAAAACTATGAACTACGAAACCTTTTCGAACATGAGAAACTTGAGTATTTGAAATTAGGCAAACTTGAACGTTTGGAAAAGAATGTGTTACTTGATTTTACTAAAAGAAGTATTTTGATTTACTTCAGAAGATAGTAACTCTATTTTTATACTACGAGTATTGTGTGACTTTTGTGAAAGAAACGGATCTTTTAAAAGAGTAATACATGAAGTCCTTTGGGGCGAAAACCCGAACTTGTTAACATAAAGTAGAAAGTACCTTGTGTGTATAACTTGATTGTGTTGGTTTGTGATAGCCTTGTAATACTTTCTTGTTGATTTGATAAGTAAACATGCTAGGATGCTACGTGTGTTAGTATCTTGTGATGTTTTGTGTAAAGGGGTTTTCCCTCGATTGCGCTTAAAGTTGTTTAACGATCAGCCGTTATGTTGGTATTATACCACTCACCTTGACTTGTTTCCGGAGGTTAAGCGCCTCCGATCGGGATAGACTTCGGCGATGCAGGACCATGATTCGAGAATACCTCATGCGGGTCCGGGGATCCATGCGGAACTACGGAGTTCGGGTTGGTGTACGACCGCGTGGTCACGCGGTCTTTGTGGCCATGCGGACTGCGAGTCGAGCGGATGCCGGAGTAGCTACCCTCGATGCGGGTTATACCTCATGCGGGCCTATGAGGTTGGCCTATGCGGGCTGCGGAGAGTTCGAGGCTGACGCGCATATTTGATCTTTGCGGGCGGTGACCGCTTTGATCATGTAACGGCCAGACATATATCATGACACGCTTTATGACCTTGTTGATGCGTAGGTGTTAGTAGTCGGCTATGCCTTCGTGCCTACCTGTCTTTGTTTTATTAGGACACAGTGGGACACAGTATTCATGTGTATTCCTTGGTGCTTTTATATCATAAAGCTGGCGGTGAGGAAGGTATTCCACGGCATGATTGATGTTGTGGGCGTGAGACCCATAGTTACATTTGAGTAATGACTTTGAGGCGTGAGTCACGACTTGACATATCGCTTATTTATTGTGGCTCGTAGTTTGGTTATCATACATGTCTCTGCTTTATAGACTATTATGATTTCATTTCTGATATTTTCGTTCACATACTTGGTACTGTTATCGACCTCGCCCGGCTGCGTTAAATCTGCAGTTGAGGTACACGATCGTTGATCCTAGTTCTCGAGTCACGATTCAGCGTTTGGGAAGCTCCGTTTCTCCGAGGCTTATCAGTGGTATAGTCCTGTCATGGTAGGTGCTACATTCGTGGTATGGCGGGGCCACTGTCGCCATTGTTGTCATGTCATTCTTAGAGTGCAGCAATGCTGTTGTGGGCGAGTTGGATGGGATGTAAGCGTTCGTGTTCAAATTGTTATTTATATATATATACCGAAGGTAACCGTTTTTGTTAGCCTTTGTCTTCTTATTTCACTGTCTTATTACCTTTGGTTTCATGTATTGTCTTTATGTTCCGCTGATTACTCTGATGTTGTATCACTAGGGTGCCCGGGGTAAGGCACCAGTCACGGGCCGGGTTCGGGTCGTGACACAATATAATTAATTGTCGTTACTTTTCCTTTATTAACGCTGCAGTGGTTTGTTCGATACTTATTCTCATTTCCGAAATCAATATAACATTATTATTCGAAACCAAGTACTCATTACTCACGAATGAGGTTTCACAACTTTCCACACAATTCAAGTTCTTCACATATCAAATCAAGTCAAATATAAGTCAAGTCTCTTATCTTTTTAAAAATCAATAAACCATTCCTTTACCTACATAAAGTTGTTATAATTAACTTCCCATAAAACCATTATAACACTTTATGTTTTAAACCAACCAAATTCGTTTAGCACACGTACGTCTACCGTACTATATATATTTCGCAAATATCATGCTAGAAGAGATAGGAAGAGGTTCACATACCTCGCGACGATTATCGACAATTAGCAAAAAGCTCCAAAGTACTATAACCTTGCTAGCCCTTTTCCACCCTTCAAGTAGAATACGCTACTCGTAGTACTTCCACCTATAATGGCCATGAAACGTCCATTAACCTCTAGATCTCTTCGTAGGATATTTCTAAGAACAAGTTCCATATCCTACGGAAAATTCGGCAGCACCTCCCCCGTTTCTACTCAATTTCCTACCTTTTCGAAGGCCCGATAACCGTGATTAACCTACTATAATTAAGGTGCAATAATACTGAAATCTAAAGAAGGGGATAACACGCCCAAACGGAACGCGATTAACAATCTCTCCTTCATAATAATAATAAGTAAAGAAGGGGATAACACGCCCAAACGGTAACGCGGTTTACTATCTCCCTTCATAATAACAATAAGTAAAAGAAGGGGATAACACGCCCAAACGAAACGCGATTAACAATCTCTCCTTCATAATAATAATAAGTAAAGAAGGGGATAACACGCCCAAACGGTAACGCGGCTTACTATCTCCCTTCATAATAACAATAAGTAAAAGAAGGGGATAACACGCCCAAACGGTAACGCGGTTTACTATCTCCCTTCATAATAACAATAAGTAAAGAAGTCCAAAGTAAAAAGTCCGAAGTAGATACGGTCCTTAAGTTGGGGTCCTTGGCCAACTTTTACAATAATACTTATCCAATTACTTCATTAGTCATTCAACTTATATTTCAATCTTTATATAAGTTATAGTTTCTTTGTTGTTAACTTCTTAGCAAGATCCAAATCTTTATTTATATCTTATAGTCCATAATATACGTCCAATATATATATAATATTCATATATACATAATAAATCAACTTCACAAGGAGGTTAAGGTTCATTACCTCAAGATAGCTCAAAAACGTGACTGTCCAGATTTTTAGCTACTGCTTCGTCAGCTGAACTTGCAACGTCGATAACTATCTAATCCAGTATCCTATCGACGAGTGGTTTGTTGCGTTGGAAACTAGACTCGACGAACTTCATTTTAGGCTTTTGAAAAACCCAAAAACTCCTTATATTCTAGGAGATATTCCCTTCCAAACTTGACTAAAAAATCTGCCCAAAACAGTTTCGAAAATCTGCCTACTCTCGGCAAAGGGAAGGTTTTTGAGGCTAGGGGTGTGAAATCTTGTCTAACTCTTGGTTAATAATCTTTCTAACACATTAAGGAAGAACACTTATAAGTTTAAGAATTTTTGGACAACATTTGGTTAGGGGAGGGGCTGGTTCGACGAGAGCAACATAGAAGGAGGGAGAGGAAATGTTTTTCAAGTCTTGTAATATGTTAAGTGTGGCTGATTTTCATCCACTAAGGGGGTTTATATAGCACAACCAAGGGTTGGGATTAACACATGTGTAAGGTAGAGATCATATGTGAAGGTTCCTTCCCACACTTGTCTTACTAAATCCATGCAAGACCTTGACCATGCAAGATTTGCCCACTAAACTTAGCCAAATTCATCCAAGCCAAGACTAGCCATGCAAGACTTTTGGCCACTTGTCTTGCCTACTTGTCCACTCAATTTCGTCCCACATGGCCCAATCTAGGGGTGACACTTGTCGCCCTCCTATTGGTCCAAAATATTTTATCTCTCGGAAGAATTCCATAATCGTAAAAATATTGTTGAAAACGTAAAATTCCCTTCACAAGGTTCGGAATAATTTTCGTCGGAAAACAATTCTATCAATCTTACCCTAATTAGGGCGTATACATTGTACGTACGTCCTCACATACATACTCCGGAACTACGGGGCATAACAAGTACTATTGCATGGGTCCTATTTCTATCATTTATAAAGGGGTACGCAGTTCACTTCTCATTTTTAGCGGTCTATGTAGAAGAATTTGGGTACTAGAGTGGAGCTTAGCACAACATTTTACCCTATGACTGATGACCAGTTTGATTAGACTATTCAGGTTCTCGAAGACATGTTGCAAGCCTATGTGATTGACTTTGGGGATCATTGGGACCAGTTTCTATACTTGGCGGAGTTTTCTAACAACAACAGTTAACATTCGAGTATTGATATGTCACCGTTCGAGGCCTTATGACTTGCGGGAATGGGTGACACTGTCCCCAAGGTGATCTGGTAGGTTTCTTACACATTTTGTTAAGTTTGAAAATTTTCAAGTTAAGAGAATAAAAGAATTTGACACATAGTTAACTTTTGGGTAAACGTGCTCTGTTCGTAGTTTCATCAGTTCTATTAGCTCCGGAATCATATTTATAACTTAGTCGAGTGTTCGGTATAGGTCTCGAGGCAGCCTAGTGTGTTTTTTGAGTTAGGATGTAAAATTGTAGAATTTAAACTTAAGAGTTGACTTTAGTAAAATCCAAGCCTTAGAGACCTTTTTTGAGAATTTCGAACATGCGAGCGTATTCGGAATGTGTTTTCTGATAGGAATGCATGTTTAGTTTTTGTTATTTGGCTTCCGAATGATTTGTTAGGGTTGATTGGAAGTTGGAGAGAACAACAAAATTTAGTGTCTGCTGCTCTGGTTACCTTCTTCGCTATCGTGAAGGAGTGATCACGATTGCGAGCCTTGGTGAAACCAGGCTCTCGCAATCGCGGTGACAGTGATCGCAGTCGCATGGACGCGCATCTGGGGAGGGGGGGAATTCACGGTGCTTCGCAGTCACGATTGTCACACCCCGAACCCCGGGGCCCGTAACTGGTGCCCTACCTGGGCACCCTTTTATCTTTGCAACTAAGTAAACTGCGGAAATTAAATAACTCATCATTTTTTTTTAAAACCAACGTACGTGCAAGGCAAAGCCGACAAGGCTGCCATATAATATACATAAACAAAAGACACTACACCGTACATGAGTCCAATCCCACATATGAATACTGCACCTAAGAGTTATATCGAACTATGACGGACAAGGCCCCGCCGTACCCATAATCAGAAAAGCACATCAAAAAACTTATACCAAAAAGATAAACTCCCGAACAGAAGGAGCTATCCAAAAACTCTGAGCAGGGTCCTACACCTGCCGATCACCAAACAGCGTACCTAAACTCACAGACGCAGCACTTGAGGTCAAGACGAAGAATGTACCAAGTATGTGAAACAACAAGTACTGTAATGAAATAATAACAGTCTAAACAAAACATGAGACATGTATGATAGCCAACCTACAGTACACAATACATAAGCAATCATATAAAGTCAGGGACGCATGCCCTCAAAGTCACTATTCAAATAACAGTACACAGTGCCTTACTAACAATGAGAGTAAATAGTAGTATACTTACAATATAAAATAGGAGACTCACGATCAAATCATGGGTAGCAAATCCATGGAAACAGGTGGTATAACGTCTTGGGGGTTTACCCCTCATTTATACTCTTATCCTGGAGAAGGTGGTAAAGCAGGTGGTATAACGTCTTGGGGGTTTACCCCTCATTTATACTCTTACCCTGGAGAAGGTGGTATAACGTCTTGGGGGTTTACCCCTCATTTATACTCTTACCCCATCTCAACCGGCCGTCACACAATAAATAAACAAGTTAAGAAATCCCCCTAACTTCTTATTAGTTTTATTCATATACACTCTCATTTTAGTTTACTTAAGGCACTTAACATGTATTTTATAAAGATCCGGGAATCTAACCCGCCTCCTGGTCACATGCCCCGGAATCCCACATCGTATAAGCATGTCCAAGGAGTAATACAAATAATGGAAGCATACCCGTGGAATCCCACATCAGCCGGTACGCCCAAGCAATCCTACAACAAGACTAGACCGCTTCAACCGAGAGTCGCGACAACGTAATAAAACATAATACTTGCACTCAAAGGCTATCGCCAGCACACACAGGCAAGTTCATAACATCTATAGACTTTCATTTTATAAACTCAAGGCACTTAGAGAATAATTCCCATTTAAACAAGTCAAAGTACTTATCAAGGCACACATAGAATAATTCTCAATTAAACAAGCCAAAGTACTTCGTACGTACATTCTTTTCAAAAGACACCTTTTTATGTAAAACCCCAAGATACTAACACCCGTAGTATCAAGGCATGTCTATTTTTCAAAGTAAGTTACTACACTTTTAGAAAACTCATTTCAAAGCTTGAAATCAAGTAACTTCAAATTTTCACAATCTAGGCAACTTATGCCCATTAATCAAAATAGACAACTTTCTTAACCTTCCATAAAACCGTTATAACCAACTTCCCATAAAGTCGTTATAACCATTTATGGTTTTAGACATATCCATTCCTTTTATAACCAAGAGACTTATACTATTAAAACCAAGTATCACATACTTTACAAATCAAGTTCTCAACTTTCAAAATACTACAAGTCTCTTAATATTTAGAAAACAAGTTTCTTCTACTTTTAAACCTCAAGTAACTCACACCTCTAAAGCAAGTTACTTCTCTTAAATCATGTCACTTCTCCTCTTTTAAAACAAGTAAATCACTCCTTTGACTCCCCTAAAGTCATTATAATGACCTTTAGGTTTTGGAATTAAGGCACTAGCCAAAAGATTTGGAAACCACTTCCTTTTCAAGACTCTATGTACTTTAAGTAAAATACTTTCACTCTTAAGAATCCAAACTTCACTAAGGCAATGGATTATACAACTTACAATTTAAACATCAAGGTACAATCAAGGAAGTACATAGAACAAATTCTATTTTTGGCAATCCAAATACAATCAAGGAATGGATCATTTAAGGAGTAGGACATACTTTCTTTATCTTAAGGAATCATGCTAGAAGAGGAGATAGTTCACATACCTTTTCGGCTAAATCCACAAGCTAAGCCGAATACGCCGTACGTAGAATTGTCAACCTATAATGGTCACAAATGACTATCAATTTCTAGTTTCTAATGTAGAATAATACTAAGTATACGGTCTCTTATTCTACGGAAAATCGGGCAGCACCTCCTTTGTTTCTACTTACTTTGCCACCTTTTTCAAGGCCGAATACAATAACCAACACGCCACATTTAAGGCTCAAAACAACAACCAAACAAAGGGGATTACACGCCTTACAATACGTGTAAAATTCCGCCCCACAATTCATACCAAGTAGTTTAAAATCCAAGCCATTCTCGGCCAACTACATAACCAACAATTCAAAGTCTTTTCCAATCCTTTTACAATTCCAAGTTCTAAGGTATAACATGTTATATAGTCATAAACAACTTCAACAACTACAATTTTCTTCTTTATACAACATGCGACGACTTAAACTAATAATCGACTTGAATTGTAATCTTAAGGCTAAACATGCTAGTTTTCGGATTAGGGTTCTAATAGCCAATATACTTACCCTACTACACAATATATACCTCATGCTTTCTAATATCCATAACTACAATTATAAGCAAACTTAATTACTAAAACGACAAAATTATACCTTTATAAGCCCTTAAAATTTCCAAGATTTAAAGTCGCGCCTTAGCAATTTAGCTCCTTTCCCTATGTTCCAATCCACTCCAAGCACTCCTTAGAAGCCTATGAAGAACCCATCTTCAAGTTCCAACTTCAAAGTTGAAGAACTCCTTAAGTTTCCGCCTTGCGACTAATACGAAAATGTCGTTTTTCCGAAATCTTTCTATTGAGATATCCTTACAATATCCTTAGGGACATTGGGTCTAAGTCTTGAGAACAAAGGATCAAAACTACAAAATTTTTGTGTGCAAAAGATGTCAAACCCGAGAGCATGCTATGAAGAACAACAAGGTGTGATTTTTTTCTAAGTGTTAGAAGAGCTTGTCTTGCACTAGCTTAGTATATATAACACAATGGAGGGTTTAGATTGCAACACATGAGTGGCTAGGATGAGTTTCACTAGGATCAAGCCCAAGTGGCAAGTTGACTTTGGTCAATAATATCAAGCTTGAAGACTTATCTTCTACCATGGTCAATGACCATTTTACCCTTACATATTTCGACCAAGACCATGTGGGGGAGGTTCCACTTGTCTCCCTCTCATTCGTCCATAAAATTCCGTAACCCTCGTGGGCCCCACAAAACGTAAATTTCCTCGGGTGGGCCCCACATGACCAAATCTGTAAAAATAAATTTCCATAATGTTAATAAGTTACATACTCTCCAAATAATGCATTTTGAGAATTCAATTCTCAACAACGAACATTTTTCCTTTCCGGCGTTCGGAAGATTTTCCGTCGGAAAAACAATTCCTCCTTTCGTACTAATTTCCAAGTCTTGATTCCTTACGTACAGTCTCTTATACATGTCCTGGAATTACGGGGTGTAAC
This sequence comes from Przewalskia tangutica, assembly GCA_029844215.1. Taxonomy (NCBI): domain Eukaryota; kingdom Viridiplantae; phylum Streptophyta; class Magnoliopsida; order Solanales; family Solanaceae; genus Przewalskia; species Przewalskia tangutica. The sequence goes on from JAQGDG010000029.1 coordinate 1,923,113, forward strand.
AACGATGTCTCTTCCTCAATGGCGGAGAGTACTTTAGGATCGGTTTAAGCCTACGCGATCGTGAGTGGGATCTCGCGATTGCGATGAAGGCACTGTAGCGCACAATGTTAAAATTCTAGTTCGAATCCTTTGTCCCAATTTCTATTTTCCAATTCCTTAAGCACGATCTTGGGGAGATTCAAGGTGTTATTCGTGGTTCTTTAAATAGGTAACTTCTAAACCCTAATATTACTCATTTATATTGGTGTATTCAATTATATAGGCTTGAATCCGTGTTTGGGAAAGGGGAATGAACTTATGTTGAGAATAAGAGAGTCTTAATTGGAAATTTTGGGTTAATTAGTGGACTATTGTTATGGATATTGTAGATAGGGTTTTGAATTGGAGATTTTTTCCTTGTCTTGAAATTGAGGACCCAATTGGGGTCCGTTGTTAAATTAACTTGGTATTATCACTATCTAGCACGTATGAACCCTATTTGGGTAGAAAAGTTTGTATTTTGGTAATGTGGGCTCAGTGTTCCTTTGTAAACTAGCTTGGGTATTATGGGTATCAACTAGACCGTAATCTCATATAATCGATATGACTTATCAGAATGGGCTCATGAGGAGGCTCTATAAAAGGGAAAAGCTATTGTGTGACTTCTTCGGCTCTATCCAGACAAGTTGAGACTTTCTAGATTCTAGTGTAGTATTCTGTGTTGTAACGAACTGAGCCATAAGGTGATGGAGCAGTTGATCATGATTAGTCTGTGGTGATAATTTGGAGACTTAAGGGTGAGTCGCTGATGCATTTCCGGCACTGGAGCTCGTTATCTATCTTTACCTCTCTATCATTTACTTTCAGACAATGTTGGTATTTCAGTAAAACTTGTATTCATATTAGAGCTTTGTACTCGTGACTAGTGAATCTATTGGCGTTTCTTTAGACTTTGTATTTCTATTTAAAGATTTGTTAATTAGTTCTCTTCTACTTCTTCAATTTCCGCATTTATTTCTGCGTGTTCTTATGTTGTATGAGTAGGGTTCACCTAGGGATTAGGGTAAATGCCCTCACGATGAGATCTTAGTCTGTGACATCAACAGTTTAACAATCTACTACAACGGTAATTGAACCGTTGCCGTAGACCAAATTTTCAGTAGTGTCAATAGCCAAGACCAAAATCTACTGATTCTTCCTATAATAAAAGGTTTCAATAGGAGGCAAGTTCTTAGGTTCAGTTTGCCAAGTCTTCTCATTAGCTATTTGTCAATAGTTTGAGCAGCTCAAACATATCTTTGTATTATAAGATCACATAATGAGAAAATTATTTTAAAACTTAGAGCAAAAATAACAATCATCTAACTAATAATATAGTTATACATCTTTGAAGGTACAAACAATAGTGAATTGTTTTGAATTTAAATACCAGCTCTATAGATGCAATAACAAATTTATTATCCTGATTTATGTTTTATAACAACTATAGGTGTATACGTGCACGTACGTACATAGAAATTAGAATACATAAAAATATACAATACATAAAAAAGTGCAACGTTTAGAATTTTCATAGAAATACATACAAACTACATTAGAATTCAAAAGCCCGATGACATAACACGTTTAAAAAATACATAATGCATAATGCTCCTTTAACACAGTAAATTTGTGCGTTAAAGGTACTAATTGTCAAAATAGTTTTTAGCCAATACTTTGTGTTGGAAATTTACTAAATGTTGAAATAAGTTTAACCCATTATTTATGACTCGAACAATTGAGGCATCGCACGTCGGAAACGTCGTTTTCACACATATGCACACGTAGTGCCAAGTATCGTAAATTTCATTAACTGAAAGAGATATTGGTACGTAAGTGAAAATTTTGAGACATAGAATGATGGATGGTTATTGGCCAAATGACGCGTCTTCCACGTTGGTAAATGAAGGAAGAAATGTACGATGTGTAAAAGATGAAACGATTCGGAAATCGTCGCGGGGTCGTGAAGGGTCGCGGCACAACATCGTCAGAGCCGCTATTGACACATGAATTCAACCATTATTTGGCTGAATAACACCTCTCAATAAGTGCATGGCCATTGATTGACATTAGTTGGCTAGGTGAGAGGTCATCTTACACACACTATAAATTGAGGCTCTTGACTCAATTGTAGAACACACCTCACTCTTGTATAGTTCAGATTTTTTTGAAATTCTTCCTCTCTAGCATATCTTTCATACACTCAAAGGTTCTTCTTGAGAAACACTTGAGTTTCCTTTGCTCATTTGTTTAGTTGCTATTTTATCTTGGGAGACAGTTGCCCATATCGCAAAAAGATATATACGGGGCAATCATGTCTTAAGGACAGAGTGAATATTCCTCGACTCAGCAGCGCCCTTGTAACACTACCAGATTTAGTGTCTTTTGGTTTCAAGTTATAAAGATCAAGAGGCTCGCTGAAATTGTAAGAAGATCCAAAGATCCAAGACTCAAGAACAATTCAAGACAGAAGATCAACATTACAAGACTTGTTGTTGTTATCAGAACTCTTGTTAGGCTTCAAGCCTATTGTATTGTAAATCATTATAGTTTATCCTTTCAAAGGACTAGTAGTAGTTGTATACTATTTCCATACATCCATTGTGTAGCTAACAATCATAAGACATGATTTGTACTAGTGCTAGAAAGATGTATTCCATCAGATATGATCCCAGATCTGGCTGTAGTTTTCTTGTTGAAACTAGTTCTATTGACAGTTCTATAAACAGTTCAAACACTGTCTCTATCAACAAATCTGGTTCTAGTTTTGTATCTCTCTTTGACGATAGATACAAATCTGTTTCTGTCAAAGAGGAGATCTCTGTTGCTGATCCTGAACTTGAAGATACTGCTGATAGTCATGATGGCAAGGCTAAGGATCAAGAAAGAGTCGTTGTCACCGCTCCCGAGAGTGGTGGAAACAAGTGTCCACGAGAGGTTGAGGATGTCAACTGGGACACGAGGAGAAGGATGAAGATGATGTTCCATCTTATAGCAAAAAGCCTCCATCTTATGAGGCGGGGGGCTCTCTATCCTGAAGATAATATTTAAGAAGGATTTGGACACGTGATTGACGTGTTCCAGATTCCAAAGGTATGAGTTAACCTTTTTATTCCTTATCAAAATTGAGATTAAAAGAGAATTTTTGAATAAAAGTGAATAAAGCAAGTCTAGGAATATGAAGTGTTTATGTTAAGACTTATATTCTCTACACTTTAAAATCATAAGTTTAATCTCACTTACCTTCTCGTTTATTATTCTACTGTTATAAACAACGGCCTAAAAAGAATAGACTTAGATTGTAATAAATTAGATTTATGGACAATCCTAAGCAAGGGAAGATGACTAAGGACAAAGACTAGAGACAAACCTGTCACCGTTTCCGACAAAAGATCCGTCTTTAGACAAAATAGTTGTCACGACCCGACCCCGGACCCGCGACTGGTGCCCTACCTGGGCACCCCTTTCAGGTATACTTCAGAAAATAGCAGCGGAACATACACAACTCATAAAAATAATTAGACAGCAAATATGAACATGCTAGCCGATAAGGCCGCCTTCCGTAAAATATACATCATCCAAAAAAATAAAACAGCACATCTCTGTACTTACAACCCAATCCACAAATATAACTACAGACCTCTAAGAATAACAACTGTGATGGGACAGGGCCCCGTCATACCCCTGAATGTACATAAATTTACAACATCAGGGAAACCGTACCAAAAGACAAGCCTCCGGAGAAATGGAGCTTCTGACACCTGATCAGTGGTCCTAAGAATGAGGATCCACCACCTGCTTACCCCTACCTGCGGCATGAACGCAGCCCCCCGAGGAAAGGTCGATTACACATATGTACCAAGTATGTAAAACTGTAAAATACTGCAATTTACATCATAAGTCTAAAATAAAGCTGGAGACATGTGTGATAATCAAATTAACAGTATATTGTGCCTTACAAACAATGAGAGTAAAATATACATTTACGGTACTTAAAAATAGGAAGCCGGTGATTAACCTAGGACCATCCGCCCGTAGTATTATCACACAATCATACTCCTGGGACTATTTCACCCGCATAGGCCGTATGGACCCGCATGAGGTAACTTCCTCGCATAGGACTGGTCTGCCCCGCATAGGACTATTTCACCCGCATGAGCCCTACGGACTCGCATGAGGTATTCCTTGCATCATGGGTAGCAAATCCACGGAATATGCAAATGCCACAAGCCCGGGGAATGACCCCGTAATGAACAATATATCACAAGAACAACCGACTACTATAAATAACATCAACAAGTTAAGAAACCCCTTAACTTCTCATTGACTTAATTAGCATATACTCTCATTTCTTTTAACTTAAGGCACTATCGTATCATAAAAGATCCGGGAATTTAACCCAAAGTACTACGTACTTTTATCCTTTTAAAAATGACTTCTTTTTCAAATAAGACTCCAAGATACTAATAACCGTAGTATCAAGCCATACTTACTTTTCAAGACAAGTCACAATACCTTTTAGAACTACATTTAAAGACTTCTAAATCAAGTGACTTCTTTCTTTAAAACCTTAAGCAATTGATGCCTTCAAATCAATTTGTCTTTCTTCATTTCAAGTCATTTATCATTATTTACATTACTAGAATAAACCACTCTTTCAACTTTTCATAAAGTTATTATAACCAACTTCCCATAAAGTCGTTATACTAACTTTATACTTTAGGCAATTTCATTCTTCTTTATATCCAAGAGACTTATACTTTCAAAACAAAACAAGTATCATATACTTTCAAAATACTTTAAGTCTCTTAACTTTTAGAAACTAAGATATCCTTAATATTTTTAAACAAGTGAGTTAATTCCCTAACTCAACCAACTTGGACATTCTTAAGACAAGTCAAGGATATCAAATGAAACTAGATTCGTCAAAATCCCGTACGTATACCGTACTATATATTTACAACTACTCATGCTCAAGAGATAAGAAAGTTCCACATACCTCTTCGGTTCAATCCACTTGCTAAGTCCAATATGCCGTACGTAGTATGTCAACCTATAATGACCATAATACGTCTATTAACTTCTAACTTCAAACGTAGAATATTCTAAGTGCAAAGTCACTAAATTCTACGGAAAATCGGACAACACTTCCTTTGTTTCTACATACTTTTCCACCTTTTTCAAGGCTCGAATTCAATAACCAAACACGCCACATTTAAGGTTCAACAATGTAGTTAACAATAGGGGATTACACGCCTAACAAGACGTGTAAAATTCCTCCCCACAATTGATATCAAACTAGTCCAAAAGACAATGTCATTTTCGGCAATTTGAGGTACAACAACACAAAGTCGTTTCCAATTCCTTTTAATCCAAGTTGTTTAGTATAACATGTTATCAAGCCGCAATCGATTATAACAACTACAATCTTCAAGTAGATAACATGCGACGATTCTAATTATCGACCAAATTGTATTTCAATTTCAAATGGCTAGCAATGTCAAATCGGATTTAGGCTTCCAATATCCATACCACTTATCAATGTTCAATACATATACTTCATGCTTGTTAAAATTTAAGGCTACAACAATATGTAATCTTATAACACTTAAGAGAACAAGATTGTTACCTTAACGAGCCTTAATCCACTTCAAGATCCGAAGTCGCTCCCTTGCAACTTAGAGCCTCTCCTTGACAATCCAATCCGCCACTTGAAGCCCTTAGAAGATCACAAACAACTTTCCTTTAATTTCCAATCCAAACCTATGAAAGCGACTTAGGTTTTCACCTTGCGACTAATACAAAAACGACAATTTTCCGGGATCTTTCTATTGAGATACCCTTACAATACCCTTAGGAACCTTGGTTTAAAGTATGGAGATTATAGAACAACAAACGAAAATTTTTCTTCTTGGAACCCTAGTGAACCCGAGAGCAACATTGTAGTCTTCAAAGTTTTCTTCAAATTTTTCTAAGTGTAGAAACCTTATCTTGCTACTAGTATGTTTAAATAACACAATGGAGGGTCAAAATTAGCATAAATGGGTGGCTTGGATGCATTCCACTAAAAGATCAAGCCAAGTGGCCCTTGGACTTAGTAAATATTATCAAGCTCTTAGCCTAGCAAGACTTGGTCATCTTAACATTGGCCAAATGACCATTTTAGCCTTGGTCCATTCGACCATGACCATCCAGGGGGGGGGGGGGGTGACACGTGTCACCCTCCCGTTCGTCGCAATATTTCATTTTACGACATTTCCATAATTCCGATAAATTTTTACTAGTCTCAATTCTTAACATTTGAGTTCTTACGTACGTTCTTATAAACATGTTCTGGAATTACGGGGTGTAACATTCTTCACCCCTTAGAAACATTTGTCCCCGAATGTTCTTTCGGAGTCAAACTTATAGGTAGCGACATATTCTTCTTTTACAACCCCTACATACCAATAATGCCACACGTTAGAACTTGACAAGTAAGGGAAATGAATTACCTGAAGGTGTAGAGAATAAGTGAGGATACTTCCTCAACATGTCCTCCTCCGCTTCCCAAGTCATCTCCTCCCTATTATCATTCCGCCACAAGACTTTGACGGAAGCCACATCCTTGGTCTGCAGTCGCCTGACCTGGCGATCGAGTATCGCTATGGGACTCTCCTTATACGATAAACCCTCTGTCACCTGGACCTCGCTAGCTGGGAAAACTCTCGATGGATCACTGATACACTTCCGTAACATAGAAATATGGAAGACCGGATGTACCGCCTCTAAATACGATGACAGATCCAACTCATAGGAAACCTTGCCTACTCTACGGATGATCTGGTAGGGCCCAATGTACCTTGGGCTAAGTTTCCCCTTCTTTCCGAACCTCATTACACCCTTCATGGGTGATACCTTCAAGAAGACCCAATCGTCTACCTGAAACTCCAAATGTCGACGTTGATTATCTGCATAAGACTTCTGCCGACTTTGAGCTGCTAACAGTCTCTCCTGGATAAGCTTCACCTTATCCACAACCTGCTGAATCAAGCCTGTCCCAACTAACTGAACCTCGCCCACGTCGAACCAACCAATTGGCGACCTACACTTCCGCCCATACAAAGCCTCATATGGCGTCATCTGAATGCTAGAATGGTAGCTGTTGTTATAAGAAAACTCTACAAGAGGCAAATGATCCTCCCAACTACCCCTGAAATCAATAACACAGGCCCACAGCATATCCTCAAGTGTCTGGATAGTACACTCTGTCTGTCCGTCGGTCTGAGGATGAAACGCAGTACTGAGACTCACCTGTGTCCCTAATCCTTTCTGGAAAGACCTCCAGAAGTTAGCGTGAACCGGGCTCCTGCATGCGATATAATCGATATAGGAACTCCGCATCTCACAATCTCCACGATATACAATCTAGCATAATCCTCACCAATCGTAGTCTGACCGAAGAAAGTGGGCTGACTTTGTCACCGCTCTGATAACCGGATGGAATTACACTTCCTCTGAGTACGAGGTAACCCTGTAACAAAATCCATGTTGATCACCTCCCACTTCTATGTCGGAATATCAATCGCCTGCAATAGCCCGTCGGGCTTTTGGTGCTCAATCACCACACCGAACCCGGGCGTGCGGTGCCCTACCCGCACCTTCTACCTTAACAACACAAGTAAACTGCGGAAATTAAATAACACCTTTTTTTTTTAAACCAACATACGTACAAGGGCAAAGCCGACAAGGCTGCCATAATATATATAAACAAAAGACACTACACTGTACATGAGTCCAATCCCACATATGAATACAGACCTCTAAGAGTTTTACTGAACTAGGACGGGACAAGGCCCCGCTGTACCCATAACTGTACAAAAGCTTGTACTGAAGGGTCTATACCAAAAAGATAAACTCCTGAATAGATGGAGCTATCCAAAAACTCTGAGCAGGGTCCTTCACCTGCGGATCACCAAACTGCGTACCTAAAGCTGCGGCATGAACGCGGCCGAGGAGGTCGATCTGAAGAATGTACCAAGTATGTGAAGCAAAATCAGAATGAAATCATAATCCTAACAAAACAGGAGACATGTATGATAGCCAACCTACAGTACACAATACCTAAACAGTCATATCAAGTCAGGGACGCATGCCCTCAAAATCATTACTAAAATATAACCAAGGGTCTCACGCCCATAATATCAATCAAAGCAGGTGGTATAACGTCTTGGAGGTTTACCCCTCATTTATACTCTTACCCTGAAGAAGGTGGTAAAGCAGGTGGTATGACGTCTTGGGGGTTTACCCCTCATCTATACTCTTATCCTGGAGAAGGTGGTAAAGCAGGTGGTATGACCTCTTGGGGGTTTACCCCACATCTATACTCTTACCCTGGAGAAGGTGGTAAAGCAGGTGGTATGACGTCTTGGGGGTTTACCCCTCATCTATACTCTTACCCTGGAGAAGGTGGTAAAGCAGGTGGTATGACGTCTTGGGGGTTTACCCCTCATCTATACTCTTACCCTGGAGAAGGTGGTAAAATAGGTGGTATGACGTCTTGGGGGTTTACCCCTCATCTATACTCTTACCCTGGAGAAGGTGGTATAACGTCTTGGGGGTTTATCCCTCATTTATACTCTTACCCTATCTCAACTGACCATCAAACAAAACATAAGCACTACCATGTCTTTTATAAAAATCCGGGAATTTAACCCAAGTACTACAAATAACGGAATCATACCCGTGGAATCCCACATCATTTGTCGATGCGTCAAGTAACTTACCACAAGACAGTAGCCCCAACCGAGTCGCGGTAACGTAATAAAACATAATACTTGCACTCAAAGGCTATCACCAGCACACATAGGCTAATTCTCAATTAACCAAGCTTCAAGTTGGTTATATAGAAAACAAGTTTCTTCTCTTCAATCATGTCATTTCTCCTCTTTTAAATCAAATAAGTAAATCACTCCTTTGACTCCCCTAAAGTCATTATAATGACCCTTAGGTTTTGGAACTAAGCCACTAGCCAAAAGATTTGGAAACCACTTCCTTTTCAAGACTCTATGTACTTTAAGTAAAATATTTTCACTTTTAAGAATCCAAACTTCACTTAAGGAAATGGATTATACAACTTACAATTTAAACATCAAAGTACAATCAAGGAAGTACATAGAACAAATTCTATTTTTGGCAATCCAAATACAACCAAGGAATGTATCATTTAAGGAGTAGGACATACTTTCTTTATCTTAAGGAATCATGCTAGAAGAGGAGATAGTTCACATACCTTTTCGGCTAAATCCACAAGCTAAGCCGAATACACCGTACGTAGAATTGTCAACTTATAATGGTCACAACAAGACTATCAACTTCTAGTCTCTAACGTAGAATAATACTAAGTATACGGTCTGTAATTCTATGGAAAATCGGGCAGCACTTCCTTGGTTTCTACTTACTTTGCCACATTTTTCAAGGCCGAATACAATAACCAACACGCCACATTTAAGGCTCAAAACAACAACCAAACAAAGGGGATTACACGCCTTACAATACGTGTAAAATTCCGCCCCACAATTCATATCAAGTAGTTAAATACTCACAAGCCATTCTCGGCCAACTTATAACCAATCCTAAGTCCTTTCCAATTATTTTCCAATTCCAAGTTCTAAGGTCTAAAATGTTATATAGTTATAAACAACTTCAACAACTACAATTTCCTTCTTACACAACATGCGACGACTTAAACGAATAATCAACTTGAATTATAGTCTTAAGGCTAACATGCTAGTTTTCGGATTAGGGTTCCAATAGCCAATACACTTATCAAACTTCATACTATATAACTCATGCTTGCTAATATCTATAACTACAACAATAAGTAAACCTTAATTGCTAAAACGACAAGATTATACCTTTACAAGCCCTTAAAAATTCCAAGATTCAAAGTCGCGCCTTAGCAAATTCTTAGCTCCTTTCCTTATGTTCCAATCCGCTCCAAGAACTCCTTAGAAGCCTATGAAGAACTCGTCTTCAAGTTCCAACTTCAAAGTTGAAGAACTCCTTAAGTTTCCGCCTTGCGACTAATATGAAAACGTCGTTTTTCCGAAATATTTCTATTGAGATATCCTTACAATACCCTTAGGGACCTTGGGTTTAAGTATTGTGAACAATGGATCAAAACTACAAAATTTTCTTGTGGAAGGGACCTCAAACCCGAGAGCTATAACTCAAGAACAAGACCTCTCTAATTTTTCTAAGTGTTCAAGACTAGTCTTGCACTAGTAGTATGCTTATATAACACATTGGATGGCTTAGATTATAACAATTGTGTGGCTAGGATGAGGATCATTAATTAAATAGCCAAGTGGACAAGTTGACCTTGGTCAACAATCTCAAGCTTGAAGACTTATCTTCCAAGATGGTCAATGACCATTTTACCCCTTGCAATAAACGTCCAAGACCATATGTGGGGGTGCCACGTGTCGCCCTCTCATTCGTCCATAAAATTTCGTAACCCTCGTGGGCCCCACAAAATGTAAAATTCCTCGGGTGAGCCCCACATGACCAAATCCGTAAAAATAAATTTCAATAATGTTAATAAGTTCCATACTCTTCAAACAATGCATTTTGAGAATTCAATTCTCAACAACGAACATTTTTCCTTTCCGGCGTTCGGAAGATTTTCCGTCGGAAAAACAATTCTTCCTTTCGTACTAATTTCCAAGTCTTGATTCCTTACGTACAGTCTCTTATACATGTCCTGGACTTACGGGGTGTAACATTCTTCCCCCCTTAGAAACATTCGTCCCCGAATGTTCTTAGTCGGTTGTCATGCTATACAAACTCCGGCATAAACTCTATACTATGCCTATCAATCAAAACTGCACAAGACCAACGATGCCACACATGGCCACCACATAACATACGTAAACATAACAATGGACCTTCCGTCCGTGGTCCCTTCTCACCATACTCGAAGGTTACAGTCTTCTCAAACACGGGATCCTTAGAGGTTCCTTTCTTTTCTTACTTGTCATACTTTCTCATACTTCCAACTTATTTAGTAAACGTACAACATCTCAAATATTGTTTCTGTTCCCCAATCCTTGGAGTTACTGACCAAACTTGGCCATATTGTTACTTACATTCCCGTTAAGGCTCTTCTCGGTCCTTACGACCTAGTTCCAGTGGAACGCATCCACGAACTCGTACAACGATTAAATCAACTTGGGCCTGGCATCCTCGTGACCCTATCACATAGCGGGACCACTACCAACTGACATCGCCCCATTCCATACTACCGGCTGACCCGAAATGAGTCCACAACCCGACCCAGCATCACACTTAACTTCTCATTCTTAGTCTGAAATAAATCTCTCTCTTATCTCAAGGTACTTCTTACCCTATCCCATATTCACTAGAGGTTCGACACATAAGCCAAAGTATTTCTACTGTACATCCTTCCCTATTGGTCTTACACTGTTACGGGATAATTACAACTTGTGAACTCTACACAACTATAGTCTTAGTTCACTTATCATTCTTGTCAACATTCTTAAATTTTCACTTTACTAATCAAAGTATTCCTACCTCTGGGGTACTATCACTTTACAACTACTAGCAACAAAGGGAAAACATATACGCTAAGGCGAAATCTGAACCTATCAATGCACGTATGATTCAAAAGAATCAAAATATACATGTAACCCCATGCGATGTCGCCTCCTGATCCTGTCCAGTAGTCACGTCATCTCTGCGGTTCGAAGGACCGCCAGAACTATAAACTCCACCCTGACCTCTACCACGGTTGGCTGACATCTGAACACCCTGCCCTGGGGGACGCACAGCTGTGGAGGAAAGGTAACCAACCATCGGCCTTATAGGTTGAGCCACCTCACCGGTGCTCTTTCTAAAAGGACACACCCTCAGTATATGGCTCGGACGGCCAAAATAAAAACATACACCTGTGCCATAACGACATTTCCCCATATGACGCTTACTACATCGGAAACACTGAGGAAAAAGTGGCCTTGACTGAGAAAATCCTCTGTTCCTCTGAGAACCTCGACCTCTGGAGCTTGGACCGGCTCCTAAATACCTTGTGGGGTCCAATCTCCCACCTGTGGGCTGCGGGGGTATGTACTGGGTAGGCTGGGACAAATATCTCACTCATTCTTGAGGCCGCCGTCAAAAACTCAGGGATAACCAACCTGTCTAGCCTCTTACGCAGATCTCCGCGGCCTCTACCCCGTACATGTCCAGACTGGCCGAATAACCTCTCGTTGACGAACCGTAGCACCGCTTATCTTGGTCAATAACATAATGGCTTCCTTCATGACCACATAGCTTCTCCTAACCGGAAACTGGAGGCTCGTGTCGGGTCTCAAAACTCGCGCAGAAGAACTTCGCCATCGCGACACAACATCCGGTATACCACGCATAAGCCCTATGTTATACCCCGTATTTCCGATGTACGTATGCGTGACGCACGAGAAAATTTGAACTTTTAAATAGGCTTGGACGATTTCCCTTTGTGCACAACACCCGGTTAGAGTCGTTTTTCGACGTAACGTTTTCCGCCTTTCGTAGGGAATATTCCGGCTATGTCATTTCTAATTTTTGCGGATTTTTCCGAGAGACGAAACATTTTGGACCAACGAGAGGGCGACACTTGGCACCCTCTCATTGGAGGATGGTTGGACGGTAATGTGGCCGAAAGTGTGCCTATTTTGTCATGGAGTTGGTAGGATATTTTTGTGGTAATTGGATAAGGTGCACTTGGCATGATCTTGACCCTACACTTGCACCACACTTGGCTTGATCTTGGCCATTGGTTAGCCATGGCTTGACCTATAAATACCCCTCCCCTTTGATGAACTTCTTCATCCAAAAATTGTGCTAAGTCTTGAAATCTCTTCTCCCTCCCTCTAGAGTTCTCGTCCCCCTCCCCCTTGTGAGGCCTTAGCCGAGAGTCCCTCCCCCCCCCCCCTTGGCCGAGAGTACCCCCCCTAGTGGGGTAGGCCGAGGGGTATACACCCCCCCTTGTGGTGTTGTCTCGTATAAATACCCCCCCTCTTGGTAGAAATACTCTCAAAAGTATTGTTACTATACCCAAATTACCTTAGCCGTATACCTTGTAGTATTCTAAGGTTATACTTATACGAAAAGCCCAGAAATACTATTATACTTCCTTCCGGCACAAAACCGAAACCCTAAGGAAAATCTCCATAGTTGGTTGGAGTATAAGTAGAAGTTGGTTAGAACTTCTAAGGGTTGTGTGGAGCCGGGTCGAGCGCACGAGTAGAGCTAAACCTTGCTCAGATCGACATTTAAACTCGGATAATTTTGGGCTTATCGAGGTAAACACTCTTGACCTTCTATTGTAATTGGAAATTACATGTTGTTAGAATATATAGTTGAAGTATACTATATATAGAAATGAATGTAGTTATCGGCAATGTCTTTTGACTTAAGCCTGAATTATAAGAAACCTTTTCGAATGAAGAGTCCGAATCAGTAATTACATAGACCGTATTCAAAGAGACTTGTGTAGCTTTTCTGTGTGATAGAATTGTGCACGTCCGGTTTAGACGCATAACCCCGGGTTGGCTTGGTAGCCGCCCCAGAGAGGAGATTTACGCGCATGTGGGGGGAGGTGCCGAATTTTCTTTAGAATGTTCTACGATTAGACCTAGATGTTAATAAGCGCCGTGTGGCCTTATAGGTTGAAGTACCATTCGTGGCGCGATCTACTTGGCTTAAGGAGTAGCCGACGGTTTGAGGTACTTGGAGCGCTTTGCTATTAGTCGATAATCGTCGCGGTATGTGAACCTCTTCCTACCTTTTCTAGCATGATATGTGTATAACTATGTAGTACGGTGACGCATACGTGTTAAGCGTATTTGATTGGTTTGAAACATAAAAGTGTTATAACGGCTTTATGGGAAGTTGGTTATAACAGTTTTATGTAAGTAAGAAAATGCTTTATGGTTTTAAAAGGTAACTGATTTGACTTATAACTGACTTGATGTGTAATAATAAAGAATCTTGAAGTACTTCAAAAGAATGCTGAATCATTTTTAACAGAAGAATAATACTTGGTTTTGAAAACATAAGAGTTATACTAGCTTTATGGGAAGTTAGGTATAACGTCTTAAGAATGGTAAAATGAATGGTTTATTGATCTTAAAAGATAAGAGACTTAACTTGTTTTACTTGTGTAACGCCCCGAACCCGGGCCCGTTACTGGTGCCTTACCCCGGGCACCCTAGTGATACAACATCAGAGAAAACCAGCGGAAAATAAAACACGAGTCATGAAACAAGAGATATAATAAATAAACAAAGCCAACCAAAAAGCTTGCCTTGGTATATACACAAAAACCCGAATGCTTGTCCTTTTTACAAACCCCGCCACAACAAAGGCTGCACTTAAGATTTACAACAACTATGACGGACAGGCCGCCATACCCGAATGTACAAGAACCTACAACTCAGGAAACATACCAAAGATAAGCCTCCAAGGAACGAGCTTTCCAACACGCGAAATGAGATCCTAAGAGCTGGATCCACGACCGATGTACCTCTACCGCGATGAACGCACTCCGAAGGAGGTCGACAACAGTACCAAGTATGTGAAATCGTAAAAATATCAGAAATGAAATCATACTAGTCTATAAAAGCCGAGACATGTATGATGACCAAACTTACAATTCACAATATAAAACAACATGTCAAGTCGTGACTCACGCCTCAAAGTCACCACTAAATATAACTATGGGTCTCACGCCACAACATCCATCATGTTCGCATTATGGCCGCATGCCCGAATATCGCATCGGTGTAGACATGTCCATGATGCAACAATAAGCGCCGCACGCCACATGCCCCGGAATCGCGCCGGTGTAGACATGCCCATGTAACCTCAATAACAATATATCAGTGGTCAACCCGCCGTAGCCACATGTCCCGAATCTTGCGACGGTGTAGACACGCCCATGTTGCGATAACCATATATCGGGTAATCAACCCGCCGCACGGCCGCATGCCCCGAATCAGACGGTGTAGACATGTCCACGTGATATCAACAACAAGACAAGAATCAAAATGGAAACATACCTGGAATTCTCCATCATCGCCAAGACGTCGAAGAAGTTCTCAATAAGTCAACCGCCCTCTATCGAGAGACGCGGTATACGTAAATACCACACTTGTACAACAAAGGCTATCATCACAAGCATATGCAAGTTTCACAACAACAAGCATAGGCAAGTTTCACAACAACAAGCATGGGCAAGTTTCACAACAACACAAAGTACTTTCATTTTATGCCAAAGTCCGGGTTTTTAACCCCACAAGATTACATACGTTAAGTTCTTTTAAAAGAGATCCATTACTTTTATAAAAGTCACCCGATACGTAGTATTAGAATGACCAACCCACATTCCCTTTTCAAAATCAAGTAACAACATTCTTTCCTAAGTTCCGGTTTGCCTAGTTTCAATTACTCAAGCTTCTCATTTTCAAATGGTTTCATAGTTCCCAAACTTAATCACTTGATTCCTTTTAGAACAATTGAGTAATATATGTCTCACTGAGAGTAGGCTATTCTTGTTTACAACATTCTTATTACAAAGACCATGATCTAGAAAATGTATATCATTTTGTCTCATCTTAGTTTCTATGCAGATGGAGGTTTCTACCGGTTTTAATACAATTCATCATTATTCAATACATTTTCCTTTATTAACGCTGCAGTTGGTCTCTGCGATACACATTCGATTCGAAATCAAGAAACATTATCCCTTTAAATAAAACCAAGTACTCATTACTCACGAATGAGGTTTCACACAAACATTCACATTAAAACAAATAAGTTAAGTCTCTTATCTTATAAGATCAAGTCTCTTAACTTCTAACATCAAGAAACCATTTTCTTTACCTCTCTTAAGACATTATACCTAACTCCCCAAAAAGCTAGTATAACTCTTTTTAAAACCTTTTAAAACTAAGTGTTACTCTCCTTCCAAAACGATTTATAAATCTTTTGAAATACATCAAGTTCTTTATTATAACTAGCCGCTATAATTCACATCGATTACCTTTTAAAACCACAAAGTATTTTCTTACCTTCATAAAGTCGTTATAACCAACTTTCCATAAAGCCGTTATAACACTTTATGTTTAAGAACAATCAAACACGCTTAACACACGTCTACCGTACTACATAGTTCACACATATCATGCTAGAAGAGATAGGAAGAGGTTCACATACCTCGCGACGATTTATCGACAAAAGCAAAATGCTCCAAGTACTACAACCTTGCTAGCCCTTTCCACTCTCGAGTAGAATACGCTACTCTTAGTACTTTCACCTATAAAGGTCACAAACGTCTATTAACCCCAAAACACAAGTTTCTATCTTTCTACGAAAATTGGCACCTCCCCGCAACAGCGTAAATCTCCTCCTCTATCGAGGCCGCCACAAGCCAACCAGTGTGGGGTTTACACGCCTAACCTGACGCGCACAATTCTACCACACAAGACACAAGTCTCATGTAATACACCATGTAATTACAATTCCAGATTCTTCAGTTCTTGACTTAAGTCAAAAGACATTGCCAACTAACTACGTTCAAGACTATATATAGTATACTTCAACTATATAATCAACAACATGTAATTTCCAATCACAATAGAAGGGCAAGAGTGTTTACCTCGATAAGCCCAAAATTATCCAAGTAAAAAGTCGATCCCGAGCAACGCTTAGCTCCTACTCCGAGTGCTCCAAACAACCCTTAGAAGTTCTAACTAACTTCTACTCCAAAACTTCAACCAACAATGAAGATTTTCCTTAGGGTTTCGGTTTGAGACTAAAAGGACAAAAGGTAGTATTTCCGCACTCTACGCAAAGAGGTAACTTTTGGAATACTACAAGGTATAAGGCTAAGGTATTTGGGCATTATAACAATACTAGAGAGTATTTCTATACCACAACAAGGGTATTATACAAAGTAACTAGGCTAGGGGTACCCACTACTAGACACCACAAGGAGGAGGAGACCTCTCGGCCAAAGGCCACTAGGAGGGGGAGGGGAGAGGCTTAGGACGAGAGCCACAAGAGGGAGGGGAGGGATTTCAAGACTTGGAAACATTTGTGGATGAATGAAGTCTTCACAAAGGGGGGGGGGGTATTTATAGCAAAACCAAAGGCCAACCAATGGCCAAGATCAAGCCATGTGCAAGGCAAGTGTAAGGCCAAGATCAAGCCAAGTGCACCCACAAAACACTCCACAAAACACTCCACAAAACAAGCCACAAAACAAGGCACAAAAGAGGGAGCCAATCGGCCAAGGCCAACCAAGGCTCTTGGACGCCCAAATCGTCCAAGCCAATCCATTTGCTTCCAATGTGAGGGTGACACATGTCACCCTCCCGTTGGTCCAAAATGTTTCGTCACCCGTAAAAATCCGCAAAAATTATAAATGACATAGCCGGAATTTTCTCTACGAAAGCTGTGGAAACGTTTCGTCGAAAAACGACTCTATTCGGCACTTGTGCCCAAATTCGGTCCTTTGCCTAACTTAAGGCTCAAATTTTCTACGTACGTCCTTACGTACATACTCTGGAAATACGGGGTATAACATTCTCCCCTCCTTAGAAACATTCGTCCCGAATGTTCCTTCTCAAGTCTCAACACAAACATGCGCTAGTATAGCCTTTACTGCTATACGCACGAAAACGATCATGCCACACCTGGCCATAAAAATAACAAACGCACCAATACTTAAACCCAAGTCAATGAGGAAACACCTCTAATCATCACAAAATCCACCTTACCTGATGTCTAAAATATACCTACATTTCACAAAAGAAACGATCTCACACGCTCACTTCTCCCTATCTCGTCGCACCTTTCTCGAACACTCGAGCTCTTTCTAGTATCCGCACCACACTTCGTCAACGTTTCGTTTCCAACCCTGGAGTTACTACCTCCAAACTTGGTCATCTTACTACCTCGATTTCCTCTAAGGCCATTCCCGCCTTCACGAACCGATTCGTCGAACGTATCCACGAACTCATACGATGGTCATCTAAACTTGGGCCTAGCACTCGTGACCACCGCCACCTGGCGGGACCACCCAGAGCTGACCCTTCCTCGAACCGGGACGCGGGTTGGCCCGCAACATGGCCCCAACCCGACCCACTGTAGCGCCAACTTCCGCTCCTCGACACGGAACACATCGGAAGCTACCACTTCCATCTCACACTAACCAGATTTTTAAATCACACTATAGCACAAAGCTATCCGAACATAACACTTAACACATCATTAACATCAATACATACAAGTATCTGTGGTTAAGGATATACGAAACTAGGCGGTTCAAGGACCGCTAAAGCGGAACTTCCACCGCGACCTACCGTGGCCGCAATCGCTCTAGTAGTCTGTCTTTGTCTACTAGCGCTACCCCGGCTCGACAGTCTCTCGTCATATGGCCTGTTGGCGCAAGAGTAACAAGCTCCTCGTACTACGACACTCCCGAAATGCGGTCTACATCGACTACACCGGAGGTAGGGTGATCGATCGCCAACACCCTACTCCCGAACATCGAAACACAGGAGCCACGACCGCTCCGAATATCCCAAGGGTCCCGGAAGGCTGCGGAGGACCACTCTGCACTGGCGAAGGTACATAACTAGTCTGCTGAGGCGGTCCGCCTCGAAAGTCGCCAAAATATCCCGTATTGGCGCCTTCTTCCGGCGGTCCACCTGCCGATCTCTGCGCTCCTCGCACTCCAGTCATGAGCACGAATGCGGGCAATGTCCATGCGGCTGAAGAAACACGAACAACTCTCGCTAGGTAATCATCGAGCGGTGGCGTAGCGATGCACCCTATTTTCCATATCTGCAACTAGTGCGAGGGACATATCGAGCCAAAGAATCGAACTCGACATTGTACTCCACACGGTCGCCCTCTCGTCTCGAGAACAAAAATTTGTCGGCGTGCCCTCTCATCTGCGGAGGCAAGTGCGTGAAAAGCCCCGAAAACTCATCCCATACATTGGAGGTGCATGCTCTCCCGAAAGCTCACGAATCAAACAATCGATCGCGGTATCACGCGGCCGATGCGAACCGGGCGTCACGGACTCGGTCTCTGAAGCCTTGATCACCCGTGATCCTCAGAATCGACGGATGAACTCGCGGATCATCCTCGAGCCTCGACCCATAAAACTCTGGCGGGCTACAACTCGGAAAGTCCGTAGCCTCAAACTATTCGCTCTCGGGTGCACCACAAAGCCGGCTGGAACTGAACCGCCGCGTCCGGCTGTCCTCATATCGCCACAACTCCGCCAAAATCGCCATCTCCTTGTGACCCATCTCCCGCTCCGCATGGGACCGAGGCTCGTGTATTAGTCTCATCGGCCACGGCCGCGCTCTAAACCTCCTGGTCGGCGGCGCGAACTTCGCCGTCGGGCTCGTCTCAGTCTTGGCCGACTGCGCCGCTCGTGCTCCTCTCAGATCTCACTAGCGCCTCCCTCGGCTGCCTTGCCCACTGGGCCGGGTCGCTGCGCGAGGCATAATCGGTAGAAAGGAATACGTCGGAGGATCCAACTCATAACTCGGCTCTAAGGCACGATCTCGAATGAGAAGAATAGAAACCAATCCTAAATGTCCTATAGCCTCACGATTATAGATGTGGTGCAACACATCGATAACCAGACTCTACTAGACACGGTGCCTAGACACCTTCCGAGGACTAATCGCTCGATACCACTTTGTAACGCCCAACGGGCGCATCGTGCCTTACCCCGGGCACCCTAGTGATACAACATCAGAGAAAACCAGCGGAAAATAAAACACGAGTCATGAAACAAGAGATATAATAAATCAACAGGCCCACCAAAACAGTTGCCTTCAGGATATACACAAAACCCGAGCAGTTGTCCTTTTACAAACCCCGCCACAATACTCTGCACTTAAGATTTACAACAACTATGACGGACAGGCTCGCCATACCACGAATGTACAAGAACCTACAACTCGGAAACATACCAAAGATAAGCCTCCAAGGAACGGAGCTTTCAACACGCGAAATGAGATCCTAAGAGCGGGATCCACGGCCGATGTACCTACTGCGGCATGAGCAGCCCCGAAGGAGGTCGATAACAGGTACCAAGTATGTGAAACTGTAAAAATACTGTAAATGAAATCATACTAGTCTATAAAAGCCGGAGACATGTATGATAACCAAACTTACAGTTCACAACATAAAAACAGTCATGTCAAGTCAGGGACTCACGCCCTCAAAGTCACCACTCAAATATAACTATGGGTCTCACGCCCACAACATCCATCATGTTCGCATTATGGCCGCATGCCCCCGGAATACTGCATCGGTGTAGACATGTCCATGATGCAACAATAATAACAAGGCCGCATGGCCACATGCCCCCGGAATACTGCATCGGTGTAGACATGCCCATGTAACCTCAATATGATATCTTTGGGTGGTCAACCCTGCCGCATGGCCACATGTCCCCGGAATACTGCATCGGTGTAGACACGTCCATGTTGCAGTAATAACCATATATCGGGTAATCAACCCGGCCGCATGGCCGCATGCCCCCGGAATACTGCATCGGTGTAGACATGTCCATGTGATATCAACAACAAGACAGTAATCAAAATGGAAACATACCCGTGGAATTCTCCATCACTGCCAAAGACGTCCCGGAAGTTCTCAACAAGTCAACCGCCTCATCGAGACGCGGTAACACAGAAATACCACACTTGTACAACAAAGGCTATCATCACAAGCATAGGCAAGTTTCACAACAACAAGCATAGGCAAGTTTCACAACAACAAGCATAGGCAAGTTTCACAACAACACAAAGTACTTTCATTTTATGCCAAAGTCCGGGTTTTTAACCCCAAGATTACATACGTTAAGTTCTTTTAAAGAGATCCATTACTTTTATAAAAGTCACCCGATACGTAGTATTAGAATGACCAACCCACATTCCCTTTTCAAAATCAAGTAACAACATTCTTTTCCTAAGTTCCAATTTGCCTAGTTTCAATTACTCAAGCTTCTCATTTTCAAATGGTTTCATAGTTCCCAAACTTAATCACTTGATTCCTTTTTAGAACAATTGAGTAATATATGTCTCACGTGAGTAGGCTATTCTTGTTTACAACATTCTTATTACAAAGCCCATGATCTAGAAAATGTATATCATTTTGTCTCATCTTAGTTTCTATGCGGATGGAGGTTTCTACTGGTTTTAATACAATTCATCATTATTCAATACATTTTCCTTTATTAACGCCGCAGGTCTGTCGATACACATTACGATTTCCAAATCAAGAAACATTATCCCTTTAAATAAAACCAAGTACTCATTACTCACGAATGAGGTTTCACACAAACATTCACATTAAAACAAATAAGTTAAGTCTCTTATCTTATAAGATCAAGTCTCTTAACTTCTAACATCGATAAACCATTTTCTTTACCTCTCTTAAGACATTATACCTAACTCCCCAAAAAGCTAGTATAACTCTTTTTAAAACCTTTTAAAACCAAGTGTTACTCTCTCTTCCAAAACGATTTATAAATCTTTTGAAATACATCAAGTTCTTTATTATAACTAGCCGCTTATAATTCACATCGATTACCTTTTAAAACCACAAAGTATTTTCTTACCTTCATAAAGCTGTTATAACCAACTTCCCATAAAGCCGTTATAACACTTTATGTTTTAAGAACAATCAAACACGATTAACACGTATGCGTCTACTGTACTACATAGTTCACACATATCATGCTAGAAGAGATAGGAAGAGGTTCACATACCTCGCGACGATTTATCGACAAAAGCAAAATGCTCCAAGTACTACAACGCTAGCCCTTTCCACTCCTCGAGTAGAATACGCTACTCTTAGTACTTTCACCTATAAAGGTCACAAACGTCTATTAACCCCAAAACACAAGTTTCTATCTTTCTACGTAAAATTCGCACCTCCCCAACAACAGCGTAAATCTCTCTCTATCGAGGCTGCCACTAAGCCAACCAGGGGGGTTTACACGCCTAACCGGATGCGTACAATTCTACCACCACAAGATACAAGTCTATGTCTGATCCCATGTAATTACTGATTCGATTCAGATTCTTCACGGGCTTAAGTCAAAAGACATTGCCAACTAACTACGTTCAGTACTACATATAGTATACTTCAACTATATAATCAACAACATGTAATTTCCAATCACAATAGAAGGACAATAGTGTTTACCTCGATAAGCCCAAAATTATCCAAGTAAAAAGTCGATCCTGAGCAACGCTTAGCTCCTACTCCGAGTGCTCCAAACAACCCTTAGAAGTTCTAACCAACTTCTACTCCAAAACTTCAACCAACAATGAAGATTTTCCTTAGGGTTTCGGTTTGAGACTAAAAAAGGACAAAAGGTAGTATTTCCGTACTCTACGCAAAGAGGTAACTTTTGGAATACTACAAGGTATAAGGCTAAGGTATTTGGGCATTATAACAATACTAGGAGAGTATTTCTATACCACAACAAGGGGTATTATACGAAAGTAACTAGGCTAGGGGGGGGGTACCCCACGGCTAGACACCACAAGGGGGAGGGGGAGACCTCTCGGCCAAAGGCCACTAGGAGGGGGAGGGGGAGAGGCTTAGGACGAGAGCCACAAGAGGGAGGGGAGGGATTTCAAGACTTGGAAACATTTGTGGATGAATGAAGTCTTCACAAAGGGGGGGGTATTTATAGCAAAACCAAAGGCCAACCAATGGCCAAGATCAAGCCATGTGCAAGGCAAGTGTAAGGCCAAGATCAAGCCAAGTGCACCCACAAAACACTCCACAAAACACTCCACAAAACAAGCCACAAAACAAGGCACAAAAGAGGGAGCCAATCGGCGAACCAAGGCTCTTGGGCGCCCAAATCGTCAAGCCAATCCATTTGCTTCAATGTGAGGGTGACACATGTCACCCTCCCGGTCCAAAATGTTTCACACCCGGAAAAATCGCAAAATTATAAATGACATAGCCTAATTTCTCTACGAAAGCTGTGGAAACGTTTCGTCGAAAAACGACTCTATTCGGCACTTGTGCCCAAATTCGGTCCTTTGCCTAACTTAAGGCTCAAATTTTCTACGTACGTCCTCACGTACATACTCTGGAAATACGGGGTATAACAACTTGGTAATTAACATTTTGTTAAAAAATGTTGTAAAACCTCATTCGCGAGTAATGAGTACTTGATTTTAAAAGCAATAATGTTTTACTGATTTCGGAAATCAGAATAAGTATCGAACAAACCACATCAGCGCTAATAAAGGGAAATGTTTTGACTAATAATGTATTAGTAAAACCAGTAGAAACTTCCATCTGCATAGAAACTAAGATGAGACAAAATGATGTTACATTTCCTAGATCATGGTTGCTTAAATAAGATTGTTATAAACAAGAATAACCTACTCACGTATCAGACATATGTTTCTCAAATTGCTTTTAAAGGAGAATTATATCATTAAGTGATTAAAATTATGAACTACGAAACCTTTCGAAAACGAGAAACTTGAGTAATTGAAATTAGGCAAACTTGAAACATTTGGAAAAGAATGTTGTTACTTGATTTTCTGAGAGAAGTGTTTTGATTTACTTCAAAGGATAATCACTCTATTTTCAAATACTACGGGTATTGTGTGACTTTTGTAAACGTAACGTATCTTTTAAAAGATAATGTATGAAGTACTTTGGGAATAGATACTCGATCTTGTTAATCATATAATAGAATGTACCTTGTGTGTATAACTTGATTGTGTTGGTTTGTGATAGCCTTGTAATACTTTCTTGTTGATTTGATAAGTAGACGTGATATGATGCTATGTGTGTTAGTGTCTTGTAACGTTTGTGAAAGAGAGTATTCTTGTTGTGCTTATGTTGTGTAACGATAAGCTGTTATGTTAGTATAATATCACTCACCTCTTGACATATTTCCGGAGGTTAAGTCGCCTCCACGCGGGGTAGACTCGGTGATGCAGGACCGTGATTCGAGAATACCTCATGCGGGTCCAAGGATCCATGCGGAACTACGGAGTTCGAGTTAGTTTGCGGCCCTTGTGGTCATGCGGTCTCGTGGCCATGCGGTGCGGGTCCGGGGCGATGCCGAGGGTAGCTACCCTCGATGCGGGGTTACATACCCTATGCGGGCCTATATGAGTGGCCTATGCGGACTACGGGAGTCCAGGATTAGGCTTGCATGGTGATACTACGGGCAATTGGCCCTGCTTCGATCATTCGCAGCCTAGAAAAGACCTGTTACAGTTTACCTATTGTTGCTCTTGTTTATGATGTGGCACTATGTGCGGTTACCTTGGTTGTTTCATACATACTTGCAAAACTGATTTTAAAATGATATGTTTTCATTTAAGTACTTTACAGTTTCACATACTTGGTACCTGTTGTACTGACCTCCTTCGGGGGGCTGCGTTCATGCCGCAGGTTGAGGTACACCAGTCGTTGATCCTAGTTCTCGGGGTCACAGTTCAGCGTATGGGAAGCTCCGTTTCTCCGGAGGCTTATCAGTGGTATAGTCCCCTGTCGTTGTAGGTATTTACATTCAGGGGTATGGCGGGGCCCTGTCCCGCCATTGTTGTCATATCTTTCTTAGAGGTCTGTAGTACTGTTGTGGGCAGAGTTGTAATGGGATGTAACTGTTCGGTTTTTAAATTGATCTATATATATATGCCGTAAGGCAAGTTTTCTCCGATTACTGTTTCTTACTTCATAATATTTTCATGTCTTGTTTTATGTTCCGCTGATTACTCTGATGTTGTATCACTAGGGTGCCCGGGGTAAGGCACCAGTCACGGGCCCGGGTTCGGGTCGTGACAAAAGTGGTATCAGAGCAGTTAATCCTCGGAAAGTGTCTACAGACCGTATCGATAGGGAAGTCTTGATTATCGGTGTGTTGTGCACCACACCAATAATCAGGAGGCTATAGGATATTTAGGATTTGTTTCTATTCTTCTCACTCTGAGATCGTGCCTTAGAGCTGTGTTGTAAGTTGGACCCTCTCACGTATTTCTTTCCCTTACCGTTATGCCTCCGCGTAGGGCAACCCGGGCCCAGGAGGGCAAGGCAGCCGAGGGAGCTGCGAGTAGAGTTCAGAGGGTTACGAGGGCAGGCCCAATCTTTACCTAGGGAAGTGCTTCATTCGGGGAGTTTTGCGACGTCACTAGCCCCAGCAGAGTTTAGCACGGCGGCAGCAGTTCTTACTACGGCCATGATATTTGAACCTTCAGTTCCACGACCAGGAACAGAGAATATGGATTACAAAGAGGCGACCCTGTTACTAGCTATGGATTTGGCTACCAGAGAGTATACCGATTTACCGCGAGTCTTGATGGCTATCTAAGAGAGGGTTGTGCAAGAGTAATTCTTCAGTTAGGCTTGAGCATGTCACGTATGCGGGCTTATGCGCAGCCAAGAAACGTAGAGATCGACGCGTTAACGGGCGACGAGAAGGGCGAGCGTGAGTCCTTTAGTAACTTTGGCGTAGTCGCCTCACCGGGATTAGATTACGCACATCCACGGTGCAAAGGTCCTCCACGGGGTTCGGGGCGTTCGGTATGCAGGAGTTGGTCGAGCTCCATAGCTTCCGCTCACGGCTACACGTAGTTCCGGCCAGGATTCAGTTTTCCCAGATTCACACACGATGTGACGCGTCATTCCGGGGAATGTCATCTTTTAGTTAGTACTTGTTTTACCTACGACCGTCAGGGTCTGATGTCGAAAGAGTGTCCTTGTAGGAGGACTTAGCCTTCAGGATCGATGGGTAGTCGTCACCTTCCTTAGCTATGCGCCCTACGGGGCAGGTTTGATTAGAACGACTTAGGGAGTGGAGCGGTGAGATCTGAGGTTTATCCTTAACCCTCTAGAGATTAGTACGTATGATGAGATGAGTATATCTTAAGTGCTATGTTCTGATAGCAGTGTGTAAATTGTGATTAGGAATCATGGTTAGTAACCGGGGAAGATTGGGGGATAGAGAAAGTGTGAGCCTTAGAGTGTTATATGTGGAGACCTTAGAGGTAAGACCATCTCGAGTAAAAGATGTATTGTTTATGTTTGACCCTTATCGGAGTGCATTGTGCACGTGAGCTATGTTTGTGGGATAAGTCCCTGAGTAGTGTGGAATGAAAGAGGGTAGTTGAGCTAAGAAGACCGCTAGGTTTTCGTAACGTGATTAGTAAGAGTTTTCCGGTTCGGGGAGCTAATGTTTTGCGCCTTGCCGGGTCGGGTTGAGGCCACGTTGCGGGTCAACCCGCGGCATGTTTGGTGGTGGGGTCAGTTTGTGATGGTTCCGCCTTGTGGTAGGATCACAAGGGTGTTTGGCCCAAGTTCAGTTAACCAGCGTACGAGTTCGTGGATGCGTTCGACCAGTAGTCGGGCCGATGGGGGCAGCCCATCGTGTTCTTCGGTCAGGACCGTTCACGCGGCAGTGTTGATTTATCAGAAAGGTTGTAAGGCTGCACGGGGTGCCTACCTTCACCTTATGACGGACAGTGAAGCCCAGGTTGTGGCTATTTTCGTTTTCTAAAAGTCTTACCAGGCAGGGTTAGGAACTCAGGTGAGACTCAGAATCGCATTCGCCCTCGGGCAGTGTTTGGATTTCAGGGGTAGTTGTGGGGATTGTTGTCTCCTGTGGAGGGAGTGCTTAAGCTACCATTTCAGTGTTCGGATGTCGCCTTATGAAGCCTTGTAGGGGCGGAAGTGTAAGTCGCCGGTCGATTGGTTCGATGTTGGCAAGATTCAGATAGTTGGTTCAGGCTTGTTCCAGACTGTGGATAGGGTAAAGATTGTCTAGAAGAGGTTCGCGGCTGCAGAAATCGTGCGGATAATCGGCGACGACGCTTAGAGTTCAGGTTGATGGTCGGTCTTCTTGAAAGTACCACCCCGGGTTGGGTGTGACGAGTTTTGGAAAACAGAGGGAATTTAGCCGAGTTACTTTGGGCCCTTTTGAGTTCATGTGAAGAATAGGCCAGGTTGCCTATATGTTAGCTTTTGCCGTCCGGTCTTTCGTATTGTTATGATCGGGAAAGTATCGGAGATCCATCCAGAGTGTTCCCAGTTAATGATGACCACGTTAGAGATAGTAACCCAGAGTTTTGGAAACTGAAGCAGTATCAGAAATGTGGTAAGAGTTCGAGTGTACGACCTCGTGGATCGCATACTGACGATACCATCTGTTGGGTCGCCGGAGTGACACTAGAACCTCGCGGCAAAGTGACAAAAGTGGTATCACGACGAGTAAAGGGAGAAGCGAGCATGTATTGCGAGCAGAGATGTGACCATTTCTTTTGTATGGAAAAAGTGCGGAGGAAGTATATTTTAGACCCCGGAGAGAGGTGTTTGTGGTGATGTTAGAGGTGATTCCTCGTGGACTTGGATGTAAGTATTTTGCGCAGTTGTTTCTGTGGCCATTTGTGGCAGGATTGTTCTCGTAAGCATAGTAGTGAAGACTATACTGGCGCACGTTTGTTTTGAGACTTAGAAGGAACATTCGGGACGAATGTTTCTAAGGAGGGGAGAATGTTATACCCCGTATTTCCAGTGTATGTACGTAAGGACGTACGTAGAAAATTTGAACTTTTAAATAGGCTTGGACGATTTCCCTTTGTGCACAACACCCGGTTAGAGTCGTTTTTCGACGAAACGTTTTCACAGCTTTCGTAGGGAAAATTCCGGCTATGTCATTTCTAATTTTTGCGGATTTTTCCGAGAGACGAAACATTTTGGACCAACGAGAGGGCGACACTTGGCACCCTCTCATTGGAGGATGGTTGGACGGTAATGTGGCCGAAATGTCACGACCCGACCTCGGGCCCGCGACTGGTGCCTTACCCCGGGCACCCTAGTGATACAACATCAGAGAAAATCAGCGGAAATAAAAACTTAAACAGGAAACAAGATACATCATAAGAAAATAGGCCAACCAAAACGGTCGCCATGTATATATACATAACCGATGGGGCCATAATCCTTTACAAACCCCGCCACAACAAGATTTCTGCACTCTAAGAGTATAATACCAACTATGACGGGACAGGGCCCCGCCATACCCCTGAATGTACAAGAACCTACAACTCAGGGAAACATACCAAAAGATAAGCCTCCGGAGAAACGGAGCTTCCCAATACGCTGAATCAGGATCCTATGAGCGAGGATCCACAACCGATGTACCTACTGCGGCGATGAACGCACTTCGGGCGAGGTCGATAAATACGTACCAAGTATGTGAAATCAAAATACCGTAATGAAATCACATTTCATCATTTTATAAAACCATTTCGCAATAAGTAAATGCATGTCAAGTAAGGACGATATCCCCGAATAATCACTACATAACTATGGGTCTCACGCCCATAATACCACTCATGCCGTGGGACTCATTCTCATCACCGCCAAGACATGATGTAAAACAACACCCATATGTGAACTCAACACTAGATCCCGCTGCGTCATCAAAACCGATCGCCAAGTAGAATAGCCAACTACGGTCAAAAGCTAGTCATATCCCATCACTGCAAGGCATGCGTAAGCCAACTACCCAAAAGCTAGCCACGCAATCGCCGAGGCAAGTATCTTAAGCTAACGTATAATAGCCTACCGTCTCACAAGATATGACCGAGGCAAGTATCTTAAGCTATCTACCGAGGCTACCAAAGACACGAGAAAATGACCAGATAAGTATCTAAAGTGTGCCTGAACCACACGTACAAATCATGCCCGTGATCGCTCGTCACCGCGGCAAGCTTCATGGATTAGCGGTCCATGGACTAACAACCTGAACTTCACAATGACCGCATGCCCCGGCATCTCACCTCGGAAGTCATGGCCATGAAACCATCCTACTGGACGCATGCCCGTGGACCATCCATCGTGTCAGCATGTCCAAAGGAAATAAATCAGATAGCCGGCCCTCCCAGAGAGTCACGGCAGTACAGAAACAACCAGTCAATACTCAAAGTGGACGCATACTCGTGGACCACCCAACGTCAGTATGTCCAATCAATCAATCAGATAATGGCCTCCCAGAGAGTCACGGCAGCATATCAACAAAACACTTGCACATCAAAGACTATCACAACAAGCATAGGCAAGTTCAACATACATTCATTTTAATCAACAATCCGGGTTTCAACCCAAAATGCTACATACTTTCATTCTTTCAAAAAGACCTCTTTTTACGTAAAAGCCACATGATACTAATACTCGTAGTATATAAAGAAAACACGTTTTACTTTTAAAACCAAATTACTTCACCTTCGTAAAAATCTTTACAAGGCTTTTAAAATCAAGTACTCTATACTTTTTAAACCAAGTGCTTTTCTTTTAGAACAACATCAAGTATACTCTTTTAAAACCCAATTAACTTACTCTTTTCAAAACAAGTAACCTATACTTAAATCAAGTTACTTCTCCTTTTCCGAAAACAAGTCGTTATAAGTCAAGTCTCTTATCTTTCAAGATCAAGTCTCTTAACTTTCAAAATCAAGTCGTTTTACTGTCAAAACCAAATCTTTCTTTTATCTTCATAAAGTCGTTATAACTAACTTCCCATAAAGCCATTATAACACTTTATGTTTTAAACAAACAAAATTCATTTCACACACGTACGTCTACCGTACTATATAGTTCACAACAATCATGCTCAAGAGTATAGGAAGAATCACATACCTTTTTAGCTTAAACCACAAGCCAAGTCAAGTATGCCGCGTGAAGATCCACCTATAAAGGCCACAATATATCTATCAATCTCTAGTTCTCTTCGTAGAATATTCTAAATACAAGATTCCTTATTCTACAGAAAATTCGGCAAAGACCTCCCCGCTATCACATAAATCTCTCCTATCAAGGCCCGCTACCAGGCCAACAACTCCCAGGGGCTTTACACGTCTAACCGGACGTGTTCAAATATGCTTCACAATAATACTGCACAAGTCTACTGTAAGTACAGTCCAATGTAAATACAGTTCAATTCTATCAATCTTCTTTCCTCATATAATATACTCAAGTATAACTACTACAACATGTAATATCCAATTACAATAGGGGGACATAGATCATTACCTTGATAAGCCCAAAATTATCCAAGTTTATAAGTCGATCCTGGGCAACGTTTAGCTCCAATTCCTTATGCTCCAACCCGCTCCAAGCGACCCTTAGAAGTTTCTAAACAACTTCTCTAAACACTTCAACCAAGCTATGAAGGTTATTCTAGGGTTTCATTTTGCGACTATTGGAATAAAATAGTATTTCCGGCTCCTAGTATTGAAACAACTTGGAATACTACTAGGGATACTAGGCCAAGGTATTTGGGATTATACAATAATACTCCATGTATTTTCTTCACAAGAGGGGAGGGGGACGAAATCAACTTACAAAGGGAGGGAAAATATTTTTGCTTTGGAAAGCTCTTAAGTGTGGATGAAATACTCTTCAACCTAAGGGGCTATTTATAGAGAACTCAAGGGTGAGGATCAAGGTAAGTGTAGGGTCAAGATTGGGCCATGTGTGTGTGGGTCCCACCACACCACATGGCCAACAAAAACAAGGGCCAAGTGGCTTGCCACTTGTAAGGCCATTTCGGCCAAGGGACAAGTGTCTAGCCACTTGTCCCACCTTTTCGGCCAAGGTGCCACAGGGGGGTGACACGTGTCGCCCCCCGACTCGTCCAAAATATTTCGTCTTCCGAAAATAACCAAAATATCGAAAATCTCAAAAACAAAGCGGGCCCTACAAAGCAGAATTTCTCCGTGGGCCCCACGTGACCATTTCCAAAATAAAATCTCAAAATTCTAATATAATCCAAGAAGTCCAAATACCAAATCTGGGAATCCAATTCCCATTAACGAACCTTTTCTTCACAAAACCGGAAATTTTTCCGAAAAATCACATCTTTCTTTCTTTCCAAAATTTACGCCGTTTCGCACGCACGTCCTCACATACATACCCTAGAACTACGGGTATAACATTCTTCCCCCAGAAACATTCGTCCGAATGTTCCTTCTAAGCCTCTAATCAAACGTGTGCAGTATAGTCTTCACTACTATACTTACGAAACCAATCACGCCATCAACGGCGTAATATAACATGTCGCAAAACACAAATCCAAGCCAACGAGAAACACCTCTAACATCACAAAAATCTCACACCCATGGTCTAAAGGATACTCCTTCCCATCTTTACTTCACAAAGAAATGATCACTTCCGTTCTTATAACACATTGTTCGCTTCTCCTTTCTCGTGCACTTCTCGACACTCGAACTCTTTCTAGTACACGCACCACACTTCATCATCGCCGGTTCCAAAACTTTGGGGCCACTACCCCCAAACTTGGTCATCTCACTAGCTTCAATTTCCTCTAAGGCCATTCCCGGCCTTCACGATCCGATTCTAGTCGAACACATCCACGAACTTATAAGATGGTTACCTAAACTGGGCTAGCACCCTCGTGACCCTACCATGGCGAGACCACCTCGAACTGACACCACCTCATTCCGGGCTGCGGGTTAACCCGCGACCTTGCCTCAACCCGACCCATTCGTCGCGCCAAACTCTTGTTCTCCGATCCGGAACAATCTCACTAATCAAGTCACGAAAACCTAGTGGTCTTCTTAGCTCAACTACCCTCTTATAACTCACACCACTCAGGGACTTATCACACAATTATACTTCACGTATACAATGTACTCTGACAAAGATCAAATCGTAAACAAAATCTTTTACCCAAGACGGCCTTGCACCCAAGGTCCTAACTGTTATAAATTCTAAGGCTCATAATCGTCTCGTCTCCAGACTTACTCTTTCTCAACTGCCCATGTTTTCTAATTCACACTTAACACAATGCTATCCGTACATAGCACCTAACATGTACCCACCATAACAACATAAACAAGTCTCTTGGGGCTAAAGATATCTCTGCAACTCTCGCCTCACTTTCCCTTTGTCGCTCTAACCATAATCACGCCGTGCGGCGCTAGCTATATAAGGCGATGAACCAGCCACCGATCCCGAAGGCTGAGTCTCTACATCTGTGCTACCTCTGGTCGGACAAACTCTCACCAAATGGCCCTGTTGGCCGTAAGCATACAAGCTGTCGAAGCAGTACGACACTCCCCACCATGACGCCTATCATAACGGCCACACCGAGGTGGGGGTGGCCTCTCCTGGCTAACACCCCTTCCTCTCCGAACCACTGAATCCGCAACTAACCCGGTAGGCTGAGTCCTCCTACCTATATCCCTCCTACTAGGACATCCTCCCATCACATGGCCCTGACGGCCATAGGTATAATAATCTCCCAAACTAGCACGACACCCTGAGGATCATCCTCAGCTCTCTATCCATAGAACTCTGGCGAACTGCAACTCAAGAAATCCCGAAGTCTCAGACTATCGGATCTAGGGTGAACCACTGGTACTGCCGGAACCACCGGCTCCCGTCCTCATTCCGGCCACCACCTAGCTAGTAATCGGCTATCTCTGAACTCATATCCTCGGCTCCCGGCCGTGGATGCAGAGCTCAGGTATCGTGGCCTCCGTAGAAACTGCTGCCGCTCTAAACTCTGCTGGGGCTAGCGGCGTCATAAAACTCGTCGTCTGAAGTACTATCTCAGGTAATGACCGGGCCTGCGCCCTCGTACTCCTCTGTGTTCTGCTCGCAGCTCCCTCTGCTGCCTTGCCCTTCTGGGCCCTGGTTGCCTTTCGCAGAGGCATAACTGGTACAAACGAATACGTCCGAGGGAGTCCAACTTATAACACAGCTCTAAGGCACGATCTCAGAGTGAGAAGAATGGAAACCAATCCTAAATGTCCTGCAGCCTCCTGATTATAGATGTGGTGCACAACACACCGATAATCAAGACTCTACTAGACGGTCAGACACTTTCCGAGGATTAATCGCTCGATACCACTTTTGTCACGACCGACCTCGGGCGATCGTGCCTTACCCTGCACCCTAGTGATACAACATCGAGAAAATCAGCGGAAATAAAAACTTAAACAGAAACAAGATACATCATAAGAAAATAGGCCAACCAAAACGGCCGCCATTGTATATATACATAAACGATTACAATCCTTTACAAACCACACCACAGATTTACTGCACTTAAGAGTGTAATACCAACTATGACGGACAGGGGCCCGCCATACCCACAATGTACAAGAACCTACAACTCAGGAAACATACCAAAAGATAAGCCTCGAGAAACGGAGCTTCCAATCTGTTGAATCTGTGATCCTATGAGCGAGGATCCACAACCGATGTACCTCTACCGCGGCGATGAACGGCTTCCGAAGGAGGTCGATAACGTGTACCAAGTATGTGAAACTGAAAATGTAATGAAATCACATTTCATCATTTTATAAAACCATTTCGCAATAAGTAAACAAGTATGTCAAGTAAGGGACGATATCCCCGAATAATCACTCACACATAACTATGGGTCTCACGCCCATAATACCACTCGTGCCGTGGGACTCATTCCTCACCGCCGTACATGATGTAAAACAACACCCGTATGTGAACTCGAACACTAGATCTCGCTGCGTATCAAAACCGATCGGGCAAGTAGAATAGCCAACTACCATCAAAAGCTAGTCATATCCCATCACGCGCAAGGCAAGCCAACTACTACCCAAAGCTAGCGCCACGGCGCCGAGGCAAGTATCTTAAGCTAACGTACAATAGCCTACCGTCTCACAAGATATGACCGAGGCAAGTATCTTAAGCTATCTACCAGAGGCTACCGGTACACGAGAAAATGACCAGATAAGTATCTAAAGTGTGCCTGAACCACACGTACAAATCAAGCCCGTGATCGCTCGTCACCGCGGCAAGCTTCATGGATTAGCGGTCCATGGACTAACAACCTGAACTTCACAATGACCGCATGCCCCGGCATCTCACCTCGGAAGTCATGGCCATGAAACCATCCTACTGGACGCATGCCCGTGGAACATCCATCGCGTCAGCATGTCCAAAGGAAATAAATCAGATAGCCGGCCCTCCCAGAGAGTCACGGCAGTACAGAAACAACCAGTCAATACTCAAAGTGGACGCATACTCGTGGACCACCCAACGTCAGTATGTCCAATCAATCAATCAGATAGCCGGCCCTCCCAGAGAGTCACGGCAGCATATCAACAAAACACTTGCACATCAAAGACTATCACAACAAGCATAGGCAAGTTCAACATACATTCATTTTAATCAACAATCCGGGTTTCAACCCAAAATGCTACATACTTTCATTCTTTCAAAAAGACCTCTTTTTACGTAAAGCCACGTGATACTAATACTAGTAGTATATAAAGAAAACACGTTTTACTTTTAAAACCAAATTACTTCACCTTCGTAAAAATCTTTACAAGGCTTTTAAAATCAAGTACTCTATACTTTTTAAACCAAGTGCTTTTCTTTTAGAACAACATCAAGTATACTCTTTTAAAACCCAATTAACTTACTTTTTTCAAAACAAGTAACCTATACTTAAATCAAGTTACTTCTCCTTTTCCGAAAACAAGTCGTTATAAGTCAAGTCTCTTATCTTTCAAGATCAAGTCTCTTAACTTTCAAAATCAAGTCGTTTTACTGTCAAAACCAAATCTTTCTTTTATCTTCATAAAGTCGTTATAACTAACTTCCCATAAAGCCATTATAACACTTTATGTTTTAAACAAACAAAATTCATTTCACACACGTACGTCTACCGTACTATATAGTTCACAACAATCATGCTCAAGAGTATAGGAAGAATCACATACCTTTTTAGCTTAAACCACAAGCCAAGTCAAGTATGCCGCGCGTAGAAGATCCACCTATAAAGGCCACAATATATCTATCAATCTCTAGTTCTCTTCGTAGAATATTCTAAATACAAGATTCCTTATTCTACAGAAAATTCGCGGCGACCTCCCCGCTTATCACATAAATCTCCTCCCCTATCAATGCCCGCTACCAGGCCAACAACTCCCAGGGGCTTTACACGTCTAACCGGACGTGTTCAAATCTGCTTCACAATAATCTTTGCGCAAGTCTGTAAATGCAGTCCAATGTACATACAGTTCAATTCTATCAATCTTCTTTCCTCATATAATATACTCAAGTATAACTACTACAACATGTAATATCCAATTACAATAGGGGGACATAGATCATTACCTTGATAAGCCCAAAATTATCCAAGTTTATAAGTCGATCCTGGGCAACGTTTAGCTCCAATTCCTTATGCTCCAACCCGCTCCAAGCGACCCTTAGAAGTTTCTAAACAACTTCTCTAAACACTTCAACCAAGCTATGAAGGTTTTTCTAGGGTTTCATTTTGCGACTATTGGAATAAAGTAGTATTTCCGGCTCCTAGTATTGAAACAACTTGGAATACTAATAGGGATACTAGGCCAAGGTATTTGGGATTATACAATAATACTCCAAGTATTTTCTTCACAAGAGGGGAGGGGGACGAAATCAACTTACAAAGAGAGGGAAAATATTTTTGCTTTGGAAAGCTCTTAAGTGTGGATGAAATACTCTTCAACCTAAGGGGCTATTTATAGAGAATTCAAGGGTGAGGATCAAGGTAAGTGTAGGGTCAAGATTGGGCCATGTGTGTGTGGGTCCCACCACACCACATGGCCAACGAAAACAAGGGCCAAGTGGCTTGCCACTTGTAAGGCCATTTCGGCCAAGGGACAAGTGTCTAGCCACTTGTCCCACCTTTTCGGCCAAGGTGCCACATGGGGGTGACACGTGTCGCCCCCCGACTCGTCCAAAATATTTCGTCTTCCGAAAATATCCAAAATATCGAAAATCTCAAAAACAAAGCGGGCCCCACAAAACCGTAAATTTCTCCCGTGGGCCCCACGTGACCATTTCCGAAAATAAAATCTCAAAATTCTAATATAATCCAAGAAGTCCAAATACCAAATCTGGGAATCCAATTCCCATTAACGAACCTTTTTCTTCACAAAAACCGGAAATTTTTCCGTCAAAAAAATCACATCTTTCTTTCTTTCCAAAATTTCTGTCGTACTCTCGTACGTACGTCCTCACATACATACCCTAGAACTACGGGGTATAACACGAAAGTGTGCCTATTTTGTCATGGAGTTGGTAGGATATTTTTTGTGGTAATTGGATAAGGTGCACTTGGCATGATCTTGACCCTACACTTGCACCACACTTGGCTTGATCTTGGCCATTGGTTAGCCATGGCTTGACCTATAAATACCCCTCCCCTTTGATGAACTTCTTCATCCAAAAATTGTGCTAAGTCTTGAAATCTCTTCTCCTCCTCTAGAGTTCTCGTCCCTCCTCCCCTTGAGGCCTTAGCCGAGAGTCCCTCCCCTCGTCGAGTACCCCACAGTGGGAGTAGGGGTATACACCCCCCCTTTTGTGGTGTTGTCTCGTATAAATACCCCCCTCTTGGTAGAAATACTCTCAAAAGTATTGTTACTATACCCAAATTACTTTAGCCGTATACCTTGTAGTATTCTAAGGTTATACTTATACGAAAAGCCCAGAAATACTATTATACTTCCCTTCCGTCACAAAACCGAAACCCTAAGGAAAATCTCCATAGTTGGTTGGAGTATTAAGTAGAAGTTGGTTAGAACTTCTAAGGGTTGTGTGGAGCGGGTCGGAGCGCACGGAGTAGGAGCTAAACCTTGCTCAGGATCGACATTTAAACTCGGATAATTTTGGGCTTATCGAGGTAAACACTCTTGACCTTCTATTGTAATTGGAAATTACATGTTGTTAGAATATATAGTTGAAATATACTATATATATAAATGAACGTAGTTATCGGCAATGTCTTTTGACTTAAGCCTGAATTATAAGAAACCTTTTCGAAAGAAGAGTGCTGAACTGTAATTACATAGGACCGTATTACAGTAGACTTGTGTAGCTTTTCTGTGTGATAGAATTGTGCACGTCCGGTTTAGACGCATAACCTCGCTGCACAACCCGACCGGAGCCATCGGTGCCCTACCGCACCTTCTAATCGTACAACATAACAAAACTGCGGAAGATAAATAATAACACCCTTTTTTTTTTTTTTTCAAGGCCAAGCCGAAGGCTGCCATAACATAAAAATTACCCGAAAGGGTCTACACTGTTTAACAACGTAAAAGCAACTCTAGCCACCCTTACGGATGAATACGGACCTCTAAGATTTGGACAAATACTATGACGGACAAGGCCCCGTACCCTGAATATACATAACCATGACAACTCCGAACATTGGAGCCATCTCAAAATCTGAACCAGATCCTAAGCTCGCGGATCCACAATCGTACCTAAACTCGCGGACATTTAACGCAGCCTCTCGGGCCCAGAAAACAAAAATCGAATATGGAATGTAAATAAAGTACTGATGTATCATAATCGTACAAAAGAATGACAGGGCAAGTATAAAAGGGTAAGTACCTGAACCTACCATGTCATTACCATCACGTGAACTTAATCGTACCTTATTATCTTTTCCCATTTTCAATAAAAGTTATAGTCACATTCTTATGTACATGATTAGGAAAATCATTAAGTTCATTATCGAACTTACTATCTTTCATGAGTATAATCCGCCCTTTACGGAGGGATACCTATATCGCCTTACCCAACTCGACGCGATAAAGTCACATAGTCTGCCTAAAGGTATCTTGCCTGCCCGTCTCGGGACGATAATGTCATATAGTCTGCCCGTAAAGGTATACTGCCCGGCCCATCTGGGTCGATAATGTCATATAGTCTGCCCGTAAAGGTATCTTGCCGGCCCGTCTCGGGGCGATAATGTCATATAGTACGCCCGTAAGGTATCTTGCCGGCCCATTCTGGGTCGATAATGTCATATAGTCGCGTGAAGGTATCTTGCCCGGCCCATTCCTGGGTCGATAATGTCATATAAAATCCGGGAATTTAACCCAACGTACTACGCACTTCTACTCCTTTAGAAATACTCTTTTTCAAATAACACTTCCCAGATACTAACAACTATAGTATCAAGTCCTATCCACCTTTCAAGACAAGTCACAATACCTTTTTAGAAATACAATTACCGGCTTCTAAAACAAGTGACTTCTTTCTTAGAAACCCTAAGCAACTGTACCTTAAAAGCAGTTTGCCACTTTTATATCAAATCATTATTTGCTTACATTACTGAAGAAAACCATTCTTTTAACCCTTCCATAAAGCCGTTATAACCAACTCCCCATAAAGCCGTTATAACCCTTTATGGTTTTAGACCAACTCATTCCTTTTATAACCAAGAGACTTCTACTTTTTGAAACCAAGTATTAAAATACTTTCAGATCAATTCTCTTAACTTTCAAAAATACAATTAGTCTCTTAACCTTTAGAAAACAAGTGACTCATTTTCTTATAAAACCTTAGGCAAGTGATGCCGTAAAATCAAGTTGCCCTTTCACTAAAGTCAAGTCATTATCTTTCCATAAAGCAAATATAACTAACTTCCCATAAAGCTATTATATTCCCTTTATACCTTAGCCATATACAATTTCCTATCCAATGGACTTATACGATTAAACGGAACAAGTATCACATACTTTAAAACTCTTTAAGTCCCTTAACCTTAATAAAACTTAAGACATCCTTTATACTTCCAAAGAAGTGAGTTAATCTCCTAACTCACCCGACTTGGTTATTCATAAACTAGTAAAGGATATCAAGGTGTTGTACGTCTACCGTACTACATACGTGCAACTAGTCATGCCCAAAGATAGGAAAAATTCTACATAGAGTAAATCACATAACTACCTCTTAACTTCTAAGAGTAGAAGGAAACATGAAATGATACCACAAGTATATTCCATACATAGAATCATGCCAAAGGAAGGAAGAGGTTCACATACCTCGCGACGATTGTCGACAAGTAGCAAAATGCTCCAAAGTACTTCAATCTTGATAGCTATTCCACTCTCGAGTAGGATACGCTATACTTAGTACTTCAACCTATAATGGTCACTGTCGTCCATTAACCTCTCACTTCATACGTAGAATTATTCTAAGTGCTAAGTCACGATTCTACTAAAATCGGACAGAACCTCCTTTGTTTCTACTAACTTTGCCACCTTTTTCAAGGCCGAATACAATAACCAAACAGCCAATTGGCTCACCACAATCTATAAGGTAGTCAATACAAATAAATACCAACTACTACAAACTACAAGTACAAATTCGCCACCTGAGTTCAACAATACCAATTCTTATCCAATTTCCATTTCAATCCAAGTTATTAGCCTAACATGATATCAAGTCGCAAACGATTATAACTACTATAATCTCCAAGTCAAAAACATGCGACGATTCTAATAACGACTAAAATTGTAATCCAACTTAACATGGCTTACATTACATTTCGGATTTCCAAGGCTACAATCAATCCATAATCCATATAAACTTCAACACATATACTTCATGCTAGCAACAAGTAAAGCTAACTACAATATAAATAATCTTGTAACACTTTCAAAGAACAAGATTATACCTCAACGATTCTTAGTCCAACTTCCAATCCGAAATCGCTCCTTAGCAACTTAGAGTCTCTTCAAGACACTTCAATCCGCTACTTGAGACCCTTAGAACCACACCAACAACTTTCCTTGACATCCAATCCAAAACCTAGAAAGACAACTAGGTTTTCGCTTTGTGACTAATCCGAAAACTATCTTTTTCCGGGATTTTTCTATTGAGATATGCTTACACTACCCTCAAGAACCTTGGTTTAAAGTGGGGAGCTTAATGAACAAGAAACCAAAAAATTTCTTCTCCCTAAGGAGTGAACCCGTGAGCCCCCCTCTTGTGTTCTTCCAATTTTTTGTGAAATGTGGCTAAGTGTTGGCTCTCTCTTGCTACTAGTATATATTTATAACACTATGAAGGGTCAAGACTTAAACAAATGGGTGGCTAAGATGGGTTTTCACTAGGATCGAGCCCGTATGGCCCTTTGACAAGTCAACAAAATCAAGCCACAAGACTTATCCTCCATAATGGTCAAATGACCCTTTTACCCTTGCATTAATTCGACCAAGCCATGTGGGAGGGTGCCACGTGTCGCCCTCCCATTCGTCCATAAAATTCCGTAACCCTCGTGGGCCCTACAAACGTAAAATTCCTTGGGTGGGCCCCACGACCAAATCCGTAAAATAAATCTCCATAACTAAAATACATTCCATAATCCTCAATTAATGCATTTTGAGAATCCAATTCTTCTCAACGAACATTTCTCCTTTCTGACGTTCGGAAAATTTTCCGTCGGAAAAACAATTCTTCCTTTCGTAACCATTTCAAGTCTTGAGTTCCTTACGTACTTTCTCTTAAGCGTGTCACGGAGTTACTGGTGTAACATTCTTCCCCTTAGAAACATTCGTCACCGTATGTTATTTCTGAGTAAAACTTTATTATTAGCGACATAGTTTCCTTTCTCAACACCTACATAACGATAATGCCACACGTGGCCCTAATACTCGCCACGCACATCCGTCCATCATAAGCCCAAAAGAGATTACCTTTTTTACTTCCAACTCCTTCTAACATACATACATAACTTCCATACCAATTTGGCCTCTAATATTTGAGTCACTCTATAAAACAAAATAAGGCCATTTCCGCCACGACTGGTTAGGTGGAGCGCGCCCACGAACCAGTAAAACAATTAACTAGACTTGGGCCTTGCACCTCGTGACCACGTCACGTAGCAGGCTTGCTACCAACTGATCCTACTCTATTTCAGGCTATGGGGCGAACCGTAACAGGTACACACCCCGACCCGCCGTCGCACTTAACTCTTTATCCTTGGTCCATAATAAATCTTTCCACCCGAGAAGACCTTGGCGAAAACATTAAGCTTTTCATACCTTCCGGTATCTAGTTAGTCTTTACCAACTCTGGTAATCTAAAATCATTCTAGGCAACACGCTGCGTCGACCGTGCATAACTCAGTATAGATGTATATCACAATACCAACTATACTACAATCATTACCAACCGGATACGCAATCCACATAGTCATTCTGGTCACGCCGCCTTCTCGTGTTTGCAATCAACATAACTCGTTAGGGAGACGACCTAACAACACACTCTATCGCACGATCTCGAGTGAGAAGAATGGAAACCAATTCTAAATGTCCTGCGCCTCACGATTATAGATGTGGTGCACAACACACCGATAATCAAGACTCTACTAGACACTGCGTAGCACTTTCCGAGGACTAATCGCTTCGATACCACTTTTGTCACGACCCGATTCCGGGCGGCGGTGCCTACCAGGCACCGCTTCTAATCGTACAACATAACAAAAGCTGCGGAAGATAAATAACACCCTTTTTTTCCAAGGCGGCCGATAAGGCTGCCATAACATAAAATTACGAAAGTGGTCTACACTGTTAACAACGTAAAAGCAACTCAGCTTGATCCGGCCTGGATGAATACGCACCTCTAAGATTTGGACAAATACTATGGCGGGACAAGGCCCCACCGTACCCCTGAATATACATAACCATGACGAAATGCTCCGGAACATTGGAGCCATCTCAAAATGCTGAACCAGGATCCTAAGCTCGCGGATCCACAATCGTAATACCTAAACTGCGGACATGAACGCAGCCCGGCGAAGTCGATTACAACAGTACGAATATGGAATGAAATAAAAATCTGATGCAGATCATAAGCTGCAAAAAGAATGACGAGCAAGTATAAAAAGGGTAAGTACCTGAACCTACCATGTCATTACCATCACGTGAACTTAATCGTACCTTATTATCTTTTCCCATTTTCAATAAAAGTTATAGTCACATTCTTATGTACATGATTAGGAAAATCATTAAGTTCATTACTGTAAACTTACTATCTTTCATGAGTATAATCCGGCCCTTTACGGAGGGACACCTATACTGCCCGGCCCCAACCTGGGACGCGATAAAGTCACATAGTGTTATACCCCGTATTTCCAGAGTATGTACGTGAGGGCGTACGTATAAAATTTTAGCCTTAAAGACTAGACAAGGTTCGAATTTGTACACAAGTGCCGAAAAGAGTCGTTTTTAAATGAAAGCGTTTCCACAGCTTTCGTAGGGAAAATTCCGGCTATGTCATTTATAATTTTTGCGGATTTTTCCGAGAGACGAAACATTTTGGACCAACGGGAGGGTGACATGTGTCACCCTCACATTGGAAGGCTTGGACGGCAATTGGGACGATTTGGGGCTACTTTAGTTGGTAGGATATTTTGTGCAAGTTGTGTGGTAGATGGATAAGGTAGCACATGGCTAAATCTTGGCCTTACACTATGCACTTGTCTTCATCTTGGCCATTGGTTGGCCTTCACTTGACCTATAAATACCTCTAGTTGAAGACATTCTTCATCCTAAACTGAGCAATCTATCTAAGTCTCAAACTACTCCTCCCTCTTGTCTTGCTTAGTCCCAAAGCCCTCCCCCGAGAAAGGCCCTGGCGAGCACACCCCTTTTGTGAAGCTTTGGCGAGGTACCCCTAGCCTAGTTGTCTCGTATAAATACCCACTTGTTGTGGTATAGAAATACTCCTAGTATTGTTATAATGTCCAAATACCTTGGCCCAAATACCTTGTAGTATTCCCAAGGTTACACTTATACAAGCCTAAAATACCGTTATACTTGC
This sequence comes from Przewalskia tangutica, assembly GCA_029844215.1. NCBI lineage: Eukaryota > Viridiplantae > Streptophyta > Magnoliopsida > Solanales > Solanaceae > Przewalskia > Przewalskia tangutica. The sequence goes on from JAQGDG010000029.1 coordinate 1,965,866, forward strand.
CCTACGTCACTAACACGAACCCCTAAGGAACTCTTCACCCGTTGTTGAAGTTGTAAGTAGAAGTGGGTTAGAACTTCTAAGGGTCGTTTGGAGCTGGTTGGAGCGCGGAGTTGGAGCTAAACCTTGCTCGTGAGCGACTTTAAACTAGGATAATTTTGGGCTTATCGAGGTAATTATCTTGTCCTCTATTGTAATTGGAAATTACATAAGTGTTGAATATATAGTTGTTGTATACTATATATAGTCGAACGTAGTTATCGGCAATGTCTTGCGACTTAAGCTGAATAATACTTACGGCAATGTCTTGCGACTTAAGCTCAAGAATCGAATCGAGCGTAATTACATAGGGTTGTATTACAGTGGACTTGTGTAGTAGTAATGCGTGGAGTAGAATTGTACCCGTTAGGGTTAGATGTATAACCCCCTGGTTGGCTTGGTAGCCGCCTGATAGAGGAGGAGATTTACTGTTATTGCGGGGAGGTCTTTGCGAATTTTCGGTAGAATGTTCTCGATGAGATCTAAATGTTAATAAGCGCCTTGTGGCCTTATAGGTTGAAGTGCTACGTGTGGCGTAATCTTACGGACTAAGGAGTAGCAAGCGGGTTGAGGTACTTGGGCGTTTTGCTATTAGTCGACAACCGTCGCGAGGTATGTGAACCTCTTCCTATCTCTTCTAGCATGATATGTGTGAACTATGTAGTGCGGTGACGTCATTGTGTTAATTATATTTGATTGTTGTAAAACATAAAGTGTTATAACGGCTTTATGGGAAGTTGGTTATACGACTTTATGTAGGTAAGAAAATGGGTTGTGGTTTTAAAAGATAAGCGATTTGATTTATAAGCGGCTTGAGGCGTTATAATAAAACTTGAAGTATTTCAAAAGATTTATGAATCGTTTTGAGCGAAGTGTAGTATTGTGTTTTGAAAACTTAAGAGTTATACTAGCTTTATGGGAAGTTAGGTATAACGGCTTAAGAATGGTTTACTGATGTTAGAAGTTAAGAGACTTGATCTTATAATATAAGAGACTTAACTTATTTGTTTTAAAGTGAATGTTTGTGTGAAACCTCATTCGTAAGTAATGAGTACTTGGTTTTATTTAAAGGGATAATGTTTCTTGATTTGGAAATCGAATGTGTATCGACAGGACCACTGCGGCGTTAATAAAGGAAAATGTATTGAATAATGATGTATCGTATTAAAACCAGAGAAACCTCCATCTGCATAAACTAAGATGAGACAAAATGATATTACATTTTATAGATGATGGCATTGTAATAAGAATGTTGTAAACAAGAATAACCTACTCTCACGTGAGACATATATTACTCGATTGTTCTAAAAGAAATCAAGTGATTAAGTTTATGAACTATGAAACCATTTGAAAATGAGAAGCTTGAGTAATTGAAACTAGGCAACCGAACTTAGGAAAAGAATGTTGTTACTTGATTTTGGAAAGGAATGTGGGTTGGTCATTCTAAGGCTACGGTATCGGGTGACTTTTATAAAAGTAATGGATCTCTTTTAAAAGAACTTAACGTATGTAGTACTTTGGGGTTAAAACCGACTTTGGCATAAAATGAAAGTACTTTGAGTTGTTGTGAAACTTGCCTATGCTTGTTGTTGTGAAACTTGCCTATGCTTGTTGTTGTGAAACTTGCCTATGCTTGTTGTTGTGAAACTTGCCTATGCTTGTGATGATAGCCTTTGTTGTGCAAGTGTGGTATTTACGTATTCTGAGTGTCTCGATAGAGGCGGTTGACTTGTTGAGAACTTACTTGGGCGTCTTTGGCGGTGAAGGAGAATTCCACGGGTATGTTTCCATTTTGATTCTTGTCTTGTTGTTGATGTCACATGGACATGTCTACACCGTCACGATTAGGGGCATGCGGCCGTGCGGCCGGGTTGATTACCGATATATGGTTATTATCGCAACATGGGCGTGTGCTGCCGTCTGATTCCAGGGCATGTGGCCATGCGGCGGGGTTGACCACCGATATATTGTTATTGAGGTTACATGGGCATGTCTACCGTCACGATGTCCGGGGCATGTGGCCGTGCGGCGCTTGTTATTGTTGCATCATGGACATGTCTACCGTCTGATTCCGGGCATGTGGCCATGCGGCCTTGTTATTATTGTTGCATCATGGACATGTCTACACCGATGCAGTATTCCGGGGGCATGCGGCCATGATGCGAACATGATGGATGTTGTGGGCGTGAGACCCATAGTTATATTTGAGTGGTGACTTTGAGGGCGTGAGTCCCTGACTTGACTGCTTTTATGTTGCGTACTGTATTTTGGTTATCATACATGTCTCACCTTTTTAAGCTATTATGATTTCATTTCTGATTTGTGATTTCACATACTTGGTACCTGTTGTACTGACCTCCTTCGGGGGGCTGCGTTCATGCCGCAGGTAGAGGTACATCGGTCGTGGATCCCCGCTCCTAGGATCTCATTTCAGCGTGTTGGAAAGCTCCGTTCCTTCGGAGGCTTATCTTTGGTATGTTTCCCTGAGTTGTAGGTTCTTGTACATTCAGGGGTATGGCGGGGCCCTGTCCCGTCATAGTTGTTGTAAATCTTAAGTGCATGCTGTTGTGGGCGGGGTTGAGGATAGCTGTTTGGGTTTTTATGTATATCGAAGGCAAGCTGTTTTGGTTGGCTTTGTTTATTTATTATATCTCTCGTTTCATGACTCGTGTTTTATTTTCCATTTGGTTTTCTCGATGTTGTATCACTAGGGTGCCGAGGTAAGGCACCGATGCGGCGGGTTCGGGCGTTACACATAGTCTGCCCTAGGTATCTTTGCCGGCCCGTCTCGGGACGATAATGTCATATAGTCGCCCGTAAAGGTATCTTGCGGCCCGTCTGGGTCGATAATGTCATATAGTCTGCCCATACAGGTATCCTTCCCGGCCAATTCCTGGGGCGATAATGTCCTATAGTCTGCATAAAGGTATCTTTGCTCGTCCATTCTGGGTCGATAATGTCATATAGTCCGCGTAAGGTATCTTGCGGCCCATTCTGGGTCGATAATGTCATATAAAATCCGAATTTAACCCAACGTATTACGACTTCTACTCCTTTAGAAATACTCTTTTTCAAATAACACTTCCTGGATACTAACAACTATAGTATCAAGTCCTATCCACCTTTCAAGACAAGTCACAATACCTTTTAGAAATACAATTACCAAGCTACAAAACAAGTGACTTCTTTCTTAGAAACCCTAAGCAATCGTACCTTAAAAGCAGTTTGCCCTTTTTATATCAAATCATTATTTGCTTACATTCTTCAAGAAAACCATTCTTTTAACCCTTCCATAAAGCCGTTATAACTAACTCCCATAAAGCCGTTATAACCCTTTATGGTTTTAGACAACTCATTCCTTTTATAACCAAGAGACTTCTACTTTTTGAAATCAAGTATTAAAATACTTTCGCATCAATTCTCTTAACTTTCAAAAATACAATTAGTCTCTTAACCTTTAGAAAACAAGTGACTCATTTTCTTATAAAACCTTAGGCAAGTGATGCCAGAAATCAAGTTGCCCTTTCACTAAAGTCGAGTCATTATCTTTCCATAAAGCAAATATAACTAACTTCCCATAAAGCTATTATATTCCCTTTATACCTTAGCCATATACAATTTCCTATCCAATGGACTTATACGATTAAACGGAACAAGTATCACATACTTTAAAACTCTTTAAGTCCCTTAACCTTAATAAAACTTAAGACATCCTTTATACTTCCAAAGAAGTGAGTTAATCTCCTAACTCACCCGACTTGGTTATTCATAAACTAGTAAAGGATATCAAGGTGTTGTACGTCTACCGTACTACATACGTGCAACTAGTCATGCCCAAAGATAGGAAAAATTCTACATAGAGTAAATCACATAACTACCTCTTAACTTCTAAGAGTAGAAGGAAACATGAAATGATACCACAAGTATATTCCATACATAGAATCATGCCAAAGGAAGGAAGAGGTTCACATACCTCGCGACGATTGTCGACAAGTAGCAAAATGCTCCAAAGTACTTCAATCTTGATAGCTATTCCACTCTCCAAGTAGGATACGCTATACTTAGTACTTCAACCTATAATGGTCACAATACGTCCATTAACCTCTCACTTCATACGTAGAATTATTCTAAGTGCTAAGTCACCAATTCTACGGAAAATCGGACAGAACCTCCTTTGTTTCTACTAACTTTGCCACCTTTTTCAAGGCCGAATACAATAACCAAACAGCCCCAATTGGCTCACCACAATCTATAAGGTAGTCCAATACAAATAAATACCAACTACTACAAACTACAAGTACAAATTCGCCACCTGAGTTCAACAATACCAATTCTTATCCAATTTCCATTTCAATCCAAGTTATTAGCCTAACATGATATCAAGTCGCAAACGATTATAAATACTATAATCTCCAAGTCAAAAACATGCGACGATTCTAATAACGACTAAAATTGTAATCCAACTTAACATGGCTTACATTACATTTCGGATTTCCAAGGCTACAATCAATCCATAATCCATATAAACTTCAACACATATACTTCATGCTAGCAACAAGTAAAACTAACAACAATATAAATAATCTTGTAACACTTTCAAAGAACAAGATTATACCTCAACGATTCTTAGTCCAACTTCCAATCCGAAATCGCTCCTTAGCAACTTAGAGTCTCTTCAAGACACTTCAATCCGCTACTTGAGACCCTTAGAACCACACCAACAACTTTCCTTCAACATCCAATCCAAAACCTAGAAAGACAACTAGGTTTTCGCTTTGTGACTAATCCGAAAACTATCTTTTTCCGGGATTTTTCTATTGAGATATGCTTACACTACCCTCAAGAACCTTGGTTTAAAGTGGGGAGCTTAATGAACAAGAAACCAAAAAATTTCTTCTCCTGGGGAGTGAACAGTGAGCCCCCCTCTTGTGTTCTTCCAATTTTTTGTGAAATGTGGCTAAGTGTTGGCTCTCTCTTGCTACTAGTATATATTTATAACACTATGGAGGGTCAAGACTTAAACAAATGGGTGGCTAAGATGGGTTTTCACTAGGATCGCCCGTGTGCCCTTCGACAAGTCAACAAAATCAAGCCACAAGACTTATCCTCCATAATGGTCAAATGACCCTTTACCCTTGCATTAATTCGACCAAGCCATGTGGGAGGTGCCACGGTCGCCTCCCATTCGTCCATAAAATTCAGTAACCTCGTGGCCCTACAAAACGTAAAATTCCTGGGTGGGCCCCACACGACCAACCAGAAATAAATCTCCATAACTAAAATACATTCCATAATCCTCAATTAATGCATTTTGAGAATCCAATTCTTCTCAACGAACATTTCTCCTTTACGACGTTCGGAAAATTTTCCGCTCGAAAAACAATTCTTCCTTTCGTAACCATTTCAAGTCTTGAGTTCCTTACGATTTCTCTTAAACGTGTCCTGGAGTTACTGGTAACAAACCCCCATAGTTGGCTTGGTAGCCAATTTGATAGAGAGGAGATTTACGCCGCCATGTGTGGGAGGCGGACTAATTTTCTCGTAGAATGTTCTACGATTAGACCTAGATGTTAATGCGCCTTGTGGCCTTATAGGTTGAAGTACCATGCGTGGCGCGATCTACTTGGCTTAAGGAGTAGCCGACGGTTTGAGGTACTTGAAGCGTTTTGCTATTAGTCGATAATCGTCGCGAGGTATGTGAACCTCTTCCTACCTTTTCTAGCATGATATGTGTATAACTATGTAGTACGGTAGACGTACATGTGTTAAGCGTATTTGATTGGTTTGAAACATAAAAGTGTTATAACGGCTTTATGGGAAGTTGGTTATAACAGCTTTATGTAAGTAAGAAAATGCTTTATGGTTTTAAAAGGTAACTGATTTGACTTATAACTGACTTGATGTGTAATAATAAAGAATCTTGAAGTACTTCAAAAGAATGCTGAATCATTTTTAACAGAAGAATAATACTTGGTTTTGAAAACATAAGAGTTATACTAGCTTTATGGGAAGTTAGGTATAACGTCTTAAGAATGGTAAAATGAATGGTTTATTGATCTTAAAAGATAAGAGACTTAACTTGTTTTACTTGGTAATTAACATTTTGTTAAAAAATGTTGTAAAACCTCATTCGCGAGTAATGAGTACTTGATTTTAAAAGCAATAATGTTTCTTGATTTGAAATCGAATAAGTATCGAACAAACCACGCTAGCGCTTAATAAAGGGAAATGTTTTGACTAATAATGTATTAGTAAAACCAAGTGAAACTTCCATCCGCATAGAAACTAAGATGAGACAAAATGATGTTACATTTCCTAGATCATGGCTGCTTAAATAAGATTGTTATAAACAAGAATAACCTACTCACGTATCATACATATGTTTCTCAAATTGCTTTTAAAGGAGAATTATATCATTAAGTGATTAAAATTATGAACTACGAAACCTTTCAAAACGAAACTTGAGTAATTGAAATTAGGCAAACTTGAAACATTTGGAAAGAATGTTGTTACTTGAGAGAAGTGTTTTGATTTACTTCAAAGGATAATCACTCTATTTTCAAATACTACGTATTGTGTGACTTTTGTAAACGTAACGTATCTTTTAAAAGATAATGTATGAAGTACTTTGGGAATAGATACTCGATCTTGTTAATCATATAATAGAATGTACCTTGTGTATAACTTGATTGTGTTGGTTTGTGATAGCCTTGTAATACTTTCTTGTTGATTTGATAAGTAGACGTGATATGATGCTATGTGTGTTAGTGTCTTGTAACGTTTGTGAAAGAGAGTATTCTTGTTGTGCTTATGTTGTGTAACGATAAGCTGTTATGTTAGTATAATATCACTCACCTCTTGACATATTTCCGAGGTTAAGTCGCCTCGATCACGGGGTAGACTCGGTGCAGGACTATGATTCGAGAATACCTCATGCGGGTCGGGATCCATGCGGAACTACGGAAGTTCCGAGTTAGTTTGCGGCCCTCAGTAGTCACGCGTCTGCGGTCTGGCGCGATCGGGTCCAGGACGATGCCGAGGAGTAGCTACCCTCGATGCGGGGTTACATACCCTATGCGGGCCTATATGAGTGGCCTATGCGGACTACGGGAGTCAAGGATTAGGCTTGCATGGTGATACTACGCAATTGGCCTGCTTGATCATTCGCAGCCTAGAAAAGACTTGTTACAGTTTACCTATTGTTGCTCTTGTTTATGATGTGGCACTATGTGCGGTTACCTTGGTTGTTTCATACATACTTGCAAAACTGATTTTAAAATGATATTGTTATACCCCGTATTTCCAGTGTATGTACGCAGGGACGTACGTAGAAAATTTGAACTTGTGATTTAGGCTTGGCCGAATTCTTTTTGTTCACAACCCCCGATTAGAGTCGTTTACTAAACGTTTCCACTTCGTAGGGAATTTCCGCTATGTCATTTTTAATTTTTTGCGGATTTTTCCGAGAGACGAACATTTTGGACCAACAAGAGGCGACACTTGTCACCCTCTCATTGGTTAGGCTTGACGGTAAAGGCTTGGCGAAAGTGTGGTTGAAATAGTCAAGGGTTGGTAGGATATTTTGTGTTAGTTGGTTAGGCACTGGCAAGATCTTGCCCTACACTTGCTATGCACTTGGCAAGATCTTGGCCATTGGTTGGCCTTGGCTTGTCCTATAAATACCCACCTCTTTGGAAGACTTATTCATCCTAAAAATCTCTAAGTCTTGAAAGACTCTCCCCTCCTCTATTGTTCTCGCCCTCCCATTTCGTGAGGCCCTCGAGTAGCGCCTCCTAGTAGTGTGGCCGGGTACCCCTAGCCTAGTTGTCTCAGATAATACACCGTTATACCCTCGTAGTTGCAGGGTATGTATGTGAGGACGACGTCACGAGAGTACTGAGAAAATGTTGAAAAGAAAGAAAGATGTGAGTTTTCACGAAAAGTTTCCTGCTATTTGTGAAGAAAAAGGTTCGTTAATGGGAATTGGATTCCCAGACGGTATTTGGACTTCATAGATTATATTAGAATTTTGAGATTTTATTTTCTGAATGGTCACGTGGGCCCACGGAGAAATTTACGCTTTGTGGGCCCGCTTTGTTTTTGAGATTTCGGTATTTTGGATATTTTCGAAGACGAAATATTCTGGCGACCGGGGGCGACACGTGTCACCCCACGTGGCACCCTTGGCCGATTTTACAATTGTGCACAACACCTTGTTAGAGTCGTTTTCGACGAAACGCTTTCAGTAGCTTTGCGCGGAAAATTCCGCTATGTCGCTTTGTATTTTTGCGGATTTTTCCGAGAGACGAAACATTCGGACCAACGGAGGTGGCGTGTCACCCTCACAATGGAAGATGTGGGCGCACTTGGCCGAACTGGCGGGCAAGTGTGGTAGATATTTGTGTAGATATTTGTGAGGGTTTTGGAGTAGGGTCTGGTGCACTTGGCTTGATCTTGGCCTTACACTTGCCTTGCACATGGCTTGATCTTGGCCATTCGTTGGCTTTGGTTTTGCTATAAATACCCTGGCCAAGACTTCATTCATCCAAAATGTTCCAAGTCTTGCTATCCTTCCCTCCTCTTGTTTGACTCTCGCCCAAGAGCCCACTCCCTAGTTAAGGCCTTTGGCCGGTGAGTCCTCCCCTTTGTGGTGCTAGCAGTGGGTACCCCTAGCCTAGTTGTTTTCGTATAATACCCCTCCCTTGTGGTATTGAAATACTCCCCTAGTATTGTTATAATGCCCAAAATACCTTAGCCTTGTACCTTGTAGTATTCCATAGATACCTCTTTACGTAGAGTCCGGAAATACTACCTTTTGTCCTTTTTAGTCTCAAACCAAACCCTAAGGAAATCTTCATAGTTGGTCAAGTATTTGAGTAAGTTGGTTAGAACTTCTAAGGGTTGTTTGGAGTGGTTTGGAGCGCACGGAGCTGAGCTAAACCTTGCTCGTGATCGACATTATAACTTGGATAATTTTGGGCTTGTCGAGGTAATTATCTTGTCCTCTATTGTAATTGGAAATTACATGTTTGTTAGAATATATAGTTGAAGATATCGTATATGGAACTATACTTAGTATTCGCAATGTCTTTTGACTTAAGCTGAAGAATAAAGAATCGAATCGAATCAGATTTACATAGGATCGTATTGCGAGACTTGTGTAGTATTCTCGAGTAGAATTGTACACGCCCGTAGACGTGTAAACCCCGGTTGGCTTGGTAGCCACCGATAGAGGAGATTTACGCTGCCATGTGGGGAGGTCTTCGAATTTTCTATAGAAAGATAGAAACTTGTGTTTTGGGGTTAATAGACGTTTTGACCTTTATAGGTGAAAGTACTAAGAGTAGCGTATTCTACTCGGAGTGGAAAGGGCTAGTGCGTTGTAGTACTGGAGCATTTTGCTTATTGTCGATAAATCGTCGCGAGGTATGTGAACCTCTTCCTATCTTTTCTAGCATGATTGTTTGTGAACTATGTAGTACGGTAGACGCATGTACTAAGTGATTTGGTTGGTTTAAAACATAGGGTGTTATAATAGCTTTATGGGAAGTTAGTTATAACGACCTTATGTAAGTGAAAATGGTTTACTGATGTAAGAAGTTAAGAGACTTGATCTTATAAGATAAGAGACTTAACTTATTTGTTTTAATGTGGATGTTGTGTGAAACCTCATTCGTGAGTAATGAGTACTTGGTTTTTAAAGGGATAATGTTTTACTGATTTCGGGAATCAGAATGTGTATCGACAGACCATTGCAGCGTTAATAAAGGAAAATGTATTGAATAATGATGTGTTGTATTAAAACCAAGAGAAACCTCCATCCGCATAAGATAAGATGATACAAAATGATATTACATTTTCTAGATCATGGCTGCTGTAATAAGATCGTTATAAACAAGAATAAACTACTCACATATATGACATATATTACTCAATTGTTTTAAAAGAGATTAAGACTATGAGTTATGAAACCTTTCTAAAATAAGTGACTTGAGCATTTGAAATTAGGCAAATTTGAGCGCTTGGAAAATAATGTTGTTACTTGATTTTACAAAAGGGAAGTGTCTTGTTTACATAAAAAGATAGTCACGATTTTTATACTACGGGTATTGTGTGGCTTATGTGAAAGTACTGTGAGTTGTGTGAAACTTGCCTATGCTTGTGATGATAGCCTTTGTTGTACAAGTGTTGTAATTCTGTGTTACCGCGTCTCTCGATAGAGGTCACTGACTTGTTGAGAACTTACTTGGACATGCCGCAGTGATGGAGAAATTCCACGCACGCCTCGCTGATTGTGTTACTTTTGCTAATCGCTTTGGACATACCGACACGACGCGTGGCGCACGGGTATGCTTCCATGTTGATATCGCCTTATTGTTTCCTTTGGGCATATCGACACGACGCGTAGCGCACGCATGTTTCCATTTGGAATGCTGTCCTATTGTTTCCTTTTGGACATACCGACATCGACGCGTGGCGCAGGTATGCTTCCATTTTGATTATCGTCTTGTGGTTCCTTTTTGGACATACCGACACGATGCGTAGCGCACGTATGCTTCCATTTGAATTGTTAATACGCTTTGGCATCGTAGGACTTGGTGTCTTTGGTGTACTTCTTGGTGTTATCATATCATGATCGCCGGTGAGAAGGCATTCCACGCATGATTGATGTGGAGGCGTGAGACCGACTTGATATAATCGATATATGTGCATCGTAGTGTGGTTATCATTCATGTCTCCTGCTTTATATAGACTGCTATGATTTCATTTACTGATTTTACGCTTCACATACTGTACTGTTAGATCGACTCTTCCGGGGCCGCTCATGCCGCAGTAGAGGTACATCGGCCGTGGATCCTCGCTCTTAGGATCTCGCCAAATGCTGGGAAGCTCCGTTTCTCGGAGGCTTATCTTTCGGTATGTGTTCCACGAGTTGTAGGTTCTTGTACATTCGGGGTATGGCGGCCCCATCCCGTCATAGTTGTTGTAAATCTTAGAGTGCAGTAGTACTATTGCAAGTGTGGTTGTAAAAAGGATTAAACTGTTCATTTTGAAAGAAGTTGTATTTATTTATGTTATTGGAAGGTAACCGTTGGGTTGGCCTGTTTTATGTTCATATATCTTGTTTCTTGTTAAAGTTTTATTTTCCGCTGGTTTTCTCTGATGATTGTATCACCAGGGTGCCCGGATAAGGCACGATGCGCCCCGAACGGTCGTTACAAAAGTGGTATCAGAGCGATTAATCCTGAAAGTGTCTCTGCATCGTGTCTAGTAGAGTCTTGATTATCGATGTTGTGCACCACATCTATAATCGTGAGGCTATAGGACATTTAGGATTGGTTTCCATTCTTCTCATTCTGAGATCGTGCCTTAGAGTTGTGTTGTAAGTTGGACCCTCCGACGATCTCGCTTTTACCGATTATGCTCCCGCGCAGCGCTACCAAAGGCCAGAGGGCAAGTCCGCCGAAGTGCCGCTAGTGAGATACTGAGGAGTACGAGGCGCAGTCGGACAGCGCTGAGGTTGTGCCGACGGCGGTTTTGTGACGCCGCCAAAGCAGAGAGTTAGAGCCGCAGCGGTCGCTGAGACCACAAGCACGAGCCTCCACCCCACACTGGAGCATGAGATGGGTACAAGGAGATGGCCCGATTATTGCCGTGGTCAGGCCGATATGAGGACAGCCGATGCAGCAGCCCAGCCCGAGCACCAGCCGTTCACCCCCGAGCAGATAGTTTGAGGCTACTGGACTTTCTGAGTTAGAGCCCGCCGTAGTTTTATGGGTCGAGGCACGAGGATGATCCGCAGGAGTTCATCCGCAGCTACGCTGGTCGCGAGAGTGATCAAGGCTTCGAGACCGAGTCGGTGGTCTTAGGTTCGCATCGGCCGCGTGATACCGCACCGATCGGTTTGATTCGTGGGAGTTGTCCCGGAGAGCACGCGCTTCAGCAGATGGGACGAGTTCTCGTGAGGCATTCTCACTCACTTCTTGCCTCCGCAGATGGCGAGGGCACGGCCGGACAGATTTATGATGCCGAGGCGACCCGCGCATGCCGGGAGTACAACGTGGAGTTTGACTCGTTGGCTCGGTATGTCCCCGCTTTAGTGGCAACCATGGAGGATAGAGTGCACCGCTACGTCACCGGCTAGATGATTACTTGACAGAGGCTTGTTCGGGTGTAGCTCTTCAGCCGGGCATGGACATTGCCCGCATGCAGGCTCATGCACTGGGATGTGAGGCACGGAGAGGTCGACGGAATGACCGAGGTCGAAAAGAGGCCGTAACAGCAGGTCCTTGGTGACTTTCGAGGCGCATCGCCTCCAGCAGACTAGTTATGCGCCCGCTCCGCCAGCATAGTGGTCCTCCACAATCTTCAAGGCATCCAGAGTATTCGAGAGCGGTCGTGGCTCCAAGGGTTCAGATTTTCGGAGAGCGGTGTTAGCCAACCAAGCCACCCTACCTCGTTGTGACGGCGTGGTAGACTCCACGTGGGAGTGTCGTGCTAGTCCGGAGTTTGTTTTACATGCGGCCAGCAGGCCATTTTGGGAGAAACTGTCCGACTGTGGTAGCACCGTAGGATAGCACAGCTACGAGATCAGGCGGGTTCTTCACCTTCCACCTAGGCGGGATGTTCATACACCGTGGCCACCAGAGAGGTCGCGGTGGAAGTTCCGCTTTAGCGGTCCTTGAACCGCCTAGTTTCAGGTATATCCTTAACCCTTTAGATACTTGTATGTATTGATGTTAATGATGTGTTAAGTGTTATGTTCGGATAGCGTTGTGTTAATTGTGAGTTAGAAAACATGCTTAGTTGGGAGGATACGTGTGGGGCATGGTAAGTGAACCTTAGACTATGTCACGATCGAGACCTTAGGTAAGGTCGTCTTGAGTTAAAGATTTATTTTTGACCCTTATCAGAGTAGTAGTATACGTGGGATTTATTTGTGTGATAAGTCCGTGGGTAGTGTGAGATGGAAGTGGTAGCTTTCATGATGTGAATTAGTAAGATTGTTCCGGATTGGGGAACAAGAGTTTGGCGCGTGTGGTCGGGTTGAGGACGTGATACGGGTCAACCCGTAGCCCGGATTAAGGTAGGGTCAGTTCGGTGGTCCCGCCAGTGGTAGGGTCACGAGGATGCTAGGCCCAAGTTTGTGTGACCAGCGTATGAGTTCGTGGGCGCGTTCGACCGAAGCGGTTCGTAAAGGCCGGAATGGCCTTAAGGAAGTTTGAGGTTAGTAAGATGACCAAGTTTGGAGGTAGTGACTCGGAGATTTTCGAACGAAGTAATGACTGAAGTATGGTACGTCTTCGAGAGTTCAAGTGTTCGAGAAGCGGCACGACGAGTAAGGAAGGAAGATAACGTGTGTTATTTCGCGCTGCCGTGGCGTTGACAACTTGTTAGAGGAACTTCATCGATATCCGTCTTGAGAAGGAACATTCGACGAATGTTTCTAAGGAGGGAGAATGTTATACCCGTAGTTGCAGGTATGTATGTGAGGACGACGCACGAGAGTATGCAGAAAATGTTGAAAAGAAAGAAAGATGTGAGTTTTCACGGAAAAGTTTCCGGTTATTTGTGAAGAAAAGGTTCGTTAATGGGAATTGGATTCCCAGTTTGGTATTTGGACTTCATAGATTATATTAGAATTTTGAGATTTTATTTTCTGAATGGTCACGTGGGCCCACGGAGAAATTTACTGATTGTGAGGCCCGCTTTGTTTTTGAGATTTCGGTATTTTGGATATTTTCGAAGACGAAATATTCTGGCGAATCGGGCGACACGTGTCACCCCATGGCACCCTTGGCCGATTTTACAATTGTGCGCAACACCCGTTAGAGTCGTTTCGACTAAACGCTTACAGCGTAACTGCGAAGGAAAATTCCGGCTATGTCGCTTTGTATTTTTGCGGATTTTTCCGAGAGACGAAACATTCTGGACCAACGGAGGGTGGCGTGTCACCCTCACAATGGAAGACGCGCGACTTCGCCGAATTGAGGGCAAGTTGTGGTAGATATTTGTGTAGATATTTGTGAGGGTTTTAAGGAGTAGGGTCTAGGGTGCACTTGGCTTGATCTTGGCCTTACACTTGCCTTGCACATGGCTTGATCTTGGCCATTGGTTGGCTTTTGGTTTTGCTATAAATACCCTTGGCTCAAGACTTCATTCGTCCAAAATGTTCCAAGTATTGCTATCCTTCCCTCTCCTCTTGTTTGACTCTCGCCCAAGAGCCCTCCCTAGTTAAGGCCTTTGGCCGAGAGTCCCCTCCCCTTGTGGTGCTAGCCTGGGTACCCCTGCCTAGTTGTTTTCGTATAATACCCTCCCTCGTGGTATTGAAATACTCCCTAGTATTGTTATAATGCCCAAAATACCTTAGCCTTGTACCTTGTAGTATTCCATAGATACCTCTTTACGTAGAGTCCTAAATACTACCTTTTGTCCTTTTAGTCTCAAACCGAAACCCTAAGGAAATCATCATAGTTGGTCAAGTATTTGAGTAAGTTGGTTAGAACTTCAAGGGTTGTTTGGAGTGGTTGGAGCGCACTGAGGAGCTAAACCTTGCTCGGGATCGACATTATAACTTGGATAATTTTGGGCTTGTCGAGGTAATTATCTTGTCCTCTATTGTAATTGGAAATTACATGTTTGTTAGAATATATAGTTGAAGTATAATGTATATGGAACTATACTTAGTATTCGCAATGTCTTTTGACTTAAGCTGAAGAATAAAGAATCGAATCGAATCAGATTTACATGTGGATCAGCGGTAGACTTGTGTAGTATTCTTGAGTAATTGTACACGCCCGGTAGGCGTGTAAACCCCTGGTTGGCTTGGTAGCCACTCGATAGAGAGGAGATTTACGCTCATGTGGGAGAGTCTTTAATTTTCTATAGAAAGATAGAAACTTGTGTTTTGGGGTTAATAGACGTTTGACCTTTATAGGTGAAAGTACTAGAGTAGCGTATTCTACTCAAGGAGTGGAAAGGGCTAGCGAGTTGTAGTACTTGGAGCATTTTGCTTATTGTCGATAAATCGTCGAGGTATGTGAACCTCTTCCTATCTTTTCTAGCATGATTGTTGTGAACTATGTAGTACGGTAGACGCGTGTGCTAAGTGATTTGGTTGGTTTAAAACATAGGGTGTTATAATAGCTTTATGGGAAGTTAGTTATAACGACCTTATGTAGTGAAAATGGTTTCTTGATGTTAGAAGTTAAGAGACTTGATCTTATAAGATAAGAGACTTAACTTATTTGTTTTAATGTGGATGTTGTGAAACCTCATTCGTGAGTAATGAGTACTGGTTTTTAAAGGGATAATGTTTTACTGATTTCGAATCGGAATGTATCGACGCACTATCAGCGTTAATAAAGGAAAATGTATTGAATAATGATGTTGTATTAAAACCGAGAAACCTCCATCTGCATAGAAGCTAAGATGAGACAAAATGATATTACATTTTCTAGATCATGGTCATTGTAATAAGATCGTTATAAACAAGAATAAACTACTCACATATATGACATATGTTACTCAATTGTTTTAAAAGAGATTAAGACTATGAGTTATGAAACCTTTCTAAAATAAGTGACTTGAGCATTTGAAATTAGGCAAATTTGAGCGTTTGGAAAATAATGTTGTTACTTGATTTTACAAAAGGAAGTGTCTTGTTTACTTAAAAAGATAGTCACGATTTTTATACTACGTATTGTGTGGCTTATGTGAAAGTACTTTGAGTTGTGTGAAACTTGCCTATGCTTGTGATGATAGCCTTTGTTGTACAAGTGTTGTATTTCGTGTTACCGCGTCTCGATAGAGGTCGGTTGACTTGTTGAGAACTTACTTGGACATGCCCAGTGATGGAGAAATTCCACGCACGTTCTCGCTGATTGTGTTACTTTTGCTGTCGCTTTGGACATACCGACACGATCGTAGCGCACGGGTATGCTTCCATGTTGATATCGCCTTATTGTTTCCTTTGGGCATACCGACACGACGCGTAGCGCACGTATGTTTCCATTTGGAATGATGTCTATTGTTTCCTTTTGGACATACCGACACGATGCGTAGCGCACGTATGCTTCCATTTTGATTATCGCTTGTGGTTCCCTTTTGGACATACTGACACGATGCGTAGCGCACAGGTATGCTTCCATTTGAATTGTTAATACAACTTTGGCATCAGGTAGGACTTGCTGTGCTGGTGTACTTCTGGGTGTTATCATATCATAAATCGCCGTGATGAGAAGGCATTCCACGCATGATTGATGTGGAGGCGTGAGACCACGACTTGATATAAGCGATATATGTGTATCGTAGTTTGGTTATCATTCATGTCTCCCGCTTTATATAGATCGCTATGATTTCATTTACTGATTTTACGCTTTCACATACTTGGTACTGTTATCGACCTCGCCGAAATATGCGTTCATGCCGCAGGTAGAGGTACATCGGTCGTGGATCCTCGCTCTTAGGATCTCAGTTCAGCGTTTTGGGAAGCTCCGTTTCTCCGAGGCTTATCTTTCGTATGTGTTCCCGAGTTGTAGGTTCTTGTACATTCGTGGTATGGCGGGCCTCTGTCCCGTCATAGTTGTTGTAAATCTTAAGTGCTGTAGTACTATGGCGGGGTTGTAAAAAGGATTAAACTGCTCGCTTTGAAAGAAGTTGTATTTATTTATGTTATTGGAAGGTAACAGTTGGGTTGGCCTGCTTTATGTTCATATATCTTGTTTCTTGTTAAAGTTTTATTTTCCACGTTTTCTCTCGATGATTGTATCACTAGGGTGCCGGATAAGGCACGATGCCCTAACGGGTCGTTACATACACCCTTTGTGGTATAGAAATACTCTCCAAAGTATTGTTATAATGCCCAAATTACCTTAGCGTATACCTTGTTGTATTCTAAGGTTATACCTATACGAAAAGCCCGTAAATACTATTATACTTCCCGTCACCACAAAACCGAAACCACAAGGAAAATCTCCATAGTTAGTTGAGTCATAAGTAGAAGTTGGTTAGAACTTCTAGGGTTGTTTGGAGCGGGCCTGAGCACACGGAGTGGAGCTAAACGATTGCCCAGATCGACTTTATACTTGGATAATTATGGGCTTATTGAGGTAATTATCTTGTCCTCTATTGTAATTGGAAATTACATGATTGTTAGACTATATAGTGAAGTATACTATATATAGAATCAACGTAGTTAGTTGGCAATGTCTTTTGACTTAAGCCCAAGAATCGAATCGAATCAGAATTACATAGGATCTGACATTAGACTTGTGTAGTAATCTTGTGAGTAGAATTGTACCGTCGGGTTAGATGTATGAACCCCCGGTTGGCTTGATAGCCTACCCGATAGAGAGGAGATTTACGTTGCGGGGAGGCTTTGCGAATTTTACGTAGAATGTTCTACGGCGGATCTAAATGTTAATAAGCGCCTTGTGGCCTTATAGGTTGGCGTCTACGTATGGCGCGATCTACTTGGCTTAAGGAGTAGCCACGGTTGGAGGTACTTGGGCGTTTGCTATTAGTCGATACTCGTCGCGAGGTATGTGAACCTCTTCCTATCTCTTCTAGCATGATATGTGTGAACTATGTAGTACGGTAGCGTCTGAGTGCTAAATGTATTTGATTGGTGTAAAACATAAAGTGTTATAACGGCTTTATGGAAGTTGGTTATAACAACTTTATGTTGGTAAGAAAATACATGTGGTTTTTAAAAGGTAACTGATTTGAACTATAACTGGCTTGTTATGTATTAATAAAGAACTTGAAGTATTTCAAAAGATTTTTGAATCATTTAGAAAGAAGAAGTAATACTTGGTTTTTGAAAACTTAAGAGTTATACTAGCTTTATGGGAAGTTAGGTATAACGGCTTAAGAATGTTTTACTGATTTCGGAAATCAGAATGTGTATCGACAAACCACTGCAGCGTTAATAAAAGGAAATGTTTTGACTAATTAAGTATTATTAAAACCAGTAGAAACTTCCATCTGCATAGAAGCTAAGATGAGACAAAATGATATTTCCTAGATCACGGCTGCTGTAATAAGATTGTTATAAACAAGAATATCCTACTCACATATAAGGCTTAGGTTTCTCAGATTGTTTAAAGGAGAATTATATTCTTAAAATGAATAAGACTATGAACTACGAAACCTTTCTAAAATGAGAAACTTGAACATTGGAAATTAGGCAAACTTGAACATTGGAAATTAGGCAAACTTGAACATTGGAAAATAATGTTGTTACTTGATTTTACAAAGGTAAGTGTTTTGGTTTACTTAAAAAGACAGTCACTCTATTTTATACTACGGGTATTGTGTGACTTATGTGAAAGCAATGGATCTTTTAAAAAGCTTTAACGTATGAAGTACTTTAGGGATAGATATCCGAACTTGTTAGCATAAAGTACCTTGTGTGAATAACTTGATTGTGTTGGTTTGAGATAGCCTTGTAAATACTTTCTTGTTGATGTGATAAGTAAACATGTTAGGATGCTACGTGTGTTAGTATCTTGTGTGATCGTGATGTAGGGGTCATTCTTGTCAGGCTTACGTTGTTAAGCGTTAAGCCCGCAGATCGTTATTGTATCACATACCCCTTGACTTGTTATACCGAGGGCTTGCCACCCTCGATGCGGGTCTATACGGCCTATGCATTCTTGTGACTACGCGAGCGCAGTAGCTCGAGGATTGATCATTCCGGTGTTTAGCCCGACGCGGGGATTCCTATGCGGTCTGCTGAGACTATGCGGTCTTTTGAGACTATGCGGTGCGGAGCCTAGCGGATACCGAGGGTTGGCCGCTTCGATGCGGGTATACCTCAGCGATGCAGGACCATGATTCGAGGAATACCTCACGCGGTGCGGGTGACCTATGCGAGTCGCGAGTTCGGGGATAGACGCGCGCATTGATATTGCGGGCGAGTGGCCGCCTTCGATCATGTGGTGCGGTCTAGAAAGACCTCGAGATACGCCAGGTATTTTTGTGCTGTGTGTCTTAGTTGTGGGCTATGCCTTCGTACTTGCCCCGCAGGTTTTATTGTGATAACTTTGAGGCGTGAGTCCCCGACTTGACATGATCGCTTATTTATCAGGAATCAGTTTGGTTATCATACATGTCTCCCGCTTTATATAGACTACTATGATTTCATTTACGATTTATTTTCGCCACATACTTACATGCCAGATCGACCTCCTTCGGGCCGCGTTCATGCCGCATGTAAAGGTACACCGCCGTTGATCCTCGCTCTAGGATCACAAGTCTTTGGGAAGCTCCGTTTCTCCGAGGCTTATCAACGTATAGTCCCCTCGTAGTAAGTGTTTACATTCGGGGTTTGGCGGGCCCCGCCCCGCCATTATTGTCGTATCATTTCTGAGGTCCGTACTGTTGTGGGCAGAATTTGTAAGAGGGTTGTAACTGTTCGAATTGCTATTTATATATATACTGAAGGTAACCGCTTTTGGTTAGCCTGTCTTCTTATTTCACTGTCATTTTACATTGGTTTCATGTATTGTCTTTATGTTCCGCTGATTACTCTGATGTATGGCTACTGGGTGCCCGGTAAGGCACTACCACGCCCCGAACGGTCGTGACAAAAGTGGTATCGAAGCGATTAATCTCGGAAAGTGTCTGCATCAGATCCGATGAGTCTTGATTATCGCGGTGTATGTGCACCACACCAATAATCGTGAGGCTATAGGGTATTTAGGATTGGTTTCTATTCTTCTCACTCGAGATCGTGCTTAGAGCCGTGTTGTAAGTGGACCTCTAAACGATTTCTTTCCTTACCGCTATGCCTCCGCAGAGGCAACCCGCCCGGAGAGGCAAGCGCAGCGAGTCGCGAGTAGAGTCCAGAGGGTTACGAGGCATAGGCCCAATCATCACCGAGTTAGGTGCTTCATTCGGGATTTCGCGACATCACTAGCCCCGCAAAGTTTAGCACGGCGGCAGCTCCTCTGCGCCATGATATTTGAATCTTCGCCCACGACCGAATAGTGAATATAGATTGCGAGGCGACCTCGCATTAGCTAGCATGGATTTGGCTACCAGAGAGTATACCGATGTACCGCGAGTCTTGATGACTATCTAAGAGGTTGTAAGAGTAATTCTTCATTGGCTTGAGCATGGCCTGTGCGGGCTTATGCGCAGCAGCCGAGAAGCGAGATCGACGGGTTAACGAAGGACAGCAGAGGAGGGCCAGAGCAACAAGGTCCTTTGGTAACTTTCGAGGCAAGTCGCCTCACCAGCAGATTTGATTATGCACATCCACCAGTGCAGAGTGGTCTTCCACGAATTTCGGGGCGTTCGGGTGCGCAGGAGTTGGCGAACTCCGTGGCTTCCGCTCATTGTGATGCACGCCA
The DNA here is from genome assembly GCA_029844215.1 of Przewalskia tangutica. Lineage (NCBI taxonomy): Eukaryota > Viridiplantae > Streptophyta > Magnoliopsida > Solanales > Solanaceae > Przewalskia > Przewalskia tangutica. The sequence continues at coordinate 1,986,262 of JAQGDG010000029.1, forward strand.
TCCCGGGAATGTCGCTTTAGTGGGTACTTGTTGTACCTGACCGCCGTGGTCTAATGTCGAAAGAGTGTCCTAGTAAGGAGGACTTAGCCTTCGTGATCGGTGGGTAGTTTGTCATCTCCTCACTATTCACTACGGCAGTTTGATTAGAACGATTAAGGAGTGAAACAGAGTTACAGTATATCTTTAACCTCTAGAGTTTTGTTTATGTGATCGGTGAGTATACCTTAAGTGCTATGTTCGATAGCGGTGTTAGTTTTGATTAGATCATGGTTGTTTAACCGAGTAAGATGTTGAGGATAGAGAAAGTGTGAGCCTTAGAGCTTTATACGTAGAGACCTTAAAGGTAAGGCCATCTCGTAAAGGTGTAGTGTTATGTTTGATCCTTATAGGAGTGCATAGTGCACGTGAGCTATGTTTGTGGGATAAGTCCCCGAGTAGTGTGAAATGAGAGGGTAGTTGAGCTAAGCACCACTGGGTCTTGTAACGTGATTAGTGAGTTTTCCTTCGGAGCTAGTATCGCGCGTTGCGGTCGGGTTGAGGCCGCATCGGGTCAACCCGCGACTGCTTGTTGGTGGGTCGCTGGTGCTCACGCCGTGGTGAGATCACGAGGTGTTAGGCTCAAGTTTAGTTAACCAAAGATACGAGTTCGTGGATATGTTCGACCGTGGTGAGTCGATGGGGCAGCCCATCGTGTTCTTGATCGGGACCATTCACTCGGCAGTTGTTGTATCGAAGGTTGTAGGTCGCACGGTGCCTACCTTCACCTTATGGCGCATGCGAGCCCGTGTTATGGCTGTTTTGTTTCCGGAAGTTTTACCGTGCATGTGTTAAGAACTCGAGTAAGTCCCAGACCACATTCGCCTCGCCGGTGTTTGGATTTCGTGGATAGTTGCGAATTGTTGTCTCCTGTTGATGGAGTGTTTAAGCTACCATTTCAGGTGTTCGGATGTCGCCTTTTGAAGCCTTGTGAGGCGGATGTGAGTCGCCGCCGATTGGTTCGATGTTGGCAAGGTTCGTAAAATTGGTTGATACGTGTTCACAGGATGTGGATAGGTGAAGCTTGTCTAGAAGAGGTTCCGCTCCGAGAAATCGTATGGATAATCGGCGACGACGCCAGAGTTCAGCCGATCGGTCTTCTTGAAGGTACCACCCCTGGGTGTGACGAGCTTTTGGAAAACAGAGGAAACTTAGCCCGAGTTACTTGGGCCATTGTGAGTTCATGTGAAGAATAGGCCATGTTGCCTATATGTTAGCATTTGCCGTCCGACTTAGGAGGCAGGACGTCCGGTCTTTCGTATTGTTATGTTCGGGAAAGTATCGAAGATCCATCCAGAATGTTCCCAGTTAATGATGCCCACGTTAAGAGATAGTAACCCCGAGTTTTGGAAACTAAAGCAGTATCAGAAATGTGGTAAGAGTTCGAGTGTACGACGCCTTCGATGATCGACGCAGCCGGCATCATTTGTTGGGTCGCCGAGCAAGGCTCGCGACAAAGTGACTATGTGGTATCATTTTGGTGAGGTTAGAGGTGTTTCCTCGTGGACTGGATGTAAGTTTTTTTGTGCGCTGGTGTTTCGCGGGCGGATGTGGCGTTGGTTCTCGTAAGAATAAGTAGTGAAGACTATACCTGGCGCCGCGCTTGTTTTGAGGTTTAGAAAGAACATTCGACGAATGTTTCTAAGAGGGAGAATGTTATACCCCGTATTTCCAGAGTATGTACGCAGGGACGTACGTAGAAAATTTGAACTTGTGATTTAGGCTTGGCCGAATTCTTTTTGTTCACAACCCCCGATTAGAGTCGTTTCCGACGAAACGTTTCCACAGCTTTCGTAGGGGAATTTCCGGCTATGTCATTTTTAATTTTTTGCGGATTTTTCCGAGAGACGAAACATTTTGGACCAACAAGAGGGAGACACTTGTCACCCTCTCATTGGTTAGGCTTGGGCGGTAAAGGCTGGCGAAAGTGTGGTTGAAATAGTCAAGGCTTGGTAGGATATTTTGTGTTAGTTGGTTAGGGTGCACTTTGCAAGATCTTGGCCCTACACTTGCTATGCACTTGGCAAGATCTTGGCCATTGGTTGGCCTTGGCTTGTCCTATAAATACCCACCTCTTTGGAAGACTTATTCATCCTAAAAATCTCTAAGTCTTGAAAGACTCTCCCCCCCTCCCTCTATTGTTCTCGTCCCTCCCCATTTCGTGAGGCCCCCTTGGCCGAGAGTAGCCCCTCCTAGTAGTGTGCGTGGGTACCCCTAGCCTAGTTGCCTCGTATACTACACCCCCCTTTTGGTGGTAGAGAAATACTCTCCACAGTATTGTGCTACTGCCCAAATGACCTTCGCCGTATACCTTGTTGTAGTCTACGGTTCTCCCTCGACGAAAAGCCCAGACATACTAGTATACTTCCCGTCAGTCACCAAAACCGAAACCCTACGGAAAATCTCCATAGTTAGTTGGAGTCATAAGTAGAAGTTGGTTAGAACTTCTAAGGGTTGTTTGGAGCGGCCTGAGCACACGGAGTCGAGCTAAACGATTGCCCAGATCGACTTTATACTTGGATAATTATGGGCTTATTGAGGTAATTTTCTTGTCCTCTATTGTAATTGGAAATTACATGATTGTTAGACTATATAGTTGAAGTATACTATATATAGAACTCAACGTAGTTAGTTGGCAATGTCTTTTGACTTAAGCTCAAGAATCGAATCGAATCAGTAATTACATAGGACCGTATTACATGAGACTTGTGTAGTAGTCTTGTGGAGTAGAATTGTACCCGCTCGGGTTAGATGTATGAACCCCCGTTGGCTTGATAGCCGCCCGATAGAGAGGAGATTTACGCCGCTGTGTGGGGAGGTGCCGAATTTTCTGTAGAATGTTCTACGGCGGATCTAAATGTTAATGTCGCGTGGCCTTATAGGTCGTACTACGATGGCGCGATCTACTTGGCTTAAGGAGTAGCCGACGGTTGGAGGTACTTGAGCGTTTGCTATTAGTCGATACTCGTCGCGAGGTATGTGAACCTCTTCCTATCTCTTCTAGCATGATATGTGTGAACTATGTAGTACGGTAGACGTACAGGTGCTAAATGTATTTGATTGGTGTAAAACATAAAGTGTTATAACGGCTTTATGGAAGTTGGTTATAACAGCTTTATGTTGGTAAGAAAATACATGTGGTTTTAAAAAGGGTAACTGATTTGAACTATAACTGGCTTGTTATGTATTAATAAAGAACTTGAAGTATTTCAAAAGATTTTTGAATCATTTAGAAAGAAGAAGTAATACTTGGTTTTTGAAAACTTAAGAGTTATACTAGCTTTATGGGAAGTTAGGTATAACGGCTTAAGAATGTTTTACTGATTTCGGAAATCAGAATGTGTATCGACAAACCATCAAGCAGTTAATAAAAGGAAATGTTTTGACTAATTAAGTATTATTAAAACCAGAGAAACTTCCATCCGCATAGAAGCTAAGATGAGACAAAATGATATTTCCTAGATCACTGTCAGAATAATATTGTTATAAACAAGAATATCCTACTCACATATAAGGCTTAGGTTTCTCAGATTGTTTAAAGGAGAATTATATTCTTAAAATGAATAAGACTATGAACTACGAAACCTTTCTAAAATGAGAAACTTGAACATTGGAAATTAGGCAAACTTGAACATTGGAAAATAATGTTGTTACTTGATTTTACAAAGGTAAGTGTTTTGGTTTACTTAAAAAGACAGTCACTCTATTTTATACTACGGGTATTGTGTGACTTATGTGAAAGCAATGGATCTTTTAAAAAGCTTTAATGTATGAAGTACTTTAGGGATAGATACCCGAACTTGTTAGCATAAAGTACCTTGTGTGAATAACTTGATTGTGTTGGTTTGAGATAGCCTTGTAAATACTTTCTTGTTGATGTGATAAGTAAACATGTTAGGATGCTACGTGTGTTAGTATCTTGTGTGATCGTGATGTAAGGGGGTCATTCTTGTTGTGCTTACGTTGTTAAACGTTAAGCCCGTTGTACTGTTATTGTATCACATACCCCCTTGACTTGTTATACCGAGGGCTTGCCACCCTTGATGCGGGTCTATACGGCCTATGCAGTCCTTGTGACTATGCGGAGTGCGGTAGCTCCAGGATTGATCATTCCGGGTGTTTAGCCTGATGCGGGGGATTCCCTATGCGGTCTGTTGAGACTATGCGGTCTTTTGAGACTATGCGGGCTGCGGGAGCCTAGGCGGATACCGAGGGTTGGCCGCTTCGATGCGGGTATACCTCGGCGATGCAGGACCATGATTCGAGGAATACCTCATGCGGTCTCGGTGACCTATGCGAGTCGCGAGAGTTCCAGGGATAGACGCGCACATTGATATTGCGGGCGAGTGGCCAGCTTCGATCATGTGGTGCGGTCTAGAAAGACCTCGGGATACAGTTTGTGGTATTTTTGGTACTGTGGGTCTTAGTAGTCGGCTATGCCTTCGCACTTGCCCCGTACGGTTTTATTGTGATAACTTTGAGGGCGTGAGTCCCTGACTTGACATGACTGCTTATTTATTGTGAACTGTAGTTTGGTTATCATACATGTCTCCTGCTTTATATAGACTACTATGATTTCATTTACGATTTATTTTCACATACTCGGCACTGTTATCGACCTCGCCGGGCCGCGTTCATGCCGCAGTAAAGGTACACCGCCGTTGATCCTCGCTCTTAGGATCACGGTTCACTTTGGGAAGCTCCGTTTCTCCGAGGCTTATCAGGTATAGTCCTGTCGTAGTAAGTGTTTACATTCGGGGTTTGGGCCCCGTCCCGCCATTATTGTCGATCATTTCTTAGGTCCAGTAGTAATCTGCGTGGCAGAATTTGTAAGAGGTTATATCGTCAATTGCTATTTATATATATACCGAAGGTAACCGCTTAGTTAGCCTTGTCTTCTTATTTCACCGCTATTTTACATTGGTTTCATGTATTGTCTTTATGTTCCACGATTACTGATGTATGGCTACTTGGGTGCCCGGTAAGGCACTACCACGCCCCGAACGTCGTGACAAAAGTGGTATCGAGCGATTAATCTCTGGAAAGTGTCTCGCATCGTATCCATGAGAGTCTTGATTATCGTGTGTTGTGCACCACACCAATGTCGGAGGCTATAGGGTATTTAGGATTGGTTTCTATTCTTCTCACCGAGATCGTGCCTTAGAGCCGTGTTGTAAGTTGGACCTCTAAACGTATTTCTTTCCTTACCGCTATGCCTCTGCGTAGAGGCAACCCGCCCAGAGGCAAGGCAAACGAGGAGCTGCGAATAGAGTCCAGAGGGTTACGAGGGCACAGGCCCAATCATCACCTGAGTTAGGTGCTTCATTCGGGGATTTCGGCGACATCACTAGCCCCAGTAAAGTTTAGCACGGCGGCGGCAGTTCCTACTGCGGCCATGATATTTGAATCTTCGGTTCCACGACCGGGAATAGTGAATATAGATTGCAAGGAGGCGACCCTGTTACTAGCTATGGATTTGGCTACCAGAGAGTATACCGATGTACCGCGAGTCTTGATGACTATCTAAAAGAGGGTTGTGCAAGAGTAATTCTTCAGTTGGGCTTGAGCATGGCCTGTGTGCGGGCTTATGCGCAGAGCCGAGAAGCGTAGATCGACGCGTTAACGGCGACGCAGAGGAGGGCCAGAGCAGCAAGGTCCTTTGGTAACTTTCGAGGCAAGTCGCCTCACCAGCAGATTTGATTATGCACATCCACCAGTGCAGAGTGGTCTTCCACGAATTTCAGGACGTTCGGGGTGTGCAGGAGTTGCGAACTCCGTGGCTTCCGGCTCATTACGATGCACGCCATCCCGGGGAATGTCGTCTTTTAGTGGGTACTTGTTGTACCTATGACCGTCAGGGTCTAATGTCGAAAGAGTGTCCTAGTAAGGAGGACTTAGCCTTCAGGATCGGTGGGTAGTTTGTCATCTCTCTCATGCCAATACTACGGGTGTTTGATTAGAACGATTAAGGGAGTGAAACAAGAATTATGTATATCTTTAACCCTCTAGAGTTTTGTTTATGTGATCAGGTGAGTATACCTTAAGTGCTATGTTCTGATAGCAGTGTGTTAGTTTTGATTAGATCATGGTTGTTTAACCGAGTAAGATGTTGAGGGATAGAGAAAGTGTGAGCCTTAGAGCTTTATACGTAGAGACCTTAAAGGTAAGGCCATCTCGGGTAAAGGTGTAGTGTTATGTTTGATCCTTATAGGAGTGCATAGTGCACGTGAGCTATGTTTGTGGGATAAGTCCCTGAGTAGTGTGAAATGAAAGAGGGTAGTTGAGCTAAGAAGACCACTAGGTCTTCGTAACGTGATTAGTGAGAGTTTTCCTTCGGGGAGCTAGTATTGTGCGCGTTGCCGGGTCGGGTTGAGGCCGCATTGCGGGTCAACCCGCGACCTGTTTGTTGGTGGGGTCAGTTTGTGGTGCTCCCGCCGGGTGGTGGGATCACGAGGGTGTTAGGCTCAAGTTTAGTTAACCAGCATACGAGTTCGTGGATATGTTCGACCGGTGGTCGGGTCGATGGGGGCAGCCCATCGTGTTCTTCGGTCGGGACCATTCACTCGGCAGTGTTGTTGTATCAGAAAGGTTGTAGGGCTGCACGGGGTGCCTACCTTCACCTTATGGCAGACAGTGGAGCCCAGGTTATGGCTGTTTTTGTTTCTGGAAGTTTTACCAGGCATGTGTTAAGAACTCGAGTAAGTCCCAGAATCACATTCGCCCTCGGGCCAGTGTTTGGATTTCAGGGATAGTTGCGAGAATTGTTGTCTCCTGTTGATGGAGTGTTTAAGCTACCATTTCAGTGTTCGGATGTCGCCTTTTGAAGCCTTGTAGGGGCGGATGTGTGAGTCGCCGGTCGATTGGTTCGATGTTGGCAAGGTTCAGAAAATTGGTTGATACGTGTTCAGCAGGATGTGGATAGGGTGAAGCTTGTCTAGAAGAGGTTCTGGCAGCTCAGAGAAATCGTGCGGATAATCGGCGACGACGCTTAGAGTTCAGGTTGACAGTCGGTCTTCTTGAAGGTACCACCCCGGTTTGGGTGTGACGAGTTTTGGAAAACAGAGGAAACTTAGCCCGAGTTACTTTGGGCCTTTGTGAGTTCATGTGAAGAATAGGCCAGGTTGCCTATATGTTAGCATTTGCCGTCCGACTTAGGAGGCAGGACGTCCGGTCTTTCGTATTGTTATGTTCGGGAAAGTATCGAAGATCCATCCAGAATGTTCCCAGTTAATGATGCCCACGTTAAGAGATAGTAACCCCGAGTTTTGGAAACTAAAGCAGTATCAGAAATGTGGTAAGAGTTCGAGTGTCTGGCGAACGGTGATCGTGACGCATTTCGGTACCATTTGTTGGGTCGTCGGAGCAAGGCTCGCGACAAAGTGACAAAGTGGTATCATTTTGGTGAGGTTAGAGGTGTTTCCTCGTGGACTTGGATGTAAGTTTTTTTTTGTGCGCGGGTGTTTCTGTGGCCAGATGTGGCAGGTTGGTTCTCGTAAGAATAAGTAGTGAAGACTATACTGGCGCGCGTTTGTTTTGAGGCTTAGAAAGAACATTCGGGACGAATGTTTCTAAGGAGGGGAGAATGTTATACCCCGTATTTCCAGTGTATGTACGCAGGGACGTACGTAGAAAATTTGAACTTGTGATTTAGGCTTGGCCGAATTCTTTTTGTTCACAACCCCCGATTAGAGTCGTTTTTCGACGAAACGTTTCCACAGCTTTCGTAGGGGAATTTCCGGCTATGTCATTTTTAATTTTTGCGGATTTTTCCGAGAGACGAAACATTTTGGACCAACAAGAGGGCGACACTTGTCACCCTCTCATTGGTTAGGCTTGGACGGTAAAAGGCTTGGCCGAAAGTGTGGTTGAAATAGTCAAGGCTTGGTAGGATATTTTTGTGTTAGTTGGTTAGGGTGCACTTGGCAAGATCTTGGCCCTACATTTGCTATGCACTTGGCAAGATCTTGGCCATTGGTTGGCCTTGGCTTGTCCTATAAATACCCACCTCTTTGGAAGACTTATTCATCCTAAAAATCTCTAAGTCTTGAAAGACTCTCCCCACCCTCCCTCTATTGTTCTCGTCCCTCCCCATTTCGTGAGGCCCCCTTGGCCGAGAGTAGCGCCCCCCCTCCTAGTAGTGTGGCCGTGGGGTACCCCCCCCGAGCCTAGTTGTCTCGTATAATACCCCCCCCTGTTGGTGGTTTAGAAATACTCTCCAAAGTATGGTTCTAATGCCTAAATTACCTTAGCCAGATACCTTGTTGTATTCTAAGGTTATACCTATACGAAAAGCCCAGAAATACTATTATACTTCCCGTCAGTCACAAAAACCGAAACCCTAAGGAAAATCTCCATAGTTAGTTGGAGTCATAAGTAGAAGTTGGTTAGAACTTCTAAGGGTTGTTTGGAGCGGGTCGGAGCACACGGAGTTGGAGCTAAACGATTGCCCAGGATCGACTTTATACTTGGATAATTATGGGCTTATTGAGGTAATTATCTTGTCCCTCTATTGTAATTGGAAATTACATGATTGTTAGACTATATAGTTGAAGTATACTATATATAGAACTGAACGTAGTTAGTTGGCAATGTCTTTTGACTTAAGCCCAAGAATCAATCTGAATCAATTACATAGGGCGTATTCTGATGAGACGTGTGTAGTAGTACTGTGGAGTAGCATTGTACCCGTTGGGGTTAGATGTATGAACCCCCCCCCCCCTGGTTGGCTTGATAGCCGGCCCCGATAGAGGAGGAGATGTACGCTGTCATGGGGAGGTGTCGCTAATTTTCTCAGAATGTTCTACGAAGGATCTAAATGTTAATAAAGCGCCGTGGCCTTATCGGTTGGCGTACCACGTTTGGCGCGATCTACTTGGCTTAAGGAGTAGCCGACGGTTGGAGGTACTTGGAGCGTTTTGCTATTAGTCGATACTCGTCGCGAGGTATGTGAACCTCTTCCTATCTCTTCTAGCATGATATGTGTGAACTATGTAGTACGGTAGACGTCAAAGCTAAATGTATGTGATTGGTGTAAACCATAAAGTGTTATAACGGCTTTATTGAAGTTGGTTATAACAGCTTTATCTTGGTAAGAAAATACATGTGGTTTTTAAAAGGTAACTGATTTGAACTATAACTGGCTTGTTATGTATTAATAAAGAACTTGAAGTATTTCAAAAGATTTTGAATCATTTAGAAAGAAGAAGTAATACTTGGTTTTGAAAACTTAAGAGTTATACTAGCTTTATGGGAAGTTAGGTATAACGGCTTTAGAATGTTTTTGATTTGAAATCGAATGTGTATCGACAAACCATCGCAGTTAATAAAAGGAAATGTTTTGACTAATTAAGTATTATTAAAACCAGTAGAAACTTCCATCTGCATAGAAGCTAAGATGAGACAAAATGATATTTCCTAGATCACGGCTGCTGTAATAAGATTGTTATAAACAAGAATATCCTACTCACATATAAGGCTTAGGTTTCTCAGATTGTTTAAAGGAGAATTATATTCTTAAAATGAATAAGACTATGAACTACGAAACCTTTCTAAAATGAGAAACTTGAACATTGGAAATTAGGCAAACTTGAACATTGGAAAATAATGTTGTTACTTGATTTTACAAAGGTAAGTGTTTTGGTTTACTTAAAAAGACAGTCACTCTATTTTATACTACGGGTATTGTGTGACTTATGAAAGCAATGGATCTTTTAAAAAGCTTTAACGTATGAAGTACTTTAGGATAGATACCAACTTGTTAGCATAAAGTACCTTGTGTGAATAACTTGATTGTGTTGGTTTGAGATAGCCTTGTAAATACTTTCTTGTTGCTGTGATAAGTAAACATGTTAGGATGCTACGTGTGTTAGTATCTTGTGTGATCGTGATGTAAGGGGTCATTCTTGTTGTGCTTACGTTGTTAAGCGTTAAGCCCGTTGCATCTTATTGTATCACATACCCCTCGACTTGTTATACCGAGGCTTGCCACCCTCGATGCGGGTCTATACGGCTATGCAGATCCTTGTGACTACGCGAGTCACGGTAGCTCCGAGATTGATCATTCGGTGTTTAGCCTGATGCGGGGATTCCCTATGCGGTCTGTTGAGACTATGCGGTCTTTTGAGACTATGCGTCTGCGGAGCCTAGGCGGATACCGAGGGTTGGTCGCTTCGATCGCGGTATACCTCGGCGATGCAGGACCATGATTCGAGGAATACCTCATGCGTCCGGGTGACCTATGCGAGTGCGAGAGTTCGGGGATAGACGCGCACATTGATATTGCGGCGAGTGGCCGCCGATCGTGTGGTGCGGTCTAGAAAGACCTCGAGATACGATTTGTGGTATTTTTAGTCGCGTGGGTCTTAGTAGTCGGCTATGCCTTATTACTTGCCGTACGGTTTTATTGTGATAACTTTGAGGGCGTGAGTCCCTGACTTGACATGACTGCTTATTTATTGTGAACTGTAGTTTGGTTATCATACATGTCTCCTGCTTTATATAGACTACTATGATTTCATTTACAGTACTTATTTTGATTTCATACAAATTTTGCATCGACCTCGGAAGTGCGTTCATGCCGCAGGTAAAGGTACACCAGTCGTTGATCCTCGCTCTTAGGATCCATGATTCGACTTTTGGAAGCTCCGCTTCTCGGAGGCTTATCGGTGGTATAGTCCCCGTCAGTAAGTGTTTACATTCGTGGGTTTGGCGGGAACCTGTCCCGCCATTATTGTCGTATCATTTCTTAAGTGCAGAATCTTGTTGTGGCAATTTGTAAGAGGGTTGTAACTGTTCGAATTGCTATTTATATATATACTGAAGGTAACCGCTTTTGGTTAGCCTGTCTTCTTATTTCACTGTCATTTTACATTGGTTTCATGTATTGTCTTTATGTTCCGCTGATTACTCTGATGTATGGCTACTTGGGTGCCCGGGGTAAGGCATCATCCACGGCGAACGGTCGTGCGAATATATTTTCATTTAAGTACTTCTGATTTCACATACTTGGTACTGTTATGCGACCTCGCCGAGGCTGCGTTCATACCGAGGTACACCGATGCTGATCCTAGTTCTCTGGTCACATTCAGATGGGAAGCTCCGCTTCTCCGAGGCTTATCGGTGGTATAGTCCTGTCGTTGTAGTTATTGACATTCATGGGTATGGCGGCCCATCCCGCCATTGTTGTCATATCTTCTTAAGGTCCGTAGATCGCCAGTGGGCGAGTTGTAATGGGATGTAACTCGGTTTTAAGTTGATCTATATATATATGCCGTAAGGCAAGTTTTCTCCGATTACTGTTTCTTACTTCATAATATTTTCATGTCTTGTTTTATGTTCCGCTGATTACTCTGATGTTGTATCACTAGGGTGCCCGGGGTAAGGCACCAGTCACGGGCCCGGGTTCGGGTCGTGACACCCTATCAACTCTCTGATTCTGACTAGTAGCTCCTGCTACTCTTTTGCCACTACGGTCATGTTGCCTCTCAAGGCATAATCAGATCAAAAATCACGCCGAGAGGAATTATCTTACTAACACGACTACATGGCACGATCTTAGAGTGAGAAGAATAGAAACCAACTCCTAAATGTCCTGTAGCCTCTGTTTATGGGTGCGCGCGCAACACCGATAATCAAGACTCTTCTAGACACGGTCTGTAAACATTCCGAGGACTGACTGCTCTGATACCACTCTGTCACACCTCGAACCCCGGGTCCGTGACTGGTGCCCTACCTGGGCACCCTTCTTCCTTAACAACACAAGTAAACTGCGGAAATTAAATAACACCTCTTTTTTTTTTTAAACCAACATACGTACAAGGGCAAAGCCGACAAAACTGCCATAATATATATAAACAAAAGACACTACACTGTACATGAGTCCAATCCCACATATGAATACATACCTCTAAGAGTTTTATCAACTAGGACGGACAAGGCCTCGCTGCACCATGCTCGCAAAAAAGCATGTCTTGAAGGTCTATACCAAAAGATAAACTCACGAGCGGATGGAGCTATCCAAAACTCGAGCAGTCCTACACTGCGGATCACCAAATCACGTGCCTAAACTGCGGCATGAACGCGGCCCGAAGGAGGTCGAGACGAAGAATGTACCAAGTATGTGAAACAGTAAATACTGTAATGAAATCATAGCAGTCTAACAAAATAGGAGACATGTATGATAGCCAACCTACAGTACACAATACCTAAACAACGTATCAAGTCGTGGACGATGCCTCAAAGTCATTACTAAAATATAACCATGGGTCTCACGCCCATAATATCAATCAAAGCAGGTGATATAACGTCTTGGGGGTTTACCCCTCATTTATACTCTTACCCTGGAGAAGGTGGTAAAGCAGGTGGTATGACGTCTTGGGGGTTTACCCCTCATCTATACTCTTATCCTGGAGAAGGTGGTAAAGCAGGTGGTATGACGTCTTGGGGGTTTACCCCTCATCTATACTCTTACCCTGGAGAAGGTGGTAAAGCAGGTGGTATGACGTCTTGGGGGTTTACACCTCATCTATACTCTTACCCTGGAGAAGGTGGTAAAGCAGGTGGTATGACGTCTTGGGGGTTTACCCCTCATCTATACTCTTACCATGGAGAAGGTGGTATAACGTCTTGGGGGTTTATCCCTCATTTATACTCTTACCCTATCTCAACTGACCATCAAACAAAACATAAGCACTACCATGTCTTTTATAAAAATCCGGGAATTTAACCCAAGTACTACAAATAACGGAAGCATACCCGTGGAATCCCACATCACTGTCGGTACGTCCAAGTAACTTACCACAAGACAGCCGACCCTCCAACCGAGAGTCGCGGTAACGTAATAAAATATAATACTTGCACTCAAAGGCTATCACCAGCACACATAGGCTAATTCTCAATTAACCAAGCCAAAGTACTTATCAAGGCACACATAGAATAATTCTCAATTAAACAAGCCAAAGTACTTATCAAGACACACATAGAATAATTCTCAATTAAACAAGCCAAAGTACTTCGTACGTACATTCTTTTCAAAAGACTCCTTTTTATGTAAAACCCCAAGATACTAACACCCGTAGTATCAAGGTGTGTCTATTTTTCAAAGTAAGTTACTACATTTTTAGAAAACTCTTTCAAAGCTTGAAATCAAGTAACTTCAAATTTTCACAATCTAGGCAACTTATGCCCATTAATCAAAATAGACAACTTTCTTAACCTTCCATAAAGTCGTTATAACTAACTTCCCATAAAGCCATTATAACCCTTTATGGTTTTAGACATATTCATTTCTTTTATAACCAAGAGACTTATACTTACAAATCAAGTTCTTAACTTTCAAAATACTTCAAGTCTCTTAATATATAGAAAACAAGTTTCATCTCTTCAATCATGTCATTTCTCCTCTTTTAAATCAAATAAGTAAATCACTCCTTTGACTTCCCTAAAGTTATAATGACCCTTAGGTTTTGGAACTAAGGCACTAGCCAAAAGATTTGGAAACCACTTCCTTTTCAAGACTCTATGTACTTTAAGTAAAATACTTTCACTTTTAAGAATCCAAACTGCACTTAAGGAAATGGATTATACAACTTACAATTTAAACATCAAAGTACAATCAAGGAAGTACATAGAACAAATTCTATTTTTGGCAATCCAAATACAACCAAGGAATGGATCATTTAAGGAGTAGGACATACTTTCTTTATCTTAAGGAATCATGCTAGAAGAGGAGATAGTTCACATACCTTTCTACTAAATCCACAAGCTAAGCCGAATCGCGTCACGTAGAATTGTCAACCTATAATGGTCACAACAAGACTATCAACTTCTAGTCTCTAACGTAGAATAATACTAAGTATCTGATCTCTAATTCTACGGAAAATCGGGCAAAGACTTCCTTTGTTTCTACTTACTTTGCCACCTTTTCAAGGCCGAATACATAACCAACACGCCACATTTAAGGCTCAAAACAACAACCAAACAAAGGGGATTACACGCCTACAATCGTAAAATTAGCCCACAATTCATATCAAGTAGTTAAATACTCACAAGCCATTCTCGGCCAACTTATAACCAATCCTAAGTCCTTTCCAATTCTTTTCCAATTCCAATTTCTATGGTCTAACATGTTATATAGTTATAAACAACTTCAACAACTACAATTTCCTTCTTACACAACATGCGACGACTTAAACGAATAATCAACTTGAATTGTAGTTTCAAGGCTAACATGCTAGTTTTCGGATTAGGGTTCCAATAGCCAATACACTTATCAAACTTCATACTATATAACTCATGCTTGCTAATATCCATAACTACAACAATAAGTAAACCTTAATTGCTAAAACGACAAGATTATACCTTTACAAGCCCTTAAAAATTCCAAGATTCAAAGTCGCGCCTTAGCAAATTCTTAGCTCCTTTCCTTATGTTCCAATCCGCTCCAAGCACTCCTTAGAAGCCTATGAAGAACCCATCTTCAAGTTCCAACTTCAAAGTTGAAGAACTCCTTAAGTTTCCGCCTTGCGACTAATACGAAAACGTCGTTTTTCCGAAATATTTCTATTGAGATATCCTTACAATACCCTTAGGGACCTTGGGTTTAAGTCTTGTGAACAATGGATCAAAACTATAAAATTTTCTTGTGGAAGGGACCTCAAACCCGAGAGCTATAACTCAAGAACAAGACCTCTCTAATTTTTCTAAGTGTTCAAGACTAGTCTTGCACTAGTAGTATGCTTATATAACACATTGGATGGCTTAGATTATAACAATTGTTTGGCTAGGATGAGGATCATTAATTAAATAGCCAAGTGGACAAGTTGACCTTGGTCAACAATCTCAAGCTTGAAGACTTATCTTCCAAGATGGTCAATGACCATTTTACCCCTTGCAATAAACGTCCAAGACCATATGTGGGGGTGCCACGTGTCGCCCTCTCATTCGTCCATAAAATTCTGTAACCCTCGTGGGCCCCACAAAACGTAAAATTCCTCTGGTGGGCCCCACATGACCAAATCCGTAAAAATAAATTTCCATAATGTTAATAAGTTCCATACTCTTCAAACAATACATTTTGAGAATTCAATTCTCAACAACGAACATTTTTCCTTTCCGGCGTTCGGAAGATTTTCCGTCGGAAAAACAATTCTTCCTTTCGTACTAATTTCCAAGTCTTGATTCCTTACGCATGATCTCTTATACATGTCCGGACTTACGGGTGTAACATCAACATTGACTGGCCGACAATTAGACATCGAGCAACAAAACCGCCACGTCCTCTTCGGCCATCCCACCAATACATACATCCGAGGCCGTACATTTTAGTCGACCCGGATGAATAGAGTAACGAGCTTTGTCGTCCCTGAATCTGGCGAGTCCTGCAACATCGGGAACTCATAATCTGCCCTCAAATCTTAGCACCCCATCAGGCGCTACCTCAAACAAACTCTCCTCCTCTCGAAGAGTTGTATCTAGATACCGCATCATAACTGGGTCCTCATACTGTCGCCTCTTCAACAATGGAAGACTCGGCAATCTCACGAACCCGTACACCACTATCATCGGTATCGACCAATCGAACCCCAAGGCTCGCGAATGATGGATCCGACGGACCGTGTCACGCCTCTCGGCCGCACTGGCGGACTCTATCGATCTACGACTCAAAGCATCTGCAACCACGTTGGCTTTTCCTGGATGGTATAGGATATCAACATCATAATCCTTCAACAACTCTAACCACCGTCTCTGCCGCAAGTTCAGCTCCCTCTGCCTGAAGATGTACTGGAGGCTCTTGTGGTCTGTATAAATATCCACATGGACCCCGTATAAATAATGTCTCCAAATCTTCAATGCATGAATAACTGCGCCCAACTCTAAGTCGTGAGTAGGGTAATTCCTCTCATGCTTCCGTAGCTGCCAGGAAGCATAGGCTATTACCTTACCATGCTGCATTAATACGCACCCTAGCCCGATACCCGAGGCATCACAATAAATCACGTAGCCCTCTAACCCCTCGGGAAGAGTAAGAACTAGAGTCGTCGTCAACTTTTCCTTCAGTAACTGGAAGCCCTTCTCACAAGATTTTGTCCACCAGAACTTAGCTGCTTTCTAAGTCAGCCTAGTCAACGGTGCTGATATCGAAGCAAACTGCTCCACAAACCTACGATAATAACCTGCCAGCCCTAAGAAATTGCGCACCTCCGTAGGAGTAGTAGGTCTCGGCCAAGACTTGACCGCCTCGATTTTTGTCGTATCAACCTGAACACCGTCACCCCAATAATATGACCCGAGAATGCCACTGAGGCCAACCAAAACTCACACTTGGAGAACTTGGCGAACAATTGTCGGCTCCGGAGGACTCCAAGTACCGTCCTCAAGTGATCTACATGCTCCTGCTCTGTGCGCGAATAAATCAGGATGTCATCAATGAATAATATAACAAACGTATCCAAAAATGGCCTGAACACCCGGTTCATCAAATCCATAAATACCGCTGGAGCGTTGGTCAAACCGAAAGACATCACCCTGAACTCATAGTACCCATACCGGGTCCTGAATGCAGTCTTTGGGATATCTTTCTAACTGCACTTTGATGATAACCGCATAGGTCTATCTTGGAGAAACACCTCGCACCCTGCAACTGGTCAAACAAATCATCAATCCTGGGAGGGGGTATCTGTTCTTGATAGTTACCTTATTCAGCTTCCTGTAGTCAACACACATACGCAGCGTCCCATACTTCTTCTTTACAAACAAAATCGGCGCTCCCCAGGGAGAAATACTAGGCCTGATAAAGCCTTTTTCCAGCAAATCTTTCAGCTGGTCCTTCAACTCCCTCAACTCAGCAGGTGCCATCCTGTACGGCGGAATAGATATAGGACGAATGTCTGGCAATGTGTCAATACAAAACTCTATCTCCCTCTCGGAAGGAATACCTGGGAGATCATTTGGGAATATATCCGGAAACTCTCTAACCACCGAATCGATCAAGAACTGCACCTCACCTCTGACGAATACGAACGGATGATAGATGTACTCTTTACGCACCATCTTCCTAGCCTTGAGGTAAGAAATAAATCTACCCCTCGGCCAGATATTGCCCTTCCACTCGATAACTGGCTCGCCAGGAAACTGGAATCGGACCAACCTGTCTCTACAGTCAACGTTGGCATAACAAGAAGCCAACCATTCCATACCCATAATGACGTCAAAATCTGTCATCTCCAACTCTATCAAGTCTGCTGGTCGATTCGTATATAAACACCGGGAATTTTACACCCGCCGCTAACACCGAATCACCATCGCGTAGCTACCTCAAAAGGCTCTATCGACACGGCTCTATCCACTCTACCCGGCCAAAGAGGGGACACATAGGACAAGGTAGAACCTGGATCTATCAAAGTATAAACGTTACAACAGGAAATCAATAATGTACCTGTGACGACATCCGGGGAAGCCTCCTGATCCTGCCGGCTGGCTAAGGAATATATGCAGTTCTATAGACCGCTAGAACTAGGACCTCTACTATGACCTCTGCGCGCGGTCGTGAACACCGCGCCTCGGCTTATAACTACGTGAAGAAGACCTAGCGACCTGTCGGTGAACCATACCACCGCGCCTCGACGGACAATCCCTCTTCATATGGCCTGCGCCACAAGATAAACAAGCTCGGCAATACGACACTCGCCCGGGTGAGATCTACCGCATCGAAAACAGAGATACGGCGGTCTCGACGGTTCTGATCTCGCCTCCACGAAACCCGAGTCTCGGAGCCACGACTCCCGAATAACACGGCTGATCAAACCTCTACTAGAAAACCGGAAGGGCACTCGTGTGGTGAAATGTGGACCTAGTCACACGAGGCCGCCTCGAAATTTCCTCGAACCTGTTGTCCCGGGCCTCTGGGATGGCTCGGCTGGATGATCTGTCACGACCCGACCGGGTCGCGGATCGGTGCCCTACGTGGGCACCCTGCCTGTAAACATCGAGAATAGCGGCGGAACATACACAACATACAACATGTTTAGACAAAATATCACAAAGCTGGCCGATAAGGCGCTTCCAAAATATGCATAATCAAAATCAAAGCAGATAACTCAGTTCTTACCCAAACCACAACATGTGACTACATACCTCTAGAATAACAACGATGGCGGGCGGGGCCCATACCCCGAATGTACATAAATCTACAACATCGTGGAAAAAGCGTACTAAAAGATAAGCCTCAGAAATGGAGCTTCTGACGTCTGATAAGTGAAACTAAGAATGAGGATCCACCACCACTACTGCGGCATGAACGCAGCTAGGAAGGGTCGGTACACAATATGTACTAAGTATGTAAAGCGGAAAATCACGTAATTACATCATAAGTTTAAAACAAAGCCGGAGACATGTATGATAACAAAATTACAGTACACAGTGCCTTACTAACAATGAGAGTAACTAATAGTATACGTACAACATAAAAATAGGAAGCTCACGATCAAAGCAGGACCATCCGCCCACAGTATCATTAAGCAATCCTACTCCTGGGACTATTTCACCCGCATAGGTCGTGTGGACCCGCATGAGGTATTCCTCGCATAGGTTGTACCCGCCCGCATGGGACTATTTCACCCGCATAAGCCCATAAGGACTCGCATGAGGTATTCCTCGCATCGTGGGTAGCAAATCCATTAATTGGTATAACGATCTTGGGGATTTACCCCTCATTTATACTCTTACCCTGAAGCAGGTGGTATGACGATCTTGGGGCTTGCCCCTCATTCATACTCTTACCCTGGAGAAGGTGGTATAACGATCTTGGGGATTTACCCCTCAGATATACTCTTACCCTATCTCAACCGGCCATCATACATAACATAAGCACTACCGGCTTATCATACAATAAGTAAGCAAGTTAAGAAATCCCCCTAACTTCTTATTAGTCTTATTCATATACACTCTCATTTTAGTTTACTTAAGGCACTAGCATATCTTTTATAAAAATCCGGGAATTTAACCCAAAGTACTACATACTTCCACTCTTTTAAAATGACTCTTTTTCATATAAAACTTCCGAGATACTATTAACCGTAGTATCAAGTCAAAATTACTTTTCAAGACAAGTCACAATACCTTTAGAAATAAAATTAGGTTTCTAAATCAAGTGACTCTTTTTCTTATAAAACCTTAGGCAATTGATGCCTTAAAAATCAAATTGTCTTTCATTAAATCAATTCATTTATCTTTCCATAAAGATAATATAACCAACTTCCCATAAAGTCGTTATATTCACTTTATACCTTAGCCAAATACAATTTCCTATCCAAGGGACTTATACGTTTAAAACGGAACAAGTATCACATACTTTAAAACTCTTCAAGTCCCTTAACTTTAATAAAACTTAAGACATCCTTAATACTTTCAAAGAAGTGAGTTAATCTCCTAACTCACCCGACTTGGCTATTCATAAAACTAGTAAAGGATATCAAGGTCTTGTACGTCTACCATACTATATACGTGCAACTAGTCATGCTCAAAAGATAGGAAAGTTCTACATACCTCTTCGGGTCAAACCACTTGCCAAGTACAATATCCCGCCCGTTGTATGTCAACCTATAATATCCATAATACGTTTATTAACGCCTTACTTCAAACGTAGAATATTATAAGTGTAAAGTCTCTAAATTCTTCGGAAAATCGGACAGCACCTCCTTTGTTTCTACTTACTTTGCCACCTTTTTCAAGGCCGAATTCAATAACCAAACACGCCACATTTAAGGCCCAATCAATGCAATTAACAATAGGGGATTACACGCCTACTAGACGTGTAAAATTCCGCCCCACAATAGATATCAAACTAATACAAACTACTAGTCCAATTTCGGCCACATTGAGTACAATAACACCAATTCTTATCCAATTTCCATTTCAATCCAAGTTGTTAACATAACATGATATCAAGTCGCAATCGATTATAACCACTATAATCTTCAAGTAAGTAACATGCGACGATTCTAATAAACGACCAAATTGTAATCCAACTTCACAAGGCTTAAATGACATTTCGGATTTAAGGCTACAATCAATCCATAATACTTAAGAAACTTCAACACATATACTTCATGATAGCAAACATGTAAAGCTAACAACAATATATAATCTTGTAACACTTAAGAGCCAAGATTATTACCTCAACGATTCTTAGTCCAACTCAAATCCGAAGTCGCTCCTTAGCAACTTAGAGCCTCTTCAAGATACTTCAATCCGCTACTTGAGACCCTTAGAACAACACCAACAAATTTCCTTCAAACTTCCAACCAAAACCTAGAAAAGCAACTAGGTTTTCACCTTGCGACTAATACGAAAACTATCTTTTTCCGGGATTTTTCTATTGAGATACACTCATAATACACTCATGAACCTTGGTTTAAAGTGTGGAGCTTAATGGCCAAGAAACAAATTTTTTTCTCTTTTACTTGTAGTGAACCCGAGAGCACAAGCTCTTGTTCTTGAAATTCTTGAAAAAAATTCTAAGTGTGGAACTTAGTCTTGCTACTAATAGTATTATATAGCACAATGGAGGGTCAATATGTAAACAAATGGGTGGCTTGGATGAGGTGTTATTAAATATCAAGACTAGTGGTCCCATTGACCAAGTCAACATTGTCAAGCTCTTCAAGTTGCAAGACTTAGTCATCCTACAAAGGTCAAATGACCCTTTAGCCCTTGCCTATTTTCGTCCAAGGCACCATAAGGGGGTGACACATGTCGCCCTCCCATTCGTCACAATATTACATTTTCCGACAATTTCATAATTCCGATAAATTTTTACAAGTCTCAAATCTTAACACTTGTGAGTTCTTACGTACGTTCTTAAAACATGTCATGTAAATACGGTGTGTAAGATTCTTCCCCCCTTAGAAACATTCGTCCCCGAATATTCTTTCGGAGTCAAACTTATAATTAGCGGCATAGTTTCCTTTCACAACCCCGACATACCAATAATGCCACACATGGCCACATAATAGCATTTAAGAAAAAGAAATACTTCAATTAAAACTTGAAAAGTAAGGAAGATGAATTACTGAAGGTCAGGAATAAGTGAGGATACTTCCTCAACATGTCCTCCTTCGCTTCCCAAGTCATCTCCTCCTGCTATCATTCCTCCATAAGACTTTAACGAAGCCACATCCTTGGTCGCGATCGCGACTGGCGATCGAGTATCGCTATGGGACTCTCCTCATACGATAACCCTCCACACTGGACCTCACTAGCGAGAAAACTCATTGGATCTCTGATACACTTCCGCAACATAGAAATATGGAAGACCGGATGTACCGCCTCTAACTCTGATGGCAGATCCAATGTACCTTGGGCTGAGTTTTCCCTTCTTTGTGAATCTCATCACACCCTTCATGAGTGACACCTTCAAGAAGACTCAATCGTCTACCTGAAACTCCAAATGCCAACGCCGATAATCCGCATATAAGCTTCACCTTATCCACAGCCTGCTGAACCAAGTCTGGGCCAACTAACTGCACCTCGCCCACGTCGAACCAACCAATTGGCGACCTACATTTCCGCCCATATAAAGCCTCGTATGGCGCCATCTGTATACTAGAATGGTAGCTGTTGTTATAAGCAAACTCCACAAGAGGCAAATGATCCTCCGGCTACCACGAAATCAATCACA
Organism: Przewalskia tangutica; assembly: GCA_029844215.1. Taxonomy (NCBI): domain Eukaryota; kingdom Viridiplantae; phylum Streptophyta; class Magnoliopsida; order Solanales; family Solanaceae; genus Przewalskia; species Przewalskia tangutica. The sequence goes on from JAQGDG010000029.1 coordinate 2,007,974, forward strand.
CGGGCTCGCGAGATATCCTCGTTGTTGCGGATAGTACGCTCTGCCTGCCCGTCAGTCTGAGGATGAAATGTTGTACTGAGACTCACCTGTGTCCCTAATCCCTTCCGAAAAGACCTCCAGAAGTTAGCCGTAAATTGGGCTCCCCTATCAGATATAATCGACACTGGGACACCGTGCAATCTCACAATCTCTCTGATGTACAATCTGGCATAGTCCTCAGCCGAAAACGTCGTCCTGACTGGAAGGAAATGGGCTGATTTCGTCAACCTGTCAACAATAACCCAAATGGAGTCGTACTTCCTCTGAGTACGAGGTAACCCTGTAACAAAGTCCATGTTGATCACCTCCCACTTCCAAGTCGGAATCTCAATAGCCTGTTATAATCCACTGGGCCTCTGGTGCTCGACCTTGACCTGTTGGCAATTAGGACACTGTGCAACAAAACCTGCCACGTCCCTCTTCAGGCCATCCCACCAATACAAACATCTGAGGTCATGGTACATCTTGGTCTACCCCGGATGAATAGAATAACGAGCACTGTGTGCCTCTCCCAAAATCTGCTGACGAAGTCCTGTCATATCGGGAACACACAACCGGCCCTCAAATCTTAGCACCCCATCAGGCGCTACCTCGAATAGACTCTTCTCCTCCCGAAGAGCTGCATCTCGATACCATACCAACATTGGGTCCTCAAACTGTCGCCTCTTCACCTCATCAACGATGGAAGACCCGACAACCTCACGAACCCGTACCCCTCTATCGTCGGTATCGATCAATCGAACCCCAAGGCTCGCTAGCTGGTGGATCTAACGGACCATGTCCTGTCTCTCTGGTTGTACCTCTGACAGGCTCCCCATCGATCTACGACTCAGGCATCGAACTACGCTGGCTTTCCCGGATGGTATAGAATATCAACATCATAATCTTTCAAAGACTCTAACCACCGTCTGCATGAGTTCACCTCCTCTGCTGAAGATATACTGGAGGCTCTTGTGGTCTGTATAAATATCCACATGAACCCCATACAAATAATGTCTCCAAATCTTCAAGGCATGAATAACTGCGGCCAACTCTAAGTCGTGGGTAGGGTAATTCCTCTTATGCTTCCGTAACTGCCGGGAAGCATAGGCTATAACCTTGCCGTGCTGCATCAAAACACACCTGGCCCGATGCGAGACATCACAATAGATCACGTGCGTCTAACCCCTCGGGAAGAGTAAGAATCGGAGTTGTAGTCAACCTTTCCTTCAAAGAATCGGAAACCCTTCTCGCAAGCCTCGTCGGGAACTTGGCGCTTACGAGTCGGCTAGTCAGCGGTCTTTGAAATCGAAGCAAACTGCTCCACGAACCTACGATAATAACCTGCCAGTCCTAAGAAACTGCGCACCTCGGTCGGAGTAGTAGGTCTCGGCCAAGGCTTGACTGCCTCAATCTTAGCCGTATCCACCCGAACACCCTCAGCCCCAATAATGTGCCCCAGGAATGCCACTGAGGCCAACCAAAACTCACACTTGGAGAACTTGGCGAATAACTGTCGGCTCCGGAGGGTCCCAAGTACAGTCCTCAAGTGATCTGCATGCTCCTGCTCTGTCCGCGAATACACCAGGATGTCATCAATGAATACTATCACAAATGTATCCAAAAATGGCTTGAACACCCGGTTCATCAAATCCATAAATACCGCTGGAGCGTTGGTCAAACCGAAAGACATAACCCTGAACTCATAGTGCCCATACCGGGTCCTGAATGCAGTCTTTGGGATATCTGCCTCTCGAACTCGCACCTGATGATAACCAGACCGCAGGTCTATCTTGGAGAAACACCTCGCACCTTGCAAATTGTCAAACAAATCATCAATCCTGGGGAGGGGGTACCTATTCTTGATGGTTACCTTATTAAGCTGCCTGTAATCAACACAAATACGCAGCGTCCCATCCTTCTTCTTCACAAACAAATCGGCGCTCCCGGGGAGATACACTAGGCACGATAAAGCCTTTCTCCAACAAATCTTTGGTGGTCCTTGACTCCTCAACTCGGCGGTGCCATCTGTATGGCGGAATGAAAATAGGTCGAGTGTCCGCAACGTGTCAATACAAAACTCAATCTCCTCTCGGGAGGATACGGAAGATCATGCGGGAACACGTCCGAAACTCCTAACCAGCGGCATCGATCAAGAACGCACCTCGGCCTCTGTATCAAATACCGAACGGATGATAGATGTACCGCTACGCACCATCTTCCTAGCCTTGAGGTAAGAAATAAACCTACCCCTACGGCGTATTTGTGTTGCCCTTCCACTCGATAATCGGCTCGCCAGAAGCGGAACCGAACCAACTGTCCTACGATCAGCGTTGGCATAACAAGAAGCCAACCGGTCCATACCCGTAATGACATCAAAATCATCATCTCAACTCTATCAAGTCTGCGAGTCGGCGACTATAAATAAACAGGACAACCTCCATACACCGCTCGGCTAACACCGAATCACCCATGGCGTAGCTACCTCAAAAGACTCTATCGACCGGCTCTATCCGATTCTACCATGATAAGAGGGGACACATAGGACAAGGTAGAACCTGGATCTATCAAAGCATAAACGTCACAACATGAAATCAATAATGTACCTGTGACGACGTCAGGGGAAGCCTCCTGATCCTGGCGGCTGGCTAATGAATATATGCGGTTCTGTGGACCGCTAGAACTGGAACCACCACCACGACCTCTACCGCGGCCTGCCGATTCGTGAGTACCCTGCCCTCTGGGGCGCATAACCACAGAAGGAGAGGAAGACCCAGCAAATGATCCTGTCAGCTGCACCGTACCACCCATGCCGCCTCTAGACGGACAATCTCTCCTCAAATGGCCCTGCTGGCCACACGAGTAGCAAGCTCCCGGAGCCATGCTACACTCGCCCTGGTGAGACCTACCGCATAGAGCACAATGAGATGTGGGTGGTCTCGATCGGTGATTTACGCCTCCGAAACCACGAAGTCTGGCCACGACCTGCTCCTGAATGACATGGCTGATCAGACCTCCTGCCAGAAAACCGTGAAGGAGCACTCTGTGCTGGCTGGAATGTGGACCTAGTCTGCTGCGAGGCCGTCGCCTCAGCGCCACGAGACCTGCGTCACAGCCTCTTGGGTGGCTGAGTCAATCTGGTCCTCCCTCTCTCTATCCTCTATCCCCTGCGCATAGGCCTGCATCCTGGCAATGTCCATACCGGGCTGAAGAGCCACCCCAAGCATCACGATAATCATATGGCGGTCTAGCCCGTCACATAACGATGAACTCTATCCGCCATGTCGGTACAATAGTGTGCGCGTATGCGGCCAGAGTCAAACTCAGTGTACTCCCTGATAGTCCTCCCGTTCTGTCTCAAGGTCAAGAATCTATCTACCCGGGCTCTCCTCATCTCAGGAGGCAAAAAGTGATCCATGAAGGCCTCTGTGAACTCCTCCCAAACAGCTGGAAGAGCATCCTCACCTCTCGACAGCTCGTGACTCAAACCAGTTCAACGCAATATCACGTGGCGGTAGAGTCTAGCATGTGAACTCTGTCTCAAGCCCTAAGAACTGCATAGTCGCTATAGCTGCCAGATGAACTCCTGCGGATCCTCGCCGGACCTCGAACCAAAAACTCGGGCGGATGACAACCCGGAAAATCCCGAATCCATAAGCTCGGCTCACAGGGTTAGCCGCCGCTCACTGTCGGTTGCCGCCTGCTATATCTTGGTCAATAGCAGGATCGCTCCCCGTAGTCTCTATACTCGGCTCACGGTGTGGGGTGGAGGCTCGTGCGGAACCTCTGGAGCTACTGTCGCTCTCGGCTCCTCTAACACTGCCGGCGTGGCTGAACTTGCCGACCCGCCTACTACCTCAGGCATAGTCTGTGCATGAGCTCGTGTAACCCTCTGAGTACCGCTAGCAGCTCCTGCTGCTGCCTTGCCTACGGGCCCGTGCCTTCCGTGGAGGCATAAGCATTTCATAAGAATAGGTCGGAGAGGATTCAACCTAATAAGACGACTCTACCGCGATCTCGGAGAGAAGAATGGAAACCAATCCTAAATGTCCTGCGACCTCACGATTATAGATGTGGTGAACAACACGCGATAATCAAGACTCTACTAGACACGGTGCAGACACTTTCCGATGACTAATCGCTCGATACCACTTTTGTCACGACCCGACCGGGGCGCGGTCGTGCCTACAGGCACCCTGTTGATATACATCAGAGAATAGCAGCAGAACATACACAACATACAACATATTTAGACAAAATATCACAGGCTAGCCGATAAGGCTGCCTTCCATAAAATATGCATAATCAAAATCAAAATTGTACAACTCAGTTCTTACAGCCCCAAACCACAACATGTGACTACGTAACTCTAGGAATAACAACGGTGGCGGGGACGGGGCCGCCATACCACTGAATGTACATAAATCTACAACATCGTGGAAAAATGTACCAAAAGACAAGCCTCGAGAAATGGAGCTCGGCGTCGATAAGTGATCCTAAGAATGAGGATCCACCACCGCTTACCTACTGCGGCGTGCAGCCAGGAAGGAGGTCGATGCAATATGTACTAACTATGTAAAGCGGAAAATCGTAATTACATCATAAGTTTAAAACAAAGCCGGAGACATGTATGATCACAAAATTATAGTACACAGTGCCTTACTAACAATGAGAGTAACTAATAGTATACGTACAACATAAAAATAGGAAGCTCACGATCAAAGCAGGACCATCCGCCCACAGTATCATTAAGCAATCCTACTCGCAGGACTATTTCACCGCATAGGTCGTGTGGACCGCATGAGGTATTCCTCGCATAGGTCATGCCACCCGCATGGGACTATTTCACCCGCATAAGCCCATAAGGACTCGCATGAGGTATTCCTCGCATCGTGGGTAGAAAATCCACGAAACAGATGATATAACGATCTTGGGGATTTACCCCTCATTTATACTCTTACCCTGAAGCAGGTGGTATGACGATCTTGGGGCTTGCCCCTCATTCATACTCTTACCCTGGAGAAGGTGGTATAACGATCTTGGGGATTTACCCCTCAGATATACTCTTACCCTATCTCAACCTACCATCATACATAACATAAGCACTCTGGCATCATACAATAAGTAAGCAAGTTAAGAAATGTTATACCGTATTTCGGTATATGCGTATGGGCGTGCGTCAAATTTGAGCCTTAAGTTAGGCATTGGATTCGAAATTTGGGCCAAGTGCGATTAGAGTCGTTTTACGGCGAAGCGTTTCCACGACTGCGTTGGAAAAATTCCTATGTCATTTAGTATTTTTGCGGATTTTTCCGAACAACGGAACATTTTTGGACCAACGGGAGGTGACACTTGTCACCCTCGTTGGACGGCAAGAGGAGGCTTGGCACTTGGCGATTGGTCCCTCCTTTTGTGCCTTGCTTTGTGGCTTGTTTTGTGGAGTGTTTTGTGGAGTGTTTTGTGGGTGCACTTGGCTTGATCTTGGCCTTACACTTGCCTTGCACATGGCTTGATCTTGGCCATTGGTTGGCCTTTGGTTTTGCTATAAATACCCCCTCTCTTTGAAGACTTCTTCATCCACTATTCCCTAGCCTAAGTCTTGAGAACCCCTCCTCCTCTTGTTGACTCGTCCAAGAGCCCTCCCCCTTGTGAAGGCCTTTTGGCCGAAACCTTCCCCCTTTGTGAGCCTAAAGCCGAGAACACCCCCCCTCCCTTAGGGTGTTGTTCTCGTGTGGTACCCCCCTTTTGTGGTATTGAAATACTCCTCCAAGTATTGTTATAATGCCCAAAATACCTTAGCCTTATACCTTGTAGTATTCCAAAGTTACCTCTATCGTGAAGTCAGGAAATACTACCTTTTGTCCTTTAGTCTCAAACGAAACCCTAAGGAAACCTTCACTGTTGGTTGAAGTTTTGGAGTAGAAGTTGGTTAGAACTTCTAAGGGTTGTTTGGAGCGGATTGGAGCACTCGGAGTAGGAGCTAAACCTTGCTCAGGAGCGACTTTAAACTCGGATAATTTTTGGGCTTATCGAGGTAAATATCTTGTCCCCCTATTGTAATTGGAAATTACATAAGTGTTGAATATATAGTATTATGGCAATGTCTTTTGACTTAAGCTGAAGAATGAAGAATTGAGCAGTAATCACATAGTAGGATAATAAAGAGAAGAAGCGAATCAGAATTACCTAGGGTTGTATTCTGATGAACTTATGTAGCATTCTTGTGTAGTAGGGTATGCAGCGTCCGGTTAGGCGTGTTAACCCCCCGGTTGGCTTGGTAGCCGACCTCGATGAAGGAGAGATTTCTGCTGTTGCGGGGAGCTTCTGAATTTTTACGTAGAATATGGAACAATGAGATCTAGATGTTAATAAGCGCCTTGTGGCCTTATAGGTTGAAGTACTACGTGTGGTGCGATCGTGGCTTAAGGAGTAGCCACGGTTTGAAGTACTTGGAGCGTTTTGCTAGTAGTCGGCACTCGTCGCGGTATGTGAACCTCTTCCTATCTCTTAGCATGATATGTGTGAACTATGTAGTGCGGTAGACGTCATGTGTTAAGCGTGTTTGATTGTTCTTAAAACATAAAGTGTTTTAACGGCTTTATGGGAAGTTGGTTATAACAGCTTTATGTAGGTAAGAAAATACTTGGTGGTTTTAAAAGGTACTGATGTGAATTATAACTGGCTAGTTATAATAAAGAACTTGATGTATTTCAAAAGATTTATAAATCGTTTTGAAGGGAGAGTAACACTTGGTTTTAAAGGTTTTAAAAAGAGTTATACTAGCTTTATGGGAGTTAAGTGTAAAGTCTTAAGAGGTAAAGAAAATGGTTTACTGATGTTAGAAGTTAAGAGACTTGATCTTATGAGATAAGAGACTTAACTTATATTGTTTTAATGTGGATGTTTGTGTGAAACCTCATTCGTGAGTAATGAGTACTTGGTTTTATTTAAAGGGATAATGTTTTACTGATTTTGGAAATCGAATGTGTATCGACAGGACCAACTGCAGCGTTAATAAAGGAAAATGTATTGAATAATGATGTATCGTATTAAAACCAGTAGAAACCTCCATCTGCATAGAAACTAAGATGAGACAAAATGATATTACATTTTCTAGATCATGGCTGCTGTAATAAGAATGTTGTAAACAAGAATAACCTACTCTCACGCGAGACTTATATTACTCAATTGTTCTAAAAAGAAATCAAGTGATTAAGTTTATGAACTATGAAACCATTTGAAATGAGAAGCTTGAGTAATTGAAACTAGGCAAACCGGAACTTAGGAAAGAATGTTGTTACTTGATTTTGAAAAGGGATGTGGGTTGGTCATTCTTATACTACGGTATCGGGTGACTTTTATAAAAGTAATGGATCTCTTTTGAAAAGAACTTAACGATGTAGTACTTTGGGGTTAAAAACCCGGACTTTGGCATAATATGAAAGTACTTTGAGTTGTGTGAAGCTTGCCTATGCTTGTTGTTGTGAAACTTGCCTATGCTTGTTGTTGTGAAACTTGCCTATGCTTGTGATGATAGCCTTTGTTGTGCGGTGTGGTATTTACGTATTCCGTGTCTCTTGATAGAGAGTAGGTTGACTTGTTGAGAACTTACTTGGGCGTCTTTGGCGGTGATGGAGAATTCCACGGGTATGTTTCCATTTTGATTCTGGTCTTGTTGTTGATGTCACATGGGCATGTCTACACCGTCTGATTCGGCATGTGGCCATGCGCGGGGTTGACCACCAGATATATTGTTATTGAGGTAACATGGACATGTCTACACCGTCTGATATTCGGGGCATGTGGCCATGCGGCCTTGTTATTATTGTTGCAACATGGGCGTGTCTACACCGTCGCATATTCGGGGCATGTGGCCATGCGGCGGGGTTGACGAGATATTGTTATTGAGGTCACGTGGGCATGTCTACACCGTCGCGATTCCGGGGCATGTGGCCATGCGGCCTTGTTATTATTGTTGCATCGTGGACATGTCTACGAGGCGATATTCCGGCATGCGGCCGTGATGCTAACATGATGGATGTTATGGGCGTGAGACCCATAGTTATATTGAGTGGTGACTTTGAGCGTGAGTCCACGACTTGGCTGCTTTATGTTGCGTCGTATTTTGGTTATCATACATGTCTCACCTTGTTAAGCTATTATGATTTCATTCTGATGTTGTGATTTCACATACTTAGTACTGTTGTATCGACCTCCTTGAAGTGCGTTCATGCCGCAGTAGAAGTACATCGGCGTGGATCCTCGCTCTCGTGATCTCGATTCGGCGTTTTGGAAGCTCCGTTTCTCGGAGGCTTATCTTTTGGTATGTGTTCCACGAGTTGTAGGTTCTTGTACATTCGGGTATGGCGGGACCTGTCCGTCATAGTCGTTGTAAATCTTAAGTGCATGCGAAGCTGTTGTGGCGGGGTTGTAAAAGATTAAACTGTTGGGTTTTATGTATATCGAAGGCAAGCTGTTTTGGTTGCTGTCTATTTATTATATCTCTTGTTTCATGATTCATGTTTTATTTTCGCTGGTTTTCTCGATGTTGTATCACTAGGGTGCCGGTAAGGCACGATGCGAGCCCGTTGGGCGTTACAAAGTGGTATCGAGCAGATTAGTCCTCGGAAAGTGTCTACTGACCGTGTCTAGTAGAGTCTTGATTATCGGTGTGTTGTGCACCACATCTATAATCGAGGAGGCTATAGGACATTTAGGATTGGTTTCCATTCTTCTCATTACGAGATCGTGCCTTAGAGGCGTGTTGTAAGTTGGACCTCTCGACGTGTTTCGTTTTACCATTATGCCTGCGAAAGGCAACCGAGGCCAGAAGGGCAAAGCGGCCGAGGAGGCGCTAGTGATTGAGAGAATGCGAGGCGCGAGCGTCGATTGAGTAGTGCTTGACGGCGAGTTTTGCGACGCCGCCAAACAGCGAGTTTAGAGCGCAGCGGTGGCTGCTGAGACTCTGATACACGAGCCTCGATCCCGATGCAGGCGGGAAGATGGATCACAAGAGATGGCCCGATTATTGGCGAGTTGTGGCAGATATGAGGATAAGTGGGCGCAGCGATTCGATTCAGCGGCACTGTAGATGCGCGGCGACGGTTTGAGGCTACGGATTTCCTTAGTTGTAGCGCTTTGAGTTTCTGGTCGAGGCCGAGGATGATCCGCAGAGTTCATCCGTCGATTCTGAGAGGATCGTCACGGGTGATCAAGGCTTGCAGGCGAGTCGGTGACATTTGTTCGCATCGGTGCGTGATACCGATCGATTGGTTTGACTCGTGGGAGCTTTCGGGAGAGCATGCACTTCCGGCCGTTTGGGGCGAGTTTTGAGGGCCTTCTGGCACATTTCTTGCCTCCACAAATGAGAGGGCTCGGTGCGATTTTTGATGTTGAGGCGAGCGAGCGTCTGATTCGGGAGTACAATGTGGAGTTCGACTCATCGGCGGTATGTTCCCGCATTAGTAGCTAGTATGGAGGATCGAGTGCCGATATGTTCGTGGCTCGATGATTACCTGCGAGAGTTGTTCGTGTTTCTCTTAGGGCATGGACGTGCCGCGTTCGTGCTCGTGCGCGGGTGCGAGCGCGCAGATCGGCAGGTGGACCGCTTTCACAAGAAGGCGAGCAATGGATATTTTGGCGACTTTCGAGGCGGACCGCCTCGGCGAACTAGATTATGTACCTCCGCCATTGCGAGTGGTCCTCGCGACGCCGGGACCGCAGGATATTCGAGGCGGTCGGGCTCCCGTGTTTCGAATGTTCGGGAAGTAGGGTGTTGGCGGGCGCGATCCCTACCTCGTGTGGTCGATGTGGTAGACCGCATTTCGGGAGTGTCGTAGTACGAGGAGCTTGTTATTCTTGCGGCCAGCGGGGCCATATGACGAGAAGCCCGGTGCGAGTAGCACGGTAGGATAGCACAGACTACTAAGGCGATTGCGGGCCACGGTAAGTCGCGGTGGAAGTTCGATTTTAGCGGTCCTTGAACCGCTAGTTTGGTATATCCTTAACCTACAGAGTTTTGTGTGTATTGATGTTGTTGATGTGTTTAATGTTATGTTTGGATAGCTTTGTGCTAAAAATGTGATTTAGAAACACAGTTAGTGAAAGGGTAAGTCCTCGGTAGTGTGAGATGGAAGTGGTAGCTTTGCGATGTGAAATAGTAAGATTGTTAGGATCGGGAACAAGAGTTAGCGCGATTGGGGGTCGGGTTGAGGACCATTTGCGGGTCAACCGTAACCGGTTTAGGTGGGGTCGATTCTAGGTGGTCCCGCGGTGGTAGGGTCACGAGGGTGCTAGGCCCAAGTTTAGATGACCATCGTATGAGTTCGTGGATGCGTTCGATCAGAATCAGTTCGTGAAGGCCGGAAATGGCCTTAGGGGAAATCGAGGTTAGGGAGATGACCAAGTTTGGAGGTAGTGACTCCAAGGGTTGGAAACAGAAGCGTTGACAGAAGTGTGGTACGGATACTAGAACGAGTTCGAGTGTTCGTGATGAGTACTACGAGAAGGAGAAGTGAGCGTGTGTTTTGTGGCTAGGTGTGGCATGATTATTTTTAAATGCGTATAGCGGTGAAGACTATCTTGGCGCTTGTTTGTTTGAGACCTAGAAGGAACATTCGGGACGAATGTTTCTAAGGAAGAATGTTATACCCGTATTTCAGTATATGCGTATGGACGTGCGTCTGAAATTTGAGCCTTAAGTTAGGCATTGGATTCGAAATTTGGGCACAGTGCCGATTAGAGTCGTTTTTACGACGAACGTTTCCCACGACTTGCGTTGGAAAAATTCCGCTATGTCATTTAGTATTTTTGCGGATTTTTACGAGCGAACGAACATTTTTGGACCAAAGGGAGGGTGACACTTGTCACCTCATTGGACGGCAAAGGAGGCTTGGCCTTGGCCGATTGGTCCCTCCTTTTGTGCCTTGCTTTGTGGCTTGTTTTGTGGAGTGTTTTGTGGGTGCACTTGGCTTGATCTTGGCCTTACACTTGCCTTGCACATGGCTTGATCTTGGCCATTGGTTGGCCTTTGGTTTTGCTATAAATACCCTCTCTTTGAAGACTTCTTCATCCACTCTTCACTTGCCTAAGTCTTGAGAACCTCCTCCCTCTTGTTGACTCTCGCCCAAGAGCCCTCTCCCTTGTGAAGGCCTTTTGGCCGAAACCTTCCCCCATGGTGAGCCTAAAGCCGAGAACACCCCACCCCCCGCCCTTCGGGTGTTGTTCTCGTGTGGTACCCCCCTATTGTGGTATTGAAATACTCCTCCAAGTATTGTTATAATGCCCAAAATACCTTAATATATACCTTGTAGTATTCCAAAGTTACCTCTATACGTGAAGTCCGAAATACTACCTTTTGTCCTTTTAGTCTCAAACCGAAACCCTAAGGAAACCTTCACCGTTGGTTGAAGTTTTGGAGTAAGTTAGTTAGAACTTCAGGGTTGTTTGGAGCGGATTGGAGCACTCGAGTAGGAGCTAAACCTTGCTCGTGAGCGACTTTAAACTCGGATAATTTTGGGCTTATCCAGGTAAATATCTTGTCCCCCTATTGTAATGTGAAATTACATAAGGTTTGAATATATAGTATTATGGCAATGTCTTTAGACTTAAGAATGAAGAATTAAGAATTGAACAGTAATCACATAGTAGGATAATAAAGAGAAGAATCAGAATTACCTAGGTTGTATTCTGATGAACTTATGTAGCATTCTTGTGTAGTAGAATTGTGCAGCGTCGGTTAGGCGTGTTAACCCCCACCGGTTGGCTTGGTAGCCAGGCCTCGATAGAGAGGAGATTTACGCTTGTTGCGGGGGGAAGTCTTTGCCAATTTTCTGTAGAATATGGAACAATGAGATCTAGATGTTAATAAGCGCCTTGTGGCCTTATAGGTTGAAGTACTACGTGTGGTGCGATCTACGTGGCTTAAGGAGTAGCCGACGGTTTGAAGTACTTGGAGCGTTTTGCTAGTAGTCGGCACTCGTCGCGAGGTATGTGAACCTCTTCCTATCTCTTCTAGCATGATATGTGTGAACTATGTAGTACGGTAGACGTACATGTGTTAACTGTGTTTGATTGTTCTTAAAACATAAAGTGTTTTAACGGCTTTATGGGAAGTTGGTTATAACAGCTTTATGTAGGTAAGAAAATACTTTGTGGTTTTAAAAGGTAACTGATGTGAATTATAACTGGCTAGTTATAATAAAGAACTTGATGTATTTCAAAAGATTTATAAATCGTTTTGAAGGGAGAGTAACACTTGGTTTTAAAGGTTTTAAAAAGAGTTATACTAGCTTTATGGGGAGTTAAGTGTAAAGTCTTAAGAGAGGTAAAGAAAATGGTTTCTCGATGTTGAAGTTAAGAGACTTGATCTTATGAGATAAGAGACTTAACTTATATTGTTTTAATGTGGATGTTTGTGTGAAACCTCATTCGTGAGTAATGAGTACTTGGTTTTATTTAAAGGGATAATGTTTTACTGATTTTGGAAATCAGAATGTGTATCGACAGACCACTGCAGCGTTAATAAAGGAAAATGTATTGAATAATGATGTATCGTATTAAAACCCAGTAGAAACCTCCATCCGCATAGAAACTAAGATGAGACAAAATGATATTACATTTTCTAGATCATGGTCAGTAATAAGAATGTTGTAAACAAGAATAACCTACTCTCACGCGAGACTTATATTACTCAATTGTTCTAAAAGAAATCAAGTGATTAAGTTTATGAACTATGAAACCATTTGAAATGAGAAGCTTGAGTAATTCAAACTAGGCAAAGCTGGAACTTAGGAAAAGAATGTTGTTACTTGATTTTGAAAAGGGATGTGGGTTGGTCATTCTTATACTACGTATCGGGTGACTTTTATAAAAGTAATGGATCTCTTTGAAAAGAACTTAACGATGTAGTACTTTGGGGTTAAAACCCGACTTTGGCATAATATGAAAGTACTTTGAGTTGTGTGAAGCTTGCCTATGCTTGTTGTTGTGAAACTTGCCTATGCTTGTTGTTGTGAAACTTGCCTATGCTTGTGATGATAGCCTTTGTTGTGCGGTGTGGTATTTACGTATTCTACCGTGTCTCTTGATAGAGGCGGTTGACTTGTCGAGAACTTACTTGGGCGTCGGCGATGATGGAGAATTCCACGTATGTTTCCATTTGATTACGGTCTTGTTGTTGATGTCACATGGACATGTCTACACCGTCAAGATGTCCGGCATGTGGCTACGCGGCGAGTTGACCACAATATATTGTTATTGAGGTAACATGGACACGCCTACACCGTCAAGATTCCGGGGCATGTGGCCATGCGGCCTTGTTATTATTGTTGCAACATGGGCGTGTCTGCCGTCACGCAGATTCCGGCATGTGGCCATGCGGCGTGGTTGACGATATATTGTTATTGAGGTCACATGGACATGTCTACACCGTCGCAGATTCCGGGGCGTGTGGCCACGCGGCGCTTGTTATTATTGTTGCATCATGGACATGTCTACACCGGCGATATTCGGGGCATGCGCCATGATGCGAACATGATGGATGTTATGGCGTGAGACCCATAGTTATATTTAGTGGTGACTTTGAGGCGCGAGTCACGACTTGACTATTTTTATGTTGCGTCGTATTTTGGTTATCATACATGTCTCCCGCTTGTTAAGCTATTATGATTTCATTCTGATTTGTGATTTCACATACTTGGTACTGTTATGCTTGACCTCGCCCGGGCTGCGTTCATGCGCAGTAGAGTACATCGGTCGTGGATCCTCGCCTCGTGATCTCGGTTGCGTTTGGGAAGCTCCGTTTCTCCGAGGCTTATCTTTTAGCATGTGTTCCCTGAGTTGTAGGTTCTGTACATTCGGGGGTATGGCGGGGCCTGTCCGTCATAGTCGTTGTAAATCTTAAGTCTCAGAGAACTGTTGTGGCGTGGTTGTAAAAGGATTAAACTGTTCGGGTTTTATGTATATACTGAAGGCAACTGTTTTGGTTGGCCTGTCTATTTATTATATCTCTTGTTTCATGATTCATGTTTTATTTTCCGCTGGTTTTCTCTGATGTTGTATCACTAGGGTGCCCGGGGTAAGGCACCAGTAACGGGCCCGGGTTCGGGGCGTTACAAGAAATCCCCCTAACTTCTTATTAGTCTTATTCATATACACTCTCATTTTAGTTTACTTAAGGCACTAGCATATCTTTTATAAAAATTTGGGAATTTAACCCAAAGTACTACATACTTCCACTCTTTTAAAAATGACTCTTTTTCATATAAAACTTCCGAGATACTATTAACCGTAGTATCAAGTCAAAATTACTTTTCAAGATAAGTCACAATACCTTTAGAAATAAAGTTAGGTTTCTAAATCAAGTGACTCTTTTTCTTATAAAACCATAGGCAATTGATGCCTTAAAAATCAAATTGCCTTTCATTAAATCAAGTCATTTATCTTTCCATAAAGCTAATATAACCAACTTCCCATAAATTCGTTATATTCACTTTATACCTTAGCCAAATACAATTTCCTATCCAAGGGACTTATACGTTTAAAACGGAACAAGTATCACATACTTTAAAACTCTTCAAGTCCCTTAACTTTAATAAAACTTAAGACATCCTTAATACTTTCAAAGAAGTGAGTTAATCTCCTAACTCACCCGACTTGGCTATTCATAAAACTAGTAAAGGATATCAAGGTCTTGTACGTCTACCGTACTATATACGTGCAACTAGTCATGCTCAAAAGATAGGAAAGTTCTACATACCTCTTCGGGTCAAACCACTTGCCAAGTACAATATCCGCCGTAGTATGTCAACCTATAATATCCACAATACGTCTATTAACGCCTTACTTCAAACGTAGAATATTATAAGTGTAAAGTCTCTAAATTCTTCTGAAAATCGGATGACACCTCCTTTGTTTCTACTTACTTTGCCACCTTTTCAAGGCGAATTCAATAACCAAACACGCCACATTTAAGGCCCAATCAATGCAATTAACAATAGGGGATTACACGCCTACTAGACGTGTAAAATTCCGCCCCACAATAGATATCAAACTAATACAAACTACTAGTCCAATTTCGGCCACATTGAGTACAATAACACCAATTCTTATCTAATTTCCATTTCAATCCAAGTTGTTAACATAACATGATATCAAGTCGCAATTGATTATAACCACTATAATCTTCCAGTAAGTAACATGCGACGATTCTAATAAACGACCAAATTGTAATCCAACTTCACAAGGCTTAAATGACATTTCGGATTTAAGGCTACAATCAATCCATAATACTTAAGAAACTTCAACACATATACTTCATGCTAGCAAACATGTAAAGCTAACAACAATATATAATCTTGTAACACTTAAGAGCCAAGATTATTACCTCAATGATTCTTAGTCCAACTCAAATCCGAAGTCGCTCCTTAGCAACTAGAGCCTCTTCAAGAAACTTCAATCCGCTACTTGAGACCCTTAGAACAACACCAACAAATTTCCTTCAAACTTCCAACCAAAACCTAGAAAAGCAACTAGGTTTTCACCTTGCGACTAATACGAAAACTATCTTTTTCCGGGATTTTTCTATTGAGATACACTCACAATACACTCATGAACCTTGGTTTAAAGTGTGGAGCTTAATGGCCAAGAAACAAATTTTTTTCTCTTTTACTTGTAGTGAACCCGAGAGCACAAGCTCTTGTTCTTGAAATTCTTGAAAATTTTTCTAAGTGTGGAACTTAGTCTTGCTACTAGTAGTATTATTTAGCACAATGGAGGGTCAATATGTAAACAAATGGGTGGCTTGGATGAGGTCTTATTAAATATCAAGACTAGTGGTCCCATTGACCAAGTCAACATTGTCAAGCTCTTCAAGTTGCAAGACTTAGTCATCCTACAAAGGTCAAATGACCCTTTAGCCCTTGCCTATTTTCGTCCAAGGCACCATAAGGGGGTGACACGTGTCGCCCTCCCATTCGTCACAATATTACGTTTTCCGATAATTTCATAATTCCGATAAATTTTTACAAGTCTCAAATCTTAACACTTGTGAGTTCTTACGTACGTTCTTAAAACATATCCTGTAAATACGGGGTGTAACAAATCCTCTCTCTCCCTGTCCCCTATCCCCTGTGCATAAGCCTGCATCCTAGCAATATTTATACCTGGCTGAAGGGCCACTCCCAAGCATACAGTAATCATATGACGGTATAGCCCCATCACATAGCGATGAACTCTGTCTGTTATGTCAGCCATAATGGTGAGCGCATACCTGGCCAATGAGTCAAACTCCAGGTTGTACTCTCTGATAGTCCTCCCATTCTGTCTCAATGTCAAGAATCTATCCACGCGGGCTCCCATCATCTCAAGAGGCAAAAAGTGATCCAGGAAGGCCTCTGTGAACTCATTCCAAACAGCTGGAAGAGCACCCTCACCTCTAGACAGCTCCCACGACTCAAACCAGTTCAACGCAATATCGCGTAACCGGTAAGAGGCTAACACAACTGACTCTGTCTCCGAGGTCCTAAGCACTTGCATAGTCCGCTGTATCTGCCGAATAAACTCCTGAGGATCCTCTTCAGATCTCGAACCATAGAACTCGGGTGGATTACAACCCAGAAAATCCCGAATCCTCGCTACCTCGCAGTGGTTAGCTACTCGCTTACGCCGCCGCCACTATGCTAGTCAATAACCCGATATGCTCCGTAATCTCTATACTCGCCTCGGCCGCGGGACTAGAGGCTCGGTATCGAACCTCTGGAGCTACGCCGCCTCGGCCTCTAATATCGCCGGCGTGGTGAACTCACGACCACCCACAACCCTGCATAGTCCGGCCTGAGTCTTAGTAATCCTCTGCGTGCATCACTCAGCGCCTCCGCCGCTTTGCCCTTCTCTGGCACCGGTCGCCTGAGAGGCATAACTGATACATAAGAATAGGTCAGAGAGGATTCAACCTAATAAGACAGCTCTACTGCACGATCTTAGAGAGAGAAGAATGGAAACCAATCCTAGATGTCCTGCAGCCTCCTGATTATAGATATGGTGCATAACACACCGATAATCAAGACTCTACTAGACACGGTCTGTAGACACTTTCCGAGGACTAACTGCTTTGATACCACTTTTGTCACGACCCGACCCCGGGCCCGCGACTGGTGCCCTACCTGGGCACCCCTTTCAGGTATACATCAGAGAATAGCAGCGGAACATACACAACTCATAAAAATAATTAGACAGCAAATATGAACAGGCTAGCCGATAAGGCCGCCTTCCGTGAAATATACATAATCCAAAAAAATAAAGCAAAGACATCTCTCAGATTACCATAACCCTCGCACGGCCGTTCTGACGTGGCCCAATCGTGCCTTACCGCACCCAAGTAGTCATACATCGTAGAAAATCGGAATATAAAACAAGACATGAAACAATTGTAAATGAGACACGCTTCGAGAAAAGGTCGCTTTTCGCATATATATATAACCAAAATCGCGATTACATCTCAACTGCATAACAGACTAATGCACCTCTAAGAAGATAAGCAACTATGGCGGGATAGGGCCCGCCATACCCTCGAATGTACAAAACTATCTACAACAACGGGAGATCATACCCAAAAGTCGAGCCTCAGGAGAAGATGGAGCTCCCGACACCAAAGAAAAAGATCCTAAGGATGCGGATCTAGCATCTCGCTTTCCTTACCTGCGGCGTGACGGCCCGAAGGAGGTCAAGATAACAGTACCAAGTATGTGAAATCAGAAAGTACTTAAATGAAATCATATCATTTTAAAGCCAATTTTACAAATATGTACGAAATAACCAATGTAACCATAGTGCCACATCACAAACAAGAGTAACAAATGGTAAACTATAATGTGTCTTTTCTAGGCTGCGAATGATCGGGCAAGGCCAATCGCCCATAGTATCATTATGCATGCCTAATCTCGACTCCGTAGTCCGCGTAAGCCACCTGGCCCGCATGAGGTATTCCCGCGTCGAGGGTAGCTACTCCGGCATCGCCCCGACTCGTAGTCCGCATGGCCACATAGACCGCATGGCCACATGGACCGCACACCAACCGAACACTCGTAGCTCGCGTAGGTCCCTCGACCCGCATGCAGGTATTCTCGAATCATAGTCCCATTTCCCGAGGTATACCGCGTGGAGGACAAATAACCCCGATATCATGTCAAGAGGTGAGTGATGTAATACTAGCATAACGGCCATCGTTAAACAACATAAGCACAAATCAGAATAACCTCTTTACACAAACGTTACAAGATACTAACACACATAGCATCACAATATGTCTACTCAACAAACCATCTTACTGTATTTTCCAGAAATCAATACAAGTCTTTTATAAACACATAAGTAAACCGTTCCTTTTATCTTTCTTAAGTCGTTATACCTAACTTCCCATAAAGCTAGTATAACTCTTAAGCTTTTGTTTAAAAACCAAGTATTACTCTTCTTTAAAAAATGATTCATAATTCTTTTGAAATACTTCAAGATTCTTATTATTTAGACTCAAGTCAAAAGACGTCAAGTAAAACCATGTTCAGTTAACACACGACGCTCACCGTACTATATATATATTTTAAAATATCATGCTCAAGAGTATAGGAAGAATCACATACCTTCTCGGCGAAATCCACCTGCCAAGTCGAATATGTCGCGCGCAGAGTATCAACCTATAATGGTCAAATACGTCTATCAACGTCTAGACTACTCTGTAGAATATTCTAAGTAGAAGGTTCTTAATTCTACAGAAAATTGGGCAGCGTTTCCCTACCCGGTAAACTATACAAGTTCATCAGAATACATCCCATGTAAGTATGATTTAATTCTCTTCTGTAATACCCTTCTATGTAATTACAGTTCAATTCTCTTCTTTAATATCCTTCTATGTATTTTATACTTATTTCTATACTTCTACAGTATGTATTCTCCAATTACAATAGAAGGATAAGATATTTACCTCGATAAGCCCAAAAATTATCCAAGATATAAGTCGATCCTGAGCAAGGTTTAGCTCCTAATCTGTACGCTCCAATCCGTTCCAAGAAACCCTTATAAGTTTCTACACAACTTCTACTTTCTACTTCAACCAACTATGAAGTTTCTCTTAGGGTTTCGTTTAGTGACTAAAGGAATATAAGGTAGTATTTCCGGACTCTACGTATAGCGGTAACTTTGGAAATACTATAAGGGTTTGGCTACGTTATTTGGGGATAGTAACAATACTTGGAGAGTATTTCTACTAAGAGGGGGCTTTTTGAGACCACTAGGAAGGGGAGAGGGTGTTTGGCCAAGCTCTTCTCAAGAGGGAGGCTTTGGACGAGAGCTTCTCTCAAAGGGGGGAAATTTTGGAGACTTGGAAGATGATTTGTGGATGAAGAAGTCTTCAACTCAAGGGGGGTATTTATAGGACTTTCAAGGGTCAAGATGAAGGCAAGTGGAGGGCAAGTGGAGGGTGGGGATTCACCCATGTGTCCTTATCCATCTACTACACAAAATATCCTACCTAACCTTGACTAATGCAAGGCCACAAAAACGTGCCAAGCGTCGTCTGTTCCCAACTTAAGGGTGACAAGTGTCGCCCTCTCGTTGGTCCAAAATATTTCATCTCTCGGAAAAATCCGCAAAAAATATAAATGTCGCAGCCGTAATTTTCCCTTCGCAAGTCTTGGAAAACGTTTCGTCGGAAAACAATTTGTTTCGTGGGTTGTGCACAAATTTTTGTCCTATGCCTAACTTTAAGGCTTAAACTTTTGTACGTACGCCCTTACGTACATACTCTGGAAATACGGGGTATAACATTCTCCCCTCCTTAGAAACATTCGTCCGAATGTTCCTTCCCAAGACAGATAACGATAAGGTTCCTCATAACTTAAACAGCTTTGCAAATGCCACATGGCCACAATACAAAGACTTAAGCAAATATGACAATGAAAATTTACAAGTAGGAAAGTGAGTTACCGGAGGTGTGGGAAATAGGTGAGGATACTTCGCCTCATGTCCTCCTCGCCTTCCCACGCCATCTCCTCCCGAGCTCGTTCGCCACAAGACTTTGACGGAAGCCACGCCCCGTCCGCAGACGCCTAACGACGATCGACATCGCCATGGGAATCTCCTCATACGATAACCCCTGGTCACACCGGACTCGTCAACGGGTGCACTCTAGATGGATCCCGATACATCTTCAAAGATAGAAACATGAAACACCGGATGCATCGCCTCCGGATCGGACGAGATTCAACTCATAGGCAACCTTGCCTACCCGCGACAACTGATACGCCCAATGTACTCAATGAGTTTCCCTTTCTTCCGAATCTCATCACACCCTTCATGGGTGACACCTTCAGAAAACCCAATCATCAACCTCGAACTCCGCATGCCGACGATGATGATCTGATATGACTTCGGCCGACTCGAAGCCAATAATCGCTCCGGATAAGCTTCTTACCTTATCCATCGCACGATGTATCATGCGGTCCTACTAATCGCACTCGCCACATCAAACCAGCCTATCGGCGATCCGCACTTCCTCCCATACAAGGCCTCATAAGGCGCCATCCGAATCGAGTGGTAGCTATTATTATACTCAACTAGAGGCAAATGATCCTCCTACCACCAAGTCAATAACACAGCTCGCAGATATCCTCGCAGTATGGATAGTGCGCTCTGCTCTGTCCGTCTGCGAGGATGGAATGCGATTTCGTGCTCACTGCGCCCTAAACCCTTCGGAAAGACCTCGAGTTAGCCATAACCGGGCTCTCTGCATGCGATATGATCGAAATAGGGACTCATGCAGTCTCACGATCTCTGATGTAAAGTTCCGCATAATCCTCACCAAAAAAGTCGCCTGGCGGAAGAAAGTGGGCTGATTTCGTCAGCCTGTCGACGATAACCCAGATAGAATCATGTTTCCTCGGAGTGCGAGGTAATCCTGTGATAAAGTCCATGTTGATCACCTCCCACTTCCAGGTCGGGATCTCTATCGCCTGCAATAATCCACCAGGCCTCTGATGCTCTACCTTCACCTGCTGACAACACGGGCACTGAGCCACAAACTCTGCAACGTCCCTCTTCAAGCCATCCCACCAATACACAGATCTGAGGTCGTGGTACATCTTGGTCGACCCCGGATGGATAGAGTAACGCGCGCTGTGTGCTTCCCCTAGAACCTGCTGCCGAAGTCCTGAAATATCTGGGACACACAACCTGCCCTCAAACCTTAGCACCCCATCAGGTGCTACCTCAAAAGGACCCTTCCTCTCACGAAGAGCCGTATCACGATACCGAGTCAAAACCGGATCCTCAAACTGTTGCCTCTTCACCTCCTCGATGATGGAAGACTCGGCAACCTCTCGAACTCGAACCCCACTGCTATCAGAACCAATCAATCGGACTCCAAGGCTCGCTAACTGGTGTAACTCGCGGACCATGCCCCTCCTCTCTGGCTGCACATCTGATAGACTCCCCATCGACCTACGACTAAGAGCATCTGCCACAACATTGGCCTTCCCCGGGTGGTACAGGATGTCAACATCATAATCCTTGAGTAACTCTAACCACCGTCTCTGTAAGTTCACTCCTCTGGTGAAGATATACCGAGGCTCTTGTGGTCTGTATAAATATCCACGAACCCCATACAAATAGTGCCTCCAGATCTTCAAGGCGTGAATCACCGCCGCTACTCCAAATCATGGGTGGGGTAGTTCCTCTCATGCTTCTTAAGCCGGGATGCGTATGTTATAACCTTACCTACGTGATCAACACACATCCGAGCCCGACGCCGACGATCACAATACACTACATAACCGTCGACCTCCGGAAGAGTAAGAACGCGCGGTCGTCGCCTCCTTCAAGAATTAGAAACCCCGCCACAAGCATCACCATCAAACTTAGCCGCCTCGAGTCACCGGTCCACGGTGCGCAGATAAAGCAAACTTCTCTACGAACCGCCGATAATAACCTGCGAGGCCCAGAAAGCTGCGCACCTCTGTCGGAGTAGTAGGTCTAGGCCAAGTCCTGACTGCCTCGATCTTGGTCGTATCCACCCGAATACCATCAGCCCCGACAATATGCCCAAGAAAAGCCACCGAAGCCAACCAAAACTCACATTTGGAAAACTTGGCGTATAATCTGGTCTCGAGAACTCTCAAGACAGCCTCAAATGCTCCGCATGCTCCGCTCTGGCAGAATAAACCAAGATGTCATCAATGAACACTATCACAAACGTGTCTAAAATGGCTTGAACACTCGGTTCATCAAATCCATGAATACTACGAGCATCGTCAACCCAAAAGACATGACCACTGAACTCATAATGCTCGCAGTCGGAATGCATCCTAGGGACATCCGCCTCTCTAACACGCACTGATGATAGCCCGATCGCGGATCAATCTTGAGAAACATCTCGCACCACGCGCAATTGGTCGAACAAATCATCAATCCCGGAAGGGGTTATCTGTTCTTAATGATCACCTTGTTCACCGTCAGATCAACACATGCGCGGCCCCGCCCTTCTTCTTCACGAACAATACCGGCGCTCCCTGGAGAAACACTAGGCCTTATGAAGCATTTCTCCAAAGAAATCTCTCGGTGGTCCTTCAACTCTCTCAACTCGGCAGTGCCATTACGTATGGCGGAATGGAAATAGCCGAGTGTCCGAAGCACATCGATACAAAACTCTATCTCCTCTCGTGAGGGATACCCGAGGTCATCCGAAATACATCCGGGAACTCTCGACCACAGAATCGAAAATCTGCACCGCACCTCGATTTAACACCGAACGAGATGGTAGATATACCCTTCGCACTATCTTCCTAGCCTTGAGGTAGGAAATAAACCTACCCTCGGCGATATAGTGTTCCCCTCGACAACCGGCTCTCAGAAATCGGAACCGCATTACTCTCTCTCCTGCAGCCTACATTGGCGTAGCAAGTTTAGCCAATCCATACCCATGATCACATAGAAATCGGTCATATCCAACTCTATCAAGTCGGCTGGTCCGACGATCGCATATGGTCACCGGACAAGCCCTATATACCCGCCGAGCTACCATCGAATCACCCATTGCGTAGCTACTCGAAAGGGTCTATGGACTCGTGCACTATCCCTATCCTACTAGCAATAAGGGGAGATATATGGGACGGTAGAACCCGGATCTATCAAGGCATACACGCTACAACATGAATCGATAAAGTACTGTGGCGACATCGGTGAGGCCTCCGGTCTGCGGCCGGACAAGGCATAAATGCGGTTCGAGGACCGCTAGAATCGACCGCGCCACGACCTCTGCGCGACCTGCTGGCCCATGAGTACCACGCCCTCGGCGAGTAATCGTAGGAGATGAAGAAGACCGGCGAAAGACCTGTAGTCGACTCTACCCTCTGCGCTGCCTGGACAGCTCGCAGTGACCTGTGCCGCAATCGTAACAAACTCTGGAGTAGTACCACAATTCCGTAATGGATCTACCGTGACGGCCACTGAGAGGGTGGTCTCGATCGCCCGCACTCTGCTACCCGACGCTCAAGTCCTGGGGCCCCGTCCGCCGAAGACGGTGTAGGAGTGCTCGAGCCGGCGTGGTGCAAATCTGACTGGCTGAGGCCGCCCACCCGAGGCTACCAAAAGACCTGCTGTTTGGCCTTCTTCGTTGTCTGTCACAACCTGCCGACCTCTACGCCTCGCATCCAAGTGCATGAGCTCGCATAAGGGTAATGTCCATGCTCGGTCAAGAGCCACACCCGCACAAGACTTCGCCATATAATCATCTAGCCCGGCGACGTAGCGGTGTACCCGCCCTCCATATCTGCTACCAACGCAGGAAATATCGAGCCAACGAATCGAACTCAACGTTGTACTCCCAACTGCGGCGCCTCTCGCCAAAGCAAAAATATGTCGGCTGCGTGCCCTCATCTGCGGAGGCAAGAAGTGAGCGAGAAAAGCCTCGAGAACTCATCCAGTAGTTGGGACGCGTGCTCTCCCGATAACTCCCACGAATCAAACCAATCGATCGCTATATCACGCAGCCTACGTGAACCAAGATCACGGACTCGGTCTCGAAGCCTTGATCACTCGCGACGATCCTCAGAATCGACGGATGAACTCCTGCGGATCATCCTCAAGCCTCGATCCGTAGAACTCTGGAGGACTACAACTCAGAAAATCCTGTAGCCTCAAACTATCGATCTCGTGAACCACGAACCTTCTGGGCATCTGCTGCACGCGACTTATCCTCATATCGGCCACGATCACGCCGCATGGTGGGCCATCTCGTACTCCTAACTCCTCTCACCGGTGTGGGGCGGAGGTCGATCGTGGTCTCTTTGGGGCCGGGCGTCATGGAACTCGCCGCCCGAGGTATCGCCGGTATAGGCGGGCTCGAGCCCTCGTGACTCTCGGTGTCCTACTAGCGCCTCCCTCGCTGCCTTGCCCTCAGGCGGGTTGCTTTACGTGGAGGCATAATCACTGCAGGTAAAAGGAATACGTTAGAGGTCCAACTTATAACACAGGCTAAGGCACGATCTCGAGTGAGAAGAATGGAAACCAATCCTAAATATCCTATAGCCTCTCGATTATAGGTGTGGTGCACAACACACCGATAATCAAGACTACTAGATACGGTGCGTAGTCACTTTCCGAGGATTAACGCTCGATACCACTTTTGTCACGACCTGAGTTCGGGCGTGGCGGTGCCTTACCCGCACCCAAGTAGTCATACATCGTGAGAAAATCGATGGAATATAAAAACAAGACATGAAACAATTGTAAATGAGACACGCTTTACGAGAAAAGGTCGCCTTTCTGCATATATATATAACCAAAATCTGGCAGTTACATCCCAACTGTACAATAGGACTACAGACCTCTAAGAAGATAAGCAACTATGGCGGGATAGGGCCCCGCCATACCCTGAATGTATAAAACTATCTACAACAACAGGGAGATCATACCTAAAGTCGAGCCTCGGAGAATATGAAGCTCCCGACACCAAAGCAAAAGATCCTAAGGATGCGGATCTAGCACGCTTCTTACCTTGCGGCATGAACGCAAATCAAGGAGGTCGCATAACAGTACCAAGTATGTGAAATCAGAAAGTACTTAAATGAAATCATATCATTTTAAAGCCAATTTTACAAATATGCGAAATAACCAATTTAACTGCACATAGTGCCACATCACAAACAAGAGTAACAACAGTAAATCAGAATGTGTCTTTTCTAGGCCGAATGATCAAGCAAGGCCAATCGCCCATAGTATCATTGCATGCCTAATCACGGACTCCTCGTAGTCCGCGATAAAGCACCTAGGCGCGTGAGGTATTCCCGCATCGAGGTTAGCTACTCCCGGCATCGCCCCGACTCGTAGTCCGCATGGCCACATAGACCGCATGGCCACATGGACCGCACACTAACTCGAACTCGTAGCTCCGCATAGGTCTCCTGGACCCGCATGAGGTATTCTCGAATCATAGTCCCAGACTGCCTGAGGTATACCCCGCATCGGAGGGCAACTTAACCCCCGGTATATCATGTCAAGAGGTGAGTGATGTAATACTAGCATAACGGCTTATCGTTAAACAACATAAGCACAAATAAGAATAACCTCTTTACACAAACGTTACAAGATACTAACACACATAGCATCACAATATGTCTACTCAACAAACCATCTTACAGCACTTTCCAATCAATACAAGTCTTTTATAAACACATAAGTAAACCGTTCCTTTTATCTTTCTTAAGTCTTTATACCTAACTTCCAATAAAGCTAGTATAACTCTTAAGCTTTTGTTTAAAAACCAAGTATTACTCTTCTTTCAAAAATGATTCATAATTCTTTTGAAATACTTCAAGATTCTTATTATTTAGACTCAAGTCAAAAGACGTCAAGTAAAACCATGTTCGCTAACACACGACGCTCACCGTACTATATATATATTTTAAAATATCATGCTCAAGAGTATAGGAAGAATCACATACCTTCTCGCGAAATCCACCGCCAAGTCGAATATGTCGCGCAGAGTATCAACCTATAATGGTCAAATACGCCTATCAACGTCTAGACTACTCAGAATATTCTAAGGTAGGTTCTTAATTCTACGGAAAATTGGGCAGCGTTTCCTACCCAGAACTATACAAGTCATCAGAATACGGTCACATGTAAGCATGATTCAATTCTCTCTCAGAATACCCTTCATGTAATTACGTCAATTCTCTTATTTAATATCCTTCTATGTATTTTATACTTATGTCTATACTTCTACAGTATGTATTCTCCAATTACAATAGAAGGATAAGATATTTACCTCGATAAGCCCAAAATTATCCAAGATATAAGTCGATCCTGAGCGAGGTTTAGCTCCTAATCTGTACGCTCCAATCCATTCCAAGAAACCCTTAGAAGTTTCTACACAACTTCTACTTTTTACTTCAACCAACTATGAAGTTTCTCTTAGGGTTTCGTTTAGTGACTAAAGGAATATAAGGTAGTATTTCCGGACTCTACGTACAGAGGTAACTTTGGAAATACTATAAGGGATTGGCTAAGGTATTTGGGGATAGTAACAATACTTGGAGAGTATTTCTACTAAGAGGGGGGGGATTTTGCCGAGACCACTAGGAAGGGGGGGGAGAGGGGTGTTTCGGCTAAGCTCTTCTCAAGAGGGGGGGGGAGGCTTTGGACGAGATCTTCTCTCAAAGGGGGGACAGTTTGGAGACTTGGAAGATGATTTGTGGATGAAGAAGTCTTCAACTCAAGGGGGGTATTTATAGGACTTTTAATGGTCAAGATGAAGGCAAGTGGAGGGCAAGTGGAGGGTGGGGATTCACCCATGTGTCCTTATCCATCTACTACACAAAATATCCTACCTAACCTTGACTAATGCAAGGCCACAAAAACGTGCCAAGGTCGTCAGTTCCGACTTGAGGTGACAAGTGTCGCCCTCT
Source organism: Przewalskia tangutica (assembly GCA_029844215.1). Lineage (NCBI taxonomy): Eukaryota > Viridiplantae > Streptophyta > Magnoliopsida > Solanales > Solanaceae > Przewalskia > Przewalskia tangutica. The sequence continues at coordinate 2,034,946 of JAQGDG010000029.1, forward strand.
CGTTGGTCCAAAATATTTCATCTCTCGGAAAAATCCGCAAAAAATATAAATGTCGCAGCCGTAATTTTCCCTTCGCAAGTCTTGGAAAATGTTTCGTCGGAAAACAATTTGTTTCGTGGGTTGTGCACAAATTTTCGTCCTATGCCTAACTTTAAGGCTTAAATTTTTGTACGTACGCCCTTACGTACATACTCTGGAAATACGGGGTATAACAAACCCAATCCACAAATATGACTACAGACCTCTAAGAATAACAACTGTGATGGGACAGGGCCCCGTCATACCCCTGAATGCACATAAATTTACAACATCAGGGAAACCGTACCAAAAGACAAGCCTCCGGAGAAATGGAGCTTCTGATACCTGATCAGTGATCCTAAGAATGAGGATCCACCACCTGTTTACCCCTACCTGCGGCATGAACGCAGCCCCCCGAGGAAAGAGGGTCGAGCATATGTACCAAGTATGTAAAATCAGAAAATATCGTAATTTACATCATAAGTCTAAAATAAAGTGGATACATGTATGATAATCAAATTAACGATAATCGCCTTACAAACAATGAGAGTAAAATATACATTTCCGGTTCTTAAAAATAGGAAGTCGGTGATTAACCTAGGACTATCCGCCCGTAGTATTATCACACAATCCTACTCCTGGACTATTTCACCCGCATAGGCCGTATGTACCCGCATGAGGTAACTTCCTCGCATAGGACTGGTCTTCCCCGCATAGGACTCTATCACCCCCATGAGCTCTACGGACTCGCATGAGGTATTTCTCGCATCATGGGTAGCAAATCCACGGAATATGCAAATGCCACAAGCCCGGGCAATGACCCCGTAATGAACAATATATCACAAGCACAACCGGCTACTATAAATAACATAAACAAGTTAAGAAACCCTTTAACTTCTCATTGACTTAATTAGCATATACTCTCATTTCTTTTAACTTAAGGCACTATCGTATCATAAAAGATCCGGGAATTTAACCCAAAGTACTACGTACTTTTATCCTTTTAAAAATGACTTCTTTTTCAAATAAGACTCCAAGATACTAATAACCGTAGTATCAAGCCATACTTACTTTTCAAGACAAGTCACAATACCTTTTAGAACTACATTTAAAGACTTCTAAATCAAGTGACTTCTTTCTTTAAAACCTTAAGCAATTGACGCCTTCAAATCAATTTGCCTTTCTTCATTTCAAGTCATTTATCATTATTTACATTACTAGAGTAAACCACTCTTTCAACTTTCCATAAAGTTATTATAACCAACTTCCCATAAAGTCGTTATACTAACTTTATACTTTAGGCAATTTCATTCTTCTTTATATCCAAGAGACTTATACTTTCAAAACAAAACAAGTATCATATACTTTCAAAATACTTTAAGTCTCTTAACTTTTAGAAACTAAGATATCCTTAATATTTTTAAACAAGTGAGTTAATTCTCTAACTCAAAAAGTTCCACATACCTCTTCGGTTCAATACACTTGCTAAGTCCAATATGCCGTATGTAGTATGTCAACCTATAATGACCATAATACGTCTATTAACTTCTAACTTCAAACGTAGAATATTCTAAGTGCAAAGTCACTAAATTCTACGGAAAATCGGACAGCACTTCCTTTGTTTCTACATACTTTTCCACCTTTTTCAAGGCCCGAATTCAATAACTAAACACGCCACATTTAAGGCTCAACAATGTAGTTAACAATAGGGGATTACACGCCTAACAAGACGTGTAAAATTCCTCCCCACAATTGATATCAAACTAGTCCAAAAGACAATGTCATTTTCGGCAATTTGAGGTACAACAACACAAAGTATTTTCCAATTCCTTTTTAATCCAAGTTGTTTAGTATAACATGTTATCAAGCTGCAATCGATTATAACAACTACAATCTTCAAGTAGATAACATGCGATGATTCTAATTATCGACCAAATTGTATTTCAATTTCAAATGGCTAGCAATGTCAAATCGGATTTAGGTTTCCAATATCCATAACACTTATCAATCTTCAATACATATACTTCATGCTAGTTAAAATGTAAGGCTACAACAATATGTAATCTTATAATACTTAAGAGAACAAGATTGTTACCTTGACGAGCCTTAATCCAACTTCAAGATCCGAAATCGCTCCCTAGAAACTTAGAGCCTCTCCTTGACACTACAATCCGCCACTTGAAGCCCTTAGAATATCACAAACAACTTTCCTTTAATTTCCAATCCAAACCTATGAAAGCGACTTAGGTTTTCACCTTGCGACTAATACAAAAACGACACTTTTCCGGGATCTTTCTATTGAGATACCCTTACAATACCCTTATGAACTTTGGTTTAAAGTATGGAGATTATAGAACAACAAACGAAATTTTTTCTTCTTGGAACCCTAGTGAACCCGAGAGCAACATTGTAGTCTTCAGAGTTTTCTTCAAATTTTTCTAAGTGTAGAAACCTTGTCTTGCTACTAGTATGTTTAAATAACACAATGGAGGGTCAAGATTAGCATAAATGGGTGGCTTGGATGCATTCCACTAAAAGATCAAGCCAAGTGGCCCTTGGACTTAGTCAACATTATCAAGCTCTTAGCCTAGCAAGACTTGGTCATCTTAACATTGGCCAAATGACCATTTTAGCCTTGGTCCATTCGACCATGACCATCCAAGGGGTGTGACACGTGTCACCCTCCCGTTTGTCTCAATATTTCGTTTTCTGACATTTCCATAATTCCGATAAATTTTTACTAGTCCCAATTCTTAACATTTGAGTTCTTACGTACGTTCTTATAAGCATGTCCTGGAATTACAGGGTGTAACAATAGTAGTGGACACTCAGTCATACAAAGTCTACGGGTGACTGGAGTGGGCCAGATCCAGCTCATGACAGGACGATAGTAGACATTCAGTCATACGAAGCCTACGAGCGACTGGAGTGGGCCAGAGTTTCCAGATCTTAAATGATTTGAAGGCCAAAAGAAAGGCATAAATTGGACACTCAGTCTGCCAAGGAAACTGGAGTGGGCCAGAGTATCTAGACATACGATCCAGTTATGCCCTAACCACGGGCAAGAGGTTGTTAATGTGAAGCAATGCCACTTCTAAACTAGAAGGAGTTAAAGAGGTTGTCCTCAAAAGTACGTAAGGGAATGGGATCACTCTAACAAGAGGTGATATATGTCCGAAACGTGGTTCGAGGATGTTGTTGGTCAAACTGGATTGAGTCTACTCCAACAGGTCTATAATAACTAAGAGTGGTACAGTAAGATTGTAGCCAAATGAATAATATATTTGCAATCTGTGCATCTATGCCTTCATATATTAAGACACGTTAAATAGAAAGTCATTCAAAGCTAACTATGTTGAGATTGTTGTCATCTGTCGACATAAACCCTCAAATGAATGTGAGGTAGGTGAAGAGGCAAAATCATCTTTCCATTCCGTCGAAGGAATAGAGAAAGAAGCACCGCTCCTCTATAACATAGTCATGCCTACGTGGGTAATTTGATACTTGTACAAATAGAGGGGGGAGACAGGTACTATGTGATCTTTAACGTATTGCATCTTTTGTTTGTTGAAAAGCAAAGATGAAGTTGTTGAAGCGGATGATCACTTCAAAGCAGAAGTTGAAAAGCTTACGGATTGAGAAATTCGTAGTGATAGAGGGGGAGAATACGAAGCATCATTTATCAAACGACTACTTCTTACTCACCTCAGTCTAATGATATTAGCCAAGTGTAGATCTGTATGCCCAAGATATTTGGGGCAAGGTGATCCTTATCGCTAATGTTATTCTCAATAGAACTCCGCATAAGGATAATCCTTCATGTGAAACATGGAAAGAATCCTGTCTACAAATATTGTGATATGGGGTAGTGTGGCAAGTGTTGAGATACCAAAGAAAAACTAGGTCAATTAAGACCTAAGACTGTTGATAGTATATCCACTGGATCTGCAAAGAATAGTAGTGCATATCGCATTTTGGTGAAAAAGAATGCTGAATTCTTTGAAGAAAATTTTCCTTAAGAAGAAAAAAGTAGTAATTGCTCAAGATTAAGAAGAACCCACGACTGCCTGACTGTCCGGAACTAGACGTTTCAGATCTATAGGACTCGAAAGTTGCTGACTATCTAGAGCTTAATGCTCTAAATCTACATAACTCATGGATTCTAGATATTGAATCGAGACATAGCAAAAAGATGGGACAAAGACTTGTTTCAGGCCTTCTAGCTTATATGGTTGAGAATGAACCATGGACAATTAACAAATGATTGTCATCTCCAGAAGCACTACTTTGGAAAGAAACTAAAAAGAGAAAAATAGACTCTATCAGATAGAACCACACTTGTGTGATGGTTGATCTTCCTTCGGGAAAAGAACCTCTGGGTTGTAAAAGTGGATACTCAAATTGAGTACAAGGTTAGATGGATCTACTGACAAGTATAAGGCCTCAACTACTTGGATATGTGCTCCTATGTGAATAGTTTAACCTCCAGGGTCACCGCAGTATTGCATGACATAGATGTTGAGACAACCTTCCTAACCGGAGAGTTGGTTTGATGGACTGTTGGGCTTCTTCCTAAACTTCTATTTTGGTCCCTGAAATGATTACATTTTTGTCCTGGAAGTTTCAGATAAAATAGAAAAATGAATCCGACTACAGAAATATTGACTCTGAAGCTAGAAAGCCAACAGTTGGAAAACCAAAAGTCCGAAAGTGGAAGAAGAAAGTGATTCGGAACAACCCGATGGGTATGTGGTTCCAGGAAAGAGAAGAGAGTTTGTCGACTTGTCAAATCTCTGTGCGGGCTGAAACAAGCCCCAAAGCATTGACATGAAACATTTGACAGTACTCCACTATCGAAGGGTTTCTCCATTAATGAGTGTGATAAATGTGTCTACATGAAGGTAATTCTGACTCGTTCGTCATGAAGTGCCTTTACGTAGACGACATGTTGATCACAGGGAGAGGTCCTGGGTTGATCCTAGAGACTAAAAGTATGTTGAAATGATGTTTCTATATGAATGATATGGGTATTACAGATGACATCTTAGGAATTGGGAATTCCAAGACATCTAACGAACTGGTCTAAACTAAGCTCATTTGTGATGTGTTTTGACAGTATCGTTGAAGTCACCGATGGATATGACTCATAGAATTGATTGGAATCATGGTGCACCCATATATCAGGAGCGATAGACGCAGGTCACGTGTAGTTCAATGTATTTTAAATACTACAACTGACTTGGCATCGGCTCATACAGAAGATCAGTAGAACTAAGGTTTACTCGTGATTCTGGAAATGACCAATAGAAGGCGTTAAGTAGGATGTGATGACATTTGAATTATTCGTCTATCTATTAGTTATGGTATTCTGGATGTCCAGCGGTTCTGGAAGAACACAGTGATGCAAACTGGACGTCAGATCTTGAAGAACACCAAAGCCACAAGTGATATGCATGGTGTGTCTTTGGAAAATCCTCTAAGCAAATTTGCATTGGCCGATTCGTGATGGAATCGGAGTTTATCGCTTTGTACAAAGCATGATGAGATGTTGAGTAACTTTACAACCTCTTGAGGATGTCCCTGTTACACCCCGTAATTCCAGGGCAATGAAATGAGAACGTAATTCAGGAAATAAGATTTGAATGTTGGAAGGAAATTATATTTACATTTTCTATATGGAATAATTATGGATACAATAAATGTGACGACGAGAAATAATACTAGTAGTTGAATTCTTTCCAAATGGAGTTATGGACATAGTGTAGAATAATTAAGTCTTGGCATTGTGAAGTAAGAGGCCATCAAAAATTACAAGATTTTGGCTAAGTGTGGGAGATATTTTGTGAAGGGAAAGACAAGAGGGGTTCATGGGTCCCCCTCCACTTGTGCTATATACACCAATTATATACAAGGCTTGCAAGACTTTTTTGCCTTAGCTCACAAATATCTTCATCCTTAAACTCTTTTCTCTCTTCTTTTCTCCTACAAGTTTCGAAAATTCCATAGCCAAGTGAAGAACAAGATCAACTTATTTTCCAAGATTAAGCACCTTAACTAAGTTCTATGCCAAGTTAAATACTCCAAGGCAGTGGTCACGGTTTGGACCAATTCTGGCCAAGAAAAACCCTAAGCTTGGGATGAACTTTTTGGAAGATAAACAAGAAAGTAAGATGGTTACAAGCTTGTAGAGGATACATGTGTGTTATTGTAAGGTGAAGAAGTGATGTGAAAGTGAAGCAGTTTGGCCGAGACTTTGGGGACTGTTTTGGCTAAAAATAAGGTAAGATTTCTTCTTCCTCTTTGAGAATAATGGAAGTTAAATAATGTTAATTAAGGGATGAACTTGTATTAAGTGAAATGGAGAATAAGAAGTGCATGTCACAGTTTTGGCAAGTTAGTTGAATTGTGGGACTGTTTTGATATATTGGATTCGTTGGTTATTGTTGTTGTTATTGTCACTTATTGCATGTTAAAATGAAGGAATTTTGTTATTGAAAGTTGATATGGTTTATATAAAAGTGTTGATGAAGGGCTTTGGTATTAAGCCTTGTTGGCCGAAACTGCATGAAACTGTGCGACGTTGTTGTGCTATTTTAGGGACTGTTTTGTGAAGTTATAATGCTGGAAATTTAGTTACAATTATGCATGTTTAATTTGGTAATTGCTAACATATGTCCAAAAGGAATAAGGGTATAGGAAGGTGTAGAAAGGCTTCACATTTTACCCTCGTTGTTGTTGGAAATTGGACTGTTTTAGTGGACTATTTTTATATGGATTAAGAGGTCGGATTAACATCAGAAGTAGGTGTGTGAATCACCTTGGTTGTTGTTTTGAACTACCCTTAATTGGTATTTGGTTATTGATGTTATTGTCCTTGTTTGAAAGTTGTGGATGTGAGTATATATAGGGGAAGTGCCGCCCAAATTTTTATATGAAAGGAGAGTCATTATGTGGTATAGCGTATACTAGTATTCATGAAGTTGAATAGACGTGTTATTTTTGTTATAGGTTGAAGTACTAATTGGGACGTATTCTACTTATCGTGTTGGTATAGCCGATAAGGTATGTGAAACTATCCTTTCTTCTTTTGGCATGATGTATATGACATGGGTGTACGGCGGACGTACGTAATTCCATTGAATCCTAATTTCTATTGATACATGATATGATAGTGCCTTGAATTTTCTAAATGAAAGTTATTCTATTTATTCCATTGAGAGTCAAAAATGATTTTACCGCGTCCCAGAAAGGGCCGGGCAGTATATGATTTTATTGAGAGTCAAAAGATGATTTAAATTGTACAAGGTTGCTCATGATAGCTATTCGTGCAAGTGTTATTATTTCATTTCCCCGAGTCCCATGATGGGCCGGGACACGTTATATGTACATATATGATGATGGTAAGCTCACCGAGTCCCATAATGGGCCGGGATATGTTATATGATTTCACCGAGTCCCAGAATGGGCTGGGATACGTTATATGATTCCACTGAGTCCCTCACTAGAGGGACGGGACATGTTATATGTAAATAGTAAATGATTCCATGGACATGTATCCATGATGCCGGTATATATACCCATGAACACTGAGACCCTCACTAGGGGGTCGGGTACGGTATGTATATGATTCCATGGACATGTATCCATGATACGAGTATAGATACTCACGACAGTATATGATTTCATAGGCATGCTTCCATGATGCGGGTATAGATACCCATGACAGTATATGACTCACACTTTTTAAAAAAGGCACAGTTGATTCTCACTTTTTAAAAAAGGCACGGTTAACTCTCTATTTTATATGGCACGGGTGGATCTGGTATTTTGATTATCATACTTGTACCTGTCATCTTGTGGGCTGTTATGAGCTTTTTTACAGTACTTATTGTTTACATACTTGGTACATTGTTGTACTAGCCCCCTTCTCCGAGGGGGCTGCGTTCATGCCCGCTGGTATAGGTACTCAGTTTGGTGATCCTCGAGCTTAGGATCCTTGCCAAGCTTTTTGAGATAGGTCCATTGTTCCGGAGCCTATCATTTTGGTACAGATCTTTGATTATAGGCTTATGTATATTCAGGGGTACGGCGGGGCCTTGTCTTGTCACATTTCATTATCGAATTCTTAGAGGTCTACAGATAGGTGTGGGTGGTAAATGTGTATTTTGACATGTATATGTTGTAGTTCGTTTTGGACATATTCTGTATATAGTAGCAGCCTTGTCGGCTTGCCTATTTTTATAAAAATGAGTTACTATTATAGTTCAGGGGACATGATCCCTTTGTTATATGGTGTTACGAGTCTCAGTCGGGTATATGTGATGTATGGGTATAAGGGTGCCCAGGTAGGGCACCAGTCGCGGCCCGTCGGTTTGGATCGTGACAAAAGTGGTATCAGAGCAGTTCGTCCTCGGAATGTCTGCAGACCGTGTGCAGTAGAGTCTTGGTTATCGGTGTGTTGTGCACCACACCTATAAATAGGAGGCTACAATACATTTAGGATTGGTTTCTATTTTCCTTACTCTAAGATCGTGTGATAGAGCTATGTTGTTAGGGTAATCCCTCTCTAACAAAGTATTGTATTTCATCTACGCCTTCAAAGAAAGCGACAGCGGCCTAGAAGGGGAATATATGGACTTTGTATACAAGTTGGTAAGATTGTCGTATAGTTGGTGTGGTGATGACGTGCATCTATACGAACATATTTATTAGGGCCATGTGTGTGTTGCCTGAAGTGATTGTGGGTTACCGTGAGTTGATTAAGCTTTAATAATTGCTTGGAAGGTATAACACAGTTTAATGAATCCACATCAAGGCATAGTTGTTATACCCCGTAGTTCCAGGGTATGTATGCGAGGACGTACGTACGAGAATACGACAGAAAGATTGGAAAGGAAGAAAGAGGTGATTTTTCCACGGAAAAGTTTCCGGTTTTTGTGAAGGAAAAAGGTTCGTTAATGGGAATTGGATTCCCAGATTTGGTATTCAGACTTCTTAGATTATATTAGAATTATGGAATTTTATTTTTGGAAATGGTCACGTGGGGCCCACGGAGAAATTCTGGCTTTGTGGGGCCCGCTTTGATTTTGAGATTTTGGCGTTATGGATATTTTCTAAGACGAAATATTTTGATTTAATCGGGCGACACGTGTCACCCCCATGTGGCACCCTTGGGCCGAAATATGTTTGTGCACAACACCCGGTTAGAGTCGTTTTTAAACGCTCTACCTAACTACGGGCGGTAAATTTGGGCTATGTCATTTAGTATTTTTGCGGATTTTTCCGAGAGACGAAACGTTTTGGACCAACGAGAGGGCAACACTTGGCACCCTCTCGTTGGTGGACTTGAAGGGGCGTTAGGGCCGATTGGATGGGCAAGGGTTGCTAGATATTTGTGTAGATTTTTGTGAGGGTTTTGGGGAGTAGGGTCTAGGGGCACTTGGGCATATCTTGGCCTCCACTTGCCCCACTTGGCTAGATCTTGGCCCTTGGTTGGCCTTTGCTTGGCCTATAAATACCCTCCCCCTTTGAAGACTTCTTCATCCATTCCATAATTTCCAAGTCTTGAAAACCTCCCTCCCTCCTTGTTGGTTTCGTCCCTCCCCTCTTCCTTTGTGAGGCCTTGGCCGAGGGGTGCACCCCCCCTCCTAGAGGCCTTGGCCGAGGGGTACACCCCCCCTCCTAGTAGTGTGGCCGTGGGGTACCCCCCCCTAGCCTAGTTGCTTTCGTATAATACCCCCCCCTTTGTGGTGTAGAAATACTCTCTAAAGTATTGTTATAATGCCCAAATTACCTTAGCCGTATACCTTGTTGTATTCTAAGGTTATACCTATACGAAAAGCCCAGAAATACTATTATACTTCCGTGACCACAAAACCAAACCCTAGGAAAATCTCCATAGTCCGGGAGTATTGTGTGAAGTTGGTTAGAACTTCTAAGGGTGGTTCAGAGCGGGTTGGAGCGCCGAGTCGAGCTAAACGATTGCCGTGATCGACTTTATACTTGGATAATTATGGGCTTATCGAGGTAAATATCTTGTCCCTCTATTTGTAATTGGAAATTACATGTCGTTAGATTATATAGTTGAAGTATACTATATATAGAACTAAGCTTAGTACTGCGGCAATGTCTTTTGACTTAAGCCTGAAGAACTGAACTGTAATTACATAGGACTGTATTACAGTAGACTTGTGTAGTAGTACTGTGGAGTAGAATTGTACCCATTCGGGTTAGATGTATAACCCCCCCTGGTTGGCTTGGTAGCCGGCCCCGTTAGAGGAGGAGATTTACGCTGTTGCGGGAGAGTCTTTGAATTTTCTGTAGAATGTTCTACGATGAGATCTAAATGTTAATAAGCGCCTTGTGGCCTTATAGGTTGAAGTACTACGTGTGGCGCGATCTACTTGGCTTAAGGAGTAGTAAACGGTTGGAAGTACTGAGCGCTTTGCTATTAGTCGATACTGCCGCGGTACGCGAACCTCTTCCTATCTCTTCTAGCATGATATGTGTGAACTATGTAGTACGGTAGACGTACATGTGCTAAACGTATTTGATTGGTTTAACACATAAAGTGTTATAACGGCTTTATGGGAAGTTGGTTATAACAGCTTTATGTTGGTAAGAAAATACTTGTGGTCTTTAAAAGGTAACTGATTTGAACTATAACTGGCTTGTTATGTGTTAATAAAGGACTTGAAGTATTTCAAAAGAGTTTTGAATCATTTTGAAAGAAGAAGTAATACTTGGTTTTTGAAAAACTTAAGAGTTATACTAGCTTTATGGGAAGTTAGGTATAACGCTTAAGAATGTTTCTTGATTTCGAAATCGAATGTATCGACCAACCACCGCAGCGTTAATAAAAGGAAATGTTTTGACTAATTAAGTATTATTAAAACCGAGAGAAACTTCCATCCGCATAGAAGCTAAGATGAGACAAAATGATATTTCCTAGATCACTACAGTAATAAGATTGTTATAAACAAGAATATCTACTCATATAAGACTTATGTTTCTCCGATTGTTTAAAGAGAATTATATTCTTAAATGAATAAGGCTATGAACTACTAAACCTTTCTAAAATAAGAAACGTGAACATTTGAAATTAGGCAAACTTGGACGCTTGGAAAATAATGTTGTTACTTGATTTTACAAAGGTAAGTGTTTTGGTTTATTTAAAAAACAAATACCTATTTTATACTACGGGTATTGTGTGACTTATGTGAAAGCAATCGGATCTTTTAAAAGATTTAATGTATGAAGTACTTTAGGGGTAGATACCGAACTTGTTAGCTTAAAGTACCTTGTGTGTATAACTTGATTGTGTTGGTTTGTGATAGCCTTGTAATACTTTCTTGTTGATTGATAAGTAAACATGCTAGGATGCTACGTGTGTTAGCATCTTGTGATGTTGCGTAAAGGGGTTTTCCTTTGTTGTGCTTATGTTGCTTAACGATAAGTCGTTGTGTTAGTATTTTACATCACTCATCTCTTGAGATGATTCCGGGTTGCCTCCGACGCGGGTAGACTCAGCGGGTCGATGGACCTATGATTCGAGAATACCTCACGCAGTCCCGTGGGCCTATCGCGGAGCTACGAGAGTTCCGTGTTAGAGTCGTCCTTTACGGGCACGCGTCCATGTGGCTACGCGGATCGCAAGTCGTGATTGACGATCAGGAGTAGCTACCCTCGATGCGGGGAATACCTAAACGCGGCCGACGAGATTGGCCTGTCGCGGTGCGGAAAGTTCCAGGCTAGACGCGACATTAGATACCGCGGGCAAGTGGCGAGCTTGATCATGTGACGTGCGGACAGATCTTATGATCTGATTCATGACCTTGATGGTACCGTGGGTGTTAGTAGTCGGCTATGCCTTCGTCTTACCCCATGCGGTTTCATTATGGCATGTGGACTCCGTGTTCATGTGTGTTCTGGTGCTTTATATCATAAACCGCCGGCGGCGAGGCGTATTCCACGGGCATGATTGATATTGGTGGCGTGAGACCCATTGTTATATTTTAGTGATGACTTGAGGGCGTGAGTCCCTGACTTGATATGACTGCTTGTTTATTGTGAACTGTAGTTTTGTTATCATACATGTCTCCTGTTTTATATAGACTGCTATGATTTCATTTACAGTATTTTCGGTTTCACATACTCTGTTTGTTGTCGACCTCGCTTGGGCCATGCGTTCATGCCGCAGTAAAGGTCACCATCGTTGATCCTCGCCTTAGGGTCACGGTAGCTGAAAGCTCCGTTTCTCGAGGCTTGTCTTCGTATAGTCCCCTGTTGTTGTAGTGCTACATTCGGGGTATGGCGCCCTGTCCGTCGTTGTTGTCATATCATTCGTAAGTGCAGTAGCTTGTTGTGGCGTGGTTTGTAAAAAGGATTAAACTGTTCATGTTGAAAAAGTTGTTATTTACATATATGCCGAAAGGCAAGTTTTTTTCTCAGATTATTGTTTCATATTTCATAATATGTCTTGTATCGTTTTATGTTCCGCTGATTACTCTGATGTTGTATCACTAGGGTGCCCGGGGTAAGGCACCAGTCACGGGCCCGGAATCGGGTCGTGACAATAGTATATGTGCTAATTTGGAAAATTTATGAGGTGATGAGCTGTCTGAGATTGTGATGAACTCTTAAAAGATCATGTTAAATTGACTTAATGGCATACCATGTAGTTAGATTAAGCTATGTTGTATGCTTAAGTGATACGCGCGAATAATATTTGTGTGGAGTAAATAGGTTTGTTATGGTTAAGACAACATGATTTTGAGATTATGAGAAGTTATCTTACTCGTATACGGGGAGAGATAATGTAAGCTTGGGACATGAAATATGTGAGAATCTTAGGATATTAGATGATCGTTGAGCCCTTAGATATACAAGGCCTTCTTGAGTAAGATATTTTATGTTTGATCTTGGTAAAGGTACATAATATATGTGAAGTATATTAGTTGTGATGATTCCTTGGGTTGAGTATAAACCACTTGTGATTGTTGTTGATGTTGTTGAGCCGATTGGAAATGGTATTACCGATTTTAAGGGAACTGCAATAGGACCTTATGAATGTGACTTTGATTACAAAGGAAGTACAATGTGCAAAGACTATCAGAGGTGGAATTGTTACACCCCGTAGTTCCAGGGTATGCTTCAACTATATCGATCCTTTTAGACATACTGACACGATGGGTGGCCCACTGCTTATATACCGTATTTCCGCAGTATGCGTGGGGCGACGTGAGAATTTGAGCCTTAAGTTAGGCAAAGGACGAATTTTGGGCACAAGTGCGATTGGAGTCGTTTTTCGTTAAACGTTTCCAGCTTACGTTGGGAAAATTCCGCTATGTCATTTAGTATTTTTGCGGATTTTTCCGAGTAACTAAACATTTTTGGACCAACGGAGGTGACACTTGTCACCTCGTTGGACAGTTTAGGGCGGTCGGTGGTTGGCCTTGGCCGATTAGTCCCTTAGTTTTGGCCTTGTTTTGTGCCATGTTTTGTGGAGTGTTTTGTGGAGTAGGGGTTAGGGTGCACTTGGCTTGATCTTGTCCTTACACTTGCTATACACTTGGAAGGATCTTGGCCTTGGTTGGCCTTTGGTTTTGCTATAATTACCCCACAAGTTTGAAGACTTCATCCATTCAAAAACTTCCAAGTCTTGAAACCCTCTCCTCCTTTGTGAGCTCTAGTTCGAGAACCTTCCCTCCCTTCCCTTGTGGCCTTGGTAGGAACACCCCCACCAGGGTGTTCTCGTGTGATACCCCTTTTTGTGGTATTAAAATACTCATCCAAGTATTGTTATAATGCCCAAAATACCTTAATATGTACCTTGTAGTATTCCAAAGATACCTCTATACGTAGAGCCCGGAAATACTACCTTTTGTCCCTTTAGTCTCAAACCAAACCCTAAGAAATCTTCATTGATTGGTTGAAGTATTTAAGTAAGTTGGTTAGAACTTCTAGGGTTGTTTGGAGCGGTGGAGCACCGGAGTTGGAGCTAAGCGTTGCTAAGGATCGACATTTAACTTGGATAATTATGGGCTTATCGAGGTAATTATCTTGTCCATATTTGTAATTGGAAATTACATGTTGTTGAATATATAGTTGAAGTATACTATATATAGAAATGAACTTTGTATTTGGCAATGTCTTTTGACTTAAGCTCAAGAGTAAAGAAAAGAAGCTGATGTATTTACATGGGGTGTATTGATAGACTTGTGTAGTATTCTTTGAGTAGAATTGTACACGTCAGGTTAGGCGTGTAAACCCCACGGTTGGCTTGGTAGCCGCCTCGATAGAGGAGATTTCTGTTTGTTGCGGAGAGTCTTCTTGAATTTTCAGAAATGGGCACCGTATGTTTAAAAGTTAATGACGTTTGTGACCTTTTTAGGTGAAAGTACTAAGAGTAGCGTATTCTACTTGAGGAGTGGAAAGGGCTAGCAAGGTTGTAGTACTTGGAGCATTTTGCTTATTAGATACTCGTCGCGAGGTATGTGAACCTCTTCCTATCTGTTCTAGCATGATATGTGTGTAACTATGTAGTACGGTGGGCGTCACGGTGCTAAGTGTATTTGTTTGGTTTAAACATAAAGTGTTATAACGGCTTTATGGAAGTTGGTTATAATGACTTTATGTAGGTAAGAAAATGGTTTCTTGATGTTAGAAGTTAAGAGACTTGATCTTATAAGATAAGAGACTTAACTTATTTGTTTTAATGTGGATGTTTGTGAAACCTCATTCGTGAGTAATGAGTACTTGGTTTTAAAGGGATAATGTTTCTTGATTTCGGAAATCGTAATGTGTATCGACAGGACCATGCGGCGTTAATAAAGGAAAATTTATTGAATAATGATGTTGTATTAAAACCGGTAGAAACCTCCATCTGCAGAAGCTAAGATGAGACAAAATGATATTACATTTTCTAGATCATGGTCTTTGTAATAAGATCGTTATAAACAAGAATAAACTACTCACATATATGACATATGTTACTCAATTGTTTTAAAAGAGATTAAGACTATGAGTTATGAAACCTTTCTAAAATAAGTGACTTGAGCATTTGAAATTAGGCAAACTTGAACGTTTGGAAAATAATGTTGTTACTTGATTTTACAAAAGGGGAAGTGTCTTGTTTACTTAAAAAAGATAGTCACGATTTTTATACTACGGGTATTGTGTGACTTATGTGAAAGTACTTTGAGTTGTGTGAAACTTGCCTATGCTTGTGATGATAGCCTTTGTTGTACAAGTGTTGTATTTACGTATTCCGCGTCTCTCGATAGAGGCGGTTGACTTATTGAGAACTTACTTGGGCGTCTTTGGCGATGTGGAGAATTCCGCGGGTATGTTTCCATTTTGATTCTTGTCTTGTTGTCGATGTTACATGGACATGTCTACACCGATGCAGATTCGGCATGTGACCGTGCGGCGGGTTGATTACCCGATATATTGTTATTGTGGTTACATGGACATGTCTACACGATCTGGGAATTCCGGGGCATGTGGCTACTGGCGAGGTTGATCACCCAATATATTATTGTTGATGTCACATGGACGATGTCTGTCACCGGCATTCCGGGGCATGTGGCCATGGGGCATTGGTATTATTGTTGCATCATGGACATGTCTACACCGATGCAGTCGGGGCATGCGCCATGATCTGAACATGATTGATGTTGTGGCGTGAGACCTATAGTTATATTGAGTGATGACTTGAGGCGTGAGTCACCGATCGACATGACTGCTTTTATGTTATGAACTGTAGTTTGGTTATCATACATGTCTCCTGCTTTATATAGACTAGTATGATTTTATTTACAGTATTTTACAGTTTCACATACTTGGTACCGTTGATCGACCTCCTTGAAGTGGCGTATAAGAGGCAGAGCATCTCACGCGGACAGACGAACCGTGGCTCTCCGCACGCACGTCCGAGAAGGTCCAAACCTCGTGGATCGCATGCGGCATCATTTGTTGGTCGTCGCCGGTGACACTAGAACCTCGCGGCAAAGTGACAAAAGTGGTATCGAGCGATTAATCCTCGGAAAGTGTCTACGAGCCGTGTCTAGTAAGTCTTGATTATCGATGTGTTATGCACCACATCTATAATCGAGGCTATAGGACATATAGGATTGGTTTCCATTCTTCTCATTCGAGATCGTGCCTTAGAGTCATGTTGTAAGTTGGACCCTCCGACGTATCTCGTTTTTACGATTATGCCTCATAGCAACCAGAGCCCGAAGGCAAGGCATCCGAGTCTTGCTAGTGAGATCTGAGGAGTACTGGCGCGAGCGTCGGTGAATTGTGCTTGACGGCGAAGTTTTGTAGCGCCGCCCAGCAGAGTTTAGGCGCGGCGATGGCTGCTGAGACCCAGATACTGAGCCTCGATCCGCGACAGAAGCGGATGAGAGATGAAGTACAAGAAATGGCCCGATTCTTTGGCCAGTGAATATGAGGCGATAAATTTGGATCTGCCGGATTCCAGTTTTCAGTAGCACCTGATGGTTCACCAGCGAATAGTTTGAGGCTACAGGACTTTCGAAGTTGTAGCTTGAGTTTTATGGGTCGAGGCACGAGATGATCCGCGAGTTCATCCGAAGCGATTCTGTGGATCATCACGGGTGATCAAGGCTTCGAGACCGAGTCTGTGACCTTTGGTTCGCGTCGGTGCGTGATACCCTGCGATCGATTGGTTTGATTAGAGCTTTCCGGGAGAGCATGCACTCGTGATATGGGGTGAGTTTGGGGGCTTTCCTGCACTTCTTGCCTCGCGGATGAGGAGAACGCAGGTAAACAATTTTTGATGCTTAGACAGAGGCGGCGTGCGGTTCGGGAGTACAATGTGGAGTTCGACTTATTGGCAGACGTCCAGCGTTGGTAGCTAGTATGGAGGATCGAGTGCACCGATATGTTACAGTGGCTCGATGATTACATGTCGAGGCATGTTGAGAGTAGCTCTTACCGCATGGACATTGCCCGTGATCTGCTTATGCACTGGTGTGAGGCGGAAAAGTCGGCGAAGGACCCGGTCAGCGAAGAGGACGGTGCGGGGTCTTTTGGTGACTTGGCGGACCGCCTCAGCGGCTGAGTTTTGTACCTCCGCGAGCGAGTGGTCCTCACAACCTTCGAGGAGCGGTCGAGCTCAAGGGTCTGTGTTTCGAGGAAGTAAAGTGTTGGCGGTCACGGTCACCCTGCCGGTGTGGTCGATGTGGCGGACCGCATTTGAAGTGTCGTGGTGCGAGGGCTTGTTATTTTTGCGGCAAAGCAGGCCATTTCGCGAGGTCAGGCCAAGGGTAGCACGGATGTTACGACTCACCACGGATCGATGCGTGGTTCATCGCGCCTACAGCTTACGCCTGCAGTGGTAGATGATTAGAGTGGGCGGTAGCGGTATATCCTTAACCTCTAGAGTTTTGGTATGCTTGTTATGATGGTCTCATTATTATGTGCTATGTACGAATAGCGTTGTGTTAATGTGAGTTAGAAAACATGCTTAGTTGGGAGGATAAGTATGGGGGCATGGTAAGTGTGAACCCTGAGGTATCACGATTGAGACCTTAGAGGTAAGGTCGTCTTGAGTAAAAGATTCGTTTATGTTTGACCTTTATCGAGTGCGTAGTATACGTGGGTTTTATTTGAGTGATCGATACATGGGTAATGTGAGATGGAAGTGGTAGCTTTCATGATGTGATTTAGCGAGATTGTTCCGTGTCGGGGAACAAGGGCTTGCGATTGTGGGTCGGGTTGAGGGCGTGTCTGGGTCAACCCGTAGCCGGATTAAGGTGGGGTCAGTTCTGGTGGTCCGCCAGGTGGTAGGTCACTAGGATGCTAGGCCCAAGTTTGTATGACCATCGTATGAGTTGGTGGATATGTTCGACGTGCGGATCGTGGAGGCCGGAGCGGCCTTAGAGAAAGATCGAAGTTAGTAAGATGACCAAGTTTGGAGGTAGTGACTCGAGGTTGGAAACGAAGCGTTGGGAAGTGTGGTACGGATACTAGAAAGAGTTTGAGTGTTAGGAAGGGTACAACAAGATAGGGGAAAAGTGAACGTGTGTGATCGTTTCTTTTGAAATGAAGGTGTGAAGGAGTATATTTTAGACCTCGTAAGGGGTTTTGTGATGATTAGAAGTGTTTTCGTTGACTTGGGTTTAAGTATTGGTGCGTTTGTTATTTTTATGGCAGTGTGGCATGATTGTTTTCGTGCGTATAGCGATGAAGCGCTATACTAGCGCGTGTTTGTGTTGAGACTTGAGAAGGAACATTGGGATGAATGTTTCTAAGGAGGAGAATGTTATACCCGTATTTCAGTATATGCGTAAGGACGTACGTAGAGAATTGAGCCTTAAGTTAGGCAAAGGACTGAATTTTGGGCACAACTGCCGATTGGAGTCGTTTTTAGACGAAACGTTTCCACGACTACGTTGGGAAAATTCCGCTATGTCATTTAGTATTTTTGCGGATTTTTCCGAGTAACTAAACATTTTTGGACCAGCGGAGGTGACACTTGTCACCTCGTTTAGACGATTTAGGGCGGTCGAGGGTGGTTGGCCTTGGATTGGTCCCTTAGTTTTGGCCTTGTTTTGTGCCATGTTTTGTGGAGTGTTTTGTGGAGTAGGGGTTAGGGTGCACTTGGCGATCTTGTCCTTACACTTGCTATACACTTGGAAGGATCTTGTACTTGGTTGGCCTTTGGTTTTGCTATAAATACCCACAAGTTTGAAGACTTCATCCATTCAAAACTTCCAAGTCTTGAAACCCTCTCCTCCCTTGTGAGCTCTAGTTCGAGAACCTTCCCCCCTCCCCCTTCCCTTTTGGCCTTGTAGGAAGGAACACCCCACCAGGGTGTTCGTGTGATACCCCTTTTTGTGGTATTAAAATACTCCTCCAAGTATTGTTATAATGCCCAAAATACCTTAGCTTTGTACCTTGTAGTATTCCAAAGATACCTCTATCGTAGAGCAGGAAATACTACCTTTTGTCCACTTTAGTCTCAAACGAAACCCTAAGGAAATCTTCTTGATTGGTTGAAGTATTTAAGTAGAAGTTGGTTAGAACTTCTAAGGGTTGTTTGGAGCGGGGTGGAGCACCCGGAGTTGGAGCTAAACGTTGCTAAGGATCGACATTTAACTTGGATAATTATGGGCTTATCGACGTAATTATCTTGTCCCTATATTTGTAATTGGAAATTAAATGTTGTTGAATATATAGTTGAAGTATACTATATATAGAATGAACTGTGTTGGCAATGTCTTTTGACTTAAGCTGAAGAGTAAAGAAAAGAAGCTATGTATTTACATAGGGTGTATTGCGATGAACTTGTGTAGTATTCTTTGAGTAGAATTGTACACGTCAGGTTAGGCGTGTAAACCCCCTGGTTGGCAGTGGCCGCCTCGATAGAGAGGAGATTTACTGTTGTTGCGGGGAGGTCATCTAATTTTCTGTAGAGAAATGGAACCGTATGTTTAAAAAAAGTTAATGAGCGTTTGTGACCTTTTTAGGTGAAAGTACTAAGAGTAGCGTATTCTACTTGAGAGTGGAAAGTGGCTAGCGCGTTGTAGTACTTGGAGCATTTTGCTTATTGTCGATACTCGCGCGGTATGTGAACCTCTTCCTATCTGTTCTAGCATGATATGTGTGTAACTATGTAGTACGGTGGACGTACAGGTGCTAAGTGTATTTGTTTAGTTTAAACATAAAGTGTTATAACGGCTTTATGGGAAGTTGGTTATAACAGCTTTATGTAGGTAAGAAAATGGTTTACTGATGTTAGAAGTTAAGAGACTTGATCTTATAAGATAAGAGACTTAACTTATTTGTTTTAATGTGGATGTTTGTGTGAAATCTCATTCGTGAGTAATGAGTACTTGGTTTTTTTAAAGGGATAATGTTTCTTGATTTCGAAATCGGAATGTGTATCGACAGGACCACTGCGGCGTTAATAAAGGAAAATTTATTGAATAATGATGTGTTGTATTAAAACCAGTAGAAACCTCCATCTGCATAGAAGCTAAGATGAGACAAAATGATATTACATTTTCTAGATCATCATTGTAATAAGATCGTTATAAACAAGAATAAACTACTCACATATATGACATATGTTACTCAATTGTTTTAAAAGAGATTAAGACTATGAGTTATGAAACCTTTCTAAAATAAGTAACTTGAGCATTTGAAATTAGGCAAACTTGAGCGTTTGGAAAATAATGTTGTTACTTGATTTTACAAAGGAAGTGTCTTGTTTACTTAAAAAAGATAGTCACGATTTTTATACTACGGTATTGTGTGACTTATGTGAAAGTACTTTGAGTTGTGTGAAACTTGCCTATGCTTGTGATGATAGCCTTTGTTGTACAAGTGTTGTATTTACGTATTCCGCGTCTCGATAGAGGCGGTTGACTTATTGAGAACTTACTTGGAGCGTCTTTGGCGATGTGGAGAATTCCACGTATGTTTCCATTTTGATTATCGTCTTGTTGTCGATGTTACATGGGCGTACACCGGCCGTCTGGTCGGGGCATGTGACCGTACGGCGGGGTTGATTACCCGATATATTGTTATTGTGGTTACATGGACATGTCTACACCGATGCAGATTCGGGGCATGTGGCGTGCGCGGGGTTGATCACCCAATATATTATTGTTGATATCACATGGGCGTGTCTACGTCACGAAATTAGGGCATGTGGCCATGGGCATTGGTATTATTGTTGCATCATGGACATGTACCTGCCGTCACGAGTCCGGGCACGCGGCCGTGATGCGAACATGATTGATGTTGTGGCGTGAGACCCATAGTTATATTTGAGTGATGACTTGAGGCGTGAGTCCACGACATGACTGCTTTTATGTTATGAGCGTAGTTTGGTTATCATCATGTCTCTGCTTTATATAGACTAGTATGATTTTATTTCTGATATTTACGATTTCACATACTTGGTACTGTTATCGACCTCGCTTCGAGCTGCGTTCATGCCGCGTGAGAGGTACATCGGCCGTGGATCCTCGCTCTTAGGATCTCGATTCAGCGTTTTGGGAAGCTCCGTTTCTCGGAGGCTTATCTTTTGGTATGTGTTCCACGAGTTGTGGGTTCTTGTACATTCGGGGTATGGCGAGCCCGTCCGTCATACCATTGTAAATCTTAGAGGTATGTAATCTTGTTGTGGCGGGGTTTGTAAAAAGGATTAAAGCTCGTTTTGAAAAGTTGTATATATATATGTTATTGGAAGGTAACCGCTAGGTTGGCCTGTTTATGATCATATATCTTGTTTCTTGTTTAAAGTTTTATTTTCCTGGTTTTCTCGATGTTGTATCACTAGGGTGCCGGGTAGGCACGATCCACGGGCCGGAATCGGGTCGTGATGTGCACGCTCACTAGGTGTTATCTTGTTATTTGCTTTGGACATCTTGACACGTTGGGTGGCCCACGGGTATGCTTCCACTATGAGTGTTATCTTGTTATTTGCTTTTGGACATACCTTGACCGATGGGTGGCCCATGGGTATCTTCCACTAGAGTGTTATCTTGTTATTTGCTTAGGACATACTGACACGTTGGGTGGCCCACGAGTATCCTTCCACTAAGAGTGTTATCTGGTTATTTCCTTTTGGACATACTGACACGATGGTTGGCCCACGGGTATGCCTACTGCCCAGGAGTGTTATCTCGTTATGTGCTTTGGACATACTGACGATGGGTGGCCCACGAGTATGCTTCCACTATGAGTGTTATCTTGTTATTTCCTTTTGGACATACTGACACGATGGGTGGCCCACGGGTATGCTTCCACTAGGAGTGTTATCTTGTTATTTGCTTTGGACATACTGACACGTTGGGTGGCCCACGAGTATGCTTCCACTATGAGTGTTATCTTGTTATTTCCTTTTGGACACACTGACACGATGGGTGGCCCACGGGTATGCTTCCATTAGGATGGTTCCATGGCCATGCTTATACCGAGGTAAGATGCCGGGGCATGCGGCCATTGTGCAGGTTAAATTCCCGGGTTATATTTGAGTGATGACTTTACGGGCGTGAGTCCCTGACTTGACATGTGTTACACCCCGTATTTGCAGGACATGTTTTAAGAACGTACGTAACAACTCTAAAGTGTCAAGATTTGAGACTTGTAAAATTTTATCGGAATTATGAAATTGTCGGAAAAGCGTTTTTGTTGTGAATGGGAGGCGACACGTGTCACCCCCTTAGTGATGCCTTGGTCGAATTAGGCAAGGCCAAAAGTCGTTGACCATTAGTGAGAAGACCAAGTCTTGCAAATGATTTAGCTTGACATAGTTGACTAAAAGTCCAAAGGGCCATGGGCGAGATCCGTATGAAACTCATCCAAACCACCCATTTGTTTAGATCTTAATCCTCCATTACACTATATAATACTAGTAGTGCAAGACAAGCTTAACACTTAGCCAAAATTTCACACAATTTGAAGAACACAAGGGGCTAGCTCTGGGTTCACATGTAAGAAGAAAGAAAAATTTTGTTTCTTGTTTCTTAAGCCCACACTTTAAACCAAGGTTCCTAAGTGTGTTGTAAGCATATCTCAATAGAAAAATCTCGGAAAAGATAGTTTTCGAGTTAGTGCAAAGTGAAAACCTAGTGGCTTTCTAGGTTTTGGATTGGAAGATTGAAGGAAAGTTGTTGGTATGGTTCTAAGGGTCCCAATGCGGAGTAAAGTGTCTTGGAGAGGTTCTAAACTACTAAGGAGCGACTTGGTTGGAATTGGATTAAAATCGTTAAGGTATAATCTTGTCTTTTATAAGTGTTACAAGATTATATAATTATTTTGTTGTTGTTAGCTTTACATGTTGATAGCATGAGGTTGGTATGTTGAAGTTTATTAGTATTATGGATTGATTGTAGCTTAATCCGAAATGTTATATTAGCCACTTGAAGTTGGATTACTAATTGGTCGTTTGTTAGAAATCGTCGCATGTCACTTACTTGGAGATTATGGTAGTTATTATCAAATGCGACTTGATATCATGTTATGCTACCAAATTCGGATTGAAATGGAAATTGGATAAGAATTGGTATTGTTGTATTCTTTATGGCCGAAAATTGGACTAGTAGTTGTTTTAGCTTGTTATCGTTGTGGGGCGGAATTTTACACGTCTAGTAGGCGTGTAATCCCCTATTGATTAATTGCTTTGATTGTGAGCCAATTGGGGCTGTTTGGCTATTGTATTTTCGGCCTTGGAAAAGGTGGCAAAGTTAGTAGAAACAAAGGAGGTGCTGTCCGACTTTCCGTAGAATTAGTGACTTAGCACTTAGAATAATTCTACGTTTGGAGTAAGAGGTTAATGGACGTATGGTGACCATTATAGGTTGAAGTACTAAGTATAGCGTATCCTTTGGGAGAGTGGAATAGCTATCAAGGTTGAAGTACTTTGGAGCATTTTGCTACGTGTCGATAATCGTCGCGAGGTATGTGAACCTCTTCCTTCCTTTGGCATGATCCTATGTATGGAATATACTTGTGGTATCATTTCATGTTTCCTTCTACTCTTAGAAGTTAAGAGGTAGTTATGTGATTTACTCTATGTAGAACTTTTCCTATCTTTTGAGCATGACTAGTTGCACGTATGTAGTACGGTAGACGACTGAGACTATGATATTCTTTACTTGTTTTATGTAATGCCAAGTCGGGTGGGTTAGAGATTAACTCACTTATTTGAAAATAGTAAGGATGTCTTAAGTTGATTTTAAAGTTAAGGGACTTGAAGAGTTTTAAAGTATGTGATACTTGTCCGTTTTAAACGTATAAGTCCACTTGGATAGGAAATTGTTTATGGCTAAGGTATAAAGTGAATATAAAGGCTTTATGGGAAGTTAGTTATATTTGCCTTATGGAAAGATAAATGACTTGACTATGTAAAAAGGCAACTTGATTTTACGGCATCAATTGCCTAAGGTTTTATAATAAAAGTCGAGTTGATTTGGCTAATTTACGGCACAAATGAGAATAAGTATCGAACAAGCCAAATAAGCGTTAATAAAGGAAAATGTAATGACAATCCATTATGTTAAAACAAGTAGAAATCCTCCATCTGCATAGAAGCTAAGATAAGACAAAATTGTATTACATTTTCTAGATCATGGCTACTCGAATAAGATCGTTATAAATAAGTATAACTTATTCACGACGCACCAAGGATTTGTTACTAATTTTAAAAGAGTTTACGTATGAAGCTTTTAAGACTTTGAAACTTGTTTTCTTAAAAGTTAAGAGACTTGAAGTATTTTGAAAGTTAAGAGAATTGATTTGAAAGTATAAATCTCTTGGTTATAAAAGGAACGTGTTAGTCTAAACCATAAAGGGTTATAACGGCTTTATGGGAAGTCGGTTATAACGGCTTTATGGAAGATTAAGAAAATGGTTTTCTCTAGTATAGTAATCAAAGGAATAACTTGTATTAGGTAAGGGCAAATTGGTTTAAAGGTACCAATTGCTTAAGGTTTTCAATAAAGAAGTCACTTGATTTAGAAGCCGTGGTGTATTTCTAAAAGGTATTGTGACTTGTCTTGAAAGGTGGATAGGACTTGATACTCGGTGGTTAGTATCGGGAAGTTTTATTTGGAAAAAGGCTTTTGAAAGAATGTACGTCGTAGTACTTTGGCTTAGTTAATTGAGATTTAGCCTATATGTCTTTGGTGATAGCCTTTGAGTGCAAGTATTATGTTTTATTACGTTGCGCGACTCTCGGTTGGAGAAGTCACTGTCTTGTTATAAGTTACTTATGCGTCTGAAGCGGTGATGTGGGATTCCGGGTTTGCTTAGCTATTTGTAGCACTTGGGTTAAATTCGGATTTTATAAGAGACATGGTAGTCCTTATGTCTTGTTTGATGGTCGGTCAAGATAGGTAAGAGTATAAATGAGGCAAGCCCAGACGTTATACCACCTTCTCCAGGGTAAGAGTATAAGTGAGGTAAACCCCGAGACTGTACCACCGATTTATGTGTTGTTTGGCCGGTTGAGATAGGGTAAGAGTATAAATGAGGCAAGCCCAGGCGTTATACCCCGCCTTTACCACCTTCTCGGTAAGAGTATAAATGAGGCAAGCCCAAGACGTTATACCACTGTTTTGATTGATATTATGGGCGTGAGACCCATGGTTATGTTTTACACTTATAGTCGTGGTGATGTGGGATTCCACGGGCGAGATATATGTATGTATGGTGTATGTATGCGCAAGCGGTGAGTGGGATGCTGGGCGCGTCACATGGTTATGTTTTACACTTTTATCGTCGGTGATGTGGGATTCCACGCATGCTTTGATATTGGTGTGACTTGATCGCGTCCATTTGGTAGGGTAGTATATGTGTCCCTCCGTAGTGGGCCGGACTATGTTATGAAAGATAAGTAAGTTAGATAGAAATGAACTTAATGACTTCTCCTAAGTAAGTACGTAAGATTTGGCTATAACTCTTAATGGAATGGAAAAAGATATTGATGTGAAATTAAGTTCATAAGTGGTAATGACACGGCAGGATCTGGTATGTATTTTTATACTTGTCCTTGTCATTCTTTTATGCGATTATGATCATTTCTTGTCACGTTATTTCATTCCATATTAAATTTTTGTTATCGACCCCGCCGGGCTGCGTTCATGCCCGCAGGTTTTAGGTACCAGGTTGGTGATCCTTGCTCTTAGGATCTCGGTTCAGTTTTTGAGAGAAAGCTCCATTTGCTCCGGAGGCTTAGCTCTTGGTACGGTTTTCCCTGAGGTAATAGATTCATGTATATTCAGGGGTATGGCGGGGCCCTGTCCCGCCACAGTGGTTATGTTAAAACTCTTAAGTGCGTAGTCACATATCGTGGGTCATGTAAAGAAAAAAAGGCAAGTAACCGTTTATGTATGTACGTCCAGGAAGGTAGCCCTATCGGCTAACCTGTTGTTTTATTACTGCTGTTTTATTTTATAAGTTTCATGTATGTTCCGCTGATTTTCTCTGATGTTTACCTGTAAGGGTGCCCAGGTAGGGCACCAGTCGCGGTCCCGGGGTCGGGTCGTGACAAAAGTGGTATCAGAGCAGTTAGTCCTCGGAAAGTGTCTGGGCCGTGTCTAGTAGAGTCTTGATTATCGGTGTGTTGTGCACCACATCTATAATCAGGAGGCTGCAGGACATTTAGGATTGGTTTCCATTCTTCTCACTCTAAGATCGTGCGATAGAGCTGTATTGTTAGGGTCGTCCCTCCCTAACGAGTTATGTTGATTGCAGCTACGAGAAAGCGTGATGACCGGGAAGGACTATGTGGATTGCGTATCCGTGTTGGTAATGATTATAGTATAGTTGGTATTGTGACATACATCTATACGGAGTTATGTATGAATTCGAGCGTGTGTTGCCTATAATGATTTTAGATTACCGTGAATTGGTAAAGACTAACTAGATACCTGGGAAGGTATGGAATAGTTAATGAATTTTCGCCAAGGTTTTGTGTTTTATTTCGAGATAATTGGGAAAGGATGAGTACTGCAGTAGGGTAGTGAACCCAGAAGCCATGTTAAGGAACCTAACGGAATGTCATGTTAATAGATTAAGGCTGCGTAGTATGCTTAAGAGAATTATACGGATGAGGCTGTATAGACTACGAAATGGGTCTTGTGATCCAGACAACAGGGTTATAGTTTTATGAGACGTATTTATCCACGTTATTGTGGGATTGGTAAGGTAGGCTTGGAGCAGGGAAATTTCGAGCCTAAGAAGATTGATAAGCCGAGACCTTAGATGTATAAGGCTTTCTCCGCGATAAGATTTTTAAGTCGGACGAGGATAAGAGTTAAGTGCGACACGGTAGGGTCGAGGACACATTGCGGTCTCCCATATCCCGGAATGGAGTGGGATCGGTTGGTAGTAGTTCCTCTACGTGACGGGTCACGAGCGCAAGGCCAAGTCTAGTTAATTGTTTACGGGTTCGTGGACGCGTTCCACCGAATCCAGTCATGGCGGAAATGGCCTTATATTGTTTTATAGAGTTACTCCAAAGATTTGAGGCCAGAATCGGTATGGAAGTTATGTATGTATGCTAGTATGAGTGGAAGTACGAAAAGATAATCTCTTTTGGGCTTAAGATGGACGAGTATGCGTGTACAAGGTATTAGGGCCATGTGTGGCATTGTTGGTATGACGGGGTTGTGAAAGGAAACTATGTCGCAAATTATAAAGATTGACTCCGAAAGAACATTCGGGGACGAATGTTTCTAAGGGGGGAAGAATGTTACACCCCGTATTTGCAGGACATGTTTTAAGAACGTACGTAAGAACTCTAAAGTGTCAAGATTTGAGACTTGTAAAATTTTATCGGAATTATGAAATTGTCGGAAAACGTTTTGTTGTGACGAATGGGAGGGCGACACGTGTCACCCCCCTTAGTGATGCCTTGGTCGAATTAGGCAAGGCCAAAAGGGTCATTTGACCATTAGTGAAGACGAGTCTTGCAAATGATTTAGCTTGACATAGTTGACTAAAAGTCCAAGGGCCACATGGGCAAGATCCATGTGAAACTCATCCAAACCACCCATTTGTTTAGATCTTAATCCTCCATTACACTATATAATACTAGTAGTGCAAGACAAGCTTAACACTTAGCCAAAATTTCACACAATTTGAAGAACACAAAGGGGCTAGCTCTCGGGTTCACATGTAAGAAGAAAGAAAAAATTTTGTTTCTTGTTCTTTAAGCCCCACACTTTAAACCAAGGTTCCTAAGTGTGTTGTAAGCATATCTCAATAGAAAAATCTCGGAAAAAGATAGTTTTCGAGTTAGTCGCAAAGTGAAAACCTAGTGGCTTTCTAGGTTTTGGATTGGAAGATTGAAGGAAAGTTGTTGGTATGGTTCTAAGGGTCCCAAAAAGCGTAGTGAAGTGTCTTGGAGAGGTTCTAAACTACTAAGGAGCGACTTCGGATTGGAATTGGATTAAAAATCGTTAAGGTATAATCTTGTCTTTTATAAGTGTTACAAGATTATATAATTATTTTGTTGTTGTTAGCTTTACATGTTGATAGCATGAGGTTGGTATGTTGAAGTTTATTAGTATTATGGATTGATTGTAGCTTAATCCGAAATGTTATATTAGCCACTTGAAGTTGGATTACTAATTGGTCGTTTGTTAGAAATCGTCGCATGTCACTTACTTGGAGATTATGGTAGTTATTATCAAATGCGACTTGATATCATGTTATGCTACCAAATTCGGATTGAAATGGAAATTGGATAAGAATTGGTATTGTTGTATTCTTTATGGCCGAAAATTGGACTAGTAGTTGTTTTAGCTTGTTATCGTTGTGAGGCGGAATTTTACACGTCTAGTAGGCGTGTAATCCCCTATTGATTAATTGCTTTGATTGTGAGCCAATTGGGGCTGTTTGGCTATTGTATTTTCGGCCTTGGAAAAGGTGGCAAAGTTAGTAGAAACAAAGGAGGTGCTGTCCGACTTTCCGTAGAATTAGTGACTTAGCACTTAGAATAATTCTACGTTTGGAGTAAGAGGTTAATGGACGTATGGTGACCATTATAGGTTGAAGTACTAAGTATAGCGTATCCTACTGGGAGAGTGGAATAACTATCAAGGTTGAAGTACTTTGGAGCATTTTGCTACGTGTCGATAATCGTCGCGAGGTATGTGAACCTCTTCCTTCCTTTGGCATGATCCTATGTATGGAATATACTTGTGGTATCATTTCATGTTTCCTTCTACTCTTAGAAGTTAAGAGGTAGTTATGTGATTTACTCTATGTAGAACTTTTCCTATCTTTTGAGCATGACTAGTTGCACGTATGTAGTACTGTAGAAACAAGTAGAAATCCTCCATCTGCATAGAAGCTAAGATAAGACAAAATTGTATTACATTTTCTAGATCATGGCTACTCGAATAAGATCGTTATAAATAAGTATAACTTATTCACGACGCACCAAGGATTTGTTACTAATTTTAAAAGAGTTTACGTATGAAGCTTTTAAGACTTTGAAACTTGTTTTCTTAAAAGTTAAGAGACTTGAAGTATTTTGAAAGTTAAGAGAATTGATTTGAAAGTATAAATCTCTTGGTTATAAAAGGAACGTGTTAGTCTAAACCATAAAGGGTTATAACGGCTTTATGGGAAGTCGGTTATAACGACTTTATGGAAGATTAAGAGAATGGTTTTCTCTAGTATAGTAATCAAAGGAATAACTTGTATTAGGTAAGGGCAAATTGGTTTAAAGGTACCAATTGCTTAAGGTTTTCAATAAAGAAGTCACTTGATTTAGAAGCCGGTAATTGTATTTCTAAAAAGGTATTGTGACTTGTCTTGAAAGGTGGATAGGACTTGATACTACGGTGGTTAGTATCGGGGAAGTTTTATTTGGAAAAGAGTCTTTTGAAAAGAATGTACGTACGTAGTACTTTGGCTTGGTTAATTGAGATTTAGCCTATATGTGCTGGTGATAGCCTTTGAGTGCAAGTATTATGTTTTATTACGTTGCCGCGACTCTCGGTTGGAGGGCCGGCTGTCTTGTTATAAGTTACTTGGACGTCTGCAAGCTGATGGGATTCCACGTATGCTTCCGTTATTTGTAGCACTTGGGTTAAATTCCCGGATTTTATAAGAGAAATGGTAGTCCTTATGTCTTGTTTGATGGTCGGTCAAGATATGGTAAGATTATAAATGAGGCAAGCCCAAGACGTTATACCACCTTCCGGTAAGAGTATAAGTGAGGGTAAACCCCGAGCTGTACCACCGCTTTATGTGTTGTTTGACGCCAGGTTGAGATAGGGTAAGAGTATAAATGAGGCAAGCCCCAGGCGTTATACCCCGCTTACCACCTTCTCGAGTAAGAGTATAAATGAGGCAAGCCCAAGACGTTATACCACTGTTTTGATTGATATTATGGGCGTGAGACCCGTGGTTATATTTTACACTTATAGTGTCGTGATGATGTGGGATTCCACGCGGGAGATATATGTATGTATGGTGTATGTGTACGCCGACAGTGAGGTGGGATGCCACGGGCGCGTCACATGGTTATGTTTTACACTTTTAGCTGTCGACAGTGATGTGGGATTCCACGGGCATGCTTTGATATTGGTGTGACTTGATCGCGTCCCAGTTTGGGCCGGGTAGTATATGTGTCCCTCCGTAGTGGGCCGGACTATGTTATGAAAGATAAGTAAGTTAGATAGAAATGAACTTAATGACTTCTCCTAAGTAAGTACGTAAGATTTGGCTATAACTCTTAATGGAATGGAAAAAGATATTGATGTGAAATTAAGTTCATAAGTGGTAATGACACGGCAGGATCTGGTATGTATTTTTATACTTGTCCTTGTCATTCTTTTGTACAGTTATGATCATTTCTTGTATCGTTATTTGCATTCCATATTCGGCAATTTTTGTATGCGACCCTTGAGTGCGTTATGCCCGCAGTTTAGGTACCAGGTTGGTGATCCTTGCTCTTAGGATCTCGGTTCAGTTTTTGAGAGAAAGCTCCATTTGCTCCGGAGGCTTAGCTCTTGGTACGGTTTTCCCTGAGGTAATAGATTCATGTATATTCAGGGGTATGGCGGGGCCCTGTCCCGCCACAGTGGTTATGTTAAAACTCTTAGAGGTCTGTAGTCACATATCGTGGGTCAGTCTGTAAAGAAAAAGGAGGCAACTGCTTCGTTTATGTATGTACGTCCAGGAAGGTAGCCCTATCGGCTAACCTGTTGTTTTATTACTGCTGTTTTATTTTATAAGTTTCATGTATGTTCCGCTGATTTTCTCTGATGTTTACAGTAAGTGCCTGTGTAGGGCACGATCGCGATCGAGTCGGGTCGTGACAACATGCTAATATATATTGTAATCGTAGTTTGGCTATCATACATGTCTCTGCTTTATATAGTGTTATGATTTCATTTCTGATATTTTCGATTTCACATACTTGGTACTGTTGTACTAACCTCCTTGGGGCCGCGTTCATCTGCGCAGTGAGGTACACGGTTGTTGATCCTCGCTCATAGGATCACGATTCGCATTTTGGGAAGCTCCGTTTCTCCGGAGGCTTATCTTTTGGTATGTGTCCCTGAGATTGTAGGTTCTTGTACATTCAGGGGTATGGCGGGGCCCTGTCCCGTCATAGTTGTTATAAAAACTCTTAGAAGTGCAGGTAATCTTGTTGTGGCGGGGTTTGTAAAGGATGTAATTGTTCATATTTTGATATATATACAGAAAGGTGACCGTTTTGGTTAGCCTGTTTCTTATTTCATATTGATCTTATCTTTTAGTTTTTATTTCCGCTGTTTTTTCTCTGATGTAGTATCACTAGGGTACCCGGGGTAAGGCACCAGTCGCGGGCCCGAGGTCGGGTCGTGACAAAAGTGGTATCAGAGCAGTTAATCCTCGGAAAGTGTCTACAGACCGTATCTAGTAGAGTCTTGATTATCGGCGTGTTGTGCACCACACCTATAATCAGGAGGCTGCAGGATATTTTAGGATTGGTTTCTATTCTTCTCACTCTGAGATCGTGCCTTAGAGTTGTGTTGTAAGTTGGACTCCCTCTGACGTATTCTTTTATACCAGTTATGCCTCTACGCAAGGCAACCAGGGCCCATAAGGGCAAAGCGGCGAGAGGAGCTACGAGTAAGCGGCGGCGGCCTCATCGAGGCCACGATACCTGACGTCGATCCGCGGCCAGGAACAGAGGATATGGGTTACAAGGAGATGGCCCAGTTACTAGCTAGGATTGTGGCGAGGAATGAGGACAGACGGGAGGCAGCGGTTCCGGTTGTACCCATAGTTCACCCTAGATCTGATAGTTGGAGACTTCGGGACTTCTTGAGTTGCAGTCCACCAAAGTTCTATGGATCGATAGCTGAGGATGATCCTCAGGAGTTTATTCGACAGTTGCAGCGGATCATGAAAGTGATCAAGGCCTCGAGAGCAGTCGGTGGTATTGGGTTCACATCGGCTGCGTGATACTGCAGTCGACTGGTTTGATTCATGGGAACTATCCCGGGGGGAGCATGCGCTTCCAGCTGTTTGGGACGAGTTCTCAGAGGCATTTCTTAGCCATTTCTTGCCTTCGCAGATAAGGATAGCTCGGGCAGATAGATTTATGATGTTGAGACGTAGCGCATAGATTCGAAGTACAGCGTAGAGTTTGACTCGTTGGCTCGGTATGTCCCCGCTTTAGTGGAAGATATGGAGGATAGAGTGCACCGCTATGTCACAGGGCTCGATAATTATCTAGCAGAGGGTTGTGCAGGAGTAGCTCTTCAGCCGGGCATGGACATTGCCCGCATCCAGCTTATGCCTGGTGAGAACGTAGAGGACGGCGTAAGGACCGGGATCAGCATAAGAGGGCAAGACGAGGGTCCTTTGGTAACTTTCGAGGCGGCAAATTTCGGCAGATCAATATACCTCATCTAGTTCGAGTGGTCCTCCGCGATCTTGGATGTCTAGAGTATTCGAGAGCAGTCGGGGCTGGAGGTTGATTTTCGGGGGAGCAGGGGTGTTAGCCAGATGAAGCCACCCCTACCTCCTTGTGGCCGTTGTAGTAGGCTCCATTGTGGGGAGTGTCGTGCTAGTTTGGGAGTTTGTTTTACATGCGGCGCAGGCCATTTGCTTGTCAGGCAGAGGTGGCACTGGTGGGATAGCACAGACTACGGGATCAGTTGCAGGTATATCTTTAGCCCTTAAGAGACTTGTATATATTTTGTTATGGTGGTTACATGTTGAGTGCTATGTGCGAGTAGTTTAGTGTAAATTATGTTTAAGATAGCCTGGTTTGTAGAAAGGGTAAGTTTGGGAACGTGACAATTGTGAACCTTAGAAATTATAACAGTTAAAACCTTAGATGTAAGGCCGTCTTAAGTAAAATATTTTACGGTTAGTCTTTGTCGAAGTACTTGGTATGCGTGAAATGTATTTTGGGATAATTCCATGGGTTGTGTAAGATGAAAGTGGTAGCTTTCATGACGAGAATAGTAAGATTGTCCTGGACGGGAACAAGAGTTTGGCGCGATGGTGGGTCGGGTTGAGCCCATATCGCGGGTCAACCCGCAGCCCGGAATGAGGTGGGGTCAGTTTGAGGTGGTCCCGCCAGGTGGTAGGGTCACGAGGGTGCTAGGCCCAAGTTTAGGTAACCATCGTACAAGTTCACGGATGTGTTCGACCAGAATCGGATCGTGAAGGCCGGAATGGCCTTAAAGGAAATTGAGGCTAGTAAGATGACCAAGTTTGGAGGTGGTAACTCCAAGGTCTTGGAAACTAAAGCAATGACTGAAGTGTGGTACGTGTACTAGAAAGAGTTCGGGTGTACGAGAAGGGTACGACGAGTAAGGAAAGAAGTGAATATGTGTTAAGAGAAGGGAAGTGATCATTTTGTGAAATAAAGATGCGATGAAAGAGTCCTTCAGACCATGGGTGAGAGCTTATGTGATGTTACACTTTAGAGGTAATTCCTCGTTGACTTGGATTTAAGTATTTTGCGTGTGTTATATTATGGCCATGCGTGGCATAATTGGTTTTATAAGTATAGTAGTGAAGACTATACCGGTGCATGTATGTTTGGAGACTTTGAAGGAACATTCTGGACGAATGTTTCTAAGAGGGGAAGAATGTTACACCCCGTAGTTCCAGGGTATGCTTCCACTATATCGATCCTTTTGGACATACTGACACGATGGGTGGCCCACGGGTATGCTTCCACTAGGAGTGTTATCTTGTTATTTGCTTTGGACATACTGACACGTTGGGTGGCCCAAGAGTATGCTTCCACTATGAGTGTTATCTTGTTATTTCCTTTTGGACATACTGACACGATGGGTGGCCCACTGCATGCTTCACTAGAGTGTTATCTTATTATTTTCTTTGGACATACCGACACGTTGGGTGGCCCACGGTATGCTTCACTATGAGTGTTATCTTGTTATTTCCTTTTGGACATACCGACACGATGGGTGCCCACGGTATCTTCCACTATGAGTGTTATCTTGTTATTTGCTTTGGACATACCGACACGATGGGTGGCCCACGGGTATGCTTCCACCAGAAAGTGTTATCTTGTTATTTGCTTTGGACTTATCGACACGTTGGGTGGCCCACGTATCTTCCACTATGAATGTTATCTTGTTATTTCCTTTTGGACATACCGACACGATGGGTGGCCCGGGTATGCTTCCATTAGGATGGTTCCATGGCCATGCTTATACCGAGGTAAGATGTGGCACGCGCCATTGTGCGGGTTAAATTCCCGGGCTATATTTGAGTGATGACTTTACGTGAGTGATTCCCTGACTTGACATGACTGCTAATATATATTGTGTACTGTAGTTTGGTTATCATACATGTCTCTTGTTTTATATAGATTATAATTTCATTCTGATATTTTCAGTTTCACATACTTGGTACTGTTGTACTAACCTCCGGAGGCTGCGTTCATGCCGCAGTGAGGTACACCGGTTTTTATCCTTGCTCATAGGATCACGCTTGCGTTTTGAAGCTCGCTTCTCCGGAGGCTTATCTTTTGGTATGTTTCCCTGAGAGTGTAGGTTCTTGTACATTCATGGGTATGGCGGGGCCCTGTCCCGTCATAGTTGTTATA
This sequence comes from Przewalskia tangutica, assembly GCA_029844215.1. Taxonomy (NCBI): domain Eukaryota; kingdom Viridiplantae; phylum Streptophyta; class Magnoliopsida; order Solanales; family Solanaceae; genus Przewalskia; species Przewalskia tangutica. Next base: position 2,069,549 of record JAQGDG010000029.1, read on the forward strand.
AAAACTCTTAGAGGTCTGTAGTACTGTTGTGGGCAGGGTTTGTAAAGGATGTAACTGTTCAGATTTTGATATATATACAGAAAGGTGACCGTTTTGGTTAGCCTGTTTCTTATTTCATATTGATCTTATCTTTGAGTTTTTATTTCCGTTGTTTTTTCTCTGATGTAGTATCACTAGGGTGCCCGGGGTAAGAAACCAGTCGCGGGCCCGAGGTCGGGTCGTGACAGGAATAAGGCAAAGACAAAAATTCTTTCAACAAGAAGTGCAAAAATTCAATGGCTAATATATGGAAATATGAATACAAAAGTATTCCACAGCTTGATAATATATATTCAATATAAAGGACAAAAAGGGTGATACTCTAAATGATACGTCAGAGATCATGCAAGCTTCTATGGAATTCTACGTTAACTTGCCGAGAACAAAGATCTTTGAAAAGGATCATGCAACCAGTAAGTGAGACAAGGAGCAGTGGTAAGTGAGACAAGGAGCAGTGGTAAGTGAGGAACAGAGAACAATGCTAGAAGGGAAGATTATGAAAGTGAGATAAGCCCTCTTCCTCACGTAAAGGGCGATATTGCGTATTATTAAGAACTATATGTATCAAGGTTAGTAAGCCAAGGTATGCTATAGATATTGGACTGGTAAGGTCCTCGGCTTCGGCTACGTTGTGCAACCTGTTACAATTCTACATAACCTTTTGATAACAATAGTGTGTTGGGGGTAATTGAGGACGGGAACTATGGAACAGTCGAATAATGGCCGTAAGAAATATGAAAACAATGAATAAGTAGGAATGGAATGGTATGATCAAGTATCAAGGCAGGAATGTTTTTTTTCTTTCGTTTAATGACGAGTAGAAGGAAAGATTACGAAAAGAATGATAAAGGTGAATGAAATTATAGTTATAAATGTTTCACAAGGGTGTGATTACTCCAGAACAGTGTAAGGACCAATGGTAGCGCAGGGACAGTAATAACACTTCTGCCAAAGGTGACGAACCTCTGATGTTCAGGAAGATAGTATAAGAAATACTTGAGATAAGAGACCCCCAAGGCAACTTGAAATGGAAATGTAAAGGTAAGACGAATGGGCACTCAGTCGATGAGAGACCTAATAATGATAAGACAAGAAGGCTTGACAAGCCATTGGATCATGTAACACCGTGAATTGGATCTAAACATATGAAGCATCGGTTCCACAACATATGCAGACATACATTTCCGATAGTATGTAAACTGAAGTAACAATGAGTAAAGCTCGAGATTAGCACTGAAACAGTTGAAAAGAGGCCATTGGCGCCTATGGATATAAGTATAAGGTAGACATTAAAGATATATGTCAAGAGATAATTGTTACACCCCGTAATTTCAGGACATGTTTATAAAAACGTACGTTGGAACTCAAAATGTTGAGATTTGAGACTAGTAAAAATTTATCGGAATTATGGAATTGTCGGAAAATGAAATATTGCGACGAATGGGAGGGCGACACGTGTCACCCCCCCTTAGTGGTCTTGGACGTTTTGGACATGGCTAAAATGGTCATTTGATCATATTTAGATGACCAAGTCTGGCTAAAGTTAAGAGCTTGATATTATTGACTAAGTCTTGAAGTCATTCTAGCTTGACATTATTGACCTCATCTTAGCCACACATTTGTGATGATCCTAGCCCTTGGAGAGTATTATATATTACTACTACTACTACTAGTAGCAAGACATATCCCACACTTAGAAAAAATTATCCAAGGTTGATAAGCTTATTGAAGATCTCGGCAATGAAGGCTCCCACACAAAAAAAAATTGCAATTTTTGTCCATAATTCCCAATATTCAAACCCAAGGTTCCTAAAGGTATTCTAAGGATATCTCAATAGAAAGATCCCGGAAAAATGTCGTTTTCGTATTAGTCGCAAGGTGAAAACTTAGTCACTTTGCTAGGTTTGGATTGGAAGATTAAAGGAAAGTTGTTTGTGATCTTCTAAGGGCTTTAAGTGGCAGATTGGAGTGTCAAGGAGAGGCTCTAAGTTGCTAGAGAGTGACTTCGGATCTTGAAGTGGATTAAGGCTCACTAAGGTAACAATCTTGTTCTCTTAAGTGTTATAAGATTACATATTGTTGTAGACTTACATTGTTGCTAGCATGATGTATATGTATAGAAGATTGATAAATGGTATGGATAGTGGAAGCCTAAAATCCGAATTGACATGGCTAGCCATTTGAAATTGAAATACAATTTGGTCGATAATTAGAATCGTCGCATGTTTACCTACTTGAGGATTGTAGTAGTTATAATCGATTGAGGCTTGATAACATGTTATACTAAACAACTTGGATTGAAGGAATTGGAAAGGAATTTGTATTGTTTTCCCTCAAATTGTCGAATGTGACTTTGTCTTTTGGACTAGTTTGATATCAATTGTGGGGCGGAATTTTACATGTCTTGTAGGCGTGTAATCCCCTATTGTTAACTACATTGTTGAGCCTTAAATGTGGCGTGTTTGGTTATTGAATTCGGGCCTTGAAAAAGGTGGAAAAGTATGTAGAAACAAAGGAAGTGTTGTCCGATTTTCCGTAGAATTTAGTGACTTTGCACTTAGAATATTCTACGTTTGAAGTTAGAAGTTAATAGACGTATTATGGTCATTTTAGGTTGACATACTACGTAAGGAATATTGGACTTGGCAAGTGGATTGAACCGAAGAGGTATGTGGAACTTTCTTATTTCTTGAGCATGAATAGTTGTAAATATATAGTACGGTAGACGTACGAGATTTTGACAATCTAGTCCATTTGATATCCTTGGCTTATTTTAAGAATGTCCAAGTTGGTTGAGTTAGGGAATTAACTCACTTGTTTAAAAATATGAAGGATATCTTAGTTTCTAAAAGTCAAGAGACTTAAAGTATTTTGAAAGTATATGATACTTGTTTTGTTTGGAAAGTTTAAGTCTCTTGGTTATAAGGAAGAATGTAAGTATCTAAGGTATAAAGCTAGTATAACGGCTTTATGGGAAGTTGGTTATAATAGCTTTATGGAAAGTTAAAAAGAGTGGTTTACTCTAAGTAATGATAAATGACTTGAACAAATGAAAGGCAAATTGATTTGAAGGCATCAATTGCTTAAGGTTTTAAAAGAAATATGTCACTTGATTTAGAAGCCTATAAATGTATTTCTAAAAAGTATTGTGACTTGTCTTGAAAAGTAAGTATGACTTGATACTACGGTTATTAGTATCTTGGAAGTTTTATATGAAAAGAGTCATTTTAAAAGAATAGAAGTACGTAGTACTTTGGGTTAAATTCCCGGATTTTTTCTAATGACATGTTAGTGCCTTAAGTAAACTAAAATGAGAGTGTATGTGAATAAGGCTAATAAGAAGTTAGGGGGATTTCTTAACTTGCTTATGGTATGTATGATAAGCCGGTAGTGCTTATGTTATGTATGATAAGCCGGTAGTGCTTATGTTATGTATGATAAGTCGGTAGTGCTTATGTTATGTATGATAGCCGGGGTCATTCCCCGGGTTTTTGGCATTTGCATATTCCGTAGATTTGCTACCCATGATGCGAGGAATAACTCATGCGAGTCCGTAGGGCTTATGCGGGTGAAATAGTCCTATGCGGGGCGGACCAGTCCTATGCGAGGAATACCTCATGCGGGTCCATACGACTATCTTTGGCGGATCTGATCTATGCGAGGAAGTTACCTCATGCGGGTCCATACGGCCTTTGCGGGTGAAATTGTCCCAGGATTAGGATTGCTAATGATACTACGGGCGGGTGGCCCTACTTTGATCATGAGCCTCCTATTTTTATGTAGTAAAGTATACTCTTGTTTACTCTCATTGTTAGTAAGGCACAGTGTACTGTTATTTGAGTTATCATACATGTCTCCAGCTTCATTTTAGACTTTATGATTTCATTACAGTACTTTCAGTTTCACAAACTTGGTACATGTTGTACTGACCTCCTTCGGGGGGCTGCGTTCATGCCGCAGGTAGAGTATACAGGTTGTTGATCCTCACTTTTAGGATCACTGTTCAGCTGTTGGGAAACTCCATTACTCCGGAGGCTTATCCTCGTTCGGATCCTGGTATGGTTGTTGTATATTCAGGGGTATGGCGGGGCCCTGTCCCGTCACAGTTGTTATTCTTAGAGGTCTGTAGTCACATTTGTGGATTGGGTTTTTAAGAACAGAAATGTACTGGTTTATTTTTTTAGTTCATGTATATTTTACGGAAGGTGGCCTTATCGGCTAGCCTGTTGATTTTTACTGTTTAAGTATTTATGAGTTTTATATGTTCCGCTGCTATTCTCTAATGTATACCTGTAAGGGGTGCCCAGGTAGGGCACCAGTCGCGGGTCCGGGGTTGGGTCGTGACAATAATGACATTATATAACAGATAAATTGTCAGGCAAGCACAGATGTCTATGGGTATTTTTGAACTGACCATGAGTTCTACGAGATAGGTAAAGTAATGGGTTTACAGCTTAACGAGATCAAGGAAATCCTTTCCTAAAACGCTATTGACAGAAGAGTTAGCCATAAGGCAAGTGGAAGAATTTGAAGCGAAGTATATTGACCAGGTTTGGAGATGGTAGATCAATATTATGTAATGTAATTCTTCATAGTCTTCTACGTATTGGATAAAGGAATAAGTTATCCATTCATCCCTTAAGGGGTAGTAACGCCAAGGATTGAAATCAGGAGAAATGTTTGAGATTACGTATGTATACCAGAATATTTTGGAATTATAAAGAGTACGACAAGTAAGAAAAGGAGTGAACAAGTGTCAAAAGAATGAAAGTTGTTTATAATTATGAGTAGTGAGAATGATATGGAAAAACAAAAGGAAGAGAGATTCATTTTAGACCGTGAGTGAGAGTTAATGGTGATGATACACACACTTTAGATTCAATGACATTGTCCATAAAGTGTTCATCATTGAGATACTACTAATATAAGAATTTCCAGCACACTAGTTAGTAAACAAAGCTAAGTTGACAATAGTATCATTCACCCACAAGGAGCTTAACTAATGTGAGGACTAAGGAGAGAAGTTGACATGAGGGAACACATCGGTTAGTTGAGTGGGAGTCTGATTGAAGGATTCAGATAGTGATAGCCCTATAACTCTGAATACATCAGAGTCATACCTCATACGGGAAGGAAAAAGAACGTCATGATGATGATCCCATTTATGGAATAGATTGGGTATTCTTGAAGGGATCACCCATGAAGGGTGTGATGAGGTTCGGTAAGAAAAGGATGCTTAGCCGAGATACATTGGGCCTTATCAGGTTATTCGTAGGATAGGCAAGGTTGCCTATGAGTCGGATCTACCATCTGATTTGGAAGCGGTACATCCAGTTTTTCATGTATCGATGTTGCGTAAGTGTATTGGTGATCCTTCTAGAGTATTCCCTACAGATGATGTTCAGGTGACAGAGGAGTTGACTTATGATGAGAATCCTATAGCTATACTTGATTTTCAGGTGAGAAGGTTACACACTAAGGACGTGTCTTCCGTCAAGGTGTTGTGGCGAAACAATAATAGGGAAGAGATGACTTGGGAAGCGGAAGATGAGATGAAGAGGAAGTATCCTCACTTGTTCCCTACGCCTACAGGTAATTCGATTCCTTATTTGGCTACATTGATTGGTGAATAATACATATGTTATATTGTGGCCATGTGAGGCATCTTTGGGTTAGCTGATTATTGTTGGAACTTGTAGAAGAATGAGAGATTAAGTGATAAAAATGCATGCTGTGAATTTTAGGCACTGTGTAGTAAAAGAAACGAGGACATGGTCTTTGAAACTTCGAGAGTGCGTGAATTTGAAGCATGGTGCCAAAGAATGTGATCAGGTGTCGCACTAACAAGTATAAGTTTATAGGTATAGTTAAAGGAGACTATGCCGAAATTTGTATAGCTTGAGACCTATTATGAACATTCGGGGACGAATGTTTCTAAGGGGGGAAGGATGTTACACCCCGTAATTCCAGGGAAATGAAATGAGAACGTAATTCAGGAAATAAGATTTGAATGTTGGAAGGAAAATATATTTACATTTTTTATATGGAATAATTTTGGATACAATAAATGTGATGACAAGAAGTAATACTAGTAGTTGAATTCTTTCCAATGGAGTTATGTACATAGTGTAGAATTATTAATGTCACGACCCGAACCCGGGCCCGTGACTGGTGCCTTACCCCGGGAACCCTAGTGATACAACATCAGAGAAAATCAGCGGAAATAAACCATAAACATGAAACAAGAGATATGATCAATAAACCGGCCACCAAAACAGTTGCCTTCTGTATATATACATAAAAACCCGAACAGTTATCCTTTTTACAAACTCTGCCCACAACTGTACTACAGACCTCTAAGAATGTAACGACAACTATGGCGAGACAGGGCCCTGCCATACCCCTGAATGTACAAGAACCTACAGACTCAGGGTAACATACCAAAAGATAAGCCTCCGGAGAAACGGAGCTTCCCAATACGCTGATTTGTGATCCTAGAAGCGAGGATCGACAACCGATGTTCCTATACCTGCGGCATGAACGCAGCCCCCCGAAGGAGGTCAGTACAACAGGTACCAAGTATGTGAAACTGAAAAATATTGTAAGTGAAATCATAACAGTCTATATAAAACAGGAGACATGCATGATGGCCAAACTACAGTTTCACAATATAATCTAGCACACATATCAAGTCAGGGACTCAAGCCCGTAAAGTCATCACTCAAATATAACTCGCACAACGGCCGCATGCCCCGGCATCTTACCTCGGTATAAGCATGGCCATGGAACCATCCGAATGGAAGCATACCCGTGGGCCACCCATCGTGTCAGTATGTCTAAAGGAAACAATAAGATAACAATCATAATGGAAGCATACTCGTGGGCCACCCATCATGTCAGTATGTCCAAAGTAAATAACAAGATAACCCTCCTAATGGAAGCATACCCGTGGGCCACCCATCGTGTCAGTATGTCCAAAAGGGAATAACAAAATAACAATCAAAGTGGAAGCATACTCGTGGGCCACCCATCGTGTCAGTATGTCCAAAACAAACAACAAGATCACACTCCTAATGGAAGCATACCCGTGGGCCACCCATCGTGTCAATATGTCCAAAAGGATCGATTAGTGGAAGCATACCCGTGGGCCACCCATTGTGTCAGTATGTCCATCAATCAATCAGATAGACGGCCCTCCAACGAGAGACGCGGTAGCACAGAAATACAACATTTGCACAACAAAGGCTATCACCACAAGCATAGGCAAGCTCAATCATACTCACAGACTTTTATTTTATTACAACAAATCCGGGTTTTAACCCCAAAGTACTACATACATTAATCCTTTCAAAAAGACCTCTTTTTACGTAAAAACAACTCGATACTATCATCCGTAGTACCAAATACGTTCATATTTTAAAATCAAGTACTTTACACTATTTTAAACCAAGTGGCTTACACCTTTTAGAACAACGACAAGTAACATCATTCTTTTCCAAAAGTTCAAGTTTGCCTAATTTCAGATACTCAAGTCTTTTAGTTTCGAAAGATTTCATAGTTTATAGTCTTAATCAAATAACGTACTCTCTTTTAAAACAATTGAGTAATGTATGCCTTATATGTGAGTAGGTTATTCTTGTTTATAACAATCTTATTAAAGCAGCCATGATCTAGGAAATGTAATATCATTTTGTCTCATCTTAGCTTCTATGCAGATGGAGGTTTCTACTGGTTTCAATAATACTTAATTATTCAATACATTTCCTTTTATTAGCGCTGCAGTGGTTTGTTCGATACTTATTCTGATTTTCGAAATCAGTAAAACATTATTCCTTTTAAAAACCAAGTACTCATTACTCACGAATGAGGTTTCACACTTTTTAACAAAATTCATATTAATTCAATTAAGTCAAGTCTCTTATCTTATAAGATCAAGTCTCTTAACTTCTAAAATCAATAAACCATTCTTTTTATCTCTCTTAAGTCGTTATACCTAACTTCCCATAAAGCTAGTATAACTCTTAAGCTTTTAAAACCAAGTATTACTCTTCTTTCAAAAAGGTTTCTTAATTCTTTTGAAATACTTCAAGATTCTTATTATTCAGGCTTAAGTCAAAAGACATTGCCGTAAAACTACGTTCGATTGACACACGTCGTCTACCGTACTATATATATATATATATACTTTTAAAATATCATGCTCAAGAGTATAGGAAGAATCACATACCTCGCGACGATTATTGACTATTAGCAAACGCTCCAAAATCGTAGTCTGTTAGCCTTTTCCACCCTTCGAGTAGAATATGCTACTCGCAGTACTTCAACCTATATCGGTCATAAGAGTCTATCAACGTCTAGACCATTCTGTAAAATACTTCTAGATACAGATTTCCTTTATTCTACGGAAAATTGGGCGTGACTTCCTGCACAAACTACAATTCTCAGTAAATACAATCTATGTAAATCTGATTCAGTCTTCTTTTTTTAATATTCTTTTGATGTGATTTCAATTTAATTCTCTTCTTTTATACCATCCTTCTACATATCTTATACTCACTTCTATACAACTACAATATGTAATTTCCAATTACAATAGAAGGACAATAGTATTTACCTCGATAAGCCCGAAATTATCCAAGTTTATATGTCGATCCTGAGCAACGTTTAGCTCCTACTCTGAGCGCTCCAACCCGCTCCAAACAACCCTTAGAAGTTCCCAAACAGCTTCTACTTAGCACTTCAACCAACTATGAAGATTTTCCTTAGGGTTTCGTTTAGTGGCTAAAGGAAGTATAATAGTATTTCTGGGCTTTTAGTATAAGGGTAACCTTGGAATACTACAAGGTATTTGAACCAAGGTATTTTGGAATAGTAACAATACTTGGAGAATACTTTTCTACCAAGGGGGTATTTTACGAAACTACTAGGCAAGGGGTATTCGTCAGGGCCTCTCTGGGGAGGGTGCTCTTGGACGAGAGCTTCAAAAGGGGGGAGAGGGATTTTTAGACTTGGAATTTCAAGTGAGGATGAAGAAATAGTCTTGCATTAGGGGGGTATTTATAGGACATTCAATGGCCAAGATCAAGCCAAGTGGGGGGCAAGTGGAGGGTCAAGATTTGGAGATGTGTTTGTGGGTCCCACTTGCTCATCAACTACACAAAATACCCTACCAACTCCTTGACAAAAATTGAAGGCAAAAACGCCCAATTCGTCCCACCTTATCCGTCCACTTGAGGGTGACACTTGTCACCCTCTCGTTGGTCCAAAATATTTCGTCTCTCGGAAAAATCCGCAAAAATTATAAATGACATAGCCGTAATTTTCCCTACGCAAAGTTCGGAAAACGTTTCGTCGAAAAACAATTTTTTTCGGGGGTTGTGCACAAATTTCGCCCCTAATGCCAACTTAAGACTTAAACTTTGTACGTACGCCCTCACTTACATACTCTGGAAATACGGGGTATAACAATTAAGTCTTGGCATTGTGAAGTAAGAGGCCATCGAAAATTACAAGATTTTGGCTAATTGTGGGTGATATTTTGTGAAGGGAAAGAAAAGTGGACTGGTGGGGTTCATGGGTCCCCCCTCCACTTGTGCTATATACACCAATTATATACAAGGCTTACAAGACTTCTTTGCCTTAGCTCACTAATATCTTCATCCTTAAACTCTTTTCTCTCTTCTTTTCTCCTACAAGTTTCGAAAATCCCATAGCCAAGTGAAGAATAAGATCAACTTATTTTTCAAGATTAAACACCTTAACTAAGTTCTAAGCCAAGTTAAATACTCCAAGGCAGTGGTCACGGTTTGGACTGATTCTGTCCAAGAAAAACCCTAATCTTGGGATGCACTTTTTGGAAGATAAACAAGAAAGTAAGATGGTTACAAGCTTTTAGAGGATACATATGTGTTATTGTAACGTGAAGAAGTCGTGTGAAAGTGAAGCAGTTTGGCCGAGACTTTAGGGACTGTTTTGGCTAAAAATAAGGTAAGATTTCTCCTTCCTCTTTGAGAATAATGGAGTGAAAATGATGTTAATTAAGGGATGAACTTGTATTAAGTGAAATGGAGAATAAGAAGTGCATGTCACAGTTTTGGCAAGTTAGCCGAATTGTGGGACTGTTTTGATATATTGGATTCGTTGGTTATTGTTGTTGTTATCGTCACTTATTGCATGTTAAAATGAAGGAATCTTGTTATTGAAAGTTGATATGGTTTATATAAAAGTGTTGATGAAGGGCTTTGGTATTAAGCCTTGTTGGCCGAAACTGCATGAAACTGTGCGACGTTGTTGTGCTATTTTAGAGACTGTTTTGTGGAGTTATAATGCTGGAAATTTAGTTACAATTATGCATGTTTAATTTGGTAATTGCTAAAGTATGTCCAAAAGGAATAAGGGTATAGGAAGGTGTAGAAAGGCTTCACATTTTACCCTCGTTGTTGTTGGAAATTGGACTGTTTATAGTGGACTGTTTTATATGGATTAAGAGGCCGGATTAACATAAGAAGTAGGTGTGTGAATCACCTTGGTTGCTATTTTGAACTACCCTTAATTGGTACTTGGTTATTGATGTTATTGGCCTTGTTTGAAAGTTGTGGATGTGAGTATATATAGGGGAAGTGCCGCCCAAATTTTTATATGAAATGAGAGTCATTATGTGGTATAGCGTATACTAGTATTCATGAAGTTGATAGACGTGTTATTGTTGTTATAGGTTGAAGTACTAATTGGGACATATTCTACTTATCGTGTTGGTATAGCCGATAAGGTATGTGAAACTATCCTTTCTTCTTTTGGCATGATGTATATGACATGGGTGTACGGCGGACGTACGTAATTCCATTGAATCCTAATTTCTATTGATACATGATATGATAGTGCCTTGAGTTTTCTAAATGAAAGTTATTCTATTTATTCCATTGAGAGTCAAAAACGATTTTACCGCGTCCCATAAAGGGCCGGGCAGTATATGATTTTATTGAGAGTCAAAAGATGATTTAAATTGCACAAGGTTGCTCATGATAGTTATTCATGCAAGTGTTATTATTCCATCTCATCGAGTCCCATGATGCGCCAAGACACGTTATATGTACATAAATGATGATGGTAAGCTCACCGAGTCCCAGAATGGGTCGGGATACGTTATATGATCTCACCGAGTCCCAGAATGGACCGGGATACATTTTATGATTCCACCGAGTCCCTCACTAGAGGGTCAGGACATGTTATATGTAAATAGTATATGATTCCATGGACATGTATCCATGATGTGGGTATAGATACCCATGAACACCGAGACCCTCACTAGGGGGCCGGGTACGGTATGTATATGATTTCATGGACATGTATCCATGATGCGAGTATAGATACTCATGACAGTATATGATTCCATGGGCATGCTTCCATGATGCGGGTATAGATACCCATGACAGTATATGACTTTCACTTTTTAAAAAAAAGCATAGTTGATTCTCACTTTTTAAAAAAGGCACGGTTGACTCTCTATTTTATACGGCACGTGTTACACCCCGTAGTTCCAGGACATATAAGTGAGAACGTAAGTAAGGAAATAAGATGTGAAGGTTGGAAGGAAAGTATATTTACATTTTCGGATATGGAAAAAATTTGGATAAGAAAATGTGAAGACGAAAATTTATTAACTTGGAGTTAGAGTCCCTAATATGGATTTATGAACTTAGTATTGTATTATGAAGTTTTGACATTGATAATATGGGGTCCACTAAAAATTTCACAATTTTGTGGGTCCATCGAAATTTTAAGAATTTTGGGCTAAGTATGGAATTATTTTTGTGAAGAGAATTATGGGCGAATTAGAGGGTGACACGTGTCCCTCCCCACTTGTGTAACAAAGCTCTAATTATATGTATATGTATTGCAAGATTGGTCAAGTGTGGAATTACTAAGTCTTGGCATGGTATAGGGTGTGACCAACGAAAATATTGGGATATTTGGCTAAGTGTTGGAAGATATTTTATGAGGGGAAGACAAGTGGACAAGTGGTCCATATGGGTCCCCCATCCACTTGTCTTGCAAAGATGATCTATAAAGAGAAGTGTATAGACTTATTCATTACACCAATATCTTCCTCTTCCAAAGCTTTCTCTCCTCTCTTCTCTTAAGCTCTAAGTCTCGAAATCCCTAGCAAAGTGAAAGAACAAGACTAAGTTATTATCCTAGATTAAGAACCTTAAACAAGTTCTAAGCCAAGTTAACACACACAATAGTTGGGTCACGGTTTTGGCTTGGAAAATATCTTGAAACCCTAAGCTTGTTGATGAACTTTTTGGAAATAAAACATGAAAGCAAGATGGTTACAAGCTTGTACAGGATACATGTGTGTGATTGTAACTTGAAGAAGTGGTGCAAAAGTGGAGTGTTGGCCGTGACTTTGTGGACTGTTTTGGCAAAGTTTGTGGTAAGATTTCTTATTCCTTTTGAAGTAATTGGAAGTTACATGTTATTATAGTTAATATATGAACTTGTGATAATAAGAAAGGAGAATAAGAAATGCATGTGACCGTTTTTAGGTGTTGGCCGAATTGGGGCAGTTTTGGTTGTCGGATTTTGTTAGTTATTATTGTTGTTATGAACGTCACTACTTGCATGTTAAAATGAAGGATATGTTGTTATTACAAGTTGATATGGTTTATATGAAGTTTTGAACTTATATTGGATTATAAGAGTTATGAAAAAGGGCTTTGGTTTGGAGTCCTGATGTTGGCCGAAACTGTGGTAAAACTGTTGGATATTGTTGCATTTTTAGGGACTGTTTTGTGGCGTGTATATGCTAGAAATTCAGAACCATTATGCATGTATAGTGTACGGATGGTGGCCTTATCGGCTAGCCTATTGTTATTTTATGTTTAAGCATTTTATAAGTTGTGTATGTTCCGCTATTCTCGATGTATCAGAAAGGGTACCTGTAGGGCACCAGTCGCGGGCCCGGGTTCGGGTCGTGACAAAAGTGGTATCAAAGCAGTTAGTCCTCGGAAAGTGTCTACAGACCGTGTCTAGTAGAGTCTTGATTATCGGTGTGTTTTGCACCACATCTATAATCAGGAGAGTGCAGGACATTTAGGATTGGTTTCCATTCTTCTCACTCTAAGATCGTGCGATAGAGTTGTATGGTTAGGGTCATCTCTCCCTAACAAGTTATGTTGTTTGCACTCACGAAAGGCGTGATGACTCCAGAAGATTTTGTGGATTGCGTATCCAGGTTGGTAATGTTTGTAATATAGTTGGTATTGGGACATACAACTATACAGATTTATGTATGGGGGTAACGTATGTGTTGCCTAGGATGATTTTAGATTACCAGGATTTGGTAAGGACTAATAAATACCGGAAAGGTTTGAACAGTTAAGGAACTCTCATCAAGGTGTTACGTACTAATTTGAGATAATTAGGTGATGATGAGTTGTGTGAGAATGTAATGGACCCTTAAGAGGTTAATTAAGGGACTTAATGGAAGACTATGTTAATAGATTGAGCTACGTAGTGGGATTTCGAGAATGGTACGGGTGAGATCCGTATGGTTGTTGTGGTCAAGACAACACGATTATGGTATTACGAGAAGTTTTTGTACCCGTTTGCGGGGGGACTGATAAGGTAGGCGTGGAACATGGAAATTGTGAGCCTAAGAATGTTGATAACCGCCGAGACCTTAGGTATATAAGTCCTTCTCGGGTGGTAAAAAGTTAAGACAGACCAAGGAAAAGAGTTAAGTATGACGCCGAGTCGAGTTGAAGACCTATTAAGGGTCGCCCCATAGCTTGAATTGGTATGGGATCAATTGATAGTAGTCCTGCTACGTGACAGGGTCACGAGGGTGGAAGGCCCAAGTTTAGTTAATCATTTTATGGGTTCGTGGACGCGTTCCACCGGAACCAGGTTGAGAGAGCCGGAAATGGCCTTAAGTTGTTTAGAATTGTAACTCCAAATATTGGAGGCCCGAATCAGTATGAAGGCTATGTAGGTACGCTAGAATAAGTTTGGAAGTGCGGGAGGGGTACGACCAGTAAGAAAGAGAGCAACCAAGTGTAAAGAAATAAAGCCGGAATCTGTGAGAACCTTTCGAGGTGACTACACCCGTGAGTGTTGGGTGGTAGCTGAGCGGTTAGATAATAATTGCTGGTAACGATACAGTCGTTGGACCCTAGCAGACCTAGCAGAGCAGTTATGACAGACATTGAGGTCATTATGAGTACGGGCTAGTTGGCCTCTTGTTATGCCAACGTTGACTGCAGAGAGAGATTGACTCGATTCCAGTTTTCTGGTAAGCTGAGTATCCTGTGTAAAGGAAGAGAAGTTGTAGTAACCAGTGAATTATCCTTCCTTCTTTGGCATCATGTTTTTCTTTTAAGTCTGTGTGACTTGTTCACTTGAGGTAAATTGACGCAGAAAGTAAGTAATAATTGAATTTGAAGGAATTTATGTTAAGTGCCCTTGGAGGTACTTGGAGTTGGTTTGGTGTGGCTGTCAAGGCCACGACCTTCCGGATAATTTCAGGAAAATGTACAAGGCAAGAATAAATAAGTACGAGTGCTGCCGGCGGAAAGCTGAGGGCATCTTTGGTAGATTGGAAAATCTACACGAACTTAAAGGCGGTGCGTGATGATTAGATAATTACTGGACCGCAAGAGGACCCTGTGATTAGGGTTGTGACTCCAAGGAAAGTTTAAGAAAGGGAGATAAGTTCTCTCCCCCACGTAAGGACAATTTTACGTATTATGGGGTTATGTGTACCCATGTTGTTAGACGAAGGATAGGAGACTGGTAAGGTCTTCGGTATCGTCACGCCATAGGTTACAGTTGTAGATAACCATGGGAAAAGTGTTGTGTTGGGGTAATTAAGAACGACGTACGAATTGGTCGAGGGAGTATCGTAAAGATATAAATGCAGGTTGTACGCTTGTATGAAACTGTACGATTATGAATCAGAATAGAAATACTTTTGCTAATAATGAGCATAAGGTAAGGTTATGACCAGAATGATAAAAGAGAATACAACTATGGTTATGTAAGTTGCACGAGATATGTTTACCCCAGACTAGTGTAAGACTGTCACACCCCGAACCCTGGGCCCGTGACTGGTGCCCTACCTGGGCACCCTTCTACCTTAACAACTAAGTAAACTGCGGAAATTAAATAACACCTCATTTTTTTTAACCCAACGTACGTGCAAGGGCAAAGCCGACAAGGCCGTCATAATATACATAATCAAAAGATACAACACCGCATACGAGTCCAATCCACATATGAATACGCACTTCTAAGAGTTTTATCAACTATGACGGACAAGGCCCCACTGCACCCATAATCAGATAAAAGCCATCTTGAAAAAACTTATACCAAAAAGATAAACTCCCGAATGAAGGAGCTATCCAAAACTAAGGTGGTCCTACACCTGCCGATCACCAAACAGCGTACCTAAACCTGCGACATGAACGCAGCCCCCCGAAGGAGGTCAGTACGAAGAATGTACCAAGTATGTGAAACAGTAAGTACTGTAATGAAATCATAACAGTCTAAACAAAACAGGAGACATGTATGATAGCCAACCTACAGTACACAATACATAACAGTCATATCAAGTCAGAGACGCATGCCCTCAAAGTCATTACTAAAATATAACCATGGGTCTCACGCCCATAATATCAATCATGCCCGTGGAATCCTTCCTCACCGCGATCCATGATAATCAATTTACAATGCTGTGCCTTACTAACAATGAGTAAATAGTAGTATACTTACAATATAAACTAGGAAGCTCACGATCAAAGCGGGACCACCCGCCCAAGATGTCGTTAAGCAATCCTACTCCCGACTATTTCACCCGCATAGGTCGCGTGGACCCGCATGAGGTATTCCTCGCATGGGACTATTTCACCCGCGTAAGCCCTTACGCACTGCGAGGTATTCCTCGCATAGTGGACCCGCCGCACGGGACTATTTCACCGCATAAGCCTCGCGGACTCGCGTGGTATTCCTCGCATCGTGGGTAGAAAATCCACTAATATGCAAATGCCACAAACCCGGGGAATGACCCCGAACTGAATGATATACCACTAGCACACAACCGGCTATTACCAGCACACATAGGCAATTCTCAATTAAACAAGCCAAAGTACTTATCAAGGCACACATGGAATAATTCTCAATTAATCAAGCCAAAGTACTTATCAAGGCATACTTAGACTAATTCTCAATTAATCAAGCCAAAGTACTTATCAAGACACACTTAGAATAATTCTCAATTAATCAAGCCAAAGTACTACGTACGTACATTCTTTTCAACAGACTCCTTTCTATGCAAAACCCCAAGATACTAACACCCGTAGTATCAAGGTGTGTCTATTTTTCAAAGTAAGTTACTACACTTTTAGAAACTCATTTCAAAGCTTGAAACCAAGTAACTTCAAATTTTCACAATCTAGGCAACTTATGCCTATTAATCAAAATAGACAACTTTCTAAACCTTCCATAAAGCCGTTATAACCAACTTCCCATAAAGCCGTTATAACCCTTTATGGTTTTTAGACAATTTCATTCTTTTTATAACCAAGAGACTTATACTTAAAACCAAGTATCACCAACTTTCAAATCAAGTTTCTTAACTTTCAAAAATACTTCGAGTCTCTTAATATATAGAAAACAAGTTTCTTCTACTTTTAAACCTCAAGTAACTCACACCTTTAAAACAAGTTACTTCTCTTAAATCATGTCATTTATCCTCTTTTAAAACAATTAAGTAAATCACTCATTTGACTCCCCTAAAGTCATTATAATGGCCTTTAGGTTTTGGAACTAAGGCACTAGCCAAAAGGTTTGAAAACCACTTCCTTTTCAAAACTCTATGTACTTTAAGTAAAATACTTCGACTCTTTAAGAATCCAAACTTCACTAAGGCAATGGATTATACAACTTACAATTTAAACATCAAAGTACAATCAAGGAAGTACATAGAACAAATTCTACCTTAGGCAATCCAAATACAACCAAGGAATGGATCATTTAAGGAGTAGGAAATACTTTCTTTATCTTAAGGAATCATGCTAGAAGAGGAGATAGTTCACATACCTTTTCGGCTAAATCCACAAGCTAAGCCGAATACGCCGTACGTAGAAGTGTCAACCTATAATGGTCACAACAAGACTATCAACTTCTAGTCTCTAACGTAGAATAATACTAAGTATACGGTCTCTAATTCTACGGAAAATCGGGCAGCACTTCCTTTGTTTCTACTCACTTTGCCACCTTTTTCAAGGCCGAATACAATAACCAACACGCCACATTTAAGGCTCAATACAACAACCAACCAAAGGGGATTACACGCCTTACAATACGTGTAAAATTCCGCCCCACAATTAATACGAAGTAGTTCCATATTCAAGCCATTCTCGGCCAACAACAACCAACAATTCAAAGTCTTTTCCAATCCTTTTCAAATTCCAAGTTCTAAGGTCTAACATGTTATATAGTCATAAACAACTTCAACAACTACAATTTCCTTCTTTCTACAACATGCGACGACTTAAACTAATAATCGACTTGAATTGTAATCTTAAGGCTAACATGCTAGTTTTTCGGATTAGGGTTCCAATAGCCAAAACACTTATCAAACCTCATAATATATAACTCATGCTTGCTAATATCCATAGCTACAATGATAAGTAAACCTTAATTGCTAAAACGACAAGAATTATACCTTTACAAGCCCTTAAAATTTTCAAGATTCAAAGTCGCTCCTTAGCAAATTCTTAGCTCCCTTCCTTATGTTCCAATCCGCTCCAAGTACTCCTTAGAAGCCTATGAAGAACCCATCTTCAAGTTCCAACTTCAAAGTTGAAGAACTCCTTAAGTTTCCGCCTTGCGACTAACGTGAAAACGCCGTTTTTCCGAAATCTTTCTATTGAGATATCCTTACAATACCCTTAGGGACATTGGGTTTACGTCTTGTGAACAATGGATCAAAACTACACAATTTTTGTGTGGAATCTAAGGCAAACCCGAGAGCACAATGGAAGAACAAGACTAGTGTGAAATTTTCTAAGTGTTGGAAGACCTTGTATTGCTACTAGTGTAGTATATAAAACACATTGGAGGGCTTAGATTGCAACACTTGAGTGGCTAGGATGAAAGACACTTGGATAATAGCCAAGTGGACAAGTTGACAAGTCAACAATCTCAAGCTTTGAAGACTTATCTTCCTTGATGGCCAATGACCCTTCTAACCTTGCTGAATTTCGTCCGAGGGCATGTGGGGAAGGTGCCACATGTCGCCTTCTCATTCGTCCATAAAATTCGTAACCCTCGTGGGCCACGCAAAACATAAAATTCCTCGGGTGGGCCCCACGTGACCAAATCCGTAAACATAAATTCCATAATGTTAATAAGTTCCATACTCTTCAAATAATGCATTTTGAGAATCCAATTCTCAACAACGAACATTTTTCCTTTCCGACGTTCGGAAGACTTTCCGTCGGAAAAACAATTCTTCCTTTCGTACCAATTTCCAAGTCTTGATTCCTTACGTACATTCTCTTATACATGTCCTGGACTTACGGGGTGTAACATTCTTCCCCCCTTAGAAACATTCGTCCCCGAATGTTCTTAGTCGGTTGTCACGCTATACAAACTCCGGCATAAACTCTATACTATGCCTATCAATCAAAATTGCACAAGACCAACGATGCCACACATGGCCACCACAACATACGTAAACATAACAATGGACCTTCCGTCCGCGGCCCCTTCTCACAAAACTCGAAGGTTACAGTCTTCTAAAACACGGGATCCCTAGAGGTTCTTTTATTTTTCCTTACTTGTCATACTTTCTCGTACTTTCAAACTGATCTAGTACACGTACAAAATCTCAACTATTGTTTCTGTTCTCCAATCCTTGGAGTTACTATCCAAACTTGGTCATATTGTTACTTACTTTCCCGTTAAGGCTCTTCTTGGTCCTTACGACCTAGTTCCGGTGGAACGCATTCACGAACTCGTACAACGATCAACTAAACTTGGGCCTGGCATCCTTGGGACCCTACCACATAACGAGACCATTTCTAACTGACATCACCCCATTCCATACTATCGGTTGACCCGAAATGAGTCCATAACCCGACCCATCGTCACACTTAACTTCTCATTCTTAGTCTGAAATAAATCTTTCTCTTAACTCAAGGTACTTCTCACCCTATCCCCTATTCACTAGAGGTTCGCCACATAAGCCAAAGTATTCCTACTGTACAATCTTCCCTATTGGTCTTACACTGTCATGGGCAATTACTACGTGTGAACTCTACACAACTATAGTCTCATTTCACTTACCATTCTTGTCAATATTCTTAACTTCTCACTTTACTAATCAAAGTATTCCTACCTCTGGGGTACTATCACTTTACAACTACTAGCAACAAAGGGAAAACATATACGCTAAGGCGAAATCTAAACCTATTAATGCACGTATGATTCAAAAGAATCGAAATATACATGTAACCCCATGAGATGTTGCCTCCTGATCCTGTCCAGTAGTCACGTCATCTATGCGGTTCGAAGGACCGCCAGAACTATAAACTCCACCCTGACCTCTACCACGACTGGCTGACCTCTGAACACCCCGCTCGGGGGCCTTTTGTGGAGGAAAGGGAATCAACCATCGGCCTCATAGGCTGAGCCACCTCACCGGTGCCTCTTCTAAAAGGACATACCCTCAGTATATAGCCCGGACGGCCACAATAAAAACAAGCACTCGTGCCATAACGGCATTCCCCCAAATGATGCTTACTACATCGGAAACACTGAGGAAAAAATGGCCTCGACTGAGAAAATCCTCTGCTCCTTCGAGAACCTCGACCCCTGGAGCTTGGACCGGCTCCTAAATACATTGTGGGGTCCAATATCCCACCTGTGAGCTGCGGGGGTATGTATTGGGTAGGCTGGGACGAATATCTCACTCGATGCTGAGGCTGCTCGTCCATAAACTCACCGGAATAACCAACGGGCCTAGCCCTCTTACGCAGATCTCATACCGCCCTATACCCTATGTACACTGCATGCATGGCCGAATAACCTCTGCGATGAAAGCTGTAGCACCGCTATCTTGGTCAATAACATAATGGCTTCCTTCATGACCCTAAAGTCTTCTCCTAATCGAAAGCTGGAGGCTCGATCTTTGGGGTCTCAAAACTGCGCGAAGAACTTCGATCACAGGCACAATATCCGTATACCACGGGCATAAGCCCTATCAACTCTCGAGTCCGACCGGTAGCTCTGCTACTCCTTTGCCCTTCTAGGCGGGTGTTGCCCTCGAGGCATAATCAGAACACAACAATAAGTCGAGAGAAGAATTATCTTACTAACACACTTCATGGCACGATCTTAGAGTGAGAAGAATAGAAACTAACTCCTAAATGTCCTGTAGCCTCCTGTTTATGGGTGTGGCGCGCAACACACCGATAATCAAGACTCTACTAGACACGGTGCGTAGACATTCCAGGACCGATCGCTCGATACCACTCTGTCACACCCCAACCGGGCTCGTGGTAGTGCCCTACTGGCACCCCTACCTTAACAACTAAGTAAAGCTGCGGAAATTAAATAACACCTCTTTTTTTAACTAACGACGTGCGTGCAAGGGCAAAGCCGAAAAAGGTCATATAATATACATAATAAAAGACACTACATGCATACGAGTCCAATCCTACGTATGAATACAGGACACTGTAAGAGTTTCTTGAACTATGAAGGGACAAGGCCCGCCTGCACCCATAATCATAAAAGCACATGCTGAAAGAATCATCACGACCAAACCGCCCGTGGATCAGTGCCTTACCCGCACCCTAGTGACACAACATCGAGTAATCGGCGGAACATAAAACAACAACGTGAGATAACGTAAATATAAAACAATAATCAGGAAAACTTGCCTTTCGGCATATATATAACCATCAACTCTTTTACAAATGAGCAGTTTAATCCTTTTACAAACCACCTTGCAAGATTACAGACCTCTAAGAATGATACGACAACAATGGCGGGACGGGGCCACAAACCCGAATGTAAACACTTACGACGACGGGGACTATACCACCGATAAGCCTCGGAGAAAGCGGAGCTTCCCAATGGCTGACCACGAGATCTAGGATCAACGATCGGTGTACCTCAACTGCGGCATGAGCGGCCCGAAGGAGGTCGATAACAGTGCAAGTATGTGAAACTGAAAATACATACTGAATGAAATCATAGCAGTCATATAAGCAGGAGGCATGTATGATAACCAAACTACAGTTTACAACAAAGCAGTCATGTCAAGTCAGGGACTCACGCCCTCAAGTCATCACTCAAGTATAACAATGGGTCTCAGGCCCACAACATCAATCATGCCCGTGGAATACCTTCCTCACGGCGATCTATGATATAAAAGCACCAAGGAACACACATGAACACCAGTCCCATCGTGTCATAATAAAGCTGTGCGGGGTAAATGCGAAGGCATAGCCGATCGCTAAAAACCACGCACCAACAAGGTCATGAATCGTATCATAAGATCTGTCTAGACCGTCACATGATCAAAGGCGGCGCTTGCCCGCGATATCGATGTGCGCGTCTAACCACCGGAACTCCGCAGACTCCGCATAGGCCAATCTCATCGGCCGCATGAGGTATTCCCGCATCGGTAGCTACTCCGGCGTCGTCCCGACTTCGCGATCGCATGGCCACATGGACGCGTGCCCATAAAGGGCGTCGCTAACCGGAACTCGTAGCTCGCGTAGGCCGGGACTGCATGAGGTATTCTCGAATCATAGGTCCATCGACCGAGTCTACCCCGCGTGGAGGCAGCTTAACCGGAATCATCTCAAGAGATGAATGCCACAATACTATCATAACGACCGATAGTTAATAAGCACAATCAAGAAACCCTTCACACAAACATCACAAGATACTAACACACGTAGCATCCCAACACGTTTACTTATCAACGCAATCAAGAAAGTATTACAAGGCTATCACAAACCAATACAATCAAGTTGTTCACACAAGGTACCTTCTACTATATGATTAACAAGATCGGGTTTTTATCCCCAAAGTACTTCATACATCAACTCTTTAAAAGATACGTTACTTTCACAATGTCACACAATACGTAGTATAAAATAGAGTGACTATCCTTTTAAAGTAAATCAATTACTTCTCTTTGTAAAATCAAGTAGCAACATTCTTTTCCAATGATCAAGTTTGCCTAATTTCCAATGTTCAAGTTTCTCATTTTAGAAAGGTTTCGTAGTTCATAGTCTTATTCATTTGAGAATATAATTCTCCTTAAAACTATCTGAGAAACATAAGTCTTATATGTGAGTAGGATATTCTTGTTTATAACAAACTTATTACAAAGACCATGATCTAGGAAATATCATTTTGTCTCATCTTAGCTTCTATGCGGATGGAAGTTTCTCGGTTTTAATAATACTTAATTAGTCAAAACATTTCCTTTTATTAACGCGGTGGTTTGTCGATACACATTCTGATTTCCGAAATCAGTAAAACATTCTTAAGCCGTTATACCTAACTTTCCATAAAGCTAGTATAACTCTTAAGTTTTCAAAAACCAAGTATTACTTCTTCTTTCAAAATGATTCAAAAATCTTTTGAAATACTTCAAGTTCTTTATTAACACATAACAAGCCAGTTATAGTTCAAAGCAGGACCTGTTAAAAACCACATGTATTTTCTTACCAACATAAAGTTGTTATAACCAACTTCCCATAAAGTCGTTATAACACTTTATGTTTTAAACCAATCACATACATTTAGCACATGTACGTCTACCGTACTACATAGTTCACACAGATCATGCTAGAAGAGATAGGAAGAGCTTCACATACCTCGCGACGAGTATCGACTAATAGCAAAACGCTCCAGTACCTCAAACCACGGCTACTCTAAGCCAAGTAGATCGCGCCACGCATAGTACTTCCACCTATAAGGCCACAAGGCGCTTATTAACATAAGGTCTCTTCGTAGAACATTCTACGTAAAATTCGCAAGACCTCCCCCGCAGCGTAAATCTCCTCCTCTATCGAGGCTACCAAGCCAACCAGGGGTTATACATCTAACCCTAACGGTACAATTCTACTCCAGTACTACTTCACAAGTCTCTGTGTCTGACAACCTAAGTAATTCTGATTCGGTAATCTTCTTTAAATTCGGGCTTAAGTCGCAAGACATTGCCGTAAGTATTATTCAGCTTAAGTCAAAAGACATTGCGATAACTACGCCAGTTCTATTATATAGTATACTTCAACTATATATTCAAGCAATCATGTAATTTCCAATTACAATAGAGGGACAAGATAATTACCTCGATAAGCCCATAATTATCCTAGCTTAAAGTCGATCCTGGGCAATCGTTTAGCTCCAACTCCGAGCGCTCCAACCCGCTCTAAACCACCCTTAGAAGTTCTAACCAACTTCTACACAATACTCCAACGGACTATGGAGATTTTCCTAGGGTTTCGGTTTTTGTGACTGACGGGAAGTATAATAGTATTTTCTGGGCTTTTCGTATAGGTATAACCTTAGAATACAACAAGGTATATGGCTAAGGTAATTTGGGCATTATAACAATACTTTTGAGAGTATTTCTACACCACAAAGGGGGGGTACATAATACGAGAACAACACCACAAGGAGGGGGGTGAAGTCTCGGCCACAAGGCCAACTCGAGGGAGGGCTCTCGGCGAGGGAAAGGACGAGAACAAGGTGAAGGGAGGGAGGAAGAGCTCACAAGACTTAGGCATTTTTGGATGAAGAAGTCTTCAACCTTAAGGGGTATTTATAGGTCAAGGGATGGCCAACCAAAGGCCAAGATCAATCCATGTGTTAGGCAAGTGTAGGGCTAGGATTTACCAACACAAATATCCTACCAACTCCTTGACTTTTCCAAGGCACCAAAAACGTGCTCCACTTTGTCCAAATCGTCCAAATGGACGTTCAAGTCCACCACCAATTGGAGGTGCCAAGTGTCGCCTCCCGTTGGTCCAAAATGTTTCGTCTCTCGGAAAAATCCGCAAAATTAGAAATGACATAGCGGAAATTCCCTACGAAAATGTGAAAACGTTTCGCCGAAAACGACTCTAGCGGGTGTTGTGAACAAAATTAATTCGCCAAGCCTTAGTTCAAGTTTCTTATTTTCTACGTACGTTCTTACTTACATACTCTGTAAATACGGGGTATAACATTGTCCCCCCCTTGGAAAGATTCGTCCGGCATGTTCCTTCTAAGTCTCAAAACAAACGCGCTACGACTACTATACTTACGAGCACAATCACGCCACGGTGGCCACGAAACACCGCGCACATAAAACTTACATCCAAGTCCACGAGGAAACACCTCTAACATCACCAAATGACACCACTTTGTCACTTTGTCGCGAGCCTTGCTCCGACGACCCAACAATGGTACCGGGCTGCCTGCGATCCACGAGGTGTCGTACTCGAACTCTTACCATATTTACGTCGCCCGATATCCAAAACTCGGGGTTACTATCTCTAACGTGGTCATCATTAGCGGGAACACTCGATGGATCTTCGATACTTTCCGAATATAACAAAACGAAGAGGACGCCCCGCCTCCTAAGTCGGACGACAAATGCTAACATATAGGCAACCTGCCTATTCTTCACATGAACTCACAAAGGCCCAAAGTAACTCGGGCTAAGTTCCTCTGTTTCCCAAAACTCGTCACACCCAATCCGGGGTGGTACCTTCAAGACCGACCGTCGGCTCAACTCTAAGCGTCGCCGCCGCTTATCCGCCGCGATATCTACGGTGCGGAACCTCTCTAGCCAAGCTTCTCACTATCCACATCTGCTGGAACAAGCTGCGCAAATGTCGAACCTTGCCAACATCGAACCAATCGACCAAGACTTACACTTCCGCCCTTACAAGGCTTCATAAGGCGACATCTCGAACAACGAAATGGTAGCTTAAACGCTCCTCTACAGAGACAACGTCCCAACTACCCTCAAGTCCACACCGCGGCGGGCGAATCGATCGAGACTCCGAGTTCTTAGCACATGCTCGGTAAAACTTCCGAAACAAAACAGTAGTAACACAGGCTCTACATCCGCCATAAGGTAAAGGTAGGCACCCGTGCAACCTTACAACCTCTTCGATAAATCAACATCGCCGAGTGAACGGTCCCGAAGAACACGATGGTGCCCCCATCGCCCGACCACCGTCGAACGCATCCACGAACTCGTCGGTTAACTAAACTTGGGCCTAACACCCTCGTAACCCTAACACAAGGCGGGACCACAACTGACCCCACCACCAAACCTACCGCGGGTTGACCCGCGGGCCCCAACCCGACCGTGACACTTGAAAATACTAGCTCCCGATCCGAACAATCTCACTAAACACGTTACGAAAACCTAGCGGTCTTCTTAGCTCAACTACCCTTTCATTTCACACTACTTAGGGACCTATCCCGAACGTAGCTCACGTGCACTATGCACTCCAATAAGGATCAAACACAACACTACACCTTTACATCGAGATGGCCTTACCTCTAAGATCTCTACGTATAAAACTCTAAGGTTCACACTTTTCTATCCCCCAAATCTTACTTGGTTAGCTAACCAAGATTTCTAATCACAACATTAACACTCTGCTATCAAAACATAGCACTTATGATATACCCATCTTATCACACATACTGAACTCTAGAGGGTTAAAGATCTATCTGTAACTACTGTTTCATTCCCCTTAGTCGTTCTAATCAAACTCGCCGTGCAGCGTAGCTTAAGGAAGGTGACGAACTACCCACCGGTACTGAAGGCAAAGTCCTCCTACTAGGCCACTCTCTCGACACATGGCCCTGACGGCCGCAGGTACAACAAGTACCAACTAAAAGACGACATTCCCCGGGATGACGTCTGTCATACTGTGAACCGGAAGCCCTGGAGTTCTGACCAACTCCTGCATACTCCGAACGTCCTGAAATCCGTGGAAGACCACTCTGCACTGGTGGAGGTGCATAATCTAATCTGTTTGGTGGCGACTCGCCTCAAAAGTTACCAAAGGACCTTCTTTGCTCGGCCTCTTACGCGCCCTTGGTTAACCGTCGATCTCTATGTTTCTCGACTGCTGCGCATAAGCCCGCATACGTGCCATGCTCGAAGCCTAATCAAGGATTACTCTGCACACCGCTTCTCTTGGTAGTCATCAAGACTCGCGATACATCGGTATACTCTCTGTAGCCAAATCCATAGCTAATGTGGTCGCCTTGCAATCTAATTTCACTGTTCGGCCGTGGAACTAAAGGTTCAAATGTCATGGCGCGAGGAAGCGCGCGCCGTGCTAAACTTTCGGGGCTAGTGGCGTCGCAGAAATCCCGAATGAAGCATTACCTAGGGTAATGATTGGGCCTGTGCCCACGTAACCCTCTGAACTCTACTCGCAGCTCCCTCGGCTGCCTTGCCCTCCTGGGCCCGGGTTGCCCTACGCGGAGGCATAACGATAGGGGAAAGAATTTCGTCAGAGGGTCCAACTTACAACACAGCTCTAAGGCACGATCTCAGAGTGAGAAGAATAGAAACCAATCCTAAATATCCTATAGCCTCCTGATTATTGGTGTGGTGCACAACACACCGATAATCAAGACTCTACTGGATACGGTCTGTAGACACTTTCAGGATTAATCGCTCGATACCACTTTTGTCACGACCGGCCGGGCGTGGATCGTGCCTACCGGGCACCCTAGTGACACAACATCAGAGTAATCGGCGGAACATAAAACAACAACATGAGATAACAGAAATATAAAACAATAATCTGTGAAAACTTGCCTTTCGGCATATATATAACCATCAACTCTTTTACAAATGAACAGTTTAATCCTTTTTACAAACCCTGCCCACAACAGTACTACAGACCTCTAAGAATGATACGACAACAATGGCGGGACAGGGCCCCGCCAAACCCCTGAATGTAAACACTTACGACGACGAGGACTATACGGCGATAAGCCTCGGAGAAACGGAGCTTCCCAAACGCTTGGCGTGACCACGAGCTAGGATCAACGGCGGTGTACCTCAACTGCGGCATGAGCGCGGCCCGAGGAGGTCGATAACAAAATTTGCAGTATGTGAAACTGAAAATACATCGTGAATGAAATCATAGTAGTCATATAAAGCGGGAGATGTATGATAACCAAACTACGATTTACAACAGCGATCATGTCAAGTTAGGGACTCACGCCTCAAGTCATCACTCAAGTATAACAATGGGTCTCGTGCCAACATCAATCATGCGTGGAATACCTTCGCCACCGCCGTCTATGATATAAAAGCACCGAGAACACATGAACACCGTGTCCCACGTGTCATAATAAAGCATGCGGGGGTAAATGCGAAGGCATAGCCGATCGCTAAAAACCCACAGTACCAACAAGGTCATGAATCAGATCATAAGATCTGTCTAGGCCGTCACATGATCAAAGGCCGCCGCTTGCCCGATATCGATGTGCGCGTCTAACCACTCGAACTCCCGCACTCCGCATAGGCCAATCTCATCGCCCGCATGAGGTATTCCCGCATCGAGGGTAGCTACTCCCGGCGTCGCCCCGACTTCGCGATCCGCGTAGCCACATGGACCGCATGCCCATAAAGGGCGTCACTAACACGGAACTCTCGTAGCTCCGCGTAGGCCCGGGACTGCGTAGGTATTCTCGAATCATAGTCCATCGACCGCCTGAGTCTACCCGCGTCGGAGGCGGCTTAACCCGGAATCATCTCGAGATGAATGCCCACAATACTATCATAACGATCGATAGTTAATAAAGCACAATCGCGGAAACCCTTCACACAAACATCACAAGATACTAACACACGTAGCATCCCAACACGTTTACTTATCAACGCAATCAAGAAAGTATTACAAGGCTATCACAAACCAATACAATCAAGTTGTTCACACAAGGTACCTTCTACTATATGATTAACAAGATCGGGTTTTATCCCCAAAGTACTTCATACATCAACTCTTTAAAAGATCGTTACTTTCACAATGTCACACAATACGTAGTATAAAATAGAGTTACTATCCTTTAAAGTAAATCAATTACTTCTCTTTGTAAAATCAAGTAGCAACATTCTTTTCCAATGATCAAGTTTGCCTAATTTCCAATGTTCAAGTTTCTCATTTTAGAAAGGTTTCGTAGTTCATAGTCTTATTCATTTAAGAATATAATTCTCCTTAAAACTATCTCGAGAAACATAAGTCTTATATGTGAGTAGGATATTCTTGTTTATAACAATCTTATTACAATGACCATGATCTAGGAAATATCATTTTGTCTCATCTTAGCTTCTACATGCGGATGGAAGTTTCTCTTTAGTTTTAATAATACTTAATTAGTCAAAACATTTCCTTTTATTAACGCTGCGATGGTTTGTCGATACACATTCGATTTCAAATTAGTAAAACATTCTTAAGCGTTATACCTAACTTTCCATAAAGCTAGTATAACTCTTAAGTTTTCAAAAACCAAGTATTACTTCTTCTTTCAAAATGATTCAAAATCTTTTGAAATACTTCAAGTTCTTTATTAACACATAACAAGCCGCTTATAGTTCAAATCGGTACCTTTTAAAAACCACATGTATTTTCTTACCAACATAAAGCTGTTATAACCAACTTCCCATAAAGTCGTTATAACAATTTATGTTTTAAACCAATCACATACATTTAGCACGTATGCGTCTACCGCACTACATAGTTCACACATATCATGCTAGAAGAGATAGGAAGAGGTTCACATACCTCGCGACGATTATCGACTAATAGCAAAAGCGCTCAGTACCTCAAACCGCCGCTACTCCTAAGCCAAGTTGATCGCGCCACGCCTAGTACTGCCACCTCTACGGCCACAAGCCGCTTATTAACATAACGTCTCTTCGTAGAACATTCTACGTGAAAATTGGTGCACCTCCCCCGCAACGTAAATCTCCTCCTCTATCGGTAGGCTACCAAGCCAACCAGGGGGTTATACATCTAACCCTAACTGTACAATTCTACTCACGGTACTACTTCACAAGTCTCATGTCTGACCCTAAGTAATTACATTGAAGAATCTTCTTTAAATTCAGCTTAAGTCGCAAGACATTCACGTAAGTATTATTCGTGCTTAAGTCAAAAGACATTGCGATAACTACGCTCAGTTCTATTATATAGTATACTTCAACTATATATTCAAGCAATCATGTAATTTCCAATTACAATAGAGGACAAGATAATTACCTCGATAAGCCCATAATTATCCTAGCTTAAAGTCGATCTCGGCAATCGTTTAGCTCGACTCGGCGCCCAACCGCTCTAAACCACCCTTAGAAGTTCTAACCAACTTCTACACAATACTCAACGGACTATGGAGATTTTCCTAGGGTTTCGGTTTTGTGGTGACGGAAGTATAATAGTATTTTCCGGGCTTTTGATAGGTATAACCTTAGAATACAACAAGGTATATGGCTAAGGTAATTTGGGCATTATAACAATACTTTTGAGTATTTCTACACCACAGGGGGTACATATCTGAGAACAACACCACAAGGAGGGGTGAAGTCTCGCCACAAGGCCAACTCGAGGGGAGGGCTCTCGGCCAAGGGGAAAGGGCGAGAACAAGGTGAAGGGAGGAGGAAGAGCTCACAAGACTTAGGCATTTTTGGATGAAGAAGTCTTCAACCTTAAGGTATTTATAGGTCAAGGGATGGCCAACCAAAGGCCAAGATCAATCCATGTGTTAGGCAAGTGTAGGGCTAGGATTTACCAACACAAATATCCTACCAACTCCTTGACTTTTCCAAGGCACCAAAAAGCGTGCTCCACTTTGTCCAAATCGTCAAATGGGCGTTCAAGTCCACCAATTGGAGGGTGCCGTGTCGCCCTCCGTTGGTCCAAAATGTTTCGCCTCTGGAAAAATCCGCAAAAATTAGAAATGACATAGCCGGAAATTCCCTACGAAAGTCGTGGAAAACGTTTCGTCGAAAAACGACTCTAAACGGGTGTCGTGAACAAAATTAATTCGGCCAAGCCTTAGTACAAGTTTCAAATTTTCTACGTACGTCCTTACGTACATACTCTGGAAATACGGGGTATAACAAGAACTTATACCAAAAAGATAGCTATCCAAAAACTCTGAGCAGGGTCCTACACCTGCCGATCACCAAACAGCGTACCTAAACCTGCGACATGAACGCAGCCCCCCGAAGGAGGTCAGTACGAAGAATGTCCAAGTATATGAAACAGTAAGTACTATAATGAAATCATAACAGTCTAAACAAAACAGGAGACATGTATGATAGCCAACCTACGATACAATACATAATATCATATCAAGTCGGGACGCGTGCCTCAAAGTCATTACTAAAATATAACCATGGGTCTCACGCCCATAATATCAATCATGCCCGTGGAATCCTTCCTCACTGCCGGCAGTCC
Organism: Przewalskia tangutica; assembly: GCA_029844215.1. NCBI lineage: Eukaryota > Viridiplantae > Streptophyta > Magnoliopsida > Solanales > Solanaceae > Przewalskia > Przewalskia tangutica. The sequence continues at coordinate 2,100,109 of JAQGDG010000029.1, forward strand.
ATGATAATCAATTTACAGTACACTGTGCCTTACTAACAATGAGAGTAAATAGTAGTATACTTACAATATAAACTAGGAAGCTCACGATCAAAGCAGGACCACGCGCAGATATCATTGTCACACCCGGTCGGACGTGATCGTGCCTTACCGGCACCCTAGTGATACATATATCAGAGAAAATCAGCGGAACATAACACATGAGTCATGAAACAAGAGACATAATAATAAACAGGCCAACCAAAACGGTTGCCTTCAGTATATACATAAAACCTGAACAGTTTAATCCTTTTACAACCCCGCCACAACGATTCTGCACCTCTAAGATTTACAACACTATGGCGGGACAGGCCCCGCCATACCCCAGAATGTTCAAGAACCTACAACTCGGGAACACATACCAAAAGATAAGCCTCGAGAAACGGAGCTTCCCAATATCTTTGAACCTGATCCTGAAGCGAGGATCCACGACCGATGTACCTCTACGGCATGAACGCACTCGGCGAGGTCGGTACAACAGTACCAAGTATGAAGCGTAAAAATCGTAAATGAAATCATACTAGTCTATATAAAGCGGAGACATGTATGATAACCAAACTACGATTCACAACATAAAAGCGATCATGTCGATCGAGGACTCGCGTCCTCAAGTCATCACTCAAATATAACTATGGGTCTCACGCCCACAACATCAATCATGTTCGCATCACGGCGCGTGCCCCGGATTACGCCTCGGTGTAGACATGTCCATGATGCAACAATAATACCAATGCCCCATGGCCACATGCCCCGAATTCTACCTCGGTGTAGACACGTCCACGTGACATCATCAACAATATCTTTGGGTGATCAACCTGCCGCGTGGCCACATGCCCCGAATTCTACCTCGGTGTAGACATGTCTATGTAACATCGACAACAAGACAATAATTAAAATGGAAACATACGTGGAATTCTCGTCACGCCGACGCGTCCAAGTAAATTCTCGACAAGTCAACCGCCTCTGTCGAGAGACGCAGTAACGTAAATACAACACTTGTACAACAAAGGCTATCATCACAAGCATAGGCAAGTTTCACACAACTCAAAGTACTTTCACATAAGTCACACCACCCGTAGTATAAAAATCGTGACTATCTTTTTAAGTAAACAAGACACTTCCCCTTTTGTAAAATCAAGTAACAACATTATTTTCCAAACGTTCAAGTTTGCCTAATTTCAAATGCTCAAGTCACTTATTTTAGAAAGGTTTCATAATTCATAGTCTTAATCTCTTTTAAAACAATTGAGTAACATATGTCATATATGTGAGTAGTTTATTCTTGTTTATAACGATCTTTTCTGACCATGATCTAGAAAATGTAATATCATTTTGTCTCATCTTAGCTTCTATGCGGATGGAGGTTTCTTGGTTTTAATACAACACATCATTATTCAATACATTTTCCTTTATTAACGCTGCGGTGGTGCGTCGATACATTCTGATTCCCGAAATCAGTAAAACATTATCCCTTTAAAAACCAAGTACTCATTACTCACGAATGAGGTTTCACACAACATCCACATTAAAACAAATAAGTTAAGTCTCTTATCTTATCAGATCAAGTCTTTTAACTTCTACCATCAGTAAACCATTTTCTTACCTACATAAAGCTGTTATAACCAACTTCCCATAAAGCCGTTATAACACTTTATGTTTAAACCAAACAAATACACTTAGTACCTGTACGTCCACCGTACTACATAGTTACACACATATCATGCTAGAACAGATAGGAAGAGGTTCACATACCTCGCGAGTATAGACATAAGCAAAATGCTCCAAGTACTACAACGCACTAGCCCTTTCCACTCCTCAAGTAGAATACGCTACTCTTAGTACTTTCACCTAAAAAGGTCACAAGCGTCTATTAACTTCAAAACACAAGGTTCCATTTCTCTCTGAGAAAATTCGCGACACCTCCCCCACATGTACAGCGTAAATCTCCTCCTCTATCGGCGCGCTACCAAGCCAACCAGAGGGTTTACACGTCTAACAGGACGTGTACCATTCTACTACACAACAATGCTACACAAGTCTCGTAATACACCCTATGTAATTCTGATTCATTCTCTTCTTAAAATTCAGGCTTAAGTCAAAAGACATTGTCGCACAAATAATGTTCAGTTCTATATATAGTATACCTCAACTATATATTCCTACTACATGTAATCTCCAATTACAATAAGGGGACAAGAATATTTACCTCGACAAGCCCAAAATTATCCAAGTTATAACGTCGATCCGAGCAAGGTTTAGCTCTACTCCGTGCGCTCCAATCCGCTCCAAACAACCCTTAAGTTCTAACTAACTTCTACTCAAATACTTCAACCAACTATGAAGATTTCCTTAGGGTTTCGGTTTGAGACTAAAAGGACAAAAGGTAGTATTTAGGGCTCTACGATAGAGGTAACTTTTGGAATACAACAAGGTAAAGGCTAAGGTATTTTGGGCATTATAACAATACTCGGAGTATTTCTACCAAGAGGGTGTATTATACTGAAACAACTAGGCTAGGGGTACCCCACTGCACCAAGGGGAGGGGAGGGAGGCTCTCGGCCACAAGGCCACTCGAGGGGAGGAAGGCTTAGGGCGAGAACACACTCAAAGGGAGGAGAGGGACTCAAGACTTGGAAGATTTTTGGATGAAGAAGTCTTGAGCTTAGGGGTATTTATAGCAAAACCAAAGGCCAACCAATGGCAAGATCAAGCCATGTGCAAGGCAAGTGTAAGGCCAAGATCAAGCCAAGTGCACCTAGTCCCTACTCCACAAAACAAGCCACAAAACATTGCACAAAACATTGCACAAAACAATGCCACAACAAGGCACCAATCGGCGAGCCAAACCGCCCTAGCGTCCGTTTGAGGTGACAAGTGTCACCTCTTGTTAACCAAAATGTTCCGCGCCGGAAAAATCCGCAAAAATACAAAGCGACATAGCGTAATTTTCCCTTCGCAAGTTACGCAAGCGTTTAGTCGGCGACTCTAAAGGTGTTGTGCACAAAGGTAACTTCGGCCAAGCCACTGGCGTGGGTGACACGTGTCACCCACCTATTGGCCCTCATAAAGCGTCTTCGAAAAATATCCACAATGGCCAAAATCTAGAAAACAAAGTGGGCCCCACAAAACAGTAAATTTCTCGTGGGCCCACGTGACCATTCGAAAATAAAATCTCAAAATTCTAATATAATTTAAGAAGCCCATATTCCAAATCGGGAACCCAATCCCCGTCAACGAACATTTTCTTTACAAAACCGGAAACTTTTTTAGTGGAAAAAATCACCTCTTTCTTCCTTTCCAATTTTTACGCCGTGCTCTCGTGCGTCGTCCTCGCATACATACCACGAGAATACGGGTATAACATTCTCCTCCTTAGAAACATTCGTCCCGAATGTTCCTTCTCAAGCGGATATTGATGAAGTTCCTCTAACAAGTTGCCAACGCCACAGCTTGGCCACGAAATAACACACGTCCTCTTCTTTCCTTACTCGTCGTGCCCTTCTCGAACACTTGAACTCTCCCAGTACGTACCATACTTCAGTCATTGCTTCAGTTCTCAAAACTGTGGAGTCACTACCTCCAAACTTGGTCATCTTACTAACCTCAATCTTCTTTAAGGCCATTCCGGCCTTCTACGAATCTTCGGTCGAACGCGTCCACGAACTCATACGATGATCATACAAACTTGGGCCTAGCATCCTCGTGACCCTACCACTGGCGGGACCACCCAGACCCCCACCTTAATCCGGGCTCGGGTTGACCGTATGGCGTCCTCAACCCGACCCACAATCGCGTCAAGCCCTCGTTCCCCGACACGGAATAATCTTGCTAAATCACATCATGAAAGCTACCACTTCCATCTCACACTACCCATGGACTTATCACACAAATAAAACCCACGTATACTACGCACTCGATAAGGTCAAACATAAACGAATCTTTTACTCAAGACGACCTTACCTCTAAGGTCTCAATCGTGACGATCTAGTGGTTCACACTTACCATGCCCCATACTTACCCTTCTACAATAACCGGTGTCTAAATCACATTTAGCACAAAGCTATCCGAACATAACACTAAAACACATCAAGATACAAAACTCTAGAGGTTAAGGATATACTGCCTCTACCGCTTAATCACGATCACGCCTGCAGGCGCACAACTAGTGAAGGTGATGAACCACCGATCACGAAGGCTAAGTCGTAACATCCGTGCTACCCTTGGTGGACAGTTCCTCGCAAATGGCCCCTGGCAAAAATAGCAAGCTCCTCGCACTACGACACTCCCGAAATGCGGTCTACCACATCGACCACAGAGGTAGGGGTGACGCGTCCGCCAACACCCTTACTTCCGCGAAACTCGAACCTCGAGCCACGACTGCTCCGAATACTCTGGATGCTCTGAAGGTTGTGGAGGACCACTCTGCACTGGCGGAGGTACAAAACTAGTATGCTGCTGAGGCGGTCCGCCTCGAAAGTCACCAAAGGACCCTGTTGTTCTGGCCCTCTTCTGCTGATCTTGGTCATTCCGTCGACCTCTCCGTGCCTCACATCCCAGTGCATGAGCCTGCATGCGGGCAATGTCCATGCCCGGCTGAAGAGCTACACTCGAACAAGCCTCTGTCAAGCAATCATCTAATCCGGTGACGTAGCGGTGCACTCTATCCTCCATGGTTGCCACTAAAGCGGGGACATACCGAGCCAACGAGTCAAACTCCACGTTGTACTCCCGAACTGTACGCCCTCTCTGTCTCAGCATCACAAATCTGTCGGCCCGTGCCCTCCTCATCTGCGGAGGCAAGAAGTGAGTGAGGAATGCCTCTGAGAACTCGTCCCATACTGCTGGGAGCGCATGCTCTCCCCGGGACAACTCCCACGAATCAAACGATCATTGCGGTATCACGCGGCCGATGCGAACCTAAGACCACCGACTCGGTCTCGAAGCCTTGATCACTCTCATGACCAGAATCGCCGGATGAACTCCTGCGGATCATCCTCGTGCCTCGACCCATAAAACTCAAGGGCTAACTCGTAAAGTCCGTAGCCTCAAACTATACGCTCGGGGCGAACCATCGGTGCTATTGGGCTGAACTGCTGCGTCGGCCTATCCTCATATCGGCCCACGAGCACGGCCAGCAATCAAGCCATCTCGCGTAACCCATCTCCTTCGCCCCGGTGTGGGACTGAGGCTCGGTGCTGCGGTCTCGGCGGCCATTCTTTGCGGCTCTAACCTCTCTTTGGGTGGCGGCGTCACAAAACCCGCCCGTCAAGCACAACTCGTCTTGTGCGGGCTCGCGCTCGTACTCCTCGTATCTCACTAGCGGCACCCTCGGTGCCTTGCCCTTCTGGCTCGCTGCCTTGCGCGGAGGCATAACTGGTAAAAACGAGATACGTCAGAGGGGTCCAACTTACAACACAGTTCTAAGGCACGATCTCAGAATGAGAAGAATGGAAACCAATCCTAAATGTCCTATAGCCTCCTGATTATAGATGTGGTGCACAACACACCGATAATCAAGACTCTACTAGACACGGTCTGTAGACACTTTCCGAGGACTAACTGCTCTGATACCACTTTGTCACACCCCGAATTCGGGCCCGTGACTGGTGCCTTACCCCGGGCACCCTAGTGATACATATATCAGAGAAAATCAGCGGAACATAACACATGAGTCATGAAACAAGAGACATAATAATAAACAGGCCAACCAAAATGGTTGCCTTCAGTATATACATAAAACCTGAACAGTTTAATCCTTTTACAACCACACTTGCAGATTCTACTGCACTCTAAGATTTACAACACTATGACGGACAGGCCCCGCCATACCCGAATGTTCAAGAACCTACAACTCGGGAACACATACCAAAAGATAAGCCTCTGAGAAACGGAGCTTCTCGATATCTTTGTTGTGATCCTAGAGCGAGGATCCACGATCGATGTACCTCTACTGCGGCATGAACGGCCCGAAGGAGTCGATCTGACAAGTACCAAGTATGTGAAATCGTAAAATCAGTAAATGAAATCATACTAGTCTATATAAAGCGGGAGACATGTATGATAACCAAACTACGATTCACAACATAAGCGATCATGTCGATCGAGGACTCACGCCCTCAAGTCATCACTCAAATATAACTATGGGTCTCACGCCCACAACATCAATCATGTTCGCATCATGGCCGCATGCCCCCGGAATTCTGCCTCGGTGTAGACATGTCCATGATGCAACAATAATACCAATGCCCTCTGGCCACAGGCCCCCGGCAGTCTGCCTCGGTGGAGACAAGTCCATGTGAAATCATCAACAATATCTTGGGTGATCAACCCGCGGCGTAGCCACATGCCGGAATTCTACCTCGGTGTAGACATGTCTATGTAACATCGACAACAAGACAGTAATTAAAATGGAAACATACCCGTGGAATTCTCGTCCTTTGCCGGACGTCCAAGTAAATTCTCAACAAGTCAACCCATCTATCGAGACGCGGTAACACAGAAATACAACACTTGTACAACAAAGGCTATCATCACAAGCATAGGCAAGTTTCACACAACTCAAAGTACTTTCACATAAGTCACACCACCCGTAGTATAAAAATCGTGACTATCTTTTAAGTAAACAAGACACTTCCCCTTTTGTAAAATCAAGTAACAACATTATTTTCCAAACGTTCAAGTTTGCCTAATTTCAAATGCTCAAGTCACTTATTTTAGAAAGGTTTCATAATTCATAGTCTTAATCTCTTTTAAAACAATTGAGTAACATATGTCATATATGTGAGTAGTTTATTCTTGTTTATAACGATCTTTTTACAGCAGCCATGATCTAGAAAATGTAATATCATTTTGTCTCATCTTAGCTTCTATGCAGATGGAGGTTTCTACTGGTTTTAATACAACACATCATTATTCAATACATTTTCCTTTATTAACGCTGCAGTGGTCTGTCGATACACATTCTGATTCCCAAAATCAGTAAAACATTATCCCTTTAAAAACCAAGTACTCATTACTCACGAATGAGGTTTCACACAACATCCACATTAAAACAAATAAGTTAAGTCTCTTATCTTATCAGATCAAGTCTTTTAACTTCTACCATCAAAACCATTTTCTTACCTACATAAAGTCATATAACCAACTTCCCATAAAGCCGTTATAACACTTTATGTTTAAACCAAACAAATACACTTAGTACCAGACGCCCACCGTCTACATAGTTACACACATATCATGCTACAACAGATAGGAAGAGGTTCACATACCTCGCTGAGTATCCACAATAAGCAAAATGCTCCAAGTACTACAACCTTGCTAGCCCTTTCCACTCCTCAAGTAGAATACGCTACTCTTAGTACTTTCACCTAAAAAGGTCACAAACGTCTATTAACTTCAAAACACAAGGTTCCATTTCTCTGAGAAAATTCGGCGATCCTCCCGCAACAGCGTAAATCTCCTCTCTATCGAGGCTGCAAGCCAACCGGGGGTTTACATCGTTTAACCTGACGTGTACCATTCTACTACACAACAATGCTACACAAGTCTCATGTCTGATACCCTATGTAATTACTGATTGATTCTCTTCTTTAAATTCGTGCTTAAGTCAAAAGACATTGCCGCACAAATAATGTTCAGTTCTATATATAGTATACCTCAACTATATATTCCTACTACATGTAATCTCCAATTACAATAAGGGGACAAGAATATTTACCTCGACAAGCCCAAAATTATCCAAGTTATAACGTCGATCCTGAGCAAGGTTTAGCTCTACTCGTGCGCCCAATCCTCTCCAAACAACCCAGAAGTTCTAACCAACTTCTACTCAAATACTTCAACCAACTATGAAGATTTCCTTAGGGTTTCGGTTTGAGACTAAAAGGACAAAAGGTAGTATTTTCGGGCTCTACGTATAGAGGTAACTTTTGGAATACAACAAGGTAAAGGCTAAGGTATTTTGGGCATTATAACAATACTCGGAGAGTATTTCTACCAAGAGGGTGTATTATACGAAACAACTAGGCTAGGGGTACCCCACTGCTAGCAACACAAAGGGGAGGAGGCTCTCGCCACAAGGCCACTCAGGGGAGGGAAGGCTTGGGACGAGAACACACTCAAAGGGAGGGAGGGACTCAAGACTTGGAAGATTTTTGGATGAAGAAGTCTTCAAGCTTAGTGGTATTTATAGCAAAACCAAAGGCCAACCAATGGCCAAGATCAAGCCATGTGCAAGGCAAGTGTAAGGCCAAGATCAAGCCAAGTGCACCTAGTCCCTACTCCACAAAACAAGCCCAAACATTGCACAAAACATTGCACAAAACAATGCCACAATAGCACAATCGGCGAGCCAAGCCTTTAAGGCGTCGGCGAGGTGACAAGTGTCACCCTCTTGTTAACAAAATGTTCCGCCGCTCGGAAAAATCCGCCAAAAATACAAAACGACATAGCCGGAATTTTCCTCGCAGTTTCTGTAAACGCTTCGTCGAAAACGACTCTAACGTGTTGTGCACAAAGGTAACCGGCCAAGCCACCTAGGCGGGGTGACACGTGTCACCCACCTATTGCCCTCATAAAACGCCTTCCAAAAATATCCACAATGGCCAAAATCTCGAAAACAAAGTGGTCCCACAAACCAGTAAATTTCTCGTGGGCCCACGTGGCCATTCCGAAAATAAAATCTCAAAATTCTAATATAATTTAGAAGCCCATATTCCAAATCTGGGAACCCAATCCCCATCAACGAACATTTTTCTTTACAAAAACCGGAAACTTTTTCCGTGGAAAAAAATCACCTCTTTCTTCCTTTCCAATTTTCTGTCGTGCTCTCGTACGTACGTCCTCGCATACATACCCTGAGAATACGGGGTATAACAATCATTAAGCAATCCTACTCCTGGGACTATTTCACCCGCATAGGTCGCGTGGACCCGCATGAGGTATTCCTCGCATGGGACTATTTCACCCGCATAAGCCCTTACGGACTCGCGTGATATTCTCGCATAGGCTGGACCCGCCCGCATGGGACTATTTCACCCGCATAAGCCCTTGCGGACTCGCATGAGTTATTCCTCGCATCGTGGGTAGCAAATCACGGAATATGCAACAAACCCGGAATGACCCAATCGAATGATATACCACTAGCACAACCGCTATTACCAAAGACACATAGGCAATTCTCAATTAAACAAGCCAAAGTACTTATCAAGGCACACATGGAATAATTCTCAATTAATCAAGCCAAAGTACTTATCAAGGCACACTTAGACTAATTCTCAATTAATCAAGCCAAAGTACTTATCAAGGCACACTTAGAATAATTCTCATTTAATCAAGCCAAAGTACTACGTACGTACATTCTTTTCAACAGACTCCTTTCTATGCAAAACCCCAAGATACTAACACCCGTAGTATCAAGGTGTGTCTATTTTTCAAAGTAAGTTACTACACTTTTAGAAACTCATTTCAAAGCTTGAAACCAATTAACTTCAAATTTTCACAATCTAGGCAACTTATGCCCATTAATCAAAATAGACAACTTTCTAAACCTTCCATAAAGCCGTTATAACCAACTTCCCATAAAGTCGTTATAACCCTTTATGGTTTTTAGACAATTTCATTCTTTTTATAACCAAGAGACTTATACTTAAAACCAAGTATCACCAACTTTCAAATCAAGTTTCTTAACTTTCAAAAATACTTCGAGTCTCTTAATATATAGAAAACAAGTTTCTTCTACTTTTAAACCTCAAGTAACTCACACCTTTAAAACAAGTTACTTCTCTTAAATCATGTCATTTCTCCTCTTTTAAAACAATTAAGTAAATCACTCCTTTGACTCCCCTAAAGTCATTATAATGACCTTTAGGTTTTGGAACTAAGGCACTAGCCAAAAGGTTTGGAAACCACTTCCTTTTCAAAACTCTATGTACTTTAAGTAAAATACTTCCACTCTTTCAGAATCCAAACTTCACTAAGGCAATGGATTATACAACTTACAATTTAAACATCAAAGTATAATCAAGGAAGTACATAGAACAAATTCTACCTTAGGCAATCCAAATACAACCAAGGAATGGATCATTTAAGGAGTAGGACTTTCTTTATCTTAAGGAATCATGCTAGAAGAGGAGATAGTTCACATACCTTTTCGGCTAAATCCACAAGCTAAGACGAATACGCCGTACGTAGAAGTGTCAACCTATAATGGTCACAACAAGACTATCAACTTCTAGTCTTTAACGTAGAATAATACTAAGTATACGGTCTCTAATTCTACGGAAAATCGAGCAGCACTTCCTTTGTTTCTACTCACTTTGCCACCTTTTTCAAGGCCGAATACAATAACCAACACGCCACATTTAAGGCTCAATACAACAACCAACCAAAGGGGATTACACGCCTTACAATACGTGTAAAATTCTGCCCCACAATTAATACGAAGTAGTTCCATATTCAAGCCATTCTCGGCCAACAACAACCAACAATTCAAAGTCTTTTCCAATCCTTTTCAAATTCCAAGTTCTAAGGTCTAACATGTTATATAGTCATAAACAACTTCAACAACTACAATTTCCTTCTTTCTACAACATGCGACGACTTAAACTAATAATCGACTTGAATTGTAATATTAAGGCTAACATGCTAGTTTTCGGATTAGGGTTCCAATAGCCAAAACACTTATCAAACCTCATAATATATAACTCATGCTTGCTAATATCCATAGCTACAATGATAAGTAAACCTTAATTGCTAAAACGACAAGAATTATACCTTTACAAGCCCTTAAAATTTCCAAGATTCAAAGTCGCTCCTTAGCAAATTCTTAGCTCCCTTCCTTATGTTCCAATCCACTCCAAGTACTCCTTAGAAGCCTATGAAGAACCCATCTTCAAGTTCCAACTTCAAAGTTGAAGAACTCCTTAAGTTTCCGCCTTGCGACTAACGTGAAAACGCCGTTTTTCCGAAATCTTTCTATTGAGATATCCTTACAATACCCTTAGGGACATTGGGTTTAAGTCTTGTGAACAATGGATCAAAACTACAAATTTTTTGTGTGGAATCTAAGGCAAACCCGAGAGCACAATGGAAGAACAAGACTAGTGTGAAATTTTCTAAGTGTTGGAAGACCTTGTCTTGCTACTAGTGTAGTATATAAAACACATTGGAGGGCTTATATTGCAACACTTGAGTGGCTAGGATGAAAGACACTTGGATAATAGCCAAGTGGACAAGTTGACAAGTCAACAATCTCAAGCTTTGAAGACTTATCTTCCTTGATGGCCAATGACCCTTCTAACCTTGCTGAATTTCATCCAAGGGCATGTGGGGAAGGTGCCACATGTCGCCCTCTCATTCGTCCATAAAATTCCGTAACCCTCGTGGGCCACGCAAAACGTAAAATTCCTCGGGTGGGCCCCACGTGACCAAATCCGTAAACATAAATTCCATAATGTTAATAAGTTCCATACTCTTCAAATAATGCATTTTGAAAATCCAATTCTCAACAACGAACATTTTTCCTTTCCGACGTTCGGAAGACTTTTCGTCGGAAAAATAATTCTTCCTTTCGTACCAATTTCCAAGTCTTGATTCCTTACGTACATTCTCTTATACATGTCCTGGACTTACGGGGTGTAACAAAGACCATTAGTAAATAATGGGCAGTAAGAACACCTCGAGGAAAGGTGGTAGCATCGGGTTACTACTTGGCGAGATCAAGGAAATCTCCCCCCCCTAAATTATTATTGACATGAAGTCTTAGCCAGGAGGCAAGCAAAAGAATCAAATCTAAGTTAATGACCAAGTTTGGTTGCAACAGAGAAAAGGAAACAGGAACCATAATTGAGATTAATGACACCCGAATATTTCGCAAGAATGAGAAAGGTTTCCAGTTATTGTAAGATAAGTTGATTCGACTATAGTTCTAACCCCTCCTGTGAGACTAGAGGGTTAAGTTATTATGATAACACGTTGGGTGTTGGTCTAGGTTGTGTGCTGACGCAACCCGATCAGGATAGAGCCTATGTTTTCCCGGTAGTTAGGGAAGCAGGAAAGGAAATTACGCCACTCACGATTTAGAGCTGGCGGCAGTTAAATCATGCCTTGAAGATTTGGGGAGCATGACGTATATATAGACTTCATGTGGATATTTGTGCAGACCACAAAAGCCTCCGTATATCCGCGGTGAGGCGAAGGAATTTGCGACAGCGATGGTGGTTAGAGTTACTCAAGGATTGTGATATTGATATCATATACCATCCGGGGAAAGCCAAGACAGTTACAGATACTCTTTGTCGTGGATCTAAGGGTAGTATGCCAGATGGGCAGCCAGATAGACTGGACGTGGTCCGTGAGATTCTTCAGTTACCGAGCCTAGGGGTTCGATTATTTGTTTCCAAGGTTAATGAAGTTTAGATCCGAGAGGTTGCCGAGTCTTCCGTCGTTGAGGGGAGTAAAGGGGCGACAATTTGAGGATCTAGTTGTAATCTGATGTCGAGATCGGCTCTCCGGGAAGAGAAGAGCCTGTTTGAGTAGCACCGGATGGGGTGCTGTGAGATGAGGACAGATTGCGTGTACCCGGTACTGCAGGACTAGTCAGCAGGTCTTAGGGGAGGCATGCAGTGCTTATTGTTCTAATTGTTCGGGGTCGACTAAGTTATGTCGTGACCTCAGATGTATGTATGGGTAAGATGACCGGAAAAGGGACATAGAGGAGTTTACTGCTTAGTGTCCGAGTTAGTAGCAGGTCATGGTTGAGCACCAGAAGCCCAGTGGGCTATTACAGGTGATTGAAATCCCAACCTAGTTATGAGAGGTAATTAATATGGATCTTGTTACAGGGTGGCATCGTACTCGGAGGAAGTGCGACTCCCTGGGGGTCATGGTAAATGGGCTGGCGAAACCAGTCGTGTTCTTCCGGTTAGGACCACTTACTCGGCTGAGGATTATGCTAGCTTGTATAGCAGAGAGATTGTGAGACTGCACGGGGTTCCTACGTTTATGATGACAGACAGATGAGCTCGATTCTGAGATAACCGGAGGTTTTTGAGAAGGGATTAGGGCTCAGTGAGTCTCGGTGTTGCATTACACCTCGGACCGACGGTCGAGCAGCATACTATCCAGTACTTGAGGATAGGTGGCGGGCTGTGTTCTTGATCTGAGAGATACCGGAGGGTTAATTTCCTCTTGTTGTGCTACGTACGATAACAGATACCCTTCCAGTATTCAGATGGCCCTGTATGAGGCCTTGTATGTAAGAAAGTGTAGATCGCCGATTGGATGGTTTGTCATAGGCGAGGTTCAGTTATTTGGTCCAGACTTAATTCAGCGGGCTATGGATAAGGCGAAGCTTATCCGGGAAAAATTATTAGTAAGCTTCAGTCGTAAGAGGCTTTATGCGGATAACAAGCGTTGACACGTGGGGTTGATTTGACATTTTGGTATGAGTATTGTTATGTGGCCACGTGTGGCATTATTGGTATGTAGGGGTTGTAAGGAGACTATGTCGCTATCTTTAAGTTAGACTCCCGAAAGAACATTCGGGGACGAATGTTTCTAAGGGGGGAAGAATGTTACACCCCGGAATTTCAGGATATGTTTATAAGAACGTACGTAAGAACTCAAAGATGTTAAGGTTTGAGACGAGTAAAAATTTATCGGAATTATGGAATTGTCGGAAAACGAAATATTGCGACGAATGGGAGGGCGACACGTGTCACCCCCCTTATGTTGTCTTGGACGAAATTTACCATGGGAAAAAGGGTCATTGACCATTAAATAGATGAGTAAGTCTTGCTAAAGTCTTGAAGCTTGACAATGTTGACTAAGTCAAAGGCCACTTGGACTTGATCCATGTGAAGCTCATCCAAGCCACCCAATTGTACTAATCTTGACCCTCCATCTTGTTATATATGTATACTAGTGCAAGATAAGCTCCACACTTAGCAAAATTTTCAAAAAAAACTTGATGAAGACTAGAGAAAGCTCTCGGCCAAGGCTAGGGTTTCAAAGGAAAATTTTAGTTTGTTCTCCAATAATCCCCATACTTTAAACCAAGGTTCCTAAGAGTATTGTAAGGGTATCTCAATAGAAATATCCCGGAAAAGTGGCGTTTTCGTATTAGTCGCAAGGCGGAAACTTAAGGAGTTCTTCAACTTTGAAGTTGGAACTTGAAGATAAGTTCTTCATAAGCTTCTAAGGGTTGCTTGGAGTGGATTGTAACGTCGAAAAGAGGAGCTAAAGTTGCTAAGGGTCGACTTGTAGTCTTGGATCATATTTGGGCTAAATGAGGTATAATCTTCGTCTTACTTTTGTAATTGAAGATTCCATGTTATTATAAGTTAGAAATGATCATGTGATATGTGTTATGAAGATTGATAAGTGTTATGGAAATTTAGTAGCTCAAATCCGAAAATGACATGTTGAGTCATTTGAAATTGAATTACATTTTGATCGTTAATTAGAATCGTCGCATATTACCTACTTGAAGATGTAGTAGTTATAATCGATTGCGGCTTGATTACATGTTATACTAAACAACTTGGATTAAAAAGGAATTGGAAACGAATTTGTATTAGTGCCTCTCAAATTGTCGAATGGACTTTATATGTTGGACTAGTTTGATATTTATTGTGGGGCGGAATTTTACACGTCTTGATTAAGCGTGTAATCCCCTATTGTTAACTACTTTGTTGAGCCTTAAATGTGGCGTGTTTGGTTATTGAATTCGGCCTTGAAACAGGTGGCAAAGTATGTAGAAACAAAGGAAGTGCTGTCCGATTTTCCGTAGAATTTAGTGACTTTGCACTTGGAATATTCTATGTTTGAAGTAAGAAGTTAATAGACGTACTATGGTCATTATAGGTTGACATACTACGTACGGCGAATTGGACTTAGCAAGTGGATTAAACCGAAGAGGTATGTGGAACTTTCTTATCTCTTGAGCATGAATAAGTTGTAAATGTATAGTACGGTAGACGTACAAGATTTTGACAATCTAGGTCCATTTGATATCCTTGGCTTATTTTAAGAATGTCTAAGTTGATTGAGTTAGGGAATTAACTCACTTGTTAAATATTAAGGATATCTTGGTTTTCAAAATTTAAGAGACTTTAAGTATGTTGAAAGTATTATTGATACTTGTTTTGTTGGAAAGTTTAAGTCTCTTGGTTATAAAGAAGTATGTAAGTTGCTAATGTATAAAGCTAGTATAACGGCTTTATGGGAAGTTGGTTATAATAGCTTTATGGAAAGATAAAAAGAGTGGTTTACTCTAAGTAATTTAAGTATTTTAAATGACTTGAAATAACGAAAGGCAAATTGATTTAAAGGCATCAATTGTTTAAGGTTTTTAAAAGAAAGAAGTCACTTGATTTAGAAGCCCGAAAATGTATTTTCTGAAAAGGTATTGTGACTTGTCTTAAAATGTAGTTATGACTTGATACTACGGTTATTAGTATCTTGGAAGTTTATATGAAAATGAGTCATTTTAAAAGAATAGAAGTACGTAGTACTTTGGGTTAAACTCCCGGATTTATAATGACATGTTGTGCCTTAAGTAAACTAAATGAGAGTGTATATGAATAAGACTAATAAGAAGTTAGGGGGATTTCTTAACTTGCTTACTTATTGTATGATAAGCCGGTAGTGCTTATGTTATGTATGATGGCCGATTGAGATAGGGTAAGAGTATATCTGAGGGGTAAATCCCCAAGATCGTTATACCACCTTCTCCAGGGTAAGAGTATATCTGAGGGGTGGATCCCCAAGATCGTTATACCACCTGCTTTACCACCTTCTCCAGGGTAAGAGTATATCTGAGGGGTAGATCCCCAAGATCGTTATACCACCTGCTTTACCACCTTCTCCAGGGTAAGAGTATATCTGAGGGGTAGATCCCCAAGATCGTTATACCACCTGCTTTACCACCTTCTCCAGGGTAAGAGTATATCTGAGGGGTAGATCCCCAAGATCGTTATACCACCTGCTTTACCACCTTCTTCAGGGTAAGAGTATATCTGAGGGGTAGATCCCCAAGATCGTTATACCACCTGCTTCATGGTAAGAGTATAAATGAGGGGTAAATCACCAAGATCGTTATACCACCTGTTTCTGTGGATTTGCTACCCATACTTTTGATTACTCTCATTGTTAGTAAGGCACTGTGTACTGTTATTTGAGTTATCATACCTGTCTCGATTTATTATCGACTTATGATTTCATTCTGATCTTTCGCCACATATTTGGTACATATTGTGCGACCTCCTTGGGCCGTTCATGCCGCAGTAGAGTACAAAGTTGTTGATCCTCGCCTAGATCAATGTTCAGCTGTTGAGAAGCTCCTTTATTCCGGAGGCTTATCCCTGGTATTATCGGTCGTTGTACATTCAGGGGTATGGCGGGGCCCTGTCCCGCCAGAGTTGTTATTCTTTGAGGTCTGTAGTCACATTTGTGGATTGGGTTGTAAAGAAAAAAAAGATGTACTGTTTTATTATGTATAGTGTACGGATGGTGGCCTTATCGGCTAGCCTGTTGTTATTTTATGTTTAAGCATTTTATAAGTTGTGTATGTTCCGCTGCTATTCTCTGATGTATACCGAAAGGGTGCCTGTAGGGCACCGGTCGCGAGCCCGGGTCGTCGTGACATCACAGACCTAAACTGCGGCATGACGCATCCCCGAAGGAGGTCAAGAGAATGTACCAAGTATGTGAAACAGTAAATACTGTAATGAAATCATAACAGTCTATACAAAGAAGGAGACATATATGATAGCCAAACTACAGTACACAATACATAAACAGTCATGTCGAATCAGGGACGCTTGCCCTGAAAGTCATTACTCAAATATAACCATGGATCTCACGCCCATAATATCAGTCATGCCCGTGGAATCCTTCCTCACTGCCGGCAGTCCATGATATAATATAACATCAATAAACACACTGAACCTTGTAGTCATGAGAGTAATGCAATCATTTTTACCTTTTTAAGTTATGCATTTAACAATGAGATTAACTGTTCTACTTTAAGTCATAAACACACTGCACCCTTTCATTAATGAAATCACTACCGTTTCAAAACATGAAGGTGTGCTTATAACTATCATTAGGACTATTTGATGAGTCATCGGTACACGATACTCACAGATAGTTAATCCATGGCTTATGTATATCCCGGGAATTTAACCCGCCCGAGTCAAATACCGACCCGCCGTGAGTGTGTACCACTCACCCCCATGGGGAGCTAACCCATGGTATCCTTGAAACAAGTTGTCGGCCCTTTATGGAGGGACGCGGAGATGTGGAAATATGACACTTGCACGAATGTCTATATGAGCAACCCATATGCAAGAAAACCAAGACAATACCATGCCTTTACATACCAAGACAATACCATGCCTTTCCTTTTTACATAAACCAAGGCAATACCATGCCTCTACACAAACCAAGTCAATTATCATGCCTTCTTTTTACATAAACCAAGACAATTACCATGCCTTCTTTTTACATAAACCAAGACAATTACCATGCCTTCTTTTTACATAAACCAAGACAATTACCATGCCTTCTTTTTACATAAACCAAGAGAAATCCTTATTTAAGCAAGCCAAAGTACTATCAAGGCATAAAATGGAAAAATTCTCATTTAAACAAGCCAAAGTACTACGTACGTCCATTCTTTTCAAAAGACTCCTTTTTATATAAAATCCCAAGATACTAACACCCGTAGTATCAAGGCATGTCTATTTTTTTAAAAATAAGTTACTACACCTTTAGAAATTCATTTCAAGGCTTTGAAACTAAGTAACTTTTTAATTACACAACCTAGGCAACTCATACCTATCCATCAAAATAGACAACTCTCTTAACCTTCCATAAAGCCGTTATAACCAACTTCCCATAAAGTCGTTATAACCCTTTATGGTTTTAGAAAAATTCATTCCTTTTATAACCAAGAGACTTATACTTTTAAAACCAAGTATCATATACTTTCAAATCAATTTTCTTAACTTTCAAAATACTTCAAGTCTCTTAACTTTAGAAATCAAGTCTCTTAACTTTAAATCATGTCATTTCTTCCTTTAAGAATCAAGTGATAAAAGGTTGGGTATTACTCATCTAGCTTTTGCGGACGACCTCATGCTCTTTGCCAAAGGTGATATGTCTTCGGTTGGGATTCTTATGAATTGTCTGGAGGAATTGGAGGTTGTCTCTGGGTTAACTCTTAACCCATCCAAATCCTCCGTCTACTTAGCGGGAGTACATGATGAGGTACGTGACTTGATCTTGGCCAGAGTTGGATTCGGCATTGGTAGTTTTCCGATGCAGTGCCGGGATTCCTTTGTCCCCAATTTCAGTCTCGGTGGACCAATTTGCTCCTTTCACTAGTGCTATTTCGAATTACATTCAGAAATGGGGACACCACACGCTTTCTTATGCGGGCAAGCTAGAGCTTATCAGGTCGGTCATCCAAGGTGTTGAGAGCTTTTGGTTCCGGGCCCTTCCTATTCCGGCCACAGTACTCAACAAGGTAAGGTCTGCCTGTATCCAGTTCTTATGGGGAGGGAAACCACCTAGAGTCGCTTGGGAGGCCATTTGCTTACCTCAATCTGAAGGAGGCTTGGGCCTTATGAATATCAAGGAATGGAACCACGCCCTGCTATCCCAGACAATTTGGCAAACCCACACCGAGGTAAACTCTCTTTGGGTACAATGGATCAACAACTTTTATTTGAGAGGCGGTTCTTTTTGGGACTATGAGGTACGTCCTAGAGACTCCCCCCTATTCAGAAAGATTTGCGGGATACGCGACAAACTTGTTTCCATCTTTGGTAGCCAAGGAGTTGCAATTGCCGGATTAGCAAAGTGTTGTACCAACGGTAAATTTGATTCAAGCCTCGTATATGAGATCTTGCGCACTAAGCAAGATAAAAAGCCTTGGATGTCACAAATATGGAAAGGGTTCATTCCCCCTAAGTTCTCGTTCACCATGTGGCTAAATTGTAGAAAGCGGTTAGCTACAAAGGACACTCTTTCCTATCTTAACTTGGAGGATAAGTCTTGTGGGTTCTGCAAGAAAGCAAATGAAACAAGGGAGCACCTCTTCTTCACATTCCCCTACACCCGTTTGATTTGGAAGAGCATAAGAGATTGGTTGGGAATTAGGAGAGAAATGACCACTGTTGAAAGTTCTCTCAAATGGATTAAAAAGATCACCGGGACGTGCATCCGAGCAAAAGCAACCTTAATTGCCTTCTGCATTATGGTCTATGAGATTTGGAGGACAAGGAACACAATGCTCTTTGAAGGCACAAGCTTACCGGCAGAAGAGGTTATTACTAAGATTAAAACAACATCTTAAAGAGTACTCTATGATTTTATCCCTTCTTGTAATGGCACCTTCGAGTGACAACTCCTTACTCCCCTGCTTCTTCTTTGCATTACGTTGAGGACTGAGAACCCTCAATGATTGATTGTAGCCACTTTTCTTTCTGTTTCTAGTAATAAAATTTGCATTTACCTAAAAAAAAAAAAAGAATCAAGTCTCATAACTTGAAAATAAAGTCTCTTAACCTTTTAAGAATTTAAGGTTCATAGTCTTAAAACTTCATAACGTAATCTCTTTAAATTAAGTAACATATACTTTAGTGCGTTGTAAATAAGTTATACTTGTTTATAACGATCTTATTAAAGCAGCCATGATCTAGAAAATGTAATACAATTTTGTCTTATCTTAGTTTCTATACAGATGGAGAATTCTACTCATTTTAATATAATTGATTGTCGATATATTTTCTTTTATTAACGTTGCAATGGTTTGTTCGATACTTGTTCTCATTCGTGCAGTAAATTAGCAAGTCAACTCGACTCCAAATACTTCCTAACGACTCTTACCAACATCCCCCATAAGACTTGTGTAACGACCCGTCCCGGGGCCCGTTACTGGTGCCTTATCCCGGGCACCCTAGTGACACAACATCAGAGAAAACCAGCGGAAAATAAAAACATGAACATGAATTAAGAGAAAAGATAAATAAACAGCCAACCAAAACAGCTTGCCTTCATCATATATACATAAATACCTGAACAGTTATCCTTTTTACAAACCCTGCCCACAACAGTGCTACAGACCTCTAAGATTTACAACAGCTATGACGGACGGGGCCACATACCACGAATGTATACGAATCTCTGCACTCGGGTAACATACCAAAAGATAAGCCTCAAGGAACGAGCTTCAACACGCTGAATGTGATCCTATAAGCGAGGATCGACAGTCGATGTACCTTTACCTGCGGCATGAACGCAGCCCCCCGAAGGAGGTCAGTACAACCGGTACCAAGTATGTGAAACTGTAAAATACTGTAAATGAAATCATAATAGTCTATAAAGCAGAGACATGTATGATAACCAAACTACGATTCACAACATAAGAGCGATCATGTCAAGTCGTGACTCACGCCTAAAAGTCATCCTCACGCGTGGAACTCCTTCTCACCGCCGCGATCTAGGTACAAATCGTATAACGTGTCTCGGCCCATCTTATGGACCCAATATAGAAAAGGGTGGAATACATTCGGTTCATCCCATGAACCTAGTCGAGTGGAATACATTCCGGATGAGCCGTAGTCAAGTGAAATACATTCCGGATGAACTTGGCCATCAAGTGAAATACATTCCGGATGAACCGTAATCAAGTGAAATACATTCTGGATGAACCGGTCCTCAAGTGAAATACATTCGGATGAACCGGTCCTCAAGTGAAATACATTCCGGATGAACCGGTAATCAAGTGAAATACATTCCGGATGAACCAGAATCAAGTGAAATACATTCCGGATGAACCGTAGTCAAGTGATATACATTCGGATGAACCGTAGTCGAGTAGAACAAAGCACTTGCACAACAAGGCTATCACACGTAACATGGTCAAGTTTCATAACAACAAGTATAAGCAAGTTACACACGACTCAAGGTACTTTTATTTTAAGTCAAAGTCCGGATTTTAACCTTAAAGTACTACGTCCGTAAATTCCTTTTAAGATCCATTTCTTTTACAAAGGTCACCCGATACGTAGTATAAAATTGAGTGACTAACATTGTTAAGTAAACCAAAATGCTTTCCTTTGTAAAATCAAGTGACAACCTTATTTTCCAAACGCTCAAGTTTGCCTAATTTCAATGCTCAAGTTTCTCATTTTAGAAAAGGTTTCGTAGTTCATAGTTTTAAATCCTTTAAAACATAATTCTCCTTTAAACGTTTTGAAACCTATGTCTTATAAGTGAGTAGGTTATTCTTGTTTATAATCAATCTTATTAAGCGGCCATGATCTAGGAAATGTAATATCATTTTGTCTCATCTTAGCTTCTATGCGGATGGAGGTTTCTTTGGTTTTAATAATACTTCTTTAGTCAATACATTTTCCTTTTATTAACGCAGCAGTTGGTTTGTCGATACACATTCGATTCCGAAATCAAGAAAACATTCTTAAGCCGTTATACCTAACTTCCCATAAAGCTAGTATAACTCTTAAGCTTTCAAAACCAGTAATACTCATTCTTTCAAAACGATTCATAAATCTTTTGAAATGCTTCAAGTTCTTTATTAACACATATCAAGCCAGTTATTATTCAAATTAGTTACCTTTTAAAAACCACAAAGTATGTGCTTATCCACATAAAGCTATTATAACCAACTTCCCATAAAGCCGTTATAACACTTTATGTTTTAAATCAATCAAATACATTTAGCACGTATCGTCACCGTACTACATAGTTCACACATATCATGCTAGAAGAGATAGGAAGAGGTTCACCTCGCGACGATTATCGACTAATATCAAAACGCTCAAGTACCTCAAACCGTCGGCGACACTCTCGATCAGCGGATCACTCCACACGCAAAGATTACAACCTATAGAGGCCACAAAGCGCCTATTAATATCTTTAGATCCCGACGTAGAATATTCTACAGAAAATTCGGCAGCACCTCCCGCACATGCAGCGTAAATCTCTCTCTATCGAGGCCGGCTACCAAGCCAACCAGGGGTTAACACGCCTAACCGACGCGCATAATTCTACTACGCAGCAATGTTACACAAGTCTCATCAGAATACACCTATGTAATTCTGATTCGATTCTCTTCTTTAAATTCAGGCTTAAGTCGCAAGACATTGCCGTAAGTATTATTCAGGCTTAAGTCAAAAGACATTGCCGCACAACTATGTTCAGTTCTATATATAGTATACTTAACTATATACTCCTACAACATGTAATTTCCAATTACAACAGAAGGTCAAGAATGTTTACCTCGATAAGCCCAAAATTATCCGAGTTTATATGTCGATCCTGAACAACGTTTAGCTCCTACTCCGGGCGCTCCAATCCGTTCCAACCAACCCTTAGAAGTTCTAACCAACTTCTACTTATGACTTCAACTACGGGTGAAGATTTACTTAGGGTTTCGTTTTTGTGACTGAGGGAAGTATAATAGTATTTTTTTGGGCTTTTGTAAAAGTGTAACCTTGGGAATACTACAAGGTATTTGGGCCAAGGTATTTGGGCATTATAACAATACTTGGAGAGTATTTCTATACCACAAAAGGGGGGTATTTATACTAGACAACTAGGCTAGGGGGTACGGCACAAACACCACAGTGGGAGGATGTGGCTCTCGGCCAAGGGGTTCTCAAAGGGGAGGTGTGGTGGGCGAAAGCTCGAGGAGGGAGTATTTTGAGACTTAGTTAGATTGCTCAAGTTTTTGGATGAAGAAAGTCTTCAACTAGAGGGGTATTTATAGGTCAAGTGAAGGCCAACCAATGGCCAAGATCCATCCAAGTGTTAGGCAAGTGTAAGGTCAAGATTAAGCCATGCAACCTTATCCATCTACACAAAATATCCTACCTAACCCTTGACCAAAAACAACACCAAAAACGCAAAGTGGCAAGCTTTTGCCGTCCACTCCTTCCAATTAGAGGTGACAAGTGTCGCCTCTCGTTGGTCCAAAATGTTTCGCCTCTAAAAATCCGCAAAATTATAAATGACATAGCCGAAATTTTCCTACGAAAGTCGTGGAAAGTTTCATTTAAAAACGACTTAATCGGGTGTTGTGTACAAATTTCAAACTAGCCAACTTTAAGGCTCAATTATAATACGACTCACGTACATACTCTGGAAATACGGGGTATAACATTCTCCCTTCTTAGAAACATTCGTCCCGAATGTTCCTTCTCAAGACGGATAACGATAAAGTTCTTCTAATAAGTTGCCAACGCCACAACTGGCCACGAAACATGCACACAAATACTTACATCCAAGTCCACGAGGAAACACCTCTAACATCACAAACTTTTGTCACCTTGCCGCGAGGTTCTAGTGTCACTCCGGCGACCCAACCAATGGTACCGGACTGCATGCGATTCCTGAGGTCTAAAATATACATCCCTCTCACCTTCTCCCTTTACAAGAAATGATCATATCTATGCTCGCAATACATGCTCGCCTCTACCCTCACTCGTCGTACTCTTCTCGAACATCTTGAACTCTTCCAAAGATAATGCACTCACACTTCGCCATCGCCTGTGTCTTCAAAACTTTGGAGTCACTACCTCCAACTCGTCATCTTACTAACCGCAATCTCCTTAAGGCCATTCCCGCCTTCATGATCCGCTTCGTCGAACATAACCATGAACTCATACGACGGTCATCTAAACTTGGGACTAGCACCTCGTGACCTACCACCGCGGGACCACCCAGCCGACCCCACCTCGAAACAGCCGGGTTGGCCCGCAACACGCCCCAACCCGACCCATTTGTCGCCAACTCTTGCTCCCGACACGGAACAATCTTGCTAAATCACATCATGAAAGATACCACTTTCATTTACCCAACCTGGGACTAATCACACAACACATTCTAGGCATAAATGCACTGACAAGGATCACTGCAAAATATTGTACTCAAGACGGCCTTACATCTAAGGTCTCAACTAATATTCTAAGGTTCATCATTTCTCACCCCATGCTTACCCTTTTTCCCCAACCAGTTCCTAAATCTCATTTTAGCACAAAGCTATCCGAACATAACACTTAACACATTAACATAACATCAAAACATACAAGCCTCAGAGGGTTAAGGATATACCTGGCTACCGCCCACTCTAGTCATAAGTCCGCTGCAGGCGATAATCAGGCGCGGCGAACTCGCCATCGATCCGGCAGGTCGCGCTAAGCCGCTGCATTCTCTCCTATAAGCACGCCTCGTCACATGGCCCGACGCGCAGTGAAACAAGCACCGAAAGACGACATTCCCGGATGTACCACATCGCGCACACCGGGACATGAATCCCGCGCTAGCACTCACGTATACCAGGAACGTAAGCCCGAGCTCACCACTCCCGAATACCCGAACGCCCCAAAGACCGGGGGACCACTGCATCGGTGGAGGTACATAACTAGATCACACTGGCGGTCCGCCTCGAAGTTACCAAAGGACCTCATTGCTCGCCTCTTCGCTGATCTCTGGCCATTCCGCGACCTCTCCGTGCCTCACATCCTAGTGCAGCTTGCATGCGGGCAATGTCCATGCCCGAAGAGCTACACCGCATAAGCCTCGCTAAGTAATCGCCCAGCCCTGACGTAGCGGTACTATGTCCTCCATATCGCCTACTACAGCTGAACATACCGAGCTAATGAGTCGAACTCCACATTGTACTCTCTAACCGCCCGCCCGCCCTGCCTCAACGCTAAAAATCATGCCCGAGCCCTCTCATCCGGGGCAAGAAATGTGCAAGAAATGCCCTCGAGAACTCGCCCAAATCGCTGGAAGTGCATGCTCTTCCCGACGCCTCACGAATCAAACTACCAATCGCAGATCACGCAATGATGCGAACTCAATACCACCGACTCGCTCGAGGCTCGATCACCTCATAATCCGTCAGAGTGCTTGATAAACTCCCGAGGGTCGCCTCGCCTCTCGATCCATAACATCAAGTGCTACAACTCGTAAAGTCACGTAGCCTCAAACCGCTCGGGGTGTACTACGGTGCTATCGGGCCGAACCGCCGTGATCCAACTATCCTCATTCGCCACGACCGCCAAGAATCGCCATCTCCTTGTACCTTATCTCATCGCCTGTGCCGCCGGACCTGAGGCTCGTGCATCAGAGTCTCAGCAGCCATCGCTGCGCTCTAAACTCACAGCCGGGCGGCGCCGCGAAACCCGTCCAAGTACTGTCTCGTGTACCGACCGCCTGTGCCTCGCATTCTCTCAGATCTCACTAACGCCCTCAACTGCTTGCCCATCTCGGAGTCAAGGTTGCCTTACGCGAGTCATAATCGTAAAGGAAAGGAATACGCTGAGGGCCAACTTATCACACTCAGTGGCACGATCTCGTAATGAGAAGAATGGAAACCAATCCTAAATGTCCTATAGCCTCGATTATAGATGTGGTGCACAACACACCGATAATCAAGACTCTACTAGACACGTCTGTAGACACTTTCCGAGGATTAATCGCTCGATACCACTTTTGTCACGACCGAACCCGGCCCGTGATCGTGCCTTACCCGGCACCCTAGTGATACAACATCGAGAAAATCAGCGGAAATAAAAACATGAACATGAATTAAGAGAAAAGATAAATAAACAGCAACCAAAACAGCTTGCCTTCATCATATATACATAAATACGAACAGCTTATCCTTTTTACAAACCCCGCCACAACAAAGCATGCACTTAAGATTTACACCATATGACGACAGGCCCCGCCATACCCCGAATGTATACGAATCTGCACTGTGGTAACATACCAAAAGATAAGCCTCAAGGAACGGAGCTTCCCAACACGCTGAATGTGATCCTATAAGCGGGGATCGATACGATGTACCTTTACTGCAGATGAACGCACTTCAAGGAGGTCAAGACAACAGTACCAAGTATGTGAAATCAGAAATATCAGTAAATGAAATCATAATAGTCTATAAAGCAGAGACATGTATGATAACCAAACTACAGCTCACAACATAAGAGCGGCCAAGTCGTGGACTCACGCCTAAAAGTCATCCTCACGCCCGTGGAACTCCTTCCTCACCGCCAGCCTAGGTACAAATCGTATAACGTGTCTCGCCCATCTTATGGACCCAATATAGAAAAGGTGGAATACATTCTGCTCATCCATGAACCTAGTCGAGTGGAATACATTCGGATGAGCCAGAGTCAAGTGAAATACATTCCGGATGAACCGGCCATCAAGTGAAATACATTCTGATGAACCTAATCAAGTGAAATACATTCCTGGATGAACCGGTCCTCAAGTGAAATACATTCGGATGAACCGTAATCAAGTGAAATACATTCCTGATGAACCTAATCAAGTGAAATACATTCCTGGATGAACCCAGAGTCAAGTGATATACATTCCGGATGAACCGGTAGTCGAGTAGAACACAAGACTTGCACAACAAGGCTATCACACGTAACATGGTCAAGTTTCATAACAACAAGTATAAGCAAGTTACACACGACTCAAGGTACTTTCATTTTAAGTCAAAGTCCGATTTTAACCTTAAAGTACTACGTCCGCTAAATTCCTTTTAAGATCCATTTCTTTTACAAAGGTCACCCGATACCGTAGTATAAAATTGAGTGACTAACATTGTTAAGTAAACCAAAATGCTTTCCTTTGTAAAATCAAGTGACAACCTTATTTTCCAAACGCTCAAGTTTGCCTAATTTCGAATGCTCAAGTTTCTCATTTTAGAAAAGGTTTCGTAGTTCATAGTTTTAAATCCTTTAAAACATAATTCTCCTTTAAACGCTTTGAGAAACCTATGTCTTATAAGTGAGTAGGTTATTCTTGTTTATAATCAATCTTATTAAGCGGCCATGATCTAGAAATGTAATATCATTTTGTCTCATCTTAGCTTCTATGCAGATGGAGGTTTCTACCGGTTTTAATAATACTTCTTTAGTCAATACATTTTCCTTTTATTAACGCTGCAGGGTTTGTCGATACACATTCGATTCCCAAATCAAGAAACATTCTAAGCCGTTATACCTAACTTCCCATAAAGCTAGTATAACTCTTAAGCTTTCAAAACCCAAGTAATACTCATTCTTTCAAAACGATTCATAAATCTTTTGAAATGCTTCAAGTTCTTTATTAACACATATCAAGCCAGTTATTATTCAAATCAGTTACCTTTTAAAAACCACAAAGTATGTGCTTATCCACATAAAGCTATTATAACCAACTTCCCATAAAGCCGTTATAACACTTTATGTTTTAAATCAATCAAATACATTTAGCACACGTGACGCTCACCGTACTACATAGTTCACATATCATGCTAGAAGAGATAGGAAGAGGTTCACATACCTCGCGACGATTATCGACTAATAGCAAAACGCTCCAAGTACCTCAAACCGGCGACACTCTCGCCAAGCGATCACTCCACACGCAGATTACAACCTAGAGAGGCCACAACGCGCCTATTAATATCTTTAGATCCCGACGTAGAATATTCTACAGAAAATTCGGCAGCACCTCCCCCCCCCCGCAACAGCGTAAATCTCCTCCTCTATCGAGGCCGGCTACCAAGCCAACCAGGGGGGGGGGTTAACACGCCTAACCGGACGCTGCATAATTCTACTACGCAAAGAATGTTACACAAGTCTCATCAGAATACACCCATGTAATTACGTCGCTTCTCTTCTTTAAATTCGTGCTTAAGTCGCAAGACATTGCCGTAAGTATTATTCAGGCTTAAGTCAAAAGACATTGCCGCACAACTATGTTCAGTTCTATATATAGTATACTTAACTATATACTCCTACAACATGTAATTTCCAATTACAACAGAAGGTCAAGAATGTTTACCTCGATAAGCCCAAAATTATCCGAGTTTATATGTCGATCCTGAACAACGTTTAGCTCCTACTTCGGGCGCTCCAATCCGTTCCAACCAACCCTTAGAAGTTCTAACCAACTTCTACTTATGACTTCAACTACTGAAGATTTACTTAGGGTTTCGTTTTTGGATCGAGGAAGTATAATAGTATTTTTTGGGCTTTTGTAAAAGTGTAACCTGGGAATACGACCAGGTATTTGGGCCCAGGTATTTGGGCATTCTAACAAGACTTGGAGAGTGTTTCTAACCCACAAAAGGGGTATTTATACGAGACAACTAGCAGTGGGGTACCACAAGAAACACCACAAAGGGAGGAGGTGGCTCTCGCCAAGGTTCTCAAAGGGGAGTGTGGTGGACGAAAGCCTGGGAGAGGAGTATTTTGAGACTTAGTTAGATTGCTCAAGTTTTGGATGAAGAAAGTCTTCAACTAGAGGGTATTTATAGGTCAAGTGAAGGCCAACCAACGGCCAAGATCCATCCAAGTGTTAGGCAAGTGTAAGGTCAAGATTAAGCCACGTGCAACCTTATCCATCTACACAAAATATCCTACCTAACCCTTGACCAAAAAACAACACCAAAACGCAGCGGCAAGCTTTTGCCGCCCACTCCTTCCAATTAGAGGGTGACAAGTGTCGCCTATCGTTAGTCCAAAATGTTTCGCCTCTCTAAAAATCCGCAAAAATTATAAATGACATAGCCGGAATTTTCCTACGAAGTCATGGAAACGTTTCATTTAAAAACGACTCTAATCGGGTGTTGTGTACAAATTTCGAAACTAGCCAACTTTAAGGCTCAAATTATAATACGTACGCGCTCACGTACATACTCTGGAAATACGGGGTATAACAACTTGGTAAGGACTTAGGATAACTTAGACATAACTTTTACACAGAGTAAATCAACATACATACCTCTTAACTTCTAAGAGTAGAAGGAATCATGAAATAACACTACATGTATATTTCATATATAGAATCATGCCCAAAATAAGGAAGAGGTTCACATACCTCGCGACAATTATTGACAAGTAGCAAAATGCTCCAAAGTACTTCAACCTTGATAGC
This sequence comes from Przewalskia tangutica, assembly GCA_029844215.1. Taxonomy (NCBI): domain Eukaryota; kingdom Viridiplantae; phylum Streptophyta; class Magnoliopsida; order Solanales; family Solanaceae; genus Przewalskia; species Przewalskia tangutica. The sequence goes on from JAQGDG010000029.1 coordinate 2,129,119, forward strand.
TATTCCATCCTTTAAGTAGAATACGCTACTGGTAGTACTTCAACCTATATAAATCATAACATGTCTATCAACTCCTCCCTTTTAAACGTAGAATCATACTAAGTATAAGGACTCTTATTCTACGAAAAATCGGGCAGCACCTCCTTTGTTTCTATGTACTTTTCCACCTTTTTCAAGGCCCGATAATCAATAACTAACATGCCACATTTAAGGCTCAATACATCAACCAATAAAAGGGGATTACACGTCTTACAATACGTGTAAAATTCTTCCCCACAATTAATACCCACTAAGTCCATAATCAAAGCCATTCTCAGCTAACTTATTCAACAACACAAAGTCTTTTCCAATTCTTTTTCAATACAAGTCCTTAGGTCTAACATGTTATATAGTCATAAACAACTTTAACAACTATAATTCCTTCTTTATATAACATGTGACGACTTAAACTAATAACCAAATTGAATTGTAATCTCAAAGGCTAAACATGTTAGTTTCGGATTTAGGGTTCCAATAGCCAATACACTTATAAAACTTCATACTATATATCCCATGCTTGCTAATATCCATAACTACAACAATAAGAAATCTTTAATTGCTAAAACGACAAGATTCTTACCTTTATAAGCCCTTATAAATTCCAAGATTCAAAGTCGCTCCTTAGCAATTCTTGTTATACCCCGTATTTCCAGAGTATGTACGTAAGGACGTACGTAGAAAAGTTTGAACTTTAAAGTGGCTTGACCGATTTTATTTGTGCACAACACCCGGTTAGAGTCGTTTTTCGACGAAACGTTTTACACAACTCTTGCGGAAGGAAAATTCCGCTATGTCATTTCTAATTTTTGCGGATTTTTCCGAGAGACGAAACGTGTTGGACCAACGAGAGGGCGCCACTTGGCACCCTCTCATTGGCGGAAAAGTGGGGCGGATTTGGGACGATTTCCTTGACATTTTTGTCAAGTAGTAGGTAGGATATTTTGTGGTAGATGGATAAGGTGCACTTGGCATGATCATGGCCCTACACTTGCCTTGCACTTGGCATGATCTTGGCCATTGGTTGGACTTTGCTAGACCTATAAATACCCCCTTTGGAAGACTTCTTCATCCATTCCTAAATTTCCTAAGTGTTAAAATCCTCCCTCCTCGAGTAGTGTTCTCGTCCTCCCCTTTGCGAGGCCTCGCCGAGAGTTCCTCTCCTTGGCCGAGAGTACCCCCTAGTGGGTAGGCCAAGGGTATACACCCCCTTGTGGTGTTGTCTTGTATATATACCCCCTCTTGGTAGAAATATTCTCAAAAGTATTGTTGTTATACCCAAATTACCTTAGCCGTATACCTTGTAGTATTCCAAAGATACCTCTATACGTAGAGTCTTAAATACTACCTAAATGTCCCTTTTGTCTCAAACCAAACCCTAAGGAAAATCTCCATAGTTGGTTGGAGTTTATGTAGTTGGTTAGAACTTCTAAGGGTTGTTTGGAGCGGCCTGAGCGCACGAGTAGGAGCTAAACCTTGCTCAGATCGACATTTAAACTCGGATAATTTTGGGCTTATCGAGGTAAACACTTCGACCTTCTATTCTAATTGGAAATTACATGTTGTAGGAATGTATAGTTGAAGTATACTATATATAGAATGAACATAATTGTGCGGCAATGTCTTTTGACTTAAGCCCGAATTTAAAGAAGAGAATCGAATCAGAATTACATAGACTCAGACACAAGAGACTTGTGTAGCATTACGGTAAGAGAATTGTACACGTCCCGTTAGACGTGCAAACCCCCGTTGGCTTGGTAGCCTCGATAGAGGAGGAGATTTACGCTGTCATGTGAGGTGCCGAATTTTCTCGTAGAATGTTCTACGATTAGACCTAGATGTTAATGCGCCTTGTGGCCTTATAGGTTGAAGTACTACGATGGCGCGATCTACTTGGCTTAAGGAGTAGCCGACGGTTGGAAGTACTTGGAGCGCTTGCTATTAGTCGATACTGCCGCGAGGTATGTGAACCTCTTCCTATCTCTTCTAGCATGATATGTGTGTAACTATGTAGACGCAGACGCATACGTGTTAAATGTATTTGATTGTCTAAAACATAAAAGTGTTATAACGCTTTATGGGAAGTTGGTTATAACTTTATGTATGTAAGAAAATACTTGTGGTTTTTAAAAGGTAATCGATTTGAACTATAATCGGTCTGGTTATGTGATAATAAAGAACTTGAAGTATTTCAAAAGATTTTGAATCATTTTGAAAGAAGAGTAATACTTGGTTTTTGAAAACTTAAGAGTTATACTAGCTTTATGGGAAGTTAGGTATAACGCTTAAGAATGTTTTATCGATTTCGAAATCGAATGTGTATCGACAAACCATCGCAGGCGTTAATAAAAGGAAATGTTTTGACAGATTAAGTATTATTAAACCCGTAGAAACTTCCATCCGCATGAAGCTAAGATGCGACAAAATGATATTTCCTAGATCATGGTCAGAATAAGATTGTTATAAACAAGAATATCCTACTCACATATAAGGCTTATGTTTCTCAGATGGTTTAAAAGAGAATTATATTCTTAAATGAATAAGACTATGAACCACGAAACCTTTCAAAAATAAGAAACGTGAACATTTGAAATTAGGCAAACTTGGATGTTTGGAAAATAATGTTGTCACTTGATTTTACAAGGGTAAGTGTTTTGATTTACTTCAAAAGATAATCACTCTATTTTCATATACTACGGGTATTGTGTGGTTTTTGTGAAAGTAACGTATCTTTTAAAGAGTTAATGTAAGTACTTTGGGGATAAAACCCGATCTTGTTAATCATATAGTAGAAAGTACCTTGTGTATATAACTTGATTATGTTGGTTTGTGATTGCCTTGTAATACTTTCTTGTTGATTTGTTAAGTAAATATGCTAGGATGCTACGTGTGTTAGTATCTTGTGATGTTAGTGTAAAGGGGTTTCCTCGATCGCGCTTTAAAGTTGTTTGACTCTCACCGTTATGTTGGTATTGTACCACTCACCTTGACTTGTTTCCCGGGTTAAGCCGCCCACGCGGTAGATCAGCGGTCTAGTGACCTATGATTCGAGAATACCTTATACAGTCTCAGATGACCTATGCGAATCGCGGAGTTCCGTTAGTATGCGCCCTTGTGGTCATGCGGTTCGTGGCCACGCGGACGGCGAGTCCAGACGCCGGGGAGTAGCTACCTCGACGCGGAATACCTGCGCGGCCATTGGAGTGGCCCATGCGAGCTACGGAAGTTCGTGGCTAGACGCGCACATTAGATATCGCGGCGAGTGTCCAGCTTTGATCATGTAACGCTCAGACAGATCTCATGATACGCTTTACGACCTTGTTTGTACTGTGGGTTTTAGTAGTGCCACGCCTTCGCATTTACCCCGTGACGGTTTTCATGATGACACAGCGGACCCGTGTTCATGTACTTCGGGCGTGATTATATCATGCATCGCCAGCAGTAAGGTATGCCACGCATGATTGATGTTGTGGGCGTGAGACTCATTGTTATATTTGAGTGATGACTTGAGGCGAGTCCCCGACTTGACATGACCGCTATTTATCAGGAATCATTTTGGTTATCATACATGTCTCCTCGCTTTATATAGACTACTATGATTTCATTTACGATTTTCGCCACATACTTGGTACCGTTGCATCGACCTCCTTCGGGCCGCTCATGCCGCAGTAAAGGTACACCGCCGCTGATCCTCGCCTTAGGTCACAATTGCTTGGGAAGCTCCGTCTCGGAGGCTTATCAGCCGTATAGTCCGTCGTAGTAGGTGTTTACATTCGGGTTTGGCGGCCCCGCCCCGCTATCATGGTCGTATTCTTAGAGGTCCGTAATCTTGTTGTGGCGAGTTGCAGAAAGGGATGTAATCGCTCAAATTATTATATATTATGAGGTAACCGCTGGGTTAGCCCATTCTTATTTCACCGCCTTATTGCATTGGTTTCATGTTATCGCTTTATGTTCCGCCGATTACTGATGTTGTATCGCTAGGTGCCCGGTAGGCACCAACACGGCCGGTTCGGTCGTGACAAAAGTGGTATCGTGAGCGCTTAATCCTGAAAGTGTCTACGCATCGTATCCAGCAGAGTCTGATTATCTGTTGTGCACCATGCCAATAATCGTGAGGCTATAGGATATTTAGGATTGGTTTCCATTCTTCTCATTCTGAGATCGTGCCTTAGAGCTGTGTGATAAGTTGGACCCCTCTAACGTATTTCTTTCCCTTACCGTTATGCCTCCGCGTCGGGCAACCCGAGCCCAGGAGGGCAAGGCAGCCGAGGGAGCTGCGAGTAGAGTGCATAGGGTTACGAGGGCACAGGCCCAATCATCACCTGGGGTGGTATTTCATTCGGGGAGTTATGCTACGTCACCAGCCCCAACAGAGTTTAGCACGGCGCGCAGCCTCATCGCGCCATGATATATGAACCTTCAGTTCCACGACCGGGAACAGAGAATAGAGATTTCAAAGAGGCGACCCTGTTACTAGCTATGGATTTGGCTACCAGAGAATATACCGATGTACCGCGAGTCTTGAGGAATATCTAAAAGAGGGTCGTGCAGGGTAATTCTTCAGTTAGGCTTGAACATGGCCTGTGTAAGGGCTTATGCACAGCAGGCCGAGAAACGTAGAGATCGACGGGTTAACCAAGGCGACAAGAGGCCGTAATGCAGCGTCCTTTGGTAACTTTCAAGCGACCCACCAAAGAATAGATTAGATACGCACATCCACCAAGGCAGCAGTGGTCCTCCGCGTGGTTCGTGACGCTCGGGTATGCAGAAGTTGGTCGAGCTCCGCAGCTTCTCGTTCACGCTACACGTAGGTTCCAAACAATGATTCAGCTTTTTTTCCCGTTGTTCACAGATGACAGCGTCATCCCGGAATGTCGCTTTTAGTTGGTACTTGTCATCACTACCGCCGTGGTCCGATGTCGAGAGTGTCCTAGTAGGAGGACTTAGCTTTCAGATCGGTGGGTAGTTCGTCATCTTCCTAGCTGCGCTCTACAGGCGGGTTTGATTAGAACGACTTAATGGAGTGAAGATATGTGTTTATCCTTAACCTCTGAGATCGATGTGTGATAAGATGGGTATATCATAAGTACTATGTTCTGATAGCAGTGTGTTAGTTGTGATTAGAAATCATGGTTAGTAACCAGGAAAAGGTTGGGGGATAGGAAGTGTAAGCCTTAGAGCTTTATACGTAGAGACCTTAGAGGAAAGGCCATCTCGAGTAAAGAAGTATTTTATGTTTGACCCTTGTCGGAGTGCATAGTGCACGTAAGCTATGTTTGTAGGGTAAGTTCCTGAGTAGTATGAAATGAAAGAGGGTAGTTGAGCTAAGAAGACCGCTAGGTTTTCGTAACGTGATTAGTGAGAGTTTTCCGGATCGGGGAGCTAGTGTCTGCGCGTGCTGTCGGTCGGGTTGAGGCCGCGTGCGGGTCAACCCGCGCCTGTTGGTGGGGCGCGACAGGTGGTGGTCCCGCCTTGTGATAGGGCGAGGGTGTTAGGCCCAAGTTTAGTTAACCATCGACGAGTTCGTGGATGCATTCAACCGCATGGTCGGGCCACGGTCAGCCGTCGTGTCTTTCGCCAGGACCGCTACTCGGCAGAGGGTTATGCGAGGTGATCGTATCAGGAAGGTTGTATGGCTGCACGAGGTGCCTGCTTTCACCTTATGTCAGATAGTGGAGCCTGTGTTACGATCGCTTTTTCCGAAGTTTTACCAGCAGTGATTGGGAGCTCGGTGAGTCTCGACCACATTCGCCCTCGGGCCAGTGTTTAAATTTCAGGGGTAGCTGTAAGGATTGTTGTCTCCTGTTGAGGGAGTGTTTTAATAGCTACCATTTCAGTATTCGGATGTCGCTTTATGACGCCTTACAGGGCGGAAGTGTAAGTCGTCGGTCGATTGGTTCGATGTTGGCAAGATTCAGATAGTTGGTTCAGGCTTATTCCAACAGACTGTGGATAGGGTGAAGCTTATCTAGAGGAAGTTTTTGGCAGCTCAGAGGAATCGTTCGGGTTATCGGCGACGACGCTTAGAGTTCAGGTTGACGGTCGGTCTTCTTGAAGGTACCACCCCGGATAGGGTGTAAGAGGAAACTTAGCCCGAGTTACTTTGGGCCTTTTGAGTTCATGTGAGGGATAGGCCAGGTTGCCTATATGTTAGCATTTGCCGTCCGACTTAGGAGGCAGTGCGTCCAGTCTTTCGTGTTATGTTCGAGAAGGAAATCGGAGATCCATCCAGAGTGTTCCCAGCTAATGATGACCAAGTTGAAGATAATAACCCCGAGTTTTGGAAACTGAAGCAGTGACAGAAATGTGGTAAGAGTTCGAGTGTACAAGAAGTGTACGACAGCCTCGGTGATCGCATGCAGTCCGGTACCATTTGTTGGGTCGCCGGAGTGACACTAGAACCTCGCGGCAAAGTGACAAAAGTGAAAAGTGGGAAGAAGCGAGCATTGATGTGATCATTACTTTGGTGATGTTAGAGGTGTTTCCTCGTGGGCTTGGATGTAAGAATTGTGCGCAGGTGTTTTCTGTGGCCATGTGTGGCAGGTTTGTTCTCGTAAGTATAGTAGTGAAGACTATCCTGGCGCGCGTTTGTTTTGAGACTTAGAAGGAACATTCGGGACGAATGTTTCTAAGGAGGGGAGAATGTTATACCCCGTATTTCCAGAGTATGTACGTAAGGACGTACGTAGAAAAGTTTGAACTTTAAAGTGGCTTGACCGATTTTATTTGTGCACAACACCCGGTTAGAGTCGTTTTTCGACGAAACGTTTTATACAACTTGCGAAGGGAAAATTCCGGCTATGTCATTTCTAATTTTTGCGGATTTTTTCGAGAGACGAAACGTGTTGGACCAACGAGAGGGCGCCACTTGGCACCCTCTCATTGGCGGAAAAGTGGGGCGGATTTGGGACGATTTCCTTGACATTTTTGTCAAGTAGTAGGTAGGATATTTTGTGGTAGATGGATAAGGTGCACTTGGCATGATCATGGACCTACACTTGCCTTGCACTTGGCATGATTCGCCATTGGGCCTTTGCTGACCTATAAATACCCCTTTGGAAGACTTCTTCATCCATTCCTAAATTTCCTAAGTGTTAAAATCCTCCCTCCCTCGAGTAGTGTTCTCGTCCTCCCCTTTGCGAGGCCTTGTGGCGAGAGTTCCTCCCCCTCGTCGAGAGTACCCCAGTGGGTAGGCCAAGGGTATACACCCCCTCAGGTGTTGTCTCGTATATATACCCCCTTCGTAGAAATACTCTCAAAAGTATTGTTGTTATACCCAAATTACCTTAGCCGTATACCTTGTAGTATTCCAAAGATACTCTATACGTAGAGCCCTAAATACTACCTAAATGTCCCTTTGTCTCAAACCGAACCCTAAGGAAAATCTCCATAGTTGGTTGGAGTTTATGTAGAAGTTGGTTAGAACTTCTAAGGGTTGTTTGAGCGGGCCTGAGCGCACGAGTAGGAGCTAAACCTTGCTCAGATCGACATTTAAACTCGGATAATTTTGGGCTTATCGAGGTAAACACTCTTGACCTTCTATTGTAATTGGAAATTACATGTCAGAGGAATGTATAGTTGAAGTATACTATATATAGAATCAACATAATTGCGCAATGTCTTTTGACTTAAGCCCGAATTTAAAGAAGAGAATCGAACTATAATTACATAGGATCAGACATGAGACTTGTGTAGCATTACTTGTGTAGTAGAATCGCACACGCCCGGTTAGACGCAAACCCCGGTTGGCTTGGTAGCCGCCTCGATAGAGAGGAGAGATTTACGCCATGTGTGGGGAGGTCACGAATTTTCTCAGAATGTTCTACGATTAGACCTAGATGTTAATGTCACGCGTGGCCTTATAGGTCAAGTACTACGATGGCGCGATCTACTTGGCTTAAGGAGTAGCCGACGGTTGGAAGTACTTGAGCGCTTTGCTATTAGTCGATACTGGGCGCGAGGTACGTGAACCTCTTCCTATCTCTTCTAGCATGATATGTGTGTAACTATGTAGTACCAGAGACGACGTGTGTTAAATGTATTTTATTGGTCCAAAACATAAAGTGTTATAACGGCTTTATGGGAAGTTGGTTATAACGACTTTATGTATGTAAGAAAATACTTGTGGTTTTTAAAAGGTAATCGATTTGAACTATAATCGGCTAGTTATGTGATAATAAAGAACTTGAAGTATTTCAAAAGATTTTGAATCATTTTGAAAGAAGAGTAATACTTGGTTTTTGAAAACTTAAGAGTTATACTAGCTTTATGGGAAGTTAGGTATAACGGCTTAAGAATGTTTTACTGATTTCGGAAATCAGAATGTGTATCGACAAACCATTGCAGCGTTAATAAAAGGAAATGTTTGATGATTAAGTATTATTAAAACCAGAGAAACTTCCATCCGCATGTAAGCTAAGATGAGACAAAATGATATTTCCTAGATCATGGTCATTGTAATAAGATTGTTATAAACAAGAATATCCTACTCACATATAAGGCTTATGTTTCTCAGATGGTTTAAAAGAGAATTATATTCTTAAATGAATAAGACTATGAACTACGAAACCTTTCAAAAATAAGAAACGTGAACATTTGAAATTAGGCAAACTTGGACGTTTGGAAAATAATGTTGTCACTTGATTTTACAAGGGTAAGTGTTTTGATTTACTTCAAAAGATAATCACTCTATTTTCATATACTACGGGTATTGTGTGGTTTTGTGAAAGTAACGATCTTTAAAGAGTTAATGTATGAAGTACTTTGGGGATAAAAACCCGATCTTGTTAATCATATAGTAGAAAGTACCTTGTGTATATAACTTGATTATGTTGGTTTGTGATTGCCTTGTAATACTTTCTTGTTGATTTGTTAAGTAAACATGCTAGGATGCTACGTGTGTTAGTATCTTGTGATGTTAGTGTAAAGGGGTTTCCCCTCGACTGCGCTTAAAGTTGTTTGACTCTCATCCGTTATGTTGGTATTGTACCACTCACCTTGACTTGTTTCCAGGGTTGTCCTCCACGCGGGCGCACTCAGCGTCTAGTGACCTATGATTCGAGAATACCTTATGCAGTCTCAGATGGCCTATGCGGAATCGCGGGAGTTCCGTGTTAGTACGCCCTTGTGGTCACGCGGTCTTTGTGGCTACGCGGACGGCGAGTCCAGACGCCGGGAGTAGCTACCGACGGGGAATACCTCATGCGGGCCATCGAGTGGCCTATGCGAGCTACGGAAGTTCCAGGCTAGACGCGCACATTAGATATCGCGCGAAAGTGGCGGCTTTGATCATGTGACGGTGCAGACAGATCTCGTGATACGATTTACGACCTTGTTTGTACGTGGGTTTTAGTAGTCGGCTACGCCGTACTTACCCCAGACGGTTTTCATGATGACACAGTGGGACCCGTGTTCATGTACTTCGTGTGATTATATCATGGACCGCCAGCAGCAGGTATGCCACGCACGATTGATGTTGTGGCGTGAGACCCATTGTTATATTTGAGTGATGACTGAGGCGAGTCCTCGACTGACACGATCGCTTATTTATTGTGAATCGTAGTTTGGTTATCATACATGTCTCCGCTTTATATAGACTACTATGATTTCATTTACGATTTTCGCCACATACTGTACTGTTATCGACCTCCTCGGGCCGTTCATGCCGCAGTAAAGGTACACCGCTGATCCTCGCCTTAGGGTCACAATGCTTGGGAAGCTCCGTTTCTCCGAGGCTTATCAGCCGTATAGTCCCCGTCGTAGTAGGTGTTTACATTCGTGGGTTTGGCGCCCCGTCCCGTCATTGTTGTCGATCATTCTTAGGTCTGAGTAACCGCTGAGGCGAGTTGTAGAAAGGACGAATCGCTCAAATTGTTATATATTATGAAGGTAACCGTTTTTGGGTTAGCCTGTCTTCTTATTTCACTGTCTTATTGCATTGGTTTCATGTTATCGTTTTATGTTCCGCTGATTACTCTGATGTTGTATCGCTAGGGTGCCCGGGGTAAGGCACCAGTCACGGGCCCGGGTTCGGGTCGTGACAATTCTTAGCTCCTTTCCTTTATGCTCCAATCCGCTATTTGAAGCCTTTAGAAGTTCACAACCAACTTTTCTTCCATTTTCAATCAAAAACTATGAAAACGACTTAGGTTTTCGCCTTGCGACTAACGTGAAAACGTCGTTTTTCCGAGATCTTTCTATTGAGATATCCTTACAATACCCTTAGGGACCTTGGGTTAAAGTCTTGTGAATAATGAACCAAAACTACAAAAAAATTGTGTGGGCAAGACCTCAAACCCGAGAGCACTAAGCTAGCACAAAGCTTCTCTAATTTTTTCTAAGTGTTGAAGACTTGGTCTTGAACTAGGGTAGTATATATAACACAATGGAGGGCTTGTATTACAACATATGTGTGGCAAGGATGAAGAATAATTAATATCTACACAAGTGGGCAAGTTGACTAAGTCAATTATCTCAAGCTTTGCAAGACTTGATCATCTACATTGGTCAATGACCATAATACCCTTGGTCCTATTCGTGCAAGACCATGTGGGGGTGCCACGTGTCTCCATCCCATTCGTCCATAAAATTTTGTAACCCTCGTGGGCCCCACAAAACGTAAAATTCCTCGGGTGGGCCCCACGTGACCAAATCCATAAAAATAATTTTCCATAATGTTAATAAGTTTCATACTCTTCAAATAACGCATTTTGAGAATCCAATTCTCATCAACGAACATTTTTCCTTTCCGACGTTCTGAAGATTTTCCGTCGGAAAAACAATTCTTCCTTTCTTACCCTTTTTTCAAGTCTTGTGTTCTTGCGTCCATTCTCTTATACATGTCCTTGACTTACGGGGTGTAACATTCTTCCCCCCTTTGAAACATTCATCCCCGAATGTTCTTTGTCGGTTTCAAACTATACAAACTCCGGCATAATCTCTTTATTATGCCTATCAATCAATACTCCACAAGACCAACGATGCCACACATGGCCACCACATAACATACGTAAACATATCAATGGACCTTCCATCGCGGTCCCTTCTCACAAAACTCGAAGGTTATAGTCTTATAAAAAACGGGACCTTAGAGGTTCCTTTCTTTTCTTACTTGTCATACTTTCTCGTACTTCCAAACTTATTTAGTACACGTACAAAATTTCAAATATTGTTTCTGTTCTCCAATCCTTGGAGTTACTATCCAAACTTGGCCATTTTGCTATTTGAATTTCCGCTAAGGCTCTTCTCGGCCCTTACGACCTGGTTCCGGTGGAACGCGTCCACAAACTCGTACAACGATTAACTAGACTTGGGCCTTGCATCCTCGTGACCCTATCACATAGCGGGAACATATCCAACTGACATCACCCCATTCCATACCATCGGTCGACCCGAAATAAGTCCATAACCCGACCCATCGTCACACTTAACTTCTCATTCTTAGTCTGAAATAAATCTCTCTTATCTCAAGGTATTTCTCACCCTATCCTCCTATTCACTAGAGGTTCGTCACATAGGCCAAAGTATTTCTACTCTACATTCTTCCCTATCGGTATTCGCACTGTTATGGGGAAATTACAATTTGTGAACCCTACACAACTATAGTCTCAGTTCACTTTATCATTCTTGTCAACATTCTTCACTTTTCACTTTACTAATCAGAGTATCCCTACCTCTGGTGGTACTATCACTTTACAACTACTAGCAACAAGGGAAAACATATACGCTAGGGCAAAATCTGAATCTATCAATGCACGTATGATTCAAAAGAATCGAAATATACATGTAACCCCATGCGATGTTACCTCTTGATCCTGCCTAGTAGTCACGCCATCTATGCGGTTCGAAGGACCGCCAGAACTGTAAACTCCACCCTCACCTCTACCACGGTGGTCGACATCCAACACCGCTCCGGGGCGACAAAGTGGAGGAAAGGGAACCAACTACCGGCCTCATAGGCTGAGCCACCTCACCGGTGCTCTCTCTAAAAGGACATACCCTCAGTATATGGCCCGGACGGCCACAATAAAAACAAACACCTGTGCCATGATGGCATTTCCCCAAATGACGTTTACTACATGGGAAACACTGAGGAATATGTTACACCCCGTATTTACAGGACATGTTTTAAGAACGTACGTAAGAACTCACAAGTGTTAAGATTTGAGACTTGTAAGAATTTATCGGAATTATGAAATTGTCGGAAAACGTACTATTGTGACGAATGGGAGGACGACATGTGTCACCCCCCCCCCCCTATTGATGCCTTGGTCGAATTAGGCATGGCTAAAATGGTCATTGACCATAGTCTTGGATGACTAAGTCTTGCAAGTAGCAAGCTTGATAATCTTGATTAAGTCAAAGGACCCACCAAGGCTTGATATTTGCTAGGAGCTTATCTAAACCACCCATTTGTTTATATCATGACCCTCCAATGTGCTTTATATTACTACTAGTAGCAAGAGAGAGCTTAACACTTAGCCAAAATTTCACAAATATTGAAGAACATTGAGCATAGCTCTCGGGTTCCTCTTGAGAAAAAAAAGAAAAATCTTTGTTCCTTGTTCTTTTAGCTCCCCACTTTAAACCAAGGTTATTAAGTGTATTGTAAACATATCTCAATAGAAAAATCTTGGAAAAGATAGTTTACTGTTAGTCGAAAACGAAACCTAGTTGTCTTTCTAGGTTTTGTTTGGAGATTTGAAGGAAAATTGTTGGTGTTGTTCTAAGGGTCTCAACTAGTGGATTGAAGCGTCTTGAAGAGGCTCTAAGTTTCTAAGGAGCGACTTCGGATTTGGAATTGGATTAAGATTCGTTAAGGTATAATCTTGTCTTTTAAAAGTGTTACAAGATTATATATTTATATTGTTGTTGTTAGCTTTACATGTTGCTAGCATGAAGTTGATATGTTGAATTTTATGAGTATTATGGATTGCTTGTAGCTTAAATCCGAAATGTTATACAATACACTTGAAGATTGGATTACTAATTGGTCGTTATTAGAAATCGTCGCATGTACTTACTTGAAGATTATGGTAGTTATAATCAAATGCGACTTGATATCATGTTATGCTACCAATTTGGATTGAAATGGAAATTGGATAAGAATTGGTATTGTTGTATTCATTATGGCCGAAATTGGACTAGTAGTTGTATTAGTTTGTTATCGCTGGCGGAATTTTACACGCCTAGTCGGCGTGTAATCCTATTGATTAATTGCTTTGATTGTGCCTTAAATGTGGCGTGTTTGGTTATTGTATTCGCCTTGAAAAAGGTGGCAAAGTTAGTAAAACAAAGGAGGTGATGTCCGATTTTCCGTAGAATTTAGCAACTTGACACTTATAATATTCTACGCTTGAAGAAAGGCTTTAATAGACGATTGTGAATATTATAGGTTGACATACTACGCGGACTTTGTACTTGGCAAGTGGTTTGACCCGCGAGGTATGTAGAACTTTTCCTATCTTTTGAGCATGACTAGTTGTGCGTATATAGTACTTACACGACAAGACCTTGATATCCTTTACTAGTTTTATGAATAGCTGCTTGTGAGTTAGTAGATTAACTCACTTCTTGAAAGTATTAAGGATGTCTAATGTTTTATTAAAGTTAAGGGACTTGAAGAGTTTTAAAGTATGTGATACTTGTTCCGCTTTAAACGTATAAGTCCTCGATAGGAAATTGTATATGGCTAAGGTATAAAGCGAATGTAACGACTTTATGGGAGTTGGTTATGTTTGCTTTATGGAAAGATAAATGACTTAATTTTAATGAAAAGGCAATTTGATGTTTTAAGGCATCAATTGCCTAAGGTTTTATAATAAAAGGAGTCACTTGATTTAGAAACCTAACTTTATGTTTAAAGGTATTGTGACTTGTCTTGAAAAGTAATTTTGACTTGATACTACGGTTTATAGTATCTTGGAAGTTCTATATGAAAATGAGTCATTTTTAAAAGGTTGGAAGTACGTAGTACTTTGGGTTAAACTCCCGGATTTATTATAACATATTAGTGCCTTAAGTAAACTAAAATGAGAGTGTAGATTTAATAAGACTAATAAGAAGTTAGAGATTTCTAACTTGCTTATTTATTGTATGACGCCGGTAGAGAGATAGGGTAAGAGTATAAGTGGTAAACCCCAAGACGCTATACCACCTTCTCCAGATAAGAGTATAAGTGAGGTAAACCCCAAGACGTTATACCACCGCTTTATTACCTTCTCAGCAAGAGTATAAATGAGGCAAACCCCAAGACGTTATACCACCCGCCTGTGGTAAGAGTATAAATGAGGTAAGAACCCTAAGACGTTATACCACCTGTTTCTATGGGTTCGCTACCCATGATTTGATCGGGAGTCTCCTATTGTGATGTTGTACGTATTCCCTTGATTTACTCTCATTGTTAGTAAGGCACTGTGTACTGTAATTTTGTTATCATACATGTCTCCGGCTTTGTTTTAAACTTATGTTGTAATTACAAGATTTTCCGCTTACATACTTAGTACATATTGTGTCGACCATTCTTCTGGCCGCGTTCACGCCGCAGAAAGTGGTAAGGTGGTGGATCCTCATACTTGGATCACTTATCGACGTCGAAGCTCCATTTCTCCGGAGGCTTGTCTCTTTTGGTACAGTCTTTCCCTGATGTTGTAGATTTATGTACATTCAGGGGTATGGCGGGGCCCTATCCCGCCACTGTTGTTATTCCTGAGGTATGTATTCACATATGTGGTCAATGTAAGAACCGATGTTGCATCTTGTACTTTTGATTATGTTATATTATGGAAGGCGACCTTATCAGCTAGCCTGGGATGTTTTATTGTTACACATGTGTTTATGTTGTGTATGTTCCGCTGTTATTCTCTGATGTATATCAACAGGTGCCTGTGTAGGCACCATCGCGACCCGGCCTGTCGTGACAAAAGTGGTATCGAGCGCTTAGTCCTCTGAAAGTGTCTACGCACCGTGTCTAGTAGAGTCTTGATTATCGGTGTGTTGTGCACCACATCTATAATCGTGAGGTCACAGGACATTTAGGATTGGTTTCCATTCTTCTCTCGAGATCGTGCAAGAGAGTCGCCTTATTAGGTTGAATCCTCTCGACCTATTCTTATGAAAGCAGATATGCCTCCACGGAAGGTGACCAGTCCCGAAGGCAAGGCAGCCAGGAGGCGCTAGCGGTACTGTGAGGTTACACTGCTCGAGTGCAGACTATACCCGAGCTAGTAGGCGGGTCATGAGTTCACCACCCCTACAGATAGAGGAGCCGAGAGCGGCGGTAGCTCCAGAGGTTCCGCACGAGCCTCGCCCGCACCGGGCCGAGTATAGAGACTACGGGGAGCGATCCGATTATTGACCAAGATAGTAGCTGGCAAATACGACAGAGCAGCACCCACCCTGAGCCGAAGCGCTTGCGGATTAGGGATTTTCTGGGTTGTCATCCACCTGAGTTTTATAGTTCGAGGTCTGAGGAGGATCCGCAGGAGTTCATTCGGCAGCTACAGTGGACCATGCAGGTTCTTAGGGCTTCAGAGAAAGAGTCTGTTACACTAGCCTCTTACTGGTTACGCGATATTGCGTTGAACTGGTTTGAGTCGTGGTTGCTTTCGAGAGGTGATGATGCTCTTCCAGCTGTTTGGGAGGAGTTTACAGAGGCCTTCATGGATCACTTTTTGCCTCCTGAGATGAGGAGAGCCCGGGTAGACATATTCTTGACCTTGAGGCAGAACGGGAGGACTATCAGGGAGTATAGCTTGGAGTTTGACTCATTGGCCAGACATGCGCATACTATTGTAGCTGACATGGCAGATAGGGTTCATCGTTATGTGATGGGGCTTGACCGTCATATGATTACCGCATGCTTGGGTGTGGCTCTTGGCCAGATGGACATCGCCGGATGCGAGCCTAGCGCGAGGATAGAGGATAGAGAGGAGGACCAGATTGACTGTGCGGCCCGAGGCCGAGACATCGTGGTCTCGTGGCGATTTCGGCGGGCGGCCTCGGCGAACAGTCCACCGGCCAACCTGAGTGCTCCTTCATTTTACGGCAAGAGGTCTTATCGGCCAGTCATTCAGAAGTAGGTCGGCTCGGGACTCGGGATTCGCGAGGCGAGAGTCACCGTCGGGACCACCCACACCTCGGTGTGCTCGATGCGTAGGTTTCACCGGGCGAGTGTCGCGAGCCGGGAGCTTGTTACTCGTGTGGCGGCGAGGCCATTTGAGAAGATTGCCCGTCTAGGCGGCGTGAGTGGTCTGCGCGGCATGATCTCTTTGGGTCTTCTTCTTCGTGGTTATGCGCCGGAGGCGGTACTCACGGACGGCGAGGCCGCAAGTCGTGGTGGTGGTTCGATTCTAGCGGTCCACGTAACCGCATATATTCTCTAGCCGCCAGATCGGGAGGCTTCCACGTCGTCGCATGTACATTATTAATTTCATCTTTGTAGCGTTTATGCTTTGATAAATCGTGTTCTACCTTGTCCTATGTGTCCCCTCTTATTGCGGGTAGAATCGGGATAGAGCGAGTCGATAGAGCCTTTTGAGGTAGCTACGCCAATGGGAGATTCGGTGTTAGGCGAGCGGGTGTCTGAAGGTTGTCCGTTTATATTCTGATCGTCGAACCTTGCAGACTTGATAGATTTGGAGATGACAGATTTTGATGTCATTATGGGTATGGGTGGTTGGCTTCTTGTTATGCCAACGCTGGTGTAAGGGACAGTTGGTTCGGTTCCAATTTCTGGCGAGCGATTATCGAGTGGAAGCGGCAACACGTCGTAGGGGTAGGTTTATTTCTTACCTCAAGGCTAGGAAGATGGTGCGAAAGGGTACATCTATCATCCGTTCGGTATTTGATACAGAGTGAGTGCGATTCTTGATCGATGCCGATGGTTAGGAGTTTCGGATATGTTCCCGGATGATCTTTCGTATCCTCCCGAGAGGAGATTGAGTTTTGTATTGACACGTTGCGGACACTCGACCTATTTCCATTCCGCCATACAGCATGCTTTCTTGAGTTGAGGAGTGAAGGACCAATGAAATATTTCTTTGGAAAAGGCTTTATCGTGCCTAGTGTATCTCCAAGGCGCCGGTCTTTGTTCGTGAAGAATAAGGATGGGGCAGCTGCGTATGTGTGTTGATTACAGGCGGTGAATAAGGTAACCATTAAGAATATAGGTACTCCCGTGATTGATGATTTGTTTGACGATTCGAGTGCGAGGTGTTTCTCAAGATAGACTGCGATGCAGTTATCATCGAGTTCGAGTTCGAGGCGTATATCCCAAAGATCGCATTCGTGACCGGTATGGGCACTATGAGTTTAGGGTTATGTCTTCGGTTTGACCAACGCTCCGTGGTATTTATGGATTTGATGAACGGGTGTTCAAGCCATTTTGGATACATTTGTGATAGTATTCATTGATGACATCTGGTTTATTCGCGAAGCGAGGAGCATGCGAATCACTTGAGGCGGTACTTGGGTCCTCGGGGCGCTATTCGCCAAGTTCTCCAAGTATGAGTTTTGGTTGGCCTCGGTGGCATTCTGAGGCATATTATTGGGGCGATGGTGTTCGGGTGGATACGGCAAAGATCGAAGCGATCAGTCTTGGCGAGACCTATTACTCCAACCGGTACGCGATTTCTTAGATCGCGGAGTTATTATCGTAGGTTTGTGGAGCGGTTGCCCGATTTGACCGCTGACTAGGACTCGAAGGCGGCCAAGTTCCGATGGGAGGCTTGCGAGAAGGGTTTCCATTCTTGAAGGAAAGGTTGACTACGCTCAGTTCTTACTCTTCCGAGGGTTAGATGGGTGCGTGATCTATTGTGATGCCTCGGGTATCGGGCTAGGGTGTGTTTTGATGCGGACGCGGCAAGTTTATAGCCTATGCTTCCTGGCGATTCGGAAGCATGAGAATTACCTACCCATGACTTAGAGTTGGCGCGATTATTCATGCCTTGAAGATTTGGAGACATTATTTGTATGGGGTTCATGTGGATATTTATACAGACCAGAGCCTCGGTATATCTTCGAGCGAGAGGAGCTGAACTTGAGACGAGACGGTGGTTAGAGTTCTGAAAGACTATGATGTTGATATTCTATACCATCCGGAAAGCCAACGTAGTTCTTGATGCCTTGAGTCGTAGATCGATGGGAGTCATCGAGGTACAGCGGAGAGGCGAGGACATGGTCATCGATCCACGATTACGAGCCTTGGGGTTCGATTGATCGACACCGACGATAGTGGAGTGCGGGTTCGTGAGGTTGCCGAGTCTTCCATCATTGATGAGGTGAAGAGGCGATTTGAGGACCCGTGTTGGTACGGTATCGAGATCAGCTCTCGGGAGGAAAGAGTCTATTCGAGGTGGCGCTGATGGGTCGAGATTTGAGGTCGGTTGTGTGTTCGATGTGTCAGGACTTCGTCGCCAGATTCGAGGCCTTGCATGGTGCTCGTTATTCTATTCATCCGGTCGACCAAGATGTACCATGACCTCGGATGTTTGTATTGGTGGGATGGCACGAAGAGGGCGTGGCGAGTTTTGTTGCCTGATGTCCTAATTGCCGAGTCAAGGTCGAGCACCAGAGGCCCAAATAAGTATTGCGATATTGAGATTCGACTTGGAAGTGGGAGGTGATCAACATGGACTTTATTCTGAGGTTACCTGCGTACTCGGAGGAAGTACGACTCCATTTGAGTTATTGTTGACATCGTGAAATCAGCCCATTTCATTCCAGGTCAGGCGGCGTTTTGGCGAGGACTATGCATTGTACATCGAGAGATTGTGAGGTATCGCGGTGTCGGTGTCGATTATATCCGATAGGGAGCCCGCTTTACTGCCTGAGGTCTTTCGGAAGGGTTTAGGGACACGGTGAGTCTCGATGACATTCCATCCTCGACTAGGCGGCGAGGCGTCTTATCCGCACAACGAGGATATCTGCGGGCTGCGTGATTGATTCGAGGGTATGGGAGGATCATTTGCCTCGTGGAGTTTGCTTATAACAAGCTACCATTCCGATATCTGAGATGGCGCCATACGAGGCTTTATATGGAGGAAATGCAGTCGCCGATTGGTTGGTTAGGCGTGGGCGAGTGCAGTTAGTTGGCGGACTTGGTTCAGTGAGTTGTGGATAAAGTAAAGCTTATCCAGAGAGACCGTAGCGGCTCGTAGTCGGCGAAGTTATACGGATAATCGCGTCGGCATTTGGAGTTTGGGTAGGCGATTGGGTCTTCTTGAAGGTGTCACCCGTGAAGGGTGTGATGAGATTCGATGAAGAAACTTCGGCCCAGTACATTGGGCCTACCAGATCGTCAGTAGAGTGGGCAAGGTTGCCTACGAGTTGGATCTGCCATCGAGTTAGAGCGGTACATCCGGCCTTCCATGTTTCTATGTTGCGGGTATCGGTGATCCAAATGGAGTTTTCCCTACTAGTGAGGTCCGGTGTGAGAGGGTTATCGTATGAGGAGAGTCCCATAGCGATACTCGTCGCGGTCGGCGGTGGACCAAGGATGTAGCTTAGTCAAAGTCTGTGGAGAAGTCTTGCGAATTTTCTGTAGAATGTTCTCTGAAGAGATATAAATGTTAATAAAGCGCCTTGTGGCCTTATAGGTTGAAGTACTACGTGTGGCGCGATCTACTTGGCCTAAGAGTAGCGGTTGGAAGTACTTGGGCGTTTTGCTATTAGTCGATACTGTCGCGGTATGTGAACCTCTTCCTATCTCTTCTAGCATGATATGTGTGTAACTATGTAGTACGGTAGACGTCTGAGCGTTAAATGTATTTGATTGGTCTAAAACATAAAGTGTTATAACGGCTTTATGGGAAGTTGGTTATATGACTTTATGTAGGTAAGAAAATACTTGTGGTTTTAAAAGGTAATCATTTGAACTATAATCTGGCGGGTTATGTGATAATAAAGAACTTGAAGTATTTCAAAAGATTTTGAATCATTTTGAAAGAAGAGTAATACTTGGTTTTGAAAACTTAAGAGTTATACTAGCTTTATGGGAAGTTAGGTATAACGGCTTAAGAATGTTTCTTGATTTGAAATCTGAATGTGTATCGACAAACCACTTGCCGTTAATAAAAGGAAATGTTTCGACAGATTAAGTATTATTAAAACCAGTAGAAACTTCCATCTGCATAGAAGCTAAGATGAGACAAAATGATATTTCCTAGGTCATGGCTACTGTAATAAGATTGTTATAAACAAGAATATCCTACTCACATATAAGGCTTATGTTTCTCAGATGGTTTAAAAGAGAATTATATTCTTAAATGAATAAGACTATGAACTACGAAACCTTTCTAAAATAAGAAACGTGAACATTTGAAATTAGGCAAACTTGGACGTTTGGAAAATAATGTTGTTACTTGATTTTACAAAGGTAAGTGTTTTGATTTACTTCAAAAGATAATCACTCTATTTTCATATACTACGGGTATTGTGTGGTTTTTGTGAAAGTAACGTATCTTTTAAAGAGATAATGTATGAAGTACTTTGGGGATAAAAACCCGATCTTGTTAATCATATAGTAGAAAGTACCTTGTGTATATAACTCGATTGTGTTGGTTTGTGATAGCCTTGTATTACTTTCTTGTTGATTTGTTAAGTAAACATGCTAGGATGCTACGTGTGTTAGTATCTTGTGATGGTTGTGTAAAGGGGTTTTCCCTTCGACTACGCTTAAGTTGTTTGACTATCACCGTTATGTTGGTATTGTACCACTCACCTTGACTTGTTTAGGAGGTTAAGCTGCCTCCGTCTGGGGTAGACTCGGTGATGCAGGACCATGATTCGAGAATACCTCGTGCGGATCCGAGGATCCATGCGAACTACGGAGTTCGTGTTAGTGTGCGGCCCTTGTGGTCATGCGGTCTTTGTGGCCATGCGGATCGAGTCCAGCGGATGCGGGGAGTAGCTACCTCGATGCGAGTTATACCTCATGCGGGCCTATGAGGTTGGCCTATGCGGAGGCTGCGGAGAGTTCGGGCTGACGCAGCATTTGATCTGCGGTAGTGACCAGTTTGATCATGTGACGATGCACGGATATCATGATACGATTTATGACCTTGTTAGTAATGTAGGTGTTAGTAGCTCGGCTATGCCTTCGCATTTCACTGTCTTCGTTTTATTAGGACACGGTGGGACTGATGTTCATGTATTCCTTGGTGCTTTTATATCATAAAGCTGTGATGAGGAAGGTATTCCACGGGCATGATTGATGTTATGGGCTTGAGACCCATAGTTATATTTGATGACTTTGAGGCGTGAGTCCACGACTTGACATGGCTTATTTATTGTGAATCGTAGTTTGGTTATCATACATGTCTCTGCTTTATAGACTATTATGATTTCATTTACGATATTTTTAGTTTCACATGCACGTACTGTTATCGACCTCCTTGGCTGCGTTCATCTGCGAGTAAAGGTACACCGATCGTTGATCCTCGCTCTTAGGGTCAGTTCGGCGTTTGGGAAGCTCCGTTCCTCGGAGGCTTATCTTGGTATAGTCCGTTGATTGTAGGTGCTTACATTCAGGTATGGCGAACCTGTCCCGTCGTTGTTGTCATATCATTCTTGAAGTGCATGAAATCTGTTATGGGGCGAGTGGTAGAAAGGATGCTGTTCAAATTGTTATATCTTGTGATAGTTTTTGGTTGCTTTGTCTTCTTATTTCACCGTCTTATTACATTGGTTTCATGTATTGTCTTTATGTTCTGCGATTACTGCGATATTGTATCACTAGGGTGCGGGGTAAGGCAGTCACGGGCCGGGCAGTCGTGTGAAGTGGTATCGAGCGATTAATCCTCGGAAAGTGTCTGAGGCAAGTATCCGGTGAAGTCTTGATTATCGGTGTGTTGTGCACGCCCAATGTCGAGAGGCTATAGGATATTTAGGATTGGTTTCTATTCTTCTCTCTCTGAGATCGTGCCACAAAGGCGTGTTGTAAGTTGGACCTCTAACGTATTTCTTTCCTTACCATTATGCCTCGCGTAGAGGCAAACCCGCCGGGAGGCGCAGCCAAGGAGGCTGCGAGTTGAGTTCAGAGGATTACGTGAGGCACAGCCCAAATCTTTACCTAGGGTAGTGCTTTAGTTGGGAGTTACTGCGGCGTCACTGGCCCAGCGAGTTAAGCACGGCGGCGATTCCTCTGCGCCATGATATTTGAACCTTGATTCCGGCAGACGGAGAATATAGATTGCAAAGAGGCGACCTGTTACTAGCTATGGATTTGGCTACCGAGAGTATACTGATGTGCAGTAAGTCTTGATGACTATCTAAGAGAGGTTGTACAAAGTAATTCTTGATTAGGCAGGCATGGCACGTATGCGGGCTTATGCGCGCCAAAGCGTAGAGATCGGCGGGTTAACGAAGCGAGAAGAGGCGAGCGGCGAGGTCCTTTGGTAACTTTCGAGTAGTCGCCTCGCGAATTAGATATGCATCCACCAGGTCTGAAGGTCCTCGCGAGTTCGGGGCGTTCGTATGCGAGAGTTGGTGAGCTCGAGCTTCGGTTCCGCGGCTACACGTAGGTTCCGGCCGGCGGATTTTTCTACGATATTCACAATGTGACGCCGTCCGGGAATGTCGTCTTTTGTTGGTACTTGTTTTACTGCGGCCGTCGGGGCGTGTCGAAAGGATGTCTAGTAGGAGGACTCGACGCCGGGATCGGTGGTTAGTCATCTTCCTAGCTATGCGCCTGCGAGCGGGTTTGATTAGAACGACTAAGGGGTGAAGCGGTAGATATAGATATATCCTTAACCTCTAGAAAATGTAAGCCTTAGAGCATTATACGTGAAGACCTTAGAGGTAAGGCCATCTCGAGTAAAAGGCGTATGTTTATGTTTGACCCTTATAGGAGTGCATAGTGCACGTAAGCTATGTTTGTGGGATAAGTCACGAGTAGTGTGGAATGAAAGAGGGTAGTTGAGCTAAGGCCGCTAGGTTTTCGTAGCGTGATTAGTGAGTTTTCCTTCGGGAGCTAGCGTTTTGCGGCGTTCGGTCGGGTTGAGGCCACGTTGTGGGTCAACCGCGGCATATGTTGTGGTGGGGTCGGTTGTGGTGGTCGCTTGTGGTAAGTCACGAGGTGTTAGGCCCAAGTTTAGTTAACCAGTCTGCGGTCGTGGATGCGTTCGACCCGATGGTCGGGCGAGGAAGTCGGCCGTCTTGTCTTCTAGCAAAGACCGTTTACTCGCGGTGTTGATTTATCGAAGGTTGTAAGGCTGCCAGGTGCCTACTTCACCTTATGACGGTGGAGCCAGTGCGGCTGTGTTTTGTTTCGAAGTTTTACCAGCGGGGTTAAGAACTCGGGTAAGTCTCGAATCGCGTTCGCCCTCGGGCGGTGTGTGGATTTCGAGGGTAGTTGTAGGATTGTTGTCTCTGTGGAGGAGTGTTTAAGCTACCATTTCGGTGTTCGGATGTCGCCTTATGAAGCCTTGTAGGCGGATGTGTAAGTCGCCGTCGATTGGTTCGATGTTGGCAAGATTCGGATAGTTGGTTCGGGCTTGCTCCAGGTGTGGATAGGTAAAGCTTGTCTAGAAGAGGTTGATGGCTCGGAGAAATCGTGCGGATAATCGGCGGCGTTTAGAGTTCAGTTGGGTCGGTCTTCTTGAAAGTACCACGGGTTAGGTGTGGCGAGTTTTGGAAAGCGAAGGAACTTAGCGAGTTACTTTGGGCCGCACGAGTTCATGTGAAGAATAGGCGGGTTGCCTATATGTTAGCATTTGGTCAGACTTAGGAGGCGATGCGTCGATCTTCGTATTGTTATGATCGGAAAGTATCGGAGATCCGTCAGTGTTCCCGATTAATGATGACCACGTTAGAGATAGTAACCAGTTTTGGCGAGCGATATCGAGAAATGTGGTAAGAGTTCAGTGTCTGACGACCTCGGGGATCGCGTGCGGCGGTACCATTTGTTGGGTCGCCGGAGTAACACTAGAACCTCGCGGCTAAGTGACAAAAGTGGTATCACGACGAGTAAAGGGAGAAGCGAGCATGTATGGCGAGCATAGATGTGATCATTTCTTTTGTAAGGAGAAGGTGCGAAGGAAGTATATTTTAGACCCCGGAGAGTGGTGTTTGTGGTAATGTTAGAGGTGTTTCCTCGTGGACTTGGATGGAGGTATTTGCGCGGGTGTTTACGTGGCGTGTGTGGCGGATTGTTCTCGTAAGTATAGTAGTGGATACTATCTTGGCGTGCGTTGTTTGAGACTTAGAAGGAACATTGGGCGAATGTTTTCTAGAGGAGAATGTTATACCGTATTTCAGTATGTATGGGGCGTGCGTAGAAAAGTTTGGACTTTAAAGTAGGCTTGGCGATTTTACTTTGTGCACAACACCGGTTAGAGTCGTTTTTGCGAAACATTTTACAAAGCAAAGCTTGAGGGTAAATTACGGCTATGTCATTTCTAATTTTGCGGATTTTTCCGAGCGAAACATTTTGGACCGAGAGGGTGACACTTGTCACCCAGTGAGCAGTAAAGTGAGGCTCAAGTGGGACGATTTCATGCCTTGTTTTGGCCTTGTTTTGTGCAATGTTTTGTGCAATGTTTGTGGCTTGTTTTGTGGAGTAGGGACTAGGGGCACTTGGGCACATCTTGGCCCTCACTTGCCCCCACGGCTTGATCTTGGCCCTGGTTTCCTATAAATACCCCTCCTTTGATGAGTTTTCTTCATCCACTCCACTCCTCAAGTCTTGAAAGCCCTCCACTTTTGAGGCCAGCCCAGCGAGAGTAGCACCCCCTCTTCTTGTGGTATGGCCGAGACCCACCTTCCTTTAGGGTTAAACCGTAGGGTACCCCCTGCCTTGTTGTTCTCGTAGAATACACCCTCTTGGTAGAAATACTCTCCATAGTATTGTTACTATACAATTACCTTAGCCGTATACCTTGTAGTATTCCAAAGATACCTCTATCGTAGAGCAGGAAATACTACCTTTTGTCCTTTTAGTCTCACGAAACCACTAAGGAAATCTTCATAGTTGGTTGAAGTATTTAAGTAGAAGTTGGTTAGAACTTCTAAGGGTTGTTTGGAGCGGATTGGAGCGCCTTGAGTAGGAGCTAAACCTTGCTCGGGATCGACATTATAACTTGGATAATTTTGGGCTTATCGAGGTAATTATCTTGTCCCCTATTGTAATTGGAAATTACATGTTGTTAGAATATATAGTTGAAGTATACTATATATAAGTGAGCGTAGTTATCGTGATGTCTTTTGACTTAAGCTGAATAATAAGAAACCTTTTCGAAGAAAAGTACCTTGTAATTACATGGGGTGTATTCTGTAGACTTGTGTAGCTTTTACGTGAGGTAGAATTGTACGTCGGATTAGGCGTATAACCCCACACTGGTTGGCTTGGTAGGCCCAGATAGAGAGGAGATTTCTGTTTGCGAAGTCTTTCAATTTTACGTAGAATGTTCTGAAGAGATCTAAATGTTAATAAGCGCCTTGTGGCCTTATAGGTTGAAGTACTACGTGTGGCGCGATCTACTTGGCTTAAGGAGTAAGCGGTTGGAAATACTTGGGCGTTTTGCTATTAGTCGATACTCGTCGCGAGGTATGTGAACCTCTTCCTATCTCTTCTAGCATAATATGTGTGTAACTATGTAGTGCGGTAGGCGTCTGGTGTTAAATGTATTTGATTGGTCTAAAACATAAAGTGTTATAACGGCTTTATGGGAAGTTGGTTATAACACTTTATGTAGGTAAGAAAATACTTGTGGTTTTAAAGGTAATGATTTGAACTATAAGCGGCGGGTTATGTG
Organism: Przewalskia tangutica; assembly: GCA_029844215.1. Classification (NCBI taxonomy): domain Eukaryota; kingdom Viridiplantae; phylum Streptophyta; class Magnoliopsida; order Solanales; family Solanaceae; genus Przewalskia; species Przewalskia tangutica. Next base: position 2,154,909 of record JAQGDG010000029.1, read on the forward strand.
ATAATAAAGAACTTGAAGTATTTCAAAAGATTTTTGAATCATTTTGAAAGAAGAGTAATACTTAGTTTTGAAAACTTAAGAGTTATACTAGCTTTATGGGAAGTTAGGTATAACGGCTTAAGAATGTTTCTTGATTTGGAAATCGAATGTGTATCGACAAACCCTTTGTAGCGTTAATAAAAGGAAATGTTTGTGATTAAGTATTATTAAAACCGTAGAAACTTCCATCTGCATAGAAGCTAAGATGAGACAAAATGATATTTCTAGGTCATGCATTTGCTGTAATAAGATTGTTATAAACAAGAATATCCTACTCATATAAGGCTTATGTTTCTCGGATGGTTTAAAAGAGAATTATATTCTTAAATGAATAAGACTATGAACTACGAAACCTTTCTAAAATAAGAAACGTGAACATTTGAAATTAGGCAAACTTGGGCGTTTGGAAAATAATGTTGTTACTTGATTTTACAAAGGTAAGTGTTTTGATTTACTTCAAAAGATAATCACTCTATTTTCATATACTACGTATTGTGTGGTTTTGTGAAAGTAGCGTATCTTTTAAAGAGATAATGTATGAAGTACTTTGGGGATAAAACCCGATCTTGTTAATATAGTAGAAAGTACCTTGTGTATATAACTCGATTGTGTTGGTTTGTGATAGCCTTGTATTACTTTCTTGTTGATTTGTTAAGTAAACATGCTAGGATGCTACGTGTGTTAGTATCTTGTGATGGTTGTGTAAAGGGGTTTTCCGCTTACTACGCTTAAGTTGTTTGACTATCAGTAGTTATGTTGGTATTGTACCACTCGCTTGACTTGTTTCGGAGGTTAGATGCCTCCGTCTGGGTAGACTCGGTGATGCAGGACCGTGATTAGAATACCTCATGCGGGTCGAGGATCCATACGGAACTCGGGAGTTCGAGTTAGTGTGCGGCCCTTGTGGTCATGCGTCTTTGTGGCCATGCGGGCTGCGAGTCGAGGCGGATCTTGGGAGTAGCCTCGATGCGGGGTTATACCTCATGCGGGCCTATGAGGTTGGCCTATCGCGCTGCGGAGAGTTCAGGCTAAACGCGCATTTGATCTTTGCAGCGAGTGACCGGCTTTGATCATGTGACTGCAGAGCAGATATCATGATCTGATTTATGACTTGTTAGTCTTGTGGGTGTTAGTAGTCGGCTATGCCTTACGTGACTTACTGTCTTTATTTTATTAGGACACAGTGGGACGATGTTCATGTGTATTCCTTGGTGCTTTTATATCATAAAGCTGGCGGTGAGGAAGGTATTCCACGGGCATGATTGATGTTATGGGCTTGAGACCCAGTTATATTTGAGTGATGACTTTGAGGCGTGAGTCACGACTTGACATGGCCTTATTTATTGTGGCGTAGTTTGGTTATCATACATGTCTCTGCTTTATAGACTATTATGATTTCATTTCTGATATTTTAGTTTCACTTGGTACTGTTGTCTTGACCTCCTTCCCGGCTGCGTTAAATACGCGGTAAAGTACGATCGTTGATCCTCGCTCTTGGGTCACAATTCAGCGTTTGGGAAGCTCGTTCCTCGGAGGCTTATCTTGGTATAGTCACTGGTGATTGTAGGTGCTTACATTCGGGGTATGGCGGGCCTGTCGTCGTTGTTGTCATATCATTAGAAGTGCATAGTCTTTGTTATGGCGAGTGGTAGAAAGGGATGCTGATTCAAATTGTTATTTATATCTTGTGATAACCGTTTTGGTTTGCTTTGTCTTCTTATTTCATCTTATTACATTGGTTTCATGTATTGTCTTTATGTTCTGATTACTCGATGTTGTATCAGGGTGCAGTAAGGCACGATCCACGGGCCGGGCAGTCGTGTGATTACACCGTATTCTGGGACATGTTTTAAGAACGTACGTAAGAACTCACAAGTGTTATGATTTTAGACTTGTAAGAATTTATCGGAATTATGAAATTGTCGGAAAATGTACTATTGTGACGAATGGGAGGGCGACACGTGTCACCCCCCTTATTGATGCCTTGGTCGAATTAGGCATGGCTAAAATGGTCATTGACCATAGTCTTGGATGACTAAGTCTTGCAAGTAGCAAGCTTGATAATCTTGACTAAGTCAAAGGACCCACCAAGGCTTGATATTTGCTAGGAGCTTATCTAAACCACCTATTTGTTTATATCATGACCCTCCAATGTGCTTTATATTACTACTAGTAGCAAGAGAGAGCTTAACACTTAGCCAAAATTTCACAAAAATTGAAGAACATTGAGCATAACTCTCGGGTTCCTCTTGAGAAAAAAAGAAAAATCTTTGTTCCTTTGTTCTTTTAGCTCCCCACTTTAAACCAAGGTTCTTAAGTGTATTGTAAACATATCTCAATAGAAAAATCTTGGAAAAAGATATTTACGGGTTAGTCGCAAAATGAAAACCTAGTTGTCTTTCTAGGTTTTGTTTGGAGATTTGAAGGAAAATTGTTGGTGTTGTTCTAAGGGTCTCAACTAGCGGATTGAAGCGTCTTGAAGAGGCTCTAAGTTGCTAAGGAGCAACTTCGGATTTGGAATTGGATTAAGATTCGTTAAGGTATAATCTTGTCTTTTAAAAGTGTTACAAGATTATATATTTATATTGTTGTTGTTAGCTTTACATGTTGCTAGCATGAAGTTGAATGTTGAAGTTTATGAGTATTATGGATTGCTTGTAGCTTAAATCCGAAATGTTATACAAGCCACTTGAAGATTGGATTACTAATTGGTCGTTATTAGAAATCGTCGCATGTACTTACTTGAAGATTATGGTAGTTATAATCAAATGCGACTTGATATCATGTTATGCTACCAATTTGGATTGAAATGGAAATTGGATAAGAATTGGTATTGTTGTATTCATTATGGCCGAAATTGGACTAGTAGTTGTATTAGTTTGTTATCGTTGTGGGGCGGAATTTTACCGTCTAGTCGTGTAATCCCCTATTGATTAATTGCTTTGATTGTGCCTTAAATGTGGCGTGTTTGGTTATTGTATTCGGCCTTGAAAAAGGTGGCAAAGTTAGTAAAAACAAAGGAGGTGATGTCCGATTTTCCGTAGAATTTAGCGACTTGACACTTATAATATTCTACGTTTGAAGAAGGCTTTAATAGGCGTATTGTGAATATTATAGGTTGACATACTACAGGCGGGACTTTGTACTTAGCAAGTGGTTTGACCGTGAGGTATGTAGAACTTTTCCTATCTTTTGAGCATGACTTGTTTATGCATTATATAGTATGCGGTACGTCTGAGACCTTGATATCCTTTACTAGTTTTATGAATAGCCAATGGGTGAGTTAGTAGATTAACTCACTTCTTGAAAGTATTAAGGATGTCTAATGTTTTATTAAAGTTAAGGGACTTGAAGAGTTTTAAAGTATGTGATACTTGTTCCGTTTTAAACGTATAAGTCTCTTGGATAGGAAATTGTATATGGCTAAGGTATAAAGCGAATGTAACGACTTTATGGGGAGTTGGTTATGTTTGCTTTATGGAAAGATAAATGACTTAATTTTAATGAAAAGGCAATTTGATGTTTTTAAGGCATCAATTGCCTAAGGTTTTATAATAAAAGGAGTCACTTGATTTAGAGACCTAACTTTATGTTTAAAGGTATTGTGACTTGTCTTGAAAAGTAATTTTGACTTGATACTACGGTTTATAGTATCTTGGAAGTTCTATATGAAAATGAGTCATTTTAAAAGGTTGGAAGTACGTAGTACTTTGGGTTAAACTCCCAGATTTATTATAACATATTAGTGCCTTAAGTAAACTAAAATGAGAGTGTAGATGAATAAGACTAATAAGAAGTTAGGGGGATTTCTAACTTGCTTATTTATTGTATGACGGCCGGTAGAGATAGGGTAAGAGTATAAGTGAGGGGTAATGTCACGACCCGTTCAGGGGCGTGGTAGTGCCTTACGGGCACCCAGTAGTCATACATCGTCGGAGAAAATCAGCGGAATATAAAACAAGACATGAAATAATTGTAAATGATACACAGTTTCTGAGAAAAGGGTTGCCTTTCGGCATATATACATAAACCAAGGTTTGCAGTTACATCCCAACTATACAACATGACTACAGACCTCAGAAATAAACAACTATGGCGGGACGGGGCCGCCATACCACTGTACAAAACTATCTACAACGGGGAGATCGTACCCAGTAGAGCCTCGGAGAAGATGGAGCTCGACACCTTGCAAGAGATCACAGGATGTGGATCTAGCACTGCTTGCCCGCCTGCGGCATGAGCGGCCCCGAATGAAGTCGATTACAGTACTAAGTATGTGAAAGCGTAAGTACTTAAATGAAAACATATCATTTTAAAATCGGTTTACATATATGTATGAAACAACGAGTAATGCACATAGTGCCACATCATAAACAAGAGCAACAATAGGTAAAGCTATGCAGGTCTTTTCTAGGTGCGAATGATCGAGCGGGCCAATTGCGTAGTATCACCATGCAAGCCTAATCACGGACTCCGTAGTCGCGTAGGCCACTCACGTAGGCGCGTAGGGTATATAACCCGCGTCGGTGGCTACTCCTCGGCGTAAATCCTGGACTCGTAGTCGCATGGCCACATAGACCGCGTGAGGTATAACCCCGCACACTAACACGGAACTCCGTAGCTCCGCATAGGTCCACGGACCGCGTGAGGTATTCTCGAATCATGGTCCCGGACACTTTGAGTCTACCAGCGTCGGAGGCGACAACCCCGGTAACATGTCAAGAGGTGAGTGATATTACACTAACATAACAACTTATCGTTAAACAACATAAGCACAACAAGAATACTCTCTTATACAAACGTTACAAGATACTAACACACATAGCATCATATCATGTTTATTTATCAAACCAACTTATTATTCTTTTCACAAATCAATATAAGTCTGTTATAAACACATAGATAAACTGTTCCTTTTATCATTCTTAAGTGGTTATACCTAACTTCCCATAAAGCTAGTATAACTCCTAAGCTTCTGTTTTAAAAACCAATTAGTTCTCTTCTGTAAAAAATGATTGATATTCTTTTGAAATGCTTTGGATCCTTATTATTGGGCTTAAGTCGCAAAACATTCTTTGTAAGTATTATTGGGCTTAAGTCAAAAGACATTCGTAGTTATTATTCGGTTAACACGTATGCGTCTCCGTACTACATATATATTTTAAAATATCATGCTTTAGGAAGAATCACATACCTTCTCGTGAAAACCACCAAGTTGAATATGTCGCGCGAAGAATCAACTATAATAGTCGGACACGTCTATCAGCGTTGGACTACTGCAGCGATTCTAAGCGAGAGGGTTCTCTATTACGGAAAATTGGGCAGCACTTCCCTACGGTGAGCTACTCAAGTCTCGTGAAAGCAGTCTAAGTAAATCTGATTTGATTATTCTTCTTTTAAACCCTTCTTGTGATATGATTCAATTCTATTCTTTAACATCCTTCTAAGTATTTATACTTATTTCTATACTTCTACGGTATGTATTCTCTAATTACAAAGAGGTTAGGGTTATTTACCTCAGTAAGCCCAATAATATCCTAGATAAAAATCGATGCAGAGCAAGGCTTAGCTCTAAGTTATGCGCTCAGATAGCTCGAAAACCTTAGATGTTCTTCACAACTTCTACTAAGGAATAAGGGTTTTGGGATAGGGTATTTTGGGCATTATACCAATACTAGAAGGCAACTTTTCTACCTCGGGAGGGGGGGTAGATTTCGGCTAGGCTAGGGGGGGTAGCCTCGGCTAAGCTTCTCAAAGGGAAAGGTGTTGGGCGAAACAAGCTCGAGGAGAGGGAGGATTTTCAAGACTTGGAAAGGAATTTGTGGATGAAGGACTCTTCATCTTAAGGGTATTTATAGGTCAAGCCATGGCCAACCAAGGGTCAAGATGATGCCAAGTGCAAGGCAAGTGTAGGGTGAAGATTTAGGCAAGTGTCCATTCTATCTACTACACACAAATATCCTACCAACTCCTTGACTTGTGCAAAGGCACAAAAAACGTGCCATCGAAGTCGATTCGTCGATGGGCGATTCAAGTCCATCGATTGGAGGTGACAAGTGTCGCCCTCGTTGATCAAAATGTTTAGTCTCTCGGAAAAATCCATAAAAATTAGAAATGACATAGCGGAATTTTCCTACGGAGCCTGGAAGCGTTTCGTCGGAAAGCGATTCTTTTAGCGAGTTGTGCACAATTTCGAACTTGTCTAACTTTAAGGCTAAACTTTACGTCGTGCCCTCACGTACATACTCGAAATCGAGGTATAACATTCTCCCTCGCTTAGAAACATTCGTCGAATGTTCCTTCCCAAAACGATTATCGATAAAGCTTAAGCGGTTTGCAAGTGCCACACGTAGCCTGATATAACACTTAACAATTTCACGAAAATTAAACGGCAAAAGGAAAGTAAGTTACACGGAGGTGTGGGGAATAAGTGAGGATACCTCGCCTCATGTCCTCCTCGGCTTCCCGTCATCTCCTCCTAAGCTCGTTACGCCACAAGACTTTGGCGGAAGCCACATCCTTGGTCGCGGGCGCCTAACTGACGATCGACTATCGCTATGGGAATCTCCTCATCGATAACCCGCCGGTCACACGGGCGTCGTCAATCGGATGTACCACTAGATGGATCACGATACATCTCCTCGGCGTAAAGCGTGAAACACGGATGCCTGCCTCGGATCGGACGGCAGATCCAGCTCGTAGGCAACCTTGCCTACCTGCGGACGATCGATAGGGCCCGATGTACCTTGGGCTGAGTTTCCCTTTCTTCCGAATCTCATCACACCGCCATGGGTGACACCTTTAGGAAAACCCAATCATGAACCTCGAACTCCGGATCTGGCGGCGATGATCTGCGTATGACTTACATGCGACTACGAGCTATCGTGACCTCTCTGGATAAGCTTCACCTTATCCGCACTGCTGCAAATCTGGTCCCATTGCATACCTCGCCCACGTGAACCAACCTATAGGCGATCTGCACTTCCTCCCATACAAGGCCTCATGGCGCCATCGAATATTGGAGTGGTAGCTATTATTGTCTGTGAACTCAACTAGAGGCAAATGATCCTCCAGCTACCCACGAAGTCGATAACACGGGCTCATGACATATCCTCGAAGTGCGGATAGTGCGTTCGGCTTTGTCCGTCTGCGTGGATGGAATGCGATACTCGGGCTCACTGCGTCCTAAACCCTGCGGAAAGACCTCGAAGTTAGCGTAAGGCGGGCTCCTGCATGCGATATGATCGAAATAGGGACTCCATGCAGTCTGACGATCTCTCGGATATATAGTCTGGCATAATCCTAAGCCGAAAAAGTCGTCCTGACGGGAAGAAAGTGGGCTGATTTCGTCAGCCTGTCGACGATAACCCATATAGAATCATGTCTCCTCTGAGTGCGAGGTAATCCTGTAATAAAATCCATGTTGATTACCTCCACTTCCGGTCGGGATCTCGATCGTGCGCAACAAACCACGGGCCTCACGGTGCTCTGCCTTCACTGCGACAACCACGGGCCGAGCTCACGAACTCTGCAACGTCCTCTTCAAGCCGTCCACTGATACACGGATCTAAGGTCGTGGTACATCTTGATCGACCACGGATGGATAGAGTACTTGTATTTGTGTGCTTCCCCAGAACCTGCTGCGAAGTCTGAAACATCTGGAACACCTGACACGCCCTCGAACCTTAGCACCCCGTGGTCTTTACCTCAAAGGACCCTTGCCCTCACGAAGAGCGTATCGCGATAACGTGTCAAAGCTGGATCCTCGGCTGTTGCCTCTTCACCTCGCCGATGATGGAAGACTCGGCAACCTCACGAACTCGAACCCAGCTGCTATCGGAATCAATCAAGCGGACATCAAGGCTCGCTAAGCGATGCAAATCACGAACCATGTCCCTCACTCTCTAGCTGCACGTCGATAGGCTCCCCGTGACCTACGACTAAGGCATCTGCCACAACATTGGCCTTCCCGGGTGGTACGGGATATCAACATCGTAATCCTTAAGCAACTTTAACCACCGTCTCTGCATCGTAAGTTCGACTCCCTGGTGAAGATATCTTGGAGGCTCTTGTGAGTGCGTATAAATATCCACATGAACCCAGTACAAATAGTGCCTCGGATCTTCAAGGCGTGAATCACCGGCGCGACTCCAAATCATGGGTGGGGTAGTTCCTCTCGTGTTTCTTCAAGCATCGGGATGCATGCGCTATAACCTTGCCATCTGCATCAACACATCCCAACCCGATGCACGGCGTATCACAATACGACATAACCGTCTGGACCTGCGGAAGAGTAAGAAGCGAGCGGTCGTCGATCTCTCTTTCAAAGCTGGAAACCACGCTCCTGCATCGATCCAGCTGAAACTTTGCTACGAGTCGGCTAGTCAATGGTGCGAGAGATAGAAGCAAACTTCTCTGAACGCCCGATAATAACTGCGAGGCCCGAGCTGCGAACCTCAGCCGGAGTAGTAGGTCTAGGCCAAGTCTGGCGCCTCGATCTTGGCGTATCACTCGAATGCCATCGGCCCGACAATATGCCCAGAAAAGCCACGAAGTCAGCAAAACTCACATTTGGAAAACTTGGCGTACAATGGCTGATCTGGAGAAGCGCCGGCCGATCGCCAAATGCTCGCGTACTCGCTCTGGCGAGAATAAACCAAGATATCATCGATGAACACTATCACAAGCGTGTCCAAGAATGGTTTGAACACTCGTTTCATCAAATCCATGAATCTGCCGGAGCATTGGTCAACCAAAAGACATGACCACGAACTCATAATGCGTCTGGGTCGGAATGCGATCCTAGGGACATCCGCCTCTCGACTCGCACTTTTTGATGATAGCGGCGTAGATCAATCTTGGAGAAACATCTCGCACCACAATGGTCGAACAAATCATCAATCACAGGAAGGGTATCTGTTCTTAATGGTCACCTTGTTCGCACTGTAATCAACACACGTGCGGCGTCCGTCCTTCTTCTTCACGAACAAAACGGCGCTCCCGGGGAAACACTAGGCCGATGAAGCCCTTCTCCGGCAAATCTCTAAGGCGATCCTTGACTCTCAACTCGGCGGGTGCCATTACGTATGGCGGAATGGAAATAGGCGAGTGTGCAGCAATATGTCTATACAAAACTCAATCTCCCTCTCGGGAGGATACGGGAAGGTCGTCAGGAAACACGTGCGGGAACTCTCGACCACTTTGGGCTGACGGAAAATCTGGTACCGCGGCTTGATATCAAACACCCGAGCGAGATGGTAGATATACCCGCCTGCACCATCTTCCTAGCCTTGAGGTAGGAAATAAACCTACCCCTCGGCGTCTGGTGCTCCTCCCACTCTGATGGCTCCTCGGAAGCTGGAACCGTACTACTCTCTCTGCGGTCTACATTGGCGTAGCAAGCTAGCCAATCCGTCCCCATGATCACGTCGAAGTCAATCATCTCGACTCTATCAAGTCGGCTAGAGTGCGGCGTAAATGTCACAGGACAAGCTCATATACGCCGAGCTACCACGAATCACCCAGGCGTAGCTACCTCGAAAGGGTCTATGGACTCGGGCTCTATCCACTATCCTACTAGCAACAAGGGAGATATATGGGGCCAGTAGAACCGGATCTATCAAAGCATACACATCAAACCCGAGCGATAAGTGTACATGACGACATCAGGTGAGGCCTCCTGATCCTGTCGGCTGGACAAAGCATAAATGCGGTTCTGAGGACCGCTAGAACTGGGACCCGCGCCACGACTTCTGCCGCGACCTGCTGGTCCATGAGTACCTTGCCCTCTAGGGCGAGTAGCTGTCGGGGATGAAGAAGACCCGACGAAAGAACACATGGTGACCCTACTATCGGCCTTGCCGGTGGACGGTTCCTCGCATAGTGACCTGCGGCCTGGCCACGAAACAAGCTCCGTGCGGCACCTGACTCGAAGTGGGATCTGCGTCGGCCACCGAGGGGTGGTCGTCGGCGATGCCTCTGCGCTCTGGGCGTCACGAAGTCACAGGGCCTGAGTGCGCCCTCGAATATCTGGTGTCTTGAGGGCGGTGCGAGTGCTCACGAGTGGCGTGGTGCAAATCTAGGCGATGTTGAGGCGCCCGCCCACGATAGCCACCAAAGACCACTGCCGTCTGGTCTTCCTGCTGCTTTGCTGTCGGCCGTCGGTCTCTACGCTCGCCGCATCGAGCATGAGCTGCATGCGGGTAATGTCCATACGGTGAAGAAACACCGCATGACTCGGCCATATAATCATCTAGCGGTGGCGTGGCGGTGCACCCTATCCTCATGCTCTGCTACCTTTGGGACATATCGAGCCAATGAATCAAACTCGACATTGTACTCCACGGCGGTCGTCCTCTACCTCGGCGGTAAAAATCTATCGGCCGCGCCCTCGCCGTCTGTGGAGGCAAGAAGTGAGTGAGAAAGCCTCGAGAACTCATCCCAGTAGGCGGGGACGCGTGCTCTCCACAGGATAACTCCACGAATCAAACCAATCGGCTGCGGTATCCACGCGGCCTATGTGAACCAAAGATTACGGACTCGGTCTCGGCCATACGATCACTCTTAAAATCCTCATGTGGTAGCGGATGAACTCCTGCGGATCATCCTCGGCCTCGACAGTAAAACTACGGCGGGCTACAACTCGGGAAGTCGTAGCCTCAAACTCTACGCCTAGGGTGAACCACGCAGAATGGGGCTGGGGCTAACTGCGCGCATCCGGCTGTCTCGTATGCGCCACGATCGGCAATAGTGGGCCGTCTCCTTGTACCCTAACTCCTCCGCGGTGTGGGGCGGGAGGTGTGGTCTTGTGGTCTCTTTGGGCGCGGCGTCATAGAACTTCGCCGTCGAGGTATAGGCGGGCACGAGCCCTCGTAAGCTATTATACCGTATTTCGGAGTATATGCGTAAGGCGTGCGTCTGAAAGTTTGACGCCAAAAGTTTAAGCCTTGGGCGTTTTTATTTGTGCACAACTCACTAAAAGAATCATTTTCCGACAAAGCGTTTCCACGGCCGTAGGAAAATTCGGCTATGTCATTTAGTATTTTTGCGGATTTTTAGAGGCGAAACATTTTGGACCAGCGGGAGGCGACACTTGGCACCCTCCGATTGGTGTACTTGAAATCGTCCATTGGGCCGAAATGGACTAGAGTTGCACGTTTTGTGTGCCTTTGCACAAGTCAAGGATTAGGTAGGATATTTTGTGTGCAAGTTGGCCAAGGACACTTGCCTAATCTTGACCTTACACTTGCACTTGGCTAAATCTTGGCCATTGGTTGGCCATGTCTTGACCTATAAATACCCCCCTTTGGATGAAGAGTTCTTCCTCCACAAATCAATTTCCAAGTCTTGAAAAATCCCTCCCCTCTCTCTAAAGCTTTTAGTCAAAGCCTCCTACCCCCTCCTTTTGAAGTTTGGTGAGGCCCCCACAAGCCTGGCAGAAATCTACCCCCTCCCTTGGTAGAAAAGTTGCCTTCTTGTATTGTTATAATGCCCAAAATACCCTAGCCCAAATCCCTTAGTACTTAGTAGAAGTTGTGAAGAACTTCTAAGGTTTCCTTGGAGCATACAACTTAGGAGCAAAACCTTGCTCAGGCGCGACTTTATCTAGGATATTATTGGGCTTACCGAGGTAACTAATCCTAACCCTCTTTTGAATTAGAGAATACTTACTGTAGTAGTATAAGATTAAGTATTAGATACTTAGAAGAATATTGCAGAATAGAATTGAGCTGTTATCACGATGAAGGGTTTAAAGAAGAATAATCAAAGCTGTACTTACATAGAATTTGTTTTCACTGATGAGCATGAGTAGCTCACCGGGTAGGGAAGTACTGCCCAATTTTCCGTAGGATATAGAACCCTCTGTTTAGAACTGTTTACAAAGTAGTCTGAACGTTGATAGACGTGTCTAACTATTATAGGCTGATTCTCTGCGCGCGACATATTCAACTTGGCAGGTGGTTTTCGCTGAGAAGGTATGTGATTCTTCCTAAAGCATGATATTTTACAATATATATGTAGTACGGTAGACGTACATGTGTTAACTGAATAATAACTACGGCAATGTCTTTGACTTAAGCCTGAATAATACTTACGGCAATGCCTCACGGCTTAAGCCTGAATAACACTTACAGCAATGCCTCACGGCTTAAGCCTGAATAATAAAGCGAAAGCATTTCAAAGAATCTTGAATCATTTTTAACAGAAGAGAACTAATTGAGTTTTAAAACAGAAGCTTAAGAGTTATACTAGCTTTATGGGAAGTTAAGTATAACCACTTAAGAATGATAAAAGAAACAGTTTGCCTATGTGTTTATAACAGACTTATATTGAATTGTGAAAAGAATAATAAGATGGTTTGATAAGTAGACATGATATGATGCTATGTGTGTTAGTGTCTTGTAACGTTTGTATAAGAGAGTATTCTTGTTGTGCTTATGTTGTTTAAAGATAAGTTGTTATGTTAGTGTACTATCACTCACCTCTTGACATATTCAGGGGTTAAGGCGCCTCCGTCTGGGGTAGACTCGGTGATGCAGGACCATGATTGAGAATACCTCATGCGGGTCCAAGGGACCTATGCGAGCTACGGGAGTTCGGGTTAGTGATGCGGGGTTATACCTCATGCGGTCTATGTGGCCATGCGGACTACGAGTCGGGGCGATCTTGAGGAGTAGCTACCCTCGATGCGGGGTTATGTACCTATGCGGGCCTATGTGAGTGGCCTATGCGGACTACGAGTCGAGATTAGGCTTGCATGGTGATACTACGGGCAATTGGCCTGCTTGATCATTCGCGACCTAGAAAAGACACATTGCGATTTACCTATTGTTGCTCTTGTTTATGATGTGGCACTATATGCGGTCCCTTGGTTGTTTCATACATACTTGCAAAACTGATTTTAAAATGATATGTTTTCATTTAAGTATTTCTGATTTCATATACTTAGTACTGTTATCTTGACCTCGCCCGAAGTGCGTTCATCCGCGGTGAGGCAAGCAGTGCTAGATCCACATTCTTAGGATCTACGTTGGTGTCGGGAGCTCCATCTTTTAGGAGCTCTACTTTTGGGTATGATCTCACTGTTGTAGATAGTTTTGTCTGATCGGTATGGCGGGGCCTGTCACGCCATAGTTGTATATTTCCTTAAGTGCATAGTCATGTTATGCGATTATCGGATATAGCGCTAAACCATGATTATATATATATGCTTAGAAAGCGATGTTTTCTCACATAAGCGTGTCTTATTTTATAAATTGTTTCATGTCTTGTTTCATATTTCCGATTACTCGATGTATGACTACTTGGGTGCCGGTAAGGCGCTGATCCACGGCCCGGAATGGGCGTGACAAAAGTGGTATCGAGCGATTAATCCTCGGAAAGTGTCTGACCGTATCTAGTAGAGTCTTGATTATCGGTGTGTTGTGCACCACACCAATAATCGAGGCTATAGGATATTTAGGATTGGTTTCCATTCTTCTCACTCTGAGATCGTGCTTTAGAGGCGTGTTAAAGTTGGACCCCTCTAACGTATTCCTTTTACATGCTGATTATGCCTCCACGTAAGGCAACCGGGCCCGAAGGGCAAAGCGGCGAGGAGGCGCTAGTGGGACACCTAGAGTCACGACGGCTCGGGCCCGATCTATACGAGGCGGCGAGTTCTGCGCCGCCCGATTCAGCCGAGACTACGATGCCGCACCTCGTCCCACGGCTGGGGCGGAGAGATAGGCCAAGGAGATGGCCCGGCTATTGGCTAGGATTGTGGCGAACACGAGGGCGGTGGATCTGGCGATTCGATCCAGTCGTACCGTGGTTCACGAGGCGAGAGAGTTTGAGGCTACGAGACTTCACGAGTTGTAGCGCGAGTTTCTGGTCGGCGGAGGATGATCCGCGAGGAGTTCATCCGTCGGCTCTGAAGGATTCGAGAGTGATCGGGCGTCGGAGACCGGTCCGTGATCTTTGGTTCGCATAAGCTGCGTGATACGCGATCGATTGGTTTGATTCATGGGAGTTATCCGGGAGAACCGCGCGTCCCGGCTACTTGGGATGAGTTCTCGAGGCTTTCCTCACTCACTTCTTGCCTCACGGATGAGGAGGCGCGGTGATAGATTTTTCTGCTGGCGAGAGAGGGCCTTGTCGAGAGTACAATGTCGAGTTTGATTCATTGGCTCGATATGTCCAGCGTTAGTAGCAAATATGGAGGATAGGGTGCACGCTACGTCACGGGCTAGATGACTATATGGCCGAGTCATGTGCGGGTGTTTCTCTTCGGCCGGTATGGACATTACCCGCATGCGAGCTCATGCTCTTGGATGTCGAGGCGTAGAGGCCGAAGCAGGTTGGCGGCGGCGAGAAGACCGGGGCGGCGAGGTCTTTTGGTGGCTATGGTGGTGGCGGCCTCGGCCAGCGATCTAGATTTGCACCACGGCCGGCTCGAGCACTCTGCCGTCCTGCGGCCCGGAGATATTCGGCGGACGGGGCGGGACCTCGAACATCGAGCGGCGAGGTTACGGCGTCGGGACCACCCCGCCGGTGTGGCCGTCTGGCGAATCCCAGCCGGGAGTTGTGGTGCTACGGGAGCTTGTTTGATTGTGGCAGCGGGGTCACTATCACGGCTTGTCAGGCCAAAGGCGATCGCGATGGTAAAGTCGGCTACGAGTTCTTTTCGGGTCTTCTTCATCCCAGCGATTACTGCCGCAGAGGCAAGGTACTCGTGGACCAGCGGTCGCGCGAGGTCGTGGCGCGGGTCGATTCTAGCGGTCCTCGGAACGCATTTATTCTTTGTCGGTAAGCGGGATCGGAGGCCTCGCGATGTCGTCCGCGGTACCTTATCAGTTTCTGGGTTTGATGTTTATGCCTTGATAGATCTGGGTTCTACTCTTTCCTATATATCTCCCCTTGTTGCTAGTAGGATAGGGATAGAGCACGAGTCCATGAACCGCTTTCGGTAGCTACGCGATGGGTGATTCGGTGGTAGCTCGGCGGGTATATAGAGCTTGTCTGTGACCATTCTGATCGTCGGACCTGGCCGACTTGATAGAGTTGGAGATGATTGACTTGCGTGATCATGGGGATGGATTGGCTAGCTTATTGCTCGCCAATGTAAGCTGCGAGAGAAAGTAATGCAGTTCGATTTCTGAGGCGGTTGTTGAGTGGGAGGAACGCGGTATCACCAGAGGTAGGTTTATTTCCTACCTCGAGGCTAGGAAGATAGTGCGAAGGGTATATCTACCATCTCGTTCGGGTGTTTGATCACGAAGGCTGCGGTACCAGATTTTCCGTCGATTCGATGGTGAAGAGTTCCCAGGCGTGTTTCGGCGACCTCGGGTATCCCTCCGAGAGGAGATTGAGTTTGTATAGACATATTGCGGACACTCGGCCTATTTCCATTCCGCCATACGAATGGCACTGCCGAGTTGAGAGAGTTGAAGGATCGGCAGGGATTTCTTTGGAGAAAGGGCTTCATCGGGCCTAGTGTTTCTCCCCGGAGGCGCGGTATTGTTAAGTAAGAAGAAGGGCGGGGCCAGCTGCGTGTGTGTTGATTCTGAGCGGTGAACAAGGTGACCATTAAACGAATACCCCTTCCGGGATTGATGATTTGTTCGACGATTTGCGAGTGCGAGATGTTTCTCAAGATTGATCTGCGATCGGGCTATCATCAGTGCGAGTTAGAGGTGGATGTCCCTAGGGTGCATTCGGACGTGCGGGCATTATGAGTTCGAAGTCATGTCTTTTGGGTTGACGATGCTCGTGGTATTCATGGATTTGATGAACGAGTGTTCAAACCATTTTGGACACGTTTGTGATAGTGTTCATTGATGATATCTTGGTTTATTCTCGCTCGGGCGAGAGCATGCGGGCGTTGAGGCTGTCTTGTGATTCTCGGAGACCAGCGATTATGCCAAGTTTTCCAAATGTGAGTTTTGGTTGACTTGATGGCGTTTCTTGGGCATATTATGGGTGATGGCGTTCAGTGAATCACGGCCAAGATCGAAGCGATCGAGGACTTGGCCTAGACCTCTTACTCAAACGGAGGTTCGCGATTTTAGGCCTTGCGAGGATATTATCGGTTCGTGGAGAAGTTTGCTTCTATCTGCACCGTTGACTAGGTGACTCGAAAGCGACCAAGTTTGATGGTGATGCTTGTGGCGGGGTTTCGATTCTTGAAAGAAGGCAGCGCCCGTTCTTACTCTTCGGAGGTCGGATGGTTATGTCGTGTATTGTGATCGTCGGGCATCGGGTTGGGATGTGTGTTGATGCGGCATGGCGGGGTTATTGCATATGCATCGGCGGTGAAGAAACAGAGGAACTACCCGCATGATTTGGAGTTGGCGGTAGTGATTCACGCTTTGAAGATCTGGAGGCACTATTTGTATGGGGTTCACGTGGATATTTTACAGACCACGAGAGCCTCCGGTATATCTTCGGCGAGAGGAGGCGATCTTACGGCGAGGCGGTGGTTAGAGTTGCTTAAGGATTACGATGTTGATATCTGTACCACGGGAAGGCGATGTTGTGGCGGATGCTCTTAGTCGTAGGTCGATGGGAGCCTATCGGATGTGCGGCTAGAGAGGAGGGACATGGTTACGTGATTTGCATCGATTAGCGAGCCTTGGTGTCCGTTTGATTAATTCGATAGCGATGGGGTTAGAGTTCATGAGTTCGAGTCTTCCGTCGTCGAGGAGGTGAAGAGCAACGATTCGAGATCGACTTTGATTCGATATCGTGATCTGATTCTTCGTGAGGGCAAGTCGCTTTTGAGTAGCACGATGGGGTGCTAAGGTTTGAGCGAGTTGTGTGTTCGGATGTTTGAGACTTGGCGAGTTCTTGGGGAAGCACCTGCGGTAGCGCGTTACTCTATCCGTCGAGTCGACCAAGATGTACCCGCGACCTTAGATCGTGTATTGGTGGGATGGCGAAGGGGCGTTGCGAGTTCGTAGCTCGATGCCCGTGTTGTCGGCGGTGAAGGTAGAGCACGAGGCACAGTGGTTTATTCTGACGATTGAGATCCCGACACGGAAGTGGGAGGTAATCAACATGGACTTTATCACGGGATTACCTACTTTCGGAGAACATGATTCTATATGGGTTATCGTTGGCGGTGGCGAAATCAGCCCACTTTCTTCCGTCGGGGCGACTTTTGGTGAGGATTATGCGAACTTTACATCGAGAGATCGTCGGTGCATGAGTCCTATTTCGATCATATCGAGAGAGCCCGGTTCTGGCTAAGTGCGGAGGTCTTTTCGAGAGGTTTAGGGGGCGGTGAGCACGATCTGCATTCCATCCACGAGCAGGCGGACAGGCGGCGCACTATCGAACTCTTGAGGATATCTTTGTGAGCTGTGTTATCGACTTCGAGTGGCTGGGAGGATCATTTTCCTCTGGTTGAGTTCGCGTACAATAATAGCTACCACTCCGGTATTGAGATGGCGCCTTATGAGGCCTTGTATGGGAGGAAGTGCGGTCGCCTATAGGTTGGTTCGATGTGGGCAAGTGCGGCTAGTGGGACGGTTGGTGCGGCGACGATGGATAAGGTGAAGCTTATCGATAGCGGCTATTGGCGGCTGAGTCGGCAAGTCGTATCACGAATCATCGTCGTCGGCATCAGGTTCGCGATTGATGATTGGGTTTTCTGAAGGTGTCACCCATGAAGGTGTGATGAGATTCGGGAAGAAGAAACTCGGCCCAGTACATTGGGCGTTTCAGATTGTCGCGAGGTAGGCAAGGTTGCACATGAGTTGGATCTGCGTCCGTCTGGAAGCGATGCATCGGTTTTCACGTATCTATCTTTGAGAGATGTATCGGGGATCCATCTAAGTGCACCGATTGGCGATGTCGGTGGCCAGGGTTATCGTATGAGGAGGTTCCATAGCGATGTCGATCGTCGGAGTTAGGCGTATGCGGACCAGGGCGTGGCTTCCGTCAAAGTCTTGTGGCGAGCGAGCTCGGGGAGAAATGACTTGGGAAGCCAGGAAGACATGAGGCGAAGTATCTCACCTATTCCCACATCTCCGGGTAATTCACTTTCCTACTTGTAAATCTTCATTATCGTTTATGCCTAAGTGTTGTTACGTGGCCGTGTGTGGCATTTGCAAGCGTTTAAGTTATGAAGAATCTTATCGTTAAGCGTCTTGGGAAGGAACATTGGAATGAATGTTTCTAAGGAGGAGAATGTTATACCCGTATTTCGAGTATATGCGTAAGGCGTGCGTCAAAGTTTGACCTTAAAACTTTAAGCCTTGGGCGTTTTTATTTGTGCACAACTCACAAAGAATCGTTTCCGGCGAAGCGTTTCCACGACTTTCGTAGGAAAATTCGGCTATGTCATTTAGTATTTTTGCGGATTTTTCGAGAGGCGAAACATTTTGGACCAACGAGAGGCGACACTTGGCACCCTCCAATTGGTGGACTTGAAATCGTCCATTGGGCCGAAATGGACTAGGAGTTGCGTTTTTGTGCCTTTGCACAAGTCGAGGATTAGGTAGGATATTTTGTGTGCAAGTTGGCCAGGACACTTGCCTAATCTTGACCTTACACTTGCCTAGCACTTGGCTAAATCTTGGCCATTGGTTGGCCATGTCTTGACCTATAAATACCCCCCTTTGGATGAAGAGTTCTTCATCCACAAATCAATTCAAGTCTTGAAAAATCCTCCCCTCTCTAAAGCTTTTCGTCCAAAGCCTCCTACCCTCTCCCTTTTGAAGTTTGGCGAGGCCCCCACTAGCCTGGCCGAAATCTACCCCTCCTTGGTAGAAAAGTTGTCTTCTTGTATTGTTATAATGCCCAAAATACCTAGCCCAAATCCTTAGTACTTAGTAGAAGTTGTGAAGAACTTCTAAGGTTTCCTTGGAGCATACAACTTAGGAGCAAAACCTTGCTCGGTAGCGACTTTATCTAGGATATTATTGGGCTTACAGGGTAACTAATCCTAACCCTCTTTTGAATTAGAGAATACTTCTGTAGTAGTATAAGAATAAGTATTAGATACTTAGAAGAATATTGCAGAATAGAATTGAAATTATCACGAGAAGGGTTTAAAGAAGAATAATCAAACTGTACTTACATAGAATTTGTTTTCACGATGAACTTGAGTAGCTCAGGGTAGGAAGTCGCCCAATTTTCCGTAGGATATAGAACCCTCTGTTTAGAATGTTTACAAAGTAGTCGAGCGTTGATAGGCGTGTCGACTATTATAAGTGATTCTCTGCGCGACATATTCAACTTGGCGGTGGTTTTATTTGAGAAGGTATGTGATTCTTCCTAAAGCATGATATTTTACAATATATATGTAGTGCGGTGAGCGTACATGTGTTAAGCGAATAATAACTACGGCAATGTCTTTGACTTAAGCTGAATAATACTTACGGCAATGCCTCAGCTTTGAATAACACTTACGATGCCTCGCGGCTTAAGCTGAATAATAAAGAAGCGAAAGCATTTCAAAGAATCTTGAATCATTTTTAACGAAGAGAACTAATTGAGTTTTAAAGCGAAGCTTAAGAGTTATACTAGCTTTATGGGAAGTTAAGTATAACCACTTAAAACGATAAAAGAAACAGTTTGCCTATGTGTTTATAACGGACTTATATTGAATTGTGAAAAGAATAATAAGATGGTTTGATAAGTAGACATGATATGATGCTATGTGTGTTAGTGTCTTATAACGTTTGTATAAGAGTATTCTTGTTGTGCTTATGTTGTTTAAAGATAAGTTGTTATGTTAGTGTACTATCACTCACCTCTTGACA
This sequence comes from Przewalskia tangutica, assembly GCA_029844215.1. Taxonomy (NCBI): domain Eukaryota; kingdom Viridiplantae; phylum Streptophyta; class Magnoliopsida; order Solanales; family Solanaceae; genus Przewalskia; species Przewalskia tangutica. The sequence continues at coordinate 2,174,696 of JAQGDG010000029.1, forward strand.
TATTCAGGGGTTAAGGCCCTCCGATGCGGGGTAGACTCGGTGATGCAGGACCGTGATTCGAGAATACCTCATGCGGGTCCAGGACCTATGCGGAGCTACGGGAGTTCCAGGTTAGTGATGCGAGTTATACCTCATGCGGTGCATGTGGCCGTGCGGACTACGAGTCGGGCAATGCGAGGAGTAGCTACCCTCGATGCGGGGTTATGTACCTATGCGGGCCTATGTGAGTGGCCTATGCGGACTACGAGTCGAGGATTAGGCTTGCGTGGTGATACTACGGGCAATTGGCCTGCCGATCATTCGCGGCCTAGAAAAGACACATTGCGATTTACCTATTGTTGCTCTTGTTTATGATGTGGCACTATATGCGGTCCCATGGTTGTTTCATACATACTTGCAAAAGTGATTTTAAAATGATATGTTTTCATTTAAGTATTTCTGATTTCATATACTTAGTACTGTTATCTTGACCTCGCTTGAGGGGCTGCGTTCATCTGCGGTAAGGGCAGCAGTGCTAGATCCATTCTTAGGATCTCTACGTTGGTGTCGGGAGCTCCGTCTTTTGGAGGCTCTACTTTTGGTATGATCTCACTGTTGTAGATAGTTTTATGATCGGGTATGGTGGGGCCTGTCGCCATAGTTGTATATTTCCTTAAGTGCATAGTCATGTTATGCGATATCGGATGTAACCTATTAAACCATGTTTATATATATATCGAAAGCGATGTTTTCTCACATAAAGCGTGTCTTATTTTATAAAGCTGTTTCATGTCTTGTTTCATATTTCAGATTACTCGATGTATGACTACTTGGGTGCCGGTAGGCACGATCCACGAACCGGAATGGGTCGTGTGATAACTCTCGATGTCCGGCGGCTCCTCATTTGCCTTGCCCATAGGCGGGTTGCCTTATGTGGAGGCATAAGCTATTACAAAAAGGAATACGTTAGAGGTCCAACTTATAACACGGCTACAGGCACGATCTCGGAATGAGAAGAATGAAACCAATCCTAAATATCCTATAGCCTCACGATTATTGGTGTGGTGCACAACACCGATAATCAAGACTATACTAGATCGATGCAGAGACACTTTCCGAGATTAATCGCTCACGATACCACTTTTGTCACGACCCGTTCTGGGGCCCGTGACTGATGCCTTACCCGGGCACCCAAGTAGTCATACATCAGAGAAAATCAGCGGAATATAAAACAAGACATGAAATAATTGTAAATGATACAGTTTACGAGAAAAGGGTTGTCTTTGGCATATATACATAAACCAAGGTTTGCGATTACATCCCAGTACAACATGACTCTACAGACCTCTAAGGAAATAAACAACTATGGCGGGCAGGCCCCGCCATACTATTTATACAAAACTATCTACAGGGAGATCATACCCAAAGTAGAGCCTCGGAGAAGATGGAGCTCCCGCGCAGCGATCCTGGGATGGATCTAGCAGGATGTGGATCTGCTTGCCTTGCCGGCATGAACTGTTATACCCGTATTTCCGAGTATGTGCGTGAGAATACGTCTAAAAGTTTGTTAAAGAGTAGGCCAAGTTCGAAATTGTGCAACTCGCTAAAGAATCGTTTTCCGACAAGCGTTTCCACGCCTTTCGTAGGAAAATTCGGCTATGCCATTACTAATTTTTATTTTTTTTAGAGACGAAACATTTTGGACCAAGGCGGCGCCACTTGGCACCTCCCATTGATGGACAGATACCATTGGCGAAAATGGAGAAGGTTAGCACGTTTTTGTGCCTTGCACAAAGTCAAGGAGTTGGTAGGATATTTGTGTTTAGTTAATCCTCACCCTACACTTGCCTTGCACTTGTCTTCATCTTGGCCATTGGTTGGCCAAGTCTTGAGCTATAAATACCCCCTTTAGATGAAGAATTCTTCATCCACAAAGTTCTCTTCCAAGTCTAAAAATCCTCTCCTCTCCGAGCCATTTCGTCCAAACACCTTTCCCCATACAGCCTAGTAGTTTGGCGAGGCCCCTAGCCTAGCCAAAACCTACCCCCTCCTTGGTAGAAAAGTTGCCTTCTTGTATTGTTATAATGCCCAAAATACCTAGCCCAAATACCTTAGTACTTAGTCGAAGTTGTGAAGAACTTCTAAGGTTTCCTTGGGCATACAACTTAGAGCAAAACCTTGCTCAGCGACTTTTCTAGGATATTATTGGGCTTACCGAGGTAACTAATCCTAACCCTCTTTTGAATTAGAGAATACTTCATTGTTGTAGTATAAGAATAAGTATAAATACTTAGAAGAATATCACGAGAATAGAATAGAATTGTTACCACAGTAGGAGGGTTTAAAGAAGAATAATCAAAGCGTACTTACCTAGAATTTGTTTTCACGATGAACTTATATAACTCACCTGTAGGAAGTTCTGCACGACTTTCCGTAGAATTGTGAACCCTATGTTTAGAATGACCTTAAGATTAGTCTTTGATAGATATCTGTGACTATTATATGCTGACTCTCTGCGAGCGACATATTCAACTCGGCAGGTGGTTTTATTTGAGAAGGTATGTGATTCTTCCTAAAGCATGATATTTTACAATATATATAGTGCGGTAGACGTACATGTGTTAACTAAAATATAACTCTGGCAATGTCTTTGACTTAAGCTGAATAATACTTACGGCAATGCCTCACGCTTAAGCTGAATAACACTTACAGCGATGCCTCACGCAAGCTTTGAATAATAAAAATCTGAAAACATTTCATAAGAATACTGAATCATTTTTAACAGAAGAGAACTAACTGGTTTTTAAAACAGAAGCTTAAGAGTTATACTAGCTTTATGGGAAGTTAAGTATAACCACTTAAGTGATAAAAGAAACAAGTTTGCCTATGTGTTTATAACAGACTTATGTTGAATTGTGAAAAGAATAATAAGATGGTTTGATAAGTAGACATGATATGATGCTATGTGTGTTAGTATCTTGTAACGTTTGTATAAAAGAGTATTCTTATTGTGCTTATGTTGTTATGTTAGTGTACCATCACTCACCTCTTGAGATGATACCGGGGGTTAAGCTGCCCTCCGATGCGGGGTAGACTCAGGCGGTCTGGGACCATGATTCGAGAATACCTCATGCGGGTCCAGGGGGCCTATGCGGAACTACGAGAGTTCCAGGTTAGTATGCGGGGTTATGCCTCATGCGGTCTATGTGGCCATGCGGACAACGAGTCGGGGCGATGCGAGAGTAGCTACCCTCGATGCGGGTTATACCTCATGCGGGCCCGTGAGTGGCCTATGCGGACTCGAGTCGAGATTAGGCTTGCGAGTGATAATCTGGCGAGTGGCCCGCGAATCATTCGCGGCCTAGAAATGACCTATTACAGTTTACTATTGTTGCTCTTGTTTGTGATGTGGCCTATGCGGTTCCATGATTCTTCATACATATTTGTAAAAGCTGGTTTTAAAAAGTGTTATGATTTCATTTAAGTACTTTCTGATTTCACATACTTAGTACATTTATGCGGCCTCCTTGGGGCTGCGTTCATCTGCGGTAAGGGCAAGCCAGTGCTAGATCCACATTCTTAGGATCTCTACGTTGGTGTGGGAGCTCCATCTTCTCCTGAGGCTCTACTTTTGGGTATGATCTCCTGTTGTAGATAGTTTTGTCGATCGGGGTATGGCGGAGCCTGTCGCCATAGTTGTATTTTTCCTTAAGTGCAGTAGTCATGTTATGCGATTGTCGGATGTAGCTGCTAAACCTTGTTTATATATATGCGAAAAGCGGCGTTTGTTCACATAAAGCATGTCTTATTTTATAAAGCTGTTTCATGTCTTGTTTTATATTTCCGATTACTCGATGTATGACTACTTGGGTGCCGGTAAGGCACGATTCACGAACCGGAATGGGTCGTGACAAAAGTGGTATCGAAGCGATTAATCCTCGGAAAGTGTTAATGCATCGTATCTAGTAGAGTCTTGATTATCGGTATGTTGTGCACCACAATAATCGAGGAGGCTATAAGATATTTAGGATTGGTTTCCATTCTTCTCATTACGAGATCGTGCTTTAGAGTAGTGTTATAGGTTGGACCCCTCTAACGTATTCCTTTCACATATGATTATGCCTCGCGTAAGGCAACAGGGCCCGAGAAGGCGGCGAGGAGGCGCTAGCGAGACACCAGTCACGAGGGCTCGAGCCCGGTCTATACGAGGCAGCGAGTTCTATGGCGCCGCCCGGCCCAGCGAGACCACAGTACCAGCACTCGCATCCCGCGGCACAGGCGGAGGTTAGGGTCTGAGAGATATTGACTTTTGGCTAAAGTTGTGGCCGTCTGAGAGAAGGTGGATCTGGCGATTCGGTTCGGCTCGGCTCGATCGCACCCGTGGTACACCGAGGCGAGATAGTTTGAGGCTCACGAGATTTCTTGAGTTGTAGCGCGATTTCTGGTCGAGGCGGAGGATGATCCGAGGAGTTCATCCGTCGGCTTGAGGATCGTAGGGTGATCAAGGCCTCGAGGCAGTCTGTGACCCGGTTCGCATCGGTGCGTGATACCGCGATCGATTGGTTTGATTCATGGGAGTTATCCGGGAAACGCAGCGTCTCCGGCTACTTGGGTTGAGTTCTCGAGGCTTTCCTCACTCACTTCTTGCCTCGCGGATGAGGAGGCGCGGGCTGATAGATTTTACTCTTTGGCGAGAGAGGGCCTTGTCGGGAGTACAATGTCGAGTTTGATTCATTGGCTCGATATGTCGGCATTGGTAGCGATATGGAGGATAGGGTGCGCTATGTCAGGCTGAAGCGACTATATGGTGAGTCGTGTGCGGGTGTTTCTCTCGGTAGGTATGGACATTACCGCATGCGAGCTCACGCGCCTTGGATGCGAGGCGCGGTCGGCGAGTGGGCGGGCCGAGAAGAAGGCGGGGCGTGAGGTCTTCGGTGGTTATCGTGGTGGCGGCCTCGGCCGATCTGGGTCGCACCACGGCCGGCTCGAGCACTCTGCCGCGTCCTCGGCCGACGAGTTTTGGTAGACCGGGGCGGGGCTTGGGCGTCGAGTAGCGAGTGCGGCGATCGGGACCACCCCGGTGTGGCGTCACGGTAGATCCCATTCGGGAAGTGTGGTACTACTTTTGGAGCTTGTTACGATTGTGGCCAGCGAGTCGCTGCGGATCGTCAGGCCGAGCGTGGTGGTAGGCTCGGCCCGAGTTCATTGCGCCGTCATCTCCTGCGATTACTCGCCGGAGGCGTGGTGCTCGTGGGTCAGCGGTGGCGAGGTCGTGGCTCGGGTCCCGATTCTAGCGGTCCTCGACCGCATTTATGCTTTGTCGGTAAGCGGATCGGGAGGCCTCACGATGTCGCGGTACCTTATCGATTCTGGGTTTGATGTTTATGCCTTGATAGATCCGGTTCTACTCTGTCTATATGTCTCCCTTGTTGCTAGTAGGATAGGGATAGAGCACGAGTCCATAGATCCTTTCGAGGTAGCTACGCGATGGTGATTCGATGGTAGCTCGGCGGGTATATAGAGCTTGTCTGTGACCATTCTGATCGTCGGACCTAGCCGACTTGATAGAGTTGGAGATGATTGACCGGCGTGATTATGAGGATGGATTGGCTAGCTTCTTGCTACGCCAATATAGGCAGAGAGAGAGTAATGCAGTTCCGATTTCTGAGGCGGTTGTTGAGTGGGAGGGAGCACGGTATGTAGAAGTAGGTTTATTTCCTACCTCAAGGCTAGGAAGATGGTGCGAGAAGGGTATATCTACCATCTCGTTCGGGTGTTTGATCTTGAAGTGCGGTACAGATTTTGATCGATTCGATGGTCACGAGTTCCAGGCGTGTTTCGGATGACCTCCGGGTATCCCTCACGAGAGGAGATTGAGTTTTGTATTGACATATTGCGGACACTCGGCCTATTTCCATTCGCCATACAGAATGGCTTTGCCGAGTTGAGAGAGTTGAAGGATCAGCTTACGGATTTGTTGCAGAAGGGCTTCAACAGGCCTAGTGTTTCTCCCTGGGGCGCCCCGGAATTGTTCGTGACGAAGCAGGACGGGACGCTGCGCATGTGTGTTGATTCTGACGGTGAACAAGGTGACCATTAAGAACAGATACCCTTCCCGAGATTGATGATTTGTTCGACCCGATTGCGAGTGCGAGATGTTTCTCAAGATTGATCTGCGATCGGGCTATCATCAGTGCGAGTCGGAGAGGTGGATGTCCACTAGGGTGCATTCGGGACCGTGCGGGCATTATGAGTTCGGTCATGTCTTTTGGGTTGACCAATGCTCGTGGTATTCATGGATTTGATGAACGAGTGTTCAAACCATTTTGAACACGTTGTGATAGTGTTCATTGATGATATCTTGGTTTATTCTCGCTCAGGCGAGGAGCATGCGGAGCATTTAGAAAGTGTGTTAGCGATTCTCGGGACCGGCGATTATGCGCCAAGTTTTCCAAATGTGAGTTTTGGTTGACTTCGATGGCGTTTCTTGGGCATATTATCGGGTGATGGCATTCGAGTGGATACGGCGAGATCGGCGATCGGGACTTGGCCTGAACTCTTACTCCGGCGAGGTTCGCGATTTTGGGCCTTGCGAGATATTATCTACGGTTCGTAGAATTTTGCTTCTATCTACGCACCATTGACTAGTGACTCGGAAAGCGGCCAAGTTTGATGGTGATGCTTGTGGCGGGGTTTCGATTCTTTGAAAGAGGCGACCGCCCGTTCTTACTCTTCCGGAGGTCGGATGGTTATATCGTGTATTGTGATCGTCGGGCATCGGGTTGGGATGTGTGTTGATGCGGCATGGCGGGGTTATAGCATATCGTCCGGCGGTGAAAAACACGAGGAACTACCCGCCATGATTTGGAGTTAGCGTAGTGATTCACGCTTTGAAGATCTGGAGGCACTATTTGTATGGGGTTCACGTGGATATTTATCTGAGACCACAAGAGCCTCAGGTATATCTTTGCGGAGGAGCTGAACTTACGGCGAGCGGTGGTTAGAGTTGCTTAAGGATTACGATTTTGATATCTGTACCACGGAAGGCCAATGTTGTGGCAGATGCTCTTAGTCGTAGGTCGATGGGGAGCCTATCAGATGTGCAGCTAGAGAGGAGGGACATGGTTCGTGATTTGCATCAGTTAGCGAGCCTTGGCGTCCGTTTGATTGATTCTGATAGCAGTGGGGTTAGAGTTCGTGAGGTTGCCGAGTCTTCCATCGTCGAGGAGGTGAAGAGGCAACAGTTCGAGATCGGCTTTGATTCGATATCGTGATCTGACTCTTCGTGAGGCAAGGTCCTTTTGGTAGCACCGATGGGGTGCTAAGGTTTGGCGGTGTGTGTTCGGATGTTTGAGGACTTGGCTGAGTTCTTGGGAAGCACACGGTAGCGCGTTACTCTATCCATCGAGTCGACCAAGATGTACCACGACCTTAGATCTGTGTATTGGTGGGATGGCTTGAAGAGGGCGTTGCGAGTTCGTAGCTCGGTGCCGTGTTGTCGGTGGTGAAGGTAGAGCACGAGGCACAGTGGTTTTATTCTGACGATTGAGATCCCGACACGGAAGTGGGAGGTAATCAACATGGACTTCATCACAGGATTACCTACACTCGGAGGAGACATGATTCTATATGGGTTATAAATCGGCCGGTGTGAAATCGGCCCACTTTCTTCCGTCGGGGCGACTTTTTCGGTGAGGATTATGCGGACTTTACATCCGAGAGATCGTCGATCGCATGGAGTCCCTACCCGATCATATCGAGCAGAGCCCGATTCTGGCTAACTGGAGGTCCTTCGAGGAGTTTAGGGGCGGTGAGCTTGACAATCTGCATTTCATCCAGAGCAGACGGACGAGCGAGCGGCGCCTATCCGCACTCTTGAGGATATCTTTGCGAGCTGTGTTATTGACTTCGATGGTAGTTGGGAGGATCATTTGCCTCTAGTTGAGTTCGCGTATAATAATAGCTACCACTCCAGTATTCGGATGGCGCCTTATGAGGCCTTGTAGAGGAAGTGCGATCGCCTATAGGTTGGTTCGATGTGGGCGAGTGCGGCTAGTGGGACGGTGATACAGCGGGCGGTGGATAAGGTGAAGCTTATCGAGGCGGTATTGACAACTCAGTCGGCAATCGTATCACGGATCATCGCCGTCGGCATCTTGAGTTCGAGTTCATGATTGGGTTTTCTAAAGGTGTTACCCATGAAGGGTGTGATGAGATTCGGGAAGAAGGAAACTCGGCCCTAGGTACATTGGGCGTTTAGTTGTCCGCGAGGTAGGCAAGGTTGCCTATGAGTTGGATCTGCCGTCGTCCGGAGGCGGTGCATCCGGTTTTTCACGTATCTATCTTTGAGGAGATGTATCGGGATCCATCTAGGGTACACCGATTGACGATGTCAGTGACCGAGGGTTATCGTATGAGAGATTCCATAGCGATAGTCGATCGTCGTTAGCGTCTGGACGGGGCGTGGCTTAGTCAAAGTCTTGTGGCGGAGCGAGCTCGAGGAGAGATGACGTGGGAAGCGAGGAGGACATGAGGCGAAGTATCCTCACCTATTCCCACCTCCGGGTAATTCACTTTCCTACTTGTAAAATTTTCATTATCATTTATGCCTAAGTGTTGTTACGTGGCGTGTGTGGCTTTTGCAATCGTTTATGTTGAAGAATCTTATCGTTAATCGTCTTGGGAAGGAACATTCGGGACGAATGTTTCTAAGTGGGAGAATGTTATACCCGTATTTCCAGTATGTACGTAGGAATACGTGCAAAAGTTTAGCCTTAAAGAGTAGGCCAAGTTCGAAATTGTGCACAACTCGGCAAAGAATCGTTTTCGACGAAACGTTTCCACGACTTTCGTGGGAAAATTCCAGCTATGCCATTACTAATTTTTGCGGATTTTTCCGAGAGGCGAAACATTTTGGACCAACGGAGGCGACACTTGGCACCTCCCATTGATGGACAGATAAATCCGTTGGACGAAAATGGAGAAGGTTGGCACGTTTTTGTGCCTTGCACAAAGTCAAGGAGTTGGTAGGATATTTGTGTTTAGTTAATCCTCACCCTACACTTGCCTTGCACTTGTCTTCATCTTGGCCATTGGTTGGCCAAGGCTTCTATAAATACCCCCTAGATGAAGAATTCTTCATCCACAAAGTTCTCTTCCAAGTCTAAAATCCTCTCCTCTCCTTGAGCCATTTCGTCCAAACACCTTTCCCCATAGCCTAGTAGTTTGGCCGAGGCCCCACTGCCTAGCCAAAACCTACCCCCTCCCTGGTAGAAAAGTTGCCTTCTTGTATTGTTATAATGCCCAAAATACCTAGCCCAAATACCTTAGTACTTAGTAGAAGTTGTGAAGAACTTAGGTTTCATGAGCATACAACTTAGGAGCAAAACCTTGCTCGGTATTGTTTTCTAGGATATTATTGGGCTTCAGGTAACTAATCCTAACCCTCTTTTGAATTAGAGAATACTTACTGTTGTAGTATAAGAATAAGTATAAATACTTAGAAGAATATCACGAGGAATAGAATAATTGAATTGCTACCACAGTAGGAGGGTTTAAAGAAGAATAATCAAACTGTACTTACAGAATTTGTTTTCTGATGAGACTTATATAACTCACGGGTAGGAAGTGCTGCCCGACTTTCCGTAGAATTGTGAACCCTCTGCTTAGAATGACCTTGAGTAGTCTTTGATAGATATCTGTGGCTATTATAGGTGACTCTCTGTGCGACATATTGACTTCGTGGTGGTTTTATTTGAGAAGGTATGTGATTCTTCCTAAAGCATGATATTTTACAATATATATAGCGGTAGACGTACATGTGTTAACTAAAATATAACTACGGCAATGTCTTTGACTTAAGCTGAATAATACTTACGTGATGCCTGCGGCTTAAGCGAATAACACTACGGCAATGCCTCACTAGCTTTGAATAATAAAAATCTGAAAACATTTCATAAGAATCTTGAATCATTTTTAGAAGAGAACTAACTGGTTTTAAAGCGAAGCTTAAGAGTTATACTAGCTTTATGGGAAGTTAAGTATAACCACTTAAGTGATAAAAGAAACAAGTTTGCCTATGTGTTTATAACGGACTTATGTTGAATTGTGAAAGAATAATAAGATGGTTTGATAAGTAGACATGATATGATGCTATGTGTGTTAGTATCTTGTAACGTTTGTATAAAAGAGTATTCTTGTTGTGCTTATGTTGTTATGTTGTTATGTTAGTGTACCATCACCACCTCTTGAGATGATCTGGGGTTAAAGCGCCTCCGTCTGGGTAGACTTCGGTGATGCAGGACCGTGATTCGAGAATACCTCATGCGGTCCAGGGCCTATCTTGCGGAACTACGAGAGTTCCAGTTAGTATGCGCGGTTATGCCTCATGCGTGCATGTGGCCATGCGGACAACGAGTCGGGGCGATGCGAGGAGTAGCTACCCTCGATGCGGGGTTATACCTCATGCGGGCCCACGTGAGTGCTTTATGCGACTCAGGAGTCGAGATTAGGCTTGCAGAGTGATATCTGGGCGAGTGGCCTGCTTGAATCATTCGCAACCTAGAAATGACCTATTACGCTTTACCTATTGTTGCTCTTGTTTGTGATGTGGCACTATGTGCGTTCCTTGATTGCTTCATACATATTTGTAAACCTGGTTTTAAAAAGTGTTATGATTTCATTTAAGTACTTCTGATTTCACATACTTAGTACTGTTATCGACCTCCTTGGCTGCGTTCATGCCGGTAAGGCGGCAGTGCTAGATCCACATTCTTAGGATCTACGTTGGTGTCGGAGCTCCATCTTCTCCGAGGCTCTACTTTTGGTATGATCTCCTGTTGTAGATAGTTTTGTCTATCGACAGGTATGGCGGGGCCCTGTCGCCATAGTTGTATTTTTTCCTTAAGTGCAGAGTCATGTTATGCGATTGTCGATGTATCGCTAAACCTTGTTTATATATATCTTAGAAAGCGACGCTTGTTCACATAAAGCGTGTCTTATTTTATAAACTGTTTCATGTCTTGTTTTATATTTCCGCTGATTACTCTGATGTATGACTACTTGGGTGCCCCGGTAAGGCACCAGTCACGGGCCCCGGAACGGGTCGTGACATGAACGCAGCCCCCCGAAGGAGGTCAGTACAACAGGTACTAAGTATGTGAAACTGTAAGTACTTAAATGAAAACATATCATTTTAAAATCAGTTTACATATATGTATGAAACAACCAAGGTAACCGCACATAGTGCCACATCATAAACAAGAGCAACAATAGGTAGCTATAATGGTCTTTCTATCTTTGCGAATGATCGGGCGAGCGATTGCAGTAGTATCACCATGCAAGCCTAATCTCGACTCAGTAGTCCGCATAGGCCACTCACGTAGGCGCGTAGGGTATATAACCCGCATCGGTAGCTACTCCTCGGCGTAAATCTGGACTCGTAGTCCGCATGGCCACATAGACCGCGTGAGGTATAACCCGCACACTAACACCTGAACTCCGTAGCCCGCATAGGTCCCCGGACCCGCATGAGGTATTCTCGAATCATGGTCCTGCATCGCCGGAGTCTACCCAGTCGAGGCGGCTTAACCCCAGTAATGTCAAGAGGTAGTGATATTACACTAACATAACAGCTTATCGTTAAACAACATAAGCACAACAAGAATACTATCTTATACAAACGTTACAAGACACTAACACACATAGCATCATATCATGTCTATTTATCAAACCAACTTATTATTCTTTTCACAAATCAATATAAGTCTGTTATAAACACATAGTAAACTTCCTTTTATCAATCTTAAGTGGTTATACCTAACTTCCCATAAAGCTAGTATAACTCCTAAGCTTCTGTTTTAAAAACCAATTAGTTCTCTTCTCAGTAAAATGATTGATATTCTTTGAAATGCTTTTATCCTTATTCGTGCTTAAATCGCAAGACATTGCCGTAAGTATTATTCGGGCTTAAGTCAAAAGACATTATCGTGAGTTATTATTCGCTTAACACATGCGTCTGCTCAATCACATATATATTTTAAAATATCATGCTTTAGGAAGAATCACATACCTTCTCAAATAAGTTGAATATGTCGCGACAGAATCCTATAATAGTCGGTTATCTATCAACGTTGGACTACTGCGGCGATTCTAAGCAGAGGTTCTATTCTACGGAAAATGGGCAGCACTTCCCTACCGAAAGCTACTCAAGTCTACTATGAAAACATTCTAAGTAAGTCTGCTTTGATTATTCTTCTTTAAACCCTTCTACTGTGATAATTCAATTCTATTCTTTAACATCCTTCTAAGTATTTATACTTATTTCTATACTTCTACAAGATGTATTCTCTAATTACAAAAGAGGTTAGGTTATTTACCTCATTAAGCCCAATAATATCCTAGATAAAAGTCGATCCGGAGCAAGGCTTAGCTCCTAAGTTGTACGCTCCGATAGCTCCAAGTAAACCAGAAGTTCACAACTTCTACTAAGGACTAAGGGATTTGGGCTAGGGTATTTTGGGCATTATAACAATACTAGAAGGCAACTTTTCTACCAAGGGAGGTAGATTTCGGCTAGGCTGGGTAGCCTCTGCTAAGCTTCTCAAGGGGAGAGGTGTTGGACGAACAAGCTGAGGGAGAGGAGGATTTTCAAGACTGGAAAGGAATTTGTGGATGAAGAACTCTTCATCTTAAGGGGGTATTTATAGGTCAAGCCATGGCCAACCAAGGGTCAAGATGATGCCAAGTGCAAGGCAAGTGTAGGGTGAAGATTTAGGCAAGTGTCCATTCTATCTACTACACACAAATATCCTACCAACTCCTTGACTTGTGCAAAGGCACAAAAAACGTGCCATCCAATGGACGATTCAAGTCCATCAATTGGAGGGTGACAAGTGTCTCCCTCCCGTTGGTCCAAAATGTTTCGTCTCTCGGAAAAATCCACAAAAATTAGAAATGACATAGCCGGAATTTTCCCTACGGAAGCTGTGGAAACGTTTCGTCGGAAAACGATTCTTTTAGCGAGTTGTGCACAATTTTCGAACTTGTCCTAACTTTAAGGCTAAACTTTCGTACGTACGCCCTCACGTACATACTCCGAAAATACGGGGTATAACAGGTAAACCCCCAAGACGCTATACCACCTTCTCCAGGATAAGAGTATAAGTGAGGGGTAAACCCCCAAGACGTTATACCACCTGCTTTATTACCTTCTCCAGGGTAAGAGTATAAATGAGGGGCAAACCCCCAAGACGTTATACCACCGCCTGAGGTAAGAGTATAAATGAGGTAAGAACCCAAGACGTTATACCACTGTTTATTGGGTTCGCTACCCATGATTTGATCGGAGTCTCTATTGTGATGTTATGCATTTATTCTCGATTTACTCTCATTGTTAGTAAGGCAATGGTATCGTAATTTTGTTATCATACATGTCTCCCGCTTTGTTTTAAACTTATGTTGTAATTACGGTACTTTCGGTTACATACTTAGTACATATTGTATCGACCCCTTCTCGGGGCTGCGTTCACGCCGCAGAAGGGTAAGTGGCGGTGGTGGATCCTCATACCTAGGATCACTTATCGACGTCGAGCTCCATTTCTCCGGAGGCTTGTCTCTTTTAGTCTGATCTTTCGATGTTGTAGATTTATGTACATTCGGGGTATGGCGCCCCGTCCATACGATTGTTATTCTAAGTGCAGATTCATATGTGGTTGGGGTAAGAAGCGATGTTGTGCGATTGTACTTTTGATTATGTTATATTATGGAAGCGGCCTTATCGGCTAGCACAGGATGTTTATTGTTACATGTGTTTATGTTGTGTATGTTCACGCTATTCTCGATGTATACGAATAGGGTGCCCGGGTAGGGCACGATCGCGAACCGGTGGGTCGCGTGTGAGAATAGGTGGCCTCGACTGAGAAAATCCTCTGCTCCGCTGAGAACCTCGACCCCTGGAGCTCGGACCGGCTCCTAAATACCTTGTGGTGTCCAATCTCCCATCTGTGATCTGCGGGGGTATGTACTGGGTAGGCTGGAACGAATATCTCGCCTGCGAGGCTACTCGTCAAAACTCACGGATAACCAACCGTCTAGCCTCTTATGCTTTGATTTCCGTTGGCCTCTCCTACTCTGTGACACTGCATCGGACGATAACCTCAACTGTGAAACCTTAGCACCTATCTTGGTCAATAACATAACTTCCCTTATGACCCTATAGTTTTCCTCTAATCGAGAAACGAGACTCGTCTTTGGGGCCTCAAAACAGCGCATAACTCGCCGTGGCGCACAATATCCGTATACCACAGGCATGATCCTATCAACTCTGAGTCGGTCGGTAGCTCTGCTCTTGTTTTCTACAGCTTTTGCCCTCAAGCGTGTCCGAGGCATAGTATAACATAATAATACGTATAATACGAGGAATTATCTTAATAACATTTCTACGACACGATCTCAGTGAGAAGAATATAAACCAACTCTAAATGTCCCGTAGCCTCCTCGTTTATGGGTGTGCGCGCAACACACCGATAATCAAGACTCTACTAGAAACGGTGCAGGACATTCCGAGGACCGATCGCTCGATACCACTGTCACGCCCCAAACCGGGCGTGGCGGTGCCTACTGGGCACCCTTCTACCTAACTGACACAAGTAAATCGCGGAACTAAATAACACCTCGTTTTTTAAAAAAAAAACCAATGAATAGGCAAGGGCAAACCCGACTAGGCTGCCATATAATATACATAAATAAAAGGTACTACACTGTACACGAGTCCAATCTCACATATGAATACAGACCTCTAAGAGTTTTATCAACTATGACGACAAGGCCGCCGTACCCATAACCGCACAAAACACATCAAGGATCTATACCAAAATGATAAACTCCAGGCAATGGAGCTATCCAAAAACTCGAGCAGGTCCTACTGCAGTCACCAAGCGTACCTAAACTGCGGCCAAACCTTGACGCAGAAGGAGGTCGATGCGAAGAATGTACCAAGTATGTGAAGCGATAATCAGAATGAAATCATAATACCATACAAAGAAGGAGACATATATGATATCCAAACTACGATCTTTGTTATACCGTATTTCCGGGTACGCAGTATGTACGAGGGACGTACGAAATTGAAACTTCAAATAATAGGCGACGCCGAATATTTTTGTTCACAACACCCTAAGAGTCGTTGATCCTAAACGTTTTCAAATTTTCGTAGGAAATTCCGGCTATGTCATTTCCATTTTTGTGATTTTTGTGATTTTTTAGAAGAAGCGTGTTGGACCAGCGAGAGGCGCCACTTGGCACCCTCTCATTGCGGAATAATGGGGCGCATGGGACGATTTGGCCATTGTTTTGGTCAAGGGTTGGTAGGATATTTTGGTGGTAGATGGATAAGGTGCACTTGGCATGATCATGGCCCTACACTTGCCTTGCACTTGGCATGATCTTGGCCATTGGTTGGCCTTTGCTAGACCTATAAATACCTCTTTGATGACTTCTTCATCAATTCCACAAAGTTTCTAAGTCTTGAAAGCTTTCCTCTCCTTGTTGTGTTTCGTCCAAACACCCCCTCCCCTTGTGAGGCCTCTTGGCCGAGAGCCCATCCCCTTGGCGAGAGTACCCCTGAGTGGGGTGGGCCGAGGGGTATACACCCCCCCTTGTGGTGTTGTCTCGTATAAATACCCCCCCCCCCCTCTTGGTAGAAATACTCTCAAAAGTATTGTTATAATGCCCAAATTACCTTAGCCGTATACCTTGTAGTATTCTAAGGTTATACCTATACGAAAAGCCGGAAAATACTATTATACTTCCCGTCAGTCACAAAACCGAAACCCTAAGGAAAATCTCCATAGTTGGTTGGAGTATTAAGTAGAAGTTGGTTAGAACTTCTAAGGGTTGTGTGGAGCGGGTCGAGCCACGAGTAGGAGCTAAACCTTGCTCAGGATCGACATTTAAACTCGGATAATTTTGGGCTTATCGAGGTAAACACTCTTGACCTTCTATTGTAATTGGAAATTACATGTTGTTAGAATATATAGTTGAAGTATACTATATATAGAAATGAACGTAGTTATCGGCAATGTCTTTTGACTTAAGCCTGAATTATAAGAAACCTTTTGAAGAAGAGTCTTTGACCGTAATTACATAGGACCGTATTCTGATGAGACTTGTGTAGCTTTTACGTGTGATAGAATTGTGCACGTCTGGTTTAGCCGTCCAACCCCACGGTTGGCTTCGTAGCGGCCCGATAGAGGAGGAGATTTCTGCCATTGCGGGAGTCTTTCTGAATTTTCTGTAGAATGTTCTACGATTAGACCTAGATGTTAATAAGCGCCTTGTGGCCTTATAGGTTGAAGTACCATGCGTGGCGCGATCTACTTGGCTTAAGGAGTAGCCGACGGTTTGAGGTACTTGGAGCGTTTTGCTATTAGTCGATAATCGTCGCGAGGTATGTGAACCTCTTCCTACCTTTTCTAGCATGATATGTGTATAACTATGTAGTACGGTAGACGTACATGTGTTAAGCGTATTTGATTGGTTTGAAACATAAAAGTGTTATAACGGCTTTATGGGAAGTTGGTTATAACAGCTTTATGTAAGTAAGAAAATGCTTTATGGTTTTAAAAGGTAATCGGTTGACTTATAACTGACTTGATGTGTAATAATAAAGAATCTTGAAGTACTTCAAAAGAATGCTGAATCATTTTTAACAGAAGAATAATACTTGGTTTTGAAAACATAAGAGTTATACTAGCTTTATGGGAAGTTAGGTATAACGTCTTAAGAATGGTAAAATGAATGGTTTATTGATCTTAAAAGATAAGAGACTTAACTTGTTTTACTTGGTAATTAACATTTTGTTAAAAAATGTTGTAAAACCTCATTCGCGAGTAATGAGTACTTGATTTTAAAAGCAATAATGTTTCTTGATTTGGAAATCGAATAAGTATCGAACAAACCACAAGCGCTAATAAAGGAAATGTTTTGACTAATAATGTATTAGTAAAACCAGTAGAAACTTCCATCCGCATAGAAACTAAGATGAGACAAAATGATGTTACATTTCCTAGATCATGTCGCTTAAATAAGATTGTTATAAACAAGAATAACCTACTCACGTATCGGACATATGTTTCTCAAATTGCTTTAAAAGGAGAATTATATCATTAAGTGATTAAAATTATGAACTACGAAACCTTTCAAAATGAGAAACTTGAGTAATTGAAATTAGGCAAACTTGAAACATCCGGAAAGAATGTTGTTACTTGATTTTACGAAGAAGTGTTACGATTTACTTGAAGGATAATCACTCTATTTTCATATACTACGTATTGTGTGACTTTTGTAAACGTAACGTATCTTTTAAAAGATAATGTATGAAGTACTTTGGGAATAGATACCGATCTTGTTAATCATGTATTAGAATGTACCTTGTGTGTATAAATTGATTGTCTTTGGTTTGTGATAGCCTTGTAATACTTTCTTGTTGATTTGATAAGTAAACATGTTAGGATGCTACGTGTGTTAGTGTCTTGTAACGTTGGTATAAGAGTATTCTTGTTGTGCTTATGTTGTTTAACGATAAGTCGCTATGTTAGTATAATATCACTCACCTCTTGACATATTTCCGAGGTTGCCCTCCGACGCGTAGACTCGGTGATGCAGGACCATGATTCGAGAATACCTCATGCGGGTCGAGGATCCATGCGGAACTACGGAGTTCCAGGTTAGTTTGCGGCCCTTGTGGTCACGCGGTCTCTGTGGCCATGCGGTGCGGGTCGGGGCGATGCCGAGGTAGCTACCCTCGATGCGGGGTTACATACCCTATGCGGGCCTATATGAGTGGCCTATGCGGACTACGGAGTCGATTAGGCTTGCATGGTGATACTACGCAATTGGCCCGCCGATCATTCGCGACCTAGAAAAGACTGTTACGATTTACCTATTGTTGCTCTTCTTTATGATGTGGCACTATGTGCGGTTACCTTGGTTGTTTCATACATACTTGCAAAACTGATTTTAAAATGATATGTTTTCATTTAAGTACTTTCTGATTTCACATACTTGGTACCGTTATGTAATCGACCTTCGGGGCCGCGTTCATGCCGCAGTTGAGGTACACCGCCGTTGATCCTAGTTCTCGGGTCACGATTCAGATGGGAAGCTCCGTTTCTCCGAGGCTTATCGGTGGTATAGTCCGCCGTTGTAGGTATTTACATTCGGTATGGCGGGGCCCTGTCGCCATTGTTGTCATATCTTTCTTAGAGTGCAGTAATCTTTGTTGTGGCGGAGTTGTAATGGGATGTAATCGTCGGTTTAAATTGATCTATATATATATGCCGTAAGGCAAGTTTTCTCCGATTACTGTTTCTTACTTCATAATATTTTCATGTCTTGTTTTATGTTCCGATGATTACTCTGATGTTGTATCACTAGGGTGCCCGGGGTAAGGCACCAGTCACGGGCCCGGGTTCGGGTCGTGACAAGTACACAATACATAAACAGTCATGTCGAATCAGGGACGCATGCCCACAAAGTCATTACTCAAATATAACCATGGGTCTCACGCCCATAATATTAGTCATGCCCGTGGAATCCTTCCTCACCGCGTGATTCATGATATAATATAACATCAATAAACCCACGAACCTTGCGAGTCATGAGTAATGCAATCATTTTACCTTTAAGTTATGCATTTAACAATGAGATTAACTGCTCCACTTTAAGTCATAAACACACCGCACTTTTCATTAATGAAATCACTACCGTTTCAAAACATGAAGGTCGTGCCAGTGCCAGGGTCAACCACCCTCTGTGTTATAATGCAACCTATCATAGGACTATTTCACCCGCAAGAGACTATTTCACCCGCATAGGTCATGTGGACCCGCAATGAGTCATCGGTACACGATACTCGCATCACGGATAGCTAATCCATGACTTATATATCTATCCCGGGAATTTAACCCGCTCGATTCAAATACCGACTCGCCGTGAGTGTGTACCACTCACCCCCATGGGGAGCTACCCCATGGTATCCTTGAAACAAGTTGTCGGCCCTTTATGGAGGGACGCGGAGATGTGGAAATATGACACTTGCACGAATGTCTATATGAGCAACCCATATGCAAGCAAACCAAGACAATACCATGTCTTTACATACCAACACAATAATATGCCTTTCCTTTTTACATAAACCAAGGCAATACCATGCCTCTACACAAACCAAGACAATTAACATGCCTTTTTTTTACATAAACCAAGACAATTACCATGCCTTTTTGTTACATAAACCAAGACAATTACCATGCCTTCTTTTTACATAAACCAAGACAATTACCATGCCTTCTTTTTACATAAACCAAGAGAAATCCTTATTTAAGCAAGCCAAAGTACTATCAAGGCATAAAATGGAAAAATTCTCATTTAAACAAGCCAAAGTACTATGTACGTCCATTCTTTTCAAAAGACTCCTTTTTATATAAAATCCCAAGATACTAACACCAGTAGTATCAAGGCATGTCTATTTTTTTTAAAATAAGTTACTACATCTTTAGAAATTCATTTCAAGGCTTTGAAACTAAGTAAATTTTTAATTACACAACCTAAGAAACTCATACCTATCCATCAAAATAGACAACTCTCTTAACCTTCCATAAAGCCGTTATAACCAACTTCCCATAAAGCCGTTATAACCCTTTATGGTTTTAGACAAATTCATTCCTTTTATAACCAAGAGACTTATACTTTTAAAACCAAGTATCATATACTTTCAAATCAATTTTCTTAACTTTCAAAATACTTCAAGTCTCTTAACTTTAGAAATCAAGTCTCTTAACTTTAAATCATGTCATTTCTTCCTTTAAGAATCAAGTCTCATAACTTGAAAATAAAGCCTCTTAACCTTTTAAGAATTTAAGGTTCATAGTCTTAAAACTTCATAACATAATCTCTTTAAATTAAGTAACATATACTTTAGTGCGTTGTAAATAAGTTACACTTGTTTATAACGATCTTATTTGTTATACCCCGTATTTCCAGAATATGTACGTGAGGGCGTACGTACGAAAGTTTAGCCTTAAAAGTTTAGGCCTAGGACGTTTTTTTGGGCACAACTCTCACAAAGAATCGTTTTCCGACGAAACGTTTTACAAGACTCGCGTAGGGTAAATTCCGGCTATGTCATTTCTAATTTTTGCGGATTTTTCCGAGAGACGAAACATTTTGGACCAACGAGAGGCGACTTGTCACCCTCTCATTGATGGATGTGAGGCGGCAATAGGGCCGAATGGAGTGGCTATTTTGTCATGGAGTTGGTAGGATATTTTGTGTGATAGTTGGATAAGGTACACTTGCCTAAATCTTGACGTTACACGTGCCTTGCACTTGGCATCATCTTGGCCATTGGTTGGCCTTTGCTTGACCTATAAATACCCCCCTTAAGATGAAGAGTTCTTCATCCACAAAGCAAACTTTCCAAGTCTAAAATCCCTCCCTCTCCCTTGAGCATTTTCGTCCAACACCCTCTCCCCCCCTCTAGCCTAAGTGGCTTGGCCGAGAGCCTCCCCCCCCCTCTAAAGAAAGCACTAGCCGAAACACCCCCCCCCTCCCTTGGTAGAAATGTTGTCTTCCAAGTATAGTTACTATTCCTAAATACCCTAGCCCAAATCCCTTAGTACTTAGTAGAAGTTGTGAAGAACTTCTAAGGGTTCTTGGAGCTATCGGAGCGTACAAATTAGGAGCTAAACCTTGCTCAGGATCGACTTATATCTAGGATATTATTGGGCTTACCGAGGTAAATAATCTTATCCTTCTTTTTGTAATTAGAGAATACATACTGTAGAAGTATAGAAATAAGTATAAAATACTTAGAAGGATACTACAGAATAGAATTGAACTGTTATCACAGTAGAAGGGTTTAAAAGAAGAATAATTGAACTATACTTACATAGGACTGTTTTCACAGTAGACTTGAGTAGCTTGACGGGTAGGGAAGTGCTGCCTAATTTTCCGTAGAATAGAGAACCCTCTGCTTAGAACTGTTTACAGAATAGTCTAGACGTTGATAGACGTATTTGACTATTATAGGATGATTCTCTGCGCGACATATTCGACTTGGCGGTGGTTTTCGAGAAGGTATGTGATTCTTCCTATACTCTTGAGCATGATATTTTAAATATATATATAGTACGGTAGACGTCGTGTGTTAATCGAATAATAACTACGGCAATGTCTTTTGACTTAAGCTGAATAATACTTACGGCAATGTCTTTTGACTTAAGCTGAATAATACTTACGCAATGTCGCGACTTAAGCCCGAATAATAAGGATCTTAAAGCATTTCAAAAGAATCTTTGAATCATTTTTTAACAAAAGAGAAATGTTTGGTTTTAAACAAAAGCTTAAGAGTTATACTAGCTTTATGGGAAGTTAGGTATAACAACTTAAGAAAGATAAAAGGCTATTTACTTATTTGTTTATAAAAACCTTGTATTGATTTCTGTAAGTGTAGTAAGATGGTTTGAAAAGTAGACATAATATGATGCTCTGTGTGTTAGTGTCTTGTAACGTTTGTATAAGAGAGTATTCTTGTTGTGCTTATGTTGTTTAACGATAAGTTGTTACGTTAGTATAATATCACTCGCTCTTGACATGATACGGGGTTAAGCGCCTCCGATGCGGGGTAGACTCAAAGTGATGCAGGACCATGATTCGAGAATACCTCATGCGGGTCGGGGACCTATCGCGAGCTACGAGAGTTCTAGGTTAGTGTGCGGGGTTATACCTCATGCGTTCTATGTGGCCATGCGGACTACGAGTCGGGGCGATGCGAGGAGTAGCTACCTCGATGCGGGGTTATACCTATGCGGGCCTATGCGAGTGGCCTATCACGAGTCTGGAGTCCAGATTAGGCTTGCATAGTGATACTACGCGATTGGCCTGCTTGATCATTCGCGGCCTAGAAAGACACATTCTGATTTACCTATTGTTGCTCTTGTTTATGATGTGGCACTATGTGCGGTTACATTGGTTGTTTCGTGCATATTTATAAAATTGGTTTTAAAATGATATGATTTCATTTAAGTACTTTCTGATTTCACATACTTAGTACTGTTATCGACCTCCTTGGCTGCGTTCATGCGCAGTAAGGGCAAGCAGTGCTAGATCCACATCCTTAGGATCTTTGCTTTGGTGTCGGGAGCTCCATCTTCTCCCAGGCTCTACTTTTTGGGTATGATCTCCTGTATTGTAGATAGTTTTTGTACATTCAGTATGGCGGGGCCCTGTCCGCCATAGTTGTTTACTTCCAAGTGCAGAGGCTCTATTATGCAGTTGGAATGTAATCGCAAAACTTGGGTTATATATATATATATCTTAGAAAGCGACTTTTCTCATATAAATTGTGTCTCAATTTTCATTGATTCATATCTTGTTTTATATTTCACGATTTTCTCGATGTATGACTTGGGTGCGGGTAAGGCACGATCCACGCCCGAACAGTCGTGACAAAAGTGGTATCGAGCGATTAATCCTCGGAAAGTGTCTACAGACCGTATCTACTAGAGTCTTGATTATCGGTGTGTTGTGCACCACACCAATAATCAGGAGGCTATAGGATATTTAGGATTGGTTTCCATTCTTCTCACTCTGAGATCATGCTTTAGAGCTGTGTTATAAGTTGGACCTCTAACGTATTCCTTTTATGTAACAGTTATGCCTCCACGTAAGGCAACCCGGGCCCAGAAGGGCAAGGCGTGAGGCTGCTAGTGGGACACCTAGAGTCACGAGGCTCGTGCCCGATCTATACAGGGCGGCGAAGTTCTACGACGCCGACCCCAGGAGGTTTAGGGCCACGGCGGTGGCGATGAGACCACAGTACCTCACCTCGGTCCACACCGGAAGCGGATGAGACGGGTTCTGAGAGATGGCCCGATTCGCCGTGATCGTGGCGAACATGAGGACAGTGGATCGGCGATTCGATTCCGGCCCGTGAGCACCCGTGGTTCACCCGAGGCGAGCGATTTGAGGCTACGGATTTCTCGAGTTGTAGCCCGCGAGTTCTCTGGTCGAGGCGTAAGATGATCCGCAGGAGTTCATCCGTCGATTCTGAGAAGGATCGTCACGGGTGATCAAGGCTTGAGACCGAGTCCGTGACGCCGGTTCGCATTGGCTACGTGATACCGCAATCGATTGGTTTGATTCGTAGGAGTTATCCGGGAGAGCACGCGTCCCGCCTACTTGGGACGAGTTCTCGGAGGCTTTCTCACTCACTTCTTGCCTCCACGGATGAGGAGGGCGCGGGTATGCATTTTTGTAATCGAGACAGAGAGGGCGCCAGTGAGTACAATGTCGAGTTTGATTCATTGGCTCGATATGTCCAGCGTTGGTAGCAGATATGGAGGATAGGTGCACCGCACGCCACGCTAGATGATTAAATGGCGAAGTCTTGTGCGGGTGTTTCTCTTCACCGGTATGGACATTACCGCATGCAGCTCACGCTGATGCGAGGCGTAGAGGCCGACGGTTGTGACAGACAGCAGAAGAAGACCGGTGCAAGCAGGTCTTTTGGTGGCTATCGTGGTGGCGGCCTCGGCGGCCGAGATTTGCACCACGGCGGCTCGAGCACTCTGCACCGCCCTCGTGACACGGGATATTCGAGGCGCACGGGGCCCCGAGACTTGAGCGTCAGGCGGCAGTATCGGCGATCGGGACCACCTCGCCGATGTGGCCGATCGGTAGATCCCACTTCGGGGTGTGGTGCGCTACGGGAGTTTGTTCTGATTGTGGCCAGCAGGTCACTTTATGGCGAACCGTCAGGCGGCGATCGCGATGGTAAGTCGGCCTACGGTGTTCTTTCGCCGGTCTTCTTCATCTCCTACGCTACTCGCCGGAGGGTAAGGTACTCATGGGCCAGGTCGCGGCAGGTCGTGGCGTGGGTCGCTTCTAGCGGTCCTCGAACGCATTTATGCCTTGTCCGGTAGCGGGATCATGAGGCCTCACCTGATGTCGTCACAGGTACCTTATCAGTTTCTGGATTTGATGTGTATGCCTTGATAGATCCGGGTTCTACTCTGTCCTATATATCTCCCCTTATTGCTAGTAGGATAGGGATAGAGCCTGAGTCCATAGACCCTTTCGAGGTAGCTACACCAGTGGGTGATTCGGTGGTAGCTCGGCGGGTATATAGGGCTTGTCCTGTGACCATTTACATCGTCGGACCACTAGCCGACTTGATAGAGTTGGATATGACCGATTCGACGTGATCATGGGTATGGATTGGCTAGCTTCTGCTACGCCAATGTAGTGCGAGGAGAGAGTACGGTTCCAGCTTCTGAGGTCGTTGTTGAGTGGGAGGGGCGTGACGCTGTGGTAGGTTTATTTCCTACCTCAAGGCTAGGAAGATGGTGCGGCGGTACATCTACCATCTCGTTCGGTGTTTGATACCGAGGCCGCGGCGCATTTTCATCGATTCCGTGAGTCGAGAATTCCCGGATGTGTTTCGCACGACCTCCTGTATCCCTCCCGAGAGGAGATCGAGTTTTGTATAGATGTGTTGCGGACACTCGGCTATTTCCATTCCGCCATACGAATGCACCGCCGATTGAGAGAGTTGAGAGAGTTGAAGGACGGTGAGAGATTTCTTTGGAGAAAGGTGTTATACCAGATTTCCGTATATGCGTAAGGGCGTCGTAGAAAATTTTGAAGTTTAAAGTGGCTTGGCGAATTATGTTGTTCACAACCCCCGTTTAGAGTCGTGTTTCGACGAAACGTTTCCACAGCTTTCGTAGGGTAATTTACGGCTATGTCATTTTTAATTTTTGCGGATTTTTCCGAGTGACGGAACATTTTGGACCAACAAGAGGGCGACACTTGTCACCCTCTCATTGGTTAGGCTTGGGCGGTAAAGGGGTGGCCGAAAGTGTGGTTAAAGTGGTCAAGGGTTGGTAGGATATTTTGTGTGTAGTTGGTTAGGGTGCACTTGGCAAGATCTTGGCCCTACATTGCTATGCACTTGGCATGATCTGGGCCAGTGGTGGGCCTTGGCTTGTCCTATAAAGACCCCCCCTTGGAAGACTTGTTCATCCATTCCTAAATATTTCTAAGTGTTAAAATCCTTCTCCTCCTTTGTGTAGAGTTCGCCAAGAGCCTCCCCTCGGCGAGAGCCCTTCCTCCTCAGGGTGCTAGTGGGTACCCCCAGCCTAGTTGTTTTCGTATAATACCCCTCTTGGTAGAAATACTCTCAAAAGTATTGTTATAATGCCCAAATTACCTTAGCCGTATACCTTGTAGTATTCTAAGGTTATACCTATACAAAAGCCCGTTATACTATCATACTTCCCACAACACAAACCGAAACCCTAAGGAAAATCTCCATAGTTAGTTAGAGTAATTAGTAGAAGTTGGTTAGAACTTCTAAGGGTTGTTGGAGCGGCCTGCGCACTTGAGTAGAGCTAAACCTTGCTCAGGATCGACATTTAAACTCGGATAATTATGGGCTTATCGAGGTAAATATCTTGTCCTCTATTGTAATTGGAGATTACATGATTGTTAGACTATATAGTTGAAGTATACTATATATAGA
The DNA here is from genome assembly GCA_029844215.1 of Przewalskia tangutica. Classification (NCBI taxonomy): domain Eukaryota; kingdom Viridiplantae; phylum Streptophyta; class Magnoliopsida; order Solanales; family Solanaceae; genus Przewalskia; species Przewalskia tangutica. The sequence continues at coordinate 2,200,257 of JAQGDG010000029.1, forward strand.
ATCAACGTTGTTATCGGCAATGTCTTTTGACTTAAGCTGAATAATAAGAAACCTTTTCGGAAAGAAAATCTTGGCTGTATTTACATAGATCGTATTGATGAGACTTGTGTAAGCTTTATGTGAGGTAGAATTGTGCACGTCCGGATTAGACGTATAACCCCCCCCTGGTTGGCTTGGTAGCCGGCCCGATAGAGGAGGAGATTTACGCTGTTTGCGGGGAGTCTTTGAATTTTACGTAGAATGTTCTACGATTAGACCTAAATGTTAATAAGCGCCTTGTGGCCTTATAGGTTGAAGTACACGTGTGGCGCGATCTACTTGGCTTAAGGAGTAGCGGTTGGAAGTACTTGGGCGTTTTGCTATTAGTCGATACCTCGCGAGGTATGTGAACCTCTTCCTATCTCTTCTAGCATGATATGTGTGAACTATGTAGTACGGTGACGTCATATGCTAAATGTATTTGATTGGTTTAAAACATAAAGTGTTATAACGGCTTTATGGGAAGTTGGTTATATGACTTTATGTTGGTAAGAAAATACTTGTGGTTTTAAAAGGTATCGATTTGAACTATAACTGGCTTGGTCTGTGTTAATAAAGAACTTGAAGTATTTCAAAAGATTTTTGAAGCATTTTGAAAGAAGAGGTAAGACTTGAATTTTTTTGAAAACTTAAGAGTTATACTAGCTTTATGGAAAGTTAGGTATAACGGCTTAAGAATGTTTCTTGATTTTGGAAATCGAATGTGTATCGACAAACCATGCGGCGTTAATAAAGGAAATGTTTTTAATAATTAAGTATTATTAAAACCAGAAACTTCCATCTGCATAGAAGCTAAGATGAGACAAAATGATATTTCCTAGATCATGTTTGTAATAAGATTGTTATAAACAAGAATATCCTACTCATATAAGGCTTATGTTTCTCAGATTGTTTAAAGGAGAATTATATTCTTAAATGAATAAGACTATGAACTACGAAACCTTTCTAAAATGAGAAAACTTGAACATTGGAAATTAGGCAAACTTGAACATTGGAACAGAATGTTGCTACTTGATTTTACAAAGAGAAGTAATTGATTTACTTTAAAAAAATAATCACTCTATTTTCATATACTACGGGTATTGTGTGGTTTTGTGAAGTAACGTATCTTTTAAAGATTTAATGTATGAAGTACTTTGGGGATAGGTGCGAACTTGTTAGTAGAAAGTACCTGTGTGAATAACTTGATTGTATTGGTTTGTGATAGCCTTGTAATACTTTTTGTTGATTTGATAAGTAAGCATGTTAGGATGCTACGTGTGTTAGTATCTTGTGATTATTATGTGAAGTCACTCTTTGTGCTTACGTTGTCAAGCGTTAAGCGTTCTGTTATTATATCACCTACCCTCGACTTGTTATACCGAGGGCTTGCCACCCTTGATGCGGGTCTATACGCCTGCGATCCTTGTGACTATGCGGAGTTGCGGGAGCTCAGATTGATCATTCGGTGTTTAGCTTGACGGGGATGCCTATCGCGGTCTTTGAGAGGTATGAGGTCTTTGAGGACTACGCGTGCGGGAGCCTAGGTGGATACCGGGGTTAAGCTTCCTCGATGCGGGTATACCTCGGTGATGCAGGACCGTGATTCGGGAATACCTCATGCGGTGCAGTGTGACCTATGCGAGTCGCGGTAGTTCGAGGATAGACGCACATTGATACTGCAGCGAGTGGCGGCCGATCATGGTGCGGTCTAGAAAGACCTCGTGATGCGCTTTATGGTATTTTGTTTGTCTTAGTAGTCTTGGCTATGCCTTCGTACTTACCCCGCGGTTCTATTGTGATGACTTGAGGCGTGAGTCCCGACTTGACATATCGCTTATTTATTGTGAATCGTAGTTTGGTTATCATACATGTCTCCTTTATATAGACTACTATGATTTCATTTCTGATATTTATTTGATTTCACATACTCGGTACATTGTATCGACCTCGCCCGGGCCGCGTTCATGCCGAGTAAATCGTCGATCGTTGATCCTCGCTCTTAGGTCACGATTCACTTGGAAAGCTCCGTTTCTCCGAGGCTTATCTTGGTATAGTCCTGTTGTTGTAGGTGCTTACATTCGGGGTATGACGGCCCCGCCCCGTTGTTGTCATATCATTCGTAGAAGTGCAGTACTTGTTGTGGGCGGGTTTGTAAAAAATTAAACTTCATGTTGAAAAAGCTGTTGTTTATATATATGCGAAAGCAAGTTTTCTCAGTTATTGTTTCATATTTCATAATATGTCTTGTATCGTTTATGTTCCGATTACTCGATGTTGTATCACACTAGAGCCGGTAAGGCACGATGGGCGGAATCGGTCGTGACAAAGGCTTCATCAGACCTAGTGTTTCTCGGGGGAGCGCGGTATTGTTAAGTGAAGAAGGGCGGGGCGTTGCGCATGTGTGTTGATTCTGACGGTGAACAAGGTGACCATTAAAAGCAGATACCCTTCCGTGATTGATGATTTGTTCGACTAGTTGCGGAGCGCGAGATGTTTCTCCAAGATTGATCTGCGATCGGGCTATCATCAGTGCAGTCGAGAGGTGGATGTCCTGGATCGCATTCGGACGTCACGCATTATGAGTTCGTCATGTCTTTTGGGTTGACCAATGCTCGTGGTATTCATGGATCTGATGAACAGTGTTCAAACCATTTTTGACACGCGTTTGTTATAGTGTTCATTGATGATATCTTGGTTTATTCTCGCCGGAGCGCGAGCATGCGAGCATTTGAGGCTGTCTTTGAGTTCTCTAGACCAGCATTGTACGCCAAGTTTTCCAAATGTGAGTTTTGGTTAACCGGTGGCTTTTCTTGGGCATATTGTGGGGTGATGGCATTCAGTGCATACGCCAAGATCGAAGCGATCGAGACTTGGCCTGACCTACTACTCCGGCTGAGGTTCGCGATTTCTAGGCCTTGCGAGTTATTATCACGGTTCGTAGAAGTTTGCTTCTATCTCTGCACCATTGACTAGGTGACTCGTAAGCGGCTAAGTTTGATGGTGATGCTTGTGGCGGGGTTTCGATTCTTTGAAGGAGAGCGACGCGCCCGTTCTTACTCTTCCGCAGGTCCGGATGGTTATATGTGTATTGTGATGCGTCGGGCATCGGGTTGGGATGTGTGTTGATGCAGCAGGCAAGGTTATAGCGTATGCATCCCGGTGAAGAAACACGAGAGGAACTACCCACCCATGATTTGGAGTTAGCGCGGTGATTCACGCCAAGATCTGGAGGCACTATTTGTATGGGGTTCATGTGGATATTTATACGTACCACAAGAGCCTCGGTATATCTTCACCGTAGGAGCCGAACTTACGGCGAGACGGTGGTTAGAGTTGCTTAAGGATTACGATGTTGATATCCCGTACCACGGGGAAGGCCAATGTTGTGGCGTACGCTCTTAGTCGTAGGTTGATGGGAGCCCATCGGATGTGCGGCGAGAGGAAGGACATGGTTCGTGATTTGCATCGATTAGCGAGCCTTGGTGTCCGCTTGATTGATTCCGATAGCAGTGGGGTTGAGTCCGTGAGGTTGCGAGTCTTCCATCATCGAGGAGGTGAAGAGGCAACGCGATTCGAGGATCGATTTTGACACGTTATCGTGATACGGCTCTTCGTGAGGAAGGGTCCTTTTGAGTAGCACGATGGGGTGCTAAGGTTTGGCGGGTTATCTGCTCCGGATGTTTGAGGACTTGGCAGCGAGTTCTTGGGAAGCACATACACGGCGTTACTCCATCCATCCGTGCGACCAAGATGTACCACGACCTTAGATCCGTATTGGTGGGATGGCTTGAAGAGGGCGTTGCGAGTTCGTAGCTCGGTGCGTGTTGTCGGCGGTGAAGGTAGAGCACCGCAGGCACGGTGGTTTTATTCTGACGATAGAGATCGACCGTGAAGTGGGAGGTGATCAACATGGACTTCATCACGTGATTACCTCGCACTCGGAGACATGATTATATGGGTTATCGTCGGCAGTGTGAAAATCAGCCCACTTTATTCCGTCGGGATGACTTTTACCGAGGATTATGCCGACTTTACATCCGAGAGATCGTCGATCGCATGGAGTCCCTATTTCGATCATATTAGAAGCGGAGCCCATTTCGGCTAACTTCCGAGGTCTTTCCGAAGGGTTTAGGACGCAGTGAGCACAATCGCATTCCATCCACGACAGACGGACAGCGAGCGCACTATCCGCACTCTTGAGGATATCTGCGAGCTGTGTTATCGACTTCGAGTGGTTGGGAGGATCATTTGCCTCTAGTTGAGTTTGCGTATAATAATAGCTACCACTCGGATTCGGATGGCGCCTTACGAGGCCTTGTTTGGGAGGAAGTGCGGTCGCGATAGGTTGGTTTGATGTAGGCGAATACGATTAGTGGGACCGGACTTGGTGCGTGCGGCGATGGATAAGGTGAGGCTTATCCGAGAGTGGCTATTGGCGGCCGAGTCGGCCAAGTCATATCACGGATCATCGTCGTCGGCATCCCGAGTTCGAGTTGATGATTGGGTTTTCTGAAGGTGTCACCCATGAAGGGTGTGATGAGATTCGGGAAGAAAGGAAACTCACCCAGTACATTGGGCCGTATCGTTGTCGTAGGTAGGCAAGGTTGCCTATGAGTTGGATCTGTCGTCCGTCCGAGGCGTGCATTCGGTTTTCACGTTTCTATCTTGAGGAGATGTATCGGATCCATCTAGGGTACACCGATTGACGATGTCAGTGTGGGGTTATCGTATGAGAGATTCCCATGGCGATAATCGATCTTGAGTTAGGCGTCTGCGGACTAAGGGCGTGGCAGTCAAAGTCTTGTGGCGAACGAGCTCGGGAGAGATGACGTGGGAAGGCGAGGAGGACATGAGGCGATATCCTCACCTATTCCCACACCTCCGTGTAATTCACTTTCCTACTTGGAAATTTTAAATTATCGTTTATGCCTAAGTGTTGTTTTGTGACCGTGTGTGGCATTTGCAAACTGTTTAAGTTATGAAGAACCTTATCGTTAACTGTCTTGGGAAGGAACATTCGGGACGAATTATTCTAAGGAGGGGAGAATGTTATACCCCGTATTTCCAGAATATGTACGTGAGGGCGTACGTACGAAAGTTTAGCCTTAAAAGTTTAGGCCTAGGACGTTTTTTTGGCCACAACTCTCACAAAGAATCGTTTTCCGACGAAACGTTTTACAAGACTCGCGTAGGGTAAATTCCGGCTATGTCATTTCTAATTTTTGCGGATTTTTCCGAGAGACGAAACATTTTGGACCAACGAGAGGGCGACACTTGTCACCCTCTCATTGATGGATGTGAGGCGGCAATAGGGCCGAATGGAGTGGCTATTTTGTCATGGAGTTGGTAGGATATTTTGTGTGATAGTTGGATAAGGTACACTTGCCTAAATCTTGACCTTACACTTGCCTTGCACTTGGCATCATCTTGGCCATTGGTTGGCCTTTGCTTGACCTATAAATACCCCCCTTAAGATGAAGAGTTCTTCATCCACAAAGCAAACTTTCCAAGTCGAAAATCCCTCCCTCTCCCTTGAGCATTTTCGTCAACACCTCTCCCCACTCTAGCCTAAGTGGCTTGGCCGAGAGCCTCCCCCCCTCTCAAGAAAGCCCTAGCCGAACACCCTCCTTGGTAGAAATGTTGTCTTCCAAGTATAGTTACTATTCCTAAATACCTAGCCCAAATCCCTTAGTACTTAGTAGAAGTTGTGAAGAACTTAAGGGTTCTTGGAGCTATCGGAGCGTACAAATTAGGAGCTAAACCTTGCTCAGGATCGACTTATATCTAGGATATTATTGGGTTTACCGAGGTAAATAATCTTATCCTTCTTTTTGTAATTAGAGAATACATACTGTAGAAGTATAGAAATAAGTATAAAATACTTAGAAGGATACTACAGAATAGAATTGAACTGTTATCACAGTAGAAGGGTTTAAAAGAAGAATAATTGAACTATACTTACATAGGACTGTTTTCACAGTAGACTTGAGTAGCTTGACGGGTAGGGAAGTGCTGCCCAATTTTCCATAGAATAGAGAACCCTCTGCTTAGAACTGTTTACAGAATATTCTAGACGTTGATAGACGTATTTGACTATTATAGGCTGATTCTCTGCGCGTGACATATTCGACTTGGCAGGTGGTTTTCGCCGAGAAGGTATGTGATTCTTCATATACTCTTGAGCATGATATTTTAAATATATATATAGTACGGTAGACGTACGTGTGTTAACTGAATAATAACTACGGCAATGTCTTTTGACTTAAGCCTGAATAATACTTACGGCAATGTCTTTTGACTTAAGCTGAATAATACTTACGGCGTGTCTCGACTTAAGCTGAATAATAAGGATCTTAAAGCATTTCAAAAGAATCTATGAATCATTTTTAACAAAGAGAAATGTTTGGTTTTAAACAAAAGCTTAAGAGTTATACTAGCTTTATGGAAAGTTAGGTATAACAACTTAAGAAAGATAAAAGGAACTGTTTACTTATTTGTTTATAAAAACCTTGTATTGATTTCTGTAAGGTGTAGTAAGATGGTTTGAAAAGTAGACATAATATGATGCTATGTGTGTTAGTGTCTTGTAACGCTTGTATAAGAGAGTATTCTTGTTGTGCTTATGTTGTTTAACAATAAAGCTCGTTAGTATAATATCACTCACCTCTTGACATGATCTGGGGTTAAGGCGCCTCCGATGCGGGGTAGACTCGAGTGATGCAGGACCATGATTGAGAATACCTCATGCGGGTCGGGGACCTATGCGAGCTACGAGAGTTCGAGTTAGTGTGTGGGGTTATACCTCACGCGGTCTATGTGGCCATGCGGACTACGAGTCGGGGCGACGCCGAGGAGTAGCTACCCTCGATGCGGGGTTATACCATGCGGGCCTATGTGAGTGGCCTATGCGGACTCTGAGTCGATTAGGCTTGCATAGTGATACTACGGCGATTGGCCTGCTTGATCATTCGCACCTAGAAAAGACACATTACAGTTTACCTATTGTTGCTCTTGTTTATGATGTAGCCTATGTGCGATTTACATTAGTTGTTTCGTGCATATTTATAAAATTGGTTTTAAAATGATATGATTTCATTTAAGTACTTTCTGATTTCACATACTTAGTACTGTTGATCGACCTCCTTGGCTGCGTTCATGCCGCAGGTAAGGCAGCAGTGCTAGATCCACATCCTTAGGATCTTTGCTTTGGTGTCGGAGCTCCATCTTCTCCTGAGGCTCTACTTTTGGTATGATCTCCTGTATTATAGATAGTTTTGTACATTCGGTATGGCGGGCCCTGTCCTCCATAGTTGTTTACTTCCTTAAGTGCTGTAGCTCTATTATGCAGTTGGGATGTATCGCAAAACTTGGGTTATATATATATATATATGCCGAAAGCGACTTTTCTCATATAAAGCGTGTCTCAATTTTCATTGATTCATATCTTGTTTTATATTTCCTGATTTTCTCGATGTATGACCGCAGGTGCGGGTAAGGCACGATCCGAACCGGGCAGTCGTGACATTATTAAAGCAGTCATGATCTAGAAAATGTAATACAATTTTGTCTTATCTTAGTTTCTATGCAGATGGATAATTCTACTCATTTTAATATAATTGATTGTCGATACATTTTCTTTTATTAACGCTGAAATGGCTTGTTCGATACTTATTCTCATTCGTGCAGTAAATTAGCAAGTCAACTCGACTCCAAATACTTCCTAACGACTCTTATCAACATCCTCCATAAGACTTGGTAAGGACTTAGGATAACTTAGACATAACTTTTACATAGAGTAAATCAACATACATACCTCTTAACTTCTAAGAGTAGAATGAATCATGAAATAACACTACATGTATATTTCATACATAGAATCATGCCCAAAAGAAGGAAGAGGTTCACATATCTCGCGACGATTATCGACAAGTAGCAAAATGCTCCAAAGTACTTCAACCTTGATAGTTATTCCATCCTTTAAGTAGAATACGCTACTCGTAGTACTTCAACCTATATAAATCATAACATGTCTATCAACTCCTCCCTTTTAAACGTAGAATCATACTAAGTATAAGGACTCTTATTCTACGGAAAATCGGGCAGCACCTCCTTTGTTTCTACATACTTTTCCACCTTTTTCAAGGCCCGGCAATCATTAACCAACATGCCACATTTAAGGCTCAATACATCAACCAATAAAAGGGGATTACACGCCTTACAATACATGTAACATTCTGCCCCACAATTAATACCCACTAAGTCCATAATCAAAGCCATTCTCGGCTAACTTATTCAACAACACAAAGTCCTTTCCAATTCTTTTTCAATTCAAGTCCTTAGGTCTAACATGTTATATAGTCATAAACAACTTTAACAACTATAATTCCTTCTTTATATAACATGTGACGACTTAAACTAATAACCAAATTTGTTATACCCCGTATTTCCAGAGTATGTATGTGAGGACGTACGTACAATTGTTTAATCCCTAATTAGGTTAAGAATGAAATTGTGAACTTTCAACGGAAAAGATTCCGAACCTTTTGAAGGAAATTTTACGTTTTTAATATTTTAACCGATTACGGATTTTTCCGAGAGATGAAATATTTTGGACCAATAGGAGGGCGACATGTGTCACCCTTAGTTGGCATGGGTTGGACGAAATGTTGGGCTAGTGGACAAGTCAAATAGTCAAGTCTTGCAAGTTAATTCTTTGGGTTAGTGGGGGTAGGTAGGGACGTTTTTTGTGGGCAAGTGGGGGCTTGCCTTGGACGTTTTTTTTGTGCTAGTGGAGGGCCACATGGCTCATTGTTGTGGGGGACATATGTCCCAATGTTGTGGTGGACATATGTCCCAAGGTTGTGGTGGACACTTGGTGGAAGACTCCACTCACACAAGCTATCTAATCTACACCCTCCATTTGTTTTAATCTTGGCCCTTGGTGGTTCTATAAATACCCCCCTCTTGTGCAAGACTTATTCATCCACAAACACAACTTCCAAGTCTCAAATCCTTCCCCCTTTGTAGTAGAGCTTTCGTCCAAGCTTCCCCCCCCCCCCCCCTTCCTAGTTGTCTCGTCCGAAGTCCCCCCCCCCCCTTGGTAGAAAAATTGTCTTTAAGTATAGTTGCTATTCCAAAATACCTTAGCCTAAATACCTTGTAGTATTCCAAAGTTACCTCTATACTAAAAGCCCGGAAATACTACTTTATATCCATTAGTCACAAAACGAAACCCTAAGGAAAATCTTCATAGTTGGTTGAAGTATTAAGTAGAAGTTGTTTGGAAACTTCTAAGGGTTTCTTGGAGCTATCGGAGCGTGCAGAATAGGAGCTAAACCTTTCTCAGGATCGACATTTAATCTTGGATAATTTTGGGCTTATCGAGGTAAATATATTGTCCTTCTATTGTAATTGGAAATTACATACTGTAGTAGTATAGAAATGAGTATAAGACGTATAGAAGGATGGTATAAAAGAAGAGAATTGAACTGTACTTACATAGACCGTATTTCTGATGAACTTGTGTAGTTTGTGGGTAGGAAGTCTTTGCCCAATTTTTCGTAGAATTAAGAACCTTCTGCTTAGAATATTCTACAGAGTAGTCTAGACGTTGATAGACATATTTGACTATTATAGGTTGATACTCTGCGCGCGACATATTCGACTTGGCAGGTGGATTTCGCCGAGGAGGTATGTAATTCTTCCTATCCTCTTGAGCATGATATTTTTGATATATATATATATAGTACGGTAGACGTACGTGTGTTAACTAAAACTGGTTTTACTCTGATGTCTTTTGACTTGAGTTTTAAATAATAAGAATCTTGAAGTATTTCAAAAGAATTATGAATCATTTTTGAAAGAAGAGTAATACTTGGTTTTTAAACAAAAAGCTTAAGAGTTATACTAGCTTTATGGGAAGTTAAGTATAACGACTTAAGAAAGATAAATGGAACGGTTTACTTATTTGTTTATGAAAGTCTTGTATTGATTTCTGAAAAGTGTAGTAAGATGGTTTGATAAGTAAACATGTTATGATGCTACGTGTGTTAGTGTCTTGTGATGTTGTGTAAGGGGGTTATTCTTGTTGTGCTTACGTTGTTAAGCGTTAAGCGTTATCTTATTATTATATCACATACCCCCCTGACTTGATATGATGCCGAGGACTTGCCACCCTCGATGCGAGGAATACCTCATGCGGTCTGTGTGACTATGATTCGAGGAATACCTATGCGATGTGTGACCATGCGGGCTGCGGGAGTTCGGGATGATCACTCGGATGTGTTACCGTCACGGTATACCTCATGCGGTGCAGTGACTATGATTCGAGAATACCTCATGCGATGCATGTGACTATGTGACTGCGGAGTCGAGGAGATCTGCGGGTTAGCTACCCCGTCGCGAGAATACCTCATGCGGAGTGCATGTGACCTATACGGTGCGGGAGTTCCGAGATTAAGCGGCATAATGATACTATGGCGATTGGTCTTGCCGATCATTAGCGGCCTAGAAAAGACCGATTACATTATATCTATTTTTGCTCTTGTCTATGTTGTGGCACTATGCGGTTGAAGCGGTTGTATTTGTAAATGGTTCTAAATACTTTGATTTCATTTCGATACTTCTGATTTCACATACTTGGTACTGTTGTCGCGACCTCCCGGAGTGCGTTGAGCGCGAGTAAGGGAAGCGGTGGTAGATCCCCATTCTTAGGATCTTTTACTCTGGTGTCAGGAGCTCCGTTTCTCCGGAGGCTCGACTTTTGGGTACGACTCTCCCTGGTGTTGTAGGTATTTTGTACATTCAGGGTATGGCGGGGCCCTGTCCCGCCATAGTTGTTTACTTCTTAAGTGCTGTAGTCTGTTGTAAAGTTGGGATGTATCGTTCACTCTTAATGTATATATTGTCACGACCAGAACTGGGCGTGGTAGTGCCTTACCGGGCACCCTAGTGATACAACATCGTGTCAATGGAACATAAAACACATACATGAAACAAATGAAGTACAAAACGATGTCGAGGAAAACTTGCCTTTCGACATATATATAAATAACAAATGAAGCAGTTTAATCCCTTTTACAAACCACTTGCCACAAAGATTACTGCACCTCTAAGAAATTATACAACAACAATGGCGGGACGGGGCCGCCATACCTGAATGTAAACACCTACAACGAGGACTATACCACCGATAAGCCTCGGAGAAACGGAGCTTTCCCAAACGCCTTGTGACCCTAAGAGCGAGGATCAAAGGCGGTGTACCTTTACTGCGGCATGAACGCAGCCCCGAAGAGGTCGATCTAGTGCAAGTATGTGAAATCGAAAATAAATCGTAAATGAAATCATAGTAGTCTATACAAGCGAGAGACATGTATGATAACAAACTACGATTTAAAATAAATAAGCGATCATGTCGAGCCGAGGACTCACGCCAAAGTCATCACTCAATAACTATGGGTCTCACGCCCACAACATCAATCATGCGTGGAATACCTTCCTCACTGCCGTGATTTATGATATAAAAGCACCAAGGAACACACATGAACACGGGTCCCACGTGCCATAATAACATCGTGCGGGGTAAATGCGAAGGCATAGCCGACTACTAACACCAGCGGTGCCATCAAGGTCATGAATCGTATCATAAGATCTGTCTGGCATCGTCACATGATCAAAGCGGCCACTTGCCCGCGATATCTAATGTCGCGTCTAGCCACAGAACTTTCCGCGACTCCGCATAGGCCAATCTCATCGGCCGCGTGAGGTATAACCCGCATCGGGTAGCTACTCCGGCGTCGCCTGGACTCGCGATCCGCAGCCACATGCACCGCGTGACCGTAAGGCCGCACTACACGGAACTCTCGTAGCTCGCGCATAGGCCCCGGGACCGCGCATGAGGTATTCTCGAATCATGGTCCCGCATCACTGAGTCTACCCGCATCGGAGGCGGCTTAACCGGAAACACGGTGAGTGGTATAATACCAACATAACGGTTTAACGTTTAAACAACATAAGCACAATCAAGGAAAACCCGCTTTACACAACATCACGAATACTAACACACGTGGCATCCTAATATGATTACTTATCAAATCAACACGAAGGTATTACAAGGCTATCACAACCCAATACAATCAAGTTATTCACACATAAGGTACTTTCTACTATGTGTCAACATGTTCGGGTTTCTATCCCCAAAGTACTTCATACATTAACTTTTTATAATATAAGTTACTTTGACTAAAGTCTCTCTATTCGCGTAGTATATGAAATTAGAGTGATTATCTTTTGAAGTGAATGTATACTCTTATCTTTGTTATATCAAGTAACAACATTATTATCCAAGCGTCGAGTTTGCCTAATTTCAAATGTTCACGTTTCTTATTTTAGAAAGGTTTAAGTAGTTCATAGTCTTATTCATTTAAGAATATAATTCTCTCTTTTAAACTATCGAGAACATAAGCCTTATATGTGAGTAGGATATTCTCGTTTATAACAATCTTATTACAATGACCATGATCTAGGAAATATCATTTTGTCTCATCTTAGCATGCGGATGGAAGTTTCTCTGGTTTTAATAATACTTAATCTGTTAAAACATTTCCTTTTATTAACGCGATGGTTTGTCGATACACATTCGATTTCAAATCGATAAAACATTCTTAAGCCGTTATACCTAACTTCCCATAAAGCTAGTATAACTCTTAAGTTTTCAAAAACCAAGTATTACTTCTTCTTTCAAAATGATTCAAAAATCTTTTGAAATACTTCAATATCTTTATTAACACATAACAAGCAATTTATAGTTCAAACCAGTTACCTTAAAAAAAACAACATGTATTTTCTTACCAACATAAAGTCATTATAACCAACTTCCCATAAAGCGTTATAACACTTTATGTTTTACACCAATCAAATACATTTAGCACGTATGCGTCTCTCGTACTACATAGTTCACACATATCATGCTAGAAGAGATAGGAAGAGGTTCACATACCTCGCGACAGTATCGACTAATAGCAAAAGCGCTCCAAGTACTTCAAACCGTCGGCTACTCCTTAGCCGATGGATCGCGCCATACGTAGTACTTCAACCTATAAGGCCACAAGGCGCTTATTAACATTTAGATCCCTTCAGAGAACATTCTACGTAAAATTCGGCAAGACCTCCCCACATGCAGCGTAAATCTCTCTCTATCGGGGCGGCTATCAAGCCAACCGGGGTTCATCATCTAACCGGACGTGCACAATTCTACCTCACGGAAAAGCTACACAAGTCTCATGTCTGATCCTATGTAAAAACGATTCGATACTCTTCTTCGAAAAGGTTTCTTATTATTGGGCTTAAGTCAAAAGACATTGCCGATAACAACGTTCGATTCTACATATAGTATACTTCAACTATAGTCTAACAATCATGTAATTTCCAAATACAATAGAGGACAAGATATTTACCTCGATAAGCCCATAATTATCCAAGTATAAAGTCGATCCTGGGCAATCGGTTAGCTCCAACTCAGAGCGCTCCAAACCTCTCTAACCCACCCTTATAAGTTCTAACCAAGTTGTACACAACAATCCAACGGACTATGGAGATTTTCGTAGGGTTTCGGTTTTGTATTGTGGGAAGTATAATAGTATTTTACGGGCTTTTAGTATAAGTATAACCTTAGAATACTACAAGGTATACGGCTAAGGTAATTTGGGCATTATAACAATACTTTTGAGAGTATTTCTACACCACAAAGGGGGTATTATCTGAAACAACTAGGCTGGGGAAGAGGGCTCTCGGCCAGGGGGCCTTTCAAAGGGGAGAGGGCTCTTGGGCGAGAGTCAACAAGAGGAGAGGGAGGATTTTAACACTTAGAAGATTTGTGGAAAGGATGAAGAATTCATCAAAGGGAGAGGGTATTTATAGCACAAGCCAAGGCCAACCAATGGCAAGATCTTGCCAAGTGCATAGCAAGTGTAGGGCCAAGATCAAGCCATGTGCACCTAACCCTACTCACAAAACACTCCACAAAACAAGGCACAAAACAAGGCACAAATCAAGGCCATAAAGTAGCCCAATTCGGCCAAGGGTTGCGCCCTTGCTTCCAATGTGAGGTGACACATGTCACCTCCGTTGGTCCAAAATGTTCGTCTCTCGGAAAAATCCATAAAAATTAAAAATGACATAGCGGAAATTCCCTACGAAAGTCAGGAAACGTTTCGTCGAAAAACGACTCAAATCGGGTGTTGTGAACAAAAAGAATTCGGCCAAGCCTAAATCACAAGTTCAAATTTCTACGTACGTCCTTACGTACATACTCTGGAAATACGGGGTATAACATATATATATGCCGAAAGGCAACTTTTTCTCAGATAAAATGTTTCTCATTTCATATTGTTTCATGTCTTGTTTTTATATTCCGCTGGTTACTCTGATGTATGCCTACTGGGGTGCCGGGTAAGGCACGATCCGCCGGGCGGGATGGTCGTGACAAAAGTGGTATCGAAGCGATTAATCCTCGGAAAGTGTCTACAGACCGTATCTAGTAAAGTCTTGATTATCGGTGTGTTGTGCACCACACCAATAATCAGGAGGCTATAGGATATTTAGTATTGGTTTTCATTCTTCTCACTCTGAGATCGTGCTTTAGAGTTGTGTTATAAGTTAGACCCCTCTAACGTATTCCTTTTCTGTACCAGTTATACCTCCACGCAAGGCAACCCGGGCCCAGAAGGGCAAGGCAGCCGAGGGAGCTACTAGTAGGACACAAAGGGCCACGAGGCGAGCCCGATCTATACCCAGCGATACCTCGGTGGCGATTTCCACGACGCCCGGCCCAGCGAGTTTAGAAGCGCGGCGGTGGGCGATGAGACCACAATACTGCGCCTCGGTCCACGGCACAAGCGAGAGAGATGGTTCTGAGAGATGGCCCGATTGCTAGCGAGTTGTGGCGGACATGAGGATAGGTGGATCGGCGATTCCGGCTCAGCGATGCAGTGGTTCACGAGGGCGGATAGTTTGAGGCTACGGGATTTTACGAGTTGTAGCCCGCCCGAGTTCTACGGTCGAGGCACGAGAATGATCCGCGAGGAGTTCATCCAAGCGATTATAGCGGATCATGAGTGATCAAGCCGGAGACCGAGTCCGTGATCTTGGTTCGCATCGGCTGCGTGATACGCGATCGGGTTTGATTCGTGGGAGCTATCCGGGAGAGCATCGCCTCAGTGGTATGGGACGAGTTCTGGAGGCATTTCTCACTCATTTCTTGCCGCCACGGATGAGGAAAGCGGGCGACAATTTTTGATCTTTGAGGCGAGAGGGCGCGATCAGTACAACGTTGAGTTCGATTCGTTGGCTCGATATGTCCCTGCATTAGTAGCATATATGGAGGACCGAGTGCACCGCTACGTTACGGGACTAGATGACTATTTGGCAGAGTCTTGCTCGGGTGTGGCTCTTCAGTCGGGCATGGACATTGCCCGCATGCAGGCTCATGCACTTGGATGCGAGGAGCGTAGAGGCCGTCGGGTCGACAGATATCAGCAGCGAGAAGAAGGCGAGCGGCGGATCTTTTGGTAGCTCGGGGTGGGCGGCCTCGGCGGCGATCTAGATTTGCACCGGCCAGCTCAGTACTCCTACACCGTCTTCGGGATAGCAGGTATTGAGGCGGTCGGGGCCCGGGACTTGGACTTCGAGTGCGAGGTGCTAACGATCGGGACCACCCCTCCCTCAGTGTGGCCGATGCGGTAGATCCATTCACGGGAATTGTGGTCTACTTGAGTTTGTTATGCTTGCGATGGCGAAGTCACTATCGTATTTGTCAGGCAGGCGCGGATGGTAGGGGTCGACTGCGGTCTTTCGCGGGTCTTCACCTCTGATTTTCGCCCGGGGCGGGGTGCTCGAGACGGCCAGTGTGGCGGAGAGTCGTGGCGAGGGTCCTAGTTCTAGCGGTCCTCAGAACCGCATTTGTGACTTGTCCATCCGGCAGGACCAGGAGGCGTCACCTGATGTCGTCACAGGTACTTTATCAGTTTCATGTTGTGACGTGTATGCCTTGATAGATTCGGGTTCTACTCTGTCCTATATATCTCCCTTTATTGCTAGTAGGATAGGGATAGAGCACGAGTCCATAGAGCCTTCGAGGTAGCTACGCGATGGTGATTCGGTGGTAGCTCGGCGGGTATATAGGGCTTGCTAGTGACTTTATGCGATCGTCGGACCACTGGCGACTTGATAGAGTTGGACATGACCGATTTCGATGTGATTATGGGTATGGATTGGCTAGCTTCTTGCTACGCCAATGTGGGCTGAGGAGAGAGTGGTGCAGTTCGATTTCTTGGGGCCGGTTATTGAGTGGGAGGAACAACGTGTCGCCGAGGGTAGGTTTATTTCCTACCTCAAGGCTAGGAAGATGGTGCGAGAAGGGTATATCTACCATCTCGATCGGGTATTTGATCTCGAGGTGCGGTACCAGATTTTGATCGATTCGTAGTCGAGGAATTCCCGGATGTGTTTCGGATGACCTCCGGTATCCCTCCCGAGAGGAGATAGAGTTTTATGTCGATGTCTTGCCGGACACTCGGCCTATATCTGTTATACCGTATTTTCAGAGTATATGCGTGAGGGCGTGCGTGAAAATTTGAGCCTTAAGTTAGGCAAGTTTGAAATTTGTACACAACACCCGATTAGAGTCGTTTTTGAAAGCGTTTCCTGACTTTTGTTGGGAAAATTCGGCTATGTCATTTATAATTTTTGCGGATTTTTCCGAGAGGCGAAACATTGTGGACCAGCGGGAGGGTGACGTGTGTCACCCTCACATTGGAACAAATGGGCGGCAATGGTGGAATGAAAAAGAGGGCTTTAGTTGGTAGGATATTTTTGTGCAAGTTGTGTGGTAGATGGATAAGGTACACGTGGTGGAAATCTAACCTACACTTGCACCACACTTGTCTTCATCTTGGCCATTGGTTGGCCATGGCTTGACCTATACATACCCCCCCTAAGCATGAATAGTTCTTCATCCAAAAAGGTTCCTACGACTGGACATCTCCCTCCCCTCCCCTTGTAGTAGTCGTCCGCCACCCCCCTTTGAGAAGGCCCGCCAGAAAGTATCCCACCTCCTAGTGGTGCTAGCCAGTGGGTACCCACTAGCCTAGTTGTTTTCGTATAATACCCCCTTTGTGGTATAGAAATACTCTCCTAGTATTGTTATAATGTCCAAAATACTTTAGCCCAAATACCTTGTTGTACTTTCCAAGGTTATACTTATCTGGCTTGGAAAAGACTATTAGACTTTCCTTTAGCCACGAAACGAAACCCTACGGAAAAATATTCACCCGGAGTTGAAGTATTAAGTAGAAGTTGTGTAGAACTTCTAAGGGTTTCTTGGAGGCGTTTTGGAGCGCACGGAGTAGGAGCTAAACCTTGTTCGGGAGCGACATATAAACTCGGATAATTTTGGGCTTATCGAGGTAAACATTCTTGACCTTACATTTGTAATTGGAAATTACATGTTGTAGGAATATATAGTTGAAGTATACTATATATAGAATGAACATTATAATTGTCGGCAATGTCTTTTGACTTAAGCTGAATAATACTTACAGCAATGTCTTGCGACTTAAGCACGAATTTAAATAAGAGAAGCGACTGTAATTACATAGGACTGTATTCTGATGAACTTGTGTAGCATTCTTTGTGTAGTAGAATTGTACACGTCCGGTCAGACGTGTTAACCACTGGTTGGCTTGGTAGCGGCCTCGATAGAGAGGAGATTTCTGTTGTTGCGGGGAAGTCTTTGAATTTTACGTAGAATATTCTACGTCGGGATCTAAAGGTATTAATAGCGCTTTGTGGCCTCTATAGGTTGTAGTACTACGTGTGGAGTGATCCACTTGGCTTGGGAGTAGCCGCGGTTTGAGGTACTTGGAGCGTTTTGCTATTAGTCGACAATCGTCGCGGTATGTGGACCTCTTCCTATCTCTTCTAGCATGATATGTGTGAACTATGTAGTATGGTAGACGTCATGTGCTAAATGTATTTGATTGATTTAAAACATAAAGTGTTATAACGGCTTTATGGGAAGTTAGTTATAATAGCTTTATGTGGATAAGCACATCTTTGTGGTTTTAAAGGTAAGCGATTTGAATAATAAGCGGCTTGATATGTGTTAATAAAGAACTGAAGCATTTCAAAAGATCTATGAATCGTTTTGAAAGAATGAGTATTACTTGGTTTTGAAAGCTTAAGAGTTATACTAGCTTTATGGGAAGTTAGGTATAACGGCTTAAGAATGTTATCTTGATTTGAATCGAATGTGTATCGACAAACCAACTGCGGCGTTAATAAAAGGAAAATGTATTGACTAAAGAAGTATTATTAAAACCGAGAGAAACCTCCATCTGCATAGAAGCTAAGATGAGACAAAATGATATTACATTTCCTAGATCATGGTCGCTTAATAAGATTGATTATAAACAAAGAATACCTACTCACTTATAAGACATAGGTTTCTCAAAGCGTTTAAGGAGAATTATGTTTTAAAGGATTTAAAACTATGAACTCTGAAACCTTTTCTAAAATGAGAAACTTGAGCATTGAAATTAGGCAACTTGAGCGTTTGGAAAATAAGGTTGTCACTTGATTTTACAAAGGAAAGCATTTTGGTTTACTTAACAATGTTAGTCACTCAAATTTTATACTACGAATTGTCGGGTGACCTTGGTAAAGAAATGGATCTTAAAAGGAATTTAACGGACGTAGTACTTTAAGGTTAAAATCGGACTTTGATATAAAATGAAAGTACCTTGAGTCGTGTGTAACTTGCTTATACTTGTTGTTATGAAACTTGACCATGTTACGTGTGATAGCCTTGTTGTGTAAATCGTGTTCTACTCGACTCTGCGGGTCATCAGGAATGTATATCACTTGATTACCGTTCATCCGGAATGTATTTCACTCGACTACGGTTCATCCGGGAATGTGTTTCACTTGATTACCGGTTCATCCGAATGTATTTCACTTGAGGACCAGGTTCATCAGAATGTATTTCACTTGAGGACCGGTTCATCAGAATGTATTTCACTTGAGGCCAGGTTCATCCGGAATGTATTTCACTTGACTACGGTTCATCCGGAATGTATTCCACTCGACTACGGTTCGTAGGATGAGCAGGGAATATTCCACTTTTCTATATTGGGTCCATAAGATGGGCGAGACACATTATACGTATCACATGATTTGTACCTAGGCTCGCGGTGAGGAAGGAGTTCCACGGGCGTGAGGATGACTTTTAGGCGTGAGTCACGACTTGACATATCGCTTCTATGTTGTGAATCGTAGTTTGGTTATCATACATGTCTCGCTTTATATAGACTATTATGATTTCATTTCTGATATTTCTGATTTCACATACTTGGTACTGTTATCTTGACCTCCTTCGAGGCGTTCATCTGCATGAGTAAAGGTACATCGGTATCGATCCGCTTAGGATCACCTTTGGCGTATTGGAAAGCTCCGTTCCTTCGGAGGCTTATCTTTTGGTATGTTACCTGAGTGCATAGATGCTTATACATTCGGGGTATGGCGGGCCCTGTCGTCATAGTTGTTGTAAATCTTAAGTGCAGTAGCCTTTGTTGTGGCAGGGGTTTGTAAAAGGATAACCGTTCGTATTTATGTATATATCTTGAAGGCAACTATTTTGGTTGGCTGTTTATTTATCATGTCTCTTAATTCATGTTCATATTTTTATTTCCTGATTTTCTCGATGTTGTATCATTAGGGTGCCGGGTAAGGCACGATCACGGGCCAGGTTCGGGTCGTGACATATCCATTCATACGTCTGAGAATGGCACTGCCGAGTTGAGAGAGTTGAAGGACCACCGAGAGATTTCTTTGGAGAAGCGGCTTCATCGCCTAGTGTTTCTCCGGGAGCGCGGTATTGTTCATGAAGAATAATGATGGGAAGCTGCGAATGTTTGTTTATTACAGCGGTGAACAAGGTGACTATTAAAGCAGATACCCCTTCCCGGGATTGATGATTTGTTCGACCGGTTGCGAGTGCGAGATGTTTCTCAAGATTGATCTGCGATCGGGCTATCATCGAGTTCGACTTAGAGATGGATGTCCCTAGGATCGCATTAGGACCCGATGCACACTATGAGTTGA
Organism: Przewalskia tangutica; assembly: GCA_029844215.1. Taxonomy (NCBI): domain Eukaryota; kingdom Viridiplantae; phylum Streptophyta; class Magnoliopsida; order Solanales; family Solanaceae; genus Przewalskia; species Przewalskia tangutica. The sequence goes on from JAQGDG010000029.1 coordinate 2,220,435, forward strand.
GGTTATGTCTTTCGGTTTGACAATGCTCCGTGGTATTTATGGATTTGATGAGCAAGTGTTCAAGCCATTTTGAATCGTTTGTGATAGTATTCATTGATGACATCTTAGTTTATTCCGCTCGAGCGGAGCATGCGAAGCATTTGAGGCTGTCTTTGAGAGTTCTCTAGGACCAGCGATTATGCGCCAAGTTTTCCAAATGTGAGTTTTGGTTGGCCGGTGGCTTTTCTCGGACACATTGAGGCTGATGGTATTCGGGTGAATACGGCGAAGATCGAGGCGATCGAGTTGGCCTAGACCTCTACTCGACAGTGCGCGGCTTTCTCAGGCCTTGCGAGTTACTATCGGAGGTTCGTGGAAGTTTGCTTCTATTTCGAACCTTTGACTAAGTGACTTCGAGAAGGAGCTAAGTTTGATGGTGATGCTTGTGGCGAGGTTTCCGATTCTTGAAGGAGAGATTGACGGCCGCCCATTCTTACTCTTCCGGAGGTCTAGACGGCTATGTGGTGTATTGTGATCGTCGGGCATCGGGCTTGGATGTGTGTTGATCACGCAGGGAAAGGTTATAGTGTCGCATCCGGCGGCTTAAAGCGTAGGAGAACTACCCACCCGTGATTTGGAGTTGGCGGTGATTCACGCCTTGAAGATCTGGAGGCACTATTTGTATGGGGTTCGTGTGGATATTTACGAACCACGAGCCTCGATATATCTTCGGCCAGGAGTGAACTTCACGGCGAAGGCGGTGGTTAGAGCTACTCGAGGATTACGATGTCGATATCTATACCACCCGAGAAGGCCAATGTTGTGGCGGTGCCGCCAGTCGTAGGTCGATGGGAGTCTATCGGTTGTGCGGCCGAGAGGAGGGCATGGTCGCGAGTTACATCGATTAGCGAGCCTTGGATTCCGATTGATTGATTACGATAGTAGTGGGGTTCGAGTTCGAGAGGTTGCGAGTCTTCCATCGTCGGAGGTGAAAACCTTGATTTGAGGATCCGATTTTGACCGAATATCGTGATCTGGCTCTTCGTGAGGAAGGTCCTTTTGAGTAGCACGATGGGGTGCTAAGGTTTGAGGGCGGGTTGTGTGTTCCGGATATTGCGGGACTTGGCGGGTTCTGGGGAAGCACATGGCGCGCGTTACTCTATCCATCCGGGTCGACCAAGATGTACCACGACCTCGGATCGTGTATTGGTGGGATGGCTTGAAGAGGGCGTTGCGAGTTTATGGCTCGGTGCGTGTTGTCGGCAGTGAAGGTAGAGCATCGAGGCACGGTGGATTATTGCGACGATAGAGATCGACACGGAAGTGGGAGGTGATCAACATGGACTTTATCACGCGGATTACCTCGCTCGGATGAAGCATGATTCTATCCGGGTTATCGTCGACGTCGGTGTGAAATCAGCCCACTTTCTTCCGATCGGGGCGACTTTTCGGTGAGGATTATGCGGACTTTACATCAGAGATCGTGAGGCATGGGGTCCCTATTTCTATCATATCAAATAGAGAGCCGGTTCTGGCTAACTTCGGAGGTCTTTCGGAAGGGATTAGGGGCAGTGAGCCTCGATCTCGCATTCCATCCTCGAGCAGACGGACAGGCGAGCGTACTATCCGGACTCTTGAGGATATCTTTGCGGGCACATGTGTTATTGACTCGAGGGTAAGTAGGAGGATCATTTGCCTCTAGTAGAGTTTGCGTATAATAATAGCTACCACTCCGATTCGGATGGCGCCTTATGAGGCCTTGATTGGGAGGAAGTGCGGTCGCCCGATAGGCTGGTTTGATATGGGCGAGTGCGATTAGTAGGACCAGACCTAGTTGTGAGCGATGGATAAGGTGAAGCTTATCGGGGCGGTTCTTGTGACTCGAGTCGGCAATCGTATCACGGATCATCGTCGTCGGCATCTGGAGTTTGAGGATGATGATTGGGTTTTCCTGAAGGTGTCACCCATGAAGGGTGTGATGAGGTTTGGGAAGAAAGGGAAGCTCAGCCCAAGGTACATTGGGCCTTATTAGATTGTCCGCAGGGTAGGCAAGATTGCCTATGAGTTGGATCTGTCGTCCGATCTGGAGGTAGTGCATCCGGTTTTTCATGTTTCTATGTTGAGGAGATGTATCGGGGATCCATCTAGAGTACACCCGATTGATGATGTCCAGGTGACCGAGGGGTTATCGTATGAGGAGAGTCCCATAGCGATACTCGATCATCAGGTTAGGCGGCTGCGGACGAAGGATGTGGCTTCCGTCAAGGTCTTATGGCGGAACGAGCACAGAGAGGAGATGACGTGGGAAGCGGAGGAGGACATGAGGCAGAGGTATCCTCACTTATTCCCCACACCTCCAGGTAACTCACTTTCCTACTTGTAAATTTTCATTGACATATATGATTAAGTGTTGTATTGTGGCCATGTGTGGCATTTGCAAACTGTTTAAGTTATGAGGAACCTTATCGTTATCTGTCTTGGGAAGGAACATTCGGGACAAATGTTTCTAAGGAGGGAAGAATGTTATACCCCGTATTTCCAGAGTATGTATGTGAGGACGTACGTACAATTGTTTAAGCCCTAATTAGGTTAAGAATGAAATTGTGAACTTTCAACGGAAAAGATTCCGAACCTTGTGAAGGAAATTTTACGTTTTTAATATTTTAACCGATTACGGATTTTTCCGAGAGATGAAATATTTTGGACCAATAGGAGGGCGACATGTGTCACCCTTAGTTGGCATGGGTTGGACGAAATGTTGGGCTAGTGGACAAGTCAAATAGTCAAGTCTTGCAAGTTAATTCTTTGGGTTAGTGGGGGTAGGTAGGGACGTTTTTTGTGGGCAAGTGGGGGCTTGCCTTGGACGTTTTTTTTGTGCTAGTGGAGGGCCACATGGCTCATTGTTGTGGGGGACATATGTCCCAATGTTGTGGTGGACATATGTCCCAAGGTTGTGGTGGACACTTGGTGGAAGACTCACACAAGCTATCTAATCTACACCCTCCATTTGTTTTAATCTTGGCCCTTGGTGGTTTTATAAATACCCCCCTCTTGTGCAAGACTTATTCATCCACAAACACAACTTCCATGTCTCAAATCCTTCCCCCTTTGTAGTAGAGCTTTCGTCCAAGCTTCCCCCCCCCCCCCCCTTCCTAGTTGTCTCGTCCAAGTCCCCTTGGTAGAAAAATTGTCTTTAAGTATAGTTGCTATTCCAAAATACCTTAGCCTAATACCTTGTAGTATTCCAAAGTTACCTCTATACTAAAAGCCCGGAAATACTACTTTATATCCATTAGTCACAAAACGAAACCCTAAGGAAAATCTTCATAGTTGGTTGAAGTATTAAGTAGAAGTTGTTTGGAAACTTCTAAGGGTTTCTTGGAGCTATCGGAGCGTGCAGAATAGGAGCTAAACCTTGCTCAGGATCGACATTTAATCTTGGATAATTTTGGGCTTATCGAGGTAAATATCTTGTCCTTCTATTGTAATTGAAAATTACATACTATAGTAGTATAGAAATGAGTATAAGACGTATAGAAGGATGGTATAAAAGAAGAGAATTGAACTGTACTTACATGGGTGTATTCTGATGAACTTGTGTAGTTTGTGGTGGGAAGTCTGCCCAATTTTCCGCAATTAGAACCTTGCTTAGAATATTCTACAGAGTAGTATAGACGTTGATAGACTTATTTGACTATTATAGGTTGATACTCTGCGCGCGACATATTCGACTTGGCAGGTGGATTTCGCCGAGGAGGTATGTGATTCTTCCTATCCTCTTGAGCATGATATTTTTGATATATATATATAGTACGGTGAGCGTCGTGTGTTAACTAAAACTGGTTTTACTCTGATGTCTTTTGACTTGAGTTTTAAATAATAAGAATCTTGAAGTATTTCAAAAGAATTATGAATCATTTTTGAAAGAAGAGTAATACTTGGTTTTTAAACAAAAAGCTTAAGAGTTATACTAGCTTTATGGGAAGTTAAGTATAACGACTTAAGAAAGATAAAAGGAACGGTTTACTTATTTGTGTATGAAAGTCTTGTATTGATTTCTGAAAAGTGTAGTAAGATGGTTTGATAAGTAAACATGTTATGATGCTACGTGTGTTAGTGTCTTGTGATGTTGTGTAAGGGGGTTATTCTTGTTGTGCTTACGTTGTTAAACGTTAAGCCCGTTGTATTGTTATTATATCACATACCCCCTGACTTGATATGATGCCGAGGACTTGCCACGCCGATGCGAGGAATACCTCATGCGATGCAATGTGACTATGATTCGAGAATACCTCACGCGATGCGTGTGACCATGCGGGTGCGGGAGTTCGGGATGATCACTCGGTGTATTACGATCGCGAGGTATACCTCATGCGATGCAATGACTATGATTCGAGGAATACCTCATGCGATGCAGGTGACTATGCGGTGCGGAGTCGAGAGGATGCAGCGTTAGCTACCCCGTCACGAGAATACCTCATGCGGAGTGCATGTGACCTATGCGGCTGCGGGAGTTCGAGATTAGGCACGCATAATGATACTATAGGCGATTGGCCTTGCCGATCATTAGCGGCCTAGAAAAGACGATTCATTATATCTATTTTTGCTCTTGCATCTTTGTGGCACTATGCGGTTGAAGCTAGTTGTATTTATAAATGGTTCTAAAATACTTTGATTTCATTTGATACTTCTGATTTCACATACTTGGTACTGTTGTCTTGACCTCCTTAGAAGTGCGTTCAAATGCAGGTAAGGAAGCAGGTGGTAGATCCTCATTCTTAGGATCTTTTGCTCTGGTGTCAGGAGCTCCATTTCTCCGGAGGCTCGACTTTTGGGTACGACTCTCCCTGGTGTTGTAGGTATTTTGTACATTCAGGGTATGGCGGGGCCCTGTCCCGCCATAGTTGTTTACTTCCTTAGAGGTCTGTAGTCCTGTTGTAAAGTTGGGATGCAACTGTTCACTCTTAATGTATATATATATGCCGAAAGGCAACTTTTTCTCAGATAAACTGTTTCTCATTTCATATTGTTTCATGTCTTGTTTTTATATTTCGTTGGTTACTCTGATGTATGCCTACTGGGGTGCCCGGGTAAGGCACCAATCACGGGCCCGGGATCGGGTCGTGACAAAATTGAATTGTAATCTCAAAGGCTAATCATGCTAGTTTCGGATTAGGGTTCCAATATCCATAACACTTATCAAACTTCAATATATACTTCTCATGCTTGCTAATATCCATAACTACAACAATAAGTAATCTTTAATTACTAAAACGACAAGATTGTTACCTTTATAAGCCCTTATAAAATTCCAAGATTCAAAGTCGCTCCTTAGCAATTCTTAGCTCCTTTCCTTTACGCTCCAATTCACTATTTGAAGCCTTTAGAAGTTCACAACCAACTTCTCTTCCATTTCCAATCAAAACTATGAAAACGACTTAGGTTTTCGCCTTGCGACTAACGTGAAAACGTCACTTTTCTGAGATCTTTCTACTGAGATATCCTTACAATACCCTTAGGGACCTTGGGTTAAAGTATTGTGAATAATGAACCATAATTGCAAAAAACATTTGTGTGGGAAACCTCAAACCCGAGAGCTCACAAGTGAAGAACAAGGTCTTGAAATTTTTCTAAGTGTTGGAGCTAAGTCTTGCAACTAGTGTATTATATATAACACAATGGAGGGCTTGTATTACAACATATGTGTGGCTAGGATGAAGAATAATTAATATCTACACAAGTGGGCAAGTTGACTAAGTCAATTATCTCAAGCTTTGCAAGACTTGATCATCTACATTGGTCAATGACCTTAATACCCTTGGTCCTATTCGTGCAAGACCATGTGGGGGTGACACGTGTCGCCCTCCCATTCGTCCATAAAATTTCGTAACCCTCGTGGGCCCCACAAAAAGTAAAATTTCTCGGGTGGGCCCTACGTGACCAAATCCGTAAAAATAAATTTCCATAATGATAATAAGTTTCATACTCTTCAAATAATGCATTTTGAGAATCTAATTCTCATCAACAAACATTTTTCCTTTCCGAAGATTTTCCTTCGGAAAAATAATTCTTTCTTTCGTACCAATTTTTCCAAGTCTTGTGTTCTCGCATCCATTCTCTTAAACATGTCCTTGAATTACGGGGTGTAACAACAGTTTTATATTAATTATGGGGCAGAATTTTACACGTCCTGTTAGGCGTGTAATCCCCTTTGAAATCTGAATTGTTGAGCCTTAAATGTGGCATTTGGTTATTGATTTTCGGGCCTTGAAAAAGGTGGAAAGGTACGTAGAAACAAAGGAAGTGCTGCCCGATTTTCCGTAGAATTAAGAGTCTTTATACTTAGGAATATTCTACGTTGAAAGCTAGTAGTTGATGGACGTATTATGTTCATTATAGGTTGACATTATACGTGCGGCGTATTCAACTTGGCAAGTGGATTGAGCCGGAGAGGTATGTGGAACTTTTCTTATCTCTTGAGCATGAGTAGCTATAAATGTATAGTACGGTGGACGTACGAGATTTAAATGAATTTAATTTCATTTGCTACCCTTGACTTGTTTAAGAATGTCCAAGTTGGTTGAGTTAGAGAATTAACTCACTTGTTTTAAAGGTTAAAATATCTTAGTTTCTAAAGAATAAAGTTAGTATAACGGCTTTATGGGAAGTTGGTTATAACAACTTTATGGGAAGTTAAAAGAATGATTTATTCTAATAAGGTAAACAAAGATTTCTTGACTTGGAAATGTATAGAATACTTGGTTTGGAAAGTATTGATTACTTGAACTATTCTAAAGTTAAGAAACTTGATTTCTAAAGTTAAGAGACTTGAAGTATTCTGAAAGTTATGAAACTTGATTTGAAAGTATATGATACTTGGTTTTAAAAGTATAAGTCTCTTGGTTTAAAAAAAATGTAATTGTCTAAAACATAAAGAGTTATAACGGCTTTATGAAAAGTTAGTTATAACGACTTTATGGAAAGTTAAGAGAGTGTCTACTTGATTTATAGGCATGAGTTGCCTAGGTTGTGAATGTAGAAGTTACTTAGTGTCAAATCCTTGAAATGAATTTCTAAAGGTGTAGTAACTTGTTTTGAAAAGTAGACAAGTCTTGATACTACGGGTGTTAATATCTTGGGGTTTTTATATAAAAAAAGGTTTTTTTTTAAAGGAACGGAAGTACGTAGTACTTTGGGTTAAATTTCCGGATTTCTAATAACATGATAGTGCCTTAAGTTAAATAAAATGAGAGTGCATGATAATTAAGGCTAATAAGAAGTTAGGGGATGTCTTAACTTGCTTATGATAATTATGATAAGCCTGTGATGCTTATGTTATGTATGATAAGCCGGTGGTGCTTATGTTATGTATGATAGCCGGTTATGCTAGTGATGTATTGTTCATTACGGGGTCATTCCCGGGCTTGTTGCATTGCATATTAGTGGATTTTCTCCCCACGATGCGAGGAATACCTCGCGCAGTCATGCAGGGCTCATGCGGGTGAAATAGTCCCGTGCGGGCGGACCGATCTATGTGAGAGATTACCTCATGCGGGTCCATCGACCTATGCGGCGGATAGAGTCTATGCGAGAAATTACCTCAAGCGGGTCCATCTGGCTTTATCGGGTGAAATAGTCGAGAGTAGGATTGCGAGAATGATACTACGGGCGGATGACCTAGGTTAATCATGAGCCTTGTTTTAAAGCCGTGAAAGTTTATTCTTGTCCACTCATTGTTAGTAAGGCATAGTGTCTTGTTAATGTGGTTATCATACATGTCCCTGACTTTATTTTAGACTATTATGATTTCATTCTGATCTTTCGATTCGCATACTTGGTACTGTTGTATTGACCTCGCCCGGCTGCGTTAAATCTGCATGAGATAGAGTTATCTGAGTTCTTGATCCTCACTCTTAGGATCACTGTTCAGCTGTTGAGAAGCTCAATTACTCCGGAGGCTTATCTTTGATTCAGATCCCTGGTATTGTCGGTTGTTGTACATTCAGGTGTATGGCGGGGCCCTGTTCCGTCACAGTTGTTATGTAAAAATTCTTAGAGGTCTGTAGTCATATCTTGTGGATTGGGTTGTAAATAAAAAAAGAGGTAACTGTTTTTTGGGTTATGTGTATACTTTTGGAAGGTGGCCTTATCGGATAACCTATTATTTATTCCTTTTTGAGTTGTATGTATGTTTCTGTTATACCCCGTAGTTCCAGGGTATGTATGCGAGGACGTACGTACGAGAATACGACATTAAAAATTGGAAAGGAAGAAAGATGTGGTTTTTCTACGGAAAAGTTTCCGGATTTCGTGAAGGAAAAAGGTTCGTTAATGGGAATTGGATTCCCAGATTTGGTATTCGGACTTCTTAGAATATTTGAGAATTATGGAATTTTATTTCCGGAATTGGTCACGTGGGGCCACTGGAGAAATTTACTGCTTTGTGGGCCACTTTGCTTTTGAGATTTTGGCCATTATGGATATTTTCGGAGATGAAATATTTTGGGCCAGTAGGAGGCGACACGTGTCACCCCCTGGGTGGCCTTGGGGCCGAAATTATGTGCCAAGTGGCGAGCATGTGGCCTTGTCTTGCAAGATATTATAGTGTGGACAAGTGGCTTGAGGGACCCACACACACTTGGCCCCAATCTCCACCCCACACTTGCCTTCCTCCTAGCCCTTGGGTGTCCTATCTATACACTACTAGTTGATGAAATCTTCCACACTTAACCATTTGAGACTTGAAAAACCCTCACTCTCCGCTTCATTTGTTGCTCGCGTTTTTGGGCCTCGTCTTGACCTAAATTTGTCCAACAATTCTTAAACTCTCAAGTGTTCTTCCCTAAGGTGTTAGGAAGATTGTGTACCAAGAGTTGGAAAAGATTTCACACCCCAACCTCTATTTGTTGCCTTGGCGAAAGTTTTCATCTTTGAAACCTAAGTGTTCTTCACTTTTTGGAGTTAGTTCTTGAAGAGAAGTTGGTTAGGAGCTTACATGGGTTGCTTGTAGCGGATTGGGCGTAAAGATTTGGAGCTAAGACTTGCTTGGAGCGACTTTAAGAACTTGGATATTCTTGGGCTTTTGAGGTAGTGAAACTTAAACCTCTTTGTGAATTAGTTATTATACATATATTATAAGTATATTATGGATTATATAATATATGGAGTAAAGTTTGGAAGGATTTGGATCTTGTTAAGTTGCTAAAATGGAAATTGTCAAGAAAGCCACAAAATGGTAAAAAAATTATCTTACTTGCTAAGAAGATAATAACAAAGTAACTATAAATTATATTAAGATGGAATATAAGTTGGATGACTAATAAAGTAAGTGGATAAGTAAAATGGAAAAAGTTCCAAGGACCCCAACTTAAGAAGTATTTACTTTGGTGTATTTACTTTGAATGTATTTACTTTGGGTATTTACATTGGTTTGTATTTACATTTCATTAAGGGAAGATTGTTCAATCGCGTTCCGTTTGGCGTGTGATCCACTTTTTAATTATTGTATTGTTATGGCGTGATAGTAAACGCGTTACGGTTGGCGTGTAATCCCCTTCTTTTACTTATTGTTATTATGAAGGCGTGATAGTAAACTGCGTTACCGTTTGGGCGTGTAATCCCCTTCTTTATGTTGTTTAAATTATTACGCCTTATATATGGCATATAATTACGGTTATTCGGGCCTTGGAGAAAAATGGAAAAGTAAGTAAAAGCGGGAAGTCTTGCCCATTTTCCGTAGAATTAGAGGGCTTTTATTGGTATAAGTCTTCAATGGTAAGAAAGGTTTGATAGAAGTACTAGGACCATTTTAGGAGTGGAGTACTACGTGTGGCGTGATTTACTTGGCTTAAGGAGTAGCCGACGGGTTGAAGTACTTGGAGCGTTTTGCTATTTGTCGATAATCGTCGCGAGGTATGTGAACCTCTTCCTATCTTTTCTAGCATGATTGTTGTGAACTATGTAGTACGGTAGACGTACGTGTGCTAAACGAGTTTTGGTTGGTTTAAAACATAAGGTGTTATAATAACTTTATGGGAAGTTAGTTATAACGACTTTATGTAGGTAAAAGAATGGTTTATTGATTTTAGAAGTTAAGAGACTTGATCTTAAAAGATAAGAGACTTAACTTATAAATGACGTTTTATGAAATGTTAAGGACTATGAATTTTGTTAAAAAGTTGTGAAACCTCATTCGTGAGTAATGAGTACTTGGCTTTTAAAGAATAATGTTTTACTGATTTCGGAAATGAGAATAAGTATCGAACAAACCATTGCAGCGTTAATGTTATACCCCGTATTTCCAGAGTATGTACGTGTGGGCGTACGTAGAAATTTGAACTTGTATTAAGGCTTGGCCGAATTAATTTTGTTCACAACACCCGTTTAGAGTCGTTTTTCGACTAAGCGTTTTCCACGACTTTCGTAGGGAATTTCGGCTATGTCATTTTAATTTTTGCGGATTTTTTGAGAGGCGAAGCGTGTTGGACCAACAAGAGGCGCCACTTGGCACCTCTCATTGGTGGACTTCAAATGCGTCCGTTGGGACGAAAATGGCTAAGCTTGGCACGTTTTGTGCCTTGGCACAAAGTCAAGGGTAGGTAGGATATTTGTGTTTGGTAAATCCTGGCCTACACTTGCCTAACACGTGGATTGATCTTGGCCTTTGGTTGGCCGTCCTTGACCTATAAATACCCCTCCTTTGATGAACTTCTTCATCGAAAAATATTCTAAGTGTTAAAATCCCTCCTCTCCCTTACAGGGTTCTCGTCCAAAAGCCTTCCCCCTCGCGAGAGTTCCCCACAGTGGGGTAGGCCGAGGTATACCCCCTCCTTGGGGTGCTAGCCGTGGGGTACCCCCCCTAGTTGTTTCCGTATAATACCACTCTCTTGGTAGAAATACTCTCAAAAGTATTGTTATAATGCCCAATTTCCTTAGCCAATACCTTGTAGTATTCTAAGGTTATACCTTTACAAAAGCCCGGATATACTATTATACTTCCGTCGGTCACAAACCGAAACCACAGGGAAATCTCCATAGTCAGTTGGAGTATTGTGTAAGTTGGTTAGAACTTCTAAGGGTGGTTTAGAGCGGGTTGGGCGCTCGGAGTTGGAGCTAAACGATTGCCGGGATCGACTTTAAGCTAGGATAATTATGGGCTTATCGAGGTAATTATCTTGTCCTCTATTGTAATTGGAAATTACATGATTGTGAATATATAGTTGAAGTATACTATATATTAGAAAACGTAGTTATTGGCGATGTCTTTTGACTTAAGCTGAATAATACTTACTGCAATGTCTTGCGACTTAAGCTGAATTTAAAGAGAATCTTGCTGTAATTACATAGGGTTGTATTACTGTGAGACTTGTGTAGTAGTGCAGTGGAGTAGAATTGTACCCGTTAGGGTTAGATGTATAACCCCACGGTTGGCTTGGTAGCCGGCCTCGTTAGAGAGGAGATTTCTGTTTGTTGGGGAGAGTCTTTGCGAATTTTCGGTAGAATGTTCTGCGATGAGATCTAAATGTTAATAAAGCGCCTTGTGGCCTTATAGGTTGAAGTACTATGCGTGGCGCGATCTACTTGGCTTAGGGAGTAGCCGTGGTTTGAGGTACTTGGGCGTTTTGCTATTTAGTCGATAATCGTCGCGAGGTATGTGAACCTCTTCCTATCTCTTCTAGCGTGATATGTGTGAACTATGTAGTGCGGTGAGCGTATGTGCTAAATGTATGTGATTGGGTTAAAACATAAAGTGTTATAACGACTTTATGGGAAGTTAGTTATAACGACTTTATGTTGGTAAGAAAATACATGTGGTTTTAAAAGTCTTGATGTGAACTATAAGCGGCTTGTTATGTGTTAATAAAGAACTTGAAGTATTTCAAAAGATTTTTGAATCATTTTGAAAGAAGAAGTAATACTTGGTTTTGAAAAACTTAAGAGTTATACTAGCTTTATGGGAAGTTAGGTATAGCGGCTTAAGAATGTTTTCTTGATTTGAATCGAATGTATCGACAAACCACTGCAGCGTTAATAAAAGGAAATGCTTTTGACTAAATAAGTATTATTAAAACCAGTAGAAACTTCCATCTGCATAGAAGCTAAGATGAGACAAAATGATATTTCTAGATCATGTTCTTTGTAATAAGATTGTTATAAACAAGAATATCCTACTCACATATAAGACTTATGTTTCTCAGATAGTTTTAAGGAGAATTATATTCTCAAATGAATAAGACTATGAACTACGAAACCTTTCTAATATGAGAAACTTGAACATTGGAAACTAGGCAAACTTGATCATTGGAAAAGAATGTTGCTACTTGATTTTACAAAGAGAAGTAATTGATTTACTTTAAAAGGATAGTCACTCTATTTTATACTACGGGTATTGTGTGACATTGTGAAAGTAACGATATCTTTTAAAGAGTTAATGTATGAAGTACTTTGGGGATAAAACCCGATCTTGTTAATCATATAGTAGAAGGTACCTTGTGTGAACAACTGATTGTATTGGTTTGTGATAGCCTTGTAATACTTTCTTGATTGCTTTGATAAGTAAGCGTGTTGGGATCTACGTGTGTTAGTATCTTGTGAGGTTTGTGTGAAGGGTTTCCCTTGATTTTGCTTATTAACTATCGATCGTTATGATAGTATTGTGGCATTCATCTCTTGAGATGATTAGGGTTAAAGCGCCCTCCGTCACGGGGTAGACTCGGTGGTCGATGGACCTATGATTCGAGAATACCTCATGCAGTCCCGGGCCTATCGCGAGCTCGAGAGTTCGAGGTTAGTATCGTCCTTTATGGGCATGCGGTCCGTGTGGCCATGATTGCGAAGTCGGGGCGATCTTGGGAGTAGCTACCCTCGATGCGGGAATACCTCATGCGGGCGATGAGATTGGCCTATCGCGGGCTGCGGGAGTTCGGGGTTAGACGCGTACATTGATCTGCGGGCAAGTGGCGGCTTGATCATGTGACGGTCTGACAGATCTTATAATCTGATTCGCGACCTTGTTAGTGCGTGGGTTTTAGTAGTCGGCTATGCGCCGTACTTACCGTCTGATTTTATTATGACACAGTGGGACACGGTGTTCATGTGTGTTCCTTGGTGCTTTTATATCATAGGCTGCGATGAGGAAGGTATTCCACGCATGATTGATGTTGTGGGCACGAGACCCATTGTTATACTTGAGTGATGACTTGAGGCGTGAGTCCACGACTTGACATGGCTTTGTTGTAAGCGTAGTTTGGTTATCATACATGTCTCCGCTTTATATATCGCTATGATTTCATTTCTGATATGTATTTTGATTTCACATACTCAATTTTTGTTATCGACCTCGCCCGAAGCTGCGTTCATCTGCGAGTTGAGGTACACCAGTCGTTGATTCTCGCTCTTAGGGTCACAGTTCAGCGTGTGGGAAGCTCCGTTCCTCCGGAGGCTTATCTTGGTATAGTCCCCTGTGGTTGTAGGTGCTTACATTCAGGGGTATGGCGGGAACACATCCCGCCATTGTTGTCGTATCATTTCTTAGAAGTGCATGTAATCTTTGTGTGGCGGGGTTTGTAAAAAGGATTAAAGCGTTCATTTGTAAAAGTTGTTATTTATATATCTTAGAAAGGCAAGTTTTCCTCAGATTACTGTTTTGTACTTCACTTGTTTCATGTATGTGTTTTATGTTCCGCTGATTACTCTGATGTTGTGTCACTAGGGTGCCCGGGGTAAGGCACCAGTCACGGGCCCGGGTTTGGGTCGTGACAGTATTGACTAATTAATTATATTAAAACCAGTAGAAACCTCCATCTGCATAGAAGCTAAGATAAGACAAAATTGTATTACATTTCCTAGATCATGGCTGCTTTAATAAGATGGTTATAAACAAGAACAAGCTACTCACACATAAGGCATATGTTACTCAATTGTTTTAAAATGAGATTACGTTAAGTGATTAAGACTATGATCTATGGAATCTTTCGAAAATAAGAGACTTGAGCATTTGAAATTAGGCAAACTTGAACTTTTGGAAAAGAATATTGTTACTTGATTTTAATAAGGAAAGTGTTTTGGTTTACTTATAAATGTTAGTCACTCTATGTTAATACTACGGGTATCGGGTGACCTTTGTAAAAGAAATGGATCTTTTAAAAGAATTTAACGTATGTAGTACTTTGGGGTTAAAACCCGGACTTTGACATAAAATGAAAGTACCTTGAGTTGTGTGTAACTTGCCTATGTTTGCGTGTGATAGCCTTGTTGTGCAAGTCTTGTATTTCTATACGCGCGTCTCGATGGAGGGTCGGCTGATTGGTTGTGAACGATTCCTATCGAGTCCCGTGAGATGGGCGAGACACGTATTCCATACGATTCTATCGAGTCCCGTGAGATGGGCGAGACATGTATTCCATACGATTCTATCGAGTCCCATGAGATGGGCCGAGACATGTATTCCATACGATTCTATCGAGTCCCGTGAGATGGGCCGACATGTGTTCCACGATTCTTATCGAGTCCCGTAGGATGGGCCGAGACATGTATTCCACGATTCCACCTCGAGTCCCGTGGGATGGGCGAGACATGTTATACGTATCATACGATTTATACCTAGGCTGCGCGGTGAGGAAGGAGTTCCACGGGCATGAGGATGACTTGAGGTGTGAGTCCACGACTTGACATGACTACTTTTATGTTGTAAAGCGTAGTTTGGCTATCATACATGTCTCTTGTTTTATATAGTATCATGATTTCATCTACTGATATTTCGATTTCACATACTTGGTACTGTTGTCTTGACCTCGCCCGGGCTGCGTTCATCTGCAGTAAGTACATCGGTTGTGGATCCTCGCTCATGAGATCACAGTTCGTATTAGGAAGCCGTTTCTCGGAGGCTTATCTTATGGCATGTTACCACAGTCAGCAGGTTCTTGTACATTCGGGGTATGGCGGGCCCTGTCCGTCATAGTTTTGTCACTTTCTTAGAAGTGCAGTAATCTTGTGTGGCGGGGTTGTAAAGGATGTAGCTATTCGGTCTGTATTTATGCAAGAAGGCAACATTTTGGTTGCTTTGTTTTTATCATATCTCTTGTTTCATGTTTTTATTTCCGCTGATTTTCTCTGATGTTGTATCACTAGGGTGCTCGGGGTAAGGCACGATCCACGGGCCGGTTGGTCGTGTGATTTCGCTACTATTCTCGATGTATACTTGTAAAGGTACCCGGTGAGAACGATCGCGGGCTCGGGGTCGAGTCGTGACATGTACTGGTAGTTTGATTATCATACTTGGCTCCTGTTATCTTTTGGACTGTTATGATCTCATTTACAGTACTTATTGTTTCACATACTTGGTACATTTTTTGTACTGAACCCCTTTCCTCGAAGTGCATTTCATCCGCATGAAGTGTAGTTACAGTTTGTTGATCCTCGCTCTTAGGATCTCTACTCAGTTATTGAGGAAGCTCCATTATTTCGGAGGCTTGTCTTTTTGGTACAGATCCCTGTTATTGTAGGCTTATGTACATTCAGGGGTACGGCGGGGCCCTGTCCCGTCATAGTTTATTGTCCAAACTCTTAGAGGTCTGTATTCATATGTGGGCTGGACTTGCGGGAGTTGTATATACTGTTGGCCATTTGTACTACTGTATTGTCGGGTTATTCCCCTTTATATATAGCGGCAGTCTCATCGGCTTGCCTTGTTGCTACATATACAGTTTTTCATTTATTATTTGGCCTATGTCTTGTATGGGATGTGAGGGTATAAGGGGGGGTGCCCAGGTAGGGCACCAGTCGCGGGCCCGGGGTTCGGGTCGTGACAGCACAGTTGGATCTGGTATTTTGATTATCATACTTGGCTCCTATTATCTTTTGTACTGTTATGATCTCATTTACAGTACTTGTTACACCCCGTATTTTCAGGATATGTTTTAAGAACGTAAGTAAGAACTCACAAGTGTTAAGATTTGAGACTTGTAAAAATATTATCGGAATTTTGGAATTTTTCGGAAAACGTAATATTGTGACGAATGGGAGGGCGACACGTCTCACCCCCCCCCCCCCCCCTTATGTTATCTTGGACGATTTTAAGCTTGGACACAATGGTCATTTGACCCTTGTTTAGAAGACAAGTCTTGCTAGTAGTCAAGCTTGAGTTCCTTGACTAAGTCAAAGGTCCCACTAGTCTTGATATTTTATAAGAGATCATCCCAACCACCCAATTGTTTGCATCTTGACCCAACATTGCACTATATAATACTAGTAGTAGTAGACAAGCTTAAACACTTAGAAAATTTTTACAAAAAATTGGATGAACCACTATGAAGCTCTCGGCTTCATGACCTTTGAGAAGAAAAAAATTGTGTTTCTTGTCCAATAAGCTCCACACTTTAAACCAAGGTTCCTAAGTGTATAGTGAGTGTATCTCAATAGAAAAATCTCGGAAAAAGATAGTTTTCGGATTAGTCGCAAAGTGAAAACCTAGTGGCTTTCTAGGTTTTGGATTGGAGGTTTGAAGGAAAGTTGTTGATGTGGTTCTAAGGGTCTCAAGGAGCGGATTGAGGTGTCTTGATGAGGCTCTAGGTTGCTAAGGAGCAACCGGTTTTGAAGATTGGATTACAATTCGTTGAGGTATAATCTTGTTCTTTGAAAGTGTTCTGAGATTATTTATATTGTTGTTGTTAGCTTTACATGTTGCTAGCATGAAGTTGTTAAGTTGAAGTTTATAAGTATTATGGATTACTTGTAGCTTAAGTTCGAAATGAAAGTAAGTCATGTTAAGTTGGAATACAATTTGATCGTTATTAGAATCGTCGCATGTAATTGACTTGAAGATTATAGTAGTTATAATTGGTTGCGACTAGATATCATGTTATGCTACCAATTTAGATGGAAATGGAAATTGGATAAGAATTGGTATTGTTGAACTCAAAGTGGCCGAATTTGTACTTATAGTTTGTAATAGTTTGTTTTCATTTGTATCGAACTACCTTATAGATTGTGGTGAGCCAATTGGGGCTGTTTGGTTATTGTATTCGGCCTTGAAAAGGTGGCAAAGTAAGTAGAAACAAAGGAGGTCTTTGTCAGATTTTCCGTAGAATTTAGTGACTTAGCACTTAGAATATTCTACGTTTGAAATAAGAGGTTAATGGACGTATGTGACCATTATAGGTTGAAGTAGTAAGTATAGCGTATCTACTTGAAGAATGGAATAGCTCAAGGTTGAAGTACTTTGGAGCATTTTGCTACTTGTCGACAATCATCGCGGTATGTGAACCTCTTCCTTCCTTTGGCATGATTCTATGTATGGAATATACCGTGGTATCATTTCATGTTTCTGTTACTCTTGGAAGTTAAGAGGTAGTTGTGTGATCTACTCTGTAGAACTTTTCCTATCTTTGAGCATGACTAGTTGCACGTATGTAGTGCGGTGAGCGTCTGACACCTTGATATCCTTTACTAGTTTGTGAATAGCCAAGTCGGGTGAGTTGGGAGATTTACTCACTTCTTTGAAAGTATAAGGGATGTCTTAAGTTTTATTAAAGTTAAGGGACTTGAGGAGTTTTAAAGTATGTGATACTTGTTCCGTTTTAAACATATAAGTCCCTTGGATAGGAAATTGTTTTTGGCTAAGGTATAAAGTGAATATAACGGCTTTATGGGAAGTTAGTTATATTTGCTTTATGGAAAGATAAATGACTTGATTTTAGTGAAAAGGCAACTTGTTTTTAAGGCATCAATTGCCTAAGGTTTTATAATAAAATGAGTCACTTGCTTCCTAAAGGTTAAGAGGCTAATTGTATTTTTGAAAGTTATGAGAATTGATTTGAAAGTATATAATACTTGGTTTCAAAAAAGTAGAAGTCTCTTGGTTATAAAAGGAACGTATTGGTCTAAACCATAAAGGGTTATAACGACTTTATGGGAAGTTGGTTATAACGGCTTTTATGGAAGGTTAAGAGAATGGTTTTCTCTAAAGTAATAAAAGAATTAACTTGTGTTAAGGAAGGGCAAATTGTTTTAAAGGTACCAATTGCTTAAGGTCGTTAATAAAGAAGTCACTTGATTTAGAAGTTCTGTAATTGTATTTCTAAAAGGTATTGTGACTTGTCTTGAAATGGTGGATAGGACTTGATACTACGGTGGTTAGTATCGGGGAAGTTTTATTTGGAAAGGAGTCTTTTGAAAAGAATGTACGTACGTAGTACTTTGATTTGTTAAATGAGAATTATTCTATTTGTGCCTTGATTAGTACTTTGGCTTGATTAATTGAGAATTAGTCTAAGTGTGCCTTGATAAGTACTTTGACTTGTTAATTGAGAATTAGCCTATGTGTGCTGGTGATAGCCTTTGAGTGCAAGTATTATGTTTTATTACGTTGTCGCGACTCTCGGTGGGAGAAGGTGTCTTGTTGTAAGTACTTGGACATACCGGTGATGTGGGATTCCACGTATGCTTAGATTAATTGTAGTACTTGGGTTAAATTCCCGGATTTTTATAAAAAGACATGTTAGTGCCTTAGGTAAACTAAAATGAGAGTGTATAGGAATAAGAATAGTAAGAAGTTAGGGGTTTCTTAACTTGCTTATATATTGTATGATAAGCCGGTAGTGCTTATGATATGTGTGCTAGCCGAATTTGTGCTAGTGGTATATTATTCGTTGCGGGGTCATTCCCCGGGTTTGTGGCATTGCATATTTCCGTGGATTTGCTACCCACGATGCGAGGAATACCTCATGCGAGTCCGTAGGGCTTATGCGGGTGAAATAGTCCCATGCGGGCGGGTCCAGCCTATGCGAGGAATACCTCATGCGAGTCCGTAAGGGCTTATGCGGGTGAAATAGTCCCGTGCGAGGAATACCTCATGCGAGTCCGTAAGGGCTTATGCAGTGAAATAGTCCCGTCACGAGGAATGCCTCGTGCGGGTCCACGCGATCTATGCGGGTGAAATAGTCGGGAATAGGATTGTAATGATCTGCGGGCGGATGGTCTGCTTTGATCGTGAGCTTTTCCTACTTTATATTGTAAGTATACCTATTTACTTTCATTGTTAGTAAGGCACGATGTCTTTGTTAATTGAGTTATCATACATGTCTCGATTGTACACGCTTGATATTAGTGTGACTTAATCGCGTCCCAGATTGGGCCGGGTAGTAAATGTGCCCTCCTTTAAGGGCCGGATTATACGTATGAAAGATAAGTAGGTTATATAGAAATGAACTTAATGATTTTTCCTAATCCTGTGCGTAAGAATGTGGCTATAACCTTTATGGAAAATGGGAAAAGATATTTATGTGAAATTAAGTTCATAAGTGGTAATGACACGGCATGATCTGGTATGTATTTTTTTTATATACTTGTCATTCTTTTGTACAGTTATGATTTGTTTACTGTACGTTATTTCTGTTCCATATTAAATTTTGTTGTATGCGACCCCGCCCGAAGTGCGTTAAATGCCGCGAGTTTAGGTACCTGTGTTGGTGATCCTTGCTCTTAGGATCTTGGTTGATCTTTGAGAAAGCTCCATTTGCTCGGAGGCTTAGCTCTTGTACGGTTTTCCCGAGGTAGTAGATTCATGTATATTCGTGGTATGGCGGGGCCCGTCCACGCTTGTTATGTTAAAAACTCTTGAGGTGCGTAGTCACATATCGTGGGTCGATTTGTAAAGAAAAGAGACAACCGCGGTTGTATATATTATGTCGGGAAGGTAGCCTATCGGCTAACTTGTTATTTTATACATGTTTATTTTTAAAGTTTCATGTATGTTCGCTGATTTTCTACGATGTATACGTAAGTGCCCGGTAGTGACCTGGTCGCGAGCAGGTCGGGTCGTGACAGTACTTATTGTTTACATACTTGGTACATTATTGTACTGACCCCCTTCTCTGGGGGCTGCGTTCATGCTCGCAGGTATAGATACTCAGTTTGGTGATTCTCGAGCTTAGGATCCTTGCCCAGCTTTTTGAGATAGCTCCACTGTTTCGGAGCCTATCATTTTGGTACAGATCTTTGATTATAGGCTTATGTATATTCATGGGTACGGCGGGGCCTTGTCCCGTCACATTTCATTATCAAACTCTTGAAAGTGCAGAAGCGGTATGAGTGGTAAATGTGTATTTGAACATGTATATGTTGTAGTTCGTTTTGGACATATTCTGTATATAGTAGCAGCCTTGTCGGCTTGCCTATTTTTATAAAAATGAGTTACTATTACAGTTCAGAGGACAATATATCTTTGTTATATGGCGTTACGAGTCTCAGTCGGGTATATATGATGTATGAGTATAAGGGTGCCCAGGTAGGGCACCAGTCATGGCCCGTCGATTCGGGTCGTGACAATCTCTTATCGGGAGTAATCGTTCCTTCATCAGTTATACAATGTAAAGGCACGGATGACGGTGTCTGGACATATCTGTCGCAAACATAAGACCGTATGGCAGTTAATCGGGTGACACATCTGTGATTACTAATCAAAGGATATAACGAACCCTTTAATTAAGGGATTACCCAAAGATCAAAAGTTACGTGCATGCAGGTAAATGTGCCTAAAGCCGATCACTAAGAATCGTCTGTGGACACAACCTTACTAACTGGAGATCCCAGGAATTAGGTTCAATGGTAAAACTAAGTCGTAAAAGTTCAGTGGAGAGCTTCGGTGGAAGCAAGACCACTTCGGATAATGATTTCTACATAGAAACATTAATCCTAGGTCGTTCCCGTGATAGACATTATGTGCCATCTGCAGAGTGGGTAAATGTTAAGTTTCCAAAACATTTTATGATCCTCAACGTTTGAGGTTAGGTTTGCTAAAATTTTTAATGGTGTCTAACACTCGTGGAGTGGGGTATAGTGGAATACCTTGTAGGAGACCACCTATTTATGTGCGGTGGTACGCCACCGGATGACGCGCTTAAGAATCTAAGGCGTGTCCACGGCATGACGGATAAAACATTAAGAAGAACAGAATAAGAAAAGTTGTTGTGTTGGTATCATTGTCTTGGCTTACATTAAACACTGACGGTTCAAGACATCACATTCACCACGCAGTAAGTAAGTCCGATGGAATTCTACTATGGAAGGTTCAAAGTCACGACTACCTATCCAGATGCAACATCGATACGCCGAAAGATTGCTAGAAAAACACCTTGTGAGTGCGCCAAAATCTCTTTCAAGAGAGGATTGTTGGAAATTTACTAAATGTGGAAATAAGTTTAACCCATTATTTATACCTCGAACAATTGAGGTCTCGCGCGTCAGCGTCGTTTTCCACACACGTGCACACATAGTGTCAAGTATCGTAAATTTCATTAGTGAAATAGATATTGGTACGTAAATGAAATGTTTGAGACATAGAATGATGGACGATTATTGGCCAAATGGCGTGTGTTCCACGTTGGTAAATGAAGGAAGAAATGTACGATGTGTATAAAATAAATCGAGTCAGAAATCACCGAAGTGTGAAGGGCATGGCGCCTCGGCAACCAGCGCGGCGCCTCGGCCAGCGGCGCTGCTGGCGATAAATCACGGAGTCACGGCGCGCGCTGAAGCGAAAAGTTTACGATTTTGGGTGGTTTGGGGCATTGATTCCCCACGAATTGGCACATGAATTCAGCTATTATTTGGCTGAATAACACCTCTCAATAAATGTCATTACATGATCATTGATTGTCATTAGTTCTAGATGAGAGGAAATCTTACACACACTATAAATTGAGGCTCTTGGCTCAATTGTAGAACACACATCATTTTTGTATAGTTCAGATTTTTCTGAACTTCTTCCTCTCTAGCATATCTTTCATACACTCAAAGGTTCTTCATTGACTTTCTACTGTCAGGAGAGGAGTGGAAGCTGCTCGAACGAATGTGAGAAGAGATGAAATGGGGCTTCAAGACACTTTAATCTTCCCGATAGGAGAGGAGCAACTCGACTGTAAGGAGAGATAAAGTATCGTCAGAGATGGCTTAGAACCAATAGTTCATTATCTAATGGATTTTTCCGTTCTAATACTCTATCCGAGAGTTATCAGTATTTATAAAATCCCACTAGAGCGCGATTCGCTTATCTGTTGAAAAGTACCATCCAGACAGTAAACCTTTAGGGCATATGACTAGTAAGGTAAATCAACCTATCGTATCGACGAGATGCAACAAGAAGAAAATTCACAGACTGACAGCGTCAGCTGGAAAGGGGCTTTTTCGGAGAAAATGAAAACTTGATTCATGTAAAACACTTGAGTTTTCTTTGCTCATTTGTTTAGTTGATGTTTTATCTTGAGAGACAGTTGCCCATATCGTAAAAAGATATATACGGGGCAATCATGTCTTAAGGACATAGTGAATATCACTCGACTCAACAGCGCCCTTGTAACACTAGCAGATTTAGTGTCTTTTAGTT
Organism: Przewalskia tangutica; assembly: GCA_029844215.1. Classification (NCBI taxonomy): domain Eukaryota; kingdom Viridiplantae; phylum Streptophyta; class Magnoliopsida; order Solanales; family Solanaceae; genus Przewalskia; species Przewalskia tangutica. Next base: position 2,242,795 of record JAQGDG010000029.1, read on the forward strand.
TCAGGTTATAAAAATCAAGAGGTTCGCTGAAATTGTAAGAAGATCCACGACTCAAGAACCAAGAAAGAAGATCAAGATCACAAGACTTGTTGTTGTTATCACAACTCTTGTTAGGTTTCAAGTCTGTTGTATTGTAAACCATTATAGTTTACTATTTCAAAGCATTAATAGTAGTTATATATTATTCCCGTACATCCATTGTGTAGTTAACACTTTGATCATTTTAGCTACTTTTTGGGTCATTTAGGTTTCAAATTCCTGGTGAAAGAATCTGACTGCTTCAATATTTAGGTCGCACCAAACTAACAGAAATGTTTGGAACCCCATTCATAAGGTCTATATAAGCCACATGAGTATTAGTTAACTCAAGAGACATCACTAAGAATTCAATCGCAGCGAGTCCTACAAGTAGTTTTAGGTATGTCCTTTATTTTTGAAACATTGTTTGATTATGAGTTAGAATGATTCTTTTGGTCAGTTTTTAAAGATAGTTTTTTTTAATTTGAAAAATTGATTTTAAAGAAAAGTAATAATTGATGGATGTAGCGACCGTGAAGATTTCAGTGTTCTCATCATCAAAGATTCAAGATTTTGACCATGTATTCATCTTTTGAGGTGTAACTGTAAACCAACATTACAGCTTCTAGGCATAACAGCGAGAGAGAGAAGCTATAAAAGGTAAAGCTGACTAGTCGCTAAAGTGGACAAAAACTCCAAGCAGACAAAGATAAAGCACTAGAGACAAGTTCCGGCACTACAAAAAAAATTGTCAATAATATTTTTATTGTCTATGTGTTATATTGTTGTCAAAAATATTTTTTTGCACCATAAAAGTTATTGTGTGTCGTTGTAATAACTTTCAATGCGGAAAAAATTTCGTAACGATAAACTATTTTTCATTACCATTTATTTATATTTTTTAGTAATAAAATATTAATCTTTTATTGTTATTTATATTTTTTTGTAATAATATATTTATCTTTGCTAAAAAATTATTCACAATTATATACTTTCCTGTAGCATGAATGCATATATGTGCACTCAAATTTAGTCCTGTTTTAGGGACTGAAAGAAGATACAGAAAAGCAAAATTTGAATCCGAGGTGTTTGGCCAAGTGGTCATTACACTAAGGGTATTGCTGTCTTGGGTCTCGAGTTCGATTCGTGGCCAAGTGAGCCAAACAGCCTCATAAAAATCCTCCATTTGTTGGCTGCAAGCCTTGCAGCACCCACTCCGTGGGTCGGGATAGAGGTGGGGTTTCTTGTGTGTGGAGCCATGATGATGCGGTGGGGATGACTAGTATAAAAGTTTACCTCAAAGTTTTACGCGTGGATGTACATTCAGTTGGTTTGGTGTGATTAACAAAGAAAAGCAAAATTTGAAGAAAAAGTTTTCGTGAAGCACAGAGAATATAGTATACCTTTTTCACGAAAGTCCCTTCATCGTATATTGTGTCCCATGTTTGCAGGGGCATATATACTCAATAGCACTAGTCTCTCTTTTTCTCGTTTAGGTTCTACCATACATATATAGTACTACTCCCTACTTTACATTTAAAAGAGAAGAAAGCCATTTAGCTTTCCTGATATAACCTCTATCCTTTGTGAATTGGATTGGACCCCAAAAAAGAAAGCATTATCTTCTTTTCCCTACTTGACTTTCCAGATAGCAATATGCAAATTGAACATTCTCGGCTACTAGTGTTGGTTTTTCTATCCTTGTTGGTCGTCTCTGCAGAGAAAAACAACACAACGGTAGTTGACATGAAGAAGAAGAAACAACCAGAGGAAAAGCAAATAAATCACTATGTTGATGTGTTCTTTCAAAGCAAAAGGAGAGTGCCAAATGCATCAGACCCTCTTCATAATCGTTGATAAGGATATTGTGAATGAATGATGATTGACACCTCGTGAATTGCATATTTCATAGTGTCTTAAATTAAGACTTCTTAAAGCTTTACCGCTTTGCGTCTACTTTAGGACTTACTAGTAATAGGTAGTCAAATGCAATTCTTTTCTTGGGGGCAAAGGCGAATACAAAGATGTGTAAAGGCTTTTCTTTCTTTAATTATTGTGTTCTAAGACTTGAAGAAACTTTGGTCTATCTTCTTCAGTCACTTTTAATCTTTCTTTTAGACTTTTGGATTTTCCCATATTTTTCTAGGGTTGGCGATGGCGGGCGACCGATCCGTCAGGCCGAGCCAGGCACGATCCCGCTATTAAAAAAAAACGGGATCGGGGCTCGAACTGCGGGGCGGTATGGTCCCGCCGATCCGACCCGCCAGCCCCGATCCGCCCGATCCCGCCCGACCCAGCCCCGCTGGATTCGACCGCTGCGAGAAAATAGCCCGGTTTTACATTTGGCCATTGGACAACGACCATTTAGGCCTCCCAATCCCCTCTTATCGCGACGTTCGGTCAAGTGATGCCTACCCGCACCAGTAGTCATACATCGAGTAATCGGCGAATATAAAACAAGACATGAAACGATTTGTAAATGAGACACGGTTTATCGATGAAAAGCTTGCCTTTCGGCGTATATATATAAATAACCCGAGTTTTGCGATTACATCCCAAATGTACAATAGGACTACAGACCTCAGGAATGTAAACAACTATGGCGGGGCAGACCCGCCATACTATCTGCATAAAACTAATTACAACAGGAGAGCATACCCAAAAGTAGAGCCTCGGAGAAGATGGAGCTCACGGCACTAACGCAAAAGATCCTGGGATGCGGATCTAGCACTGCTTGCCTGCGCCTGCGGCATGAGCGCGGCCAGAGGTCGTCGATTACAATGTGTACTAAGTGAAGCGTAAAGTACTTAAATGAAAACATATCATTTTAAAAATCGGTTTACATATATGTATGAAACAACGAATGTAACCGCGCATAGTGCCGCATCATAAACGAGCAACAATAGGTAAGCTAATGAGGTCTTTTCTAGGCTGCGAATGATCGAGCGGGGCCAATTACCGTAGTATCACCATGCAATCCTAATCACGGACTCCGTGGTCGCGTAGGCCACTCGCGTAGGCGCGTAGGGTATATAACCGCGTCGGGTAGCTACTCCTCGGCGTCGTCACGGACTCGTAGTCGCATAGCCACGTAGGCGCGTGAGGTATAACCCGCACACTAACACCGGAACTCCCGTAGCTCGCATAGGTCCCTGGACCCGCGTAGGTATTCTCGAATCATGGTCCCGCATCGCTGAGTCTACCAGCGTGGAGGCGACAACCCGGTAATATGTCAAGAGGTAAGTGATATTACACTAACCTAACAGCTTATCGTTAAACAACATAATCATAACAAGAATACTCTCTTACACAAACGTTACAGACACTAACACACATAGCGTCATATCATGTCTACTTATCAAACCATCTTATTATTCTTTTCACAAATCAATATAAGTCTGTTATAACACATAGGTAAAGCCATTCCTTTTATCATTCTTAAGTGGTTATACCTAACTTCCCATAAAGCTAGTATAACTCTTAAGCTTCATTTAAAAACTAATTAGTTCTCTTACATTAAAAATGATTCGATAATCTTTTGAAATGCTTTGATCCTTATTATTCGGGCTTAAGTCGCGAGACATTCTGTAAGTATTATTCGAGCTTAAGTCGAAAGACATTGCCGTAGTTATTATTCGATTAACACATGGGCGTCTACTACTATATATTTTAAAAATATCATGCTTTAGGAAGAATCACATACCTTCTACAAAACCACCGCGAGTTGAATATGTCGCGAGAGAATCAACCTATAATAGTCGAACACGTCTATCAACGTCTAGACTACTCGCATGCGATTCTAAGCGAGAGGGTCCTTTATTCTACGGAAAATCGGGCGTGACTTCCCTACCGGTGAGCTACTCAAGTCTCTTGTGAAAGCAGTCCTAAGTAAGTATAGTTCAATTATTCTTCTTTTAAACCGCCTGCTGTGATAATTCAATTCTACGTAATATTCTTCTAAGTATTTAATACTTATTCTTATACTACTACGTTATGTATTCTCTAATACAAAAGAGGTTAGGATTATTTACCTCGGTAAACCCAATAATATCCTAGATAAAAGTCGATCAGAGCAAGGCTTAGCTCTAAGTTATGCGCTCAGATAGCTCTAGAAACCTTAGAAGTTCTTCACAACTTCTACTAAGTACTAAGGGGTTTGGGCTAGGGTATTTTGGGCATTATAACAATACTAGAAGGCAACTATTCTACCAAGGGAGGGGGGGTAGATTTCGGCTAGGCTGGGGGGGTAGCCTCGGCCAAACTTTACTCAAGGGGGGGGGGGGGGGAGGTGTTGGACGAAATTCTCACAAAGGGATAGGGGAGGATTTTTCAAGTCTTGGAAGTAATTTTGTGGATGAAGAACTCTTCATCACAAGAGGGGTATTTATAGGTCAAGGGATGGCCAACCAATGGCCAAGATTTAGCCAAGTGCTAGGCAAGTGTAAGGTCAAGATTAGGGCAAATGTCCTTGGCCAACTTGCACACAAAATATCCTACCAACTCCAAGACAAAATTGGACACTCCAATCGGCCATATTGACGCCTCAAGTCCATCAATTGGAGGGTGACAAGTGTCCCTCCCGTTTGTACAAAATGTTTCGTCTCTCGGAAAAATCCATAAAATTTAGAAATGACATAGCGGAATTTACCCTACGAAAGTGGAAGCGTTTAGTCGGAAAACTATTCGTTTTGTGAGTTGTGCCCAAAAAGCGTCGAGGCCTAAACTTTTAAGGCTAAACTTTTGACGTATTCTCTTACGTACATACTGCTGTAAATACGGTATAACATTCTCCTCTCTTAGAAACATTCGTCCGAATGTTCCTTCCCAAACAGATAACGATAAGGTTCTTCATAACTTAAGCAGTTTGCAAATGCCACACACGGCCACAAAACAACACTTAGGCATAAGCGATAATGAAAATTTACAAGTAGGAAAGTGAATTACGGAGGTGTGGGAATAGGTGAGATACTTCTGCCTCATGTCCTCCCGGCTTCCACGTCATCTCCTCACGAGCTCGTTCGCACAAGACTTTGTGGAAGCCACGTCCTTCGTCATGACGCTAACGACGATCGATTATCGCTATGGGAATCTCATACGATAACCCCTCGTCACTGGACATCGTCAATCGGGTGTACCCTAGATGGATCCGATACATCTCGCCGGCATAGATCGTGAAAAAGCGGATGCCTTTGCCTCCGGATCGGACGGCGGATCAACTCATGCAACCTTGCCTACCTGCGGACAATGCGAAGCGGCCCGATGTACCTTGGTGAGTTTCCCTTCTTCCGAATCTCATCACACCGCCGTGGTGACACGCTAGGAAAACCCAATCATGAACCTCGAACTCCGGATCACGGCGGCGATGATCTGCGTATGACTTCATCGACTCGGTGTCGCGAACCTCTCTGGATAAGTTTCACCTTATCCATCTGCTTGCACCAAATCTGGTCCCAATCGCACCTCGCCCACATCGAACCAACCTATAGGCGATCTGCACTTCCTCATACAAGGCCTCATAAGGCGCCATCCGAATCTTTGGAGTGGTAGCTATTATTGTACGCAAACTCAACTAGAGGCAAATGATCCTCCCGTACCCACGAAGTCGATAATACAGCTCGCAACATATCCTCAAGAGTGCGGATAGTGCGCTCGGCTTTGTCGTGCATGCGTGGATGGAATGCGATTGCTCGAGGCTCACTGCGTCCTAAACCTCTCTGGAAAGACCTCGAAGTTAGCGTAAAGCCAGGCTCCTGCATGCGATATGATCGAAATAGGGACTCCATGCGATCGACGATCTCTCGGATGTAAAGTCGGCATAATCCTCGGTAGAAAAAGTCGTCTGACGGAAGAAAGTGGGCTGATTTCGTCGACTGTCGACGATAACCCGTATAGAATCATGTCTCCTCCGAGTGCGAGGTAATCCTGTGATGAAGTCCATGTTGATTACCTCCCACTTCGGTCGGGATCTCTATCGTGCGCAAAACCACCGGGCCTCGTGCTCTACCTTCACTGCGACAACATGGGCGAGCTACGAACTCGCAACGTCCTCTTCAAGCCATCCCACAATACGGATCTAGGTCGTGGTACATTTTGGTCGACCACGGATGGATGAGTAATGCTTGTATTGTGTGCTTCCCCAAGAACCTGCCAAGTCCTGAAACATCTGGAACACACAACGCCCTCAAACCTTAGCACCCCATCGGTGCTACCTCAAGGACCCTTGCCCTCACGAAGAGGCGTATCACGATAACGTGTCAGCTCGATCTCGGTATTTGCCTCTTCACCTCGCCGGCGATGGAAGACTCGGCAACCTCACGAACTCGAACCACTGCTATCGAGAATCAATCAAGCGGACACGAGGCTCGCTAAGCGATGCAAATCATGAACTATGTCCTCCTCTCTAGCTGCACGTCGATAGGCTCCCGTCGACTACGACTAAGAGCATGCCACAACATTGGCCTTCCGGGTGATACGGGATATCAACATCGTAATCCTTAAGCAACTCTAACCACCGTCTGCATCGTAAGTTCGACTCCTCGATTGAAGATATCTTGGAGGCTCTTGTGGTGCGTATAAATATCCACATGAACCCCATACAAGTAGTGCCTCGGATCTTGATGTGTGAATCACCGCTACCAACTCCAAATCATGGGTGGGGTAGTTCTCTCGTGTTTAAATCATTGTCGGGATTCATACGCTATAACCTTGCCTTCTGCATCAACACACATCCCAACCCGATGCACGGCGTCACAATACACAACATAACCGTGCGGACCTGCGGAAGTAAGAGCGAGGCGGTCGTCGATCTCTCTTTCAAGAATCGAAACCACGCTCCTGGCATCGATCCATCAAACTTGGCGCGCCACGAGTCGGCCTAGTCAATGGTGCGAGATAGAAGCAAACTTCTCCACGAACGCGATAATATCTGCAAGGCCCGTAAAACTGCGAACCTCTGTCGGAGTAGTAGGTCTAGGCAAGTCTGGCTGCCTCGATCTTGGCGTATCCACTCGAATGCCATCGGCCCGACAATATGCCCAAGGAAAGCCACGAAGTCAACCAAAACTCACATTTGGAAAACTTGGCGTACAAGCTGGTCTGGAGAATCGGCCTGATCCTCAAATGCTCGCGTGCTCCTGCTCTGGCGTGAATAAACCAAGATATCATCAATGAACACTATCACAAGCGTGTCCAAAAATGGTTTGAACACTCGGTTCGTCAAATCCATGAATACTGCCGGAGCATTGGTCAACCCAAAGACATGACCACGAACTCATAATGCGTGCAAGGTCGGAATGCGATCCTAGGGACATCCACCTCTCGACTTCGCACTTTGATGATAGCGATCGCGGATCAATCTTGGAGAAACATCTCGCACCAGCTGGTCGAACAAATCATCAATCACTGGAATGGGTATCTGTTCTTAATGGTCACCTTGTTGTTGCACCGCTAATCAACACGCATGCGGCGTCGCCCTTCTTCTTCACGAACAATACCGGCGCTCCCTAGGGAGAAACACTAGGCCTGATGAAGCCCTTCTCTAGCAAATACTTAAGCTGATCCTTCAACTCTCTCAACTCGGCAGGTTCCATTCTGTATGACGGAATGGAAATAGGCCGAGTGTCTGGCAATATGTCTATACAAAACTCAATCTCCCTCTCAGGAGGATGCGAGGTCGTGCTGAAACACGTCGGGAACTCGACTCTGGGCGGTGAAAATCGCGCTGCGACCTCGATATCAAACACCCGAGCGAGATGGTAGATATACCCATCGTACCATCTTCCTAGCCTTGAGGTAGGAAATAAACCTACCACCAGCGATCCGTGCTCCTCCCACTCAACAACAGGCTCGCCGAAACTGGAACCGTACTACTCTCTCTGCGGTCTACATTGGCGTAGCAGAAGCTAGCCAATCCGTCCCGTGATCACGTCGAAGTCAATCATCTCCAACTCTATCAAGTCGGCTGTGGTCGGCGAATGTAAATGGTCACAGGACAAGCTCAGATACCCGCCGAGCTACCACCGAATCACCCAGTGGCGTAGCTACCTCGAAAGGTCTATGGACTCGGGCTCTATCCCTATCCTACTAGCAACAAGGGAGATATATACGCCATTAGAACCGGATCTATCAAAGCATACATCAAACCAGGCCCGATAAGGTACCTGTGACGACATCAGGTGAGGCCTCCTGATCCTGTCGGCTGGACAAAGCATAAATGCGGTTCTGAGGACCGCTAGAACTGGGACCCGAGCCACGACCTCTGCCGCGACCTGCTGGTCCATGAGTACCTTGCCCTCCGGGGCGAGTAGCTGTCGGGGATGAAGACCATGAAAGAACACGTAGGATGACCCTACCATCAAGATCGCTCTTGGTCTGACGATTCCTCGCATAGTGACCTGCTGGCCTGGCGAAACAAGCTCCGTAGCAGCACCACAACTCCCGAAGTGGGATCTACCGCATCGGCCACACCGGAGGGTGGTCGATCGGCGATACTCTCCGCTCCGGGCGTCAAGTCACGAGGCCACAGTGCGCCTCGAATATCTGGTGTGTTGAGGACGGTGCGAGTGCTCTGAGCTGGCTGTGGTGCAAATCTAGACTGCTGCTGAGGCCGCCCACCACGATAGCCACCAAAAGACCCTGCCGTCCTGGTTTTCTTCTGCTGCTGTCAACCCGTCGGTCTCTACGCTCCTCGCAGCCAAGAGCATGAGCCTGCATGCGGGTAATGTCCATACCGGTGAAGAAACACCGCGCACATGACTTCGGCCATATAATCATCTAGCCCGGTGGCGTGGCGGTGCACCTATCCTCCATATCTGCTGCAATGGCCGGGACATATCGATCCAATGAATCAAACTCGACATTGTACTCACGGCGGTCGTCCTCTGCCTCGCAGTAAAAATCTATCGACCGCGCCCTCGCCATCTGTGGAGGCAAGAAGTGAAGTGAGAAAGCCTCGAGAACTCATCCCAGTATTTGGGGACGCGTGCTCTCCGGGATAACTCCCGCGAATCAAACCAATCGACTGCGGTATCACGCAGCCTATGTGAACCAAAGATCACGGACTCGGTCTCCAACGCCCTGATCAATCTCAAAATCATCTGTAGCTGACGGATGAACTCCTGCGGATCATCCTCCGGCCTCGAGCCGTACAACTCGGCGGGCTCTGACTCGGAAGTCTCGTAGCCTCAAATCTCGCCTCGGGTGAACCACGGTACGACCCAAGTGGGGCTGGAAACTGCCGCATCGGCTGTCCTCATGTTCGCCACGATCTGGCGATGGCGGGCCATCTCTCTGTAACCCATCTCATCTGCTCCAGGTGTGGGGTGGAGGTGTAAATCGTGGTCTCATCAACGCTGCGTGCCTAAACCCTCACGGGTCGGCGGCGTCGTAACTCGCCGTCTCGTATAGACGGGCCCGAGCCCTCGTGACTCTAGGTGTCCCACTAGCGACTCCCTCGGTACGCCTTGCCGCCAGGCGGGTTGCACTGCGTGGAGGCATAGCGTTCTGAGAAAAGGGATACGTTAGAAGGGTCCGACTTATAACACAGCTCTAAGGCACGATCTCAGAATGAGAAGAATGGAAACCAATCCTAAATATCCTATAGCCTCCTGATTATTGGTGTGGTGCACAACACACCGATAATCAAGACTCTACTAGATACGGTCTGTAGACACTTTCCGAGGATTAACTGCTCTGATACCACTTTTGTCACGACCCGTTCGTGGTCGTGCCTTACCCGGGCACCCAAGTAGTCATACATCAGAGTAATCAGCGGAATATAAAACAAGACATGAAACAGTTGTAAAATGAGACACAGTTTATCTGATGAAAAGCTTGCCTTTCGGCATATATATATAAATAACCCAAGTTTTGCAGTTACATCCCAAATGTACAATAGGACTACAGACCTCTAGGAATGTAAACAACTATGGCGGGATGTGGCCCGCCATACCTGTATCAAAACTAATTACAACGGGAGAGCATACAAAGTAGAGCCTCCTAGAAGATGGAGCTCACGACACCAACGCAAAAGATCCTAAGGATGCGAATCTAGCACTCCGCCACCCACTGCGTGAGCGCATGAAGCAAGAGAGGTCGACAACGTGACTTACAAGTATGTGAAAGCTTAAAGTACTTAAATGAAAACATATCATTTTAAAAATCAGTTTACATATATGTATGAAACAACCAAGGTAACCGCACATAGTGCCACATCATAAACGAGAGCAACAATAGGTAAACTGTAACAGGTCTTTTCTAGGCTGCGAATGATCGAAGCAGGGCCGGTGCGTAGTATCACCATGCAAGCCTAATCACGGACTCCGTAGTCCGCATAGGCCACTCGCATAGGCCCGCATGGGTATATAACCCCGCATCGAGGTAGCTACTCCGCATCGTCCGGACTCGTAGTCCGCATGGCCATATAGACGCGTGAGGTATAACCCGCACACTAACTGAACTCCCGTAGCTCCGCATAGGTCCCCTGGACCCGCATGAGGTATTCTCGAATCATGGTCCCAGACCGCCTGAGTCTACCCCGCATCGGAGGGCAGCTTAACCCCCGGTAATATGTCAAGAGGTGAGTGATATTACACTAACCTAACAACTTATCGTTAAACAACATAAGCATAACAAGAATACTCTCTTACACAAACGTTACAAGACACTAACACACATAGCATCATATCATGTCTACTTATCAAACCATCTTATTATTCTTTTCACAAATCAATATAAGTCTGTTATAACACATAGGTAAAATGTTCCTTTTATCATTCTTAAGTGGTTATACCTAACTTCCCATAAAGCTAGTATAACTCTTAAGCTTCTGTTTTAAAAATTAATTAGTTCTCTTCTGTTAAAAATGATTCAGTAATCTTTTGAAATGCTTTGATCCTTATTATTCGGGCTTAAGTCGCGAGACATTGCGTAAGTATTATTCGTGCTTAAGTCGAAAGATATTGCCGTAGTTATTATTCGGTTAACACGTATGCGTCACCGTACTATATATTTTAAAATATCATGCTTTAGGAAGAATCACATACCTTCTCGCGAAAACCACGCCAAGTTGAATATGTCGCGAGAATCAACCTATAATAGTCGACACGCCTATCAACGCCTGACTACTCAGAAATGTGATTCTAGCGAGGTCCTTTATTCTACGGAAAATCGGGCAGCACTTCCCTACGGTGAGCTACTCAAGTCTTGTGAAAACAGTCTAAGTAAGTATAGTTCAATTATTCTTCTTTAAACCCTTCATCGTGATAACAAATCAATTCTATTCTAATATTCTTCTAAGTATTTAATACTTATTCTTATACTACTACAAAGATGTATTCTAATACAAAAGAGGGTTAGGATTATTTACCTCGGTAAGCCCAATAATATCCTAGATAAAAGTCGATCCAGAGCAAGGCTTAGCTCCTAAGTCAGACGCTCAGGATAGCTCCATGAAACCTTAGAAGTTCTTCACAACTTCTACTAAGTACTAAGGGGTTTGGGCTAGTATTTTGGGCATTATAACAATACTAGAAGGCAACTTTTCTACCAAGGGAGGGGTAGATTTCGCCAGGCTAGGGAGGGTAGCCTCGGCCAAACTTTACTCAACTGGAGGTGTTGGACTAAATGCTCACAAAGCGAGAGGAGGATTTTTCAAGACTTGAAGTAATTTTGTGGATGAAGAACTCTTCATCACAAGAGGGTATTTATAGGTCAAGGATGGCCAACCAATGGCCAAGATTTAGCCAAGTGCTAGGCAAGTGTAAGGTCAAGATTAGGGCAAGTGTCCTGGCCAACTTGCACACAAAATATCCTACCAACTCCAAGACAAAATTCGACACTCCAATCGCCATATTGACGCCTCAAGTCCATCAATTGGAGGGTGACAAGTGTCGCCTCCCGCTGGTCCAAAATGTTTCGCCTCTGAAAAATCCGCAAAATTTAGAAATGACATAGTCGAATTTACCCTACGAAAGTCGTGGAAACGCTTCGTCGGAAAACTATTCGCTTTGTAGTCAGGCCCAAAAAAACGTCCAAGGCCTAAACTTTTATGGCTAAACTTTTGTACGTATTCCCTTACGTACATACTCTGGAAATACGGGGTATAACACCTACCCCTTTATATTTATTTTTAACCCCTATAAATACCTCATTCCTCTTCTTATTATTTTCACAAATCTTTCTACTCTATAATCTCTCAATCAATCTCTATACAACATTGTCTACATATTCAATCTATTTATTAATTAGAGAATTGGGAGTGAAGTTGGCAACTAGCTTGAAGATTATCTATCGAGCAAAGTTTCAATTTTCAACCTCTCGATTACACGCCGACTTACGTCGGCGCTTGGTACATTCGTTCTCTCATTAAATTATTATTTTGTCTTTATTTCATTTAGCACATTTAATTTCATTATCTTTAACTATTTATTAGCATAATTAAAATGAAAGGACTAAGAGGCATGTTGGGTAAGGGTAAGGGTAAGGGTCAGGCTTCTTCTAGTAGGGGTGGTAACAAGGGCAAGGGTACTTCTTCTAGTATTCCTGCTCATTATTCCTAGACAAGATGATTTTATAGATCCTGAAATGTTTCCTGAAATACCATATGATCTTGACACAAATGATTATCCTGAAATTGAAGAAGATTTTAATTTAGATGACACTCTAGTTGATGATACACCTACTAATGAAGATGATGATACACCCACTAGTGAAATGCCTCATATCCCCCCTACTATGAGACGAGGTCCGGCAAAACGACCATTAAAATCAGTTGTATGGAAATATTTTGACAGGGACGTAGCTAATCAAGTAGCTGTATGTAAAACTTGTAAAAATGTTTATTCTTTTAAAACTGGACAAGGTCATGGTGGGACGGGGGGTTTAGGAAGACACCTATTGCAAAAACACAAAGTCTTGCATGCTCAATACATGATTGAAAAAGAAGGTGAGAAGACGTCCTCTCAATCGGGACAAGGTTCACATACTACTGTCCCGGAGAAAGTACAGGGTCAAATTAACCCTATGACGGGGGGAGTTGTAGGCCCTAAATACGATAAACATAAAGATAGGAAGCACTAGCAAAATTAGTTCTTTGTGGAGGGTTTGCCTTTTCATTTCTGAATCTCTGGTTTTATTCATTATATTAGAGATATGTATAATCCCTTATAAAGGTTTTCCTAGATCAATCGTAAAAGAGATGTATTTAAATTTGTACATGAATATCAACAGATTTACGTTATGCATTATATCATTTAAATTGCAAAATCGCTTTAACTTCGATATAGGTCGTAGTACTAACGCACCATGATTATTTAACTGCAATATGTCATCGATAGATTATAAATGATCTATGCAAAAACGTATTTTAGCATATAGATATATAGATAGTAGGCACCTTGGTGAGTTTATTTTAAAATATTTATTCATGCGTGATTATTACTTTAATAACCGATAAAGTTATGAGTATTACATTAGATAATGCATCTTAACAATTCGCTATTAGTATTTTAAGAGATGTTTTAACTCCGTTTTTCCAAAACATTTTCATATCAAATGTACGTGTCATATTTATAACTTAGTTGTAAAGGATGGTCTTTCACTTTTTCAAGATATTCTTGAAAAATACAATTTGCTATACACTTTATTTTTAAAAATAATAGAATTCAACAGAGAAAAGAATATAAAAAACTTGCCACGATTGTGGACTATCTTCTGAGAAAAATTCTGAAAGTACCAACTAGGTGGAATTCATGATATGACCAACTAGTTGTTGCTTATGACTATAGAAAACCTATTACATTATTTTTTAACGCCCATAATCAAAATCCAAATGATATGATTGTGGATACTGATTGGGAGAAAATTAGAGAACTTATTGTATTTTTAGAAAATTTTCAACGAGCAACAAAAGAATTTTCTACTTTATATTATCCTACTATTTCAACTATGTTGTTTTATATAGCTATAATATTTTTACTTCTTAAAGAATATATGGAAAAACCTGCTTATACTGCAGCTATTAATTTTTTTTTTATGAAATTAAAGAAATATTTTATTCTTATTCCCCCTATTTATATTATTGGTGCTGTATTAAACCCGACTATTAAAGTAGAGGGTTGTAAAAGTCTTATTCAAAATATTTATACCTGTATGGACGTACTACCACCTCCAACTCCCAAAAATTTAAATGTTGAGCCACCTATTGAACTAACGCTAGAAGAAGTGTTGAATAACGTAGAAGATGAATGCAAAAAAGTATATCGGCATTACCAGCAAGAAAGTGCTAGTAACCAACCGACTTTGTACCATCTTCTTCTTCAACACAACCTAAAAAAAGACAAGCAGTTTCTGTGGCTAGGCCTAGTATTAATTCTATTGAAAGCCTCGTAAATAGAATGTGCGGTGGTAGCGATGCTAACCAAATTAGTGAGTTCGATGTTTTTGTTTTGCGGGGTAATTTACCTTACCAGCGATTATCAATGAAGGAAAGGAAGACTTGCTGAAATATTGGGCGAATGAGAAGACATTTCACACTTTCAATGATGGCGAGATATTTTGAACATTCTGCGTCATCAATCGCTTCGAAGCGTTTTCTGTGAGCGATTTCAAATAGGAGAACGACACTTTCGTTAGCGGAGCGGCTGAGATGGCGGTACTATTCAGAGATTGGATACGAGCGGAGCGAAGGAGGTGCGGTCAACCAGAGATTAACGAAGAAGAAGACGACAACTACAACGACATTTTATCTGAAGGCATGAGTAGCGACGTGGAACAATTTGATCAAGATATACCAATTCCAACCGAAGAACCACAAGAAATTATAAAGAAATTAGAAAAAATATTTTCAAATTGGTAATTTATTTCATTGCAATTTTTAAATTTTTCTATGTCTTTCACTCTTTTGCAATTTTTTCAACAACGATAATTACAATGTAATTTTGAATCTTGTATATTTGATATTTCAATGAAATTAATAATATAAGAGGCACAAAAACAGCCTTGGGATGTTTTTTTTACACTATTCTTGTCTTTGTTTAATTATTTAGTTTATAACTTTATACTTTATAGTTTATACTTTATACTTTATTAGTTTATACTTTATACTTTATTAGTTTATAAATATATTATATATATGAGTATAATACTATAATACTATAATTATAAATTATAATACTATAAGTCTATAATATTATAGTATATGACTATGTATATGACATTATGACTATATGACAAGTATATGTTAATGTTACTTTGTTAGTACTTAGTAATTTAGTATTTTTAATTTAGTGAAAAAATTAAAAAAAAAAAACACAAAACCCGCCAACCCGTCCCAGGCAGGCCCCGTCCAGGCCCCGACGGCCCAGGGGGCCGACGGACACGTATGGTCGCCGCCCGACCCTCCAGCCCGCCCCGCTCGACCGCCCATTTTCCCGTCCGCTCCGCCAAACCCGACCAGTGGGCCACCCGGCCCGCCCAGCCACCGTCTACTATATTTTTCTCCTCTCGCTTTTTCTCTTCTTCTTCTACTACTTTTCCTCTTTTTCTTTTCTTTTTTCTTTGAAATCTTTAGTTATAAATACTGTATGTCTTCGCGGAATTACCCGTGAGATACACAATGGATGTACGAAAATAGTATACAACTACTACTAGTATTTTAAAAGGATAAACTAATATGGTTACAATACAACAGGCTTGAAGCCTAACAAGTCTAACAAGAGTTGTGACAACCACAACAAGTTTGATGATATTGTTCTTCGTTCTTGAATGATTCTTAACTCTTGGATCTTTGGATCTTCGTTCCACTGCAGCAAACCTTGATCTTTATAAGCCGAAACCAAAACACACTAAATCTGGTAGTGTTACAAGGCGCTGTTGAGTCGAGTGATATTCACTATGTACTTAAGACATTATTGTCACGTATATATCCTTTTACGATATGGGCAACTGTCTCACAATATAAAAAAACAACTAAACAAATGAGCAAAGAAACTCAAGTGTTTCTCAAGAAGAACCTTTGAGTGTGTGAGAGATATGCTAGAGAGGAAGAAGTTCAGAAAATCTGAACTATACAAGTATGAAGTATGTTCTTGAATTGAGTCAAAGGCCTCAATTTATAGTGTGTATAAGATGACTTCTCATCTAGCCAAGTAATTGTCATCAATAGCCATGTAATGACACTTAATATGGGGGTTACAATTCAGCCAAATAATGGCTGAATTCATGAGCAAATTCGTGGGGAATCAATTCCCAAACCAGCCCAAAAGTCAGAAACTTTTCAGCTCTCGTCGAACATTCTGCCATCGAAGCTGTTACACCCCGTAGTTCCAGGACATGTATATAAGGACCTATGTGAGAAAATACGACTTTAAGCTTGAAACGAAAGAAAGATTACTTTTTCCTACGGAAAATATTCCGAACCTCGTGAAGAAAAAAAGTTTAATAATTGGAATTTGGTTCTCAAATTTGATATTTGAGACTTATGGAATTTATTAGAATTGTGGAGAGATAAAATATTTTGGACCAATAGGAGGGTGACACGTGTCACCCCCACATGGCCCATGTTGGGCGAGAATGGCATGGCCAAGTTGACTCAAGATATTTGTCCATCTCAATCTTGTCCACACATTTGTTTTAATCTTAACCCTTGGTTTCATTATATATCCATCTACTAGTAGCAAGACTCTAACACTTGGAAAATTTTCAAGAAAACTTGTGCACACTTAAGAGCTCTCAGCCAAGGCATCA
The DNA here is from genome assembly GCA_029844215.1 of Przewalskia tangutica. Classification (NCBI taxonomy): domain Eukaryota; kingdom Viridiplantae; phylum Streptophyta; class Magnoliopsida; order Solanales; family Solanaceae; genus Przewalskia; species Przewalskia tangutica. The sequence goes on from JAQGDG010000029.1 coordinate 2,259,556, forward strand.
TGAAGAACAAGAAATTCTTCAAATGTTGTTGATAAACCCCCATACTCAAACCAAGGATCCTTAGTGGTATACTAAGCATAAACAACCTCTTAAATCCCGGAAATACTACGTTAATCCGTTAGTCGCACCTTGAAACCCTAAGGTGTTCTTCATATTTTGAGTTGGAACTTGAAGAGAAGTTGGTTATGAACTTCTAAGGGTTGCTTGGAGTGGATTGGAACGTAAAGAAAATGAGCTAAAGTTGCTAAGGATCGACTTTTAGTCTTGGATTATATTTGGGCTTATTGAGGTAATGATCTTTGTTTTCCTAATGTATTTCAAGATTACATGTTATAGTAGTTGATAAATGAGCTTGTGATATAAGGAATAAAGATTTATAAGTGTTGGGGAATTTGGAGGGTGAATACCGAAATATGGCATGCTAGTCATTGAAGTTGTTAATCAATTTGGTTATTAGTTATAATCGTCACATGTTATATAAGAAAGGGAATTTAGTTGTTATAATTGTTATGACGTATTAACATGTTGGAGTAACGACTTGGATTAAAGAATTGAAAAATGACTATGTTGTATTGTTGTTTGGTTGGTTGTGCCTTAAATGTGGCGTATTGGTTATTGATTTCGGATCTTGAAAAAGGTGGGAAAGTACGTAAAAACAGGGGAAGTGCTGTCCAATTTTCGGTAGAATAAGAGACCTTATACTTAGTATTATTCTACCTTAGAAAGCTAGAAGTTGATAGACGTATTATGGTCATTATAGTTGACATTTTATGTGCGGCGTATTCAACTTAGCGGGTGGATTAAGCCGAAGAGGTATGTGGAACTTTCCCTATCTTCTTGAGCATGATTCTTATAAATGTATAGTACGGTTGACGTACATGTCTTAAATGAATTCGGTTTCATTTTGGTACCATTGATCTGATTTAAAAGGGTACAAGTTTAGTTGAGTTGAAAAGTTAAACTCACTTGGTTTTTAAAGGATGTAAATACCTTAGTTTTCTAAAAACATAAAATATTATAATGGCTTTATGGGAAATTGGTTATAACGACTTTATGGGAAGTTAAAAGAGTGGTTTACTTGAATGATTTTAAAGAGAATAAATGATTTGATTTTGAAAGTATACGATACTTGACTTAAAGAGTATAAGTAACTTGATTTAAAGGTAGATGTTACTTGAGTTTAGAAAGTAGAAGTTACTTGGTTTCAAAGCCTAGAAATAAATTTCTAAAGGTGTAGTAACTTGATTTGAAAAATAGACATGTCTTGATACTACGGGTGTTAGTATCTTGTGGCTTTTATATGAAAAAAGTTCTTTTTAAAAGAATAGAAGTACGTAGTACTTTGGGGTTAGATTTCCGGATTTTATATAATAGTGCCTTAAGTTTAATTAATGAGAGTTAAAGATTGCTAACTTGCATATGTTGTTGATGATGGTCGTTAGTGCTAGTGTTATATTATTTATTACGGGGTCAATCCCCGGGTCATGTTGCATTGCATTTCCGTGGATTTGCTCCCCACGATGCGAGTATGGCGTATATGCTCATTGCGGGCCCACAGGGTCCTTGCGGGTGAAGTAGTCCTATGCGGGTGAAATAGTCTCATGCGAGGCAAATTGCCTCATGCGGGTCCACAAGGCATATGCGGGTGAAATTGTCACGACCCGACCCCGGGCCCGCGACTGGTGCCCTACCTGGGCACCCCTTTCAGGTATACATCAGAGAATAGCAGCGGAACATACACAACTCAAAAAAAAATACTTAGACATTAAAATCAACAGGCTAGCCGATAAGGCCACCTTCCGTAAAATATACATAATAAAACAGTACATTTTTTTCTTTACAACCCAATCCACAAGACATGACTACAGACCTCTAGGAATAACAACTGTGGCGGGACAGGTCCCCGCCATACCCCTGAATGTACAACAACCGACAATACCATGGATAAGCCTCCGGAGTAAAGGAGCTTCTCAACAGCTGAACAGTGATCCTAAGAGTGAGGATCAGCAACCTGTACTCTACCTGCGACATGAACGCAGCCTTTGAAGAGGTCGCAACATGTACCAAATATGTGAAACTGAAAGTACTGTAATGAAATCATAAGTCTATAATAAAACTGGAGACATGTATGATAGCTCAATTAACAGTACACTGTGCCTTACTAACAATGAGAGTAATCAAAAGTATGAGTAGCAAATCCACGGAGACAGGTGGTATAACGATCTTGGGGATTTACCCCTCATTTATACTCTTACCCTGAAGCAGGTGGTATAACGATCTTGGGGATCTACCCCTCAGATATACTCTTACCCTGAAGAAGGTGGTAAAGCAGGTGGTATAACGATCTTGGGGATCTACCCCTCAGATATACTCTTACCCTGGAGAAGGTGGTAAAGCAGGTGGTATAACGATCTTGGGGATCTACCCCTCAGATATACTCTTACCCTGGAGAAGGTGGTATAACGATCTTGGGGATTTACCCCTCAGATATACTCTTACCCTATCTCAATCGGCCATCATACATAACATAAGCCCTACCGGCTTATCATACATAACATAAGCACTACCGGCTTATCATACAATAAATAAGCAAGTTAAGAAATCCCCCTAACTTCTTATTAGCCTTATTCATATACACTCTCATTTTAGTTTACTTAAGGCACTAACATGTCATTATAAAATCCGGGAATTTAAACCAAAGTACTACGTACTTCTACTCTTTTAAAAATGACTCTTTTTCATACAAAACTTCCAAGATACTAATAACCGTAGTATCAATTCATAACTACCTTTTAAGACAAGTCACAATACCTTTTAGAAATACATTTTCAGGCTTCTAAATCAAGTGACTTCTTTCTTTTAAAAACCTTAAGCAATTGATGCCTTTAAATCAATCTGCCTTTCATTATTTCAAGTCATTTATCATACTTATATTACTTAGAGTAAACCACTCTTTTTAACCTTTCATAAAGCTATTATAACTAACTTCCCATAAAGCCGTTATACTAGCTTTATACCTTAGAAACTTACATTCTTCTTTATGACCAAGAGGCTTAAACTTTCCAACAAAACAAGTATCAAAAATACTTTCAACATACTTAAAGTATCTTAACTTTTGAAAACCAAGATATCCTTAATATTTAAACAAGTGAGTTAATCCCCTAACTCAACCAACTTGGACATTCTTAAAATAAGACAAGGATATCAAATGGACTAGATTGTCAAAATCTTGTACGTCTACCGTACTATACATTTACAACTTATTCATGCTCAAGAGATAAGAAAGTTCCACATACCTCTTCGGTTCAATCCACTTGCTAAGTCCAATATGCCGTACGTAGTATGTCAACCTATAATGACCATAGTACGTCTATTAACTTATAGTTTCAAACGTAGAATATTCCAAGTGCAAAGCTACTAAATTCTACGGAAAATCGGACAGCACTTCCTTTGTTTCTACATACTTTGCCACCTTTTTCAAGGCCGAATTCAATAACCAAACACGCCACATTTAAGGCTCAACAAAGTAGTTAACAATAGGGGATTACATGCCTACAAGACGTGTACAAATTCCGCCCCACAATTGATATCAAACAAGTCCAAAATACAATGTCCATTCGGCAAATTAGGGACAACAATACAAATTCGTTTCCAATCCCTTTTCAATACAAGTGGTTTAATATAACATGTTATCTAGCCACAATTGATTATAACTACTACAATCCTCAAGTAGATAAACACGCGACGATTCTAATTATCGACCAAATTGTATTTCAATTTCAAATGGCTTAACATGTCATTTTCGGATTTGAGCTTCCAAATTTCCATAACACTTATCAATCTTCATAACACATATCACATGATCATTTCTAACTTATAATAACATGGAATCTTTAATTACAAAAGTAAGACGAAGATTATACCTCATTTAGCCCAAAAAATTATCCAAGATTACAAGTCGATCCTTAGCAATTTTAGCTCCTCTTTTTGAAATTCTTCTTCCCGCTAAAATCATCTCTACTAACCCCCTACAAGCTTGCCAACATATTTCCTTATTGTTGCCTTTCCAAAAATCGCATTTAGGCTTAGGGTTTTAACCATTTGAGAGAGAAGAGAAGAGAAGATTTGGGTGAAGTCTTGCAAATGATTTAAATCTAGCAAGACATGTCTTATATAGCCTTTATCTTATTCCACAAGTTGGAGGGACACTTGTCACCCACCCAGGGGTCCTTTACAACAAATATCTTCTATTTTTACCCTATTTCCGCAAAAAATCCCGCCCCGGCGCCGCGGCCCTGCAGCCGGCTCCGCGGCGCTACAATTTCAGACAATTTCAGGCTTTCCGCGCCCGGCCAGCCTGGCCAGCGCGCCTGACTGACCTGTCTGTCAGCCGATCTTGTAACGTCCATAACTTTCTACTCAGATGTCCTATTGACAAGCGGTTTGTTGCGTTGGAAACTAGACTCAATGAAATTCATATTAGGCTTTTGAAACACCTAAAAACCCCAATTATACTAGGAGATATACTGCTTCCAAGTTGACTGAAAAACTGTCCAAAAATATTCTGCCAACTTTTCTTCTTTTTCCAACTTCGAATCTTATTTCCTTTCGTACGTTCTCATCTCATCCTCTTGGAATTACGGGGTGTAACAGAAATAGTCGCAGGAGTAGGATTGCATAATTATACTACGGGCGGGTGGCCCTAGTTTGATCATGAGCTTCCTATTTTTTAACAGTAAGGTTTATCTTATTTACTCTCATTATTAGTAAGACACAGTGTACTGTTAAATTGGTTATCATACATGTCTCCAGCTTTATTGTAGACTATATGATTTCATTACAGTACTTTCAGTTTAATTTACTTGGTACATGTTTTGTACTGACCCCCTTTCCTCGGGGCCTGCGTTCATGCCGCAGGTAGAGGTAAACAGGTTGCTAATCCTCACTCTTAGGATCACTGTTCAGCTTTTGGGAGGCTCCATTACTCCGGAGGCTTATCTTTTGGTACGGATTGTTATACCCCGTATTTCCAGAGTATGTACGTAAGGACGTACGTAGAAAAGTTTGTGCCTTAAAATGCAAGGGCCGAAAATTATTTGTTCACAACACCCGATTAGAGTCGTGTTTGCCGAAACGTTTCCACGACTTACGTAGGAAAATTCGGCTATGTCATTTATATTTTTTGATTTTTCCGAGAGACTGAAACATTTTGGACGATGGGAGGGTGACACTTGTCACCTCGTTGAACGATAAGAGGGTGGTTGGCCTTGGCCCGATTGGTTCACGTTTTGTGCCTTGTTTTGGCCTTGTTTTGTGCAATGTTTTGTGGCTTGTTTTGTGGAGTAGGGACTAGGGCACTTGGGCACATCTTGGCCCTCCACTTGCCCAAGCTTGATCTTGGCCCTTGGTTTCCTATAAATACCCTCCATTTGATGAGTTTTCTTCCATCCTCACTCCTCAAGTCTTGAAAGCCCTCCCCTTTTTGTGAGGCCCTCGCCGAGTAGCGCCCCACTCCTTGTGGTGTGGCGAGACCCACCCCTTTCCTTTAGGGTTAAACCAGTGGGGTACCCCACTTGCCTTGTTGTTCTCGTAGAATACACCCACTCTTGCGTAAATACTCTCCATAGTATTGTTACTATACCAAATTACCTTAGCCGTATACCTTGTAGTATTCCAAAGATACCTCTATAAGTAGAGCACGTAAATAATACCTTTTGTCCTTTTAATCTCAAACCGAAACCATAAGGAAATCTTCATAGTTGGTTGAAGTATTTAAGTAGAAGTTGGTTAGAACTTCTAAGGGTTGTTTGGAGCTGGAGCCGCACGGAGTAGGAGCTAAACCTTGCTCAGGATCGACATTATAACTTGGATAATTTTGGGCTTATCGAGGTAATTATCTTGTTCCCCTATTGTAATTGGAAATTACATGTTGTTAGAATATATAGTTGAAGTATACTATATATAGAGCTAAACGTAGTTATCAGCAATGTCTTTTGACTTAAGCCTGAATAATAAGAAACCTTTTCGAAAGAAGAGTACTGAACTGTAATTACATAGGACTGTATTACGGTAGACTTGTGTAGCTTTTCTGTGAGATAGAATTGTGCACGTCCGGATTAAACGTATAACCCCCCCCTGGTTGGCTTGGTAGCCCAGATAGAGGAGGAGATTTACGCATGCGGAGAGTCTTTGCGAATTTTTTGTAGAATGTTCTACGAAGAGATCTAGATGTTAATAAGCGCCTTGTGGCCTTATAGGTTGAAGTACTACGTGTGACGCGATCTACTTGGCTTAAGGAGTAGCCGACCCATTGTTATATTGGAGTGATGACTTTGAGGGCGTGAGTCCCTGACTAGACATGACTGCTTATTTATTGTGAACTGTAGTTTGGTTATCATACATGTCTCGCTTTACATAGACTACTATGATTTCATTTACGATGTCTTCATATTTCACATACTTAGTACTGTTGTCTTGACCTCCTTCGGGGGCTGCGTTCATGCCGTAAAGATACTGATCGTTAATCCTCGCTCTTAGGGTCACGATTCAGCGTTTGGGAAGCTCGTTCCTCCGGAGGCTTATCTTGGTATAGTCCGCCGATTGTAGGTGCTTACATTCGGGTATGGCGGCCACTGTCCGTCGTTGTTGTCATATCATTCTTAGAAGTGCATAGTAATGCTTGTATGGGCAGTGGTAGAAAGGGATGTAAATCGCTCAAATTGTTATATATATCTTGTGATAACCGTTTTTGGTTAGCTTTGTCTTCTTATTTCAACGTCTTATTACATTGGTTTCATGTATTGTCTTTATGTTCCACGATTACTCGATGTTGTATCACCAGGGTGCCGGGTAAGGCACGATCCACGCCCCGGGCGGTCGTGACACGGATCCTGTTGTTGTAGATTTATGTACATTCGGGGTATGGCGAGGGCCACTCAGTCATAAATAAGTCCAAACTCTTAGAGATCTATAGTCATGTTTTGTGGGTTAGACTTGTAAAAGATGTATCCCTTTGTTATGTATATATGTAGAAGGTGGCCTTATCGGCTAGCCTGGTTCTTATTTCACATTACTGCATGTCTATGAGCTTTATTTATATTCACGTTATCACCGATGTATACTGTAGGGTGCCTGTGTAGGGCACCGATGCCGTGGTCGGGTCGTGACAAAATTGGTATTAAGCGATTAGTCCTGAAAAGTATCTACAGACCGTGTCTAGTAGAGTCTTGCTTATCGGTGTGTTGTGCACCACACCTATAATCAGGAGGCTACAGGATATTTAAGATTGGTTTTCATTCTTCTCATTCTGAGATCGTGCAGAAGAGCTGTGTTATTAGGTTGATCTCTCTCTGACATAATCTTGTGTATCAGTTATGCCTCAACGGAAGGCAACAACAGTCCAGAAGGGCAAGGCAGCAGTAGGAGCTGCTGGTAGGATGCATAGAGTCACTAGGGCTCAGGCCCAGACTATGCCTGAGGTTGTGGCCCAGTCGGCGAGTTCGATTACGCCGATAGTACTAGAGGGGCTTAGAGCAGCTGCAGACACGGTCTGTAGACACTTTCCGAGGACTAACTGCTCTGATACCACTTTGTAACGCCCCGAACCGGGCGTATCGTGCCTTACACCGGAAACCGTAGTGATACTACATCAGAGAAAACCATCGGAAAATAAAACACGAGTCATGAAACAAGAGATATAATAAATAAACAGCCAACAAGCGATTTGCCGGTATATACACAAAAACCGAGCAGCTTGTCCTTTACAAACCACGCCTTACAGCGAAGGCTCTGCACCTCTAAGATTTAACAACTATGACGGACGGGGCCCGCCATACCCCTGAATGTACAAGAACCTACAACTCAAGGAAACATACCAAAGATAAGCCTCAGGAAAGCAGAGCTTTCCAACACGCTGAAATGAGATCTAAGGCGGGGATCCACGGCCAGATGTACCTCTACTGCGGCGTGAGCAGCCCCGAAGAAGGTCGATTGGCAACGGTGCAGTATGTGGCGTCAATACAATCGTAAATGAAATCATAATAGCCTAAAAGCGGGAGACATGTATGATAACCAAAATACGATGCAACATAAAAGCGATCAGTCGGGGACTCACGCCTCAAAGTCACCACTCAAATATAACTATGGGTCTCACGCCCACAACATCCATCATGTTCGCATCATGGCGCGTGCCCCGGAATCTTGCATCGGTGTAGACATGTCCATGATGCAACAATAATAACAGGCGCACGGCACATGCCCGGAATCTGCGCCGGTGTAGACATGCCCGTATGTAACCTCAATAACAATATCTTTGGGTGGTCAACCTGCGTAGCCACGTGCCCCGAAATCTTTGCGTCGGTGTAGTCCGCCCATGTTGCGATAATAACCATATATCGGGTAATCAACGGCGCGTAGCGCGTGCCGAATCTGCGTCGGTGTAGACATGCCCATGTGACATCAACAACAAGCGATAATCAAAATGAAACATACCTGGAATTCTCCATCACCGCCAAAGACGCGTCGAGTAAGTTCTCAACAAGTCAACCGACCTCTTTCGAGAGAGCGGTAATACGTAAATACCACACTTGCACAACAAAGGCTATCATCACAAGCGTAGGCAAGTTTCACAACAACAAGCATAGGCAAGTTTCACAACAACAAGCATAGGCGAGTTTCACAACAACAAGCGTAGCAAGTTTCACAACAACAATAAGCAAGTTTCACAACAACTCAAAGTACTTTCATTTTATGCCAAAGTCGGGTTTTAACCCCCAAAGTACTACATCGTTAAGTTCTTTTAAAGAGATCCATTACTTTTATAAAAGTCACCGATACGTAGTATTAGAATGACCAACCCACATTCCTTTTCAAAATCAAGTAACAACATTCTTTTCCTAAGTTCCGGTTGCCTAGTTTGATTACTCAAGCTTCTCATTTTCAAATGGTTTCATAGTTCCCAAACTTAATCACTTGATTCCTTTTTAGAACAATTGAGTAATATATGTCTCACGTGAGAGTAGGCTATTCTTGTTTACAACATTCTTATTACAATGACCATGATCTAGAAAATGTATATCATTTTGTCTCATCTTAGTTTCTATGCAGATGGAGGTTTCTCCGTTTTAATACAATTCATCATTATTCAATACATTTTCCTTTATTAACGCCGCAGTGGTCCTGTCGATACACATTCGATTTCCAAATCGGAAACATTATCCCTTTAAATAAAACCAAGTACTCATTACTCACGAATGAGGTTTCACAAACATTCACATTAAAACAAATAAGTTAAGTCTCTTATCTTATAAGATCAAGTCTCTTAACTTCTAACATCGAGAAACCATTTTCTTTACCTCTCTTAAGACATTATACCTAACTCCCCAAAAGCTAGTATAACTCTTTTTAAAACCTTTTAAAACCAAGTGTTACTCTCCTTCCAAAAGCGATTTATAAATCTTTTGAAATACATCAAGTTCTTTATTATAACTAGCCATTATAATTCACATGATTACCTTTTAAAACCACAAAGTATTTTCTTACCTTCATAAAGTCATATAACAACTTCCCATAAAGCCGTTATAACACTTTATGTTTTAAGAACAATCAAACACAGTTAACACGTATGCGTCACCGCACTACATAGTTCACACATATCATGCTAGAAGAGATAGGAAGAGGTTCACATACCTCGCGACGATTTATCGACAAAAGCAAAATGCTCCAAGTACTACAACCTTGCTGGCCCTTTCCACTCCTCGAGTAGAATACGCTACTCTTAGTACTTTCACCTATAAAGGTCACAAACGTCTATTAACCCCAAAACACAAGTTCTATCTTTCTCTGAAAATTGACAAGCCTCCCCACAGCGTAAATCTCCTCCTCTATCGGCCTGGCTACCAAGCCAACCGCGGGGGGTTTACACGTCTAACGGTGACGCGTCACCATCCTACTCAAGAACTACACAAGTCTCTTTAGAAACAGTCTATGTAAATACAGTCGATTCTTTTCTTTATTCTTGGGCTTAAGTCAAAAGACATTGCGAATACTAAGTATAGTTCCATATATAGTATACTTCAACTATATATTCTAACAAACATGTAATTTCCAATTACAATAGAGAACAAGATAATTACCTCGATAAGCCCATAATTATCCAAGTCAAATGTCGATCCTTAGCAATGTTTAGCTCGACTCGGTGCTCCATCGCTCAAACAACCCCAAGTTCTATCCAACTTCTACTTAAATCCTTCAACTAACAATGAAGATTCCTTGGGTTTGGTTTGAGACTAAAAAGGTAGTATTTCTGCTCTACGATAGAGGTAACTTTGGAATACAACAAGGTATAAGGCCAGTATTTTGGGCATTACAACAATACTTGGAAGACAACTTTCTACTGAGGGAGGACCTCACGAGAACACTCCAACGTGGGGGTATGCTCTACCACTAGGCCACTAGGGGTAGTACCCTCTCGGCCACTAGGCCTCACGAAAAGGGGAGGGAGGAAGCTCTCGCCAGCACAACAAGAAGGGAGGAGAGGGTTTCAAGACTGGAAGTTTTGGATGAATGAAGTCTTCTGCTTAGGGGTATTTATAGCAAAACCAAAAGCCAACCAATGGCCAAGATCAAGCCATGTGCAAGGCAAGTGTAAGGCCAAGATCAAGCCAAGTGCACCCACAAAACACTCCACAAAACAAGCCACAAAACAAGGCACAAAAGGAGGGGACCAATCGGCGAGGCCAATCCCTTGGGCCCAATCGCCCAAGCCACCTATTTGCTTCCAATGTGAGGTGACACGTGTCACCCTCCGTTGGTCAAAATGTTTCGTCTCTCGGAAAAATCCGCAAAATTATAAATGACATAGCGAATTTTCCTACGGTCGTGGAAACGTTTCGTCGAAAAACGACTCTATTCGGCACTTGTGCCCAAATTCGGTCCTTTGCCTAACTTAAGGCTCAAATTTTCTACGTACGTCCTTACGTACATACTCTGGAAATACGGGGTATAACATACCCCCCCCCCCTTGCCTTGTTGTTCTCGTAGAATACACCCCCCCTCTTGGTAGAAATACTCTCCATAGTATTGTTACTATACCCAAATTACCTTAGCCGTATACCTTGTAGTATTCCAAAGATACCTCTATACGTAGAGTCCGGAAATACTACCTTTTGTCCTTTTAATCTCAAACCGAAACCCTAAGGAAATCTTCATAGTTAGTTGAAGTATTTAAGTAGAAGTTGGTTAGAACTTCTAAGGGTTGTTGGAGCGGATTAGGCGCACTGAGTAGGAGCTAAACCTTGCTCAGGATCGACATTATAACTTGGATAATTTTGGGCTTATCGAGGTAATTATCTTGTTCCCCTATTGTAATTGGAAATTACATGTTGTTAGAATATATAGTTGAAGTATACTATATATAGAGTGAACGTAGTTATCGGCAATGTCTTTTGACTTAAGCTGAATAATAAGAAACCTTTTCGAAGAACCGAATCGTAATTACATGGTATTACGGTAGACTTGTGTAGCTTTTACGTGAGATAGAATTGTGCGTCGGATTAACGTATAACCCCGGTTGGCTTGGTAGCCTACCCGATAGAGGAGAGATTTACGCTGTCATGTGCGGGGAGGGAGGTCTTTGCGAATTTTACGTAGAATGTTCTACGAAGAGATCTAGATGTTAATAAGCGCCTTGTGGCCTTATAGGTTGAAGTACTACGTGTGACGCGATCTACTTGGCTTAGGAGTAGCCGACGGTTGGAAGTACTTGGGCGTTTTGCTATTAGTCGATACTCGTCGTGAGGTATGTGAACCTCTTCCTATCTCTTCTAGCATGATATATGTGTAACTATGTAGTACGGTGACGTCATGTGTTAAATGTATTTGATTGGTCTAAAACATAAAGTGTTATAACTACTTTATGGGAAGTTGGTTATAACGACTTTACGTAGGTAAGAAAATACTTGTGGTTTTAAAAGGTAATCGATTTGAACTATAAATGGCGGGTTATGTGATAATAAAGAACTTGAAGTATTTCAAAAGATTTTGAATCATTTTGAAGAAGAGTAATACTTGGTTTTGAAAACTTAAGAGTTATACTAGCTTTACGGGAAGTTAGGTATAACGGCTTAAGAAGGTTTTCATTTGGAAATCGAATGTGTATCGACAAACCATCGCAGCGTTAATAAAGGAAATGTTTGACAGATTAAGTATTATTAAAACCAGAGAAACTTCCATCCGCATAGAAGCTAAGATGAGACAAAATGATATTTCCTGTGTCATGTCAGCATAAGATTGTTATAAACAAGAATATCCTACTCACACATAAGGCTTATGTTTCTCGGATGGTTTAAAGAGAATTATATTCTTAAATGAATAAGGCTAGGAACTACGAAACCTTTCTAAAATAAGAAACGTGAACATTTGAAATTTGGCAAACTTGGACGTTCGAAAAAGAATGTTGTTACTTGGTTTTACAAAGAGAAGTGTTTTGATTTACTTCAAAAGATAATCACTCTATTGTTATATACTACGGGTATTGTGTGACTTTTGTGAAAGTAACATATCTTTAAAGAGTTATTGTATAAAGTACTTTGGGGATAAAACCCGATCTCGTTAATCATATAGTAGAAAGTACCTTATGTGTGAATAACTTGATTGTATTGGTTTGTGATAGCCTTGTAATACCTTCGTGTTGATTTGATAAGTAATCATATTAGGATGCTACGTGTGTTAGTATTCTGTGATGTTTGTGTAAAGGGGTTTTCCCTTGATTGTGCTTATGTTGTTTAAACGATAAATTGTTATGTTGGTATTATACCACTCACCGTGTTTCCGTTGCCCTCCGACGCTGGTAGACTCAGCGGTCCGGGGACCATGATTCGAGAATACCTCACGCGGGTCCCGGCCTATGCGGAGCTACGAGAGTTCCAGTTAGTGTGCGACCTTTATGGTCATGCGGCCTATGTGGCTACGCGGATCGCGAGTCCAGGACGACGCCGGAGTAACTACCCTCGACGCGTGGTTATACCTCACGCGGGCCTATGAGATTGGCCTATGCGAGTCGCGGAGTTCGAGGCTAGACGCGCACATTTGATATCGAGCGGCGACGGCTTTGATCATGTGACGGTGCAGGCGGATATCATGATACGCTTTATGACCTTGTTAGTATCGCTAGGTGTTAGTAGTCGCTATGCCTTCCGTTTACCTGTACTATTTTATTTGGACACGTGGGACTGCTGTTCATATGTATTCCTTCGTGCTTTTCTATCATCGATCGCCGGTGGAAGGTATTCACGGCATGATTGATGTTGTGGGCGTGAGACCCATTGTTATATCGAGTGATGACTTTGAGGCGTGAGTCCCGACTAGACATGATCGCTTATTTATCGGAATCGTAGTTTGGTTATCATACATGTCTCTCGCCGCTTCTATAGACTACTATGATTTCATTTACGATCTTCATGTTTCACATACTTGGTACTGTTGTACTCGACTCTTCGGCCGCGTTTCATGCCGCGGTAAAGATACACCGCCGTTAATCCTCGCTCTAGGTCACGATTCAGCGTTTGGAAGCTCCGTTCTCCGAGGCTTATCTTCGTATAGTCCCTCGTGATTGTAGGTGCTACATTCGTATGGTATGACGGCCCCGCCCGTCGCCGTTGTTGTCATATCATTCTTAAGTGCAGTAATCGCATGGGCGTAGTGGTAGAAAGGGATGTAATCGCTCAAATTGTTATATATATACCGATAAACCGTTAGCCTGTCTTCTTATTTCACTGTCTTATTACATTGGTTTCATGTATTGTCTTTATGTTCCGCTGATTACTCTGATGTTGTATCACTAGGGTGCCCGGGGTAAGGCACCAGTCACGGGCCCCGGAACGGGTCGTGACACGGATCCCTGTTGTTGTAGATTTATGTACATTCAGGGGTATGGCAGGGCCCTGTCCCGTCATAAATAGGGTCCAAACTCTTAGAGATCTATAGTCATGTTTTGTGGGTTAGACTTGTAAAAGATGTATCCCTTTGTTATGTATATATGTAGAAGGTGGCCTTATCGGCTAGCCTGGTTCTTATTTCACATTACTGCATGTCTATGAGCTTTATTTATATTCCGCTGGTTATCACTGATGTATACTGCAGCGGTGCCTGTGTAGGGCACCGCCATGCCCGTGGTCGTCGTGACAAAATTGGTATTAGAGCAGTTAGTCCTCGGAAAGTATCTACAGACCGTGTCTAGTAGAGTCTTGCTTATCGGTGTGTTGTGCACCACACCTATAATCAGGAGGCTACAGGATATTTAAGATTGGTTTTCATTCTTCTCATTCTGAGATCGTGCAGAAGAGCTGTGTTATTAGGTTGATCTCTCTCTGACATAATCTTGTATCGCCATGCCTACCGGAAGGCAACAACACCCGTAGGGCAAGGCAAAGAAGAGGAGTACGGGATGCATGAGTCACTAGCTCGTGCCCGCACTATGCCCGAGGAGGCTCCGGGCCATGAAGTTCGACACGCCGATAGTACTAGAGGGGCTTAAGCACCGCAGCCTCCACCGGCTGGATACCGAGCCTCTCCACCGCGCCCGGGCAAGAGGATAGAGACTACGGAGATACAGCCTCCCATCGCCGTGATAGTGGGAAAGCAGAGAGAATGCTAGCGAACCCTAGAGCAGACAGTTTGAGGGTTCGAGATTTTCTGGGTTGTAATCCGTTAGAGTTCTATGGGTCGAGACATGAGGATGATCCTCAGGAGTTTATTCGGCAGGTGCAGCGGACTATGCGGGTGATTAAGGCCTCAGAGGACGAGTAAGTTGTACTAGCTTCTTACCGGTTACGCGATGTGGCAGTGAACTGGTTTGAGTCGTGGGAACTGTCCGGGCGTGCTTCTCCAGCCATTTGGGACGAGTTCACAGAGGCCTTCCTAGATCACTTTTTGCCTCCTGAGATGAGGAGAGCCCGGGTTGATAGGTTTCTAACATTGAGTCAGGGTGGCAGGACCATCAGAGAGTATAGCCTCGAGTTCGACTCATTGGCTAGGTATACGCCCGCTATTGTGGTTGACATGACGGATACGTGATAGGTCTAGACCGCTACTTGGTTGATGGATGCATGGCAGTGACTCTTCAGCCAGGTATGGATATTGCCAAGACGCATACGCACGAGGAGCGAAGACATGCATGTAGTGAGTCATCCGCACGAGGCCATAAGAGGGCCAGGACGGTAGGGTTTTTGAGTAACTTTCGAGGCGCACCTCAAGAAGCTGATCCGTGTCTCACCAACACAGTAGTACCTCTCCGCCTTCTCGCGCATTTGATCACCGGGTTATTCGGGAGCAGGTCAAGGCTCCGTGGCTTTGGGTTTCAGGAACAGGGTACTAGCGGATGAGGCCACATTTACTCGTGTGGTCGATGCGTAGATCCCATCCCGGAGAGTGTCGATTTATTTCTTGAGAATGTTTCTTGCCGCCAGAGCCATTTGAAGAGGGATTGTCCGACCAGAGGCGGCACGGGTAGTATGGCTCTCACCACGGTCGCTTGTCGGTCATCATTTTCTACGGTCGCCCCGAGGCGTGGTGTTTATCGCCGTATGTCAGCGGAGGTCGCGCAGAGGTCCTAGTTCTAGCGGTCCTCCGAACCGCATCTATACCTTAGCCAGTCGACAGGATCAAGAGACTTCGCCGGATGTCATCACAAGTATACTATTGATTTCATGATGTGGCGTTTATTCTTTGATAGATCTGGGTTCTACCTTGTCCTATATATCTCCTCTTATTGCTGGTAGAATAGGAATATAATCGGTGTCGATAAAACCTTTTGAGGTAGCTACGCTGGTGATTCAAGTAGCCGAATCGGGTATAAGAATTGCCGGTGATTATACACGCCGTCGGACTCAGCGCACTTGATAGAGCTGGATATGATAGATTTTATGTTATTACGGTATGGGTGGTTGGCTTCATGTTATGCCAATGTTGACTGTAGAGACAGATTGGTTCGATTCTAGTTTCCCGGTGAGCCGGTTATTGAGTGGAAAAGGGATACTGCGTTGCCGAGGGGTATGTTTATTTCTTACCTCAAGGCTAGGAAGATGGTTCGTAGCGGTATATTTATCATCTTATTCGTGTTCGATACGCAGGTGATGTGCGCTTCTTGATCGCTTGGTTAGA
Organism: Przewalskia tangutica; assembly: GCA_029844215.1. NCBI lineage: Eukaryota > Viridiplantae > Streptophyta > Magnoliopsida > Solanales > Solanaceae > Przewalskia > Przewalskia tangutica. The sequence goes on from JAQGDG010000029.1 coordinate 2,275,714, forward strand.
GAATTTCTCGATGTTTTTCCGGATGATCTCCTGTATTCCTCCGCAGCGGAGATAAAGTTCTCAGATTGATGTTCTCGCGGATACTGACCTATATCTATTCCTCCGCATGCACGACACCACCGAGTTGAAAGAGTTGAAGGACCGATGAAAGACTTCTGGAGGAAGACTTTATTAAGCCTAGTACTTCACCTCGGGAGCGCCAGATTATTTGTGAAGAAGGACGGATGACGCTACGATGCAGTATTGACTATAGACAATCGAACAAGGTAACCACCAAGAATAAGTACACCCCCGTGATTGATGATTTGTTTGATCAACAGATTGGTGCGAGTATTTTTCCAAGATAGATCTGCGATCCGTATCATCGGTATGAGTTAGAGAGGCAGATATCCCAAACAAGATTCAGACCCAGACGCATTATGAGTTCGTGGTGATGTCGCTCGACCGACTAATGCTCCGTATTTATGGATTTGATGAACCGTGTTCAAGCCATTTCTGGATACGCTTGTTATAGTATTCATTGATGACATCCTGGTTTACTCGCACGGAGCAGAGCACGCATCATTTGAGGACGCGCATTTGAGTCCTCCGTAGCCGGCAGTTGTATGCCAAGTTCACTAAGTGTGAGTTCTGGTTGGCCTTAGTGGCATTCTTAGGAAACATTATCGGGGCCGATGGTATTCGGGTTGATACAGCTGTTACACCCCGTAATTCCAGGACATGAATAAGAGAATGGGCGCGAGAACGCAAGACATGAAAAAAGGTACGAAAGGGAGAATAGTTTTTCCGACGGAGAATCATCCGAACGTCGGAAAGGAAAAACGTTCGTTGATGAGAATTAGATTCTCAAAATGCTGTATTTGAGGAGTATGGAATTTATTATCATTGTGGAAATTTATTTTACGGATTTGGTCACGTGGGGCCCACCCGAGAAATTTTACGTTCTGTGGGGCCCACGAGGGTTACGAAATTTTATGGACGAATGGGAGGGTGACACGTGTCACACACACCCCCCCACATGGGCTTGTTCAAATTTGACAAGGGTATAATGGTCATTTGGCCAAGGTTAAGATGACCAAGTCTTGCTAAGTAAAGAGCTTGATATTGTTGACTAAGTCAAGAGCCACTTGGCTTGATCCCTTTCATCCAAACCTAACATGTGTTGTAATATAGACCCTACAATGTGTTATATATCATCCATGTAGCAAGACAAGGCTATTTTACACTTAGAAAATTTGAAGAACACTTGTTCTTGCTAGAACATGCTCTCGGGTTTGGGTCCTCCTTCAAGACAAATTTTTTCAATTGTTGTCCAATATTCACAAGACTTTAACCCAAGGTTCCTAGGGGTATTGTAAGGATATCTCAATAGAAAGATCTCGGAAAAATGGCGTTTTTACGTTAGTCGCAAGGCGATAACCTAAGGTGTTCTTCAACTTTGAAGTTGGAACTTGAAGAGGAGTTCATCATGAGCTTCTAAGGAGTGCTTGGAGCTGATTGGAACATAAGAAGAGGAGCTAAAAGTTGCTAAGGATCGCCTTTTACGCTTGGACATTATTAGGGCTTATTGAGGTAAAATCTTCATCTTCTTAATGTAATTGAAGATTACATGTTATAGTAGTTAAGAAATGAACATGTGGTATATATATTGACGTTTGAAAAGATTTGGATCATGTCAACGTGTTAAAACCGAAAATGGACAAGTTAGCTATTAATGTTGTAATTAAGTTGGACGGTAATTACAATCGTCCCATGTTAAGAAAGGAAGGATTTATAGTTGTTGTAATTGTTATTATGTATGTAACATGTTGGAATAACAATTTGGATTGAAAAATAAATTGAAAGGAAATTGATAATTGTTGTGACATTGTAGCCGAATAGGGCTTGGAATTATTGGACAGTTTTATATTGATTGTGGGGCAGAATTTTACACGTCATATTAGGCGTGTAATCCCCTTTGTATTTGCTGAATTGTTGGGCCTTAAATATGACGTTTGGTTACTGATTTTCGGCCCTTGAAAAAGGTGGAAAAGTATGTAGAAACAAAAGAAGTGCTGTCCGATTTTCCGTAGAATTTAGTGACTTTGCACTTAGAATACTCTACATATGAAGCTAGAGGTTAATGGACATATTATGGCCATTATAGGTTGAAGTACTAGGTATAGCGTATTCTACTTGAAGGATGGAATAGCTATCAAGGTTGAAGTACTTTGGAGCATTTTGCTACTTGTCGATAATCGCCGCGAGGTATGTGAACCTCTTCCTTCTTTTGACATGATTCTATGTATGGAATATACATGTGGTGCTATTCATGATCCCTTCTACTCTTAGAAGTTAAGAGGTATGTATGTTGCTTTACTCTATTTAAAGGTTACGTCTAAATTATCCTAAGTTCTTACCAAGTCTTATGGGGGATGTTGGTAAGAGTCGTTAGGAAGTAATTGAGTCGAGTTGACTTTGCTAAGTTACTGCATGAATGAGAATAAGTATCGAACAAGCCATTGCAGCGTTAATAAAATAAAATGTTTCGGCAATCAATTAAATTAAAATGAGTAGAATCCTCCATCTGCATAGAAGCTAAGATAAGATAAAATTGTATTACATTTTCTAGATCATGGCTGCTTTAATAAGATCGTTATAAATAAGTATAACATATTCACAACGCACAAAAGTATATGTTACTTAATTTAAAAGAGTTCACGTATGAAGTTTTAAGACTATGAACCTTAAATTCTTAAAAGGTTAAGAGGCTTTATTTTTCAAGTTATGGGACTTGATTCTTAAAGGAAGAAATGACTTGATTTAAAAAGTATAGAATACTTGATTTGGAAAGTATTGATTTCTTGATACTCTAAGTTAAAGAGACTTGATATTTTAAGTTAAGAAACTTGATTTCTTAAAAGTTAAGAGACTTGAAGTATTTTGAAAGCTATGTAATATGATTTGAAAATATAAGTCTCTTGGTTATAAAAGGAATGAATTTGTCTAAGACATAAAGAGTTATAACGGCTTTATGGGAAGTTGGTTATAACAACTTTATGGAATATTAAAAGAATGGTTTTCTCCAGTAATGTAAGCAAAGAAATGACTTGAAATAAAGAAGGGAAAATTGTTTTAAAGGTACCAAGTGCTTAAGGTTTTAAAGAACGAAGTCACTTGATTTAGAAGCCTATAAATGTAATTCTAAAAGGTATTGTGACTTGTCTTGAAAAGTAGATATGACTTGATACTACAGTTATTAGTATCTTGGAAGTTTTATTTGAGAAAGAGTCATTTTAAAGGAGTAGAGGTACGTAGTACTTTGGGTTAAATTCTTGGATTTTATAATGACATGTTAGTGCCTTAAGTAAACTAAAATGAGAGTGTATATGAACAAGCTAATAAGAAGTTAGGGGATTTCTTAACTTGCTTATGTTATGTATGATAAGCCGGTAGTGCTTATGTGATGTATGATGTCAGTAGTGCTTATGTTATGTATGATAAGCAGTAGTGCTTATGTTATGTGATAAATGGTAGTGCTTATGTTATGTATGATAAGCTCGTAGCGCTTATGTTATGTATGATAGCCATTGGTGCTGGTGTTATGAGTATAAATGCGGGGTAAACCCCCAAGACGTTATACACCTCCTGAGTATAAATGCGGGGTAAACCCCCAAGACGTTATACACCTTCTGAGTATAATTGCGGGGTAAACCCCCAAGACATTATACATTTCCATGGATTTGCTACCCATGATGCGAGCATGACGTATTTGCTCATTGCGGGCCCGTAGGGCCTAAGCGGGTGAAATAGTCCTGTGCAAGGGAAATAGTCCTATGCGGGGCAAATTGTCCTATGCGGGTCCACAAGACTCTTGCGGGTGAAATAGTCCCAGGAGTAGGATTGCCAAATGATACTATGGGTAGGTGGCCCTAAGTTGATCATAAGTGTTACACCCCGGAATTCCAGGATATGGTTATAAGAACGTACGTAAGAACTCAAAAATGTTAAGATTTGAGACGAGTAAAAATTTATCGGAATTATGGAATTGTCGGAAAACGAAATATTGCGATGAACGGGAGGGCGACACGTGTCACCCCCTTAGTGGTCTTGGATGAAAATGACATGGATAGAATGGTCATTTGACCATAATTTAAATGACCAAGTCTTGCAAAGACTTAAGCTTGACATTGTTGACTAAAGTCCAAGGGCCACTTGGGCAAGATCCATGTGAAACTCATCTAGGCCACCCATTTGTTCTAATCTTGACCCTCCATTATGTTATATATGTATACTAGTAGCAAGACTAGTTCCCACACTTAGAAAAAATTTCAAGAAACTTGTTCTTCCACTATGTTGCTCTCGGGTTTGAGGCACTTAGCAAGACAAGAAATTTTGTTTGTTGTTCAATAAGCTCCACACTTTAAACCAAGGTTCCTAAGGGTATTGTAAGGGTATCTCAATAGAAAGATCCCGGAAAAATGGCGTTTTCGTATTAGTCGCAAGGCGAAAACCTAAGGAGTTCTTCAACTTTGGAGTTGGAACTTGAAGAGGAGTTCTTCATAAGCTTCTAAGGGTTGCTTGGAGTGGATTGGAACGTCGAAAGGAGGAGCTAAAGTTGCTAAGGATCGACTTGTAATCTTGGATCATATTTGGGCTAAATGAGGTATAATCTTCGTCTTACTTTTGTAATTGAAGATTCCTTGTTATTATAAGTTAGAAATGATCATGTGATATGTGTTATGAAGATTGACAAGTGTTATGGAAATTTGGAAGCTCAAATCCGAAAATGACATGTTAAGCCATTTGAAATTGAAATACAACTTGGTCGATAATTAGAATCGTCGCATGTTTACCTACTTGAGGATTGTAGTAGTTATAATCAATTGTGGCTAGATAACATGTTATATTAAACCACTTGGATTGGAAACGAATTTGTATTGTTGTCCCTATTTTGCCGAATGGACATTATATGTTGGACTAGTTTGATATTTATTGTGGGGCGGAATTTTACATGTCTTGATTAGGCGTGTAATCCCCTATTGTTAACTACTTTGTTGAGCCTTAAATGTGGCGTGTTTGGTTATTGAATTCGACCTTGAAAAATGTGGCAAAGTATGTAGAAACAAAGGAAGTCTTTGTCAGATTTTCCGTAGAATTTAGTGACTTTGCACTTGGAATATTCTACGCTTGAAGTAAGAAGTTAATAGAAGTACTATGGTCATTATAGGTTGACATACTAAACGCACGCGTATTGGACTTGGCAAGTGGATTGAGCCAAGAGGTATGTGGAACTTTCTTATCTCTTGAGCATGAATAAGTTGTAATTGTATAGTACGGTAGACGTACGAGGTTTTGACGAATCTAGTCCATTTGATATCCTTGGCTTATTTTAAGAATGTCCAAGTTGGTTGAGTTAGGGAATTAACTCACTTGTTTAAATATTAAGGATATCTTGGTTTTCAAAAGTTAAGAGACTTTAAGTATGTTGAAAGTATTTTTGATACTTGTTTTGTTGGAAAGTTTAAGCCTCTTGGTTTTAAAGAAGAATGTAAGTTTCTAAAGTATAAAGCTAGTATAACGGCTTTATGGGAAGTTGGTTATAATAGCTTTATAGAAGCTTAAAAAGAGTGATTTACTTTAAGTAATTTAAGTATGATAAATGACTTGAATTAATGAAAGACAAATTGATTTAAAGGCATCAATTGCTTAAAGTTTTAAAAGAAAGAAGTCACTTGATTTAGAAGCCTATAATTGTATTTCTAAAAGGTATTGTGACTTGTCTTGAAAAGTAATTATGACTTGATACTATGGTTATTAGTATCTTGGAAGTTTTATATGAAAATGAGTCATTTTAAAAGAATAGAAGCACGTAGTACTTTGGGTTAAATTCCCGGATTTTATAATGACATGTTAGTGCCTTAAGTAAACTAAAATGAGAGTGTATATGAATAAGACTAATAAGAAGTTAGGATTTCTTAACTTGCTTATTTATTGTATGATGTCGATAGTGCTTATGTTATGTATGATAAGCGGTAGGGCTTATGTTATGTATAATGGCCATTGAGCTAGGGTAAGAGTATAAATGAGGTAAACCCCAAGACGTTATACCACCTTCTCCGGTAAGAGTATAAATGAGGTAAACCCCAAGACGTTATACCACCTGCTTCAGGGTAAGAGTATAAATGAGGGGTAAACCCCCAAGACGTTATACCACATGTTCCATGGATTTGCTACCCATGATGCGAGGAATACCTCATGCGAGTCCTTATGGGCTTATGTGGGTGGAATAGTCCCACGCGCGGTAGTACACTATGGGAGGAATACCTCACGCTGGTCCACAGACCCGTGCGGGTGAAATAGTCCCAGGAGTAGGATTGCTTATTGATACTACGGGCGAGGGATCCTGTTTTGATCATGAGCCTCCTATTTTTATGCAGTAAAGTATATACTTGTTTACTCTCATTGTTAGTAAGGCACAGTGTACTGTTGTTGAGTTATCATACGTGTCTCCAGCTTTACTTTAGACTTATGATTTCACTACAATACTTTCACATATTTGGTACACGTTGTCTCGACCTCCTTGGCCGCGTTCATGCCGCGGTAGAGTATACAAAGTTCTTGATCCTCACTCTTAGGATCAATGCTCACCGTTGGGAATCTCCATTACTCCGAGGCCTATCCCGGTATGGTCGGTTGTTGTACATTCAGGGTATGGCGGGGCCCGTCCGTCACGATTGTTATTCTTAAGTGCAGAGTCACATTTGTGGATTGGGTTGTAAAGAAAAAAAAATGTCTCGTTTATTATGTATAGTTTATGGAAGGTGGCCTTATCATTAGCCAGTTGTTATTTTTATGTTTAAGCATTTTATAAGTTGTGTATGTTCCGCTATTCTCTCGATGTATAACAAAGGGTGCCCGTGTAGGGCACCGATGTGAGCTTGAGGTCGGGTCGTGACAATAAGCTTCCTATTTTTACGCAGTATACCTTTATGGGCAGACTCATGTGACTTTATCGCGTCCCAGATTGGGTCGGGCAGTATACCTTTATGGGCAGACTCATGTGACTTTATCGCGTCCCAGATTGGGCCGGGCAGTATACCTTTATGGGTAGACTTATGTGACTTTATCGCGTCCCAGATTGGGCCGGGCAGTATAGGCGTCCCTCTATAAAGGGCCGGATTATGTTATGAAAGATAAGTAAGTTATATGGTAATGAACTTGATGCTTTTTCCTAAGTATCTACGTAAGCATTTGACTATAACTCTTATTGAAAAATGGGAAAAGATAATAATGTGCAATTAAGTTCATGAGTGGTAATGGCACGACATGATCTGGTATTTACTTTTTATACTTGCCCTCATTCTTTTATCGCTTATGATTTGTTCTGCACCTTATTTCCGCTCCATATTCGGCAATTTGTTATGCGACCCCGGGCTGCGTTCATGTCCACAGGTTTAGGTACACAGTTGTGGATCCGCGGGCTTATGATCATGGTTCAGCATTTTGAGATGGCTCCAATGTTTCGGAGCTTGTCATGGCTATGTATATTCAGGGGTACGGCGGGGCCTTGTCCCGTCATAGTATTTGTCCAAAATCTTAGAGGTCTGTATTCATATGTGGGCTGGACTGACTAGAGTTGTAATTACATTATTGAATAGTGTAGGCCCTTTTGGGTGATTTATATTATGGCAGCCTTATCGGCTTTGCCTTTAGAAGCTCACAACCAATTTCTCTTCCATTTCCAATCCAAAACTAGGAAAACGACTTAGGTTTTCGCCTTGCGACTAACGTGAAAACGCCATTTTTCCGAAATCTTTCTATTGAGATATCCTTATAATACCCTTAGGGACCTTGGGTTAAAGTCTTGTGAATAAAGGACCAAAATTACAAAATTTTCTTGTGGGAATATGCACAATGCCGAGAGCAAGTCTTGAAGAACAATAATGTTGTGATTTTTTCTAAGTGTTGGAGACTTAGTCTTGCACTAGTGTAGTATTTATAACACAATGGAGAGCTTAGATTATAACAAATGTGAGGCTAGGATGAAGAACACTTGGATAATTAGCCAAGTGGACAAGTTGACAAGTCAACAATCTCAAGCTTTGAAGACTTATCATCCACAATGGTCAAATGACCATTCTAACCTTGCTAATTTTTGTCCAAGACTATGTGGGGGAGGTGCCACATGTCGCCCTCTCATTCGTCCATAGAATTCTGTAACCTTCGTGGGCCCCACAAAACGTAAAATTCCTCGGGTGGGCCCCCCGTGACCAAATCCGTAAAAATAAATTCCCATAAAGTTAATAAGTTCCATACTCTTCAAATAATGCATTTTGAGAATCTAATTCTCCTCAACGAACATTTTTCCTTTCCGACGTTCGGAAGATTTTCCGTCGAAAAACAATTCTTTCCTTCGTACCAATCTAGAGTCCTGATTTCCTTACGTACTTTCTCTTATACATGTCCTGGACTTACGGGGTGTAACATTCTTCCCCCCTTAGAAACATTCATCCCCGAATGTTCTTAGTCGGTTGTCAAGCTATACAAACTCCGGTACAGTCTCTTTACTATGCCTATCAATCAATACTCCACAAGACCAACGATGCCACACATGGCCACCATATAACATACGTAAACATAACAATGGACCTTCCGTCCGCGACCCCTTCTCATAAAACTCGAAGGTTACTGTCTTATCAAAAACAAGATCTTTAGAGGTTACTTTCTTTTTCCCCGCATAAAGGGATTCGTATCTTGAGTCATGGGACTAACACTATCTGAATACTTCAGTCGGACTCCTACTCAGCTAACTGATGTGTTTCCCAGTGTTACTTCCCTTCTCCGTCTCACTTAGTCACCAAACTAGTTGGGACATGAATCTATAATCTGCCTAGCTTAGTTTACCAACCGGTGTAAACTCTAATACTAGTGGCATCTCAATCACGAGAACCTATGGACGGTGTTACTGAACCTAAGGCGTGTGTATCATCATAAATAACCTTCACTCATGGCCTAAAAGGAATTTTCTCTACGCACCTTCATTACTCATAACTATAATCACTATAGTTCTTTTAACCTTTGTTTCTTCCTTTTCTTACTTGTCATACTTTCTCGTACTTCCAAACTTATTTAGTACACGTACAAAATCTCAAATATTTTTTCTGTTCTCCAACTCGAGTTACTATCCCAACTTGGCCATTATGCTACTTGAATTTCCGCTAAGGCTCCTCTCGGTCCGTACGACCTGGTTCCGGTGGAACACGTCCAAAAACTCGTACAACGATTAACTAAACTTGGGCCTTGCATCCTCGTGATACTATCACATAGCGGGACCATTTCTAACTGACATCACCCCATTCCATACTACCGGTTGACCCGAAATGAGTCCATAACCCGACCTATCGTCATACTTAACTTCTCATTCTTAGTCTGAAATAATTCTCTCTCTTATCTCAAGGTACTTCTTACCCTATCCCCTTATTCACTAGAGGTTCGTCACATAGGCCAAGTATTTCTATCAGACATTCTTCCCTATCGGTCTTACACTTATAATAGGGTAACTACAACTTGTGAACTCTACACAACTATAGTCTCAGTTCACTTACCATTCTTGTAAACATTCTGAACTGTTCACTTTACTAATCAAAGTATTCCTACTGCAGGGGTACTATCACTTACAACTGCTAGCAACAAAGGGAAAACATATATGCTAGGGCGAAATCTGAATCTATCAATGCACGTATGATTCAAAAGAATCGAGATATACCTGTAACCCCATGCGATGTCGCCTCCTGATCCTGCTCAGTAGCCACGTCATCAATACGGTTCGAAGGACCGCCAGAACTATAAACTCCACCCTGACCTCTACCACGGCTGGTTGACATATGAACACCGTGTCTAGAAGCGCAACCGCGAGGAAAGGGAACCAACTACCGGCCTCATAGGCTGAGCCACCTCACCGGTGCTCTTTCTAAAAGGACATACCCTCAGTATATGGCCCGTACGGCCACAATAAAAACAAACACCTGTGCCATGAGGACATTTCCCCAAATGACGCTTACTACATAGGAAACACTGAGGAATAGGTGGCCTCGACTGAGAAAATCCTCTGCTCATCTGAGAACTTCGAACCTTGGAGATCGGACCGGCTCCTAAATACCTGGTGGGGTCAAACCTCCCACCTGTGAGCTGCGGGTATGTCTTGGGTAGGTCGACGAATATCTCACTCGGCCGAGGTCGCCGTCCAACAACTCACCGATAACCAACCGGTCTAGCCTCTTACGTTGATTTCCGTTGGCCTCTACCTCTGTACACACCTGCATCGCCGAATAACCTCCGCTGATGAAACCAGAGCACCGCTTATCTTGGTCAATAACATAATGATTCCCTTATGACCTATAGTCTTCCCTAAGAGAAACCGAGGCTCGTGCCGGGCCTCAAAACTCGCGCAGAAGAACTTCGCCGATCGCGCAAAATATCCGGTATACCCTGGGCATAAGCCCTATCAACTCTCTGAGTCTGACTGGTTGCTCTTGCTACTCCTTTGCCCTTCTGAGCGACTGTTGCCCTCCTTGGAGGCATAGCTGTAACACAAAAATACGCCAGAGAGGAATTACCTTAATAACATAGCTCTATGGCACGATCTCAGAGTGAGAAGAATAGAAACCAACTCCTAAATGTCCTGTAGCCTCCAGTTTATGGGTGTGGCGCGCAACACACTGATAATCAAGACTCTACTAGACACGGCGTAGACATTCCGAGGATCGATCGCTCGATACCACTCACCCGAACCTCGGCAGTGGATCGTGCCCTACCCGCACCCTTCTACCGATCGGCACAAGTAAATCGCGAATTTAAATAACACCTTTTATTTTTTAAACCAACGTACATGCAAGGGCAAAGCCGATGCGCCGCCATATAACATACATAATAAAAACACTACTGCATCTGCGAGTCCAATCCCATATATGAATTCGGACCTCTAAGAGTTTTATGAACTATGACGACAAGGCCCCGCCGCACCCATAATCAGATAAAGCTCAGCATGGAGGATCTATACCAAAATGATAAACTCACGAGCGTATGGAGCTATCCAAAACTCGATCGTGGTCCTACACTGCAGATCACCAAATCGCATACCTAAACTCGCGGATTAACGCAGCCCCGGCGAGGTCAAGACAAGAATGTACTAAGTATGTGAAACGAGAATATCAGTAAAGAAATCATAACAGTCTAAACAAAACAGGAGACATGTATGATAGCCAAACTACATTACACAATACATAAGCAATCATATCAAGTCAGGGACGCATGCCCTGGAAGTTATTACTCAAATATAATCATGGGTCTCACGCCCATAATATCAATCATGCCCGTGGAATCCTTCCTCACTGCCGGCAGTCCATGATATACCATAACATCAATTAGCACACTAAACCTTGCAATCATGAGAGTAATGCAATCCTTTTTATCTTTTAAGTTATGCTTTTAACAATGAGACCAATTGTTCCACATTAAGTCATAACCACACTGCACCCTTTCATTAATGAAATCAATACCGCTTTCAAAACATGGCGTCGTCGGTGCCAGTCAACCACCTCTGTGTTATAATGCAACCTATCATAGGACTATTTCACCCGATGACCTATTTCACCGCTTTAGGTCACGAGGACCCGCAATGAGTCATCGACACGATACCGCGATCACGGATAGCTAATCCATGACTTATATATATCCCAGAATTTAACCCGCCGAGTCAAATCGACCCGTCGTGAGTGTACCACTCACCCCACGGGAGCTAACCCATGGTATCCTTGAAACAAGTTGCCGACCCTTTATGGAGGGACGCGGAGATGTGGAAATATGACACTTACACGAATGTCTATATGAGCAACCCATATGCAAGCAAACCAAGACAATACCATGCCTTTCACACCAAGACAATACCATGCCTTTCCTTCTTACATAAACCAAGACAATATCATGCCTTTACACAAACCAAGACAATTATCATGCCTTCTTTTTACATAAACCAAGACAATACCATGCCTTCTTTTTACATAAACCAAGAGAAATACTTATTCAAGCAAGCCAAAGTACTATCAAGGTACAAATAGAATAATTATCATTTAACAAGCCAAAGTACTATCAAGGCACAAATAGAATAATTCTCTTTTAACAAGCCAAAGTACTAGGTACGTACATTCTTTTCAAAAGACTCCTTTTTATGTAAAACCCCAAGATACTAACACCCGTAGTATCAAGGCGTGTCTATTTTTCAAAGTAAGTTACTACACTTTTAGAAAACTCATTTCAAAGCTTGAAATCAAGTAACTTCAAATTTTCACAATCTAGGCAACTTATGCCCATTAATCAAAATAGACAACTTTCTTAACCTTCCATAAAGCCGTTATAACCAACTTCCCATAAAGCCGTTATAACCCTTTATGGTTTTACACATATTCATTCCTTTTATAACCAAGAGACTTATACTTTTAAAACCAAGTATCACATAGTTACAAATCAAGTTTCTTAACTTTCAAAATACTTCAAGTCTCTTAATCTTTAGAAATCAAGTTTCTTAACTTTAGAAATCAAGTTTCTTCTACTTTTAAATCTCAAGTAACTCATACCTTTAATACAAGTTACTTCTCTTTAAATCATGTCATTTCTCCTCTTTTAAATCAATTAAGTAAATCACTCCTTTGACTCCCCTAAAGTCATTATAACAACCTTTAGGTTTTGGAACTAAGGCACTAGCCAAAAGATTTGGAAACCACTTCCTTTTCAAGACTCTATGTACTTTAATAAAATACTTTCACCTTTGAGAATCCAAACTTCATTAAGGAAATGGATTATAACAACTTACAATTAAAACATCCAAAGTACAATCAAGGAAGTATATAGAACAACTTCTATATTAGGCAATCCAAGTACAATCAGGAGTGGATCATTTAAGGAGTAGGACATACTTTCTTTACCATAAGGAATCATGCTAGAAGAGGAGATAGTTCACATACCTTTTCGGCTTAATCCACAAGCTAAGTCGAATACGCCGCACGTAGAATTGTCAACCTATAATGGCCACAACACGACTATCAACTTCTAGTTTCTAACGTAGAATAATACTAAGTATACGATCTCTTATTCTACGGAAAATCGGGCAGCACCTCCTTTGTTTCTACATACTTTTCCACCTTTTTCAAGGCCCGATAATCAATAACCAACATGCCACATTTAAGGCTCAAAACACCAACCAAGCAACGGGGATTACACGCCTTAAAATACGTGTAAAATTCTGCCCCACAATTAATACCAAATAGTATAATATCCAAAGCCATTCTCGGCTAACATATACAACAACACAAAATCCTTTCCAATTCTTTTTCAATCCAAGTTATTAGGTCTAACATGTTATATAGTCATAAACAACTTAACAACTAATATTCCTTTTTATATAACATGTGACGACTTAAACTAATAATCAACTTGAATTGTAATCTTAAGGGCTAAACATACTAGTTTTTGGATTAGGGTTCCAATAGCCAATACACTTATCAACTTCATAATATATACCTCATGCTTGCTAATATCCATAACTAAAATGATAAGTAAACTTTAATTGCTAAAACGACAAGATTTATACCTTTACAATCCCTTAAAATTTCCAAGATTCAAAGTCGCTCCTTAGCAAATCTTAGCTCCTTTCCTTTACGCTCCAATCCGCTATTTGAAGCCTTTAGAAGCTCACAACCAACTTCTCTTCCATTTCCAATCCAAAACTAGGAAAACGACTTAGGTTTTCGCCTTGCGACTAACGTGAAAACGCTATTTTTCTGAAATATTTCTATTGAGATATCCTTACAATACCCTTAGGGACATTGGGTTAAAGTCTTGTGAATAAAGGACCAAAATTACAAAATTTTCTTGTGGGAATATGCACAATGCCGAGAGAAAGTCTTGAAGAACAAGAATGTTGTGATTTTTTTTAAGTATTGGACACTTAGTCTTGCACTAGTGTAGTATTTATAACACAATGGAGGGCTTAGATTATAACAAATGTGAGGCTAGGATGAAGAACACTTGGATAATTAGCTAAGTTGACAAGTCAACAATCTCAAGCTTTGAAGACTTATCATCCACAATGGTCAAATGACCATTCTAACCTTGCTAATTTTCATCCAAGACTATGTGGGGGAGGTAACATGTGTCTCCCTCTCATTCGTCCATAAAACTCCGTAACCCTCGTGGGCCCCACAAAACGTAAAATTCCTCGGGTGGGCCCCACGTGACCAAATCCGTAAAAATAAATTTCCATAAAGTTAATAAGTTACATACTCTTCAAATAATGCATTTTGAGAATCTAATTCTCATAAACGAACATTTTTCCTTTCTGACGTTCGGAAGATTTTCCGTCGGAAAAACAATTCTTTCATTCGCCCGTGCCCAGAGTCTGATTTCCTTCGTGCTTTCTCTTATACATGTCACGGACTTCACGGTGTAACATTCTTCCCCCAGAAACATTAGATCACGAATGTTCTTAGTCGATTGTCAAGCTATCTTTGCTACATCCCGTAAGTCGGGACGTGTATAAGAAAATGTATGAGAATCAAGACTTAAATTGATGCGAAGAAAGAATTGTTTTTCCGGCGAAGCATCTTCGGCGTCTGAAAAATGTTCGTTGATGATTGGATTCTCAAAATGTATTATTTGAAGAGTATAAACGATTAACATTATGGAAATTTATTTTTACTAATTTGTCGTGAACCAGGAATTTTACGCTTTATTGAACCACGAATTCTGGAATTTTATGGGCGAATGAAGAAGCGATACGTGGCACCCTACATGGTCTTGATCGAAATTGTAAGGGTAAAATGGTCATTTACCATTGAGGATGAATAAGTCTTGCTGAAGCTGATATTATTGACGAGTCAACTTTGCAGTGTAGTTATCCAGTGTATACATCCAAGCCACACAATTGTTATAATCTAAGCCATCAATGTGTTATATAAGCATGCTACTAGTGCAAGACTAGTCTTAAACACTTAGAAAAAATCACAATATTTCTTGCTCAAGAAAGAGCTCTCCGGTTTGGTCACTATACCTGCGAAAAATTTGCGATTTTGATCCATTAGCCCGAAGACTTTAACCCAATGTCCTAAGGGTATTGTAAGGATATCTCAATAGAAAGATTTCGGAGAAGCAGGCGTTTTCACGTTAGTCATGAGCGAAACTTAAGGAGTTCTTGACTGAAGTTGGAACTTGAAGGCAGGTTCTTCATGGAAACTACAGGAGTGCTTGGAGCGGATTGGAACATAAGGAAAGGAGCTAAGAATTTGCTAAGGCGCGACTTTGAATCTTGGAAATTTTAAGGGCTTGTAAAGGTATAAATCTTGTCGTTTTAGTAATTAAGGTTTACTTATTGTTGTAGCTATGGATATTAGCAAGCATGAGTTATATATTATGAAGTTTGATAAGTATATTGGCTATTGGAACCCTAATCCGAAAACTAGCATGTTAGCCTTAAGATTACAATTTAAGTCGATTATTAGTTTAAGTCGTCGCATGTTGTATAAAGAAGGAAATTGTAGTTGTTGAAGTTGTTTATGATTATATAACATGTTAGACCTTAGAACTTGGAATTGGAAAAGGATTGGAAAAGACTTTGAATTGTTGGTTATGTAGTTAGCCGAGAGATGGCTTATGGAGTATTAAACTACTTGGTATGAATTGTGGGACAGAATGTTACACGTATTGTAAGGCGTGTAATCCCCTTTGTTTGGTTGTTTGTTTTGAGCCTTAAATGTGGCGTGTTGGTTATTGTATTCGGCCTTGAAAAAGGTGGCAAAGTGAGTAGAAACAAAGGAAGTCTTTGCCCGATTTTCCGTAGAATTAGAGACCGTATACTTAGTATTATTCTCGTTAGAGACTAGAAGTTGATAGTCTTGTTGTGACCATTATAGGTTGACACTTCTGCGGCGTATTCGGCTTAGCTTGTGGATTTAGCCAGAAAGGTATGTGAACTATCTCTTCTTAGCGTGATTCCTTAAGATAAAGAAAGTATGTCCTACTCCTTAAATGATCCATTCCTTGGTTGTATTTGGATTGCCTAAAATATAATTTGTTAATGTACTTGATTGTACCTTGATGTTTAAATTGTAAGATGTTATAATCCATTTCCTTAGTGAAGTTTGGATTCTCAAAAGTGAAAGTATTTTACTTAAAGTACATAGAGTCTTGAAAATGAAGTGGTTTCCAAATCTTTTGGCTAGTGCCTTAGTTCCAAAACCTAAGGGTCGTTATAAGGACTTTAGGGGAGTCAAAGGAGTGATTTACGTAATTGTTTTAAGAGAGGAGAAATGACATGATTTAAGAGAAGAAACTTGTTTTCTAAATATTAAGAGACTTGAAGTATTTTGAAAGTTAAGAACTTGTTTTGTAAGTATGTGATACTTGGTTTTAAAAGTATAAGTCTCTTGGTTACAAAAGGAATGAATATGTCTAAAACCATAAAGGGTTATAACGGCTTTATGTGAAGTTGGTTATAACGGCTTTATGGAAGGTTAAGAAAGTTGTCTATTTTGATTAATGGGCATAAGTTGCCTAGGTTGGGAAATTTGAAGTTACTTGATTTCAAGCTTTGAAATGAGTTTCTAAAAGTGTAGTAACTTACTTTGAAAAATAGACACACCTTGATACTACGGGTGTTAGTATCTTGGGATTTTACATAGAAAGGAGTATTTTGAAAAGAATGTACGTATGTAGTACTTTGACTTGTTTAATTGAGAATTATTCTATGTGTGCCTTGATAAGTACTTTGGCTTGTTTAATTGAGAATTATTCTATGTGTGCCTTGATAAGTACTTTGTCTTGTTTAATTGAGAATTGCCAATGTGTGCTGGTGATAGCATTTGAATACAAGTATTATGTTTTATTACGTTGTCGCGACTCTCGGTTGGAGGGTCGGCTGCCTTGTTGTAAGTTTACTTGGGCGTCTGCAAGCGGTGAGGTGGGATTCCACGGGTATGCTTCATTATTTGTGTTACACCGTGGTGCGTGCTTATCGATGTGGGATTCCTCGTATGCGACCACGAGGATACTCTTGGACATCTTATACGATGTAGGATTAAGGCATGTGACGAGGCGGGTTAGATTCCGGTTGTTTGTATTATCCATGGTCATGCTTATACGATGTGGGATTCGGGGCATGCGACCGCGAGGATACTCGTGGACATGCTTATACGATGTGGGATTAAGGCATGTGACGGGGCGGGTTTGATTCGGAGTTGTTTGTATTACCCGTGGTCATGCGTGCTTATCGATGTGGGATTCCGGCGTCGACCGCGAGGATACTCGCTTGGATATGCTTATTGGTGTTATATTGTTATATCACGGATGGCGATACAGAGAAAGGATTCCACGGGCATGGTTGATATTATGGGCGTGAGACCCATAGTTATATTTGAGTAGTGACTTTGAGGGTATCGTCCACGACTTGATATATGCTTATGTATTTTTATCTTGTAGGTTGCTATCATCATGTCTCTGTTTTGTTTAGATTATGATTTCATTCTGATGCTTCTGCTTTCATACTTGGTACATGCTTCGTCTTGACCTCGCCGGAAGCTGCATTCATCTGCGATTTAAATCTGGGTGATTTGGTGATCTGCAGTGTAGGACCGCCTCGAGTTTTGGATAGCTCGTTTGTTCAGAGTTATCATTTTGGTATAGTTCTTTCGATCTGAGCTTTATGCGGTTATAGAGTGCTGGCGGCCTTGTCGTCATATTTCGTATAACTCTTGAAGTGCAGTATTCATGTGGGATTGGACTGCGTATACGATGTAGTGTCTTTTGAGTATGTATATTATGGCGGCCTTATCGGCTTTGCCGCTTATGCGTCGTTGGTTTTAAAAAAAAAAAGTGTTATTTAAATTTCGCGGTTTACTTAGTTGTTAAGGTAGAAGGTGCCGAGATAGGGCACCGATCCGCAAGCCGGGGTTGGGCGTGACAGTGGTATCGAGCGATCGGACCTCGGAATGTCTACGAGGATAGTGTCTAGTAGAGTCTTGATTATCGGTGTGTTGCGCGCGCCCATAAACAAGAGGCTACGAGGACATTTAGGAGTTGGTTTCTATTCTCAACCTGAAGATCGTGCCATAGATGCGTGTTAGCAAGATAATTCCCCTACGCGTATTTTTGTGTTATAGCTTCGAGGAGAGGCCTTGATGCCGAAGGGCAAATGAGTATGAGGAGCTACTAGTCGCACTCGGAGAGTTGATAGGGCTTATGCCCGGGGCATCGGATGTTGTTCCACAATCGGCGAGTTCTTCTGCGCGAGTTTTGAGGCCCAGCACGAGCCTCAGTTTCTCGATTAGGGAAGACTATAAGTGCATGAGGAAGCGGTTATGTTATTGACCAAGATAGAAGTGCTACGGTTTCATCGGCGGAGGTTATTCGGCGGTCTGAGACGGTTGTGCGAGGGTAGAGGCAACGCGGAGATCAGCGTAAGAGGCTAGACCAGTTGGTTATCCGGTGAGTTTTTGGGCGAGCAACCTCAGGCGAAGTGAGATATTCGTCCCCACCCGGTACATACCCCGCATCCACGGTGGGAGGTTTGACCCCTTGGTATTTAAGAGCGGGTCAGAGCTCCGGGGTTCGAAGTTCTCGAGAGGAGCAGAGGATTTTCTCGATCGAGCCACATATTCTCGGTGTTTCCAATGTAAAAGCGTCGTATGGGGAAATCTTGGTTATATGGCACGGATGTTTGTTATTATTGTGACCGTCGGACCCAAGAAGTGGGAATGTCCTGTTAGAAAGAGCACCGGTAAGGTGGCTTAGCCTATGAGGCCGATGGTTGGTTACCTTTCCTCGCGGTGTCGTCCCCGAGCGGTGTTGGATATCGACCCGATCGTGGTAAGGTCGAGTGGTGTTTATAGTTTTGGCGGTCCTTCGAACCGCATAGATAACGTGACAACTGGACAGGATCAGGAGGCGACATCGCATGGGGTTACAGGTATTACTCGATTCTTTTGAATCATACGTGCATTGTTAGATTCAGATTTTGCCCTAGCGTATATGTTTTCCCTTTATTGCTAGCAGTTGTAAGTGATAGTACCCCCAGCGGTAGAAATACTTCGACCTATGTGACAAACCTCTAGTGAATAGGGGGATAGGGTGAGAAGTACCTTGAGATAAGAGAGATGTTACACCCCGTAGTTCCAGGGTATGTATGCGAGGACATACGTACGAGAATACGACATTAAAATTGGAATAGAAGAAAGATGTGATTTTTCGACGGAAAAGTTTCCGAACTTCGTGAAGGAAAGATGTTTATTATTGAGAATTGGATTCTCAACTTTGGTATTTAAGACTTTAAGAACTTATAAGAATTATGGAATTTATATTTTACGGATTTGGTCATGTGGGGCCCACAGAAATTTTATGTTTGTGGGACCCACGAGGGTTCGAATTTTTATGAGCGAATGAGAGGCGACATGGCACCCCTCATATGGTCTTGGACGATTTAATGCAAGGATAGGATGGTCATTTGACCATTGTGGATGAAAGTCTTGAGCAGCAGTGTATTGACTAAGTCAACTTGTCCACGGCTATTATCCATGATCTTCATCCTAGCCACACATTTGTTGAGATCTTGACCCTCATTGTGTTATATATACCCAACTAGTGCAAGACTTGCTCTTGACACTTAGAAAAATTTCAAGACTTGTTTTTCATATTAGAGGCTCTGGCTTTGCTCACTTTTGAACAAGAAAATTTTGTAGTTTTGTTCTGTTATTCACAAGACTTTAACCCGATGTCCCCAGGTATTGTAAGGATATCTCAATAGAAAGATTTGAAAAAGTAGGCGTTTTGTATTAGTCATAGAGTGAAACTTAAGGAGTTCTTCAACTTTGAAGTTGGGACTTGAAGATGACTTCTTCATAGGCTTCTAAGGAGTGCTTGGAGCGGATTGGAACCTAAGGAAAAGAGCTAAGAATTGCTAAGGAGCGACTTTGAAACTTGGAAATTTTAAGGGCTTGTAAAGGTATAATTCTTGTCGTTTTAGTAATTAAGATTACTACTTGTTGTAGCTTTGGATATTAGCAATCATGAGGTGTTTATATTATGAAGATTGATTAGTGTTATGGATATTGGAACCCTAATCCGAAACTAGCATGTTTAGCCTTAAGATTGGAATTCAAGTTGATTATTAGTATAAGTTGTCACATGTTATATAAAGAGGGAATTATAGTTGTTGAAGTTGTTTATGACTATGTAGCATGTTGGAATAACAACTTGTATTGAAATAGAAGTTGAAAGAGAAGTAGTGTTGTTGTTAGCCGAGAATAACATTGTATAATTGCATTATTTTGTGGACTAGTTGGTAGTAATTGTGGGGCGGAATTTTACACGTCTTGTAGGGCGTGTAATCCTCTTTGTATTTGCTGAATTGATTTGAGCCTTAAATGTGGCGTTTGGTTATTGTATTCAGCCTTGAAAAAGGTGGCAAAGTATGTAGAAACAAAGGAAGTGCTGCCCGATTTTCCGTAGAATTTAGTGACCTTGTACTTAGAATATTCTACAAAGAGAGCTAGAGGTTAATAGAGGTTTTATGACCATTATAGGATTGAAGTACTACGAGTAGCGTATTCCACTTGAAGGGTGGAAAAGGCTGGCAAGGGGATAGTACTTTGGAGCATTTTGCTATTTGTCGATAATCGTCGCGAGGTATGTGAACCTCTTCCTATCTTTTCTAGCATGATGTTGTGAACTATGTAGTACGGTAGACGTACGTGTGCTAAACGAATTTTGGTTGATTTTAAAAGATAAAGTGGACTTATATTTTGACTTGATATGAAATGTGAAGAACTTGAATTGTGTTTAAGTGGTGAAACCTCATTCGTGAGTAATGAGTACTTGGTCTAGAAAAAGGAATAAGTTATATTAAATTCGGAAATGGGGATAACTATCAAACAAGCCATTGCAGCGTTAATAAAGGAAAATGTAATGACAATTAATTATATTAAAACCAGTAGAAACCTCCATCTGCATAGAAGCTAAGATAAGACAAAAATTTATTACATTTCCTAGATCATGGTTGCTCTAATAAAAATTATTATAATCAAGTTTTGATTTTCTTAAAAATTCCGAAGTAAGGAACTTGATTTTCTAAAAGAAAAGAGACTTAAGAATTTGAAGTGTTTTGGTTTAAAAGAAAGGCATGGTTTTGTCTTAAATTGGTTTAAAACATAAAGTGTTATAATAGCTTTATGAGAAGTTAGTTATAACGACTTTATGGAAACAAAAGAATGGTTTTATTATTGGATTTAAAATGGTAACTTGGCTTTAAAGGGAGAAGTGATTTGGTTTAAAAAGAAAGTATGGAAATTGTTTTGGTTTACTTAAAAAAAAGATAGTTACTCTATTTTGATACTACGGGTATCGTGTGATCTTTGTAAAAGAAATGGGTCTTTTTAAAAAGAATTAAAGTATGTAGTACTTTGGGGTTAAAACCCGGACTTTGACATAAAATGAAAGTACCTTGTGTTGTGTGTAACTTGCCTATGTTTGCGTGTGATAGCCTTGTTGTGCAAGTGTTGTATCCTTATGTTACCGCGTCTCGAGGAGGCGGTCATGTTATTTTGATCCTTGGACCTACTGACTCGTTGGGTGGCCCACGGGTAGGGTTCCGTTAGGATTGTTATTCCATGGACCAGCTCTCCATGAGGTTACTGATTCGGCCTTGATATCTGGTAGCTAGCCCTCGTACTTGCACCGGTCGTTGTTGATGCGGGTTGGTTCTGGTAGTTGGCTTTAAATGCTTGCCGTCAGTTCTTGATAGTGTCATTTCATGGACCGACCTCGAGGTTTTCTTGGTCGGCCCAGTATGCGGTGGTTGGCTCGTCTTGCCCGATCGTGGCTGATTCGGCTTTGGTATCTGGTAGTTAGCCTTGCTTGCCCCGGTCAGTTTTGTGGCGAAGTCCGTGATCACGACCTTGGTATCGGTAGTTAGCCCTCGTACTTTCCGTCGACTCGTGGCGCGCCTTGATATCGGTAGTTGGCTTTCGTACTTTCCCGTGTCGACTTCGTGGTATGGTTATATAGTATTATTAATGCGACTTTGGTATCTGGTAGTTGGCTTCGTACTTGCCGATCGATTGAAGATCGGTGTTGGTATCAGTAGTTAGCGCCGTACTTGCCGTCACGGTTTTATGACAGTGGGACTCGTGTTCATGTACTCCTTGGTGTTGTTATATCATAGGCTGCCGGTGAGAAGGAATTCCACGGGCATGATTGATGTTGAGCGTGAGACCCGTTGTTATATTTAGTGATGACTTTGGCGTGAGTCCACGACTTGACATATTTGTTTATATATTGTGGGTGTAGTTTGGTTATCATACTTGTCTCTGCTTTATATAGACTATTATGATTTCATTTACAATATTTTCTGATTTCACATACTTGGTACTGTTATGTCTTGACCTCATGGAGTGCGTTCATCTTGCGAGTAGAATTGCGGTTGTTGATCTCGCCATGGGATCACGGTTCAGCATTTTAGGAAGCTCAGTTTCTCAGGAGGCTTATCTTTGGTATAGTCCTGTCATTGTAGGTACTTATACATTGGGGTATGGCGGGCCACCGTCATAGTTGTGGTTAAATTCTTAGAAGTGCATGATCTTGTTGTGGCGGGGTTTGTAAAGGAGATAAGCTGTTGGTATATATATGCGAGAAAGGTAGCAGTTTTGGTTAGCTGTTTCTTATTTTATCTTGTTTCATGTTTAAGTTTTTATTTATTGATTTTCTCGATGTTGTATCACTAGGGTGCCGGGTAGGCACGATCGCGTCAGAGGAGTCGTGACAAAGTGGTATCGAGCGATTAATCCTCGGAAAGTGTCTGACCGTGTCTAGTAAGTCTTGATTATCGGTGTGTTGTGCACATCTATGTCGAGGCTATATGATATTTAGATTGGTTTCATTCTTCTCACTCTAGATCGTTCGCTTGAGTTGTGTTATAAGTTGGACTCCTCCGCGTATTCTTTTGTACGATTATGCCTACGCAAGGCAACGAGCCCGAAGGGCAAAGCGTGAGGAGGCTGCGAGTAGAAACACGGAGGGTTACGAGCGAGGCCCGATCTTTACCTAAGGTGGTACGGATGGGGAGTTACGTAGCTTAGCCCAGCGGGGAGTTTAGAAGCGGCGGCGGTAGCTGCGAGGCTCGTTACACGAGTCTCGGTTCCACGACGAGGCCGAGATATGGGTTACAAGGAGATGGCGATTCTAGCTAGGATTGTGGCTAGACACGAGGGCGAGCGAGTCGGAGGTTCGATGTACGATGGTTCACCTAGATCCAGATAGTTTGAGACTACGAGATTTCACGAGTTGCGACCCGCGAGTTCTACGGGTGAGGCGAGGATGATCGCGAGGAGTTCATCAAACGATTCTGGATCGTAAGTGATCGAGGCCGGAGACCGTCGATGGTCTTAGGTTCGCGTCGTGCGTGATACCGCACGATCGGTAGTTTGATTCGTGGGAGCTGTCGGGAGCATGCGCTACGGCGTATGGGGCGAGTTCTACGAGGCATTCCTTGGCCATTTTTGCCGCCACGCAGATGAGAAACACGGGTGACGATTTTGATCTTTGAGAGAGAAGGGCCGATTGGAGTACAACGTTGAGTTCGACTCGTTGGCTCGATATGTCCTGCGTTAATGCGCATATGGAGGAGCGGTGCACCGCCTCGTCGCCGGGCTCGATGATTATTTGGTAGGCTTGATCGGTGTAGCTCTTGGGGCATGGACATTGCCGTATCTGAGGCTTATGCACGGGGATGGAGGAGCGTAGAGGCGGCGTGGGGACGAGATCGCGTAAGAGGCGAGCAAGCGGTCCTTTGGTAACTTTAGGCGGACCGCCTCGGCGTGACTAGTTATACACCTCCGCCCGATGCAGTGGTCCTCCAGCTCTTGGCGTCGAGGTATTGAGGAGCGGTCGAGGGCTCAAGTTTGATTTTGAGGAGTAAGTGCTCGCGGATGAGGCCACCCTTATCTCGGTGTGGCGTTGTGGAAAACTCTATAAGGGAGTGTCGTACTAGTTTGGGAGATTGTTATACTTGCGGCCCGAGGCCATTTTGCGGATTGTCCGTCAGAGTAGGCGGATGTTAAGACTCGTCCTTCAGGATCGGTGGCGGTCATCGCCTTATATCTATCGCCACGAGGCGGGATTATGATTAGAGCGACAAAGGGAAAGTGAAGCAGTAATTACAGGTATATCCTTAACCCTCTAGAGATTAGTATGCGTGTTATGATGATTTTTTTTTTATGTTAAGTGTTATGTTCAGATAACATTGTGATAATTGTAATTAGAAAACATGGGCAGTAAAAAAGGTAAGTTTGGGGTCAGGTAATTTGTGAACCTTAGAAATTATGACAATTGAGACCTTAGATGTAAGGCCGTCTTGAGTAAAAGATTTTGCGGGTGATCCTTGTCGGAGTGCATAGTATACGTGGAGTATTTGTGGGATAATTCCATGGGTAGTGTGAGATGGAAGTGGTAGCTTTCATGACGTGAATTAGTAAGATTGTTCCGGATCGGGGAACGAGAGAGTTTGGCGCGATAATGGGTCGGGTTGAGGCCAGGTCGCGGGTCAACCCGCAGACCTGCAAGGCGTCATAAAGCGACATCCCAATACTGAAATGATAGCTACTAAAACACTCCTCAACGAGACAACAATCCCTGCAACTATCCACGAAATCAACGGCGAGGCGAATGTGATTCGAGACTACCTGAGTTCCTAACCTTGCACTGATAAAACCTCGGAAAAAAAGCAGTCGTACCACAGGCTCGTATGCGTCATAAGGTAAAGGTAGGCACCCGTGCAGCCTTACAACCTTCGATATAACGCCGCAACATACCACCGAGTGCGGTTTGGATTAAAAAGATAAGGCGGTGACCTCATCGGCCGACCTGCGATTGAGCGCGTCCACGAACTCAGTTGGTTAACTAAACTTGGGCCTAACACCCTCATGACCCTACCACAAGCGGGACCACCACAACCGACCCCACCACCATGCGCGGGCTGACCATAACGTGGCCTCAACCCGACCGGCGGCGCGGCGCTAGCTCCCCGTCGAACAATCTCTCTAATCATGTTCACGAAAACCTAGCGGTATTCTTAGCTCAACTACCATCTTTCATTCCACACTACTAAGGGACCTATCCCAGGCATAGCTCACGTGCACTATGCACTCGATGAGATCAAACAAAACACTACACCTTTCTCGAGATGGCACCTCTAAGGTCTGCGTATAAAGCTCTGAGGCTCTACTTCCTCTATCCCCAAATCTTACTCGATTAACTAACCATGATTTCTAATCACAATTAACACATTGCTATCGAACATAGCACTTAAGATATACTCGTCTTATCACACAATACCAATCTCTGAGGGTTAAGGATATACTTGTATCTCACTTCCTCCAGTCGTTCTAATCAAATCTACCCGTAGAGTCACATAGCTAGGAAGGTGTGAACTACCCATCGATCTGAAGGCTAAGTCCTCCTACTAGGTCACCCATTCGACATGTACGGCGGCGCCGTGAAACAAGCGTCAACAAAGATGACATTCCGGACGCGCTGTCACCTGATGAACAGGAAAAAGCTGAATCCGCTGGCGGCCTCGATGTGGCGTGAGCGAAAACTCGGAGTTCGACCAACTCTGCGTACCCGAGCGTCACGAAATCGTGGAAGACCACTCTGCGGCGGAGTGCGTATCTAATCTGGCGGTGAGGCGACTTGCCTCGAAAGTTACCAAAGGACCTTTGCTCTGGCCTCTTCTGCGTCGCCGTTAACGCGTCGATCTCGTTTCTTGGCTTTGTGCATAAGCCCGTACGAGCCATGCTCGAGCTTAGCGAAGAATTACTCTTGCACAACCCTCTGTAGATAGTCCTCCAGACTCGCTGTACATCGGTATACTCTCTGGTAGCCAAATCCATAGCTAGTAACAGGGTCGCCTTTTTGCAATCTATATTCTCTGTTCGTGGCCGTGAAGGTTCAAACATCATGGCGCGATGAGGCGCATGCCGCCTAAACTCTGCTGGGGCTTAGTGGCGTCGCAGAACTCCCCGAATGCACCACCTTTGGTGATGATTGGGCTGTGTTACACCGTTTTACGGATATGTTTAAGAGCGTAAGTAAGAACTCAAAAGATGTTAAGATTAGAGGCGAGTAAATTTATCGGAAATTGTGAAATTGTCGGAAGCGAAATATTGCGACGAATGAGAGGCGACACGTGTCACCTCCCTTAGTGTCTTGGACGAAATTTGCCTTGGGCAAAAGGGTCATTGACCATTAGTGAGATGACCGAGTCTTGCATGACTTAGCTTGACATTGTTGACTAAAGTCGAGGGCCAGCGATCCGTGTGAAACTCTTCTAAGCCAACCATTTGTGTAGATCTTGACCTCCATAGTATTATATATGTGTACAAGTAGCAAGACAAAGCACTACACTTAGAATTTTTCAAGAAACTTAGGAACACTAAATGAGGGCTCACGGTTTTGAAGGTCCTTGAGACAAGAATTTTCAATCCTTGTCCAATAATCCCCATACTTTAAAACCAAGGTTCCTAAGTGTATTGTGAGTATATCTCAATAGAAAAATCCGGAAAAAGAGAGTTTTCGTATTAGTCGCAAGTGAAAACCTAATGGCTTTTCTAGGTTTTGGTTGGAAGTTTGAAGGAAAATTGTTGGTATGGTTCTAAGGGTCTCAGTAGCGGATTGAAGTATCTTGAAGAGGCTCTAGGTTGCTAAAGAGCAACCGGTTTTGAAGATTGGATTAAAAAGCGTTGAGGTATAATCTTGTTCTTTGAAAGTATTACAAAATTATTATTTTGTTGTTAGCTTACTTGTTGCTAGCATGAAGTATATGTTGAAGTTTATAAGGATTATAGATCGATTGTAGTCTTTGAAATTCGAAATGAAATGTAGGCCATATTAAGTTGGATTACAATTTGATCGTTGTTAGAATCGTCGCATGTTATTGACTTGAAGCTTATGGTAGTAATAACCAAATGCGACTTGATATCTTATTATGCTACCAATTTGGATTGAAATGGAAATTGGATAAAAATTAGTTTGGTTGAACTCAGGTGGCGGTTTTGGACTTGTAGTTTGTAGTAGTTGGTTAGTCGTTTGTATTGGACTATTTTCTATTTAATTGTGAGCCGATTGGGGCTGTTTAGTTAGTCATTTGTATTGGACTATTTTCTATTTAATTGTGAGCCAATTGGGGTTTAGTTAGTCATTTGTATTGGACTATCTTCTTAATTGTGAGCCAATTGGAAATTTTGTTTGGTTATTATGTCGACCTTGAAAAAGGTGGCAAAGTGAGTAGAAACAAAGGAGGTGCTGTCCGATTTTCCGTAGAATTTGGCGACTTAGCACTTAGAATATTCTACGTTTGAAGTAAGAGGTTAATGGACGTATTGTGACCATGATAGGTTGAAGAACTAAGTATAGCGTATCCTCTTTGGAAGATTGTGATAGCTCGAGTTGAAGTACTTTGGAGCATCTTTACTTATGCGACAATCGTCGCGAGGTATGTGAACCTCTTCCTTCTTTTTGACATGATTCTATGTATGGAATATACGTGTAGTACTATTTCATGATTCCTTCTACTCTTAGAAGTTAAGAGGTATGTATGTTGATTTACTCTACGTAAAGGTTATGTCTAAGTTATCCTAAGTTCTTACCAAGTCTTATGGGGGATGTTGGTAAGAGTCGTTAGAAGGTATTTGGAGTCGAGTTGACTTGGCTAATTTACGGCACAAATGAGAATAAGTATCGAACAAGCCATTGCGGCGTTAATAAAGGAAAATGTAATGACATTACTTATGTTAAAACAAGTAGAATTCTCCATCGCATAGAAGCTAAGATAAGACAAAATTGTATTACATTTTCTAGATCATGGCTACTTGATTAAGATAGTTATAAATAAGTATAACTTATTCACACCGCACCAAGTATATGTTACTTAATTTATAAGGATTTACGTATGAAGTTTTAAGACTATGGACCTCAAAGTGTTAAAAGGTTAAGAAACTTGTGTTCCTAAAAGTTAAGAGACTTGAAGTATTTTGAAAGCTTTGCGATTTGAATTGAAAGTATAAGTTTCTTGGTTATCAAATGAATGTATTTGTCTAAGAAATAAAGAGTTATAACGGCTTTATGGGAAGTTGGTTATAACAACTTTATGGAAGATTTAAAAGAATGGTTTTCTTGATAAAGTAAGCAAAAGAAATGATTTGAAATAAAAGAAGGGCAAATTGTTTTAAAGGTACCAATTGCTTTAGGTTTCAAAGAAAGAAGTCACTAGATTTAGAAGCCTATAAATGTATTTCTAAAAAAGTATTGTGACTTGTCGTGAAAAGTAGATATGACTTGATACTACGGTTATTAGTATCTTGGAAGTTTTATTTGAAAGAGAATCATTTTAAAAGAGGTAGAGGCCGTGATACGTTGGGTTAAATTCATTTTATAATGACATGTTAATTGCCTTAAGTAAACAAAAATGAGAGTGTATATGAACAAGCTAATAAGAAGTTAGGGATTTCTTAACTTGCTTATATTATGTCACGATAAGCCGGTAGTGCTTATGTTATGTATGATAAGTCGGTCTTATATTATGTATGATGGCCGGTTGAGTTAGGGTAAGAGTATAAATGAGGCAAGCAAGGCGTTATACCACCTTCCTCGGGGTAGAGTATAAGTGAGGTAAATCCCGAGGCATGTACCACTGCTATGTGTTACTTACTGTGACCAGGTTGAGTTAGGGTAAGAGTATAAATGAGGCAAGCCCCAAGGCGTTATACCACCTACTCGGTAAGAGTATAAATGAGGCAAGCCAGGCGTTATACCCCTGCTTTACCACCTCGGGTTAAGAGTATAAATGAGGCAAGCCCGAACGTTATACCACATTTTGATTGATATTATGGGCGTGAGACCCGTGGTTTATGTTTTACACTTTTAGTGTCAGCGGTGATGAGGATTCCACGGGCATGCTTTGATATTGGTGTGACTTGATCGCGCGTCAGTTTGGTAGGGTAGTATATGTGTCCCTCCGTAGTGGGTAGGACTATGTTATGAAAGATAAGTAAGTTAGATAAAAATGAACTTAATGACTTCTCTAAGTAAATGCGTAAGATATGACTATAACTCTTAATGGAATGGAAAAGATATTGATGTAAGTTATGTGGAAAAACTTGATTGAATTCTTAGTATGTATGTAAGAATATGATGTTAATTCTTATTGAAAGAAGGAAAAGAATGATTAAGGTACGATTAAGTTCATAAGTGGAAATGACACGGCAGGATCTGGTATGTATTTTTATACTTGTCCTTGTCATTCTTTTGTCTGGATTATGATCATTTCTTACGTTATTTTTGTTCCATATTCGGTCAAATTTTTGTTATGCGGCCACCGAAGCTGCGTTAATGTCCGCAGGTTTACTGTGATTATGGATCCATGACTTGAGATCTGGTTCAGCATTTTGAGATGGCTCGATATTCGGAGTTGTCGTGGCTATGTATATTCGAGAATGCAGTGGGGCCTTGTCATGGGCCAGTTGTTCGATTGTTATTCTAAAGTACGTATTCGCATTTTGTGGGTCAGTTTGTAAAAAAATGAGGTAAGCCTTGATTTAATGTTATATATGTTCGGGAAGGTAGCCTATCATTTGCTGTTGTTTTACTTCCGATGTTTTATTAATAAGTTTCAAGTATGTTCCGCTGATTTTCTCTGATGTATACCTTTAAGGGTGCCCGGGTAGGGCACGGTCGCGATCCGAGGTCAGTCGTATGAATCAGCGCCAGTCGGCGCCGTTTTGTTTATCATGTCACTCTTAAGTGCATGTTGGAAAATGCATCTGTTGTGGAGCATAGATAAGCGTGAAAAACGGATGCTTGTTCTAGTTATTTATATGCGCGAGGCAACTCACTGATTATTATTTCACTACTTCACTGGATTATTTCATGTTATGTGTTTTATATTAGATTTACTGCGATGTTGAATCTCATCAGCACCAGGAGGTGACGAGGTAAGGCACGATCCGCGGGCCGAGTTCGAATTACGTGATGCGACTACTGGTTTTAATGCGCATACGATCTCCTTTATTACTTATTTCGTGATGGCGCTTTTATTGATAGCCTTATATCATTTAGAAATCAGTAACACATTATTCAGTCCCAGTAGGCGCACCCTCGCGAATCGAACCATGACCTTTTAACAAGATTCACTAGTCCTTAACATTTCATAAGCGTCATTTTATAAGTTAAGTCATGCTTATCTTTTAGATCAAGTCTCTGGCTATTCAAAATCAAGTCGTTTATAGAGTCAAATGATCCTCGACTTTTAAGATCAAGTCTCTTAACCTACAATCGATATCCGTTCTTTTACCTAAATAGTGCGCTTATAATTAGCTTTGTAAAACATTACTAACGCTTTATTATTTTGAATAACCCCTCATTTTAGTATACGTCTAGCGTGCGTGACTACACTATGCAATATCATGCTAGAAATGGACTAGGAAGGCGATCTCACATCGCCACCGCGGCGACTATCGATCAAATTGAAAAGTGCGACCGAGTATGACGTCGCTGACTTTATCGGCGATAGCGAGTAGAATCATGTCGCCATGGCGTAGGTACTCTGTGATGAACCACAAAGAAAAATTCGCGATACTTTTGATCGAAACCTTTCGACCGTGCGCCTTATACCAATAAAAGCCCTGCAATTCTCACGGAGAAAATTCAGTACTTGCCCCGGCACGAGCCAGACTACCGCATCTTTCTCTTCAATAATCACGATACACATGTATACCGTATATATAGGCGTAATAATTAAACAACGTAAATCGAAGAGGATTACGTCCCCCGAGTACGAGTTTACTATCACGAAACATCGTAGACAACAATAAACCTCTTTGCCTTTCCATCGGGCATGCTGCCTCGTGCAGCGGTTTTTACGTATCACGCCATACTTGATCGATATTTAAAAGCTGGATCCATAGGCTGTTGCCACTTCACCTCCTCGGCGATTGAAGAAAATCTTCCCGCCGCGAAATGCATTTCTCGAGAATCAATCAAGCGGATACGTTACAGTCATACGGTCCAAATCCACGTAATCCCCATATCCTGTAACAATGTTCGGAGCCCGTTCCTTGGCGTACTTTGTCCATTTACTTAGTGACAACAACATCATTAGTCGTCGAAACATAAAATTCTTAATATAAGTTATAGATATCTTGTTATTACGAGGCCAAATGAATCGTTTTACGCCAATTTTACATATATAACAGTACAATCACTCTTTTAACAAATTAACAGATCCAACTCCTTTACAAACCCTTTATCCATATATTCAGTATATTCGTAATATCTTATAATATATGTATATTGACAATTTCCACGAAAGAGGTTTAAGTTTAGCTCACCTACAACTCGGGCCAACACATTTTCCAAAAGACTTAATGTCGCTCCAAAGCGGAGTCTTAGCTCAGTCTTTCACGTTTCAATCCGCTACAAGCAACCATGAAGCTCTATAGCCTGACGTTAGAAGATTCGACTCAGTAGCAAAGAACACTTGGCTATATTTGTTCTGGAGTCTACCGGCAGTGAAGCGGGAGTTAGGGTATGATAATCTTTCCAACTCAGGTTCACAATCGCCTAACAGCTAGTCAGGGAAGAACATAAGAGGCTTTAAATTGTTGGACAAATTTACTGAAGCTCCAGAAAAGGGCTAATCAAAGCATCGCGGCGCATGCCCCGATTGCAAGGGAGAAGGCCGAGGAATTTCTTGTCAGCAACATGGTTAAGTGTGGGAGATACGCGCTATCCCATACAGCCCAGTAGTAGACATATATGGACAACCAGGGGCTAGGATGAAGGCAAGAGCTGTGTGGTTGAGATTGGGGACATGAGTGTGTGTAGGCGAGCCATGCAATCGACCTTCAATAACGTATCTTGAGACAAGGCGGCTATCTTGCAAACAAGCGTTAACAACAATTTCGACCAAGAGCCATACTGGGGGTGACCGCGTGTCGCCTCACTGCTAAATCAAAATATTTCATCTTAGAAGTCATCCGCAAAGACCAAAATCAAAACAAAGTGGGCCCACATAAGCAGTAAATTTGTCCGTGGGCCCAGCGTATTAGTCGATAAATTCATAATTCTAATATAATTTCAAGACAGTCGAATACACAACAGAACGTATTGATTACACACCTGACTCGAGAGTGCCATTTTAAGTATCAAGTAGTTTGCTGGCAAGTCACCTCGTCATTCTTTGTACAGAGATCCATTCTTTCATAAAAGGTCACCTGATACGTAGTATAAAATAGAGTGACTATCTTTTTAAAGTAAACCAAAACACTTACTTGTAAAGTCGAGTAACAACATTATTTTCCAAACGTTCAAGTTTGCCTAATTTCAAACGTTCAAGTTTCTCATTTTCGAAAGGTTTCGTAATTCATATTATTAACTACTTAATAATATAATTCTCTTTTAAAACAATCTGAGAAACATAGGCCTTATATGTGAGTAGGTTATTCTTGTCCATAATCAATCTTATTAAAGCAGCCATGATCTAGGAAATGTAATATCATTTTGTCTTATCTTAGCTTCTATGCAGATGGAAGTTTCTACTGTTTTTAATAATACTTAATTAGTCAAAACATTTCCTTTTATTAACGCTACAGTGGTTTGTCGATACACATCCTGATTTCCGAAATCAGTAAAACATTCTTAAGCCGTTATACCTAACTTCCCATAAAGCTAGTATAACTCTTAAGCTTTCAAAAATCTTTTGAAATACTTCAAGTTCTTTATTAACACATAACAAGCCGATTATAGTTCAAATCAGTTACCTTTTAAAAACCACAAAGTATTTTCTTACCTACATAAAAAGTTATAACCAACTTCCCATAAAGCGTTATAACACTTTATATTTTAAACCAATCAAATACTTTTAACATACGTACGCTCACTGCATTTACATAGTTATACACATATCATGCTAGAAGAGATAGGAAGAGGTTCACATACCTCGCGACGAGTATCGACTAATAGCAAACGCCCAAGTACTTCAAACCGCTCGGCTACTCCTTAGCCGCGATCGCGCCACGTAGTACTTCAACCTATAAGGCCACGCGCTTATTAACATTTAGATCCCTTCGTAGAACATTCTACGCAGAATTCGGCAGCAGCTCCCGCACAACGTAAATCTCCTCTCTATCTGGCCGCCATCAAGCCAACCAGGGGGTTCATACATCTAACCGGACGTGCACAATTCTACCTCACGTAAAAGCTACACAAGTCTCATGTCTGATCTATGTAAAAACAGTTCGATTTTCTTCAAAATGTTTCTAATTATTCAGCTTAAGTCCAAAGACCTTGCCGACAACAACGGTAAGTTCTATATATAGTATACTTACACTATATAGTCTAACAATCATGTAATTTCCAATTACAATAGAGGGACAAGATATTTACCTCGATAAGCCCATAATTATCCAAGTATAAAGTCGATCTTGGGCAATCGCTTAGCTCCAACTCCGAAGCGCCCAACCGCTTCTAAACCACCCTTAGAAGTTCTAACCAACTTCTACACAATACTCAACTGACTATGGAGATTTTCCTAGGGTTTCGGTTTTGTGACATCTGGAAGTGTAATAGTATTTCTGGCTTTTCAGATAGGTATAACCTTAGAATACTACAAGGTATACTAAGGTAATTTGGGCATTATAACAATACTTTGAGAGTATTTCTACCAAGTGGGGTATTATACGAAACAACTAGGCTAGTGGTACCCACGGGCTAGCACCCAGGAGTGGGTGGCTACCTCTACCCACCCCACTGTGGGGACTCTCGGCGAGGGGAGAGGGGCTCTCGCCAAGACACTACTACACTAAGGGGAGGAAGAAGCTTTCAAGACTTAGGCAATTTGTGGACGAATTAGTCTTCAAAGTGGGTATTTATAGGTCTAGCAAAGGCCAACCAACGGCAAGATCTTGCCAAGTCAAGGCAAGTGTAGGGCAAGATCTTGCCAAGTGCACCTTAACCAACTACACACAAAATATCCTACCAACTACTTGACAAAATAGTCACCATTTCGCCCACTCTACCACACTAATGAGAGGGTGCCAAGTGGCGCCCTCTTGTTGGTCCAAAATGTTTCGCCTCTCGGAAAAATCCGCAAAAATAAAAATGACATAGCCGGAATTTTCCCTACGAAGTCGTGAAAACGTTTCGCCAAAAACGACTTAATCGGGTGTTGTGAACAAATAAATTTCGCCGCTTCAATTCTTAAGTTCAAATTTTCTACGCACGTCCCACGTACATACTCCGGAAATACGGGTATAACGGTAGCTACTCCCTGCATCGCCCCGACTCGTAGTCCGCGTGGCCACATAGACTGCGTGAGGTATAACCCCGCATCACTAACTCGAACTCCCGTAGCTCCGCGTAGGTCCCTTGGACCCGCGTAGGTATTCTCGAATCATGGTCCTGCATCACCGAGTCTACCCCGCATCGGAGGCGCCAACCCCGAATATGTCAAGAGGTGAGTGATATTATACTAACATAACAAACATCGCTTTAAACAACATAAGCACAACAAGAATACTCTCTTACACAAACGTTACAAGACACTAACACATAGCATCATATCATGTCTACTTATCAAATCAACAGAAAGTATGACAAGGCTATCACAAACCAACACAATCAAGTTATACACACAAGGTACATTCTAATATATGATTAACAAGATCGGGTATCTATTCCCGAAGTACTTCATACATTATCTTTTAAAAGATACGTTACGTTTACAAAATTCACACAATACAGTAGTATATGAAAATAGAGTGATTATCTTTGAAGTAAATCAAAACACTTCTCTTCGTAAAATCAAGTAACAACATTCTTTTCCAAATGTTTCAAGTTTGCCTAATTTCAATTACTCGAGTTTCATTTTCAAAGGTTTCAGAGTTCATAACTTTAATCACTTAATGATATAATTCTCCTTTAAAAGCAATTTGAGAAACATATGTCTAATACGTGAGTAGTTATTCTTGTTTATAACAATCTTATTTAAGCAACATGATCTAGGAAATGTAACATCATTTTGTCTCATCTTAGTTTCTATGCATGGAAGTTTCTACTGGTTTTACTAATACATTATTAGTCAAAACATTTCCCTTTATTAAGCTACGTGGTTTGTTCGATACTTATTCGATTTCCAAATCAAGAAACATTATTGCTTTTAAAATCAAGTACTCATTACTCGCGAATGAGGTTTTACAACATTTTTAACAAAATGTTAATTACTAAGTAAAACAAGTTAAGTCTCTTATCTTTAAGATTAAGCCTCTTAACTTTTAAAATCAAGAAACCATTCTCTTTACCTCTCTTAAAACGTTATACCTAACTTCCCATAAAGCTAGTATAACTCTTCTTTATTATCACACATCAAGTCGCTTACCTTTTAAAACCACAAAGCATTTTACACGTACGCTTCTGCCGCACTACATAGTTATACACATATCATGCTAGAAAAGGTAGGAAGAGGTTCATACCTCGCGACGATTATCGACTAAAAGCAAAACGCCCCAGTACCTCAAACCGCTTACTCCTAAGCCAAGTAGATCGCGCCACAAATGGTACTTCAACCTATAAGGCCACAAGGCGCTATTAACATCTAGGTCTAATCGTAGAACATTCGCAGAAAATTTGGCGAAGACCTCCCACGCAATGGTAAATCTTCTCTCTATCGGCCGCTACCAAGCCAACCGGGGGTTATACGCCTAATCGGACGTGCACAATTCTACCTTACGTAAAAGCTACACAAGTCTCGTAATACACCATGTAATTACGATTCGTATCTTCTTCAAAATGTTTCTTATTATTCAGCTTAAGTCAAAAGACATTGCCGATAACTACGCTCAGTCATATATAGTATACTTCAACTATATATTCTAACAACATGTAATTTCCAATTACAAATGAAGGTCAAAAGTGTTTACCTCGATAAGCCCAAAATTATCCAAGTATAAAGTCGATCCCGCAACGTTTAGCTCAACTCGTGCGCCTAACCGCTCCGAACCACCTTTGAAGTTCTAACTAACTTCTACTTAATACTCCAACTAACTATGGAGATTTTCCTTAGGGTTTCGGTTTTGTGGATCAAGGAAGTATAATAGTATTACGGGCTTTTGTAGGTATAACCTTAGAATACTACAAGGTATATACGGCTAGGTAATTTGGGCATTATAACAATACTTTGAGAGTATTTCTACCAAGAGGGGTATTTATACGAGACAACACCACAAGGGTGTATACCCCTACCCACTAGGTACTCGACGGGGGAGAGGCGCCTCGGCCGAACTCAACACAAAGGAGGGAGGAGGATTTTTACACTTAGGAAATATTTGGAATGGATGAAGAAGTCTTCCAAAGGGGGTATTTATAGGTCAGCAAAGGCAACCAATGGCCAAGATCATGCCAAGTGCATAGCAAGTGTAGGGCCAAGATCATGCCAAGTGCACCTTATCCATCTACCACCAAAATATCCTACCTACTTGACAAAAACTCACCCAATTGGTCCACCCTTGACCGCCTAAGCCTATCCAACGAGAGGGTGAAAAGTGTCGCCTCTGAAAAATCCATAAAAATTAGAAATGACATAGCCGGAATTTTCCCTACGAAAAGAATGAAACGTTTTCGAAAAACGACTCTAACCGGGTTGTGCACAAGAATAATTCGCCAAGCCTATTCTCAAGTTCAAATTTTTCACGCACGCCCCACGTACATACTCGAAATACGGTATAACATTCTCCTCTTCCGAAACATTCGTCGAATGTTCCTTCTAAGTCTCAAACTAAGCGTGCGCGGATAGTCTTCACTACTATACTTACGAACAATCCCGCCAACCGCCACAACAACACTGCGCAAAATACTTACGCCCAAGTCCACGAGAAACACCTCTAACATCACCACAAACACCTCTAACATCACAACGCTCCCATCCAAGTGGTCTAAAATATAATTCCTTCGCACTTTCTCCATACAAAAGAAATGGTCACATCTCTCGCCGCAATACATGCTCGCTTCTCCCTTTACTCGTGATACCACTTTTGTCACTTTGCGAGGTTCTAGTGTCACCCGCGACTAACAAATGGTACCGGCGTACGATCCCCGAGGTCGTACACTCGAACTCTTACCACATTTCGATATCGTGCTTTCCAAAACTCGGTTACTATCTCTAACGTGGTCATCATTAATCGGGAACACTGACGGATCTCGATACTTTCCGATCATAACAATAATACGAAGACGGACGTCTTGCCTCCTAAGTCGGACGGCAAATGCTAACATATAGGCAACTGGCCTATTCTTCATGAACTCAAAAGGGTCCAAAGTAACTCGGCTAAATTCCTCTGTTTTTCCAAAACTCGCTTACACCCAACCGGTGGTACTTTCAAGACCGACCGTCGATCTCGAACTCTAAGCGTCGTCGATTATCCGCGACGATTTCTGAGCTGCTAGAACCTCTTCTAGACAAGCGTTACCACATCCACGATCTGTGGAACAAGCTGAACCAACTATCCGAATCTTGCCAACATCGAACCAATCGATCGACGACTTACACTTCCGCGCATAGCGTCATAAAGCAACATCCCAATACTGAAATGATAGCTACTAAAACACTCCTCAGCGAGACAACAATCCTCAACTATCCACGAAATCAAACGGCGAGGCGAATGTGGTCTGAGACTACCGAGTTCCTACCTTGCCTCGTAAAACCTCCGTAAAAGCAGTAGTACCACGGGCTCCATTGTCTGTCATAAGGTAAAGGTAGGCACCCCGTGCAGCCTTACAACCTTTCTGATATAACGCCTCGCAACATACCACTGAGTGCATGGTTTGGATTAAAAGATAAGGCGGTGACCTCATCGGCCCGACTGCGATTGAGCAACGTCCACGAACTCGTCTGTTGGTTAACTAAACTTGGGCCTAACACCCTCGTGACCCTACCACAGGCGGGACCACCACAAACTGACCCCACCGCGTACATGCCGCGGGCTGACCGCAACGTGGCCTCAACCCGACCCTGCAACGCGAAACGCTAGCTCCGATCCTGAACAATCACTCTAATCATGTTACGAAAACCTAGCGGTATTCTTAGCTCAACTACCCTCTTTCATTCCACACTACTAAGGGACCTATCCCAAACATAGCTCACGTGCACTATGCACTCCGATAAGGATCAAACAAAACACTACACCTTTTCTCGAGATGTCCTTACCTCTAAGGTCTCTACGTATAAAGCTCTAAGGCTCACACTTCCTCTATCCCCCAAATCTTACTCGGTTAACTAACCATGATTTCTAATCACAATTAACACACTGCTATCAGAACATAGCACTTAAGATATACTCATCTTATCACACAATACCAATCTCTAGAGGGTTAAGGATATACTTGTATCTCTTCTTCCTCCTTAGTCGTTCTAATCAAATCTACCCCGTAGGGCACATAGCTAGAGAAGGTGACGAACTACCCATCGATCCTGAAGGCTAAGTCCTCCTACTAGGTCACCCATTCGACACATGGCCCTGACGGCCGCCGGAAAAACAAGCATCAACAAAAGATGACATTCCCCGGGACGCCGCCACATGCGGTGAACACCGAAAACTGAATCCGGTGGCCGAAACTACGATGTAGTGCGCGTGGAAAACTCGAGTTCGACCAACTCCTGCGTACCCGAACGCCCCGAAATCCGTAGAAGACCACTCTGCATCGCGAGGTGCATATCTAATCTGCCAGTGAGGCGACTTGCCTCGAAAGTTACCAAAGGACCTTCTTTGCTCGGCCTCTTCTGCATCGCCCGTTAACCGTCGATCTCTACGTTTCTTGGCTCCGCGCATAAGCGCATACGTGCCATGCTCAAGCCTAATCAAGAATTACTCTTGCAACCCTCTTAGATAGTCTTCAAGACTCGCGGTACATCGGTATACTCTCGTAGCCAAATCCATACTAGTAATAAGTCGCTTTGCAATCTATATTCTCTGTTCGGTCGTGGCCGAAGTGTCACGACCAGCCCTGGCGTGTTGCCTTACCCTGCACCCTAGTGACACAACATCGAGTGTCACGAACATAAAACATATACATGAAACAAGTGAAGTACAAAGCGATGTCGAGAAAACTTGCCTTCGGCATATATAAATAACAACTTTACAACCAACAGTTTAATCCTTTTACCAACCACGCCACAGCGGGACTACAGACTTCTGAAATGATATGACAACAATGGCGGGACGGGGCCGCCATACCTGAACGTAAACACCTACAACAGGGGACTATACTAAGATAAGCCTCCGAGAAACGGAGCTTCCATGTTGACTGACCAAGAGCGAGGATCAACGGCGGTGTACCTTTACTCGCGGCATGAACGGCCCGGTCGATCAATGGCAGTCAGAGTATCGGCGAAAATACATCAGAAATGAAATCATAGCGATCATATAAAGCAGAGACATGTATGATAACGAACTACGCTTTGACAAAAGCGATCGTATGTCGGGGACTCACGCCTCAAGTCATCACTCAAGTATAACAATGGGTCTCGGGCCCACAACATCAATCATGCGTGGAATACCTTCGCCGGCTTAGCGATCTATGATATAAAAGCACCAAGGAACACATATGAACACGGGTCCCACCCGTGTCATCATAAATCAGACGGGGTAAATGCGAAGGCATAGCCGACTACTAAAAACCCACAGCACCAACAAGGTCATGAATCAGATCATAAGATCTGTCTAGACCGTCACATGATCAAAGCCGCCACTTGCCCACGATGTCGATGTCGCGTCTAACCTCGAACTCCCCGCACTCGCGTAGGCCAATCTCATCGCCCGCATGAGATATTCCCGCATCGAGGTAGCTACTCCCCTAACGCCCGGACTTCGCACCGCATGGCCACATGGACCGCGTGCCCATAAAGGGCGCGTACTAACTCGGAACTCGTAGTTCGCGCCAGGCCCGGACTGCGTAGGTATTCTCGAATCATAGGTCCATCGACCGCTGAGTCTACCCGCGTCGGAGGCGCCAACTCGGAATCATCTCAAGAGATGAGTGATGTAAAATACTAACACAACGACTTATCGTTAAGCAACATAAGCACAACGAAGAAACCCTTTACACAACATCACAAGATACTAACACAACATTATCAAGCAACATAAGCAACAACCAACATCAAGTTATACACAAGGTACTTTCTACTATATGCTAACAAGTTCGGGTTTTATCCCAAAGTACTTCATCGTTAACTCTTTAAAAGATACGTTACTTTCAATGTCACACAATACGTAGTATAAATAGAGTGACTATCCTTTTAAAGTAAATCAATTACTTCTCTTTGTAAAATCAAGTAGCAACATTCTTTTCCAATGATCAAGTTTGCCTAATTTCCAATGTTCAAGTTTCTCATTTTAGAAAGGTTTCGTAGTTCATAGTCTTATTCAATTAAGAATATAATTCTCCTTTAAATTATCTGAGAAACATAAGTCTTATGTGAGTAGGATATTCTTGTTTATAACAATCTTATTACAGCAGCCATGATCTAGGAATATCATTTTGTCTCATCTTAGCTTCTATGCAGATGGAAGTTTCTACGTTTTAATAATACTTAATCACAAAACATTTCCTTTTATTAACGCTGCAGTGGTTTGTCGATACACATTCTGATTTCCAAAATCAGTAAAACATTCTTAAGACGTTATACCTAACTTTCCATAAAGCTAGTATAACTCTTAAGTTTCAAAACAAATCAAGTATTACTTCCCCTCAAAATGATTCAAAACTCTTTTGAAATACTTCAAGTTCTTTATTAACACATAACAAGCCGCTTATAGTTCAAATCGATTTACCTTTTAAAAACCACATGTATTTTCTTACCAACATAAAGCCGTTATAACCAACTTCCCATAAAGCCGTTATAACACTTTATGTTTTACACCAATCAAATACATTTAGTACATGTACGTCACCGTCTTGCATAGTTCACACATATCATGCTAGAAGAGATAGGAAGAGGTTCACATACCTCGACGAGTATCGACTAATAGCAAAACGCTCAAGTACTCCCAATCGGCCACTCCTTGCCAAGTAGAACGCGCCACACGTAGTACTTCAACCTATAAGGCCCACGCGCTTTATTAACATCGTAGAACATTCTACGAGAAAATTGGCAAAGACCTCCCGCCATACAGCGTAAATCTCCTCTATCGAGGCCGCTACTAAGCCAACCAGGGGTTATACATCTAACCCGACGGGTACAATTCTACTATACCGTAATACTACACAAGTCTCATGTAATACCCCATGTAATTACGATTGATTCGATTCCTTATTCTTGAGCTTAAGTCAAAAGACATTGCCAACAACTACGTTCGATTCTATAAATAGTATACTTCAACTATATATTCTAACAACATGTAATATCCAATTACAATAGGGGACAAGATAATTACCTCGATAAGCCCATAATTATCCGAGTTTAAAGTCGATCTTAGCAATGTTTCGCTCTACTGCGGATTGCTCGTCGCTCAAACAACCCTTAGAAGTTCTAACCAACTTCTACAAAGCACTCCAACTAACCATGGAGATTTTCCTTAGGGTTTCGGTTTTGTATTGTGGGAAGTATGATAGTATTTCCGGCTTTTCAGATAGATATAACCTTAGAATACTACAAGGTATAAGGCTAAGGTATTTGGGCATTATAACAATACTTTGAGAGTATTTCTCAACCAAGTGGGTACCCACAGAACA
Organism: Przewalskia tangutica; assembly: GCA_029844215.1. Classification (NCBI taxonomy): domain Eukaryota; kingdom Viridiplantae; phylum Streptophyta; class Magnoliopsida; order Solanales; family Solanaceae; genus Przewalskia; species Przewalskia tangutica. The sequence continues at coordinate 2,317,570 of JAQGDG010000029.1, forward strand.
CCCCAGGTGGGGGTGCTACCGAAGTGGCCTACTAGGAAGGGAGAGAGGTGCTCTCGCCACAAGGCCACATGAGGGGAGGGGAGACTCTTGGACGAGAGTCAACATGAGGAGGAGAGGGTTCTCAAGACTTAGAGATTTGAGGATGAAGAAGTCTTCAAAGGAGAGGTATTTATAGGTAAGCAAAGGCCAACCAAGGGCCAAGATCTAGCCAAGTGCTATGCAAGTGTAGGCCAAGATGTGCCCAAGTGCCCCTAGTCCCTACTCCACAAATCCTCACAAAATATCTCACCAACTTGACCCTTCAAACGCCCGAGGTGGCCGTCCAACTCCACCAACTTGGGGTGACAAGTGTGTCGCTCTCGTTGGTCCAAAACATTTCAACTCTCGGAAAAATCCGCAAAAATAAGAAAAGACATAGCCGAATTTTCCCTCGCAAGTTATGTAAAACGCTTTAAAAACGACTCTAATCGCACTGCGCTCAAATGTCATTCTACTGCCACGCAGTGGGGTGACACGTGTCACCCTCCTAATGGCCCAAAATAAAACATCTTCCAAAATATCCACAATGACCAAAATCTCGAAACAAAGCTGGCCCCACAAAACCAGAATTTCTCCCGTGGGCCCCACGTGACCATTTCCAAAATAAAATTCCATATTTTTCTAATATTCCAGAAGTCCGAATACCAAACTGAGAATCCAATTCCCATTAACGAACCTTTTTCCTTCACAAAACCTAAACTTTTCCGTGGAAAAATTACCTCTTTCTTCCTTTCCAATCTTTCTGTCAGATTCTCGCACGCACGCCTCGCATACATACCGTGAACTACGGGTATAACATTCTTCCTCTTAGAAACATTCGTCCGAATGTTCATTCTAAGTCTCAAAACATACGCGCCAAGATAGTCTTCACTTCTATACTTACGAAACAATCTCGCCATACCGGCCACGTAAAATACCGCGCAACATACTTATATCCAAGTCTACGAGGAAACACCTCTAACATCACCACAAATACACTTTTGTCACTTTGCGCGAGCCTAGCTCCGACGACCCAACAAATGGTACGGCCGCCATGATCACCGTTCGCCGTACACTCAACCTCCTTACCATTTCTCGATCATCGCTTTAGTTTCCAAAACTCGGTTACTATCTCTTTACGTGGGCATCATTAATCGAACATTCTCGATGGATCTTCGATACTTTCCGAACATAACAATACGAAAGATCGGACGTCCCGCCTCTAAGTCGGACAAAAGCTAACATATAGGCAACCCGCCTATTCTTCACATGAACTCTTAAAGGCCCAAAGTAACTCGCTAAGTTCCTTCGCTTTCCAAAACTCGCCACACCGTCCGGTGGTACTTTCAAGAAGACCGACCAACTCAACTCAAGCTGCCGCCGATTATCCGCACGATTCTCCGAGCGCCGTAACTTCTTCTAGATGAGCTTTTCCTATCCACACCGCCGGAACAAGCTCAACCAATCGCTCAACCTGCCAACATCGAACCAATCGACCGTGACTTACACTTCCGCCCCTACAAGGCTTCATAAGGCGACCTCAACACCGAAATGGTAGCTTAAACGCTCCTCCACAGAGACAACAATCTTCACAACTACCCTCGACTTCACATACGGCCCGAGGCGACGTACTCGAGACTCACCAGTCCTTAACCCGCGCTCGTAAAACTTCCAAACAAAACAGCCAGAATCTGGCTCCACCGTCGCCATAAGGTGAAGGTAGGCACCCTGCAGCTTTACAACCTTCGATAAATCAACATCGCTGAGTGAACGGTCCCGATCAAGAACACGATGGGCTGCTTCATCGATCGACCATCGGTCGAACGATCCACGAACTCAGACACGGTTAACTAAACTTGGGCCTAACACTCGTGACCCTTCCACAAGGCGACCACCACAACTGCACCCCACCACCAACATGCCGCGGGTTGACCCGCAACGTGGCCTCAACCCGACCCAAGCGCGCAAAATACTATCTCCCAAGGAACAATCTCTCAAAACACGCTACGAAAACCTAGCGGTCTTCTTAGCTCAACTACCCTTTCCTTCCACACTACTCAGGACTTATCCCACGAACATAGCTCACGTGCACTATGCACTCCTATAAGGGTCAAACATAATATACGCCTTTTACTCGAGATGGCCTTACCTCTAAGGTCTCTACGCGTAAAACTCTAAGGCTCACACTTTCTCTATCCCCAACATCTTACTCTAAACAACCATGATTTCTAATCACAACTAACATACCGCTACTAACATAGCACTTAAGGTATACTCACCTTATCACATAAACAAAATTCTAGAGGGTTTAGGATATGCTGCATCTACCGCTTCACTCCCTATGTCGTTTAATCGAACCCGCCCGAGGCGATAAAGTTAAGGTGACGAACTACCCACCTGATCAAGACAAAATCCTTCTACTAGGTCACCTATTCGACATATGGCCCCCGACGCCACAGTACAACAAGTATCAATCTAAAAGACGACATTCCCGGGATGACGTCACACAATGAAACGAAACCACGGAGTCTCGACTCAACTCGCATACCGAACGCATCAATCCCGTGGGACCTCTTTGCACCGGGCGGATGTGCATAATCTAATCACGCGAGGCGACTTGCCTCGGTTACCAAAGGACCTAGCCGCCCGCCCCTTCTCGATGTCCTTCGTTAACCCGCCGATCTCTACGCTTCTCGCTGCGTATAAGCCCGCTCATAGGCCATGCTCACGCTTAGTCAAGAATTACTCTTGTACAACCTCTCTTTAGATAGTCATCAAGACTCGCAGACATCGGTATTTTCTCCGTAGCCACATCCATAGCTAGTAATGTGGTCGTCTCGCAATCTATATTCTCTGCTCCCAATCGTGGAATCAAGGTTCAAATATCATGGCCGCAGCAGAATCGCCGCCGTGGCTAAACTCTGCGCTAGCGACGCCGCAGAATCCCCGAATGAAGCACCATCCAAGGTGATAATTGGGCTTGTGCCCACGCAACCCTCCGAACTCAACTCAGCCTCCTGCCGCTTGCCTCCCGCCGGGTTGCCTACGCGAGGCATAACGATAAGGAAAGAATTTCGCCGAGGGTCCAACTTTCAACACCGCCTAAGGCACGATCTCGTGAGTGAGAAGAATAGAAACCATCCTAAATATCCTATAGCCTCCTCGATTATTGGCGTGGTGCACAACACACCGATAATCAAGACTCTACCGATACGGCTCAGACACTTTCCGAGGATTAATCGCTCGATACCACTGTCACGACTAAATGGCCTGATCGTGCCTTACCCCGCACCCTAGTGACACAACATCGAGTAATCAATGAACATAAAACATATACATGAAACAAGTGAAGTACAAAACAAGAACTGAGGAAAACTTGCCTTTCGCATATATAAATAACAACTTTTACAATCGAATAGCTTTAATCCTTTTTACTAACCCCGCCACAACAGACTACATGCACTTCTAAGAAATGATATGACAACAATGGCGGACAGGCCCGCCATACCACGAACGTAAACACCTACAACAACAGGGACTATACCAAGATAAGCCTCCGAGAAACGGAGCTTCCACAAGCCGAACTGTGACCCTAAGAGCGAGGATCAACGATCGTGTACTTTACTCGGCATGAACGCAGCTCGGGCGAGGTCGATAACAAAAATTTAGTATGCGAAACTGAAAATACATATCAGAAATGAAATCATAGCGTCATATAAAGCGGGAGACATGTATGATAACCGAACTACGCTTACAACAAAGCAAGCCATGTCAAGTCGTGACTCACGCCTCAAGTCATCACTCAAGTATAACAATGGGTCTCGTGCCCACAACATCAATCATGCCTGGAATACCTTCCTCACCGCCGGCATATGATATAAAATCACCAAGGAACACATATGTACACCATGTCCCACCTGTGTCATCATAAATCAGACGGTAAGTACGAAGGCATAGCCGATTACTAAAAACCCACGCATCAACAAGGTCGCGAATCGTATCATAAGATCTGCCTGCACCGTCACATGATCAAAGCCGCCACTTGCCCACAGATTACCGTATGCGCCTAACCCTCGAACTCCGCAGCCTCCGCATAGGCCAATCTCATCGCCCGCATGAGATATTCCCGCATCGAGGGTAGCTACTCCCGCAACGCCCCGACTTCGCACCGCATGGCCACGTGGACCGCGTGCCCATAAAGGACGATACTAACCTCGAACTCTCGTAGTTCCAAGATAGGCCCGGGACTGCATGAGGTATTCTCGAATCATAGGTCCATCGACTACTGAAGTCTACCCCCGTCGGAGGGCGCTTAACCCTAATCATCTCAAGAGATGAGTGATGTAAAATACTAACACAACAGCTTATCGTTAAGCAACATAAGCACAACGAAGGAAACCCCTTTACACAACATCACAAGATACTAACACAACAGCTTATCGTTAAGCAACATAAGCACAACCAACACAATCAAGTTATACACACAAGGTACTTTCTACTATATGCTAACAAGTTCGGGGTTTTATCCCCAAAGTACTTCATACGTTAACTCTTTAAAAGATACGTTACTTTCACAATGTCACACAATACCCGTAGTATAAATAGAGTGACTATCCTTTTAAAGTAAATCAATTACTTCTCTTTGTAAAATCAAGTAGCAACATTCTTTTCCAATGATCAAGTTTGCCTAATTTCCAATGTTCAAGTTTCTCATTTTAGAAAGGTTTCGTAGTTCATAGTCTTATTCAATTAAGAATATAATTCTCCTTTAAATTATCTGAGAAACATAAGTCTTATGTGAGTAGGATATTCTTGTTTATAACAATCTTATTACAGCAGCCATGATCTAGGAATATCATTTTGTCTCATCTTAGCTTCTATGCAGATGGAAGTTTCTACTGGTTTTAATAATACTTAATCACAAAACATTTCCTTTTATTAACGCCGCAGTTGGTTTGTCGATACACATTCTCGATTTCCAAAATCAAGAAACATTCTTAAGACGTTATACCTAACTTTCCATAAAGCTAGTATAACTCTTAAGTTTTCAAAACAAATCAAGTATTACTTCTCCTCTCAAAATGATTCAAAACTCTTTTGAAATACTTCAAGTTCTTTATTAACACATAACAAGCCAGTTATAGTTCAAATCAGTTACCTTTTAAAAACCACATGTATTTTCTTACCAACATAAAGCCGTTATAACCAACTTCCCATAAAGCCGTTATAACACTTTATGTTTTACACCAATCAAATACATTTAGTACATGTACGCGTACCGTTCGCATAGTTCACACATATCATGCTGTAAGAGATAGGAAGAGGTTCACATACCTCGCGACGAGTATCGACTAATAGCAAAACGCTCAAGTACTCCCAACCGCTTCGCTACTCCTTAAGCCAAGTAGAACGCGCCACACGTAGTACTTCAACCTATAAGGCCACGCGCTATTAACATCGTAGAACATTCTACGAAAATTCGCGACTCTCCGCCACAACAGAAATCTCCTCCTCTCTCGAGGCCGGCTACCAAGCCAACCAGGGGGGGTTATACATCTACCCCGAACGGGGACAATTCTACTATACCGTAATACTACACAAGTCTCATCAGAATACACCCTATGTAATTACAGCTTCAGCCTTTATTCTTCAGCTTAAGTCAAAAGACATTGCCAACAACTACGTTCGATTCTATATATAGTATACTTCAACTATATATTCTAACAACATGTAATATCCAATTACAATAGGGGACAAGATAATTACCTCGATAAGCCCATAATTATCCGAGTTTAAAGTCGATCCTTAGCAATGTTTCGCTCCTACACCGGTGCTCCGTCTCGCCCAAACAACCCTTAGAAGTTCTAACCAACTTCTACAAAGCACTCCAACTAACCATGGAGATTTTCCTTAGGGTGGTTTTGTGGACGACGGAAGTATGATAGTATTTCGGGCTTTTCAGATAGATATAACCTTAGAATACTACAAGGTATAAGGCTAAGGTATTTGGGCATTATAACAATACTTTGAGAGTATTTCTCAACCAAGTGGGGTACCCACGAGAACACCCCAGGTGGGGTGCTACCGGGCGGCCTACTAGGAAGGAGAGGGTGCTCGGCCACAAGGCCACATGAAAGGGAGGAGACTCTTGGACGAGAGTCAACAAGAGTGAGAGAGAGGTTCTCAAGACTTAGAGATTCGGGGACGAAGAAGTCTTCAAAGGGAGTGGTATTTATAGGGTAAGCAAAGGCCAACCAAGGGCCAAGATCTAGCCAAGTGCTATGCAAGTGTAGGCCAAGATGTGCCCAAGTGCCCCTAGTCCCTACTCCACAAATCCTCACAAAATATCTCACCAACTTGACCTTCAAACGCCCGTGGCCGTCTAACTCCACCAACTCGAGGTGACAAGTGTCGCCTCTCGTTGGTCCAAAACATTTCAACTCTCGAAAAATCCGCAAAAATAAGAAAAGACATAGCCGAATTTTTCCCTCAGTTATGTAAAACGCTTCGTCGAAAAACGACTCTAACCAGACTGCGGCTCAAATGTCATTCGCCAAGCCAGGGGGTGACACGTGTCACCCTCCTAATGGCCCAAAATAAAACATCTTCCAAAATATCCACAATGGCCAAAATCTCAAAACAAAGTGGGCCCACAAAACCAGAATTTCTCCGTGGGCCCCACGTGACCATTTCCAAAATAAAATTCCATATTTTTCTAATATTCCGAAGTCCGATACCAAACTGGGAATCCAATTCCCATTAACGAACCTTTTTCCTTCACAAAACCGGAACTTTTCCGTGGAAAAATTACCTCTTTCTTCCTTTCCAATCTTTACGTCGATTCTCGCACGCACGCCTCGCATACATACCGGGAACTACGGGTATAACATGAAGGTTCAAACATCATGGCCGCAGAGGAACCGCCACGCTAAACTCTGTGGGGCTTAGTGACGCCGCAGAACTCCCGAATGAAGCACCCGGTGATGATTGGGCCTGTGCCCACGTAACCCTCTCAGATTACTCGCAGCCTCGGCCGCCTTGCCCTCCTCGGGCCCGGGTTGCCCACGGAGGCATAACGGTGGAAAGAAATACGTGAGAGGTCCAACTTACAACACAACTCTAAGGCACGATCTCAGAGTGAGAAGAATAGAAACTAATCCTAAATATCCTATAGCCTCGATTATTGGTGTGGTGCAACACACCGATAATCAAGACTTATCGACACGGTCTGAGACACTTTCCGAGGATTAAGCGCTTCGATACCACTTTTGTCACGACCAACCTGCCCGTGGATCGTGCCTTACCCCGCACCCTGGTGATACAACATCAGTAATCGGAACATAAAACAAGACATGAAAATATTATGAAGTAAGAAACGATGTCGAGAGAACTTGCCTTACGGCCTATATATATAGATCAATTTAAAACCGAACAGTTACATCCCATTACAACTCTGCCCACAACAGTACTACAGACCTCTAAGAATGATACGACAACAATGGCGGGACAGGGCCCCGCCAAACCCCTGAATGTAAACACCTACTACGACAGGGGACTATACCACTGATAAGCCTCCGGAGAAACGGAGCTTCCCAAACGCTGAACTGTGACCCTGAGAGCTAGGATCAACGACTGGTGTACTTCAACCTGCGGCATGAACGCAGCCCCCCGAAGGAGGTCGATAACAGTACCAAGTATATGAAATCAGAAAGTACTTAAATGAAAACATATCATTTTAAAATCAGTTTTGCAAGTATGTATGAAACAACTAAGGTAACCGCACATAGTGCCATCATAAAACAAGAGCAACAATAGGTAGGTATGTAGCAGTCTTTTCTAGGCTGCGAATGATCAAGCAGGCCAATTGCCCGTAGTATCACCACGCAAGCCTAATCTGGACTCGTAGTCCGCATAGGCCGCCTCATAGGCCCGCATAGGGTATGTAACCCCGCATCGAGGGTAGCTACTCCTCGGCATCGTCCTGGACTCGTAGTCCGCATGGCCACATAGACCGCATGAGGTATAACCCCGCATCACTAACCTGGAACTCCCGTAGCTCCGCATAGGTCCCTTGACCCGCATGAGGTATTCTCGAATCATGGTCCCGCATCACTCGAGTCTACCCCGCGTGGAGGGCTTAACCCCGAGAATATGTCAAGAGGTAAGTGATATTATACTAACATAACAGCTTATCGTTTAAACAACATAAGCACAACAAGAATACTCTCTTACACAAACGTTACAAGACACTAACACACATAACATCATATCATGTCTACTTATCAAATCAACAAGAAAGTATTACAAGGCTATCACAAACCAACATAATCAAGTTATACACACAAGGTACATTCTAATATATGATTAACAAGATCGGGTATCTATTCCCAAAGTACTTCATACATTATCTTTTAAAAGATACGTTACGTTTACAAAAGTCACACAATACCCGTAGTATATGAAAATAGAGTGATTATCTTTTGAAGTAAATCAAAACACTTCTCTTCGTAAAATCAAGTAACAACATTCTTTTCCAAATGTTTCAAGTTTGCCTAATTTCAATTACTCAAGTTTCTCATTTTCGAAAGGTTTCGTAGTTCATAACTTTAATCACTTAATGATATAATTCTCCTTTAAAAGCAATTTGATAAACATATGTCTAATACGTGAGTAGGTTATTCTTGTTTATAACAATCTTATTTAAGCAGCCATGATCTAGGAAATGTAACATCATTTTGTCTCATCTTAGTTTCTATGCAGATGGAAGTTTCTACTGGTTTTACTAATACATTATTAGTCAAAACATTTCCTTTATTAGCGCCGTGGTTTGTTCGATACTTATTCGATTTCAAATCGAAGAAACATTATTGCTTTAAAATCAAGTACTCATTACTCGCGAATGAGGTTTTACAACATTTTTAACAAAATGTTAATTACTAAGTAAAACAAGTTAAGTCTCTTATCTTTAAGATTAAGCCTCTTAACTTTTAAAATCGATAAATCATTCTCTTTACCTCTCTTAAAACGTTATACCTAACTTCCCATAAAGCTAGTATAACTCTTCTTTATTATCACACATCAAGTCGCTACCTTTTAAAACCACAAAGCATTTTACACATGCGCCTACCGTACTACATAGTTATACACATATCATGCTAGAAAAGGTAGGAAGAGGTTCACATACCTCGCGACGATTATCGACTAAAAGCAAAACGCTCAAGTACCTCAAACCGCTTGCTACTCCTAAGCCAAGTAGATCGCGCCACGCATGGTACTTCAACCTATAAGGCCACAAGGCGCTATTAACATCTAGGTCTAATCGTAGAACATTCTCCGTAAAATTTGCAGACTCTCCCGCACAGCGTAAATCTCCTCCTCTATCGGGCCGCTACCAAGCCAACCAGTGGGGTTATACGCCTAATCCGGACGTGCACAATTCTACCTTACGTAAAAGCTACACAAGTCTCATGTCTGATACACCCTATGTAATTATAGTTCAGTACTCTTCTTTCGAAAAGGTTTCTTATTATTCAGGCTTAAGTCAAAAGACATTGCCGATAACTACGTTCAGTTCTATATATAGTATACTTCAACTATATATTCTAACAACATGTAATTTCAAATTACAACAGAAGGTCAAAAGTGTTTACCTCGATAAGCCCAAAATTATCCAAGTATAAAGTCGATCCTGGGCAACGTTTAGCTCCAACTCTGTGCGCTCCAACCCGCTCCGAACCACCCTTAGAAGTTCTAACCAACTTCTACTTAATACTCCAACTAACTATGGAGATTTTCCTTAGGTATTCGGTTTTGTGACTGAAGGGAAGTATAATAGTATTACGGGGCTTTTTGTAGGTATAACCTTAGAATACTACAAGGTATACGGCTAGGTAATTTGGGCATTATAACAATACTTTTGAGAGTATTTCTACCAAGAGGGGGGGTATTTATACGAGACAACACCACAAGGGGTGTATACCTCTACCCCACCAGGAGTGGGTACTCGCCAAGGGGAGATGGGCTCTCACGAACTCAACACAAAGGAGGGATGACGAGGATTTTAACACTTAGGAAATATTTGGAATGGATGAAGAAGTCTTCCAAAGGGGTATTTATAGGTCTAGCAAAGGCCAACCAATGGCCAAGATCATGCCAAGTGCATAGCAAGTGTAGGGCCAAGATCATGCCAAGTGCACCTTATCCATCTACCACCAAAATATCCTACCTACTACTTGACAAAAACTCACCCAATTCGTCCACCCTTGACCGCCCAAGCCTATCCAATGAGAGGGTGACAAGTTTCGCCCTCTTGTTGGTCCAAAATGTTTCGTCTCTCGGAAAAATCCGCAAAAATTAGAAATGACATAGCCGGAATTTTCCCTACGAAAGTGGAAACGTTTGGTAAAAACGACTCTAACCGGGGGTTGTGCACAAAGAATAATTCGGCCAAGCCTATTCTCAAGTTCAAATTTTTCTACGTACGTCCTTACGTACATACTCTGGAAATACGGGGTATAAGAGAGATCTTGACCCTCCATTGTGTTATATATACCCAACTAGTGCAAGACTTGCTCTTCAACACTTAGAAAAATTTCAAGACTTGTTCTTCATATTAGAGGCTCTCGGCTTTGCTCACTTTTGAACAAGAAAATTTTGTAGTTTTGTTCGGTTATTCACAAGACTTTAACCCAATGTCCCCAAGGGTATTGTAAGGATATCTCAATAGAAAGATTTCGAAAAAGTGGCATTTTCGTATTAGTCGCAAGGCGGAAACTTAAGGAGTTCTTCAACTTTGAAGTTGGGACTTGAAGATGACTTCTTCATAGGCTTCTAACGAGTGCTTGGAGCGGATTGGAACCGAAGGAAAGGAGCTAAGAATTGCTAAGGAGCGACTTTGAAACTTGGAAATTTTTAAGGCCTTGTAAAGGTATAATTCTTGTCGTTTTAGTAATTAAGATTACTACTTGTTGTAGCTTTGGATATTAGCAAGCATGAGGTGTTTATATTATGAAGATTGATTAGTGTTATTGGATATTGGAACCCTAATTCGAAACTAGCATGTTTAGCCTTAAGATTGGAATTCAAGTTAATTATTAGTATAAGTTGTCACATGTTATATAAAGAGGGAATTATAGTTGTTGAAGTTGTTTATGACTATGTAGCATGTTGGAATAACAACTTGTATTGAAATAGAAGTTGAAAGAGAAGTAGTGTTGTTGTTAGCCGAGAATAACATTGTATAATTGCATTATTTTGTGGACTAGTTGGTAGTAATTGTGGGGCGGAATTTTACACGTCTTGTAGGGCGTGTAATCCCCTTTGTATTTGCTAAATTGATTTGAGCCTTAAATGTGGCGTTTGGTTATTGTATTCGGCCTTGAAAAAGGTGGCAAAGTATGTAGAAACAAAGGAAGTGCTGCCCGATTTTCCGTAGAATTTAATGACCTTGTACTTAGAATATTCTACGAAGAGAGCTAGAGGTTAATAGACGTTTTATGACCATTATAGGATTGAAGTACTACGAGTAGCGTATTCCACTTGAAGGGTGGAAAAGGTCAAGGGATAGTACTTTGGAGCATTTTGCTATTTGTCGATAATCGTCGCGAGGTATGTGAACCTCTTCCTATCTTTTCTAGCATGATGTTGTGAACTATGTAGTACGGTAGACGTACGTGTGCTAAACGAATTTTGGTTGATTTTAAAAGATAAGAGACTGGACTTATATTTTGACTTGATATGAAATGTGAAGAACTTTCATTGTGTTTAAGTGGTGAAACCTCATTCGTGAGTAATGAGTACTTGGTCTAGAAAAAGGAATAAGTTATATTAAATTCGGAAATGGGGATAACTATCGAACAAGCCATTGCAGCGTTAATAAAGGAAAATGTAATGACAATTAATTATATTAAAACCAGTAGAAACCTCCATCTGCATAGAAGCTAAGATAAGACAAATTTTTTATTACATTTCCTAGATCATGGCTGCTCTAATAAAAATTATTATAATCAAGTTTTGATTTTCTTAAAAATTCCAAAGTAAGGAACTTGATTTTCTAAAAGAAAAGAGACTTAAGAATTGGAAGTGTTTTGGTTTAAAAGAAAGGCATGGTTTTGTCTTGAATTGGTTTAAAACATAAAGTGTTATAATAGCTTTATGGGAAGTTAGTTATAACGACTTTATGGAAACAAAATAATGGTTTTATTATTGGATTTAAAATGGTAACTTGGCTTTAAAGGGAGAAGTGATTTGGTTTAAAAAGAAAGTATGGAAATTGTTTTGGTTTACTTAAAAAAACGATAGTTACTCTATTTTGATACTACGGGTATCGTGTGATCTTTGTAAAAGAAATGGGTCTTTTTAAAAAGAATTAAAGTATGTAGTACTTTGGGGTTAAAACCCGGACTTTGACATAAAATGAAAGTACCTTGTGTTGTGTGTAACTTGCCTATGTTTGCGTGTGATAGCCTTGTTGTGCAAGTGTTGTATCCTTATGTTACCGCGTCTCTCGAGGGAGGGCCGGTCATGTTATTTTTGATCCTCGACCCATCGACACGCTGGGTGGCCCACGTAGGGTTCCGTTAGGATTGTTGTTCCATGGACCAGCTTCCACGAGGTTACCGATTCGGCTCGTATTCGTAGCTAGCCCTCGTGACTTGCCTCTGGCCGTCACGATGCGCAGTTGGTTCTCGTAGTTGTGATTTGCCCGATCGGTTCTTGATAGTGTCATTCCATGGACCACCTCCACGAGGTTTCCATCGATTCGCCCCGTATCCGTGGTCGCTCGCACTTGCCCGGCCGTGGCCGATTCGCTTTGTATCCGTAGTTAGCCGCACTTGCCCTGCTCGGTTTGTGGCGAAGTCTCGTGATCACGACTGGTATCCGTAGTTAGCCCTCAGATTGCCCCGTCGCCACGTGACGCGCCTTGATATCCGTAGTTGGATTTCGCATTTGCCGCGGTCGCCTTCGTGGTATGGTTATATAGTATTGTTAGTACGACTTTGGTATCTCGTATTTGGCTTTCGTACTTGCCGCCATTGAAGACGCGGGCGGTATCCGTAGTTAGCCTTCGATTTGCCCCATACGATTTTTATGACACATGGGACACGTGTTCATGTACTCCTTGGTGTTGTTATATCATGATCGCCAGCGGTGAGGAAGGTATTCCACGGGCATGATTGATGTTGTGGGCGTGAGACCCATTGTTATATTTGAGTGATGACTTTGAGGGCGTGAGTCCCTGACTTGACTTGACTGTTTATATATTATGGACTGTAGTTTGGTTATCATACATGTCTCCTGCTTTATATAGACTATTATCATTTCATTTACTGATTTACGCCACATACTTGGTACTTGTATCGACCTCCTTCGGGCTGCGCTCATGCCGCAGTAGAGGTACACCGTTGTTGATCCTCGCCATAGGATCACGTCAGCATTTTGGGAAGCTTCGTTTCTCCGAGGCTTATCTTTGGTATAGTCCCATGTCATCAGAGGTACTTATACATTCTGGTATGGCGGCCCGCCCCGTCATAGTTGTTGTTAAATTCTTAGAGGTCTGTAGTACTGTTGTGGGCAGGGTTTGTAAAGGATATAACTGTTCAGGTATATATATGCAGAAAGGTAACCGTTTTGGTTAGCCTGTTTCTTATTTTATCTTGTTTCATGTTTAAGTTTTTATTTCCGCTGATTTTCTCTGATGTTGTATCACTAGGGTGCCCGAGGTAAGGCACCAGTCGCGGGCCCGAGGTCGGGTCGTGACAAGAGAGTTTTAGTTCAGACTAAGAATGAGAAGTTAAGGGTGACGATGAGTCGGGTTATGGACTCATTTCGGGTCAACCGGTAGTATGGAATGAGGTGATGTCAGTTAGAAATGGTCCCGTTATGTGATAGGGTCCTGAGGATGCAAGGCCCAAGTATAGTTAATCGTTGTACGAGTTCGTGGATGTGTTCCACCGGAACCAGGTCGTAAGGGTCGAGAAGAGCCTTAGCGGAAAGTCAAGTAGTATATGGCCAAGTTGGGTTAGTAACTTCAAGGATTGGGGAACAGAAACAATATTAAGATTTTGTACGTATGTTATGTGGTGGCCATGTGTGGCATCGTTGGTCTTGTGGAGTATTGACTGATAGGCATAGTATAGAGACTGTGCCGGAGTTTGTATAGCTTGACAACCGACTAAGAACATTCGGGGACGAATGTTTCTAAGGGGGGAAGAATGTTACATCCCGTAAGTCCAGGACATGTATAAGAGAATGTATGTAAGGAATCAAGACTTGAATTGGTACGAAAGGAAGAGTTGTTTTTCCGGCGGAAAATCTTCCGAACGTCGGAAAGGAAAAATATTCGTTGATGAGAATTGGATTCTCAAAATGTATTATTTGAAGAGTATGGAACGTATTAACATTATGGAAATTTATTTTTACGGATTTGGTCACGTGGGGCCCACCCGAGGAATTTTACGTTTTGTGGGGCCCACGAGGATTACGAAATTTTATGGACGAATGAGAGGGCGACACGTGGCACCCCCCACATGGTCTTGGTATAAATTGTAAGGATAAAATGGTCATTTACCATTTAGGATGAATAAGTCTTGCTAGCTTGATATTGTTGACCAAGTCAACTTGCCACTTGTGTAGTTATCCAAGTGTACTCCATCCAAGCCACACAATTGTTATAATCTAAGCCATCCAATGTGTTATATAAGCATGCTACTAGTGCAAGACTAGTCTTAAACACTTAGAAAAAAATCACAATATTTCTTGCTCAAGAAAGAGCTCTCGGGTTTGGTCCACTATCCACACAAAAAATTTGTAGTTTTGATCCATTAGCCACAAGACTTTAACCCAATGTCCCTAAGGGTATTGTAAGGATATCTCAATAGAAAGATTTCGGAAAAACGGCGTTTTCACGTTAGTCGCAAGGCGGAAACTTAAGGAGTTCTTCAACTTTGAAGTTGGAACTTGAAGATGGGTTCTTCATAGGCTTCTAAGGAGTGCTTGGAGAGTATTGGAACATAAGGAAAGGAGCTAAGAATTTGCTAAGGCGCGACTTTGAATCTTGGAAATTTTAAGGGCTTGTAAAGGTATAAATCTTGTCGTTTTAGTAATTAAGGTTTACTTATTATTGTAGCTATGGATATTAGCAAGAATGAGTTATATATTATGAAGTTTGATAAATATATTGGCTATTGGAACCCTAATCCGAAAACTAGCATGTTAGCCTTAAGATTACAATTCAAGTCGATTATTAGTTTAAGTCGTCGCATGTTGTATAAAGAAGGAAATTGTAGTTGTTGAAGTTGTTTATGACTATATAACATGTTAGACCTTAGAACTTGGAATTGGAAAAGGATTGGAAAAGACTTTGAATTGTTGGTTATGTAGTTAGCCGAGAGATGGCTTATGGAGTATTAAACTACTTGGTATGAATTGTGGTGGAATTTTACACGATTGGCGTGTAATCCACTTTCTTTGGTTGTTTGTTTTGAGCCTTAAATGTGGAGTGTTGGTTATTGTATTCGACCTTGAAATAGGTGGCAAAGTGAGTAGAAACAAAGGAAGTGCTGCCCGATTTTCCGTAGAATTAGAGACCGTATACTTAGTATTATTCTACGTTAGAGACTAGAAGTTGATAGTCTTGTTGTGACCATTATAGGTTGACACTTCTACGTACGGCGTATTCGTCTTAGCTTGTGGATTTAGCCGAAAAGGTATGTGAACTATCTCCTCTTCTAGCATGATTCCTTAAGATAAAGAAAGTATATCCTACTCCTTAAATGATCCATTCCTTGGTTGTATTTGGATTGCCTAAAATAGAATTTGTTCTATGTACTTCCTTGATTGTACCTTGATGTTTAAATTGTAAGATGTTATAATCCATTTCCTTAGTGAAGTTTGGATTCTCAAAAGTGAAAGTATTTTACTTAAAGTACATAGAGTCTTGAAAAGGAAGTGGTTTCCAAATCTTTTGGCTCGTGCCTTAGTTCCAAAACCTAAGGGTCGTTATAAGGACTTTAGGGGAGTCAAAGGAGTGATTTACTTAATTGTTTCAAGAGAGGAGAAATGACATGATTTAAGAGAAGAAACTTGTTTTCTAAATATTAAGAGACTTGAAGTATTTTGAAAGTTAAGAACTTGTTTTGTAAGTATGTGATACTTGGTTTTAAAAGTATAAGTCTCTTGGTTACAAAAGGAATGAATATGTCTAAAACCATAAAGGGGTATAACGGCTTTATGAGATGTTGGTTATAACGGCTTTATGGAAGGTTAAGAAAGTTGTCTATTTTGATTAATGGGCATAAGTTGCCTAGGTTGGGAAATTTGAAGTTACTTGATTTCAAGCTTTGAAATGAGTTTCTAAAAGTGTAGTAACTTACTGTCACGACCCGTTCCGGGGATAACACAGGCTCGTAGCATATCCTCAAGAGTCTGGATAGTACGCTCTTCCTGTCCGTCATGCGAGGATGGAATGCGATCGAGGCTCACCGCGTCCTAATCCCTTCCGAAAGATCTCGAAGTTAGTCGAACCGGGCTCCTGTCGATATGATAGAAATAGGGACTCCATGCAGTCTCACGATCTCTTGGATGTAAAGTCTAGCATAATCCTCAGCCGAAAAAGTCGTCCTGACGGGAAGAAAGTGGGCTGATTTCGTCAGCCTGTCGACGATAACCCAGATAGAATCATGCTTCCTCTGAGTGCGAGGTAATCCTGTGATAAAGTCCATGTTTATCACCTCCCACTTCCAGGTCGGGATCTCTATCGCTCGCAATAATCCACCGTGCCTCCGTGCTCTACCTTTACTGTGACAACACGCACCGAGCAACAAACTCTGCAACGCCCCTCTTCGTGCCATCTCACCAATACACGATCTAAGGTCGTGGTACATCTTTGTCGACCCGATGGATAGAGTAACGCGCGCCAGTGCTTCCCTAGAACTCGCCGTCAAGTCTCAAATATCCGGAACACACAACTCGCTCAAACCTTAGCACCCATCAAAGCTACCTCAAAGGACCCTTCCTCATGAAGAGTTGTATCATGATACCGTGTCAAAACCGGATCCTCAAACTGTTGCCTCTTCACCTCCTCGACGATGGAAGACTCGGCAACCTCTCGAACTCGAACCCCACTGCTATCAGAACCAATCAATCGGACTCCAAGGCTCGCTAGCTGATGTATCTCGCGGACCATGCCCCTCCTCTCTGGCTGCACAACTGATAGACTCCCCATCGACCTACGACTAAGGGCATCTGCCACAACATTGGCCTTCCCTGGGTGGTACAGGATATCGACATCATAATCCTTGAGTAACTCTAGCCACCGTCTCTGTCGTAAGTTCAGCTCCCTCTGGCTGAAGATATACTGGAGGTTCTTGTGGTATGTGTAAATATCCACATGAACCCCATACAAATAGTGCCTCCAGATCTTCAAGACGTGAATCACCGCTGCCAACTCCAAATCATGGGTGGGGTAGTTCCTCTCATGCTTCTTAAGCCGACGGATGCGACGCTTATAACCTTGCCTCGCGTCAGCCACATCCAAGCCCGATGCCCGACGATCACAATACACCACATAGCCGTCTAGACCTCGAAGAGTAAGAATCAAGGCGGTCACCTCCTTCAAGAATCGAAACCCTCACGACAAGCATCACCACCAAACTTAGCTCCTTCGAGTCGGCTTGGTCAAAGGTGCAAATAAGCAAACTTCTCCACGAACCTCGATAGTAACTCGCAAGGCCCGAAGTCGCGCCTCTATCGGAGTAGTAGGTCAGGCCAACTCGATCGCTCGATCTTGGCCGTATCCACCCGAATACCATCAGCCCCTACAATGTGCCCAAGAAAAGCCACCGAAGCCAACCAAAACTCACATTTGGAAAACTTGGCGTACATCCGCTGGTCCTGGAAAACTCTCAGCACCGTCCTCAAATGCTCCGCATGCTCCTGCTCTGAGCGAGAATAAACCAAGATGTCATCAATGAACACTATCACAAATGTGTCCAAAAATGGTTTGAACACTCGGTTCATCAAATCCATGAATACTACAGGAGCATTGGTCAAACCAAAAGACATAACCCTGAACTCATAGTGCCCGTACCGGGTCCGGAATGCAGTCCTAGGGACATCCACCTCTCTAACTCGCACCTGATGATAGCCCGATCGCAGATCAATCTTGGAGAAACATCTCGCACCCTGCAACTGGTCGAACAAATCATCAATCCTGGGAAGGGGGTATCTGTTCTTAATGGTCACCTTGTTCACCGTCAGAATCAACACACGCGCAGCGCCCCGCCCTTCTTCTTCACGAACAATACCGGCGCTCCCTGTGGAGAAACACTAGGCCCGATGAAGCCCTTCTCCAAAGAAATCTCTCACCGGTCCTTCAACTCTCTCAACTCGGGTGCCGTTCTCGTATGGCGGAATGGATATAGCCGAGTGTCCGCAAGACATCGACATAAAACGCTATCTCCTCTCGTGAGGATACCCGAGGTCATCTGAAACACATCCGGGAACTCCCGACTACTTGAATCGATCAAAATCTGCACCGCAGCCTCGTGATCAAATACCCGAATGAGATGGTAGATATACCCTTCTGCACCATCTTCCTAGCCTTGAGGTAGGAAATAAACCTACCCTGTGACACGGTGTTCCTCTCCCACTCAATAACCGGCCTCAGAAACCGAATCGCATCACTCTCTCCTCAGTCTACATTGGCGTAGCAAGAAGCTAACCAATCCATACTCATGATCACATCGAAATCGGTCATATCCAACTCTATCAAGTCGGCTAGGGTCTGACGACTGCATAAAGACACCGGGCAAGCCCTATATACCCACCGAGCTACCACCGAATCACCCATCGCGTAGCTACTCGAAAGTGGTCTATAGACTCGTGCTCTATCCCTATCCTACTAGCAATAAGGGAGATATATAGACAGTAGAACCCGGATCTATCAAGGCATACACGTCACAACATGAAACTGATAAAGTACATGTGACGACATCAGGTGACGCCTCCTGGTCCTGCCGGCTGGACAAGGCATAAATGCGGTTCTGAGGACCGCTAGAACTAGGACCCCTGCCACGACCTCTGCCGCGACCTGCTGGTCCCTGAGCACCCTGCCCTCCGGGGCGAGTAACCGTAGGTGAAGAAGACCCGACGAAAGACCCTGTAGGCTGACTCACCTACCGCCTGCTCGCCTGACAATCTCGCATAGTGACCCTGCTGACCGCAAGCATAAAAACTCGTGAAGTAGGACCACAATTCCGTAATGGGATCTACCGTGACGGCCACACCGGCGGGTGGTCCCGATCGGTTAGCACCTCGCTACCTCGAAGTCCAAGTCCCGGGCCCCGACCGCCTCAATACCTCGCCGCCCAAGACGGTGTAGGAGTGCTCGAGCCGTGGGTGCAAATCTAGACCGCCGAGGCCATCCACCCCGAGCTACCAAAGATCCGGCCGCCTTGGCCTTCTTCTCGCCGCTGATATCTGCCGACCCGCCGCCTCTACGCCTCGCACTCCAAGTGCATGAGCTCGAACGCGGCAATGTCCATGCCCGGTGAAGATCACACCGAGCAAGACTTCGCCAAATAGTCATCTAGTCCCGTAACGTGGCGGTGCACTCGGTCCTCCATATCGCTACTAATGCAGGACATATCGAGCCAACGAATCGAACTCAACGTTGTACTCGATCGCGGCGCCTCTCGCCAAAGATCAAAATTTGTACCCGCGTTCTCATCTGCGTGGCGGCAAGAAATGAGTGAGAAATGCCTCCAGAACTCGTCCCATATCATTGAGGCGCATGCTCTCCCGGGATAGCTACCACGAATCAAACTGGGCCGATCATGCGGTATCACGCACCGACGCGAACCAAAGATCACGGACTCGGTCTCGTAAGCCTTGATCACTCTACGATCCAGAATCGCCGGATGAACTCGCGGATCATCCTCGTGCCTCGACCGTAGAACTCGGGCGCTGCAACTCAGAAATCCCGTAGCCTCAAACTATCCGACTCGTGAACCACTGCACGGGCTGAACTCGAATCGCCGCAAGCCTATCTCATGTCGCCACAATCACGGCTAGTAATCGGGCCATCTATCTCAGAACCCATCTCCTCTGTTCCAGTGGGACCGAGGCGCAGTATCGTGGTCTCATCGCCCACCGCCGCGGCTCTAAATCTCGCTGAAATTGCCGGCGTCGTGGAACTCGCCGCCCGAGGTATCGCCGTATAGACCGGGCACGGGCCTCGTGACCCTCGTGTCCGCTAGCAGCCTCTCACGCTTTGCCCTTCTCGGGCCCGGGTTGCCTTGCGCGAGGCATAATCGGAGAAAAGAAATACGTTAGAGGGGTCCAACTTATAACACAGCTCTAAGGCACGATCTCAGAGTGAGAAGAATGGAAACCAATCCTAAATATCCTGCAGCCTCCTGATTATTGGTATGGTGCACAACATACCGATAATCAAGACTCTACTAGATACGGTCTGTAGACACTTTTCGAGGATTAACTGCTCTGATACCACTTTTGTCACGACTGCCCGGGCCGTGATCGTGCCTTACCCGGACACCCAAGTAGTCATACATCAGAGTAATCAGCGGAATATAAAAATAAGACATGAAACAATATGAAATGAGAAACAGTTTATCTGAGAAGAAGTTGCCTTTCGGCATATATATATATACATCAAGAGTGAACAGTTACATCCCAACTTTACAACAGGACTACAGACCTCTAAGGAAGTAAACAACTATGGCGGGACAGGGCCCCGCCATACCCTGAATGTACAAAATATCTACAACACCAGGGAGAGTCGTACCAAAAGTCGAGCCTCCGGAGAAATGGAGCTCCTGACACCAGAGTAAGGATCCTAAGAATGAGGATCTACCACCTGCTTCCCCTTACCTGCGGCATGAACGCAGCCCCCCGAAGGAGGTCAGTACAACAGGTACCAAGTATGTGAAACTGTAAAGTACTTTAAATGAAATCATATCATTTTAAAACCAATTTTACAAATATGTACGAAACAACCAATGTAACCGCACATGGTGCCACAGCATAACCAAAAGCAAAATAGATATAACATAACTGGTCTTTTCTAGGCCGCTAATGATCGAAGCAAGGCCAATCGCCCATAGTATCATTATGCGTGCCTAATCCTGGAACTCCCGCAGTCCGCATAGGTCACACAGACCCGCATGAGGTATTCCTCGCATCGGGGGTAGCTAACCCGCGGCATCCTCCTGGACTCCCGCAGTCCGCATAGTCACACAGACCGCATGAGGTATTCCTCGAATCATAGTCACACAGACCGCATGAGGTAATCCCCGCATCGGGTAACACACCCGGAGTGATCATCCTGAAACTCCCGCAGCTCCGCATGGTCACACAGACCGCATGAAGTATTCCTCGCATCGAGGGTGGCAAGTCCTCGGCATCATAACAAGTCAGGGGGGTATATGATATAATAGCAGTACAACGGGCTTAACGTTTAGCAACATAAGCACAACAAGAATAACCCCCTTACACAACATCACAAGACACTAACACACGTAGCATCATAACATGTTTACTTATCAAACCATCTTACTACACTTTCCAGAAATCAATACAAGACTTTCATAAACAAATAAGTAAACCGTTCCTTTTATCTTTCTTAAGTCGTTATACCTAACTTCCCATAAAGCTAGTATAACTCTTTAAGCTTTTAAAACTGTTATACCCCATATTTTCAGAGTATGTACGTAAGGACGTACGTAGAAAATTTTGAAGTTTAAAGTGGCTTGGCCGAATTATTTTGTTCACAACACCCGTTTAGAGTCGCTGACAAACGCTTCCACACTTTCGTAGGGTAAATTACTGCTATGTCATTTTTAATTTTTATGCGGATTTTTCCGAGTGACGGAACATTTTGGACCAACGAGGGCTTACACTTGTCACCCTCTCATCGAGCACGTTAATGCGCGGTTGGCTTGGACGAAATGGTGACTATTTTGTCAAGTAGTAGGTAGGATATTTTGTGGTAGATAGATAAGGTGCACTTGGCAAGATCTTGGCCATTTGGCCTCACAGACCTATAAATACCTCTTTGATGACTTCTTCATCCATTCCTAAAATATTTCTAAGTGTTAAATCCTCCTCCCTCCTTGTGTTGAGTTCGGCCGAGAGCCTCCTCCCCTGGCCGAGAGCCCTCCCTCCTCGGGTGCAACCGTGGGTACCCCTAGCCTAGTTGTTTTCGTATAATACCCCCCCTCTTGGTAGAAATACTCTCAAAAGTATTGTTATAATGCCCAAATTACCTTAGCCGTATACCTTGTAGTATTCTAAGGTTATACCTATACAAAAATCCCACGTATACTATCATACTTCCCACAATACAAAACCGAAACCCTAAGGAAAATCTCCATAGTTAGTTGGAGTAGTTAGTAGAAGTTGGTTAGAACTTCTAAGGGTTGTATGGAGCGGGTCTGAGCGCACTGAGTAGAGCTAAACCTTGCTCAGATCGACATTTAAACTCGGATAATTATGGGCTTATCGAGGTAAATATCTTGTCCTCTATTGTAATTGGAAATTACATGATTGTTAGACTATATAGTTGAAGTATACTATATATTGAATCAACGTTGTTGTCGGCAATGTCTTTTGACTTAAGCCCAATAATAAGAAACCTTTTCGAAGAAGAGTATCGAATCGTTTTTACATAGGATCAGACATGAGACTTGTGTAGCATTACCGTGAAGTAGAATTGTACACGCCCGGTTAGATGTATAAACCCCTGGTTGGCTTGATAGCCCTCGATAGAGAGGAGATTTACGCAAGTGGGGGAGGTGCGAATTTTCTAGAATGTTCTACGATTAGACCTAAATGTTAATAAGCGCCTTGTGGCCTTATAGGTTGAAGTACTACGTGGCGCGATCTACTTGGCTTAAGGAGTAGCCGACGGTTGGAAGTACTTGGGCGTTTTGCTATTAGTCGATACTTCGCGAGGTATGCGAACCTCTTCCTATCTCTTCTAGCATGACGTGTGTAACTATGTAGTACGGTAGACGCATGTGTTAAATGTATTTGATTGGTCTAAAACATAAAGTGTTATAACGGCTTTATGGGAAGTTAGTTATAATACTTTATGCAGTAAGAAAATACTTGTGGTTTTTAAAAGGTAACCGATTTGAATCAGAATCGGCTGGTTATGTGATAATAAAGAACTTGAAGTATTTCAAAGGATTTTGAATCATTTTGAAAGAAGAGTAATACTTGGTTTCTTTTGAAAACTTAAGAGTTTTACTAGCTTTATGGGAAGTTAGGTATAACGGCTTAAGAATGTTTTACTGATTTGAAATCGTAATGTATCGACAAACCATCGCAGCGTTAATAAAAGGAAATGTTTTGACAGATTAAGTATTATTAAAACCAAGAGAAACTTCCATCCGCATAAAGCTAAGATGAGACAAAATGATATTTCCTAGATCATGGTCATGTAATAAGATTTTTATAAATAAGAATATCCTACTCACATATAAGGCTTATGTTTCTCGGATGGTTTAAAGAGAATGATATTCTTAAGTGATTAATACTATGAACTACGAAACCCTTTCGAAAAATGAGAAACTTGAACATTGTAAATTAGGCAAACTTGAACATTGGAAATTAGGCAAACTTGAACATTGAAAAAGAATGTTGCTACTTGATTTTACAAAGAGAAGTAATTGATTTACTTTAAAAAGATAGTCACTCTATTTTTATACCACTGTATCAGGTGACATTGTGAAAGTAACGATCTTTAAAGAGTTAATGTATGAAGTACTTTGGGGATAAAACCCGAACTTGTTGGCATATAGTAAAGTACCTTATGTGTGAATAACTTGATTGTATTGGTTTGTGATAGCCTTGTAATACCTTCGTTGATTTGATAAGTAATCATATTAGGATGCTACGTGTGTTAGTATTCTCGTGATGTTTGTGTAAAAGGGTTTTCCTTGATTGTGCTTATGTTGTTTAAACGATAAACCGTTATGTTGGTATTATACCACTCACCGTTTCCGGTTAAGCTGCTCCGACGCGGTAGACTCAGCGATGCAGGACCATGATTCGAGAATACCTCATGCGGGTCCCGGCCTATGCGGAGCTACGAGTTCCAGTTAGTGTGCGGCCTTTATGGTCATGCGTCTACGTGGCCATGCGGATCGCGAGTCCGCGATTTGCCGGAGTAGCTGCCCTCGACGCGGTTATACCTCATGCGCGCCTATGAGATTGGCCTATGCGAGTCGCGGAGTTCCATGGCTAGACGCGCACATTTGATACTGCGGGCGAGTGACCAGCTTGATCATGTGACGGTCTAGACAGATATCATGATACAGTTTATGACCTTGTTAGTACTGTGGGTGTTAGTAGTCGGCTATGCCTTCGCATTTACCTGCATCGTTTTATTTGGACACGTGGGACCTCGCTGCTCATATGTATTCCTCGTGCTTTTCTATCATCGATCGCAGTGAGGAAGGTATTCCACGGCATGATTGATGTTGAGGCGTGAGACCCATTGTTATATCGAGTGATGACTTTGGCGCGAGTCCACGACAGACACGATCGCTATTTATCAGGAATCGTAGTTTGGTTATCATACATGTCTCTGCTTTATAGACTACTATGATTTCATTTACGATTATTTCGCCACATACTCGGTATCTTGACCTCCTTGGGCCGTTCATGCCGCAGTAAGGTACACCGATCGTTGATCCTCGCTCTTGGGTCAGTTCGCCAAATGGGAAAGCTCCGCTTTCTCCGGTGGCTTGTCTTCGTATAGTCCGTGTTGTGTAGGTGCTTATTCGGGTA
Source organism: Przewalskia tangutica (assembly GCA_029844215.1). Taxonomy (NCBI): domain Eukaryota; kingdom Viridiplantae; phylum Streptophyta; class Magnoliopsida; order Solanales; family Solanaceae; genus Przewalskia; species Przewalskia tangutica. The sequence continues at coordinate 2,342,404 of JAQGDG010000029.1, forward strand.
TGACGGCCCGCCCCGTCGTTGTCATATCATTCGTAAGTGCAGCAAATGCGTCGGGCGAGTTGTAGAAGCGGATATAATCGCTCAAATTGCTATTTATATCTTTGAAGGTAACCGCTTTTGGTTAGCCTTGCTTTCTTATTTCACCGCCTTATTACATTGGTTGCATGTATTGTTTTATATTCCGCTGACTCGATGTTGTATCACTAGGTGCCCGGTAGGCACGACCACGGCCCGGTTCGGTCGTGACAAAAGTGGTATCGAGCGCTTAATCCTCGGAAAGTGTCTACAGATTATCCAGAAGTCTTGATTATCGGTGTGTTGCACCACACCAATAATCGTGAGGCTATAGGATATTTAGGATTGGTTTCTATTCTTCTCACTCAGATCGTGCCTTAGAGAGCCGTGTTGTAAGTCGACCTCACGTATTTCTTTCCCTTACCGCTATACCTCCACGTGGCAAACCCGCCCAGAGGCAAGGCAAAGCGCGGAGCCGCAAGTAGAGTTCGAGGGTTACGAGGCACAGCCCAATCATCACTGGGGTGGTGTTTATTCGGGAGTTATGCTCGTCGCTAGCCCCAAAGAGTTTAGCACGCGGCAGCCTCATCGCGCCATGATATTTGAACCTTCACCCCACGCACGAACAGAATATAGATTGCCAAGAGACAACCTCACATTAGCTATGGATTTGGCTACTGAGAGTATACCGATGTACCGCGAGTCTTGATCATCTACAGAGGTTGTGCGAAGTAATTCTTCGATTGAGGCATGGCGGTGGATGGCCGGATTGTCGCAGCGAGCCAAGAAACGTAGATCGACGGTTAACGAAGATGCGAGAGGCCAGAGCGGCAAGGTCCTTTGGCAACTTTCGAGTCGAGTCACCTCACCAATAGATTAGATTATGCACATCCACTGATGCAGAAGGTCCTCCACGGTTCGTGACGTCGGTAGCGGAGTCGTCGAGTCAGAACGACCCGCCCGGCCCGCATCGTGCCTTATCCCGCACCCTAGTGATACAATCATCGAGAAAACCATGAAAATAAAACTTTAAACAAGAAACAAGATATATGAACATAAACAAAGCCAACCCAACTGTTACCTTCCAATAACATAAATAAATACAACTCTTTCAAAACGAATACTTTAATCCTTTTACAACCCCGCCACAACAAAGATTTCTGCACTTAAGATTTACAACAACTATGACGGACAGGGCCGCCATACCCCGAATGTACAAGAACCTACAACTCGGGAACACATACTAAAAGATAAGCCTCCTGAGAAACGAGCTTCCAAAACGCTAACCGAGATCCTAAGAGCGAGGATCCACGACCGATGTACCTCTACCGCGGCATGAACGCAGCCCCGGGGAGGTCGACAACAGTACCAAGTATGTGAAATCTGTAAAAATCAGAATGAAATCATACTAGTATATATAAAGCAGGAGACATGTATGATAACCAAACTACAGTTCACAACATAAAAGCAGTCATGTCCAGTCAGGGACTCACTCCCTCAAGTCATCACTCAAATATAACTATGGGTCTCACGCCCACAACATCAATCATGTTCGCATCATGGCCGCATGCCCTGACTTCTGATCGGTAGACATGTCCATGATGCAACAATAATACCAATGCCCCACGGCCACATGCCCCTAATTCTACCTCGGTGTAGACACGCCCATGTGACATCAATAATATATCGTGATCAACCCGCCGCACGGCCACATGCCCCGAATTCTACTCCTGTAGACATGTCCATGTAACCACAATAACAATATATCGGGTAATCAACCCGACCGCATGGTCGCATGCCCCAATATCGTGGACGGTAGACACGCCCATGTGACATCAACAACAAGACAAGAATCAAAATGGAAACATACCCGTGGAATTCTCCATCACCGCCAAGACGCCCAAGTAAGTTCTCAATAAGTCGAGGCCTCATCGAGACGCCAGAACACGTAAATACCACACTTGCACAACAAAGACTATCATCACAAGCATAAGCAAGTTTCACAACAACAAGCATAGGCAAGTTTCACAACAACAAGCATAGACAAGTTTCACAACAACAAGCATAGGCAAGTTTCACAACAACAAGCATAGGCAAGTTTCACACAACTCAAAGTACTTTCATTTTATGCCAAAGTCCGGGTTTTTAACCCCAAAGTACTACATACGTTAAGTTCTTTTAAAAAGAGATCCATTACTTTTATAAAAGTCACCCTATACCCGTAGTATTAGAATGACCAACCCACATTCCTTTTCAAAATCAAGTAACAACATTCTTTTCCTAAGTTCCAGTTTGCCTAGTTTCAATTACTCAAGCTTCTCATTTTAGATGATTTCATAGTTCCCAAACTTAATCACTGATTCCTTTTAGAACAATTGAGTAACATATGTCATATATGTGAGTAGTTTATTCTTGTTTATAACGATCTTATTACAAAACCATGATCTAGAAAATGTAATATCATTTTGTCTCATCTTAGCTTCTACGCATTGGAGGTTTCACCGGTTTTAATACAATACATCATTATTCAATACATTTTCCTTTATTAACGCCGCAGTGGTCCTGTCGATACACATTCGATTTCCAAATCAAGAAACATTATCCCTTTAAAACCAAGTACTCATTACTCACGAATGAGGTTTCACACAACATCCACATTAAAACAAATAAGTTAAGTCTCTTATCTTATAAGATCAAGTCTCTTAACTTCTAACATCAAGAAACCATTTTCACTTACATAAGGTCGTTATAACTAACTTCCCATAAAGCTATTATAACACCCTATGTTTTAAACCAACCAAATCACTTAGCACATGACGCTCACCGCACTACATAGTTCACAACAATCATGCTAGAAAAGATAGGAAGAGGTCCACATACCGCATGACGATTTATCGACAATAAGCAAAATGCTCCAAGTACTACAACCTTGCTAGCCCTTTCCACTCTCGTAGAATACGCTACTCTTAGTACTTTCACCTATAAAGGTCACAAACGCCTATTAACCACAAAACACAAGTTTCTATCTTTCTACGTAAAATTCGGCAAAGACCTCCCGCAACAGAATCTCCTCTCTATCGAGGCCGCTACCAAGCCAACTGCGGGGTCTACACGCCTAACCTGACGTGTACAATTCTACTCAAGAATACTACACAAGTCTACTGCACAATCCCATGTAAATACAGTCATCAGCTTCTTTATTCTTCAGCTTAAGTCAAAAGACATTGCCGAATACTAAGTATAGTTCCATATATAGTATACTTCAACTATATATTCTAACAAACATGTAATTTCCAATTACAATAGAGGACAAGATAATTACCTCGATAAGCCCAAAATTATCCAAGTTATAATGTCGATCCCGAGCAAGGTTTAGCTCCTACTCTGCGCTCCAAACAACCCTTAGAAGTTCTAACTAACTTCTACTCAAATACTTCAACCAACTGAAGATTTCCTTGTGGTTTGAGACTAAAAGGACAAAAGGTAGTATTTCCTGCTCTACGATAGAGGTATCTTTGGAATACTACAAGGTACAAGGCTAAGGTATTTTGGGCATTATAACAATACTAGGAGAAGTATTTCAATACCACAAGGAGGGTATTATACGAAACAACTAGGCTAGTGGGTACCCCACTAGCACCACAAAGGGGAGGGAACCCTCGCCAAAGGCCACACGGTGGGAGGAGGCTCTCGCTAAGAGCTCACAAAGGGGAGGAGAGGGTTTCAAGACTTGGAAGTTTTGGAATGGATGAAGTCTTCACACTTGGGGGTATTTATAGCAAAACCAAAGGCCAACCAAGTGGCCAAGATCCTTCCAAGTGTATAGCAAGTGTAAGGGCAAGATTAAGCCAAGTGCACCCTAACCCCTACTCCACAAAACATGCCACAAACAATGCACCAAACAAGGCCAAAACAAGGCACAAAACAAGGAGAAGACGCCCCCTTTCACCAAATCCACTGAGGTGACAAGTGTCACCCTCTCCGCCCAAAGATGTTCCGCCGCTTGGAAAATCCGCAAAAATACAAAACGACATAGTCGAATTTTCCTCGCAAGTTATGCAAACGTTTCGAAAAACGACTTAACCGTGTCGCGCACAAAGGTACCCGCCAGCGGTGCCATGGGGGTGACACGTGTCGCCGATTCGCCTGCATATTTCGTCTTCAAAATATCCAAAATACCGAAATCTCAAAAACAAAGCGGCCCACAAAATCAGAATTTCTCCCGGCCCCACGTGACCATTTCCAAAATAAAATCTCAAAATTCTAATATAATTTAAGCCCATATACCAAACTGGGAATCCAATTCTCATTAACGAACCTTTTCTTCACAAATTACCGGAAACTTTTCCGTGAAAACTCACATCTTTCTTTCTTTCAAAATTTCGCACTCGCACGCACGTCCTCACATACATACCCCGCAACTACGGGTATAACATTCTCCTCCTTAGAAACATTCGTCCCGAATGTTCCTTCTCAAGCCGGATAACGATAAAGTTCCTCTAACAAGTTGCCAACGCCACAACTCGCTACAATAACACACGCCCTCTTCTTTCCTTACTCGTCGTGCCTTCTCGAACACTTGAACTCTAAGCACGCACCATACTTCACCATTACTTCGCTCTCAAAATCTCCGAGTCACTACCTCAAACTTGGTCATCTTACTAACCTCAAACTTCCTTAAGGCCATTCCGGCCTTTACGAACCGCTTCAGTCGAACGCGCCCACGAACTCATACGATGGTCACACAAACTTGGGCCTAGCATCCTCGAGACCCTACCACCAAGTGACCACCCAGAATCGACCCCACCCCAAACCGGGTTACTGGTTGACCGCTAAATGGTCCTCAACCCGACCCCCAACCAAGCCAAACTCTTGTTCCCGATCCGAACAATCTTACTAATTCACATCATGAAAGCTACCACTTCCATCTCACACTACCCACGGACTTATCACACAAATAAATCCCACGATACTACTACTCCGAGCAAGGGTCAAAAATAAATCTTCAACTCAAGACGACCTTACCCCTAAGGTCTCGTGACATAGTCTAAGGTTCACACTTACCATGCCCCCATACGTATCCTCCCAACTAAGCATGTTTTCTAACTCACAATTAACACAACGCTATTCGTACATAGCACATAATAATGAGACCATTATAACAAGCATACCACAACTCTGAGGTTAAGGATATACCCAAGCTACCGCCCACTCTAATCATAGGCCCACCGCAGGCGATAATCGTAGGCGATGAACCACCACCGATCCGTAGGGTGAGTCGTAACATCCGTTACCTGGCCTGACAGCCTCGCAAATGGCCCCGCCGCCGCAAAATAACAAGCTCCCCGCACCACGACACTCCCGAAATGCGGTCTACCACATCGACCACACCGAGGTAGGGTGACCGATCCGCCAACACCCTTACTTCCTCGAAACTCAACCTCGAGCCCCGACCGCTCCCGAATACTCGGGCGTCGCGAGGACCACTCTGACCGGGCGAGGTACAAAACTAGTATGGCCGAGGCGGTCCGCCGAAAGTCACCAAAGGACCTCGTTGTTCTCGCCTCTTCACGATTCGTCATTCTCGCCGACCTCTCCGTGCCTCACATCCCGGCACGAGCTCGCATGAGGGCAATGTCCATGCCCTACCAAGAGCTACTCCCAACATGCCTCGACATGTAATCATCGAGCCTCAGAACATATCGGTGCACTCGATCCTCCATACTAGCTACCAACGCTGGACGCACGCCAATGAGTCGAACTCACATTGTACTCCGAACCGCACGCCCGCCTCGTTTAAGCATCAAAAATCTGTTTACCCGTTCTCCTCATCCGCGGAGGCAAGGCGCGAGGAAAGCCCCAAAACTCATCCCATATCTTGGAGGTGCATGCTCTCCCCGGAAAGCTCCCATGAATCAAACCAATCGATCGCGGTATCACGCAGCCGATCGCAACTAAAGGTCACGTACTGGTCTCAAGCCTCGATCACCCGCACGATCCGTCAGAATCGCCGGATGAACTCCTCGCGATCATCCTCGTGCCTCACCCATAAAACTCAAGGGCTACAACTCGTAAAGTCCCGTAGCCTCAAACTATCTCGCTGGGGTGAACCATCGGTGCTATCGAATCGAATCGCCGTGATCCAAATTTATCCTCATATCTCGCCACGACTCGCCAAGAATCGGGCCATCTCCTTGTAACCCATCTCCTCCGCCTGCATCGCGGATCGAGGCTCAGTATCGCGTCTCAGCAGCCTATTGCCGCGCCTAACCTCGCTGGGCCGGGCGGCGCTACAAACCCGCCGTCCAAGCACAACTCGTGCATCGGGCTCGCGCTCGCACTCCCTCAGATCTCACTAGCGGTTCTCGGTGTCTTGCCCTTCGTGGCTCGCTGCTCGCGGGAGGCATAACTGTAAAAACGAGACACGCTGCAGGGTCCAACTTACAACACACTTCTAAGGCACGATCTCGTAATGAGAAGAATGGAAACTAATCCTAAATGTCCTGCAATTTCCGATTATAGATGTGGTGCACAACACACCGATAATCAAGACTCTACTAGACACGGTGCTCAGACACTTTCCGAGGATTAACTATTCGATACCACTTTTGTAACGACCGCCCCTGGCCTGCATCGTGCCTTATCCCGCACCCTAGTGATACAATCATCGAGAAAACCAAATGGAAAATAAAACTTTAAACAAGAAACAAGATATATGAACATAAAACAAAGCAACCCAACTGCTACCTTCCAATAACATAAATAAATACAACTCTTTCAAAACGAATAGTTTAATCCTTTTACAACCCCGCCACAACAAAGATTTCATGCACTTAAGATTTACAATAACTATGACGGACAGGTCTCGCCATACCCCGAATGTACAAGAACCTACAACTCAGTGGAACACATACCAAAAGATAAGCCTCCTGAGAAACGAGCTTCCCAAAACGCTGAACCGAGATCCTAAGAGCGAGGATCCACGATCGATGACTCTACCTCGCAGATGAACGCAGCCTCAAGGAGGTCAAGATAACAGTACCAAGTATGTGAAATCAGAAAATATCAGAATGAAATCATACTAGTCTATATAAAGCAGAGACATGATGATAACCAAACTACGATTCACAACATAAAAGCAAGCCATGTCCAAATGTGACTCACGCCTCAAGTCATCACTCAAATATAACTACGGGTCTCACGCCCACAACATCAATCATGTTCGCATCACGGCCGCATGCCCCTAATTCTCAGACGGCAGACATGTCCATGATGCAACAATAATACCAATGCCCCACGGCCACATGCCCCGAATTCTACCGGTCAGACACGCCCATGTGACATCAACAATAATATACCGGGTGATCAACCCCGCCGCACGCCACATGCCCCGAATTCTACCTGTAGACATGTCCATGTAACCACAATAACAATATATCGTAATCAACCCGACCGCACGGCCGCATGCCCCTAATATCAGACGGTAGATACGTCCATGTGACATCAACAACAAGACAAGAATCAAAATGGAAACATACCCGTGGAATTCTCCATCATCGCCAAAGACGCCCAAGTAAGTTCTCAATAAGTCGACCGCCTCATCGGAGACGCAGAATACGTAAATACCACACTTGCACAACAAAGACTATCATCACAAGCATAAGCAAGTTTCACAACAACAAGCATAGGCAAGTTTCACAACAACAAGCATAGACAAGTTTCACAACAACAAGATAGGCAAGTTTCACAACAACAAGCATAGCAAGTTTCACACAACTCAAAGTACTTTCATTTTATGCCAAAGTCCTGTTTTTAACCCCAAAGTACTACATACGTTAAGTTCTTTTAAAAGAGATCCATTACTTTTATAAAAGTCACCCTATACCCGTAGTATTAGAATGACCAACCCACATTCCTTTTCAAAATCAAGTAACAACATTCTTTCCTAAGTTCCAGCTTTGCCTAGTTTCAATTACTCAAGCTTCTCATTTTCGATGATTTCATAGTTCCCAAACTTAATCACTTGATTCCTTTTAGAACAATCGAGTAACATATGTCATATATGTGAGTAGTTTATTCTTGTTTATAACGATCTTATTACAGCCCATGATCTAGAAAATGTAATATCATTTTGTCTCATCTTAGCTTCTATGCAGATGGAGGTTTCTACCGGTTTTAATACAACACATCATTATTCAATACATTTTCCTTTATTAACGCTGCAGTTGGTCCTGTCGATACACATTCGATTCCAAATCAAGAAACATTATCCCTTTAAAACCAAGTACTCATTACTCACGAATGAGGTTTCACACAACATCCACATTAAAACAAATAAGTTAAGTCTCTTATCTTATAAGATCAAGTCTCTTAACTTCTAACATCAAGAAACCATTTTCACTACATAAGGTCGTTATAACTAACTTCCCATAAAGCTATTATAACACCCTATGTTTTAAACCAACCAAATCACTTAGCACATGTACGCCTACCGCACTACATAGTTCACAACAATCATGCTAGAAAAGATAGGAAGAGGTCCACATACCTCGCGACGATTTATCGACAATAAGCAAAATGCTCCAAGTACTACAACCTTGCTAGCCCTTTCCACTCGAGTAGAATACGCTACTCTTAGTACTTTCACCTATAAAGGTCACAAACGCCTATTAACCCCAAAACACAAGTTTCTATCTTTCTACGTAAAATTCGCAAAGACTCTCCCGCAACAGAAATCTCCTCCTCTATCGAGGCCGCCACCAAGCCAACCAGTGTGGTCTACACGCCTAACCTGACGTGTACAATTCTACTCAAGAATACTACACAAGTCTACCGCAATACACCCTATGTAAATACATACTAGCTTCTTATTCTTCAGCTTAAGTCAAAAGACATTGCGAATACTAAGTATAGTTCCATATATAGTATACTTCAACTATATATTCTAACAAACATGTAATTTCCAATTACAATAGAGGGACAAGATAATTACCTCGATAAGCCCAAAATTATCCAAGTTATAATGTCGATTCTGAGCAAGGTTTAGCTCCTACTCCAGGCGCTCCAAACAACCCTTAGAAGTTCTAACTAACTTCTACTCAAATACTTCAACCAACTAAGATTTCCTTGTGGTTTCGCTGAGACTAAAAGGACAAAAGGTAGTATTTCCTGCTCTACGATGAGGTATCTTTGGAATACTACAAGGTACAAGGCTAAGGTATTTTGGGCATTATAACAATACTAGGAGAAGTATTTCAATACCACATGGAGGGTATTATACGAAACAACTAGCAGTGGGTACCCCACTGCTAGACCACAAAGCGAGGGAGGAACCCTCGCCAAAGGCCACACGGTGGGGGAGGGAGGCTCTGCTAAGAGCTCAAAGGGGAGGAGAGGGTTTCAAGACTTGGAAGTTTTTGGAATGGATGAAGTCTTCACACTTAGTGGTATTTATAGCAAAACCAAAGGCCAACCAAGGCCAAGATCCTTCCAAGTGTATAGCAAGTGTAAGTGGCAAGATTAAGCCAAGTGCACCCTAACCCCTACTCCACAAAACATGCCACAAAACAATGCACCAAACAAGGCCAAAACAAGGCACAAACAAGGAGGAAGACGCCCTCGCTTACCTAAATCGCCACTGAGGTGACAAGTGTCACCCTCTCGTTGGCCCAAAGATGTTCGCCGCTTGGAAAAATCCGCAAAATACAAAACGACATAGTCGGAATTTTCCTCGCAAGTTATGCAAAACGCTTCGCCAAAAACGACTCTAATCGTGTCGCGCACAAAGGTAATTCGCCAAGGTGCCATACGGGGTGACACGTGTCGCCCCGATTCGCCGTAATATTTCGCCTTCCGAAATATCCAAAATACCAAATCTCAAAACAAAGCGCCCCACAAAATCAGAATTTCTCCTGGCCCCACGTGACCATTTCCAAAATAAAATCTCAAAATTCTAATATAATTTAAGAAGCCCATATACCAAATGGGAATCCAATTCTCATTAACGAACCTTTTCTTCACAAATTACCGGAAACTTTTCCGCGAAAACTCACATCTTTCTTTCTTTTCAAAATTTCTGCACTCGCACGCACGTCCTCACATACATACCCCGCAACTACGGGTATAACATTCTCCTCCTTAGAAACATTCGTCCCGAATGTTCCTTCTCAAGCCTCGGATAACGATAAAGTTCCTCTAACAAGTTGCCAACGCCACAACTCGCCACGAAATAACACACGCCCTCTTCTTTCCTTACTCGCCGTGCCCTTCTCGAACACTTGAACTCTCCAAGCACGCACCATACTTCACCATTACTTCCGCTCGAAAATCTCGAGTCACTACCTCCAAACTTGGTCATCTTACTAACCTCAAACTTCCTTAAGGCCATTCCCGCCTTTTACGAACCGCTTCGTCGAACGCGCCCACGAACTCATACGATGGTCACACAAACTGGGCCTAGCATCCTCGAGACCCTACCACCTGACCACCCAACTGACCCCACCCCAAACCGGTTACGGTTGACCGCAAATGGTCCTCAACCCGACCCTCAACGCGCAAACTCTTGTTCCCGATCCTAACAATCTTACTAATTCACATCATGAAGCTACCACTTCCATCTCACACTACCCACTGACTTATCACACAAATAAATCCCACGTATACTACTACTCGATAAGGGTCAAAAAATAAATCTTCAACTCAAGACGACCTTACCCCTAAGGTCTCGGGCCGTGACATAGTCTAAGGTTCACACTTACCATGCCCCCATACGTATCCTCCCAACTAAGCATGTTTTCTAACTCACAATTAACACAACGCTATTCGTACATAGCACATAATAATGAGACCATTATAACAAGCATACCAAAACTCTGAGGGTTAAGGATATACCAGCTACCGCCCACTCTAATCATAGGCCCGCAGGCGCATAATCAGGCGCGATGAACCACCATCGATCCGGTAGGCCGAGTCGTAACATCCGTGCTACCTTGGCCTGACAGCTCGCAAATGGCCCGCTGGCCGCAAAATAACAAGCTCCCCGCACCACGACACTTCCCAAATGCGTCTACCACATCGACCACACCGAGGTAGGGTGACCGATCCGCCAACACCCTTACTTCCTCGAAACTCAACCTCGAGCCCCGACCTCCCGAATACTCAAGGTTGTGGAGGACCACTCGACCGGGCGGAGGTACAAAACTAGTATGTCAGGCGTCCGCCGAAAGTCACCAAAGGACCCCGTTGTTTCGCCCTCTTCGCCGATCTTCGTCATTCTCGCCGACCTCTCCGTGCCTCACATCCCGCACGAGCTCGCATGCAGGGCAATGTCCATGCCCTACCAAGAGCTACTCCCGAACATGCTCGACATGTAATCATCGAGCCCTCAGAACATATCGGTGCACTCGATCCTCCATACTAGCTACCAACGCCGACGCACGCCAATGAGTCGAACTCACATTGTACTCCCGAACCGCACGCCCGCCTCGCCTAAGCATCAAAAACTGCCCGCGTTCTCTCATCTCGCGAGGCAAGAAGTGCGCGAGGAAAGCCCTCAAAACTCATCCCATACCGGAGGTGCATGCTCTCCCGAAAGCTCCTATGAATCAAACCAATCGATCGCAGATCACGCAATGATGCGAACCAAAGGTCATAGACCGGTCTCTCAAGCCTCGATCACCCGCATGATCCGTCAGAATCGCCGGATGAACTCTCGCGATCATCCTCGTGCCTCGACCCATAAAACTCGCGCTACAACTCGTAAAGTCCCGTAGCCTCAAACTATCTCGCTGGGTGAACCATCAGCATCGAATCGAACCGCCGTGATCCACTTATCTCATATTCGCCACGACTCGCCAAGAATCGGGCCATCTCTTGTAACCCATCTCCTCCGCCTGCATCGCTGACCGAGGCTCGTATCGCGTCTCAGCAGCCTATTGCCGCGCTCTAACCTTCGCTGGCCGGGCGCGCTACAAAACCCGCCGTCAAGCACAACTCGTGCTCGCTCGCTCGCGCTCGCACTCTCTCAGATCTCACTAGCGGTTCTCACTGTCTTGCCCTTCGTGGCTCGCCTCACGCGGAGGCATAATCGTAAAAACGAGACACGCCGCAGGGTCCAACTTACAACACGCCTCTAAGGCACGATCTCGTAATGAGAAGAATGGAAACTAATCCTAAATGTCCGCAGCCTCCCGATTATAGATGTGGTGCACAACACACCGATAATCAAGACTCTACTAGACACGGTCAGACACTTTCCGAGGATTAACTATTCTCGATACCACTTTTGTAACGACTGCCCGGCCCAAGCATCGTGCCTTATCCCGCACCCTAGTGATACAATCATCAGAGAAAACCAATGAAAATAAAACTTTAAACAAGAAACAAGATATATGAACATAAACAAAGCCAACCTAACGGTTACCTTCCAATAACATAAATAAATACAACTCTTTCAAAACGAACAGCTTAATCCTTTTACAACCCCGCCACAACAAGATTACATGCACTTAAGATTTACAACAACTATGACGACAGGGCCCGCCATACCCCGAATGTACAAGAACCTACAACTCAGTGGAACACATACCAAAAGATAAGCCTCCGAGAAACGGAGCTTCCAAAACGCTGAATCGAGATCCTAAGAGCGAGGATCCACGACCGATGTATTCTACCATGCAGCATGAACGCACTTCAAGGAGGTCAAGATAACAGTACCAAGTATGTGAAATCAGAAAATATCAGAATGAAATCATACTAGTCTATATAAAGCAGAGACATGTATGATAACCAAACTACGCTCACAACATAAAAGCAAATATGTCCACTGGGACTCACGCCTCAAGTCATCACTCAAATATAACTACGGGTCTCACGCCCACAACATCAATCATGTTCGCATCACGGCCGCATGCCCCGACTCAGACGGTGTAGACATGTCCATGATGCAACAATAATACCAATGCCCCACGGCCACATGCCCCGAATTCTACCTCGGTGTAGACACGCCCATGTGACATCAACAATAATATACCGTGATCAACCCCGCCGCACGCCACATGCCCCGAATTTACCTGCAGACATGTCCATGTAACCACAATAACAATATATCGTAATCAACCCGACCGCACGGCCGCATGCCCCTAATATCGTGACGGTGTAGACACGTCCATGTGACATCAACAACAAGACAAGAATCAAATGGAAACATACCCGTGGAATTCTCCATCACCGCCAAAGACGCCCAAGTAAGTTCTCAATAGTCGACCGCCTCTATCGAGAGACGCAGAATACGTAAATATCACACTTGCACAACAAAGGCTATCATCACAAGCATAGGCAAGTTTCACAACAACAAGCATAGGCAAGTTTCACAACAACAAGCATAGGCAGTTTCACAACAACAAGCATAGGCAAGTTTCACAACAACAAGCATAGCAAGTTTCACACAACTCAAAGTACTTTCATGTTAAGCCAAAGTCCGTGTTTTAACCCCAAAGTACTACATACGTTAAGTTCTTTTAAAAGAGATCCATTACTTTTATAAAAGTCCCCCTATACCCGTAGTATTAGAATGACCAACCCACATTCCTTTTCAAAATCAAGTAACAACATTCTTTCCTAAGTTCCATTTGCCTAGTTTCAATTACTCAAGCTTCTCATTTTCGATGGTTTCATAGTTCCCAAACTTAATCACTTGATTCCTTTTTAGAACAATTGAGTAACATATGTCATATATGTGAGTAGTTTATTCTTATTTATAACGATCTTATTACAGCAGCCATGATCTAGAAAATGTAATATCATTTTGTCTCATCTTAGCTTCTATGCAGATGGAGGTTTCTACTGGTTTTAATACAACACATCATTATTCAATACATTTTCCTTTATTAACGCTGCAGTTGGTCCTGTCGATACACATTCTCGATTTCCAAATCAAGAAACATTATCCCTTTAAAAACCAAGTACTCATTACTCACGAATGAGGTTTCACACAACATCCACATTAAAACAAATAAGTTAAGTCTCTTATCTTATAAGATCAAGTCTCTTAACTTCTAACATCAGTAAACCATTTTCACCTACATAAGGTCGTTATAACTAACTTCCCATAAAGCTATTATAGCACCCTATGTTTTAAACCAACCAAATCACTTAGCACATGTACGTCTACCGTACTACATAGTTCACAACAATCATGCTAGAAAAGATAGGAAGAGGTCCACATACCTCGCGACGATTTATCGACAATAAGCAAAATGCTCCAAGTACTACAACCTTGCTAGCCCTTTCCACTCCTCGAGTAGAATACGCTACTCTTAGTACTTTCACCTATAAAGGTCACAAACGTCTACTAACCCCAAAACACAAGTTTCTATCTTTCTACAGAACATTCGGCAAAGACCTCCCCGCAACAACAGAAATCTCCTCCTCCATCGAGGCCGACTACCAAGCCAACCAGTGGTCTACATGTCTAACCTGACGTACAATTCTACTCAAGAATACTACACAAGTCTACCGCAATACATCCATGTAAATACAACTGATTGATTCTTTATTCTTCGTGCTTAAGTCAAAAGACATTGCCGAATACTAAGTATAGTTCCATATATAGTATACTTCAACTATATATTCTAACAAACATGTAATTTCCAATTACAATAGAGGACAAGATAATTACCTCGATAAGCCCAAAATTATCCAAGTTATAATGTCGATCCCGAGCAAGGTTTAGCTCCTCATCTGCGCTCCAAACAACCCTTAGAAGTTCTAACTAACTTCTACTCAAATACTTCAACCAACTATGAAGATTTCCTTGTGGTTTTGGTTTGAGACTAAAAGGACAAAAGGTAGTATTTCCGGCTCTACGTATGAGGTATCTTTGGAATACTACAAGGTACAAGGCTAAGGTATTTTGGGCATTATAACAATACTAGAGAAGTATTTCAATACCATGCTGAGTGGTATTATACGAAACAACTAGCAGTGGGTACCCCAGCTAGCACCACAGCTGGGAGGGAACCCTCGCCAAAGGCCACACGGTGGTGGAGGGGAGGCTCTCGCCAAGAGCTCACAAAGGGGGAGGAGAGGGTTTCAAGACTTGGAAGTTTTGGAATGGATGAAGTCTTCACACTTGTGGGGTATTTAGAGCAAAACCAAAGGCCAACCAAGGGCCAAGATCCTTCCAAGTGTATAGCAAGTGTAAGGGCAAGATTAAGCCAAGTGCACCCTAACCCCTACTCCACAAAACATGCCACAAAACAATGCACCAAACAAGGCCAAAACAAGGCACAAAACAAGGGAGGAAGACGTCCCCCCCTTGCCTACACCCTCTCGTTGGCCCAAAGATGTTCCGTCGCTCGGAAAAATCCGCAAAAATACAAAACGACATAGTCGGAATTTTCCCCTCGCAATTTATGCAAAACGTTTCGTCTAAAAACGACTCTAATCGTGTCAGGCACAAAGGTAATTCGCCATGGTGCCACACGGGGTGACACGTGTCGCCCCGATTCGCCGTAATATTTCGTCTTCCAAAATATCCAAAATACCGAAATCTCAAAACAAAGCGGCCCCACAAAACCAGAATTTCTCCCGTGGGCCCACGTGACCATTTCCAAAATAAAATCTCAAAATTCTAATATAATTTAAGAAGCCCATATACCAAACTGGAATCCACCTCATTAACGAACCTTTTCTTCACAAATTACCGGAACTTTTCAATAAAACTCACATCTTTCTTTCTTTTCAAAATTTCGCCGTGACTGCAGACGCACGTCCTCACATACATACCGCAACTACGGGTATAACAAGAGCTCCGAGTTTCTGTTCATTACAGGATGACGCCATCCCTGGAATGTCGCCTTTTAGTCGGGTACTTGTTGTACTCAACCGCCGTGGTCCGATGTCGAAAGAGTGTCCTCAGGAGGACTTAGCCTTCGTGATCGGTGGGTAGTTCGTCATCTTCCTTAGCTATGCTACTGGCGTGTTTGATTAGAACGACTAAGGAGGAAGCAAGAAATACAGATAGATCTTTAACCCTCTGGGATTAGTATGTGTGATAGGGTGAGTATACCTAAGTGTTATATTCGATAACATTGTGTAAATTGTGATTAGAAATCTTGGTTAGTTAACCAAGTAAGATTTGGGGATAGAAAAGTGTGAGCATTAGAGTTTTATACGTGAGACCTTAGAGTAAGGCCATCTCGAGTAAAGACGTATGTTTATGTTTGACCCTTATAGGAGTGCATAGTGCACGTGAACCTTGCTTTCGGGATAAGTCCCCGAGTTGTGTGGAATGAAAGAGGGTAGTTGAGCTAAGAAGACCGCTAGGTTTTCGTAACGTGATTAGCGAGAGCTTTCCTTCTGAGCTAGTGTTTTGGCGCGCTGCCGGGTGGTTGAGGCCACATTGCGGGTCAACCCGCCGCCTGTATGGTGGTGGGTCCGGCGTGGTCCCGCTTTGGGTTAGGGTTATGAGGGTGTTTGGCCCAAGTTCGCTAACCGCAGACGAGTTCGTGGATGCGTTCAACTCGTAGCGTCGGCCGATGGGCAGCCAGTAGTGTTTTCTGGCCGCACCACGTACGCAGGTTGTTTTATCGTAAGGGTTGTAAGGTCGCACGGTGCCTACCTTCACGCATGAGCAGATTGGAGCCCGTGTTACTACTGTTTTTTCGGAAGTTTTACCAGCAGGTTAGGAACTCAGTGAGTCTCCGTGACGCGTTCGCCTCGCCGATGTATGGATTTCGGGGTAGTTGTGAGGATTGTTATCTCCCGTTGGGAAGTGTTTTATAGCTACCATTTCGGTGTTCTGATATCGCCTTGTGATGCCTTGTAGGGCGGAAGTGTAAGTTGCCGGCCGATTGGTTCGACGCGCGCGTTCAGATAGTTGGTTCATACGTGTTCGCGGGACGTGGATAGGGTGAAACTTATCCAGAAGAGGTTTTTGGTAGCTCGGAGGAATCGTGCGGATTATCGGCGACGACGCTTAGAGTTCAGGTTGACGGTCGGTCTTCTTGAAAGTACCACCCCGGGTTGGGTGTGACGAGTTTTGGGAAAACAGAGGGAACTTAGCCCGAGTTACTTTGGGCCTTTTGAGTTCATGTGAGGGATAGGCCAGGTTGCCTATATGTTAGCATTTGCCGTCCGACTTAGGAGGCAGTGCGTCCAGTCTTTCGTGTTATGTTCGAGAAGGAGATCGGAGATCCATCCAGAGTGTTCCCAGTTAATGATGACCACGTTAGAGATAGTAACCCCGAGTTTTGGAAACTGAAGCAGTATCAGAAATGTGGTAAGAGTTCGAGTGTACAAGAAGTGTACGACATCCTCAGGGATCGCATGTAGTCCGGCATCATTTGTTGTCGCCGAGTGACACTGAACCTCGCGCAAAGTGACAAAAGTGGTATCGGGAAGAAGCAAGCATGTATGGCGAGCATTGATGTGATCATTTCTTTTGTAAAGAGGCGTGCGGAAGTATATTTTAGACCTGAGAGAGGTGTTTGTGGTGATGTTAGAGGTGTTTCCTCGTGGACTTGGATGGAGGTATTTGCGCTGGTGTTTCGTGGCCATGTGGCGTGATTGTTCTCGTAAGTATAGTAGTGAAGACTATACCGGCGCGCTTGTTTTGAGACTTAGAAGGAACATTCGACGAATGTTTCTGGCGAGGAGAATGTTATACCCCGTATTTTCAGAGTATGCGTGGGACGACGTAGAAAATTTTGAAGTTTAAAGTGGCTTGGCGAATTATTTTGTTCACAACACCCGCTTAGAGTCGCTTTTTGACGAAACGTTTCCAATTTTCGTAGGTAAATTACGGCTATGTCATTTTTAATTTTGCGGATTTTTCCGAGTGACGAACATTTTGGACCAACGAGGGCGACACTTGTCACCCTCTCACGAGCACGCCATGGCGGTTGGCTTGGACGAAATGGTGACTATTTTGTCAAGTAGTAGGTAGGATATTTTGTGGTAGATAGATAAGGTGCACTGGCAATATCTTGGCCATTGGTCAGGCCTTTGCTAGACCTATAAATACCCTCTTTGATGACTTCTTCATCCATTCCTAAAATATTTCTAAGTGTTAAATCCTCCTCCCTCCTCAGGTTGAGTTCCGCCGAGCCTCCTCCCCTTGGCCGAGAGCCCTCCTCCTCGCGGTGCTAGCCGGGGTACCCCAGCCTAGTTGTTTTCAGATAATACCCCCTCTCGTAGAAATACTCTCAAAAGTATTGTTATAATGCCCAAATTACCTTAGCCGTATACCTTGTAGTATTCTAAGGTTATACCTATACAAAAGCCCGCTTATACTATCATACTTCCAATCCCACAAAACCAAACCCTAAGGAAAATCTCCATAGTTAGTTGGAGTAGTTAGTAGGTTGGTTAGAACTTCTGGGTTGTATGGGCCTGAGCGCACTGAGTAGAGCTAAACCTTGCTCAGATCGACATTTAAACTCTGATAATTATGGGCTTATCGAGGTAAATACCTTGTCCTCTATTGTAATTGGAAATTACATGATTGTTAGACTATATAGTTGAAGTATACTATATATTGAATCGAACGTTGTTATCAATGTCTTTTGACTTAAGCCCTAATAATAAGAAACCTTTTCAAAGAAGAGTCGAACTGCTTTTACATAGATCAGACATGAGACTTGTGTAGCATTACCGTGAAGTAGAATTGTACACGGGTTAGATGTATAAACCCCGGTTGGCTTGATAGCCGCCTCGATAGAAGGAGGAGATTTACGCCTGTATGTGGGAGGTCTGCCGAATTTTCGTAGAATGTTCTACGATTAGACCTAAATGTTAATAAGCGCCTTGGCCTTATAGGTTGAAGTACTACGTGTGGCGCGATCTACTGGCTTAAGAGTAGCCGACGGTTGGAAGTACTTGAGCGTTTTGCTATTAGTCGATACTCGCCGCGAGGTATGTGAACCTCTTCCTATCTCTTCTAGCATGATGTGTGTAACTATGTAGTACGGTAGACGCATACGTGTTAAATGTATTTGATTGGTCTAAAACATAAAGTGTTATAACGCTTTATGGGAAGTTGGTTATAATGACTTTATGCAGTAAGAAAATACTTGTGGTTTTTAAAAGGTAAATCGATTTGAATCAGAATCGGTTGGTTATGTGATAATAAAGAACTTGAAGTATTTCAAAGGATTTTTGAATCATTTTGAAAGAAGAGTAATACTTGGTTTCTTTTGAAAACTTAAGAGTTTTACTAGCTTTATGGGAAGTTAGGTATAACGGCTTAAGAATGTTTTCTTGATTTCTAAATCGAATGTGTATCGACAAACCATCGCAAATGTTAATAAAAGGAAATGTTTTAACAGATTAAGTATTATTAAAACTAAGAGAAACTTTCATCCGCATAAGCTAAGATGAGACAAAATGATATTTCCTAGATCATGGTCATTTGAATAAGATTTTTTTATAAATAAGAATATCCTACTCACATATAAGGCTTATGTTTCTCAGATGGTTTAAAAGAGAATGATATTCTTAAGTGATTAATACTATGAATTACGAAACCCGTTCGAAACTTGAGAACCTTGAACATTGTAAATTAGGCAAACTTGAACAGTGGAAATTAGGCAAACTTGAACATTGAAAAGAATGTTGCTACTTGATTTTACAAAGAGAAGTAATTGATTTACTTTAAAAGATAGTCACTCTATTTTTATACCACTGTATCAGGTGACATTGTGAAAGTAACGTATCTTTTAAAGAGTTAATGTATGAAGTACTTGGGGATAAAACCCCGAACTTTTTGGCATATAGTAGAAAGTACCTTATGTGTGAATAACTTGATTGTATTGTTTTGTGATAGCCTTGTAATACCTTCGTGTTGATTTGATAAGTAATCATATTAGGATGCTACGTGTGTTAGTATTCCGTGATGTTTGTGTAAAAGGGTTTTCCTCGATTGTGCTTATGTTGTTTAAACGATAAACCGTTATGTTGGTATTATACCACTCACCGTGTTTCCGGGTTAAGCGCTCCGATGCGGGTAGACTCAGCGGTGCGGGACCATGATTCGAGAATACCTCACGCGGGTCCCGGCCTATGCGAGCTACGAGTTCCGTGTTAGTGTGCGCGCCTTTATGGTCATGCGGTTCATGTGGCGCTACGCGGATCGCGAGTCCGTGATCGACGCCGGAGTAGCCGCCGACGCGGTTATACCTCACGCGGCCTACGATTGGCCTATCACGCGAGTCATGGAGTTCGTGGCTAGACGCGCACATTTGATATTGCGAGCGGCGACCACTTTGATCATGTGACCTGCAGACAGATATCGATACCGCTTATGACCTTGTTAGTACCGCTGGTGTTAGTAGCGCTATGCCTTCGCATTTCACCCTCGCATCGCTTTATTTGGACACAGCGGACTCGCTGTTCATATGTATTCCTCGTGCTTTTCTATCATTGATCGCAGTGAGGAAGGTATTCCATGGGCATGATTGATGTGGAGGCGTGAGACCCATTGTTATATATCGAGTGATGACTTTGAGGCGTGAGTCCCCGACTAGACATGATCGCTTATTTATTAATCAGAGTTTGGTTATCATACATGTCTCCCGCTTTATAGACTACTATGATTTCATTTACGTGATTTATTTTCGCCACATACTCTGCACTGTTATCGACCTCCTTCGGGCGCGTTCATGCCGCAGTAAAGGTACACCCGTTGATCCTCGCTCGGGGTCATTCGCCGTTTGGGAAAGCTCCGCTTTCTCGTGTCTTGTCTTGGTATAGTCCCCTGTGTTGTAGGTGCTTACATTCAGGGGTATGACGGGGCCCTGTCCCGTCGTTGTTGTCATATCATTCGTAGAGGTCTGTAGTACTGTCGTGGGCAGAGTTGTAGAAAGGGATGTAACTGTTCAAATTGCTATTTATATACTGAAGGTAACCGTTTTTGGTTAGCCTGTCTTCTTATTTCACTGTCTTATTACATTGGTTGCATGTATTGTTTTATATTCCGCTGATTACTCTGATGTTGTATCACTAGGGTGCCCGGGGTAAGGCACCAGTCACGGGCCCGGGTTCGGGTCGTGACAAAAACCAAGTATTACTTTTCTTTCAAAAATGATTCATAACTCTTTTGAAATACTTCAAGATTCTTATTATTTAAAACTCAAGTCAAAAGACATCAGAGTAAAACCAATTTTAGTTAACACACGACGCTCACCGTACTATATATATATATCAAAAATATCATGCTCAAGAGGATAGGAAGAATCACATACCTCCTCGCGAAATCCACCGCCAAGTCGAATATGTCGCGCAGAGTATCAACCTATAATAGTCAAACACGCCTATCAACGCCTAGACTACTCTGAGAATATTCTAAGCGTAGGTTCTTAATTCTACGGAAAAATGGGCGAAAGAATTCTCACCACAAACTACACAAGTCTATCAGTAAATACCCCTATGTAAGTACAGTTCAATTCTCTTCTTTTATACACTCCTTCTATATATCTTATACTCATTTCTATACTACTACAATATATAATCTCAAATTACAATAGAAGGACAAGATTATTACCTCGATAAAGCCCAAAATTATCCAAGTTAAATGTCGATCCTGAACAACGTTTAGCTCCTAATTTGCATGCTCCGATCCGCTCCAAAAAACCCTTAGAAGTTTCTAAACAACTTCTACTTAATACTTCAAACAACTATGAAGATTTCCCTAGGGTTTCGTTTTGTGACTAATGGATATAAAGTAGTATTTCTGGGCTTTTAGTATAGAGGTAATTTTGGAATACTACAAGGTATTTGGCTAAGGTATTTTGGAATAGTAACAATACTTGGAGAATATTTCTACCAGTGTGGTATTTCGACGAGAGCTTCAAGAGGGAGAGAGTGTTTCAAGTAGACAACTAGGAAGGGGAAGACTTTGACGAGAACACTACTAGAGGGAAGGATGTTTGGAGACTTGGAATTTGTTTTTGTGGACGAAGAAGTCTGCATACGGTGGGTATTTATAGAACCTTCAATGGCCAAGATTCAAGCAAGTGGAGGGTGTAGATTAGGTAGCTTGTGTGAGTGGAGTCTTCCACCAAGTGTCCACCACAATATTGGGACATATGTCCACCACAACATTGGAACATATGTCCACCACAACAATGAGCCATGTGGCCTTCCACTTGCACCTCCAAAGCCGTCCATACCTACCCCCACTAACCCAAAGAAAATATCTTGCAAGACTTGACTATTTGACTTGTCCACTAGCCCAACATTTTCGTCCAAACATGCCACCTAAGGGTGACACATGTCGCCCTCCTATTGGTCCAGAATATTTCATCTCTCGGAAAAATCCGTAATCGGTTAAAATATTAAAAACGTAGAATTTCCTTCACAAGGTTCGGAATCTTTTCCGTCGAAAGTTCACAATTTCATCCTAAACCTAATTAGGGCTTAAACAATTGTACGTACGTCCTCACATACATACTCTAGAAATACGGGGTATAACACTTACTTTGAAAAATAGACACACCTTGATACTACGGGTGTTAGTATCTTGGGATTTTACATAGAAATGAGTATTTTGAAAAGAATGTACGTACGTAGTACTTTGGCTTGTTTAATTGAGAATTATTCTATGTGTGCCTTGATAAGTACTTTGGCTTGTTTAATTGAGAATTATTCTATGTGTGCCTTGATAAGTACTTTGGCTTGTTTAATTGAGAATTGCCAATGTGTCCGTGATAGCATTCGAGTACAAGTATTATGTTTTATTACGTCACGCGACTTCGGTTGGAGTGGCCCTTGTTGTAAGTTTACTTGGACGCATCGACATGAGGCGGGATTCCACGTGTATGCTTCCATTGTTTGTATTACCCCATGGTCATGCTTATACGATGTGGGATTCCGGGGCATGCGACCACGAGGGATACTCCTTAGACATGCTTATACGATGTGGGATTCCGGGGCATGTGACCAGGAGCGGGTTAGATTCCCGGATTTGTTTGTATTACCCCATGGTCATGCTTATACGATGTGGGATTCCGGGGCATGCGACCACGAGGGATACTCCTTGGACATGCTTATACGATGTGGGATTCCGGGGCATATAACCAGGAGCGGGTTTGATTCCCGGAGTTGTTTGTATTACCCCATGGTCATGCTTATACGATGTGGGATTCCGGGGCATGCGACCATGAGGGATACTCCTTGGATATTCTTATTGGTGTTATATTGTTATATCATGGACTGCCGGCAGTGAGAAAGGATTCCACAGGCATGGTTGATATTATGGGTGTGAGACCCATAGTTATATTTGAGTAGTGACTTTGAGGGCATGCGTCCCTGACTTGATATGATCGCTATGTATTGTATCGTAGGTTGGCTATCATACATGTCTCTGCTTTGTTTACTGTTATGATTTCATTACAAGATGCATCGCTTCACATACTTGGTACATTCTTCAGATCGACTCCTTCGGCCGCGTTCATCGCCGCAGTTTAGGTACCCGCTTGGTGATCTGCAGTGTAGGACCACTTTCGAGTTGTTGGATAGCTCCATTTGTTCGTGAGTTATCATTTTGGTATAGTTCTTCAAGATGTGCTTTTGTACGGCATGGTACGCATGGGGCCTTGTCCGTCATATTTCGAGATAACTCTTAGGTCCGTATTCATATGTGATGGACTCATACGCATGTAGTGTCTTTTGAGTATGTATATTATGGCAGCCTTGTCGGCTTTTCCCTTGCACGTATGTTGGTTTTAAAAAAAAAAAGGGTGTTATTTAAATTTCTGCAGTTTACTTAGTTGTTAAGGTAGAAGGGTGCCCAGATAGGGCACCAGTCACGGGCCCGGGGTTCGGGGCGTGACATATACAAACTCCGACACAGTCTCTTTACTATGCCTATCAATCAATACTCTACAAGACCAACGATGCCACACATGACCACCATATAACATACGTAAACATAACAATGGACCTTCCGTCCGCAACCCCTTCTCACAAAACTCGAAGGTTACTGTCTTATCAAAAACAAGATCTTTAGAGGTTACTTTCTTTTTCCCCGCATAAAGGGATGACCCTGTAGTATCTTAAGTCATGGTACTAACACTATCTGAATCCTTCAGTCGGACTCCTACTCAGCTAACTGATGTGTTTCCCCAGTGTTACTTCCCTTCTCCGTCTCACTTAGTCACCAAACTAGTTGGGACATGAATCTATAATCTGCCTAACTTAGTTTACCAACCGGTGTAAACTCTAATACTAGTGGCATCTCAATCACGAGAACCTATGGACGGTGTTACTGAACCTAAGGCTTGTGTATCATCATAAATAACCTTCACTCATGGCCTAAAAGGAATTTTCTCTACGCACCTTCATTACTCATAACTATAATCACTATAGTTCTTTTAACCTTTGTTCCTTCCTTTTCTTACTTGTCATACTTTCTCGTACTTCCAAACTTATTTATTACACGTACAAAATCTCAAATATTTTTTTTCTGTTCTCCAATCCTTGGAGTTACTATCCCAACTTGATCATTATGCTACTTGAATTTCCGCTAAGGCTCCTCTCGGTCCTTACGACCTGGTTCTGGTGGAACGCGTCTACAAACTCGTACAACGATTAACTAAACTTGGGTTTTGCATCCTCGTGACACTATCACATAGCGGGACCATTTCTAACTGACATCACCCCATTCCATACTACTGGTTGACCCGAAATAAGTCCATAACCCGACCCATCGTCATACTTAACTTCTCATTCTTAGTCTGAAATAAATCTCTCTCTTATCTCAAGGTACTTCTTACCCTATCCCCTTATTCACTAGAGGTTCGTCACATAGGCCGAAGTATTTCTACTGTACATTCTTCCCTATCGGTCTTACACTTATTATGGGGTAACTACAACTTGTGAACTCTACACAACTATAGTCTCAGCTCACTTACCATTCTTGTCAACATTCTTAACTTTTCACTTTACTAATCAAAGTATTCCTACCTCTGGGGATACTATCACTTACAACTGCTAGCAACAAAGGGAAAACATATATGCGAGGGCGAAATCTGAATCTATCAATGCACGTATGATTCAAAAGAATCGAGATATACCTGTAACCCCATGCGATGTCGCCTCCTGATCCTGCCCACTAGCCACGTCATCTATGCGGTTCGAAGGACCACCAGAACTATAAACTCCACCCTGACCTCTACCACAGCTGGCTGACATATGAACACCCTGCCTTGGGGGGCGCATAGTTGTGGAGGAAAGGGAACCAACTACCGGCCTCATAGGCTGAGTATCACGACCAGATTCCGGGCCCGTGACTGGTGCCTTACCCGGACACCCAAGTAGCCAAACATCAGAGTAACCAGCAGAAATATAACCAAGACATGAAACAATAAAAGTAAGAATAGTTTATCCAAGGAAAAGTTGTCTTTCGGCATATATATAACATTACCCAATAGTGAACAGTTACAATCCCAAAATGCGACAGGACTACAGACCTCCAGGGAAAAGTAAACACTATGACGGAGCCCGCCATACCCTGAATGTACAAACATCTACAACACCAGGGAGAACCATATCAAAAGCCGAGCCTCCGGAGAAATGGAGCTCCTGACACCTGAATAGAGATCCTACGACTGAGGATCTAACACCTGTTTCCCTTTACATGCGGCATGAACGCAGCCCCCCGAAGGAGGTCAGTACAATAGGTACCAAGTATGTGAAACTGTGAAGTACAGATATATAAACATATATAAAATCATAACACTTTAAAACCAATTCACAAGTATGTTATGAAAATAACCGAGTTAACTGCACATAGTGCCACATCACAAATGAGAGCAATAATATCTTACCGCGATGTCTTTTCTAGGTCGCGAATGATCGGGCAAGGCCAATCGCCCATAGTATCATTATGCATGCCTAATCACGACTACCGTAGTCCGTATATGCCACCAGGCCCGCATGAGGTATTCCCGCATCAAGGGTAGCTACTCCGGCATCGCCCCGACTCGTAGTCCGCATGGCCACATAGACCGCATGAGGTATTCCCCGCACACTAACCTGGAACTCCCGTAGCTCCGCATAGGTCCCCGGGACCCGCATGAGGCTTTCCTCGCATCGGGGGGCAGCTTAACCCCCGGTATAACATGTCAAGAGGTGAGTGGTACAATACTAACATAATGGCTTATCGTTAAACAACATAAGCACAACAAGAATAACCTCTTTACACAGACATCACAAGAATCGAACACAACGACTTATCGTTGACAAATATAAGCATAACAAGTCTATTAAACCAACTTACCATACCTTCAGACAGTATTTCAAGCATTGGATAAACAAATAATAAAAACCGTTTTTCTTATCCTTCTTAAGTCGTTATACCTAACTTCCCATAAAGCTAGTATAACCCTTAAGCTTTTAGTAAAAACCAAGTGTTACTTTTCTTCCAAAAATAATTCACAACTCTTTTGAAATATTCAAGATTCTTATTATTTAGAACTCAAGTCCAAAGATATCAAAAGTAAAGCCAGGTTCAGTTTAATACACGTACGCTCACTGCACTTATATATATTTGGAAAATATCATGCTCAAAGGGATAGGAAGAATCACATACCTCTTTGGTTCAATCCACTTGCTAAGTCTAATATGCCGTACGTAGTATGTCAATCTCCTAAAACGAAATACAAGGTATTGCAAAGTCTTTCCTAATAGCTGTCAACTTCTCTTTCCTCAAAAGAAAATAACCATGTTGCTTGATATGTGGAGAAGACCTTAACCAAATTAAGAATTTTGGCTGGGCATAACACTGGATTTCAAATAAAGAAAAAGGAAGCAAATTGTTTCCCAAATGAACGAAGTGAAATGACTGCTTCTTATTCCTAAGAGATTAGATAATGTTGCTGCCTTTTTTTCTACTGCTACTTCGTAAGTTTCCTTTTCCTTTTTTTTTCAAATCAAATGTAAAGTGCATGGTTTCAGTTTTGTACGAAAGAAAGATTGGAGAGCCTCTAAAGGAATGCATCACAATTTAATAACGAATATTTAATTCCTTCACATAGGGACGCCCAAGTTGAAATTATCTACTTAAGACATTTTGACATGCATTCTCGTTCTATTCTTTTTAGATGTAAATCTTTAGGGAACAAATGGGAAGACTAAAGGAAAGGGAAGGCTAGCTGCGTGTATATATATATCCTAGGTGGATATTGTTACAACACGGTTTGCTCTTAAGGTCGTACTGCTAGTTGTCAAAAATTGTTACATGCACTCTGCCACGTCTTTATTTACTTTCCAGCACTCTTTCACTAAGAGTGGTCATTAGTCCCCCCTCCGTAATTATTAATCAATCCCACAATTAATCAATTACAAACACAAATAATTCTAGATCTCATTTAATTTAAATCCTGAAAATTTCATAATACCTCATATTCTCGATGTCAACATTTTATAATACGACACTAGTCCAAAACCCCATTGGGAATATTCAACCACTATTACTAATCCCATCGCCACATTTGTAGTATCCAAAATTATTCCGAAATCATATCCTTTTGTATACTAATCTCCGTATTAGCATATGTAAATATACTTTTCTTCCAACACTTGAATCTTGCTTTCTTAATTACGTTCTCAATTTATTGCCCTAAACTCCTCCGTCACCTGACGGAAGACACATCCTTGGTATGTAACCTTCTCACCTGGCGATCAAGTATGACTATAGAACTCTCCTCATAAGTTAACTCCTCCGTCACCTGAACATCATCTACATGGAATACTCTACAAGGATCACCAATACACTTACGCAGCATCGATACATGAAAGACTGGATGTACCGCTTCCAAATCAGATGGTAGATCCAACTCATAGGCAACCTTGCCTACCTTATAAATAATCTGATAAGACCAAATGTATCTTGGGCTGAGCTTCCCTTTCTTGCCAAACCTCATCACACCCTTCATGGGTGATACCTTCAGAAAAACCCAGTCAGCCACCTCAAACTCCAAATGTCGACGATGATCCGTGATACGACTTCGGCCGACTGAGTCATCAATAACCGCTCCTGGTTAAGCTTCACCTTATCCACTGCCTGCTGAACCAAGTCTGGACCGACTAATTGTACCTCACCCACATCGAACCAGCCTATCGGTGACCTGCTGACAACTTGGGCACTGAGCAACAAATTCTGCAATGTCTTTCTTCAGGCCGTCCCACCAATACATAGATCTGAGGTCATGGTACATCTTTGTCGACCCCGGATGGATAGAGTAGCGCGCGCTGTGTGCTTCCCCTAGAACCTGCTGTCGAAGTCCTGCAATATCTGGAACACACAATCTGCCCTCAAACCTTAGCACCCCATCAGGTGCTACCTCAAACGGACCCTTCCCCTCACGAAGAGCCGTATCACGACACCGGGTCATAACCGGATCTTCATACTGTCGCCTCTTCACCTCCTCGATGATGGAAGACTCGACAACCTCTCGAACCCGAACCCCGCTATCATCAGAATCAATCAGTCGGACTCCAAGGCTCGCTAGCCGATGTAACTCGCGGACCATGCCCCTCCTATCTGGCTAAACATCTGATAGACTACCCATCGACCTACGGCTAAGGGCATCTGCCACTACATTGGCCTTCTCTGGGTGGTATAAGATATCGACATCATAATCCCTGAGTAGCTCTAACCACCGTCTCTGTCGCAAGTTCAGCTCCCTCTGGCTGAAGATATACTGGAGGCTCTTGTGGTTGGGGTAAATGTCCACGTGAACTCCATACAAATAATGTCTCCAGATCTTCAAGGCGTGAATTACTGCTGCCAACTCTAAGTCATGTGTGGGGTAGTTCTTCTCATGCTTCTTGAGCTGTCGAGATGCGTAAGCTATAACCTTGCCCTGCTGCATCAACACACATCCAAGCCCGATGCCCGACGCATCACAATAAATCACATAGCCGTCTAGCCCCTCTGGAAGAGTAAGAACTGGGGCGGTCGTCAACCTCTCCTTTAGTAACTGGAAGCCCTTCTCGCAAGCATCCGCCCATCAAACTTAGCCGCTTCCGAGTCGCCTTGGTCAAAATCTTGTAAATAGAAGCAAACTTCTCCACAAACCTCCTAGTAACCCGCGAGGCCCAAAAGTTGCGCACTCTGTCGGTGTAGGTCAGGCCAACTCGATCTCGATCTTTGCCGTATCCACCCGAATACCATCAGCCCCGACAATGTGCCCTAAGAAAGCCACCGAAGCTAACCAAAACTCACATTTTGAAAACTTGGCATACAACTGCTGGTCCCGGAGGACTCTCAGCACCGTCCTCAAATGCTCTGTATGCTCCTGCTCCGAGCGAGAATAAATCAAGATGTCATCAATGAATACTATCACGAACGTATCCAAAAATGGTTTGAACACTCGGTTCATCAAATCCATGAATACCGCCGGAGCATTGGTCAAGCCAAAAGACATGACCCTGAACTCATAGTGCCCGTACCGGGTCCGAAACGCAGTCCTAGGGATATCCGACTCCCTAACCCGCACCTGGTGGTAACCAGATCGTAGGTCTATCTTAGAGAAACACCTCGCGCCCTGCAACTGGTCGAACAAGTCATCGATCCTGGGAAGGGGGTATCTGTTTTTAATAGTCACCTTGTTCAGCTGCCTGTAATCAACACACATACGCAACGTCCCATCCTTCTTCTTCATGAACAATATCGGCGCTCCCCAGGGAGAAACGCTAGGCCTAATGAAACCTTTCTCCAGTAAATCGCTCAGCTGGTCCTTCAACTCTCTTAACTCGGCGGGTGCCATTCGGTATGGCGGAATGGATATAGGTCGAGTATCAGGCAGAATATCGATGCAAAACTCTATCTCTCTCTCAGGAGGGATACCCGGGAGGTCGTCTGGGAACACATCCGGAAACTCTCTAACTATCGAATCGATCGCAGTCCGTGTCGCCTCCGTATCAAATACCCGAACGAGATGGTAAATATACCCCTTCTGAACCATCTTCCTGGCCTTGAGGTAAGAAATAAACTTACCCCTCGGCGACAACGTGTTCCCTTCCCACTCAATAACCGGCTCCTCAGAAAACTGGAACTGTACCAATCATTTCCTACAGTCTACATTGGCGTAGCAAGAAGCTAACCAATCCATACCCATGATCATATCAAAATCGGTCATATCCAACTCTATCAAGTCGGCTAGGGTATGACGACTGCATATAGTCACTGGGCAAGCCCTATATACCCGCTCAACTACTACCGAATCCCCCACTGGCGTAGCTACCTCAAAAGGGGCTATGGACTCAGGCTCTATCCCTATCCTACTAGCAATAAGGGGAGATATATAGGACAAAGTAGAACCTGGATCTATCAGGGCATATAGGTCGCAACAAGAAACTGATAAAGTACCTGTGATGACATCCGGCGATGCCTCCTGGTCCTGGCGGCTGGACATGGCATAAATGCAGTTCTGAGGACCGCTGGAACTAGCACCGCCACAACCTCTCGCCGCGACCATCGCCCATGAGAACCCTTTTCTCCGGGCGTAATCGTAGGAGATGAAGACCGCAAAGACCTCAGAGCTGAATGCTACTATCGTGCCGCCACTTGGTTGGTCTCTCAAAGTGACCTGCCGCCGCAAGTAAAACAAGCTCCCAGCAGCACCACATTTCGAAATGGGATCTCACATCGAACACACCGAGAGGAAGGTGGTCTCGATTGGTTAGCACCTTTACCGAAGCTCAAGTCCAGGGCCCCGACTGCCAATACCCCGCGGTCCCGAAGATGGTGTAGGAGTGCTCGAAGCCGGCCGAGGTGCAAATCTACCATCACGAGGTCGCCCACCTCGAGATTACCAGGACCTGTCTGCCCGGCCTTCTTCTCTGATCCGCAACCCGCTCTCACGCCTCGCACACCTGCATGAGCACGCATGGCAATGTCCATGCCCTAGAAGAGCTACACCGCAAGACTCCGCCAAGTAGTCAAGCCCTCGTGGACGTAGCGGCACTCGTACCTCCATATCGCACTAACACGGGAACATATCGAGCTAATGAGTCGAACTCCACGTTGTACTCTGATTCACCGCGCGCCTTCTCGCCTCATCAAAAATCGTCACCGTGCTCTCCTATCTCGCGAGGCAAGAAGTGAACAAGAAATGCCTCGAGAACTCGTCCCAACGGCCGAGGCGCTTCCCCGACAGCTCAAGAATCAAAACGGGCTCTACAACGTATCGCGCACGATGTGAACCTAAGACCATCGACGGTCTCCGACGCCTTGATCACTCACGATCCGTCAGAATCGTCGATGAACTCTTGTGGATCATCCTCGTGCCTCGACCCATAAAACTGGCGGGCCGCAACTCATAAAGTCCCGGTCTCAAACCATCCGACTCGGGTGAACCACGGTACTACGGGATGGAACTCGCGTCCGGCCTATCCTCGTGCCTCGCCACGACTCGCCCAATAATCGCCATCTCCTTGTAACCCGTGTCCTCTGCTCGGCCGAGGGTTGAGGCTCGCAGCCGTGGCCTTAGCAGCCTGCTGCGGCTCTAAACTGCTGGGCCGGCGTCGTGGAACTCGCTGTCGAGGTATTACCTCGGGTAAGAGTGGGCTCGAGCCTCGTGACCTGCCTCAGATACTAGCCTCCTCGGCCGCTTGCACTGGGCGGGTTGCCTTACGTGGAGGCATAACTGGTAAGAAGGAGAAATTCGTCAGAAGGGTCCAACCTATAACACATCTCTAAGGCACGATCTCAGAATGAGAAGAATGGAAACCAATCCAAAATGTCCTGCAGCCTCCTGATTATAGATGTGGTGCACAACACACCGATAATCAAGAATCTACTAGACACGGTCTGTAGACACTTTCCGAGGATTAACTGCTCTGATACCACTTTTGTCACGACCCGATCCCGGGCCCGTGACTGGTGCCTTACCCGGACACCCAAGTAGCCAAACATCAGAGTAACCAGCGGAAATATAACCAAGACATGAAACAATAAAAGTTAGAATAGTTTATCCAAGGAAAAGTTGCCTTTCGGCATATATATAACATTACCCAATAATAATGAGCGATTACAATCCCAAAATGCGACAGACTACGCACCTCAGGAAAAGTAAACACTATGACGGGACAGGGCCCCGTCATACCCCTGAATGTACAAACATCTACAACACCAGGGAGAACCATATCAAAAGCCGAGCCTCCGGAGAAATGGAGCTCCTGACACCTGAATAGAGATCCTAAGACTGAGGATCTAACACCTTCTTCCCTTTACCTGCGGCATGAACGCAGCCCCCGAAGGAGGTCAGTACAATAGGTACCAAGTATGTGAAACTGTGAAGTACAGATATATAAACATATATAAAATCATAACACTTTAAAACCAATTCACAAGTATGTTATGAAAATAACCGAGTTAACTGCACATAGTGCCACATCACAAATGAGAGCAATAATAGGTATACTGTGACAGGTCTTTTCTAGGCTGCGAATGATCGAAGCAAGGCCAATCGCCCATAGTATCATTATGCATGCCTAATCCTGGACTCCCGTAGTCCGCATATGCCACCTAGGCCCGCATGAGGTATTCCCCGCATCAAGGGTAGCTACTCCTCGACATCGTCCTGGACTCTCGTAGTCTGCATGACCACATAGACCGCATGAGGTATTCCCCGCACACTAACCTGGAACTCCCGTAGCTCCGCATAGGTCCCCGGGACCCGCATGAGGCTTTCCTCGCATCGGGGGGCAGCTTAACCCCCGGTATAACATGTCAAGAGGTGAGTGGTACAATACTAACATAATGGCTTATCGTTAAACAACATAAGCACAACAAGAATAACCTCTTTACACAGACATCACAAGAATCGAACACAACGACTCATCGTTGACAAATATAAGCATAACAAGTCTATTAAACCAACTTACCATACCTTCAGACAGTATTTCAAGCATTGGATAAACAAATAATAAAAACCGTTTTTCTTATCCTTCTTAAGTCGTTATACCTAACTTCCCATAAAGCTAGTATAACCCTTAAGCTTTTAGTAAAAACCAAGTGTTACTTTTCTTCCAAAAATGATTCACAACTCTTTTGAAATATTCAAGATTCTTATTATTTAGAACTCAAGTCCAAAGATATCAAAAGTAAAGCCAGGTTCAGTTTAATACACGTACGTCTACCGTACCTTATATATATTTGGAAAATATCATGCTCAAAGGGATAGGAAGAATCACATACATCTTTGGTTCAATCCACTTGCTAAGTCCAATATGCCGTACGTAGTATGTCAATCTCCTAAAACGAAATACAAGGTATTACAAAGTCTTTCCTAGTAGCTGTCAACTTCTCTTTCCTCAAAAGAAAATAACCATGTTGCTTGATATGTGGAGAAGACCTTAACCAAATTAAGAATTTTGGCTGGGCATAACACTGGATTTCAAATAAAGAAAAAGGAAGCAAATTGTTTCCCAAATGAACGAAGTGAAATGACTGCTTCTTATTCCTAAGAGATTAGATAATGTTGCTGCCTTTTTTTCTACTGCTACTTCGTAAGTTTCCTTTTCCTTTTTTTTTCAAATCAAATGTAAAGTGCATGGTTTCAGTTTTGTACGAAAGGAAAGGGAAGGCTAGCTGCGTGTATATATATATCCTAGGTGGATATTGTTACAACACGGTTTGCTCTTAAGGTCGTACTGCTAGTTGTCAAAAATTGTTACATGCACTCTGCCACGTCTTTATTTACTTTCCAGCACTCTTTCACTAAGAGTGGTCATTAGTCCCCCCCTCCGCAATTATTAATCAATCCCACAATTAATCAATTACAAACACAAATAATTCTAGATCTCATTTAATTTAAATCCTGAAAATTTCATAATACCTCATATTCTCGATGTCAACATTTTATAATACGACACTAGTCCAAAACCCCATTGGGAATATTCAACCACTATTACTAATCCCATCGCCACATTTGTAGTATCCAAAATTATTCCGAAATCATATCCTTTTGTATACTAATCTCCGTATTAGCATATGTAAATATACTTTTCTTCCAACACTTGAATCTTGCTTTCTTAATTACGTTCTCAATTTATTGCCCTAAAATTACGAGGTGTAACACTGAGCCACCTCACCGATGCTCTTTCTAAAAGGACATACCCTCAGTATATGGCCCGGACGGCCACAATAAAAACAAACACCTGTGGCATGACGACATTTCCCCAAATGACGCTTACTACATCGAAACCACTGAGGAATATGTGGCCTCGACTGAGAAAATCCTCTGCTCCTCTGAGAACTTCGAACCTTGGAGCTCGGACCGGCTCCTAAATACCTGGTGGGGTCAAACCTCCCACCTGTGAGCTGCGGGGGTATGTACTGGGTAGGCTAGGACGAATATCTCACTCGCTGCTGAGGCTGCTCGTCCAACAACTCACCGGGATAACCAACCGGTCTAGCCCTCTTACGCTGATTTCCGCGTTGGCCTTCTACCCTCTATACACTTGCCTGTACTGGCCGAATAACCTCCTGCTGATGAAACTGTAGCACTACTATCTTGGTCAATAACATAACTGCTTCCCTTATGACCCTATAGTCTTCCCCTAACTGAGAAATTGGAGGCTCGTCTTTGGGGCCTCAAAACTGGCGCAGAAGAACTCACGATCACGGCACAATATCCGTATACCACAGGCATAAGCCCTATCAACTCTCTCGAGTCCGACCGTAGCTCCTGCTACTCCTTTGCCCTTCTGGCGATCATGCCTCCCTCGAGGCATAATGTAACACAAAAATACGTCGGAGGAATTACCTTAATAACACAACTCATGGCATGATCTCGAGTGAGAAGAATAGAAACCAACTCCTAAATGTCCTGTAGCCTCCTGTTTATGGGTGTGGCGCAACACACCAATAATCAAGACTCTACTAGACACGGTCTCAGACATTCCGAGGATCGATCGCTTCGATACCACTGTCACGCCCGAACCGGGCGTGATCGTGCCCTACTGGGCACCTTTTACTCGATCGACACAAGTAAATCATGGAATTTAAATAACACCTTTTTTTTTTAAACCAACGTACATGCAAGGGCAAAGCCGACAAGGCTGCCATATAACATACATAATAAAAAACACTACTCTGTACACGAGTCCAATCCCACATATGAATACAGACCTCTAAGAGTTTTACTGAACTATGACGGGACAAGGCCCCGCCGTACCGATAACTGTACAAAATCTTGTACTGGAGGATCTATACCAAAATGATAAACTCCTGAACAGATGGAGCTATCCAAAAACTCTGAGCAGGGTCCTACACCTGCAGATCACCAAACTGCGTACCTAAACCTGCGGCATGAACGCAGCCCCCCGAAGGAGGTCAGTACAAAGAATGTACCAAGTATGTGAAACAGTAAATACTGTAAAGAAATCATAACAGTCTAAACAAAACAGGAAACATGATAGCCAAACTACAGTACACAATACATAGCATTCATATCAAGTCAGGGACGCATGCCCTGGAAGTCATTACTCAAATATAACCATGGGTCTCACGCCCATAATATCAATCATGCCCGTGGAATCCTTCCTCACTGCCGACAGTCCATGATATAATATAACATCAATTAGAACACTGAACCTTTCAATCATGAGAGTAATGCAATCCTTTTTATCTTTTAAGTTATGCTTTTAACAATGAGACCAACTGTTCCACTTTAAGTCATAACCACACTGCACCCTTTCATTAATGAAATCAATACCGTTTCAAAACATGAAGGCCGTGCCAGTGCCAGGGTCAACCACCCTCTGTGTTATAATGCAACCTATCATAGGACTATTTCACCCGCAAGGGACTATTTCACCCGCTTAGGTCATGAGGACCCGCAATGAGTCATCGGTACACGATACTCGCATCACAGATAGCTAATCCATGGCTTATATATATCCTGGGAATTTAACCCGCCCGAGTCAAATACCGACCCGCCGTGAGTGTGTACCACTCACCCCCATGGGGAGCTAACCCATGATATCCTTGAAACAAGTTGCCGGCCCTTTATGGAGGGATGCGGAGATGTGGAAATATGACACTTGCACGAATGTCTATATGAGCAACCCATATGAAAGCAAACCAAGACAATACCATGCCTTTCACACCAAGACAATACCATGCCTTTCCTTCTTACATAAACCAAGACAATACCATGCCTTTACACAATCCAAGACAATTACCATGCCTTCTTTTTACATAAACCAAGACAATACCATGCCTTCTTTTTACATAAACCAAGAGAAATACTTATTCAAGCAAGCCAAAGTACTATCAAGGCACAAATAGAATAATTCTCATTTAACAAGCCAAAGTACTATCAAGGCACAAATAGAATAATTCTCTTTTAACAAGACAAAGTACTACGTACGTACATTCTTTTCAAAAGACTCATTTTTATGTAAAACCCCAAGATACTAACACCCGTAGTATCAAGGCGTGTCTATTTTTCAAAGTAAGTTACTACACTTTTAGAAAACTCATTTCAAAGCTTGAAATCAAGTAACTTCAAATTTTCACAATCTAGGCAACTTATGCCCATTAATCAAAATAGACAACTTTCTTAACCTTCCATAAAGCCGTTATAAGGAACTTCCCATAAAGCCGTTATAACCCTTTATGTTTTTAGACATATTCATTCCTTTTATAACCAAGAGACTTATACTTTTAAAACCAAGTATCACATAGTTACAAATCAAGTTTCTTAACTTTCAAAATACTTCAGGTCTCTTAATCTTTAGAAATCAAGTTTCTTAACTTTAGAAATCAAGTTTCTTCTACTTTTAAATCTCAAGTAACTCATACCTTTAAAACAAGTTACTTCTCTTTAAATCATGTCATTTCTCCTCTTTTAAATCAATTAAGTAAATAACTCCTTTGACTCCCCTAAAGTCATTATAACAACCTTTAGGTTTTGGAACTAAGGCACTAGCCAAAATATTTGGAAACCACTTCCTTTTCAAGACTCTATGTACTTTAAGTAAAATACTTTCACCTTTGAGAATCCAAACTTCATTAAGGAAATGGATTATAACAACTTACAATTAAAACATCCAAAGTACAATCAAGGAAGTAT
Organism: Przewalskia tangutica; assembly: GCA_029844215.1. NCBI lineage: Eukaryota > Viridiplantae > Streptophyta > Magnoliopsida > Solanales > Solanaceae > Przewalskia > Przewalskia tangutica. The sequence continues at coordinate 2,379,507 of JAQGDG010000029.1, forward strand.
ATAGAACAACTTCTATATTAGGCAATCCAAGTACAATCAAGGAGTGGATCATTTAAGGAGTAGGACATACTTTCTTTACCATAAGGAATCATGCTAGAAGAGGAGATAGTTCACATACCTTTTCGGCTTAATCCACAAGCTAAGTTGAATACGCCGCACGTAGAATTGTCAACCTATAATGGCCACAACACGACTATCAACTTCTAGTTTCTAACGTAGAATAATACTAAGTATACTGTCTCTTATTCTATGGAAAATCGGGCAGCACCTCCTTTGTTTCTACATACTTTTCCACCTTTTTCAAGGCCCGATAATCAATAACCAACATGCCACATTTAAGGCTCAAAACACCAACCAAGAAACGGAGATTACACGCCTTAAAATACGTGTAAAATTCCGCCCCACAATTAATACCAAATAGTATAATATCCAAAGCCATTCTCGGCTAACATATACAACAACACAAAGTCCTTTCCAATTCTTTTTCAATCCAAGTTCTTAGGTCTAACATGTTATATAGTCATAAATAACTTAACAACTAATATTCCTTCTTTATATAACATGTGACGACTTAAACTAATAATCAACTTGAATTGTAATCTTAAGGGCTAAACATACTAGTTTTTGGATTAGGGTTCCAATAGCCAATACACTTATCAACTTCATAATATATACCTCATGCTTGCTAATATCCATAACTAAAATGATAAGTAAACTTTAATTACTAAAACAACAGGATTTATACCTTTACAAGCCCTTAAAATTTCCAAGATTCAAAGTCGCTCCTTAGCAAATCTTAGATCATTTCCTTTACGCTCCAATCCGCTATTTTAAGCCTTTAGAAGCTCACAACCAACTTCTCTTCCATTTCCAATCCAAAACTAGGAAAACGACTTAGGTTTTCGCCTTGCGACTAACGTGAAAACGCTGATTTTTCGAAATCTTTCTATTGAGATATCCTTACAATACCATTAGGGACCTTGGGTTAAAGTATTGTGAATAAAGGACCAAAATTACAAAATTTTCTTGTGGGAATATGCACAATGCCGAGAGCAAGTCTTGAAGAACAAGAATGTTGTGATTTTTTCTAAGTGTTGGAGACTTAGTCTTGCACTAGTGTAGTATTTATAACACAATGGAGGGCTTAGATTATAACAAATGTGAGGCTAGGATGAAGAACACTTGGATAATTAGCCAAGTGAACAAGTTGACAAGTCAACAATCTCAAGATTTGAAGACTTATCATCCACAATGGTCAAATGACCATTCTATCCTTGCTAATTTTCGTCCAAGACTATGTGGGGGAGGTGCCACGTGTCGTCCTCTCATTCGTCCATAAAATTCTGTAACCCTCATGGGCCCCACAAAACGAAAAATTCCTCGGGTGGGCCCCACGTGACCAAATCCGTAAAAATAAATTTCCATAAAGTTAATAAGTTCCATACTCTTCAAATAATGTATTTTGAGAATCTAATTCTCCTTAACGAACATTTTTCCTTTCCGACGTTCGGAAGATTTTCCGTCGGAAAAATAATTCTTTCCTTCGTACCAATCTAGAGTCATGATTTCCTTACGTACTTTCTCTTATACATGTCCTGGACTTACGGGGTGTAACATTAAAGAAGGAAGGATTTATAGTTGTTGTAATTGTTATTATGTATGTACATGTTGGAATAACAATTTGGATTGAAAAAGAAATTGAAAGGAAATTGATAATTGTTGTGACATTGTAGCCGAATAGGGCTTGGAATTATTGGATAGTTTTATATTGATTGTGGGGCAGAATTTTACACGTCCTATTAGGCGTGTAATCCCCTTTGTATTTGCTGAATTATTGGGCCTTAAATGTGGCGTTTGGTTACTGATTTTCGGCCCTTGAAAAAGGTGGAAAAGTATGTAGAAACAAAGGAAGTGCTGTCCGATTTTTCGTAGAATTTAGTGACTTTGCACTTAGAATACTCTACATATGAATCTAGAGGTTAATGGACGTATTATGGCCATTATAGGTTGAAGTACTAGGTATAGCATATTCTACTTGAAGGATGGAATAACTATCAAGGTTGAAGTACTTTGGAGCATTTTGCTACTTGTCGATAATCGTCGCGAGGTATGTGAACCTCTTCCTTCTTTTGACATGATTCTATGTATGGAATATACATGTGGTGCTATTCATGATCCCTTCTACTCTTAGAAGTTAAGAGGTATGTATGTTGCTTTACTCTATGTAAAGGTTACGTCTAAATTATCCTAAGTTCTTACCAAGTCTTATGGGGGATGTTCGTAAGAGTCGTTAGGAAGTAATTGGAGTCGACTTGACTTTGCTAAGTTACTGCATGAATGAGAATAAGTATCGAACAAGCCATTGCAGCGTTAATAAAAGAAAATGTATCGGCAATCAATTAAATTAAAATGAGTAGAATCCTCCATCTGCATAGAAGCTAAGATAAGACAAAATTGTATTACATTTTCTAGATCATGACTGCTTTAATAAAATCGTTATAAATAAGTATAACCTATTCACAATGCACAAAAGTATATGTTACTTAATTTAAAAGAGTTCATGTATGAAGTTTTAAGACTATGAACCTTAAATTCTTAAAAGGTTAAGAGACTTTATTTTTCAAGTTATGGGACTTGATTCTTAAAGGAAGAAATGACTTGATTTAAAAAGTATAGAATACTTGATTTGGAAAGTATTGATTTCTTGATACTCTAAGTTAAAGAGACTTGATATTCTAAGTTAAGAAACTTGATTTCTTAAAAGTGAAGAGACTTGAAGTATTTTGAAAGCTATGTAATATGATTTGAAAATATAAGTCTCTTGGTTATAAAAGGAATGAATTTGTCTAAGACATAAAGAGTTATAACGGCTTTATGGGAAGTTGGTTATAACAACTTTATGGAAGATTAAAAGAATGGTTTTCTCCAGTAATGTAAGCAAAGAAATGACTTGAAATAAAGAAGGGCAAATTGTTTTAAAGGTACCAAGTGCTTAAGGTTTTAAAGAAAGAAGTCACTTGATTTATAAGCCTATAAATGTATTTCTAAAAGGTATTGTGACTTGTCTTGAAAAGTAGATATGACTTGATACTACGGTTATTAGTATCTTGGAAGTTTTATTTGAGAAAGAGTCATTTTAAAGGAGTAGAGGTACGTAGTACTTTGGGTTAAATTCCCGGATTTTATAATGACATGTTAGTGCCTTAAGTAAACTAAAATGAGAGTGTATATGAACAACCTAATAAGAAGTTAGAGGATTTCTTAACTTGCTTATGTTATGTATGATAAGCCGGTAGTGCTTATGTTATGTATGATAAGCCGGTAGTGCTTATGTTATGTATGATAAGCCGGTAGCGCTTATGTTATGTATGATAAGCCGGTAGTGCTTATGTTATGTATGATAGCCATTGGTGCTGGTGTTATGAGTATAAATGCGGGGTAAATCCCCAAGACGTTATACACCTCCTGAGTATAAATGCGGGGTAAACCTCCAAGACGTTATACACCTTCTGAGTATAATTGCGGGGTAAACCCCCAAGACATTATACATTTCCATGGATTTTCTACCCATGATGCGAGCATGGCGTATTTGCTCATTGCGGGACCGTAGGGCCTAAGCGGGTGAAATAGTCCTGTGCGGGTGAAATAGTCCTATGCGGAGCAAATTGTCCTATGCGGGTCCACAAGATCCTTGCGGGTGAAATAGTCCCAGTATACCTTTATGGGCAGACTCATGTGACTTTATCGCGTCCCATATTGGGCTGGGCAGTATACCTTTATGGGCAGACTCATGTGACTTTATCACGTCCCAGATTGGGCCGGGCAGTATACCTTTTTGGGTAGACTTATGTGACTTTATCGCGTCCCAGATTGGGCCGGGCAGTATAGGCGTCCCTCCATAAAGGGCCGGATTATGTTATGAAAGATAAGTAAGTTATATGGTAATGAACTTGATGCTTTTTCCTAAGTATGTACGTAAGCATTTGACTATAACTCTTATTGAAAAATGGGAAAAGATAATAATGTACAATTAAGTTCATGAGTGGTAATGGCACGGCATGATCTGGTATTTACTTTTTATACTTGCCCTTGTCATTCTTTTGTACAGTTATGATTTGTTATTGTACCTTATTTCCATTCCATATTCTACTGTTATCGGCCCTCCGGGGCTGCGTTCATGTCCGCAGGTTTAGGTACACAGTTGTAGATCTGCGGGATTAGGATCCTGGTTCAGCATTTTGAGATGGCTCTAATGTTCTGGAGCTTGTCATGGTTATGTATTCAGGGGTACGGCGGGGCCTTGTCCCGTCATTGTATTTGTCCAAAATCTTAGAGGTTTGTATTCATATCTTGTGGTTTGGGTTGTTTAAAGAAAAAAAAAGGGATGTAACTGCTTTTGGCTGTATATGTATCTATATATGTCCAGGGAGGTAGCCTTATCGGCTAACTCGTTGTTTATGTCATGCAGAATTAATTTATAAGTTTGTTGTATGTTCCGCTGATTATCTTTGATGTATACCTGTAAGGGTGCCCATGTAGGGCACCGGTCGCGGCCCGGGGTCGGGTCGTGACAACAGCAAAGATTGAGGCCGTCAAGACTTGGCCTAGACCTACTACACCGACTGAGGTGCGCAGATTCTTAGGGCTTGCGGGTTATTACCGGAGATTTGTGGAAAAGTTCGCTTCGATCTCAGCGCCTTTAACTAGGCTGACTCAGAAAGTGGCTAAGTTCCAGTGGACGGATGCTTGTGAGAAGGGCTTCCAATTATTAAAGGAGAAGTTGACAACAGCTCCAGTTCTTACTCTTCCCGAGGGATTAGAGGGTTATGTGGTTTATTGTGATGCTTCGGGTGTCGGACTTGGTTGCGTATTAATGCAACATGGTAAGGTTATAGTTTACGCGTCCCGACAGCTCAGGAAGCATGAGAGAAACTACCCTACTCAAGATTTGGAGTTAGCGACAGTGATACATGCTTTGAAGATTTGGAGGCATTACTTATATGGGGTTCATGTGGATATTTATACAGACCACAAGAGCCTCCAGTATATCTTCAGGCAGAGGGAGCTGAACTTGCGGCAGAGACGGTGGTTAGAGTTTCTGAAGGATTATGATGTTAATATCCTATACCACCCGGGGAAAGCCAACGTGGTTGCAGATGCTCTTAGTCGTAGAACTATGGGTAGTCTGTCAGACGTACATCCAGATAGAAAGGACATGGTTCGTGAGATTCATCAGTTAGCGAGCCTTGGGTTTCGGTTGGTTGATTCCGATGATAGTAGAGTTCGGGTTCGAGAGGTTGCCGAGTCTTCCATCGTTGAGGAGGTGAAGAGGCGACAATATGAGGATCCGGTTCTGGTACGGTATCGAGATACGACTCTTCGAGAGGAGAAAAGTTCATTTGAGGTAGCACCTGATGGGGTGCTAAGGTACGAGGATAGATTGTGTGTACCCGATGTTGCAGGACTTCGTCAGCAGGTTCTAGGGGAGGCACACAATGCTCGTTATTCGGTTCATCCGGGGTCGACTAAGATGTACCATGACCTCAAATGTGTGTATTGGTGGGATGGTCTGAAGAGGGACGTAGCAGAGTTCGTTGCTCAATGTCCAAATTGTCAGCAGGGGAAGGTTGAGCACCAGAAGCCTGTGGGCTATTACAGACGATTGAAATTCCGACATGGAAGTGGGAGGTGATCAACATGGATTTTGTTACAGGGTTACCTCGTACTCAGAGGAAGTGTGATTCCATCTGGGTTATAGTAGACAGGCTGACGAAATCAGCCCATTTTCTTCCAGTCAGGACTACTTATTCGGCTGAGGATTATGCTAGACTGTATATCCGGGAGATTGTGAGACTGCACGGAGTTCCTACATCTATTATATCAGACAGAGGGGCCCAGTTTACGGCTAACTTCTGGAGGTCTTTCCAGAAGGGGTTAGGGACACAGGTGAGTCTCAGTACTGCATTTCACCCTCAGACCGACGGACAGGCAGAGCGTACTATCCAGACACTTGAGGATATGCTGAGGGCCTGTATTATTGACTTCAGGGGTAGCTGGGAGGATCATTTGCCTCTTGTTGAGTTTGCGTATAATAACAGCTACCATTCCAGTATTCAGATGGCGCCTTATGAGGCCTTATATGGAAGGAAGTGTAGGTCGCCGATCGGTTGGTTCGATGTTGGCGAGGTTCAGTTAGTTGGCCCAGACTTGATTCAGCAGGCTGTGGATAAGGTAAAGCTTATCCAGGAGAGGTTATTAGCAGCTCAGAGTCGACAGAAGTCGTATGCAGATAATCGACGTCGACAACGAAGTTTCAACAGCGATTGGGTGTTCTTGAAGGTATCACCCATGAAGGGTGTGATGAGGTTCGGAAAGAAGAGGAAACTTAGCCCAAGGTACATTGGGCCATACCAGATTGTTCGCAGATTAGGCGAGGTTTCCTATGAGTTAGATCTGCCATCCGATCTAGAGGCAGTACATCCGGTCTTCTATGTTTCTATGTTACGCAAGTGTATCGGAGATCCATCCAGAGTTTTCCCAGTTAGTGATGTCCAGGTGACAGAGGGGTTATCATATGAGGAGAGTCCTATAGCGATACTTGATCGCCAGATCAGACGATTACGGACTAAGGACGTGGCTTCCGTCAAGGTCTTGTGGCGGAATGATAATAGAGAGGAGATGACTTGGAAAGCAGAGGAGGACATGATGAAGAGGTATACTCACTTATTCCCTACACCTACAGGTAATTCATTCTCCCTACTTGTCGATTTTGATTGACGTATATGCATAGGTGTTATATTGTGGCCATGTGTGGCATATTTGATTGTGTTGGGTATAGTTAAAGGGGACTATGCCGACATCGGTTTAAGATTGAACTTATTAAGAACATTCGGGATGAATGTTTCTAAGGGGGGAAGAATGTTACACCCCGTAGTTCCATGACATGTATATAAGGACCTATGTGAGAAAATACGACTTTAAGCTTGAAACGAAAGAAAGATTATTTTTTCCTACGGAAAATATTCCGAACCTCGTGAAGGAAAAATGTTTAATAATTGGAATTTGGTTCTCAAATTTGGTATTTGAGACTTATGGAATTTATTAAAATTGTAGAGAGATGAAATATTTTGAACCAATAGGAGGGTGACACATGTCACCCCCTCACATGGCCCATGTTGGGCGAGAATGGCATGGCCAAGTGTCCAAGTTGACTCAAGATATTTGTCCATCTCAATCTTGGCCACACATTTGTTTTAATATTGACCCTTGGTTTCATTATATATCCATCTACTAGTAGCAGGACTTTAACACTTAGAAAATTTTCAAGAAAACTTGTGCACACTTAAAGGGCTATCGACCAAGGCATCATGAAGAACAAGAAATTCTTCAAATGTTGTTGATAAATCCCCATACTCAAACCAAGGATCCCTAGTGGTATACTAAGCATAAACAAACTCTTAAATCCCAGAAATACTACGTTAATCCGCTAGTCGCACCTGAAACCCTAAGGTGTTCTTCATATTTTGAGTTGGAACTTGAAGAGAAGTTGGTTATGAACTTCTAAAGGTTGCTTGGAGTGGATTGGAACGTAAAGAAAAGGAGCTAAAGTTTCTAAGGATCGACTTTTAGTCTTGGATTATATTTGGGCTTATTGAGTGTTACACCCCTTAGTTCCAGGACATGGTTAAGATAATGTACGTAAGGAATCAGGACGTTAAAATTTGAACGAAAGAAAGAATTGTTTTTCCGAAAGAAAATCTTCCGAACCTCGGAAAAGAAAAATGTTCGTTGATAAAAATTAGATTCTCAAAAGGTGTTAATTGAGACTTAAGGAATTTATTAACATTGTGGAAATTTATTTATGGATTTGGTCACGTAGGGCCCACCCGAGAATTTTTACGTTTTTGTGGGACCCACAAGGTTTTTGATATTTTGACCAATTATGGAAATTTCGGAAAATGAAATATTATGGACGAATGGGAGGGTGACACGTGTCACACCACCCCCCCCCCCCCCCAGCATGGATGTGGTCGAATTGACCTAGAGGAAATGGTTAAGTCTTGAAAGCCAAAGCTTGATATTATTGACTAAGTCAATGAGCCCACTTGACACTAGATATTTAGTCTTCCTAATCTCAACCACACAAGTGTTCTAATCTTGACCCTTGAGTGTAGTATATCAACACACTAGTAGCAAGACTTGTACCAACACTTAGAAAAAATTGCCAAACTTTTCTTGCTCTTATGGAAGCTCTCGGCATAGCCCCCTTAGCACACAATTTTTTTTTTGCAATTTTGGATCATAAATTACAATACTTAAACCAAGGGTTCCTAAAGGTTTTCTAAGGATATCCCAACACAAAAATCCCGGAAAAACTACGTTTTTACGTTAGTCGCAACATGAAAACATAAGTTGATTTTCATAGTTTTGCTTGGAAATTGAAGGGAAGTTGCTTGTGAACTTCTAAAGGTTACAACTAGCAAATTGGAACGCAAAGGAGAAGAGCTAAAGTTGCTAAGGATCGACTTCAGGTTTTGGATTGTATTTGGGCTTAAGAAGGTAATAATCTTCGTCTTACTTATGTAATTTAATATTACATGTCGTAGTAGTTGATAATTGATCATGTGACTTATTTAATAAAGAGTGATAAGTGTTATGGAATATTGGGAGCCTAAATCCGAGAATGAGCTTATTAGCTATTGAAATTGCAATACAAATTGGTCATAGTTATAATCGTCGCATGTTATATAAATAAGGGATTATAGTTGTTATAATTAATTGCGACTATATAACGTGTTAGACTAAACAACTTGGATTGAAAAGAAATTGGAAAAGACTTTATGTGGTTGCACATTATAGCCGAGAATGGCATTGAATATTGGACTATTCTGATATCAATTGTGTGGCAGAATTTTACACGTCCTGTTAGACGTGTAATCCCCTTTGGTTAGCTGAATTGTTGAGCCTTAAATGTGGCATGTTTGGTTATTGATTTCGGGCCTTAAAAAAGGTGGAAAAGTACATAGAAACAAAGGAAGTGATACCCAATTTTTTGTAGAATAAGAGACTTTATACTTAGAGTTATTCTACTATAGAATGCTAGAAGTTGATAGACGTATTTTTTTCCCGGGTAAATGATAATATTTATTACTAAGAAAGAAACTGAGAACTACAATCAATCATTGATGGTTCTCAAACCTCAACGTAACATAAAGCAAGAAAAGAAGAAGGGAAGGGGAGATCACTCAGAGGTGACGTTACAAGAAGGGATTAAATCATAAAGAACTCTATAGGTTGTTGTTTTAACTTTTGCCACAACCTCATCCGTTGTTGAGCTAGTGCCCGCAAATAGTAATTCATTTCTTGTTCTCCAAATCTCATATACCACTATGCAAAAGGCAAGTAGGATGGATTTGGATCGAATGCTAGTTCCGCGGTGCTCTTTCTTGATCCACTTGAGTGCGCTTTCAATTGTTGTCATTTCTCTTCTAATTCCCAACCATTCTTTTGTGTGCTTCCAAATCTTGCGAGTGAAGGGGCAAGAAAAGAAGAGATGAGCCCTTGTCTCATTGGCATGCTTGCAGAATCCTCAAGTCTTGTCTTCCAAGTTTAGGAATGAGAGATTGTCTTTGGTAGCAAGACGCTTCCTACAAGAGAGCCAAACAGTGAATGAGAATTTAGGAGGAATGTAACCTTTCCAAATTTGAGACATCCAAAGCTTATGTTCTCGCGGGGTGCGCAAGACATCATACACAAGACCCGAATCAAATCTCCCATTGATGCAACACTTCTCCAAGCCGGCAATAGTGTTTCCTTGATTCCCAAAGATGCTTATGAAAGTGTCACAGATGTAACAAAGCTTCTTGAATAAAGGGGAATCTCTAGTGCGTACCTCATAATCCCAAATGGATTGATTTCTCAAGTAATAACTATTAATCCATTGAACCCATAGTGTATCCGCCTTAGTGTGAGCTTGCCAGATGGTCCGAGAGAGTAAGGCGTGATTCCATGCTTTGATATCCATGAGGCCTAAGCCTCCTTCAGATTGAGGCACACAAATTTCATCCCAAGCGACTCTTGGTGGCTTGCCACCCCATAAGAACTGGATGCAAGCAGAGCGAATCTTGTTGAGCACCGAAGAGCTAATAGGTAGAGCTCGAAACCAAAAGCTCTCGACCCCCTGAACAACTGATCTGATTAGTTACAACTTACCCGCATATGAGAGTGAGTGGTGTCCCCATTTCTGGATGTAACCCGAGATTGCACTAGTGAAAGGGGCAAACTGATCCACCGAGACAGAAATTGGAGACAAAGGGACCCCTAAGTACCGCACGGGAAAGACTCCTAAAGGGCAGCCAACTCTTGCCAAGATCAAGTCTCGGATAGAACCTTGCACTCCCGCAATGTAGATGGAAGATTTTGACGGGTTAAGTGTGAGGCCAGAATCCGCCTCCAAATCCTCAGGACAATCCATAAGAACACCAACCGAAGATAAATCCCCTTTGGCAAAAAGCATAAGATCATCCGCAAAGGCAAGGTGAGAGATGCCTAGTCTCTTGCATTTTGGATGAAAAGAAAAGTCTTTGTCCGAAGTTTTAAGCTTGAGCAATCTTGAAAGGTATTCAATGCATAGGATAAAGAGCATAGGAGACATAGGATCACCTTGCCTCAAGCCGCGTTTACCCGCGAAATAGCCATGCAACTCTCCATTGATTGAAAGAGAGAAAGAAGTTGAGCTTACACATTCCATAATCCATCTAACAAATCTGTCCGGGAACTTGAGACCTCTTAATACCGATTCGAGGAAATTCCAGGAGACTGTGTCAAAAGCTTTCCGAAGGTCCACCATAAGCATACACCTTGGCGATACTCTAGTTCTATTATAGCCTCTCACGAGTTCTTGTGCAATGAAGACATTATCAACCATGTTTCTCTCTTTCACAAAAGCACCTTGGAATTTATCAACTAGTGTAGGAAGAAACCTTGCCATCCGGTTAGCTAGGATCTTAGTAATGATCTTGTAGACCACATTTGTCAATCCAATAGGTCTAAAGTCGCTCACCTTGGGGTCCCGATCTGTTTTGGGTAGAAGGGTGAGTATTGTATGGTTCACTTGCTTCAAAAGCACACCGGAAGAGAAGAATTCTTGTATACTCCTTACTACATCATGTCCCACATCCCTCCATCTTTTCTTGAAGAATGCGGCTGAAAAAACATCCGGGCCAGGTGCTTTGTCATTACCAATATCGGAGAGAGCATCCCAAACCTCCTTTGGGGAGACAGGATGTAAAAGGAATGAGCCATCCTTCTCCCCTAGTTTCGGACCACAATCAAGAACCGCAAGATCGATGTTTGTTGCGGGTCGAGAGGAGCCAAGAAGTCCTTTATAAAACTCAACAAGCATGCCTATAACTTCACCGGGAGATGTTGTGGTATTACCGTTATCCTTTACAAGATAAGTAATCGAGTTCTTAACATTGCTTCTCTTGATCAAGCTATGTAAGTATTTGGAGCACCTATCACTTCCAATCAAATGTTTTTGTCTCGCCTTTTGTCTTAAGAAGTGTCTCTCGGATTCAAGGAGGTGATTGACTTTAGCTCTTAAGGACTTGACCTTGGATTTTAAATCTTCATCAAAGGGATTCTCCATATGCTCATTTATAGCTTCCTTAAATTCCATGTTAGCCGCATTTGCTCTTTGTTCAATACTCCCGAATTCACTAGAGTTTAAATCCCGCAATGGCTTCTTTAACGACTTCAATTTTGTGACCAATGTGAATGGGCAGTTCCAAAGACACGCTGTATCTAGCATGAAGTTAGGATGTTCTCAAAGGCGGGGTGTGAGAGCCACATGTTCATAAACTTGAAAGGTCGTTTCCCAATACTACAAGACGCGACATCAAGCAATCACGGGGCAATGGTCCGAGACTGGTTCCATAGGCAAAACGTTGGCTGAGCATTCTAGGTTCAAGTCACTCCAATGTTGATTCATTAACACTCTATCTAACTTGGACCAAATTGAGCCATTCGTCCAAGTGTAGAAGGAACCCGTTGAAGGAGTGTCATCAAGTCCGTGAGCAATTCTGAATTCCCCGAGGTCCCTAAGTGAATAAGGCGTGAGTGGAGGACCACCGGCCTGGTCTTGAGGGTAGCAATAAGTATTAAAGTCTCCAATGATCATCCAAGGCATGACAATACCAGTGCCCATGTGGGTGAGATGATGCCATAGTTTCCTTCTTTCCGGAATGCTATAGACCGGATACACAAACGTAGCAAGAAAGGACACTTGAAATATGTTACAACGTGCTTGGACATGGATATGTTGAGAGTTCATTCCAAGCACATCACAACTAACTCTGGAGGGGTCCCATAGTACTAGCATTCTTCCGCCATCAATGAAATCTATATTGGAGCAAAATTTCTAAGCAAGGAATCTTTGAGAAGTAAAAGAGTCCATCTGTATTCGGTTGAATTTAGTTTCTATTAGGCAAACCAATGCCACATCATGTTGTTTTGCTAGCCGGTTTGTGTGGCTGACCTATCCCTCTGTCCGCAAAGACCTCGGACATTCCAACAAAGAATTTTCATTAGGAAACAATGGAGGATTTAGTAGCACCTCCGCGCTTCACATTTTTCGCCAAACTGATATTCTTTATTGAAATAACTTCTTTCCATCCCTCTTCCTTGTTGTTAGAAGCCAAGGCAGGGGTCCCAACTAGGCTATGTTCTCCGCGCTCAAAGTTTATGCAACATGTTGCGTGGATAAGCTCTTCCTTAGTACTCCTACAAGTTCCCACATCTAGAGGAGTCTGCGGGTCAGATGGTGTGTTCTTATCAGCATGCATTGCCTCCTTACCCTGCCTGTCATGTTGCGCAAGACCAGTATAGGGGTGCTGGTTAGAGGACCCCTCAAGTGATACCCGTAAGCACGAAGAGTCAGGGTGACCCGCAACCGGAGGGATTTGAAGGTTCAGAGCTTCTCCAATACTTCCGGGAATATGCGGCATTGATTGCACACTATTCTCAAAGTCCATCAACTTGTCCCAACCCACGGGATGTTGAGGGGGTGGTGGATCAGTATTAGAAGGACCAGTTTGACCCGCAGCCATAGCAGTTCCCGAGCTAGAAGAAAAGCCTCCATTGCTAGGTGGTACCAATGGGTTGTCGGATTTCCGTGCTTCTTGAGTGTTGGTGACTTGCATAAGCTTCTTACACTTCAAATGGTTGTGACCAAAAGAGGCGCAATGATAACAAAAATCAGGGTAGTTCTCATAATTCACCTTTTGGATGTATCTTCGATTGTCGGGAAGTTTAACACCAAACTCTGTGACCGGCTCTTTACTAACATCAACTTCCACCAAGACTCTTGCATAGTTCATCTTAGACCTTTCCTTGGTAAATTGATCCGTGTATAGAGGTTTCCCCACACGCGATGTAATCTTACTAAGGCCTGATGCACTCCAAACCGAGAGGGGGATGTCATGGAAAGTGACCCATATCGGGATATCCATGAATAAGTCATCCGTTAGTAATACTCATTTATCAATGGGTTTTAACAACATAGTTTTGCCAAAGACCATATATGGGCCTCCGTGGAGCACATTCGTGTGTTCCTCTTCCGTCATGAATTTGAAGATTGTCCATCCTTTGCCGTATGAGATGATACGACACTTCACTCCCCACCCCTTAACAATAGAATTCAGCGCCTCTCTTCCCGGGAAAGGACCCGTGAAGCAACCTATAAGACAATATCCCCAGGTTTCAATGAAGGGGACTTCATCCGTAGCTTCTAGTTCTACATCTTCTCCTTGTTGTTCAATGAATTGAAGTTTCATTCCTTTTGCTTCAAGTCTGGAACCCACAAAGACTCCCGCATAGGTTTTCCTTTGCGGATTGGAACAATTGCGTTGAGAAGGGGGTACTTCTCATTTTGAAGCCTCACCGGGTGGATGCGCATGATGAATTCTAGAATTGTCAGTGGGCATGTTTCCTGCTGTCATTCTTTGTAATGTAGACTGAGGGATAGGGTTAGAGGGGGTAGAGCTTGGGATCGCATCTGGAGATAGTATGCGTGTGCCATTTGGAAGAGTAGGGAAAGAATCGGGGATTTCGGGTGGGAGTGATGGTTTGGAAGGGGGTGGGGGTGTGTCATCATGAATTATGGGAAGTATTGAAGAAGTAGAGGAGGAGAGAGGTGGAAAGTTCTCAACGTTTCCAATGTCCAAGGGAGAAGTAAATGAAAATGGGATATTGGGATTCTTTTGTTGAAGTCCGTTTAGAAAGATGGTTAGGGTGGGGAAGGAATGATTAGTGATTCTAGATGGATTCAAGGAATGCTGACTATTAGAGTGGTGAGACTCTTTGGTTCCCGCGGATGAAAGCTGCCCATTAAAGGTAATAGGCTCTTTGGCTCCCGCGCTAATTAAGAAAGGAGAGTTACAAGGCTCCTTGGGAAAAGATGACCCTTCGGTTTCCATAACATGCATTTTACCCCGAACTCCAGTAGTAATCATAGACCCATGGATTCCCTCCTGACCCGCCTTGTCCATTTGACCCGCCGCCCGACCCGGTTTAGACCCGAGAATGACTTCGTGCAAAGTTTTGTCGATTGCAGTTCCAGTCCCAGAATTTCTAGCTTTTCCGGCTTGTCTGGGCAATTTACCTCTAAGTGATGAGATTTTTATGCTTTCGTGATTGCCATTATCTTCCGTCGTGGTCCCGGAGTTCACCAATTTACCCGCGTTTATATTGTCATTCCTAGGAGAGGATGAAGTGTCTATAGTTGTCTGAACTTCTAAAGTATTGCCGGAAGCTTTGGAGGGAGCATTTTCCTTAGGCTTGTGGACCGTGATAGGAGTATCCTTCATAGTTTCTTCACCTTCAAACATGCTTCTGTCCGGGCTATTAACATCTATACTTTTTCCCCAATCATGAATCTTTTGTAGCGTAATATCATCCACCACATGTTCTAGTGGAATACACATATCAGGCGTGACATGTACTAACACCGTGGGATCTGAGATTGCTGGAATTAAGTTCTCTTTAACAATGGTTGGACTTCCACCATTCTTTTTCTTTTTCTTGGATCTAGATTTCGAAGAGCCTCCGGAACCCCCGGAATCATTGCTAGAGCGTGTAAAACGCTTTGTCTTTCTCATGTCATGAACTTTAAACTTCGATTATTGAAGAATCAATTGTGAGTGTGAGTTTAGGAGGAGAGGGAAGAACCGAAACCGTAAGGAGCAACCAAGGAAAAACGTTGAGAGCGTTTTCCTTAGTGAGAGAAACTTCTCTCTAACTCCTTTTTGATAGACGTATTATGGTTATTATAGGTTGATATTCTACGTGAGGCGTATTCAACCTAGCAAGTGGATTAAGCCGGAAAGGTATGTGGAACTTTCCCTATCTCTTGGGCATGATGTTTTATAAATATATAGTACGATAGACGTGCGAACTTTAAATAGATTCGGCTTTGTTTTTTATATCATTGCCTTGATTGAATTGTCCAAGTTGGTTGAGGTAGAGAATTAACTTCCTTGATGTTAACGTATGAAAATGCCTTAATTGTCTAAAACATAAAGAGTTATAACGACTTTATGGGAAGTTAGTTATAACGTCTTTATGGAAAGTTAAGAGAGTGGTCTACTTGATTTATAGGCATAAGTTGCCTAGGTTGTGAAAGTAGAAATGATTGATTTTAAAAGCTTTGATTTGAATTACTAAAGGTGTAGTACTTGGGGTTAAATTCCCGGATTTGACGTGACATGCTAGTGCCTTGAGTCTTATAAAATGATAAGTGATTCACCTTAATCTAATGAGAGTCCTAAATGATTTAAGTTGCATATGTTACTCACAATAGACATTCGTGCAAGGGTTATATTTCCATATCACCGCGTCCCTCGCTCGAGGGAAGGCAATCATGTGTTATACTATGGGTTCAATTTCCTTGACATTGTTCTATTCCGTGTATTAGCTCTCCACGATGCGGGTATCCGTATATAATCATTGCGGGTCCACGTGACCTATGCGAGTTCAATTCCCATGTGGGTTAAATTCCCATGACTATTCCGTGGGCTAGCTCTCCACGATGCGGGTATCCATATATACTCATTGTGGGTCCACGTGACCTATGCGGGTTCAATTCCCATGCGGGTTAAATTCCCATGAATAGGATTGCATAATGGTATTACGGGCGGGTAGCCCTAAATTAATCATAACCTTCCTACTTTTAAACGACAAAAGTTACTCTCATTAGTCTCAGTGTTAATAAGGTGCGGTGTACTGTTATTTGGTTATCATACATGTCTCCAGCTTTATTTTAGACTATATGATTTCATTTCAGTATTTTCAGTTTCATATACTTGGTACATATTTTGTATGCGACTTTTCTCGGGCCATGCGTTCATGCCGCAGTAGGTAAGTCGAGTTGCAGATCCTCGCTCTTAGGATCACTGATCAGTTTTGGAAAGCTCCATTTCTCCTGAGACTTGTCTTTTGGTACGGTTTCTCTGATGTTGTAGATTTATGTACATTCAGGGGTATGGCGGGGCCCTGTCCCGTCACAGTTGTTATGTCCAAAAACTCTTAGAGGTCTGTAGTCATATCTTGTGGGCCGGGTTGTAAAAAAAGAAAGGATGTAACTGCTTTTGGGCTATGTATATATGTATATTCAGGAAGGCAGCCTTATCGGCTAGCTTGTTGTTTATTTCACATTACTATATATTTATGAGTTTTATCTATGTTCCGCTGATTATCTCTGATGTATACCTGTAAGGGTGCCCAGGTAGGGCACCAGTAGTGGGTCTGCGGTCGGGTCGTGACAAAAGTGATATCAGAGCAGTTAGTCCTCAGAAAGTGTCTACAGACCGTGTCTAGTAGAGTCTTGGTTATCAGTGTGTTGTGCACCACATCTATAACCAGGAGGCTACAGGACATTTATGATTGGTTTCCATTCTTCTCTCTCTGAGATCGTGAAGTAGAGCTGTCTTATTAGGTTGAACCCTCTCTGACATATTCTTATGTATCAACTATGCCTCCACGGAAGGCGACCAGGGCCCAGAAGGGCAAGGCAGCAGTAGGAGCTGCTAGGGCGATGCAGAGAGTTACTAGGGCTCAGGCCCAGACTATGCCTGAGGTTGTGGCCCAGGCGGCGAGTTCAGTTACCCCGACAGTACTAGAGGAGCCGAGAGCAGCCGCAACTCCAGGAGTTCCAATACCTAAGCCTCCAGTCCTGCAACCAGAGGCAGAGTATATAGATTATGGAGAGCAGATCAGGTTATTGACCAGCATAGTGGCAGGGAAACGCCGACAGGAGCAGGTAGCTAACCCTAGAGCCGACAGTTTGAGGATTCAGGATTTTCTGGGTTGTAATCCACCTGAGTTCTATGGTTCGAGACCTGAGGATGATCCTCAGTAGTTCATTCGGGAGATGCAGCGGACTATGCAGGTACTTAGGGCCTCGGAGACAGAGTCAGTTGTGCTAGCTTCCTAGCGGTTACGCGATATTGCAGTGAACTGGTTTGAGTCGTGGGAGCTGTCCAATGGCGTGGGTGCTCCTCCAGCTGGTTGGGACGAATTCACAGAGGCCTTCCTTGATCACTTTTTGCCTCCTGAGATGAGGAGAGCCCGCGTGGATAGGTTCTTGACATTGAGACAGAATGGGAGGACCATCAGAGAGTACAACCAGGAGTTTGACTCATTGGCCTGGTATGCTCTCATTATTGTGGCTGACATGGCTGACAGAGTTCTTCGCTATGTGATGGGGCTAGACCATTATATGGTTACTGCATGCCTGGGAGTGGCCCTTCAGCCAGGTATGAATATTGCCAGGATGCAGGCATATGCACAGGGGATTGAGGACCGAGAGAAAGAGGACCAGCCAGATCGAGGCCAGCCCAAGAGGGCCAGGACGGCAGGGTTTCAGCGTAACTTTCGAGGCGGACATGTCACGAACCGACCCCGGGTCGCGACTGGCGCCCTACCTGGGCACCCTTCTAATCATACAACATAATAAAACTGCGGAAGATAAATTACACTCCCTTTTTTTTTAAAACCAAGGCCAAGCCGATAAGGCTGCCATAATATAAATCCCTCAAAAAGGGCTTACACTATCCAAAAATGTAATTACAACTCTAACCAGTCCAGCCCACATGTGAATACAGACCTCTAAGATTTGAAAAAATACTATGACGGGACAAGGCGAACCGTACCCCTGAATATACATAGCCATGACAACTCCGGAACATTGGAGCCATCTCAAAATGCTGAACCAGGATCCTAAGCTCGCGGATCCACAATCGTACCTAAACTCGCGGACATTTAACGCAGCGGGCGAAGTCGATTACAACAGTACGAATATGGAACGGAAATAAAGTACAATAAATAGATCATAACTGTACAAAATAATGACAGGGGCAAGTATAAAAATGGTACATACCAGATCCTACCGTGTCATTACCATCTCGTGAACTTAATCGTACCTTATTATCTTTTCCCATTTTTCAATAAAAGTTATAGTCACATTCTTACGTACATGCTTAGGAAAAATCATTAAGTTCATTACCATATAACTTACTTATCTTTCATAACATAATCCGACCCTTTATGGAGGGACGCATATACTACCCGGCCCAATCTGGGACGCGATAAAGTCACATAGTCTGCCCATAAAGGTATCGCCTTACCATTCACGACGCGATAATGTCATATAGTCTGCCCATAAAGGTATACTACCCGGCCCATTTCTGGGACGCGATAATGTCATATAGTCTGCTCATAAAGGTATACTGCCCGGCCCATTCTTGGGACGCGATAATGTCATATAGTCTGCCCATAAAGGTATACTGCCCGACACATTTCTGGGATGCGATAATGTCATATAGTCTGCCCATAAAAGTATACTGCCCGGCCCATTCCTGGGACGCGATAATGTCATATAGTCTGCCCATAAAGGTATACCGCCCGACCCATTTCTGGGACGCGATAATGTCATTATAAAATCCGGGAATTTAACCCAACGTACTACGTACCTCTACTCCTTTAGAATGACTCTTTTTCAAATAAAACTTCCAAGATACTAATAACCGTAGTATCAAGTCATATATACTTTTCAAGACAAGTCACAATACCTTTTAGAAATACATTTACAGGCTTCTAAATCAAGTGACTTCTTTATTTAAAACCTTAAGCAATTGGTACCTTTAAAACAATTTGCCCTTCTTTATTTCAAATCATTTCTTTGCTTACATTACTGAAGAAAACCATTCTTTTAATCTTCCATAAAGTTGTTATAACCAACTTCCCATAAAGCCGTTATAACTCTTTATGTCTTAGGCAAATTCATTCCTTTTATAACCAAGAGACTTATACTTTCAAATCGAATTTCATAGCTTTCAAAATACTTCAAGTCTCTTAACTTTTAAGAAAACAAGTTTCTTAACTTTAGAAATCAAGTCTTTCCAAATCAAATATTCTATACTTGTAAATCAATTCATTTCTTCCTTTAAGAATCAAGTCCCATAACTTGAAAAAATAAAGTCTATACTTTGGTGCGTTGTGAATAAGTTATACTTATTTATATCGATCTTAATCAAGTAGCCATGATCTAGAAAATGTAATACAATTTTGTCTTATCTTAGTTTCTATGCAGATGGAGAATTCTACTCATTTTAATATAATCAATTGTCATTACATTTTCCTTTATTAACGCTGCAGTGGCTTGTTCGATACTTATTCTCATTTTTGCCGTAACTTAGCCAAGTCAACTTGGCTCCAAATACCTCCTAACGACTCTTACCAACATCCCCCATAAGACTTGGTAAGAACTTAAGATAACTTAGACATAACCCTTACGTAGAGTAAATCAACATACATACTTCTTAACTTCTAAGAGTAGAATGAATCATGAAATAATACCACATGTATATTCCATACATAGAATCATGTCTAAAGAAGGAAGAGGTTCACATACCTCGCGACGATTATCGACAAATAGCAAAATGCTCCAAAGTACTTCAACCTTGCTAGCTATTCCATCCTTCAAGTAGAATACGCTATACTTGGTACTTCAACCTAAAATGGCCATAATACGTCCATTAACCTCTAGCTTCGAACGTAGAATATTCTAAGTGCAAAGTCACTAAATTCTACGGAAAATCGGACAGCACTTCCTTTGTTTCTACATACTTTGCCACCTTTTTCAAGGCCGAATACAATAACCAAACACGCCACATTTAAGGCTCAACAATGTAGTTAACAATAGGGGATTACACGCCTACAAGACGTGTAAAACTCCGCCCCACGATTGATATCAAACTAGTCCACAATACAATGCCATTTTCGGCCAAAAGGTGCAACAACTTATCAAACTTTCCAATTCCTTTCCAATCCAAGTTCTTAGGTCTAACATGTTATATAGTCATAAACAACTTCAACAACTACAATTTCCTTCAATATATAACATGTGACGACTTATACTTATAATCAACTTGAATTG